>BHFW01000018.1:0-1286120 GCA_017312325.1 Pleurotus citrinopileatus | reverse complement strand
CCTCCTTAAAGACCTCCTAGATCTCATCGCCTCTAGTAGTAACCAATTCCTCCAGACGCTGTTCCCCGATCGCCCAGACCCTAATAGCAAAAAGCGTCCGCCTACAGCAGGCGATAGGATCAAGGTTGGACATATATTCAACATGTTTCTGTCTCAGGTTTTGACTACAGCATATAGTCATCTGCTGGCGCCCTTGTCGATAATCTCATGAAAGCTCAACCCTCGTATATTCGGACCATTAAACCCAACCAGAACAGGAGTGCTTCTGAATATGACTTGAAAGCTATTCTCCATCAGATAAAGTACCTTGGCCTACAAGAGAATATTAGGGTTCGTCGTGCGGGATTTGCGTACAGGAATACTTTCGAGAAGATGGTCGAACGTTTTTATCTCTTATCCCCCAAGACCTCGTATGCCGGCGAGTACATATGGCAAGGTGATCCGAAGTCGGGCTGTCAGCAGATTCTGACCGATACCGGCATTGCCAAAGAGGAATGGCAGATGGGCGTGACGAAAGCATTCATCAAGAATCCTGAAACTGTAACGCGACGTCCTTCCCTAGCGTATTTGATGACTGATTACCTTACTATAGTTGTTCGCCCTCGAAACAATGCGCGATAGATATTGGCATAATATGGCCGCGCGTATCCAGCGAGCATGGCGTAACTATATGCGTTACAAGCACGAATGCGCACGTCGGATCCAGAGATTCTGGAAGAACAACAAGGAATCGATTGTTTACGCTCAAGTCCGCGATTACGGACACCAGGTTCTAGCTGGACGTAAGGAACGCCGCCGCTTCAGCTTGCTCAGTTATCGTCGATTTCACGGAGATTATTTGGGCGTTAACACCAAAAGTCCCTTGGGCGAAGAGCTGGGTTCCCTGTGTGGCGTTGGCTGTGAGTCCCACTCGTCTACACGCAGCATCTCAATGACAAGCTACCACTGTATAGCTGAGGTCGTGACCTTTAGCGGCAAGATACAATTACTAGTATCCCACTTCGGGCGTTCAAGTAAGCTGAGTCCTCGTTTCATCGTTGTCGTGAGTAATGGTCCTGCATTATCTGTGAGCCACCTTTTCCTTAAGATATCTTAGACACAGAAAGCCGTGCATATCTTGGTAACAACCTCAAAGGATGGTAGAGTGCAAACTTCTTTGGAGAGGAAAATTCCTCTCGTGACAATCAGAAGTATCGCTTTGTCGAATTTACGCGACGACTGGATGGTAATGGCCAAGCTTGCGCCGTTCATCTCCAAGTAACTCATACCCCGCATCAGGCACTGAACGTTAACACGATCTCAGAGGAAGGCGATCCCATCTTTACGTGTCTTTTCAAGACTGAGCTTACCGCCAATCTCATCCAACTGACGCAATCAAGCATCAATCTTTTAATAGGTCCAACGTGGGTCTCTATGCATGTCATCTATATAAGCTCCTAAACTTGCAATAGGATCGAATACGCCAAAAAGAAGGAAAAGAAGGCCAATATCAAATTCGAGAAGGACGAGACAGTCACTGGAGACTTCTACAAAAGTCACACCGTACGTATATCGTCGGGTGAACCGCCTAGTAGCCTGTCACGCCCTCCAGCCAAACGGAAGCCTGGTGTAGTAAGACCTATCACCCAGGGTAAACTTTTGAGAGCAGGAGGGCCCTCAAAAGTGAGACTGTTGTTACCCGTTGTCCTATATCTGCTCATTCTGTTCTACAGCCTGCGTCCTCCCGACCCACACCAACGGCTCGACCGCTACCAGGAAAGTCAGCTACATCTACCGTAGCGCCTCCTCCTACGGCGAAGCCTACACCTGCGCCATCTACTGTCCGTTCTTCAGTCAATTCACGTCAAGCCGCACCTCCCCCTCCGCCGCCTCCGCCGCCCCCCGCTGCTGAGACCGAGAATCCAAGATACCGTGCTAAATTTCCCTTTGAAGGCCAAGAAGGGGAAATGTCGCTCAATAAAGATGATGTCGTTGAAGTTCTCAAACAAGGGGATGACGGTTGGTGGATGGTAAAGAGGGATGGTGAAGAAGGATGGGCACCTTTCAACTACCTAGAACCAATGCCGAAGGCTGCTGCCGCCCCAACCCCTCCACCCCCCCGCGAAGAGCACCCGCACCAACGCCAGTCACACAGAAGACGTCTTCGGTTATCGCGAAGGCAGTCTCTGCCGACGCAAGCGCCAAACCGGCTGCTGTCTTCCCTGGTATGGCCCCCTCTAATGGATCAGCGACACCATGGAAGAAGACCGCTTCTGAATCGACGGTTTCAAGTACTGCTAGTAGAATCTCTTCTAAACCTCCGCCACCTGTTGGCACGAAACCCAAACCTGCGCCACCGATGGGCGCCAAACCGAGTGCGCCGAAACCCGGTGGTAAACCACCAGTGCCGACTGCGCCCCGACCGAACGTTTCTACGGCGCCGAAGCCCAGTGCCGTAGCAAGGCCAGCCGCTGCAACGGGACAACTTGATTTAGCTGCAGCAGTGAGTGTCTTACCAGAGTACTGCCACTTGAGACTAACGAATGATTTCTTTCCCGCAGCTTGCTAAGCGCGCACAGAGAATTGCGGATGATGATTAGAGACTTCATTTGGCTTCGGACACTGTAGACTGATATCTCCTGCTACAATACTGTACAATGATGGATGGATGGTGGACTAACATAGATTAATGCCGATATGCAGTTGGTCAAAATAAGAGTGGAACGGTTGCGAAAGAAAGCATGTAGAAGGGTATCAACAACTTGTCCCATGATGCATAAGCGAAAGCGAAAAAGTCTATCGATATCCATTTATATGTATAATTAATAGGACTCTGTTACGAGTATGGGAGGTGGGGAAAGGGTACCGGGGAAACTTGAAGGAGGCGGTGGGGGCGTAGTAGCCAACGCCATAGCTTCGACTTCGTCTTCGGAATCACCATTTCGAGCAAGTCGGGACGGAGGGCGACTACCTCTCGACCTACTGCTACCCCGCCGCCGTTGTGGATTAGTTCGTTCATGATCAGAACCACTTCCTGCAGATTCTTGCCAGTCTTTGACTTCTTCAGCACTGAGGACTTTTCCCTTGGCGGAAGTGGGCGGTTCGGGCATAGCCTCCAAAGCGCGTTTCCCACTCTGGAGGAGATCGTCTATTAGTGACTTGATCCTCTTGTACATAGCGTCACTATCTTCAGGTTCGCTACCCTCGTCGTCGTCGTCGTCATCATCATCATCATCCTCGGGAGGTTCGTCGTCCGGTCCATACGAAGATTTGACAGCACGATACGCTTGAGGAGGAAGTATCAGCCTTGATTCACGCAATTTCCTCCGAAGCTCTCGTATCTCCTTTGCCTGTTTATGTTTCGTAGCCTCCAAAGACGCGTTGATAGCGAGTAAAGAACGATTCGAAATCTCCAGATCTTCGATCTACGACAACATGAGCGTGGGAGTGTTAGAGACCTACACAATGGAAATCGAACTCACTTACCTTGCGATTAGACTTCGCTCTGGCTCTAGCCTGTCGTTCATCACCATGATAATCGTCATCATCATCTCGGTCATTCCCACTATCCCCAGAAAGATTTGCGTCGCTCATTTCGACGTGTCGCACAAGGTCATCCAAGGTGGATCGAAGGCGGTTGTCGTGATCGTGATGCTCGTGTTTGTTATCCATGTGTTGGGTAGAGGCATTGCTAGGACTAGTACTCGAGTCGCCCGACGCAGTGTACTGGACAGACGACCGTGATACAGACACGGATGATTTGGAAGATACAGATAGTGAAGACAAAGGTGGAGATTGAGGTGGAAGGGGTATAGAAGCAGGATCAATCATTGCAGACATAGGAGAGCGGTTGTCATTATTTGCGCGGAACGGCTGGTAGTAATGGCCCCTTGCCGGAGGTGGACTTGGCCGAGCGGGTGCATAGCGATGAGGATTAGCGGCAGGGGTAGCAGTCGTTATGGGGTATATGGTAAATGATGGATTAGGCGAAGGGGGTGATGAGGGCACCAAACTGGACACCGACGGGGCCCTTGCACGGGTGGGTGGAGACCTCAGCGATCCTTGGGAGGTACTGGGGGCATTCGGTGCTTCAGAGGCAACCTGCTTCGCGAGACCCGAGACCTTCGCCTTTATCTTGATCCCGGAAAGAGCGGTGGGCGTATCTAGTTCAGGTGTTTGACTGAACCTTGATAACGCAGGGGCTACTGGAGATGTTGACCGCGAGGAAGGCGCGGATTGATGCAACGATGCATATGAGGTGGCATGTTGGAGGGATACGCTTCCATGACGAGTCCGCGTCTTATTCAAAGGACCAGCATCCGACGCAACGCTTGTTAAAGACCTCTGTCGCGACTCCGAACTAGTGCCTACAACAGACTGGGTTGTTTGTGGGCGCACTGTGCGTACAGTTGGTCGGGCCTTGGGTTGTGAGATGGTGGGGGAATCTCCACGCTCCGGAGGTCTCAATGAACTTGACTTGAATGGGGACGTTGGGCGAAGGGTTGGACTTGAGCTGAGACTAGTGACACTCCTTTCGCGTCGCACAGCGACTGTTGCAGACTTGGAGCTTGACACTACGCTCGCAGCCTTGCGCACGGGCGTCGCGCTGCTAGTAATCTTTGCCCTTGGTTTGACTGGCGCGGTCGAAACGGTTGAACTTTGCAATGCATGAGGTTTGAACGGAGACGCAGGTCGTGATGAGGTTGACGCATCGTTGTGATGGGGGTTAAATCTGACGGTGGCCTAGAACCCGAAACGAGCCGCAATGAGCCCAATACGGTCCTCAGAAGAGGTGCAGAGGGATAATACCTTTCTTTTGAGGACGGCCTCCATCAACCGTTTGAAAGGTCGTCAGGAAGGAGATAATGAGGAAAGGGTAACAAACTGACAAGTGGTGGTCAATTTCATAAATTTGTGATTGTGTTGGCCACCGATATTCACATCTTATCTAATCTAACTGAGGATTCCCTTCTTCACCAATGTGTCCTCGACTACTTTTTCAATCAACGCCTTGATTCCCTCGTCCCCTCCACCGCCAAGTGCCGCTACAACGCTTTTATATACATACTTACCAACCATATCAACCTCAATGTTCACAGTAGCTCCGATAGGTTTCTTGCTAAGCGTGATCTTCTGTTGGGTGTGCTGAATGAGCATGATGCTGAATTTTCTTTCCGTATCATTCACGCCCGTGATAGTCAATGATGCACCGTCAATGGTAACGTAGCCCTTCGGAATGAGATAGGGTAGGAGTGATGGCCGGGAGGCAGTGGGCGTTGGCAATTGGAAAGTCAGCCTCAACGAATCACCATCCGTTGACCGATCCGTTATAGTGGCCGTTGTATCAACGTGGGCCTACCGCGTAAATGAGTAGACGAATACCCTTGAATGGGCGTGCTCATACCTGTACAAAGTGCCCCCCGAATCGAACATGGGCACCCATTGCTCTTTCGAGGTTTAGGTGATCGCCGACCTTGCGCTCGCCTGTGAACTTATCAAACGCCGTAGCAGAGACCAGACTAGTTCACGTACCTAAATCAGTCCTCTCAAGTGTCTCGTTAGCCAACCAGACTTTGAACCATCCTCCGTTAGCCTGCTTGTCGAATTCCGTCACGGTCAGGCAAGCGCCATTTACCGCGATCGAGTCGCCGATGTGACAATCATCAAGGATGGGCGAAGAATCCGAGATGGTCAATGTACACCCGCTAGCGTCCTTTTGGATGTCAAGCACCGCTCCAAGGTGTTCTATCTTTCGTTTGTGATGGAATCAGCCAATGCACCCAGTCTACAGAAGTGCCCTCACCAGTCCAGTGAACATCGAAGTCGTTAGGAGCTAGTTCGGTGATTGTTCGGCCCGGTCTTGGGACTTTGAGACGCGCATAGGCACCGAACGGACATACATACCTTAACATGAACCAAAAAGTTGCCCCGCGTCCCCCCAAAAGCGCTGCACCCTCTTCCGTGCGGAATCGATCTCTTTGGCGGTCATACAATGGTTGGTGCATATCCCCGATCACTTGTCCGTTGAGCTCAATTTATTTCAGCATTGCCCGCATCGACGCGCCTGAAAATCTCTGTAGGCCTTTGTTTGATTGGGACATCAGGCATAGTCGCCTCGGATTACATCGAGAAGGAGATCAAAGCTTCTCCACCAACGAATACACCCGCTCCCAGTAGCGATTCATGACCTCCAAATATATGATGCCCGTCTCCTTGTGGGTTCTTTGGTTGGATATAATTAAGGTGCTTTAAGTAAGGTATGTTAAAGGCATTATAATAGGTTGCGTGTCCGTCGCGTGTTTCAAACTGCCTTAGCAAGCCAGTGTGGTCTATGCGGGTCATAGTCGGGTAGATATGTCGGTGTTGGGTTTGCTATCTTCTGTCCATCTATGTTTTCTCGTTGCTTGCGCCAACTTTCCCCCAAGCCGTCGCCTTTTACGTCTTTCCACTTCGAAATCGAATCCACGGACGACAACGATGGATAGCGATGTCCATCCTGGCTCGCAAATCTCACTTCCCAGCTTCTCTTCTCCCAATCTGGCACCAACTCTTCCGATGTTTCGCGACGTTTCTTCCCAAGGACCACATCCTTGAGGAATCCCCACCAAGAATCGAAAAACACGATAGAAAGGATGATCGTAGCCACCACGCCGATGCAGAGAACTGTGACGCCAAGTACTTTCCATAGAGCCAGTTCCGCAGTAGACGTAAACGTAGAAGCACCCGCCGTGGGCTTCTGTGGGTGGCTGAGGCTTTCGGTCATGGTGGGAGTAACACTTGCGGGCATGAGCGGGTCCTTGAACGAAGCAGTAGGCTGAGGTGGTGGCGATATCGAGCCAATTATAGAGTATGTGTGCACGGGGGTCGTAGTTTCCTTGTGAGCCAGCGAAGAGATCGTCGCCCCAGAGGTAGTATGAATCGCAGAGTCCTCAGTAACCGAAACTGTAGTCGCAGTTTCGAGCAGATTCGTCGTGGCGGGCATCTGTCTAGTAGCTGTCAATCCAGGTCCTTCCAGGTCCCAATTGTCGAAGAGGCCGCGTCTAGGTAGTCGTAAGGCAGTAGCTGCATTCTGAAATGAAGAACAAATTAAACAAAGAGCGTATGTTCGCCATAAAGCTATGTGCATAGTCGTCGATACCAGCGGGTGGGCGAGCGTTTAAATCGTTCAGATGTTGAGGGTCTAGTACAAGGAGGGCAAGTTTTATAGTGTGCTCATGTAAGTGCTCCTAAAGCTCCTGGTATTTGCTTAGGGGCTATCTAAGAGAGATCTAAGAGAGATCGTAGCACTGGCCAGTCCGCACTCTTTCTACACATCTCCCTAAACGCACTTCCAGGTTTTTCTAAGAGCTCTTTGGGAGGTGCAAATTCCAATACCTCGCCATTATCCAAAACCAAGATGCGGTCATAATCAATGATTGTCTTCAATCGATGAGCAATTGTGATAACAAGCGCAGAGGAGAGTTCTTCGCGGATAGTTGTTTGGATCTGCGCAAGGTCTTCATCAAAAATATGCCTCAGCAGCGCGAAGTCCGATTCTTACCTGGTCATCAAGTCTATTGTCTATTTGGGACGTAGCCTCATCTAGGATGATAATATTCGTTCTTCGTAGGACCGCCCGGGAAAGAGAGACAAGCTGACGCTCGCCAGCACTTAGGCTGCCGTCTTTACCGATCGGTAAATCGAGCGTGAGCTCCCCGTCGGCTATATTGGACTTCAATAGCGGGAGTAAGTGACACCTCTCCAAAACATCCCAGCATTCTTGGTCGGTATGTTCTCCCAAAGGGTCCAAGTTACTACGGATGGTCCCGGTGAAGAGAGACACGTCTTGGCTCACGATGGTCTAAGATAGCATGCAGGCTTGGGGTTAGACAAGTCACATGAGGGCGAAGGTGCTTACGACGCGGGTTCTAAGGTCTTCAAGGCCTATAGTTGAGATATCTACGCCATCAAGTCTTTTCAAATGGTAAGATTAACAACCACACGGGGGGACTAGTTCGCTCACATAATTCGCCCACTGGTAGGTTCTACTATTCTAAGAAGTGATAAGGCTAGAGTTGACTTCCCTATATTACACTTCTGAGTCAGACGAGACGGTGATGAGGATTAACAGTGTGGGCATTGACCTGATCCTGTACGTCCAACCTAAGCTAGAGGTCAGTGGAGCAAAGGGAGTTAGGTCGCTGATACTCACAACGCCTATTTTCTCACGTGGGTTGATCGTGAAAGAGATGTTCCGTAGTACAGCGGGGAGTGTCTCAGCGTATCGGACCATGAGATCCTCCACAATCAAACTACCATCACTGGATGGCCAGTATGCAGGTGGCCTACTCTCCTTGATGACAGTTGGTGCTTCTTGAGGTACTTCCAAGTACTCGACTATCCTCTCCACAGAGTTGAAGTCGAGTTCCAATTGCGCGGCGACTCTGTGACTTGTTAGACTAAAAGACAAGGAGTAGGTTTCGTTACACGTACCTAACTAGCTGTCTGGAAGCCTCGGCGAATATCCCTGCCTGAACAATCACAATTGCAGCAGATCCATCACTGACCGATCGCCAAAGTGCGAACAAGGTGGTAGCGAAAACAACGACGGACCCAAGGCAGTCGTATCGCCAACGAAGCCAACCATTTACAAGCCACTGGGAATGATGAGAAAGGGAACCTTGCATGACCAGGTAACAACTCACGTAAACATGGTCGAATGTTTGAAAATTATCAACCTTCCCAGTAACGATCAGACACACGTCATCTTAATTTGAGGAGAGCGAAGGACTTACTTTTGAGTAGAAGCTATCTTGATAACGGCTCTCCATGCCAAAAGCGCGCACGTGGACCAATCCATGGAGGAGTTCGTCGAACCCTGCGAATGCTGGAGAAAGAGATACCGATTCGAGACGTCGCAAATCTCGTGAAGCATTTATATAGGGAGGGGCGAGGCGAACGTATAGCCAAGCTATGAAAAGTGCTACGGGTGCGAAATTCGGGACGACAGCAACAATTGTGATAAATGATGCCACAAAAGTCAACACCCCGGATATAGCAGCGCGCGCAGAGCTTTGGAGTGTGCCATCAAGGATACGAACGTCGGAAGTAAAGCGGTTCAGAATCCTTCCGATTGGAGTGGTGTCGAAGAACCGAGCGGGAGCACGCGCCAGCCTGCGGAGTAACTTGAGGAAGAGTGAGCGCGCTGCTTGCAAACTAGCATAATATCCCAAAGCTATAGAAGATAGGACGGAAAGCGCGCCAGCGACGGAGATCCAAACATAAACCATCAACCAAGGCTTAACGTCGATGTCTGGAGGGGGGAGGCGATGCAATATGTCGATTATTGGTGCGACTTTCCAGACGACAAGAAAAGCATGTCCGTCCCGATAGGCTTCACCCCACTTCGCAAGAAATACCTGCAATACTTATCAGTACAATTCAAGGTTCTATGGCGCGGGGCGTACTTGATTACCAACGTTGATCAGTCGGATCAAAACCATCAAGATTAAGGTCGTGATCCAACAGAGCACTCCCGCAGCTCGGATATATAACCAGTACGTCCGAATCGACACTCGACCTTCAGCGCGCATCTCAGCGTCAATCAGTTTGCCTGCACCTGGGGTTTTCTGAGTTCCCTTCTCCTCTAAGAGGCGGTCGGCTTCGTTTTCAGGAGATTGGATGGGTACGTCCGACTCGACGAATTGCTGGTCATCTACTTCGATGACGTGTTGAATTAGGTCTTGTTCGCTAAGTTGAGCAACAGTCCCTTGGTGTACCACTTGGCCTTTCGATAATTCGATGATGTAGGATGCTGCTGGCAGGCAGATGCTAACGTGATGCGTGACTAGAACAACGGTTCTACCCTTAACGAGAGGGCCACTGAGACACTGCGAGACTAGGTGCTGCGAGGTGTGCATATCTACCGCAGCTAGACTGCAAAGGATACTTAGTGCATGAAAGCAACCAGGGCAGGCGCTACTCACGGATCGTCGAGAAGTATATACTGGAGGCGACATCGATAAGCGTGCTGCAACAAATAGTGTAGACAACACACCTTGGCCTGTGAGTATATAGCTCGGGCTAATGCGACACGTGCCTTTTGCCCGCCGGACAATGTGATGCCCTTCTCCCCAATCTCTGGGTTCGGGCAAACCTTGATCAACGCTTACTTCAATGATTGAGTGCATTGACATACCTGTCAGATCACCGGCCTCAAAGACTTCGAGATCTTTGGCAAGAGCACACGCTTCGACGACTGCTCGGTAGCGTTCCTCCTGGAATCCAAAGCTGGCGCCAAAGATGATATTATCTCGGATGGTCGCGTGTTCCAACCCTGTCGTATCATTTTAGTCTCTGAGGGAGAGTGATGACGGCAGCTCACAAGGATTTTGGCCACAGTAGGCGACATTATGTGCCCGCTTATCAATATGAACTTGTCCTGAAATACACCGCATCTCTAACATAACAGTTTCTCATTGATGGACGGATTCCACGTATAGGGATGCACTCGTACCTCCCAGAAGCGCAGCCAATAGTGCACTTTTGCCTGACCCGGTGGCTCCGGTCACAAGAGTGAGTTGACTCTCGGGGAACTCGATATCAAGTGGACCCAATCGAAATCTTGCGGGTGTTTCCGCCGTATTCGAAGGGGAATACCACTCGAAGGTACCTTCCAAGAACCCAACAGGCTTCTCGGGCTGAACGGCTTCCCCATTCGTGGATAAAGTCGAGGCCCAGTCAGGAATTTCACCTTCGCGAAGGAATCCCTCAATACGCTTCATGGAAACATAAGCTGAATGATATGAGTGCTTGACTTGGGAGCAAAGAACAAAGAAGCTAACCGTGTAACATGGCGAATATCTCATTGGGCAACGAGATCATAGGTTCTTGTAACTGCGAGAAGAGGGCAATAGATGTGAATGCCTTGGACACAGTAAGTTGTTCGCCTTGGATAAGGGTATAGCATAAGAAAGAGGTCAACGCCGTCGCTGAAGGCATCCAAATCCTATTCATATATCGTTCATATATTTGAGATCCGATGACGCAGGACGGACCAGATGAAAGAAGTGAGCGTATCAACTACGTTGCTCTTTACGCGCCATTTCAGTTCCGTCTCTCTAGCGTGCTCAGCCTTTTGTGCCCAGTGATTCTCTACCCAGACACCCATTAGTCATGGCAAAAGGAGAAAAGGAGCGGATGTCTACCCCATCCGTAGAACTTCAAGAAGCGGATATTTTGCAACAGCTCGTTGACGACATTCATTCGCCTATCGCTCGCCTTCCAAGATGATCTCGTAATCTAGTAGCGCATAAATATGACAGCCTGGCACGGTAAATTTGGGGGGAGCGCACCGAAACGTTATACATAGCTAAAGGATAATTTAGGGCGTACACGATAAGGACAATCACGACACCAGAAAGAGCGCTCCAGCCAAGGACGCTGTGGCGTAGCCGATGAGATGCGAGGACATAGTGGGTATGCATGGAAGCTTACTTGTAGAGGAAAACTAGAGCAATGACAAGCCGTATAGGGGCGGTGAACAGTCCAGAGAAGTCCCAGAATCGCTGCGCAACGGCGTAACTATCACCTCTGTAGGATAACACCGTAAGTCAGAAACCATGGAGCAATAGGCAACCGTACTGCATCAAATTCACGATCTTCCCAAGATCTGCATTACTCTGATCATCCTCTTCTTGGTCACCTCGCTTACTGACATCCTGCCTCTTCAGTGCCTTATAGTGGAGGCTACAGAACAACTGCCCTCTGGTCCGTTCGTAACAGCGTCGTGTGTGCCAACTTTTCAGTAAATCTTTCCATGCGAAAGACAGGTGGGCAATGAAGGTCACTATGGCCCAGTACAGCGCCTTGTGTCTCGATTCGGCAGAATTTTCGCTGAGAAGAGCGAGAATTTCCTTCAGAGCATAGGGAGGTACGAAGCCTGTGGGTCGGCTAAGAAATCTATACCTCATCAAAGAAGAGATGCCGAACCGATGACTGCGCTCCATAACTCTAGTGATATGCCTAGGATCAAATCTAGCGAATTCGAAACCAACAGAAACCGCAGGAGTGAGTGATCTGGATGCCTAAAGAGTATTGGAATTTGAACGAGTCGAAACAGTTCGGCAACATACAAATCTCTGTATACTAGGCATTTTTCGAATATGTTCTTATGCTTGAAGAATGGAGACAGCGTCCATACATCTATTTCATGAAGCGTACGTTTCAGGGCTAAGTTGAGGATAGGTTCCACGAATGAGAATGTTGCCCACGACCAAAGTGTGACATTATCTTCTGGTGATGTGAATGTAGACGAGGGTAACTATGGGACGCGTAAACTTTGCGGAAGCTGGATGTATCGACGCGTGTCCTCACATCACCTGCGATTGCGACGTTCGACCCAGGTATGTAACGGTTCATTGGCAGGGTACCAGATAACCACACGAACGAGGCAGAGAGTCCCAAGTGTAGGATATTTACCCACAGCGTCGGGAGGGGTGGTATTGTTGTCCAAATTGCAAGCCCTGCAGCTAGGCAATGGGATGTACTGATAAGCATGGACATATACGGCGTCGTTGGAGGCGATCTGATGACATGTCGTAGAAAGATAAAAGACTATGCATCGTGAGTTCATTGTAACTCAAAGAAGGTTTGTATTGAACGTACCCAGGTAAATAACGCAACCCAAATGCCACCGCCTATCCCATGCCAGTTGTTGTTGTTAGTCATTGCAAACGACGAGGTGGCAAGCCAAATAGCAGATTCCGTGAGTGCAAGGATTACAAGACCTCGACTCCTCCATGTCTGTGCGTGAACAGCCACGACTGGGTCAATCAAGTCTTCGAGGGTTAGAAAGTTTCGAAATGGCTTCCATATGTTCCGTCCAAGTTTTCGAAGAGGCTTTGGTAAGAACGGGCCTAGGTCAACCCAGATATCGTGCAAGACGGTCAACACAATGAGAAAACAGGGCACATAAAGGCTGAAGGCCCTCGATGTGACTTCCAGCAATGAGTTTGATGGCATGAGAAGAAAGAGTGAAGCAGGGATATCGGTGTTAGCTTGCGTGCTTCACACTACCTATGCCCACCATTCACGAAATTGCCTAAATCTTGTACATATCAATGCACGCGCTGCAGCGTAGAGCTCCATTACTTGAATATGCAAATCAACGGGAAGTAAGTTATATATCTAATAACACATGAAAACACGAATTCCTCTCAATCCAATAGTACATCGCAGATTCGCAAGGATCCGACAAAGAGACGGCGAAATCACCCATCACGTCAACAGAGACCAAATTCTCATAGCACCTAGTCAACTAGTTTTAGCCAACAGCCACTGCGGGGAGAATTGGGCAAAAAGAAGGAAGTCAGAAAAACCCGGTATGAATCTCATTGCAGAGCAGAAGTATTCCTGCCCCAAAATCGTATAATAGGGAACCAAAAGGTCATCATGAGCAAAGTGTAGACCAAAAGCAACTCACCTGAGTTCCTCGCTGGCACAGTTGCGATCCAGCGAGACCCGAACGGCGAACGGAATGGCTGCATCATCGCCGATTACGTAACTATTTCCTACTCAGGGGCGTGGGGACAGGCCAGTTATCAAGTAAGTACTATTGTGACATTGCTCTCAACATCAACTCTCAACTCTCCATCATGTCCTCTCGAGATCCATTGTGGTATTGTCATGAGGTAGGCCTTACATGCTCTTTATCCCAGGCTTGGCTCATCATTGTCAGTGTCATGCAGAAATGCGGCCTTTAATGGTGAGTCAGCGACGCCCGGTCCATGAACGCTTATAGCGCTCACCAAGTCTACCATAGGCTCCTCACCCGACTTGTGCTTCATGTCATGGCTCATTTGTAGAAATTGTCAGAAATTCGGCTTACTATGCATCTTCGCTGATCTATCTAATCGTGGACCTACAGATGGAGAATCCGGCCGACGATCCTCGAGCGTTCAGTGCCCCTGGTATCCCTGGTGGTTTCGGTGAAGGTCCCGTACCAGTAGATGGCATGTTGTGTGCGTGATATCAACGCCTGAGCTACCCCATACTTCCTCACCTTCGCACAATCGTGTCCAGTTGCTCTCCAAACTCTAATGTCTCGTGGCCTTGGCGAACAGCGGCGTAGGAGGACGACTGACTCTAACAACTCCGTGCGTACACCCAATTGCCACTACATAATCATCATGCTAATTTGGCTGTGTCCAGTCCAACCTCTCATTCCAATTTCGATCGGCTAACGGTGGGACTCGGGCCTTCACCCTCGGCGGTCCCCGAACTTTGGGCGGTGGTGCCGGGTCTCTGAGCGATGACCCCCCCACGATGTCCGAGTGAGTCAACCCCGCAACTCACATGCGGCAAGTTCTTATTATTAAGGTTTTTACGGAGGAGGCCGAGCAACGGCGACAGAGGCAGCATTGCTGGGCCGTTGATGGCCCAGTACCTGATGGCGCTCATGGGTCAACAATATCCCCCAGGTATGGATGGGGAGGCTTTGGAACGTGGGCGATTTGGAGATTATGTCTTTAGTCAGGAAGGTAAGACTGGAAAATGGTCGTCTCTCTGCCAGTAGTAAACCCACCATAGCCCTCGATCAGATCATCACACAAATAATGGAAAATTCCAACACCAGCCGGCCTGTTCCTGCACCTGAGGACAAGATCAACGAGCTGCCCAAAGAAGTACTCGAAGAAGGATGTGCGCTTCATTTCATCTATATGATTATCACTTCCCTCGCTTACCTTGTTGTTTTCAGCTCAGCTCCTGCAGAAGGACTGCGCCATCTGCAAGGATCAGTTTCAGCTCAATACGGAGGATCCTGAAGAACAGATTGTTGTCACCCTCCCCTGTAAACACCCCTTCCATGAGCCTTGTATAACGCCGTGGTTGAAATCCAGTGGGACATGTCCCGTTTGCAGGTAAGTCGTTCATGGACTTGAAAGCCACAAAAGTCGATAACGTCTCCAGATACGCTCTCGTTCCTCAGCCCGATCACCACCCCGAGCCAGGCAACGCCAATTCGCGCCCGTCATCACCTCGAACGCCCAGTAACAATTCGAGTAATGAGCCCCCTAACCTCTTCCAAGCGCTATTCAATGTCATAGGAAGTGGCTCGGGAAACAACACCGGTAGCGGCACTCAACGGCAGAACAGTACCAATCCCCCGGTCCGCCCGACCAGTGATTCAGCTCGCGATTCATCTAGCCAATCCGGTCCCTACCGTCATGTTCCTGGAGAGTGGCACGAAGACCTCGACTAATGAACGCCATGAATTGACCTGTGATCGATCTCTATGTATAGATTTTGTTTTCTCTAGTCACTTTACACCCAATACCATACTTAGCCTCGTTGATAGTATCATGTAATTGTAACTCGCTTGCTTTGCTATCGCTTTGAGCATCGGACGTCCATCCATACATGGTAGAGTGAGTGATTCAAGCACTAGCTCAGGGGTAGAAAACAGGGGCAGCATTCTTCTATCATTGTGTTACATAGTGGCTTTAGTTGGAGGTAGCAAAGGTGTTAGGCGTAGTAGCAAACCCGAGACGACGGTTAGTAGTGTCGTATACGGTGTAGAAACGCTCGAGGAACGTGTATCCGTTAATGAAGTCGAGACCAGAACCAGATCTGGTGCCAAGATCGGCAACGATAAGGTAGATACTGCTGCTCGTTCCACCAATTGCAGTGTTAAGGGAGCGGGGCCAAATTTGAGCATTAGGGGTCAGCTCATAGGTAACCTAGTCTCCGTGTTCAGGGAGGTATTTATTTGGCATATGGACGGAAGACGTACCCCATTGATGGTGAAGAACAGACTCTGAAGGTTGGCAAACTGAGCTGCGGTGATTCGGAGGAGACCGGTATTGTTGTCGAGGACAGCACCAGTGGCAGAGCGATACCTGCTCAGGGCGTCTGTAAATTTCAGTTAGAAGAGAGGAGTCTTGCTAGCACTACGACTCGATCTCACCAGAAGCGAGGAGAACAAGGGTGGTACCTAAGAGGGAAGTGAGTCGCGAATTTCATATTTCAAGCATTTCATCTGCCTTACCAGTGTCAACAATACCGGCGGTTGAAGAAAGGATGGAAGTGGAAGCGCCGTATCGTACGACTTGGTTAATTCCCCAGTATTGATTTGCAGGGAAGGTGGTGGTAATGGGACTGAAGATGCAATCAGTAAAACCGGCCGAGAACACGGAGTGGATGTAATGGTACGTACGCGAAGCCAATGCTTCCAGTGAATTTGGAGCTATCAGTTCCACCTATAACAATGATCAGTAAGCTGCCGTTATATGATTTTGCACTACGCTCACCCCATGTGAGCTCTCCGTTGACCGTGTCGAGGACCGTGGTCGGGTTGTACGAGATACCGATGAGGTTTTGAGTTATTGTTCCCTGAGAGAAGAGGTTGTCGGTGACGGTAGGGATTGAGCTGCTAGTGGCGGGAGAGAGAGTCCCTAAATTCGAGATTCAGTGTCTGCAAACATGCTTATCAACCCAGACTGCGACTCACCGACGGTCAAGTCCACAGGCCCGATACTAAGGTAGTGGGTATATATTGAGATAGTAGGGTATGAAAGATCCACTCACCCCAAGATACCGTCGGTGCCATCGAAACCGGAAGATCGGGAAGCAACACCAATTGATTGTTGAGGAATGACGAGCCCATTGCCAAGGTCAACACGATCGAGGAATTCGGTACCAGAGAAGGACCCTGATCCATAGGTCACGGACTACGACGTGTTATTCATGGTGCCCGACATGATACTAAGTTTTGCGACTTACGACGGAGTTGCTTGTGCGGCTACTGGTGCTTGTTTGTACATAACGAGTTGTAGCACCAACCCAGGTGTTAGAACTTCCCGTATCGATGAGAAGCTGGACTAATAGGTAGATGTATCAGAATCCCACAGGCAAGGTGAAAACCATGGAAGTTATGTACAGGTCGTAGGAGGGTTTCCGACATTGACAGAAGCAAGGTAGGTTACGGCTTGATTGTCAACTGGTTCGTTGATGACAGCATCAGTGTTGAAGTTCAGATTTCCCGAGGCCCTGGCCTCAGCACGAGCGCGGAGGGCTTTAGCTCTGGCTTGATCGGCCTTGACAAGATTGGCGCTGCTCGTGAAGTTGGTCTTCCTCGCGAGAGGGAGTGTGATGGGAGCATCTCGTATGGTTACCAAGGGTGTGGCCGCCGTCGACAAGGCGAGGAGGACGATAGAAAGGAGAGGGGCGGTGGGGAACATCTCTACTTAACTAGGCTGGTGGATTGAAGCGCTGAGCTGGTTTCCGTTCGACGGAAGAGCCAGGTATTTATACTCCTAGATTGGTTGACTTTGATTCCGCAGAGGTAGTTGGTTATTTCGCGATCTTACGCCTTCCCATCGCCACGGGTCGCTATAGAAGGTTGGGGACGGGAGAGCACAGTGGATGTGTTTTGACGTGAGAGCTTGAGCGTGTAGAACCTCGGGCAAGCGGGCTTCTCAAAGGAAGTCATAGGTACAAAGAAGCCCCTTGCATGAGGAGGTCTAGTACAAGCGATAACGGGCACCCTCAAGGCAACCGAACTCATCGAACTCTTTCGGAATGGATCAAACGGTGCTGCAGTTGGTTCCGATGCTTCTAAAGGGCAGGTGGCAAGCAAGGATGAGTGAGTATATTGAGTGGATTACACAGCAGAAGCCTACTTTACATGACCAGTTGGACTTGTCCTCAGCACAGGCCAAAACGGTTACCGCCAAGTTTGTTCATGGGTTCCGACCTTCAGGCACACGTGGAACCATCCTTCTATTTTTATCTTCCCGCCTCTATCGAAAATGTATGATGCGGCCCTTCTATTTTTAATCCTCGCCTACACTAGCGTTATCTACACGCACAGTTCGCTCCGGCCAAAGATGGTCCTGATACGGGTCTACATGTGCTCTATGCATCACCAGACTCATCAAGTTTACCCAGTTTCCACGATACAAGTTCTCTCAATAACATAACCTCAATGTGACGGGTTGCCAGTCCGTTTCGGAAGATCCGTAGTCTACCCATGCAACCTACGGTCGACCCCTACTGTGTCTATCTTGCCCCTCTCCTTGCGTTACCAGGAGGTACTGCTCATTGCTGCCAGCAATGGCGCTATCGTTATCGAGAACAACATGCTTCGCGCCGCCGCGGCCCCACCTTAATTCAGCGTTTCAGACTCAGACCCTTCGCTGCCATGGTGAGTTACTTCTGGCGGTTGGACAGTCCGTGGAGGTGATGGGAGGCACCTCCCACGAGCATAAGTCGCGTAATTGATGACTACTGTCGCGCAAAGACTTACATCAAACGTAGTGCACGCTTTTCACCTAGGTTCCGGCGAATTGCTCCGCTTGGTGTGGATTCGCGGCTAGCCATGCGATAACACTGCTGCTGATTACCACATGCTTGCTGTTTGAGCTTCACATCTAATACCCATGACGGTTGGGACACTCCAATCATGAACTTCAACCTGGCCCGGTGGTATTAACCGCAAGGCACGAGTAGAATTACCTTAGATGGCGTCATCGGATGCTTGAGGTGAGCTTCAATATGAACTTACTAGTGCTGTATCAAAAATTATAAAAGGCGGCTCGGGACACTGATACACGAACACGCCCTCGATTTATCGGTGGCTTGAAGTTTTACCACTAGCTTGCATTACATCATACGTCGTGCACCAAGCCGTCCGGAACGGAGAGAAGGAGACAGACGTCGACTCGCTTCGATCGCCTAAACGGTAATGAGAGTTTGTAGGCTTTCAGAAACCCTTGTGGTGGTGGATCGTGATATGGTTTCAATGTCATAGAATGTCATACTTGAGATTGGTGAAAGGTGAGGCCTTCAGGACATGACGTCTTAAATGGAGGGTTTGACCATCGTTGGCGGCTTTGATGACCCATGCTACGGTACTAACGATCGACTAAGGATGTCAACTGCAGAGACATTGTAATACCGCGTGCACTATGGGCGAATGCTGTGTCATAGTAAGCGAGAGCGTTTATTATACATGTACAAAGGTGTGTCTATCTGCTGCAATTCAACAATACTTAGGCGAGGGTATCTGGTGAAAACAAATACAGGGGGTAATCTTTCGTTTCTGCTTTGATCAGGCAAAGCGGACTTTCTCGCCGGGTCGGCCTTCGGAGAGCAGGACAACGGCCTAAATTGATCGAGTTGGTGTGAAAGTCTTATCAGTGCTATAGAACTCACATATTTGCCACTGATCTTCCATCCGGGCTCTTCCTTGTCTAACTTCTCCGCAATGGCGTCGCCTTCATCACCGAAGCCAACGACTACGTCACTTTTGATAGTGCGCAAGCTGACCACTTTGGGCGCGCCTGCAGAGCTAGCCATGGGGCCAATAGCAACGTCAAAGGGCGTACTAGCAGGGGCAGCGCAATCGTAAGTGAGCTTGCGGTGGTTAAGGTCCCCTTTAAAGTAGACGAGATCGGAGCGAGAAAGATGGAGGAAAAGATCGGGGGCTTCGGAGTGGAGGTCCCAGAAGGTATAGCCAGTGCACCAGAATGGATGTTGCTCATAGACCCATTTTCCCTCTTTCTCGTATTGCTAAGGAATGATCTTAGTGAAGGTGCTCCATGACCTCATGCGCCTGGCTCACCTTCCAGCGAGCACCGAGCCTTCGAAGCGACTCTAATTCTGCATCGCTAGCCTTAGGGAAGAGCTGGCCATATACCATGGTGTTGAGCAACCACTCCCAGTCTTTCTTAGTGACATCCGAAACAAACCACGGGTACCGTTTGCCATGGAATCTAATCTGCGAAGCTATCCCAGTTTGGAGGAGGAAGTCGGCTTGAGAAGCAGGTAAGGTATAAGATCAAGCATGCGGGCACGGTCTGGGGCATACCATAAACACAGTCGCAGTACAACTCAAAGCCCGCGTTATCAAGGACGAAATCGATACGTCGACCAGTCTTCTCACGCATTTCTTTTACTGCTCCCCACAGTGCATTCAAGTGGTTTCCAAGTATGTTTTTCTCAGTAGCAGCAAGATGATCGCCGCCCGTCGATTGGAGGGCCTTGATCTGATCTTCTGTCATGTTGATCAGGAGCGACAGATCGGTGGAATTACCCCAGAGGCACACTGAGAAGAATGTGCGTCAGCGATCGGAGATATAGCTAAAGCTGGTGGTAAACCTTGGGTAAGCTCAAGGAACATCAATCTTTCCGCTTCAAGCTTCTCCTCCTCGGACAAGTTATCTGAGATCTTGAAGGGTTCAGCGAAGCGCATTGAAAGCTCAAAGACTGCATCGGACGATCTGGAAAAAGTATCGCACTGGCTGAAGTCAGTAGTCGATCGCTTTGGTTTAGCATATATTCTTACCTTTTGTCTGTAGAATACGTCGTAATCGGACCAGTACTTGCTTACGCTGAAGCACTCATGGAGTCGACGATATTTGTAAGCCTCGGCGAAGAGCCAGGGCGCGTTCATGAAATCCTTGCCTAAATTCGATGCAGCCGGATGATTGAAGGAAGAGTAGGCAGGCGTACCTTGAAAATACTTCGCGATCTCCTTGTTCCACAAAGCAACATCGCCTTCTCCATCATCGACAATGGGTCGAAGCTTCGAGTTACCACTAAGATCGTGCATCAAGGCGTCCATACGCTCAATGCACTGGACAAGATCAATGATCTTTTCCTCGGAGGACTGATCATTGAGAGTACGGGTGACATCTTCAATAGCCTTCCCCAATATAGTGGGAAGGCGAACACCCATAGTAGCATGGGCGAACGAGTACTCATGGTAACCACGGTACGCAGGCCAGGGTGGGTTGTTAGGGTCAATCTGAGATGAGGTCAGCAAGCTGCTGTGTTTATGAAATGACGCATATATGCACTCTGGAGGGAGTTCTCGGCCAAGGTGCTTTGATATCCTTCTTTTTTGGGAGATGCCCGAGCGAAAGCGTAACTCTTGAGGGGGCGCCGGAAGCAGTAGCAGTACCGTTCATCTTTGTGTGAGGAAGTTGAGACGATGCAGAAGCAGACCGGCTGGAAGAGACAGGGATATGAGTGGAGGAGTTAGATATCGTAGACGATCAGCAACTGGCCTTTTAAAGGTGGAGGGCTAGAGTTGATAACTAACGGAGCTAGTTGAGACCAACAATACCAACGATCAGAGAGGGCGGGCGGAGTTGCCTGGCGATGCAGATGGTGGTAATGAAACAAGGGGAGGGAGCTGTGCGATGTGAAGCACTGACGACAGACAAAGGGTTTATATATGCTGGAAACTCGAAGCCCAAGCTAAAGGTCTTCTTGCTTCCTTATCGCTAAATCTGGAAGGTGACGTCATATGGCTCCGTTGTTGAGATGACCTCTCTTCGAGTTACACTTTACATACCTGACAATATCAGTGTCGTTTCCGTCAGCCCAGCTCACACTTTGATCCTGGCTTCGCCTTCCAGGTGTAGTCGTGTACGCTGCCTTCAACGCTGTCCAGGATAATATTGTTATCTTCTCCCCAGGCTGATGCCATCAAGACATCTGTGATTGTATACTCTTGCCGACTCGGCGACCAACGTTGGCTGGCCTAACTCATGTCGTGAAAGCATATTAGCCCCACTGATTCGGGGTGTTATCACAGGCACATTCCGAGTTTGATTCACGCCCACTTGCCGAAACCGCTCTTCCGCTTGAAAATACCGCCTCTTTCTAACTAACGGAGTAAGGATCCTTCATTCCCGCTCCTTCGGTTGTTTTCAGCAGGTGGAGCATACCAGAAAATCTCCCTCGAGTCGTTTCGCAGGCTCGAAGCTTAGTGTAGGCTTGTAGTGACTGAGAGGCCCCATCTACGAAGTGGGACGTTCGGGCTTGACAAGTCATCCTTGTTTCGTACGATGTAGCTGGAATCTGACTGGCCTCTCTAGTTGCCCATCGCCTTCCTCGAATGCACTATACGTTACCCCACTGCGCGAAGATGGCCGGAGGTGGTGCATATGGCTTTTGGAGCCCCTTCCCTTTCTGATATTCCTCGGCAGTCCACGCGGTAGTATAAAATCGAAAACCGATAGCCTAAGCTTGGCGGAGTTGAAAGCTAAACCAGCTCGGAGGGGACTCCTAGGGCAGGCTCTAGCGACCGAATGCGTGTTTACTGGTGTCCGTACCAATGCGTCGATCCCAAAGAGTGCGAAACGGAATTGGAAGTCTATACATACACGGCCCTGAGAAATGCAAATCGAGATCCCGTCACAATCTCGGCAAAAGCTGGCAAAATAGATAGCGAAGATGCCGTGACAAGTATGTCGTGATCGTATGTTAGCGTGCAAGGAATATTAGGCCTAGGACACGAGATTCAAGCAACGTCGTTAACATTCCTCATGAGAGCCGCAGGCGTGTGGTCGCCTTCCTCCAGATAAGCAGGCTTGCGAGAACCCAGGTTCTGAGGTTTCAATGCCATCGGTGGTTTGTCGGTGGTTCCAGAATCCAGGCAGCGCGCACAGATCAATTGGCGCTGAACCATTACGACCACGTGACTAGATGCGCGCCGTGTTTGTTTACTCACGCTTGCCTCAGTGGCCAACCGATCCATTGCTTGCGCACACTTGCTTGTTCCAAGCCTCAGGCTTGCTCTCTACATCACCATGTCGCTTTGGAAAATCGGTGCACAAGATGTCACCGAGGAAGCCCAAGCAATAAAGGACCAACTATCCAGCAAAGGTACCCTTCTCAATCCATCGACTATCCGAACTCAGCTTACACGCGAGAGTTCTAGACAGTCACATTGCCGCTCAGGAAACAAAGTTGATGCGTCAGGCAGCCCAACTCGAAGAGCTCAAATCCGCATTAAATGAAACATTCTACAAGGTGCGTACTGATATCAAGCAACTGACTGCAGCCAACCCCTGGCAATAGTTAAGCCAAGAATCCGACCGAGCAACTCGACTCGAACGTGATCTTGGTCAAGCTACCGAAGACCTCAGCAGAGAGAAGATTGCGTGCCTAAATGTCGAGGCGACCTTATCCGCAACACAAGAGAAAGTCAAGTCGAAAGAACGCGAAACACGAGAATTGGAATCAATCATCCAGAACCTCTCGCATACATCCGACTCTGCTGTATCGCAGAGATCCAAGCTGGAGAAGGAGAAAGCTACTCTTGAAGCACATGTTAGAGAACTTGAAGCTAACTATCGCCAGTTGAGCCAGTCTCCACCGACGACCACACCTACGAGTCGATTACCCCGACGGCGTTCATCTTCGGTGTCCAATGTTAGGATACCAGCTCTGGAAGAAGAGCTTCAACGCGCGAAAGTTACATTGACTCAGAAGGAGCGGGAACTCGACGATACCTGCCAGAAGTTGACTAGGGCGCAGGATGCGTTGTTGAAATGTGAAAACGAGCGGATGGCTATGGAGAAGCGGCTGGGCGGCGAACTACGAGACTTACGAGCACAGCTGGACGAGAAAGACGAGGAACTGAATTATATGCGACATCAGCTTGGGGATGGTTCTAGGGAGGCAGAGCTGATGGCGAGGATAGACGAGGATGAGGCAAAGATCGCGGAGCTGGAGAAGATGGCGAGTGGGGCATTCGAGGCGAATGCTTTGAGGGACAGGCTGAGGATGGCTGAGGCCAAGGTGAAGGACCAGGAGAAGCAAAGCGGCATAAGACACACCGAATTAGTTGCCGAGAAGGAAGCTGCGTTGGACGAATTGGAAGAGGCCCAAGCTAAGACGCGAAAGCTCTTGCTGCACGTAGCCGAACAAGACGCTCGCATTGCTGTGCTACTAGATCAAGAAGCGTAGGGTCTACCCATTGTCTGCAGTCTTGATATCCGACTGACTTTCATGCTAGAACTCTCCGTCGCCATGTGCAGTCGGCTGCTCTCCCCACTGATGACAATACGGCAGCTCATGTTGAACGGCTTCTCGTGGCTATTGAACGCCTGCGCGGGGAGAGAGATGGCCTGCGACGCGATTTGGAGTACGTGCAAGTCGAGTCCCGATACACAATTGAAGCTTTAGAAACAAAGCTTGCAGCTAGTTCTCCACCAACTCCTCCAATAGCGTCTGCCACATCCCAACAGGTGCAAGATCATCATATTGTAAACCGCAAGTTGGTCAACATGTCTACATCCTTGGCGATCGTTGTTGGAAGGCTTCAAGATCAATTGGAGGGCAGCCTGGCTTTCAGCCAACATCTGTGCGAAGAACTTCACCAGAAGGACGTTCGTGCAGACGATCTCGAATGCCGGCTCAAATCTTCTCAAGAAAACTTAGAGGCTACCAACGCTCAACTACTTACTCCCAGCCCCGAGTGGACCGCATCTTTCGACGAGGTCACCACGTCCAACCTCTCGACTCGAGCCGAGTTGACAGCCGTTCAAGAGCGACTATCCCACGTTCTAAAATTACTGGAAGAAGTCGAATCTGAGCGAGATTCTTTAGCTCTTCAACTTACCAATCTTACCACCGACCTTGCCACTGCTCAAGGGGATCTTGAAGAAGCCGAAACCCGATACTCCAACCTGCAGCATCAGCAGCTCAATGCCATGTCCGACAATGATGCTACCCGTGCCCTTCGTGAACAAGTGCATGAGCTAGAGTACCGCGTTCTGAGAAGAACCGAACAGGTCGGTCTCCACCAACACGACATCAAGCGGCTCGAGACGAACTTGAAACTCCAAGAAGAGAGGTTAATGGAAATGACTAGTGAAATGGAGACGCTCGCGGCCCAGAAGGAAGCTATGGTAGAGGATTGTGCATCCGCCAGAGATGCTCGGGATGAAGCCCAACAACAAATTGAGTTGCTGGAGATTGAGGTCGAGCGGCTTGAGGCCGAGGCGGAGACTGCCAACCAATCTGCTGTCAATCTTGTAGCGGTGATCGTTGATACAGTTTCCCGCTCGCGGCGGGCTATTCAGGAGCTACGGTCTCATGCTCTACAGGTTGACCATCAATTCTCTGAATGTTTGGCACGCAAGGACACGGAAATGCAACATATGGCATCTCTGCATCAAAATGCTGCTTTGGAGCTTCACTCGAATACGTCTAATCTCCGAGGGCTCGAACTCTCATTGTCGGACACTCAAAGCAATGCTAGAGCCCTGGTCACAGCGCTTGCGATCTCAAGAATGGAAGGAATTCGGTCTACCACCTTGATCGATCGGTTGCGCGAAGCACGTTCATCTCTTGCTCATCAGGTCGGGTTCCTTGAATCACAATGCAATGCGTCTGTTTCCGAAAAGCACACACTCTCCCAACGGCTTGACACATTGGGCGCCGATCTGGAGCATATGACCAACGAACGGGCAGCACTCCAAGATCAGGTTCGCGACCTCGAGTCTGCACTGGCCGAGGCTACCATGATTCGTCAGGCCACTATCATTGAGCTCACTACTCAGAATGGCGATCTCCAACAGCGTCTGGCTAATGCTGAACTCGTCAATAAGGCCGTAGAAGGATCTGAACTCGTGTCTTTGAATGAGCGTATCGAAGAGTTGCAGTCTTGTCTCAAAGATGCCGAAAGCGCCCTGAAGGAGGCCAAGTCTTGCATTCAATCGGGTGAAGCTGCCCTCAAAGACTCTGACGGACGGAGAGAAGCGATCGAGCAGCAGCTCCGAGATGCCCACCACCGCTATGAGGAAGTCCAGACTAGCCGAACGGCCCTGGAACAAGAGATCGAGCGCCAAGTAGCGAAGATTAAGGATCTCGAGAGCAAGCTAAAAGTTGCTGAAATCAAAGCCTCCCAATATCAAGCCGGTATGCAAGCTTTACGAGATGAATCAGAGACTCAGGTCAGTCAAGTGCGCAAAGACTTGGAGCAGCGTCTTGATGAAGAAAGGACCCTCTGCGCGACCCTTCAAACCGACCTTGAAGAGCAGGTGAAGCAAGTGGAGGAAAGCTCTCGGAAGGTCAAGGCTCTCGAAAGCAAGCTACTCGCGGAGAACGACGCCCACATTCAAGAACAGAACTCGCACAGACAGATTCTCTCAGAGATGAGCTCTCGCAAGCAAGACATTGAGACTCTCCTCGCCAATACCCAACAGCAGTTAAACAGTGTCGAGATGGAGCTCACGACAACCAACGGTACGGTTGAAGCCCTCCAAAAGGAGAGAGAATCTATGCTCACGGAAATGACCACCCTTGAGGCCGAGGTTCAGAAGTCGTTGTCCTTGCACCGATACTTGGAAGGACAAGTAAAGGAAAGGTTAGTTCCTTCTCAAATAGTTTTTCGAACCCAGATCCTCACACAACTCAATTGGTTAGTGAACGAACTGTAGCATCGCTTACCGCCGCCCTTGGCGAAGTTCGGGATGATTTGTCTCAAGCCCAGAAACTCGCCCAATCTTCTGAGATGAATCTCAGTTTGCAGAACTCGCATCACAAGCGCGAAATGGGGGAGTTACAACGTCAATTGACTGCCCTCCAATCCCAACCTAAACTGGATGCCGTAGTACAAGAACTGGAAGAACGCATTGCTGAACTAGACGACCTTCTTCGAGTGAAATGTGCCGAGATCGAGGAGAACGATGACCGTGTTCTTGAGTGAGTTCATAATAATGCTTCGCATTGCGGCGATTTCTCATGGGCAACCACAGAATGTTGAAGGATAACAAGAAACTCAACAGTAAGGTTGAGGTTCTCACTCGCAAAGTCCAATCCCTTCAGACAAAGCTTGCCGCAACAAAAATGCCCAGTGTTGTCGTACCGGCTTCGAATTCTCGAAGCAGTCCTGAAACAAACCTATCCTCTAGCACTCAACGCTCACGCTCGGTAACTGCACCCACGATAGGATTCACTACTACAACTGCTCCTACTGTCTCCTCCCATCCTCACCCAACTTCAACACGGGCTCCTCCATCTCGCCATGCCACCTCAGGACCTTCAACACTTCCTCGCCCGAAAACCCCTGAGCGACCCTCAATAGCTGCCCCTGTTTTCAAAGCTCGTACTCCAGAGAGGCCGCCCATGCCTAGTGCATCATCCTCTACTTCAGCTGGGAAGAAGCGTCGCGCTCCAGATGACTTTGATTTGTGCGAGAACGTTCCTCCTCAGGTATTTACTGTAGATAGCGTTCCGGATGAAGATGCCGACAACCGCACGCCTCGAGTGAGAAGAGTCCTCCAGTCACTACACTCTGGCTTCACTCCTGTCCGGCACCAATTCGCCAGCCGATCGAATCCGGCTTTAGCTTCTCCAAAGCGCTCGGTGACTACAGGGAGCAGATCGCCGTCGAAAAGTCCTCGTCTCAACTCGACAGCGACGAAGTCCAAACGCAGCTGGCTTGGAAAAATACGAGGTGCTTCACAAGCTTCACGGCCCCCTCCCGAACATCACCTAGGTTTATGACACCGTTATTCTGACGTTTTCTTAACTTATACACTGAGATTCTGCTTGTCCGCGTTTCACCTCGATCGCGCTCTATGTATATTATGATGCATCTACTCTGTACTCTGATGGTGCTTTTGGCTGGCTTCTTACGTGCTGTGTTTCTTGATCCATCCATGGAGTAAACAAGTCTCGCTTCGAACAGCATGTCAGAGGGAAGGACATCCCAACCAATCAACCAACCAAACAATAAGAACAGAAGGAGAAATCGACAGCAATACGAATGCAACAGACACACGAGTAATACAGTATCGACCGACACAAGTAAAGTAGACCATTATGCATTGTCCCTTGAGTAGTTCTGTGTGAGTGTAGAAGGTGATTACTCATCATCTTCCTCTTCAACAGTCTCCTGACTTTTCTTAACTTTGGAAGTTGCCTTTGCCTTCTTGGATGGGGGTTTAGAGGTTGTCCTCGAAGCAGGTTTCTGAAGGAAATTTTATCAGGCAAGACGGACGGCACGGACGGTAGACTAAGAGCAACCTTGCGCTTCTTGGAGGCACCCGCATCCTCTTCTTCTACGTCTTCTGCGTTGTCTGTCTGTTCAGATTTTTCCTAAAATTAAGAGATGAAGCAAAGATGCTGTGTGTGTTTGGAACAATCTACCTTGATTTTCTTCGTGGCAACTTTTTTAGCAGCAGCCTTCGAAGGAGCCTTCTTCGCAGCAGGCTTCTTGGCGGGTTTTTCGTCATCATCTTCCTCATCATCAACATCATCATCAGCGATGACCGCAGCCATATCATCGCCGAAGTCCTCGCCCGACTCACTCTGCTCCTGCTGAAGGATCAAATTAGCGATGGTAGAGGTAGTATTTCAGAGACAGACCTTCGCCTTCTTTGAAGTACGCTTCTTAGCAGGAGCCTTCTTCTCCTTTTCAGCTGGCTTCTTTGCTGGGGCCCGTTTGGGCTTGGGCTTCTCTTCGGCTTCGCTCTCGCCTTCGTCGTCCGCTACATTCTTAGGAGTTACCTGAGCGCATGGGGAGAGGCTATCAGAGACGCAAAGTCAAAGGAATACATTTGCTAAGCACCTTGGCACGAGGCTTTCGAGCAGCTGGAGCTTTCTTGGGCTTCTCCTCTACCTCCTCGTCTTCCTCAGCCTCCTTATCGGCCTGAAACAAGAATTAGGCAACGGAGTAGGTCCATGTCGATAAGAGACATGCCTTAGTTTTCTTTGTACGTTTAGGTTTTTCCTTCTCCTCATCATCAGCACTCTTCTTCTTTGGGGCTTTCTTGGCTTTCGGTTTCTCGTCGTCTGGCTTTCTTGCCGTTTCGGGGATATCTTCGTCGGCGACGTGCCCGTCCTCAAAAGCCTTTGTCACCTTCTCCTGATCCTCAGGCGAGAGCTCTTCGAAACCGTCAATCTCACTGGGTTCTTCAATACTTTTCTTGATATTCTCGAAGATCCTAGGGGTGACGCATCCCCAATGCCTCCATGCGCTACATAGATTCATAAGAGGTTTGTATGCGTATGAGGAGGGCGGCAAAACGCACAAAGATGTATTCCCTTGAAAGTCCACGACTGAACCGAACCGGAGTTCGTTCTTGGCAATGGCAGTACCTACGCGCAGCATTTGGGGGTGAGCATGAACACTAAAGTACTCGCAAGTAT
This sequence comes from Pleurotus citrinopileatus, assembly GCA_017312325.1. Lineage (NCBI taxonomy): Eukaryota > Fungi > Basidiomycota > Agaricomycetes > Agaricales > Pleurotaceae > Pleurotus > Pleurotus citrinopileatus. The sequence goes on along the minus strand of BHFW01000018.1, from coordinate 1,257,206 downwards.
TTTGAACTACCTTGACACGGTTTGGCGCCTAAGAGAGTAGATCAATGCATGAACGACGACGACGACATAATAACACACCCTTGCACTTGGCACGCGCAGACGATGCGTATTCAAGTCGGTATCCCTTTGGCTTTTCGGACATGGTCGTTACGATGCCTCAGTGTTTGAAACAGAAGAAATGTGGTGGTGTGGCAAAAAGAAGCGGTGAACTTGAGTAAGATATTTGGTATGCTTTAGCCTGGATTTGTGAGAAAAAAACCACAAAACGCGAGACAACCGAGAATGACTCCGATTGTGGTCAATGGGTCGGGATGTGGCAGGAACAAAGGGAAGAACACGACAAGTTGAACTCGCGAAAATGTCTTGACATCAAACCGAGGCGCTTACATAAAACACGGTCGGTGCAAGGGCTGGTCGCTTTGGTTCCCGTCGTTCGCTTCTCTCAATCGATCCTTGAACAAATGTTCCTCAAGTCCAGTGACCATGACACCCATGTAGATCTCTCCTCCGCTCTGCGCGACAGGCAGGACTGGAACGTAGCCTCATTGCGAACCTTCAATTACCTATCTGATGTCAGCGCACTCGCATACGACCCTGTTGTCGGCCTCCTTGCCATCGGTGAGCCATCGATGCGTATTGTATGGAGAAATACAGCAATGAACGTGCACAAGGCACCAGCCAAGGGATAATCGCATTATTTGGCTCCCCAGGAGTGCAGTGTCAAGTATCACTGAGAGAACCCATTGCAATTAAATTCCTTGAGTTTGCCACATCGCTGCATCGGCTTGTCTGCCTCGGTATGCAGCCTTCCACCGTGAAGCCGAAATACATAATCTTAGACTGTTGAAAGATGCGAACAACCAATTACACGTTTGGGACCTCGAAAGTCTGTTACAGAATCTACCCAAGCATCTTGGGTCGGCCAAGTTCGACGAAGCGTCGTAGGAATACTTTCGCTCACAGGTTGCGGAATGATCTACTGACGGAGAATTCTAGCGCTCTTACTGTCTCCCCAAGTCATTCTCATGTTAGTGATGCAATGATTCGCTACTCGACCTACTGACGAAGATGGCTTACTAGGCATTCATAACCCTTCAATCCGGCGTGATTAGGACCTATGACTTGCTTTGCCTTCGCAAATCTCCGTATAATACACCCAATCTGTGGTCGCTATATGAAGAGAAAGTCATTGCAAGTGGTATCCCGGGGACGAACACGCCCGATAGGTAGTCATTAACGCTTTATCAATGGCAGTACGCGACCGGCTTTGCTGATGATGCATTAGCTCCTTTGGTATAGATACTCTGGTGCACCCTCGGAATCTTAACTTACTTTTCGTGGTTTATGGAGGCAAGCACATCCATACCCCTTTCAATATGTATCTTATATTCTTCCACAAGTACAGGAGGCGTAGTTTTATCTGACTTGGTTCGCCGTTCCGAATCATGGCTTATAATACCTCCATCTCATCTTAGCAAAGGCAGAACGGAACACCCTCAGGGTCTACGAATTGATCCTTCCTCCGGGCGCACCTGGTGGTGTCGGTTACGCCAGCAAAGTTGGATATCGGCAACATACGCATTCATCTAACTAACTCCCTTTCGTAGGACCTTCTTACACATCGACGACCCTCCGTGATGGCCATGGCTATCCACCCTTCAGGCCACATCTTTGCTGCAGGTTATTCTGACGGCTCTATCGCCTTCTGGGCGGTCGAGGACGAAGATCAGCCGCTCATGGTCCGAACCTTGGATGATTTAGACGTCAATGTTGTAGATGGGGAAAAACTCGATCAGTATCTACCTAAAGACGGCCTCCCCAGGACCACTGCGGGGCATCAGAATAGTATACGAGAGCCCATATATAAGCTCTCCTGGAGTGGGTTTCCAAACTCGTCCGATCCCAGAGGAGGTGCTACCACACTGTCTATTCTTGGCGGCAATATTGTCACCGATGCTCCGGGACTAATGGTTCACTGGCTCCCTCCATTCAACCCTCCCGAGCCCCCTTCTCCTACAACAAATCGACCAGATCAAATACCAGCGTTCTTTCGCAATGCCATGCGCCACTCGATCATCCCAACGAAGACTTACTTCTATGCAACGAATACCATCGTCCAGGATTACCTTCTCGTCCCTCGCGACAATCCACATTTTGGAGGCGCATTCGACCCCATATCACTGCTCTTACTTTGCGAAGGCACTGGGGGCGCACGGATCGTCGAGGGTCGCCAGTTTCCACCTCCCTCTTTCGCCCATAATGAAATAGAAAATGCTAGTAGAACAGACAACCAGGTTCTCAATTCGGAAACATCCCCTGGAGACATTATCGATGATCTAACCGAAACACTGAGGAGCATGCAGATGGAGGCTGAACCGGCCGAAATGACCCTACCCCTTGCATTGGAGCATGGGCGCAGTCTCATGGACGGGAAGTTGATGACGCTCAATCGCGAGGCACACCAAGCCCTAGTTACTCACAGCGATACCCTTCATGGCCAATTACCCCTGGAAGGTGGGATTGCATGGGTGGATGAAACCAATGCTACCGAACTGAAGCATGCAAAGGTGTGGCCAGCTGCTTTGTATCCCTTCGGTTGTAGCTTATCTTTCCCTTGGCATACAGTACCATCCTCATCGCCTTCTCGTGACTCAGCATTCCGACCTCACAGTGCAATTCGACGATATCAGTGCTCAGCTGCTCATGGGCTCTACAGAAGGCCGTGTTGAGAATCACTTCCCCAGTGCTCTCACGCATCTCAAAATCGATCTCAAAGCTGTCCTTACAGATCCCTCGTTGAGCGGACATCCTCACTCTTCTATTGCTCCACGTATCGACTCTGCCTCTATTACTTCAGAGTCCCTGGAGTGTGCGATAGCCTTACGTTCCGGGGGGCTCTTTGTGTATCGTCCGAAGCCAGATCATCACACGACGCCCCTCTTCCGGAGTTCTGAAGACAATGATTTAGTAATTCTGTCGCATATACCAACTCAAAGTTCAGCAAAGTTTTACCCAAGCTTTCTGCTAGCTCCTGGGAATGCACCTCTCTCAGCATACGCTATATGTGACATAGGTGCTTTCAATTCGTTTTTCCGTTGCCTCTCTCTTATAAGTTCGTCCAGGGTTTTTGGCGACTGCATATACGGATGGGTCCTTATACATCGTCGATATGCGTGGGCCTACTGTTATTCTCCGGCATGACCCAAACGCACGGTTGAAATCACGCCATTCTATCGGTCTGGCATTGACGCGACATGGTAGCTCGACGTATCCTGTTGGTTCTTTGACATGGTCTGTATGCACAATAAGCACAGGTGCAAGCATTGGTCATCCCGGTTTTGAAACGTGCTCATTCAATTCAATGCATCTATAGACCAGAATTTCCGTGTTCGTCTGATTGCCGTGCGCACCACCGGTGCCACTGAAATATTCACCCTCGGCCGCTCATCCATCGGTGTCTGGTCATGTAATCCTCCCGACCCAATAGTTGCCGATTCTGTCGACGATCCCATCCCGAATGGAAGCTTTGTCATTGACCCGAAAACCGGGACGGTCATTGGTGCCACCTCTTCAAGACTTGCAGCGAGTCAGGTCTCTACAACCCGAGCAACGGGGTGCTTGTGGGTAATCAGCGGTGCTAAGAGCGCCAAATGTATCGTAGATGTTACAGGTGACCAAATCGGAAAAGTGAGGTGGAATACGAAGACAGGTTCCGTGAATGATGTGCAGATTGTAGAGAGGAATGGTGAGCTTGGGTACGCTGCCGTACATCTGTATGTTCAGCCCTCAATTGGTTTGCTGCAGGTTCCCGCGCTCTCGTGGCTATGACTGGATCCCACACCGTATATATCCACTCCCTCCCCGAGCTTGAACAACTGCACACATTGCTCTTACCGTCCACCCGCATCTCGTAAGTATCTATTGATATCATTAACAGCTCACGTCGTTATGCTGACCACCTCCCACACTCCAGCGCGCTCACTATGGATGCTACGGGTGACTTCATCCAATGGCAACGGAACCCCAAAACGAACACCGTCATAAGTGCCACTTACGGCACGCTCTTCAACCTTCGTCGCACTCCGGGTCTTCCTATCCTTGAATTAATCGCTACGAAAGGGGATATCCCATCCACCCCACAACCGGTATCGATGGGACCCCCTTCGTTGCTGGGATCCTGGTTCTCATTCGCTCAAGGTGTAACAGGAGATCAAGTGGATTTGCTGCGTACGTCTGAGTCAATTTTCATCTAACTTATTTTTGATGGTGAAGATCCCATTTGTACTTTATATCGTGATGCATGTAGTGGGCGGTCCCGACAGGCCAATTCCTGAGCCTAAGACTCGTGAAGGGAACCCATCCACTTCAGGATCATCCGGCTACAGTGCCGCCAGCATCGCGGCGTCCGCATCTAGTGCCCAGGTGGGAATCTACAATAGGCTTCAGTCCGCTTTGAACGAGAGGGGGTGAGTTAGCCTTTCACTATCTGAGAGCGGTAGGTTGACGTTTGCCCAGACAAATGCTTGGCGACCTACAAGACCGCTTCAACGATCTTGAACAAGGTAGTAGAGATATGGTAAACCAGGTATGTCATTCGCTCTTGTTGGTGTTTTGTTTCTAAGGTCTCTTCGATAATCTAGGCCAAACGATTGGCCACTGAGCAAACGGCCAAACGTTGGTTTATGGGCTTCGGATAACTTAGACTGGGCGTAGGGACGTAGGGATATGGCGGCGATTTTAAGACAGATGTATAGTAAAGTCATTATCAACGGTTTAAAGCATGACCGGGACCGATAAGCGCATACATATGTGTACGTATGCATGTTGTAGCTATGAAGCAACCTTCAAGCCTTAGCATCTTTGCCAACGACCGCATCGGTCAGGGACGCGGTAAACTTCTTGCGCCACTCATTCATCAAGCCTACGAAACCATCATCTGCGGAGGCGGTTTTCTTATGGTCCCACTCTTCGGTATGACGCACAATTTGGTGTTGCTGATTGGTCTCGATTGTCAACAGAGAGTTCAAGGTCTGTTGAAAGGCAAATTCAGTAATGCGAAAAGCGATTCGAGTCAGCGAATACTTTGGTTGGTGACTTGGAGGGATCTCGGAAATAGGAAACATCTTGATCGATGAGGATAGTACTCTCAGGGATAGATGGTGGGTTTTGCAGGATGCGAAATTTGGGTATGTCGGCCTTCGGAAAGATCTGTTACCAGAGGCGTGAAGACGACGACAAGGAAACAAAGACTCGCTTGCCATGGGCGACTTTACCTTTGCTAATCCGATGAACTGAGCCTTGATAGAAGCGGGGCCCTTTGCTATGCCCACGGGGTCGTGGAACTGAGAGTCCTCCGCGTACACGGAAAAGGTAGTCTGGCTCGCGACTAAGGCCGTCGCCCGTAGATGCATGTTGAAGCTACACTTGCCTCGGTGGGCGAGCATGAATACATCTCCTTTATGGCTTGGATAATATTGAATTCATGAGGTAACGCCTCCCTGTCTTTCAACGCTTTGGTTTCGAAAGGCTTCAAGCCCGACGCGTTCGCTGCTACATCGTTGGTCATGATAGAGTATACTTTGAAGAGGCAGAGGACAGCGACAAAGTATATCGAGCAGGTGAATACAGACGCGGGACGAAGGTGCATGAAACAGGAACGCCTCAGGAGTTGCCCTCTTTATACCATGGTAAGGGCATGTCGCGGCACAGCGACGTCATTGATACTCGATATCGAGGTGTGGAGCTGCCCGCGGGCGTGTCTGCACATAACGCGGAATGACCCAAACTTATTGAACGCGACTGTATAGGAGTCAGGAGAACTCTCGGCAAGCTCCGTGACTGCCGTGACTTGGCTGGGATGCTGCTCACGACACATACACCAACCTCCAACCTTCAACTCCACCTACTTTACTCTCAAACGGAACTGTATTTGCCTTCGCCTCTGGTAATCTCGGAATGTCATACGAAACCCTTCATCGCCAGTGCAGGACTCTGGAATCTCAATTTGATTCAAAGTTGACATCTTATTCGCGACTCGCGTCGACCATCTCCAGGAACAATGTTGACGTGGAAGCGGAAGGCTCGAGGGACAGATGGCGGGAACTTGAGCAGGAGCTTGAAGAGACACTGTCAAAAGTGCGCCACAGTTGAAATCAAATACCCTAAATACGGATTGACTAACTTCTGGGATAGCTCGAGGAAACGAACCAGCAACTGTCGTCACTTTCGAACGATGCAAATGCGCCCCTATCACAGTCTATGATGCGCTCAATACAGCGGCACAGAGACGTATTCCAGGATCAGTCACGCGAGTTCCGACGTACCAAGGTACATTCGCGTTGCAACATCGTCTTGAGGCAACATCACTCTTATTCCTATAGACTAACGTGCAACATGCCCTTGACCAAGCAAATTTACTTACCGGTGTCAGGAACGACATAGAGTGTGTGAGCTCCAATCAACAAGCTGCAGCTACTTACCTACATTTCTCCAGTGCTTATAAGTCGTCCGCAGCAGACGCACTGCTTGCAGAACGTGGTCACATCGATAGCTCTCACAGGATGACCGACGACATGATCCAGTTAGTTCAATTCTTCTCCACCGTGTTCCTCATGGTTGCTCGGTACCCTATTTCTATGATGGAACACTTATCTACCTCCGTAACAGGCAGGCCTATGAAACCCGGGCGGAATTTAGCACACAACGTACATCACTGGCTGGTATAAATACGCGCATGATGGGCGTTATCAGTACGTGTCCTCGTCCGCTTTTGCTCACAATTCAATGAACCTCGCTTACACATGCAGATACCATGCCGGGCATAAATAACCTCCTTTCGATGATTAAAACGAGACGGCGAAGGGACGCCATTATCTTGGGGCTTGTGATCGGGATATGCTTTATATTGTTCTTTACATACATGTGGCGATAGGTGGATTGAGTCTGTTTGAGATATGAAGTTGGCAGAGCGTGTATGCCATCATCGGCTATGTGTTTGGCGCTCCCGTGTGGATGCTTCATTATGCGTTCTTATTTGGGACTCGGGCAATACTCGCCCGCCCCAACGTGCTATGGTAACCTGCTTGAAACAGCTTGAAGTTTCTCTCCAATTTTCGCACCGCTCCCCATCCCTCTTCGGGCAATTCTTCCTCAGCCCATTCACTCTCAATCGACCACCCTTTCACCACAGCAACTATCTTCACCATCTCCCATGTCCTCGATGCGCACCCTTCGATATCATGGAAATCCGATTCCACCAGCAACCTGTTGGGGTCACAGACCGAGATCAACTCTCTGTGGTTTGGGGATCTTGCGTTGATGGTCGTGGAGAGCGATAAAAAGACGTTTGTATACCTTTTCTATACGCGGGTGCTATTCATTAGTACATTCAAATTTTTATCATACATCAGATATGACTCGCCTGAACATTCAACCAGGTTTGTGGACTAAATCCACAGCTGTGCATATCAACGCTGATGTTGTTAAAACGTTCACCATGCTTCTTCTGCATGCGTTGCATCAGCTCTAGTGTCGCATGTTGGGCTTTCACACTGTGAAAGCTGATGTTTCTGGATAATTCAATAGCAAGGTCTATCTGAGCCTCGACAACGATGAGTTGATGAGATAATGGCACGGTGAATGGGGTGAGTTGGCGCGGTGATGCATCGTAGTTGATGGGAACGCGGAAGGAGCGGTCAACGCCTATTTCACCAAGCATGGCAGTTGGAAACGCCGACAAGTTCGACCTGAGCTCGTCGATGATGTCGTTGAGAGGTCTGGGTTCTGGAAGTGTGGTAAGAAGTGTTTCGAAGAGTTCCTCATTTTCATGGTTGGTGGGCGTATCTGGTAGGAAGAGATGGCGGTAGTGAGCCTCTTTGTTGCTAGAATCGAGTCCGGCTATAATCTGGTGCGAGAACCAAGGATGGTAACCTGGAGTCGGTGAGCATCAGAACAGCGCACGGCCGCCCAGGGAACACATCAAAAAGATGACATGAAAGGTTCATAGTATCCAGGAAGCACGCAAACCATCCAGCCAGAGGAAATTTCATTCGTTCCAACGGTTAGAATAACAAATAGCGAGGGTGGTAAGATTGGTGTGAGGTGGTAATGAATTCGAGAAGAGCCACGTGAATTGAATGTTGAACGGAAACTAAGCCACAAAGGACTAACCAAAGCACGGAATGACTTTATCTGGATGGGAAAGTGCGAGGTTGCGTACGAGTGGCTGGTCCGATTGACGTGTGGCCATTGGACAGATGGTGATGGGTAGGCGGTGCAATGAATCAGGAGAAATGGTCGATGGGGAATCAGTCGGATGACAATGGACATCGACGACGTGCTGTAGGACAGCTTCACATGCGGAGACGGCGTCGGGTGGCTCTGACATTTCGCAGCCTCAGTCTGGATTGCAATGATCAATGATCGGCGAGTCGGGCATCCAGGAAGTAAGACTCGGAGAATGCGACTTGGCGTGCAAATCTAGATGACGCGCAAAGTTTACAAGTATTTATTATTTTTTACACTCATTTCTATCCTTGTGCGGTGACCCGTAATTGCATGTTTCTCTTCTCTCCAACAATCTCTTCGAGGTTATTATCTTTTCGCCCCCGGAGAACCTTGTTCGACACCTTCATATCTGTTAACTATATTCGTGGCATGCATGGTCAAATTGCTTTGGATGCGTCCCCGCCTGTGCATCGCGGCATGATGAATCTTGATCGCGGTGCTTTTCATCGGTCAATCCCTGTACTTGCTGCTAGGGTGCCCCAAGCAAAGGCGGGCGTGGTTTTAAAGTCGGATGTGATGAAGAGGTATGTTACCGCGCATTTGCTAGACATTCAACCACTTCACAGAATCGCTTGCAGAGCCTTAATGAACTTACCCAAAGTCCGGACTGTTGTCAACGATCCTACTTTAGCATCAGATGATAGATTGGTGCTGTTACGCGTTGCGGAGGAAGGTTCGTGCGAGCAAATACACACCATCGCGCAGGAGCTAATCCCGGTGCAAGGAAGCGGACTTACCTGAAGCTGCACGCGACTTCCTCGAAGAAGAGTCGTTTCCCCTCGTTCCATATACACTGAGGCTGGAATATGATTACTGGACTGCAGGTATGCAGCGCTCTTTGAGGGATTAATGCGTGACTTACCATGGTGAAAGATGAAATCCTCCAGGCAGTGTTACCCGTGGAGTTATGTGATGGCTCGCCTACGGGTTTCGCTATGACTGGTCATATAGCCCACATGAACCTATTGGACGAGTATCTACCTTTCAAGCATCTCATTGGTCAGGTTATTTTGGATGTGAGCCCCCTCCGGAAGCACCTACTCCGATCTGATCGTTGCTTAGAAAAACAAACGCATTACAACGGTCGTCAATAAACTCGACAGCATCGATAATCAATTCCGTTTTTTTAAAATGGAGTTAATTGCGGGTGATCCAAATTATATCGTTCAACATGTGAGTACACATCTCACCCCGTTTTACTTTGTTAAAACGATCTCTTTGCAGCACGAATCAGGATGTCGGTTTACATTCGATTTTACTCAGGTGTACTGGAATTCCCGACTTCATACTGAACATGATCGGCTTGTTCAATCGTTCCAATCCAAGGACATCATTGCCGATGTTTTTGCCGGTGTCGGTCCTTTTGCTTTGCCAGCAGCGAAGAAAGGATGCGGTGTCCTTGCTAATGACCTCAATCCCAGTAGCGCAAAATATCTGACCAAGAATGTCGAAGATAACAGAGTACGTCGACATATTGTAGACCTTGGTAGTTTGCCTGATTGCTTCTATAGGTTGGTGGTCTAGTTCGCGTCTCTTGTCAAGACGGTCGAGAGTTCATTCGTCAGGTATCCCAACGGCTCTATGACAAACCCTTCCCGCCGTACACGGGACCGAAGCCAAGTCGGACTCAAGAGAAAGAAGAGCGCAAGCGCCGTCAAACACAGACTCGAACGAATGATCTAGCCCAAGCGACGTTTGAAGATAGGGAGAACCCGCTCGAACTTCCTCGTCAAATAATATCCCATTTTGTTATGAATTTGCCTGATTCAGCTATCACCTTCCTTGATGCTTTCCGGGGCATATGGTCTTTCATGCGTAGCGAATGGAATTTGAGCGGTCTCGGAGGGATTACGATGCCAATGATACACTGTCATTGCTTTACTCGCGAGCTGGAACAAGATAAAGCTGAAGCGGACATTCGCCGGGTAAGTTGCGTTGTGCCGGTGCAAATTCCCCGCAAGGCTGATTGGGTTCTTTGCAGAGAGTGGAGGAGAAGCTGGGGAATGCAATAACTGAAGACGTATCGTTTCGTCTGGTGCGGTCAGTCGCCCCTAACAAAGAGATGTACTGTATAAGCTTCAGGCTGCCGGCTGAGGTGGCTTTTGCGAGTTGAATGATTGACGATCTGTTTATGGGTCGGTAAAATACATGGGATCATATTGTGAAGTTGATTCGGGCTCATTCGGCCACCGAAGCGATTACTATTTTGGGCAACGCGTCTAACCCCGCAAATTTTTGCTCAAAACTCCATTGCGGCCCTTCCGACGCACAACCTCTGTACCTTATCACCCTGCGTGTGCTACACGAGCATCACACCCTCCTTGGATATACCCCTCTTCGTTTCTCTTTCTCTCTCTACATAATACCTACTACATAGACATGCCTTCGTCTTCGCCCGTTATCCCGACGGTTCATGGCGACTCCGATGCAGCCACCTCAAGGACAGCTGCAGCATTCAAGTCGGTTCGGGCGGCGGTCGCGGTACCAGAGACGGAACTGAAGCGTTGGAAGCGTACATTCGATACTAATTCCAAAGTCGTGAATGGTGAGAAGTAAGTCTCCAGAACTTCGGTCACATGTGGTTCCAGACTTTCGCAAGAAATGCTAACCATTCGTTCCTTACCGTGGGGAATCGCGTTGCGTTCTGTAAAGATTCCTGGACCCGGAGAGCTTCGTGAATGCCATTGCACCGAAGAATGACCTTACGAAGATTGGCCGCGCACAGTTTGGCATACTATTCCGCATTGCCGACACCTCTCGACGGGGATTGGTTTCATGGGAGGACTTCACAGTCTTCGAAACTCTGCTAAAGCGCCCGGATGCAGACTATTGGATGGCATTTCAGTACTTTGATGTGTTCGTGCATTTACCGCCGTTCTTTCTCTGTATGGTTCAGTCTCTTATAATGGATGATTTCGACCAACAGAGACAGTGACGGTTACATCACGTATGATGAATTCAAGAATGTGTTCTCTGCAAATATCGGATCTGATGCTATCCCGTTCGACTTTGACTGGTACGCACAAACGTCCTCTGGGGGCTCAACGTACAATCTGAAAGTTTTGCAGTGACTGGATCAAGTTGTACTTGGGCAAGAAAAACGATACCCACGTCCTCGGGTGTAGGTTTCGCTTCGTTTCTCCGAAGAGTCATTCCGGAGCTGACGTACCATAGACAATGAGTTCACGCAGCTGATGAAGGGGCTGCAAGGTGAACGTCTTAGACAAGCCTTCAAATACTTAGACGCGGACCAAGATGGCTTCATTAAACCAGAACAGTTTAAGCGGATAATCTTGGTGCGTAGCAGTCTTATCTCTCTCGTCCCTGGATTATGAACCCAACGCGAGCGTAGGAAATCGCTGGTCACAAACTATCGGACGCCGTCATAGACCGCCTCCCCACACTGTGTACCCTCAGTCCCGGCCAGAAAATATCTTATTCCGAAGTAATTGCTTTCCATAATGTTATTAGAGGCGCGTCATTTGTTCTTTGCTGCATGCGAATGGCTGACCCTGCAGAACAGAGATGGACATGGTTGAGCGGTTCGTAGGTGCAGCGCCCATGGGAGCGAACCAACTAATCGTTAGATTACAGTATCATCCGCGAAGCTACTGCCAAGAGCAAAGACGGGCGCATAGACCAGTCAGACTTCCTAAATTATTCAGCCTCAAGCTCGCGATACTCGTTGTTCACCCCAATGGAGGCCTCCATCATCTTCCATTTCGCTGGTCGTGGGGTTTCGTCGCAGAGGCTTGCTCTCCTAGATTTTGCCCAACTGCTCGATCCCCGTTGGAGGGCTCCTCATGAGGTAGATGACTCTCCTAAATCAACGCAGTCTGCTATGGATGCCACCTTTCAGTGGGCGTATGGTTTCGTCCAAGGTGGTGAGTGTGGGCCCGTCCATCCCTGGAGTAGCTCGTACGATGATCAACAGGTATTGCTGGAGCATTCGGTGCAACAATCGTATACCCTATAGATATGGGTGAGTCTCCCTCGCTTTTTGTATGCCTTATATACCTACGTTATTGATTTGTCTGTGCGTAGTGAAGGTACGTGTTGTCGGGTGCAGTTGAAGATTTGATGTAGATGCAAGTTTGTTTTCTTTAGACTCGGTAAGTGATTGTCTCAATCGAAGTTAGCTTCTGTTGATGGCATCGTATGTATAGCATGCAAAACCAGCGGAGTACTGTTGTCGGACAACTGTTGTACAAGAACAGTTTCGACTGCGCCAAGAAGATCTTTAGGAATGAGGGCTTCTTGGGATTCTACCGCGGCCTCGGTCCTCAGTTGATTGTAAGTGGGGGACCACTTCCCCATGTCATCTTCATTTGGTTAACCCCGCGCTCCTCGTCCCCCAGGGAGTTGCTCCTGAGAAGGCTATCAAACTGACCGTCAATGACATGATACGCTCCCGCGCAATGGACCCTGAAACGGGGCGAATCAAGCTCGCCTGGGAATTGGTGGCTGGTGGTATGGCTGGAGGCTGTCAAGTGGTGCGTTCAATTACGCTCAACATGATACTGATGGGAGGCTGATACAGCTATAAAGGTTTTCACCAACCCGCTAGAGATCGTGTAAGAATATTCTTAGCTTTGATCGTGTATTTTGTCGATATTAATATCTGCCCAATCCAGTAAGATTCGGCTGCAGGTTCAAGGCGAGGCCGCAAAGGCGGAAGGCATATCGCCGAAGGGGGCTGTCCACATCATCCGTCAGCTGGGCGTACTCGGTCTATACAAGGGAGCGACTGCTTGCTTGCTTCGGGATATACCATTCTCTGCGATCTACTTCCCGGCGTACTTTCACCTGAAAAAGGATGTATTCCAGGAGGGGTACAACGGAAAGAAGCTGTCCTTCGTTGAGACTCTGGCAGCGGCTGGCATTGCGTGCGTTGGTTGCTGTGTTTGGTATTTTGATTGACATCTCACGTCGGGCGTCTAGAGGCATGCCAGCGGCTTACCTTACAACCCCAGCAGGTGCGTGTTTCATGAATCTATCCCGGTCATCGCTTTATATCAATTTTTACTGTACTCGCTGATTTTGGCTCTTAGATGTCGTGAAGACTCGATTGCAGGTCGAAGCTCGCAAGGGTCAGACTCATTACAAGGGTCTTCGGGACGGGTTTGTTAAGATCTGTATGTATAGAGATGGCTGTGCCGAAACCAACATGTTTTAGCTAATCATGAGCGGACAGACCGTGAAGAAGGCTTCCAGGCGCTGTACAAGGGTGGACCCGCCCGTGTCATCCGAAGCAGTCCACAGTTTGGCTTCACATTGCTGGGCTATGAGGTGCTTAAGGACGTGAGTGATTCCGTGTGGAATTTTTCTGTTCTTTGATCAAAAGTGACTGATTGGGACGTCGCCTCGTGTAGGTATTGCCGGTGAGCCATCTCTACTTGTGATTTATAACCTCCGACATTGATAGGAACCTTCTTAAAGTATCCATGGGCCGATAAACCTCTGCAAGTGCAAACTGCGCTAACGTCTCAGAAAGACGAGATGTCTAGAATTCGGGCCCGCAACGCACTGAAGATCCTGCTGGATGTGCATGGGGACTTTGGACGACGGGCTGCGGCGGCATCAAGTGTGATGACGGCGGTGTCAGGCCCCGTTTCGAAACCTCCGGGACTCGCATAGAGATTACTCCTTCGTAATGAGCAGCTGTGTTGGGAGTGAGAAATGATAGATGTGATGCGGTTGGTAGAGTCTAGAAATAGGATAACTGCTATGAACCAATCAGACGTGGTGACGGAGAACCAGAATACTGGGACTACAACAGGAACAGAATGGACAAGGCTTGTCTGCCTGGAGACGCATCGCAAAAACCGAGATGACCAGCGTGGGATAATTGATGCCGATGCTGATGTGACAAGCCATGGTTGTGAGGGAGAGGTCCTGTCTTCTGTTTCGCGATTGGATCATCACACGAATATGCAATTCCCTCAAATACCTCACTCCTCCCCATCACCCTTTCCTTTCCTTCACCCTCTTCCTCTCCTTCGTTCCCCCTTTTCGTTTTCGTTCCCCTTCCCTCTTTTCTTTTTGGCGGTGAGGTCGGTCTTGCGAGTATCCATTCAACCTTGCCAATTCACTAACTTCACTATCCAGCGTTTGCCCCATCGAAAGGCCCGCCTTCAAATCGCTATTTACTGCAAGACAGTCTCAACTAGCGTAGACCGCTAACTCACGCTTTCGACTTCGCTTCGAGCTTCGTTTCAGCGTCAACTTTTTAGTGCAGCCTTCAGTTGCCCCCACTTTCATTTTCATCATGAAGTCAATATTTTTCGGTCTTTCCCTCGTTGGAGCTGCTGCTGCTCAGATAGTCAATGGTGTGTCAATGGTTCCGGCACCATCGGACGGCGCCTCTTCTTCATCCGTCGCTACCGATTCGGCATCTGTTGTTACTGCTGCCGTGACCGCCGAGGCGACCCCCACCGGTCCCGCTGACCAGAACTACGGTGCCGGCTTCCCCGCACCAGCACCTGCGCCGACACCCGCGCCCCAGGGACCCCCTGCTCAAGATTTCTACAAGATCATGCCTTACGATCAATGGCAGAGTGGAGGTTACAAGAATTTGGACTGTGGTTACGGTCATCAGAGGAACTCTGAGGGCTACTGTGTTCCGCTGTCATGGGTGCGCTGGAAATCAGTCCTTTTTGATCAGTCTATTAAAGGTCGATCATTTTAGTACACTCCATCAATTCAAGGCTGTTACGCCACCATCATCATCAACAACGGCAACCAATGGGGACAGTACTGCAACAACTACGCCCACACCGTTACAGTCACCGAGCACAACACTATCACCAAGACGGAAGTCCAGGTATGTTGTACATCTCGACGTGTCATGTATTCCGTTAACATCTTATCTATTCTTTAGACCTCCACCAAGGTCGTCCCGACAACCGTTACCGTCCATGAGACGCAAACCAAGGTCGAGACCGACGTGAGAATTTACACTCAGACTGCCGTCGTGACTTCAACCGAAGTCGTCCCCACCACGCGCGTCTGGGTCTCAACTGAGATCATCGACAGGACCAAGGTCTTGGAACACACTCTCACTGCCACTGAGACCAAGACACAGGTTAACGTCTACACGCAAACTGCGACCCGCACGGATACGGCTACGGAGACTCTTAGGGAGACTCAGACAGACTTTGTCACTAAGACTGAACTCAAGACCGTCGTCGTTCCCACTACTTTCACAAGTGTTTGGGTCTCGACCCGTGTTATCGACAACACCAAGACTCTCCTAGAGACACAGACTGCCACCGTCACTGACCAGGTCACCTCTGTCGAAACCGCCACCAAGACTGACACTGTCACCGATTTCAAGACCGTTACCCAGGTCAGCACATACGTGCAGCCCACCACGTTCACTTCGGTATGGGTGAAGACTGAGGTCATTGACAATGTAAGTGCCTGTCAGCGTATTCGAGTGGTCAGGCGTATTGAACTTTGGTTCGTAGACCAAGACTGTCTTGAACACCGTCACTTCCGCCGTCACCGAGGATCGTACCATCCTTACCACCCTTGTCTCAACGGCGACTGCTACCGCTACCCAGACCGAGACCGCCACTGCTACCGAAACCGTTGTCGAGACCGCCCTTGCTCAGTGCCTTGGCAGGTGCAAGTCTTCCTGGGGATTGACTCCCGGAAACAGTTACGCCGCTCCTGCTGCTCCTAGTTCCTCGTGGGTGTACACGCCTTCCACCAGCGCTGCCTTGGCAGAGTCGACTACCGCTAGCTCTGAAAACTCCTACGGCTCTTCTGGAAGCTCTTACGGCAGCTCAGGCAGTTCATACGGCAGCTCGGGAAGTTCTTACGGCAGCTCAGGAAGTTCTTACGGCAGCTCCGGTAGCTCGTACGGCAGCTCATCCGGCAGCTCGTATGGTTCCAGCGGCTACTAAAACGGTCTTTTTGTGTGTTTGATACCCTCACGCAGTCACGCCTTCATGCAGTCTTCATGCAGTCCTTGTAGATATTCCCATCATCGCACTTACAATTTTCTGAGCACGGACAGAGGGACAGCCCATTTATATATTGTTTTCTGTTGAATATTCGGTGCTTCACTATACTTTCCCTTGTTGGCCTAATACGTTTTTCGAGGTTTACCACCTATTCCTTTCGCGACAGGTATTCCTGGGTCGATTCCTGATCGTTTAGCTACATACGCTTCGTATGTTGTCATTACAGTAGTTACCTTGGGATCTACGGTGAATGCAAATGCTACTGAAAAACGCCAAGATGAGAAGACTTGTGTAATTGTAGAACATTTAGAGATTACATTTTGGGTTTTTGGGCGTAATATGCTTGCTGGGTATTGTCAGAGTAAGTACTCCTGAGAACTAAGTACTAAGTAGTAAGAAGCCTCGCACAGGATCACCGAGTTTCATGCTCTCAAGCAAGGTAACTAACCGCAATACGTCAACAATTGGTTCCTGCTCCAGGACGTCGGCCAACCGAACAAATTTGTCACAGGGTGTACACATTTTGTAGGTGCGCGTGCTGTTGTGGGTGACTGTTTATGGTGGTGTATGCTGCGTTTTTGAATTTGGAGGTAAAATAGGCCTATGACGTACCGTTGGTACCCTCAATAATCCGCGCGCAACTTTTAGGTGATGTTTGCGCGCAACTCTTTTCTACGTTGCGCGACACTTTTCTGATTTTTGCGCGACACTTTGCGACTTCAACTGCGCGACACTTTTGTGGACTTGGTCGCAAATGGCCTCTAAGCGCCCTCTGAGCGCCGGCCAAGCCGTCCTTCAGCCAATCAAAACAGCCACGTCACGCCTAGTCCCCCATCCGCTCTACCCTTAGTTCAAGGGTGCAGCGCTGATGCTGTGGGTGTTCAATCTTAGCAAGGCTCCGAACTCGCACTCATCTTCCCAGTGGGTCCCTTGGCCCATTCCTTACTTATACTGTGCTTTCACACTCACGGGCAATTTTGTTGAGATATCCATGGAGGGTGTGCAAGCAGACTGATGTGGTGTCAGTGCTGGTGAGCTATCGTCCATTCATTAGTGATCTCATGTTAGTCTGACTGTGATGAGAACCCTCTGTGCAAGTGTTTGAATGTTCAGCATTCTTGCTTATGCTTGCGCTTGATTACCTCGGGACATTGCTTCCATAATTGTATTGAAAATTCTAGGCAGGAGGTTATACATTCACCATACCCCGTAAATAAAGTAGTACATTGTGGTAGTAAGGAGATACAAGGCCAACAGGTGACAGGGAATGACGAACAGCGTAAATACACACCAAGATTGCCATTGAAGGGAGCTTCTGTCTGGTGGCCAACACGGGTGGCCTACTTTATATTGACTGAAGTGCCTCAATGGTACGGAACGTTGAAATGAGAGCACAGCAAGTCCGAGACAAGGATCAGCTCAGAGCTTGCCTTCGTTCTGCAGGTAACCCCACCACAGGATAGGAGGACTCACCGATTTCTACCACCATCTTAACTTCATTCCAACTCTTGTCAACAGGCCTACACTCTTGTAGAGCATCG
Organism: Pleurotus citrinopileatus; assembly: GCA_017312325.1. NCBI lineage: Eukaryota > Fungi > Basidiomycota > Agaricomycetes > Agaricales > Pleurotaceae > Pleurotus > Pleurotus citrinopileatus. The sequence goes on along the minus strand of BHFW01000018.1, from coordinate 1,239,409 downwards.
AGAGAACGCGAGGAAGGCGGAGGAGCCTTTGCCTGAGGGCCTTGAACGTGTGGGAAAAGCGGTCAGCGAAGTGAAGGTCTTGGGGACAATACAAACAGTCCCGCTAGAGAAAGGGAAGAGAAGATGAAAGGCGTCAGAGTGACCACCGTGGCTGTTCTGATTGGCTGAAGGACGGCTTGGCCGGCGCTCGACGGGCGCTTAGAGGCCATTTGCGACTAAGTGTCGCGCAGTTGAAGTCGAAAAGTGTCGTGCAACGTAAAAAAGAGTTGCGCACAAACATTACCTAAAAGTTGCGCGCGGGTGATTGAAGATACCAACGGTACGTCATATAGGCCTGTTAGCTAGCAACGGACATAAGCGCCGGAACCTCCGCAATACACAATTATCAACTAGCTGCCGCCGATGGCGACATAAAATTACCTTGCTTGGACTTCCAGCTGAAGCTTTGCTACCTGATGGCCTGATGCATGATGCAAGCACTTTTCCGTAGAGGATGTATCCCACCCTATAGTTGCCTTGATGTGGAATGGAAGACACCAAGCTTCTGAGGAACGTCCAGAATTACTAACGACATTCTGTCCGCTATACGGCCCATCTGGGACCCAGGCCTGATCCTCAGTATATGACCAACACCACCAATCCCGTGCCAACCCTTTTAGCGCCAACATCAAGCGACATGTGACATGAATGTGATAGGAGGTACAAACGAGCATCACATACAATACCGATTTCTGCTTTGAGCATTGCTGTGCAGTGGTATTCTAGTAATCCAAAAGGCAGCCACATAGTATTGGATTGTCCCATATGAGCCCTGAGTCTTACATTATAGTGCCCCACCTCTCAAACCTCGACTTCGAGCGCGGAGTTAGTCAGAAGAAATAGGCGCTCGCACGATATTCCTATATTAGGAAACTTTTGACATATACATTGACCTTGCTCCCAAGCAAGGTAATCAATCATCGTTGGATCACTGGCAGCATCAGGTTGATCCAAGTCACCGAACACTGTCACTAACGATCCACATGCCCCTTGAAACTAACGACAAACCTGAGGTTGCCAGCCTCCTTGATAGTACAGCGGAGCGCTACCTCATATTCTATTCATCCATCGTTGATGGAGTGTTGTGGTGTCCGGTAACTGATCTCACCCGATGCTTAATATACAATGGCGCTAACAAGCTTATGCCCTTAAACAGGACTGCGTTGCCGTTGAAGATCTAGTCCAGTCAACTTTCTCAGCACCAGATGGTCCTCATGGTATCGTTGTCTACGTCGGCGATAAACCAATGTAGGTCCACACTCCTTACGTTTCGCTGATCCACACAAAACTTTTCCCGCCGACACCATGTTGATCGCATTGTCTGTTCCATGTGCAGTTGGAAGGATAGGAGCAACGCTTTCCGTGGTGACCCATTTCACCTCGAATCAATCCCAACTATCATCAAAGTCAAAGAGGTGCGTAAATCCATATTCCTGTGCTATGTTGTTCATTCAATCTATGCCTCTTTTGATATACCCCTCCAGGGAGCCGAAGTTTCTCGGCTCGTCGATCCAGAGATAACCCCCGAGAAACTATCAGCTTTTGTGACCTCTGGGTAATACCACCATGTCATCCCAATATAGATAATGCCATTACAATAACCCAAGGCCTCTCCGTCCCAAAGCATAAGTCGTCTATGGGGCCCCACATCGACTTCCCCCTTATGATGGCACGTCCTCCAATATGGTCAAACAGGGAACAGAGCCACAGGCGTAATGCTCGTCCGTCCGTGTATCCTTTTCTGGCCATGGTATGACACTGATCCATACCGGGATCTTTTCTTTGGGATGCTGAGATATCTGATCTCTACTATCCTCTATGTGCTTTCAGCAGCAATGTTTGAAATTTGCGAGTCCTTCGGGGAACCCCTGATAGGTCCATTCCTGCGATGAGGCCCCTGCAAATTTCCGACGCATTACCACAAAATGATCCCTTCGACCTAAGCATACAAAGTGCCGTGTGACGAAAGAAGTTTCAAGCCAATCATATCACTCCTCAATACCGCGCCTCGCCTGCGCAAGACGGTGTCGTAATCACCACGATAACCACTTGCAGTATCTGGTTGTTCCGTACAAATTTTGTCGCCGACTACGGTGACATACTTCTTGACTTTTCCATAGCTGAGCCCACTGATCGAGATCTCCGCTCTACCATTGCTACTTTGGTAAACTCCCAGACTCATTCGACAGACCCAGGAAATTCCAACCGCGTCTAGCTAGCTCAGAAGTCGACACATGGTGCGGTCAACATATTCATGTCGTTTTTGGGTGATCCAGAAAATTAAACCTAAACATCACTTTCGTATTTAATCGTGTGGTATGTCCCGTCGCAACCCATCATAATCCCATTAAACCCCCACAGTCGCAAGAGAAAAATGCCCGACGCGTCTGGAAATAAACGGTCACTGTCTTCAAACGCCGTTACCATCGTGCAGCACAATGACCCCAAGGAATTCCTTCATGCTGCGCTGCCGATCTTCCTGAGGAAGGAATACTCTCCTATGATCATTCTCGCCCATGCCTTGAAGGTGGCTGGGGTCGATCTCGCCTCCGAGTCTGCATACGAGGAACTCACCCGTGTACGATATACCCCCACACCGTCCAACCCCGTCAGGCGCGAAGCATTCTGGCTGACGGTATGGCCGCAAGCGTCGCCCGATGAACCGTTCGTTCCCGACCTCATCGTCATGTGTGATTCCTGGGCCCTAGGGGATTACCCAATATTTCTATGGACACCTCACGAAGGGGACACACAGTTCTCCTCCCATCTTGGCGGGGAGATGGCCCAACTAGTGGACTTCATCACCAAGTGCGTCGATGTGGAGAGGGTTTTCGCCGTCTTCGGACCCGCGGAGGTGGCAAGGTCATTCCAGAATTGGTGGTCCAAGGCGACTCAGGTTGCTTCTAAACCCAAACCGTACTATGATGCATATTTGACCTATAGCACGAATGCGCCCTTGTCGGAGGCACGACTCCAGGTGCAGCCTCCCAGCGGCCATTTAATTAGGCCTGCTGTAGCATCTGATATTGGTGCCGTGGCTAAACTCTGCCATGGGTTCGCTAAGGAATCGGTTCGTGCACTCAACGCACTCGTTATGCATGCGGTACTAAATACTCGTCTAGGTGTACCCCCTTAGCGAATCCCGAGCCAACGACGAAGCAAGGGGGCTCATCCATTCCAGAGAGATTTGGGTTTACGAAGTCCATAACAAAGTTGTTAGTATCTGTGCCGCCACCCGCCACTCCAAGAATGCAACTGTGATCAGTAAAGTATTTACCGACGAACAGGAGAGGCGAAATGGTTATGCAGAACACCTAGTACGACACGTTACCCAAAGGTATGTAAATGCATCGTCCCTGTGTCGGCCTTGTCCCTAATGCGGTGATCTCAGGATACATGCTAAAGGGAAAGCTTTGGTTGTCCTCTACGTGGGCAAGAAGAATGATGCCGCTAAACGCGTCTATGACAAGGTTGGTTTTGTCGGACTGGGCATGGCCGCGCGATCCGAGGCTGATGGTTGTGAACACTGGCTGGAATTGGGTTTCGAGACAAAGCGGAAGGGACACTGGTAATCAGCTCGTTTCAAGAACATCATCGAAAGCCATCGCGTAAAGCCATTTTCTTAAAATACAGAATCACCCCTCCATTACACATCTTCTGTGGCTATTGTAGATTACATGTGTCTTTCAAAATCTCCACTCTTTCCACCAGACTTGGCTTTGACGATGATTTCGCCAATTTCCATTTGTTTCCCAGCCACCGCCTTCAACATATCCCAGACTGTCAAGAGGCCAACAGAGACTGCAGTAAGGGCTTCCATCTCTACACCCGTTTTCCCCTCAGAAGCCACGGTTGCAGTGCACAACACACTATGACGACCCGAGTAACGCGAACCTGAATCGTTGGGCGCTTCGGGGGCTAGCGCCACCAATGACACGGAGATATGGGATAACGGAAGTGGGTGACAGAGGGGAATGAGGTCTGATGTCTTCTTGCTCCCCATGATTGCCGCTAATTGGGCCACTGCCAAAGCGTCGCCTTTATGGCGTGCTTTAGTCAAGGCCGGGTCTTCAACTCCTCCGCCAGAGTGATTATCCTTGGATGTGATGAGATCGTAAGCAACCTGAGGGATGTAGATGCGCCCGATGGCAGTAGCCTCTCGATGGCTTGGTTCCTTGCTGCGGACATCGACCATGGATGGTCTACCTTCCTCGTCAATATGTGTTAGCTTTGGAGGGGTTGTCACCGTAGAATAGTGACGCGAATGCGCGCGGTAAGAACCCATATGTGGTACATCAATCCTTACACGCCTGTACATGTGTCGCGTTGCGCGGTGTATACCTAGAATATAACACAAGCTAGGTATGAGGCGCGGAATGCTACACATAACCGATGGGGTATGAAATGTACTCAACCCCCTATGAGAATCATCGGCCGATTAGCAAGGACATCAATATCCTCCATTCCAGCGTGTTTCTCCTTCTTATTGCGCACAGCTCGGCCTATGGTTTCCAGAAGCTCCTCATCCGAGGCACCAATCCGTATTTGGTCGCGTAAAGAGACTTCCGTAGAATCAAATAGGCAAACCTGACATGAGAGTAATGAGGTATAATGCTAGTAATGGAGCGACAATAATAAAATACCTTAATCTCGCCGTCGGCGGTGATGCGAAGGCGGTTACAGCTGGAGCAAAAGTGATCAGACATACTGCTGATGAAGCCAAAGCTCCCTTTGTGGCCTGGGATGTACCAGGAACGCGCAGTGTCGTTCAACTCGTCTGAGGCTCGAATAAGGTTGGGGTATCTTTGCGCTATGCGAGCCAGAAGCTCGGCAGATGGAACCATTTTGGACTTATCCCATTTATTCCCTGTCAAAGAGTTTCAGGGGAGTAAAATGATCAAAAAGAAAGTATTGACCTGCAAAAGGCATAAACTCGATAAAACGGACGGATATACGTTTGTGCTTTGTCCATTCTACGAAATCCAGAACTTCTGAGTCATTGAGCCCTTTGATCACGACTACGTTGAGCTTGACCGACTGCAGGGAAGGTGAACTTAAGGCAATTTCTAGGCTTCGAAGGACGGATTCGTGCCCCCGCCGTCGGGTCATGATTTCAAATTTCAGAGGATCAAGGGTGTCTAGACTGTACCAACAGTCAAGCGAGAAATTACACAGCTTGCAATTCGCGTACCTGATATTGAGGTGTGTTAGACCATTCTCAATGAATTGTTGAAGTTGCCTGTGAAGGACGATTGCATTGGAGGTCATGGCTATGGAGTGCAATCCATATGGCCGTAGTTCATTGAGCCCGCCTGAAAGAAGTTGATTTGGGGGATTTTCGCTTGGATTATCTGATCAGGTTCCTACGTATTATGTCGGCGATCCCTCTCCTGATAGTGGGCTCTCCGCCTGTCAGACGGATTTTGGTGACGCCACTTTCAACAAATAGCCTGGCTAGTCGGAGAACCTCATCATTGGTTAGAATGTGGCTGGGCGGAGACAATTCTACACCCTCCTCGGGCATGCAATAGAAGCCTGGCATTTGTGTGAACAAACCTCATACGAAGCGGCGGAAGACACTTACATCGTAGATTACATCTTTCGGTCAGAGATATCCTCAAATAGTCGTGTTTCCTCTGAAAGTTATCAACCAAGGCGGGCGAGAACGGTCGCTCGGCGTCTATCTGTGCAATCTTGGCCTGATGGAAGACATTGTAATAAGGCGAAGTCAGCCACTGATAGAGTGGATCATATACCTTGACGTGCGCCAACGAGTATGAACGACTCAATGGTGTATTTGAACGAAAGAGAACAGTGAAATTACGGGATTGCAGCACTTGTTTCGACCGACGGATCATGGGGGGCAAAAGAGAAACAGTATTTATCGCTCGCACAGGCTGCCAGGCGCTTCGCACGGGACGGATGATAGCCCCAGGGAGTCGTGAGCATTGGCGCAAGATTCCGCGCCGCTTTCTGACAAGTGGGCCACGCTAAGTAAGAAACACCAATCCTTCAGTGACACTTGTGACGGTCACACTTACGCGTCTCGCAAGAGCATCATTGACGCGTACTATCGTCCACTGAACCTCACCCACAACAACTTCGTAACTCGAGATGGTTCGTTCCAAGGCTTACAATATGGCCTGGCTCATACTTGAACTTAGTCGATCATGGAATATAACGGTGGCTCCGTCATAGCCATGGTAGGAAAGGACTGCGTCGCAATCGCTTCAGACTTGCGTCTTGGAAATCAGGCTCTAGGCATTTCATCGAACTTCCAGAAGGTACGTCCTACTGCATCTTTTCATGAAATATTGATGTCTAACCTGCATGTTAGATATTTCCCGTCACCGACCGTATCTACCTGGGCCTACCTGGTCTTGGTACCGATGTAACAACATTGTACGTTCAATCAAGCGCTTTGTCGCTACGGCAGACTAACACAATGGATAGGCAAGAACTCTTCCGCTTCAGGGTAAACATGTATACCATCAAAGAGGAGCGAGAAATCGAACCCGAAACCTTCGCACATCTTGTCTCCTCTACGCTCTACGAGCACCGATTTGGACCATACTTCATCGAACCTGTCATAGCCGGCATCTCCAAGACCCCATCAGGCGGCTATAAACCATTCATTGCTGCGACAGATCTCATCGGATGTCTCAATTTTGCAAAAGATTTCGTTGTTGCAGGAACGGCTAGCTCGAAACTGTTTGGTGTGGCCGAGGGTCTGTGGGAGCCCGACTTGGAGCCCGAGGATCTCTTCGAGACAATATCGCAGACGATATTGAATGCCGTTGACCGGGACGCTTACTCAGGCTGGGGCTGCATTGTACACGTACTGTAAGTCTCATGGATCCTCGAATTGTCGCCCACACTTATGATCGTTCCACAGCACTAAGGATAAAATAATAACCCGCACGCTGAAGGGAAGGATGGACTAAACCTCTGTATAATGGGCATGATGCATTCGCCCAGTTCTTCCCAGTTCTTTTGCGATGATTGATGATTGCACCGTCACAATGTGAATTTTTTTCGTTGCAAGCAAGGTTGTCTTGATGAAGGTCACATTACGGCATACTATGTGTCCCCAAGGAAAATGCTTTTACCTCAGGAACCACCATTACAGCAACGACGGCGTAGCGCTTGCATCTTGCTTCCTCGCGATGCGCCGGTACTCATTCACGACGTTCGGCGATCTACTCGGGAAAGTGCCAGCATGTAGCTAAGTCGGGGCGATCCGAGGCTCTACCTGCACAAGTGTGATGATCAGGACGCAAAAGACTGCTGGCTAACACTGAGTGGGCGACGAAGTTAGCCGCCTACTGAGTAATATGGATGATGTGCCTCTGGGATCATTACCCTAATATGGGGTTTATTGCCCCTCTCCGATCGAAGTGCGAGACCTCCTGTCCTTTTCCTCCGACCACTGTCAACAGCAGAAAAGGCCCGTTTATAGGTGTCGCTTCTGGGAGTCTGTGCGTGGCAGCCTCATGGACTACACGAATGAGTACTTGCGGGGAAAATACACCTGAAAAGTACTCTGAGTACTTTTTCAGTATCTTCGGTACCAATGTCTTGACAGTACTGAAGATCATTCCTATATCAGTAAATCCTTTTGCATGCCGTGTAGCTACTTACTGAGTTTGCTGCAGACGATGTATATCGCAGCCAGGATTTTAATGTGTTTTTGGAGTTGACGAGACTCCCTTTCCCCGGGAAGTTCAGTTGGGTTAAGGGCTGGGCAAGACTCCCAAGTCTGTCAATCTCGAAATGTCCTTCTTAGACAGAGTGATATTGTGGAATACATACACTATAGGTCCCGATACATCCACTGGGAAAAAGTACTTGTATCATTCATCAGGTCATCAGCTTGCATAGCTTCAGTCAGTAGTCCAAGCAAGGTATTTCTATGTCGCCATCGGCGGCAGCTAGTTCAATGAGTACTAGTACTAGTCTTATATGATGTTTTTGATCGGTAATTCATACCATAACTACCCCTGTTTTCGCTGCGCTTGAGTTGACGAGTTATTTTTCTGTGGTGAACTCCTTTCTAACACCTCCCTCTACATGTTTGCATAACCTCTGATCGGGCACAAAGCCTTGGATCCCCGCTTACGTCACTTGCCACCGCTCTGAAGCCGATCACATCTAGCGCCCAAGTGCGGTTGTAGCCCACAAGCCGCATTACCTTTAGTTCTCTCGTTCACCACTGTTCCTAGTATACCCCTTCACCGCCATGTCGTTGCTGGCAGCTATTTCTAAACATTCTTTGGCGAAACAATTCACGCCGGTTGCTGCACGATACATCTCTGTTCAGGTACTAAAGTTTTGGTTGCTGTCTGCTGTTCTAACCGTTGAGACTCGTAGTCACTGCTTCATGGGTCGCCTGAGGCGAAGAAAGCCGGTGATCTAGAAATCTTGCAACATTCAAGACTCGTTGGTCGAGGAAAGTACATTCACTCTTTTGAAAGTTAGTCCATTTTATTCTTGAGTTCGATTGCGAGACGAATGTCCGACATTACATAGCGCACCGCGTCAAGCCAGATCGCTTGGAGGAGTACAAGAAGGCGGCGTGAGTACTGCTGCTGATTCTTACCGCCCTACCAAATTGATAAAACTCTAGTGAGGCTTATTATACGGGCATTGTCGCTGATCCCGCTCTGAAAGTGAAACTCACCGGAAGCTGGGAAACCGTCATCGGAGAACAAGATGCCTTCGTCCATATAGTTGAATACGAACACTATGGTGGGTTTGACAAGGCTCAACAAGCCATACAAACCACGGATGTGAGTGGGACAACCAGTTCTTCCCTACTTCTGCACCGACGACTTATGTACTCCTCTTACCATCAGCACCGCAAAGCATACCAGAGCATGCTACCCCATCTTAACTCACGTACATCTCAACTCACACAGGAATTTGCCTTCTTTCCCACTGCTCCGCCCCACGAGCAAGGTGGTATATTCGAACTGAGGTCATACCAACTTAAACCCGGGACGCTTTTAGAGTGGGAGAACACCTGGTATGTGTCGATTGATTTCTGGGTATGTACGGAGCCTTTCTAACCCAGGAGAATACCAGGCGGAAGGGCATTGAGGCGCGAAAGAAGTTTGTTGCTCCAGTTGGAGCGTGGTTCTCTCAGGTCGGACGGTTGCATCAAGTCTACCATATGTGGCAGTATCCGTGAGTGTGGTATCGAAGTTCATGTCAGTATGGCCTCCCATTGACATTCATTCTAGGTCACTCGAGAAGAGGAAGGAAATGCGCGAAGAGGCTTGGCAGATTGACGGATGGGCTGAGACGGTCTCTAAGGTATAAGCCCTGTTCTCACGAGTGAAGCTCATGCATTAACCAGCTCGCTTGCGAACAGACAGCTCAACTTGCCAAGTTCATGGATTCTATCATTCTTTCGCCTTTGAAGTATAGCCCGTTGAAATGATTGTCCGAGACCTCTTGGAATTTAGTTTGCCTAGATCGCTGTGGGGCGGAGTGTGTTTGTGATATGGAGCTGTATATATACGAACTACTAGCCCCCCATGAATCATTGACTGCGATGCCAAATGTGTCCCTTGGCTATAAGTAACCGTTTGTTTCGTCATCTTGAGGGAGTGTGGTCATGTGACTCGCGCATTTTAAGGCGATCGAAGCTTTGTTGGGCGGTAAGTGACTTGATGAATTCCCTCCCTGACTTATCGCACTCGCCCATGCTACGCGACACAGATGGCTCAGACGACGAGACGTATCATGAACCACAACAAGGCTCACGCAAACGAAGCAGTAGAGGTGCGCTGCGGCATCAGCGTCTGATATAGCTTAAATGAACCGAAGTGTCCCCTTTATAGCTTGTGACCAGTGTCGGAAAACAAAATCCAAATGCGAAAGGACGGATGGTGATGCTTTACCATGCAAAAGCTGTCTTGCGAGTGGTACATGTGAGTAGCTTCGATATTTCCTACGCTGCTTATTTACACAGTTGTAGCTTGCACATTTCTAGGTACCGGGATGCAGAGTATTAGACCGATCGACCGAGTCACTGACACTACATGACCTTAGGCCCCAGTTACAAACGCGGACCTCCGAAGGGATATATTCACGCTATAGAACAACGTTGGCATCAGGTCGAATGCCTCATCGGTGCCCTCTTGCAATGCCGTGATCCAAGAGTCCAAAGTGTCATATCAAACCTACGAGCAGATAGCCTTGCGAGTGCGATTTTGGATCGGGTTGATACTGGGCCATATGTACGTCCATCGGACTCTCGCTCACTGGACTGTGAAGCCAAGATAAGGGACATAGGGGCCGTCTGGCCGGATGAGCCAGACAGACAAATCTACCAAGGAAGATTTCTTCGCAACAATTATGAAAAGCAGCAACCAGGGCTCCAGTGGGGACGCTTCCAGAACAAGGAGACAGTCCAGGGTGTCTAGGGAGTTTGTCTCCTCTACTCAGGGTTTGTCTTAGCTTGACCGAGGTAAAGACCTCTTATTGATGAGCACACAGATCATGATCTCTCCGTCGTCCCGACTCTTGACTGGCAGGATAACCTCGCAACACGTCTAGCGTCCGTTCCATCCGTCCAGGAGCCATATGGCTCCCCGGCGGCAAACGGAGCTTCGCTTGATGCTTATGGGGTGCCACATTCCCAACGCCGTCGCTTGGATGATCGATCAACGGACAACCTTTCACAGCAGTCGTGGAATAATTTCTCTGCTCAGTCGATCCGTGGGTTTTGGAATATGTCCGAGTGTCTATACGTCTGAAATTTCTGCGTAGCCCTCGCCCCTCGTGAGCCAACAGAAGGCATGGGTCAACTCTCGCTTGACGAAGACCACGAGGTAATGTCTACTGCGGTTTCCTTGTTTATATTTCGCAAACTTGCTTCTAGCTCCGGTTCCACGGTAAAGCAAGTGGTCTGCATCTACTGAGTCGAACGGATAGGACAGATGACCGAAATGACGGCGGGATCTGGTTTGTTAAATCGTATTTTGATTTACTCCTCCTTATCTCCCTTACAGGAGAATGCCGATGGCGAGAATGTGGCCGCCATCTCAAAATGCTCCTTTGTACTTTGTTCACGAAGAGGATGTTGATGTCAAATTACCGCCGATAGAGGTTCAAGACCGGTTAATTGACCTCTATTTCACCTACATCCACCCTTTATTCCCTATCCTCCACCGAAAACGTTTCAAGGAAGAATATGATGCGAAGTACGTTTGTTCTGAATCTTAGTTGCCCAGCCTTTGACTTCCGGACTTCCCCCAGTAAACACATGTAAGCATTGTGACGCAACATCTGGAACTTGTATTGATGCGTTTCTTCGTCGTTACCAAGCCTTCTTGAGACGTCTCGGAACAGCCCTGGTACCTCATCCAACCCTACGAAGCCTGATTTCTCCCAAAAAGTATCAAAACTCTTATTGTTGGCTATTTTTGCTATCTCTGCTCGCTTCACCTGCGGGGCAAATCAGACCGTACCTAAGGGTGATATGTGGGAGGCGGGATGTGAATACCTGGAGGATGCCCGAAAGATACTGAGTGCGGTAACTTCGTTGTCCATTCAATGTTTGATGCTCAGGTTACGGTAGACCAAGTCTTCCATCGTTCAAGGTCTTCAACCGTTCAAGCCTTAATCCTGCTCGGCTATAGAGAGTTTGGCATTGGTATGATTTCATATCACTATTCCAACACCGCTGTGTTGACATCTAAGTTTATAGGTTCGATGGAACAAGCATGGATTTTCATAGGTAGGTATCTACGACTCTATCTAAATGTTTCTCAACTAACATGTGGGTAGGCATGGGTATCCGTATGGTGTGTCTTGTTGATTCCGATATTATCCCGTCATCCGTAACGGGTCGCTAGGCAGTTGATTTGGGTTTAAACTGTGACTCTGGGAAGTGGAAGAGTCATGGCCGTGGCCTCTTAACCCAAGAGGAGACTCAAACAAGACGGCATATTTGGTGGACTTGTTGTCTTGCTGACAGGCAAGCCAATCTCAGTGAAACGCATCCATCGCTGACACCGTTATCCACAGGTATGGTTCAGTCTACATGGGTAAGCCACTCTTTAGACATGCATATTCGCTCCTTCACTTGTTCTCCAGGTCGACCGGTGGCTATCCATGAAAGTGATTACGATGTCCCGCTACCTGATCCCGACGAGGTGCGTCGATCAAATGTATTCTACGGACAATCTAACATTCATCGTAGGATGAGGACCAGATCATATGGGAGCCGCCAGCGTTTGACCCAATCAAGACAAGCATTGCACCCATCCAGGGATATTACTCTCACTGTTTCCTCGCAAACGCCAAGCTTTGTAAGATGTTTCCATGCCTCGCCCCGGTCATACGTTAAATATTATCTTAGCTGTAATTTTGGGTGATTTGATTAGCGAAATTTACCCCGTTCGCACTGGCCCAAACTGGGAAGCGTTACCTCGGCTTGAGGCCAGGCTCGAAAAGTGGTACCTCGACCTACCGTCTCCGCTTCGATATGATCCTTCAAGTAAGCGAGTGACTCACCCTTCCCACATATTAGCTCTGCACATTCGGTATTGGGGTGCCGTCCTTCTCTTGCAGCGTGCATTGTAAGTTCCCTTTGCAGAACTACCTATCATATCCTTATATACATCCACTCTCAGCATTCCGAACTGGACTAGGTACGCAGTTACCTATGGCCCATAAAGATCATAAACATGAACAGAACATGACAGTGGCGGACCAAATCTGCAGAGCTCCACTCCGGAGTTGAAAGCGTTTGACCTTGCCCAAAGCGCAGCCAGTCACGTTAGTACGATCAGTAAGTCGAGCCCTGTCCTTATAGCCCTATTCACAAGGCTTTTTAGTTTCTGCATACCGGGAAGCCTTCACGATGAAACGGACTTCCCCGTTCTTGACATCGTATCTTCTGAACGCAGGGTCAGTCATCAATCTAATCTCGACGTCGAGGCTTGCTGACCTGTTGATAGGGTCATGCATATATTGACATGTCAGCTCTCTGCATTAAACATTAAACTTCTGGCCGTGCGCTCATAGTAGTCCACAGTATCCTTACGATCGTCAAATCCGCAAGCTACCCTTGGTCTTCAGCAGTGCCTTGCTGCTTTGGAAGATATGGCCGTAAGCAGATAGATGGGCTCTTTCCGTCATGTGCTGATGGCTATCACGTACATAGATCGTTTGGCCTAGTGCATCACGCGCCTGGGATCTTCTCAATGGCGTGAAGCTTGGGTTTGACAAAGTACAGACCGTCCCGCAAGCATCTGGGTATAGGAACAAACGCCTTGCGGAGGATGCGTTCCCCCAAGAAAACGGGCAAGACTTACAATCATACAACACTCCGGCCGTCAATGGCGTCCAGGATCTCAACATGCGTATGATGGCTCATATGTTGGGGCTTGATATTCCTGGAATAGAGTCCTCCACTTCGTTCTACCCTGGTTACGAATGGTGGCCTCGGACCGATGGAACCATGCCACCCTCAGTGCCATCCCCTTCTGTTGGCACCAGTGTTGGGACGACTCCTATCGACGCCCATACTCCAGTTCTGCCTCAACCCGACCTTACGGGAGCGTGGCTCATGGCTGACAGGCAAGACCCATCGTTCCGTTATTACCAGGGATTGTGAACCTGTCAAGCTTGGCTTCTCGGCCTGCATTTTTGGGTTTCTAGGTGGACATCATTTCCTATGTTTGGTGAATTGACAGAATTGTGTACGGTATTGTAATAGACTACTTATACGTTATGTGCGCCAGATGTACGCTGTATCCGTGTCGTCATATCATAATTCTGGAACTAAGGGGCCGTTATGTAATGGTAGATGCCATTTTCGACGAACAATGGGACGGCTTGTAATTTCGTGCATCTTATGGCATTCTTTAGCCAGAGCTTGCTTGCTTATTGTATTCATGGCCAGTCTTTTCAACCTGCTCAATCCGGATTACAGCGACTTGCGAAGCCGAAGGTACTGGTTGTTTTCTCCTTGCGGGAAGTTGACGTACTGACTACATATATGCTAGACCTTCCGGCAACGATTGCAATAGTGACGACGCATCCTCAGTGTGTACCGAGGTTAATCCTGAAGAAGAGGAGGGTAGTAGCAGTAGCTACTACACCAGGACGCGAACAGCAGAGAGACACGAGCCTCACACCGACTGCCCTAACACTCTTGATTGTCTACAGAATACCGATGGACGACCTCCACACACCCTACCAGTTATTCTACGATGCGCAATTTTAGGTAGCCCAGATCGTCGGTTAACCATAAGGGAGATATACGCTGCAATGGAGAATAAGTATCCGTACTACAAAACGGCTGGTCCTACCTGGAAGGTGCGTATTACTGTAACTGATGTTGCTACGCGCCTAAAGATAGGTCAAATCAAAACAGCAATCCGTACGGCATCATCTATCTCTAAACCGACTATTTGAACGTCAAACACGGCCTGTGACTGATCCTGGCTTTGGGTCATATTGGGTCGTCAACCTTGAGGCGCCGCCGGGAACCAAACGTCCTCGGAAGCGTGGACGGCCCAAGGGGCCCAACGGGGTCCCTCAACCTGCTCGGAAGCGTGGCAGGCCAAAGAAAGACCTGGTCCAACCTACAGCAGAAGAACCGGTTACATCGTGCCCAACTACATGCCTGGAGAATGGGAAGAAGCCAGGCTATCGATGCTCGGAGGCCTCGGGCAACAAGACGATGCCAATATATGCGGATGACGAGACGGGAGATACTGTTGGTGGTGACATCACGGACGATGATGACTCTATCGTGGACGGGGTTGTCCATCCCTTTGATCGACCCACCTTATATCCCGCACAGTACTACGATTGGCCACAACGTGCTGTTCCCAGTTCACCGATGCCCCTCGGAGGCCTTGAGCCATTTGGAGACCCATTCCAGCAAATTGAGCGACTTCAGAAGGAGTTGACAGAAATAAAGGAGCGCACCGAAGACTCCAACACCTTGACTCAACGCCTATCAGACCAGCTTGCTCACGCGCAAGCTGAATCCTGGCGTGCAAAAACGGCGCTTCAGACGGCAGAGAGTAAGCTAAAAGATGCGGAAAGTAAACTGAAGGAAGAATGTAAGAGAAGACAAGACGCAGAACGGTTGGCTGAAGAAGAGTTGATGAGGAGGCGGTTGCTTGAGGATAGTCTGAAGGAATCAACGTCAAAACGGTCCCAGAGCAGTGAAACTGTACTGAAGCTATGAAACAGCCGGACTCAAAGAATTATTATACATAGAAGGATATGAACTCGTAATAATCCGTACTGTAGCATAGTCGTCTACCCGGAAATATTAATATCCACGATCAAATAGCACAGCCACAACTAAATTTCTTAGTTCCAAACCGCGACATGGCGGTTTCTCCTCCTCGACCGAAACTTAGAACTGCGTACGCGATTATTCCTGCAGCAGTACGCACTGTTACTGATGCGTCTCTAGTTTCAAGAAAGCCCGTTCTATCACTCCGTTGTACACTTCTGGGCCCGTCGCTGTATCCGCCGACGGAAGCCACCTTTTTACCACTGTCGATGACGAAGTACTTTGCACCGATGTAGCGTCGGGTAGCGAGATATGTCGCTTCGCCGGCGTAAGCACTCATGATGTACCACACGAGATTTAATGCTAATGTATATGATGCAGGACTCGCAATCAATACTCTCGCTGTGCATATCTCCATCGTCTGAACATCTGGCGGTCTTCACAAATCAGTCTGCTCTGAAGGTCTACACTGTTCCTTCCGCTGGACCATCGTCGCCCAACTCGCTTCCCATCCAACCCTCCCGAGTCATTGCTCGTGCTCACGATGCCCCGGTTCATGTTTGTAAAATTGATCCTTCGTCTCTATATCTCGCCTCTGGATCAGCAGATGGTGTCGTAAAGGTATGGGATATCTCCCGTGGGTATGTTACACACGTGTTCAAAGGGCACGGAGGCGTCGTCAGTGCCCTTGCATTTAATTATCCTCAGAACAATGCATCCGTTACCCAAACGCGCACTTTTCAATTAATCACTGCATCAATGGATACACGCATCCGTATATTTGACCTCATAGCACGGTCTGCTGGTGGTGCAAAACCAGAAGCCGTACTCGAAGGTCATGTTTCCGTGCCCAGGGGCTTGGATGTCTCTCTAGATGGTCAATGGCTGGTTAGCGGAGGCAGAGATTCGGTGGTTCTGATCTGGGATCTCTCCAGTAAGCCGGGGCATGAGGCTAAGCTTAGTAAAGACAAGGGGAAAAACAAGGTTCAGCCTCCAGCATTGTGGAATACGGTGCCGATTCTCGAAAGAGTTGAAGCAGTTGGAATCCTTCGCGACGATGGTGCAGTGTCGGGAACGTCTTCGTCGCCCTCACAGTTGCGATTTTACACTGCCGGTGAACACGGGACCGTCAAGGTTTGGAGCGCCCAAGACGGACGCAACCTTTTCACGCTTGGAGGTGTTCAAGCCTCTGATGATACAGAAGAACAACGTCAAATTCTTGATGCCATGTAAGCCCCACCTTTATTCCCCCGATCGACCAGTGCTCACCCATTTTCTAGCTATGTCCCATCTATATCGACCGTGGTCTCAGTTCATGCCGATCAAAATATCCTCTTCTTCTCCCTTACCAAGCGATCCTTGACGCGTCAGTTCATCGGCTACAACGACGAAATTGTTGACGCTTGTTTCTTGTCCCCCGGCCCTTCATCCTCTTCGACGCCAACACCTCGAGATACCCACGTTGCTCTAGCAACAAATTCATCCCTCATCCGAATATACAGCTCGACGCTTGATGCACGTCTACTTTCTGGTCACTCAGAAATCGTCCTCTGCTTAGGCTGCGCTGATAACGGTCGACTCCTGGTTAGTGGTAGCAAAGATCGAACGGCGAGAATATGGGCGCCGTATGAAGCATCAAAAGCATCAGAATGGGGCTACGGTTGTGTTGCTGTTTGCGAAGGCCATGCTGAGAGCATAGGTGCCATTTCAGTGCCTCGCTCCGCTGGGAGCGACGGCGAAAGTGTCTTTCCATTCATGTTTACCGGAAGCCAAGATCGAACAATCAAAATGTGGGACTTATCCGCAGTGCCACAAGCCTCGCAGCCTAACAATGGGGAGGAACCTAGCACGGCTGGTTTACACTGTAAAAGCCTAACGACACACAAAGCCCACGAGAAAGATATCAACTCTCTGGATATATCGCCAAATAATAGGTTCCTCGCCTCCGGTTCGCAAGATCGTACTGCTAAGATATTCGAGATTGAATACGTGCCTGGCAGCAAAGGTCGCCCTCCTAGAGGAGAGTTGAAGCTACTAGGAGTGTGTAAAGGGCACAAGCGAGGCGTCTGGACCGTCCGCTTCAGTCGCCACGAACGAGTCCTTGCGACCGGAAGTGGTGACAAGACTATCAAGCTGTGGAGTATGGAGGACTGGTCTTGTGTCAAAACGTTTGAAGGCCACACGAATTCCGTGTTGCGTGTGGACTTTATTAACATGGGCATGCAGCTAGTCAGCGCAGCATCAGATGGGTTGGTCAAGTTGTGGAATGTGAAGGAAGAGGAGTGTACCGCTACAATGGATAACCACGAGGATAAGGTGAGACAAACTGGCATGGTCTCATCATGCTGCACCTCATAACTGCTTCCCCGTCGTAGGTTTGGGCGTTGGCCATCAGTAGCGATGAAAAAACCATTGTTTCTGGTGCCGCAGACTCAGTCGTTACGTTTTGGGAAGATTGTACCGAAGAGCAAGAACACGAGAAAGAAGCAAAGCGAACGGAGCAAGTCTTGAAGTGAGGCACGGTATCCATGTTTCCTCGCCACCGCTGACATCACGTATCATCTTAGGGAGCAAGAGTTCTTGAATTATCTATCCCTCAATGACTATCGGAAAGCCATCCAACTCGCCATAGTTATGGAGCAACCTGGGCGACTACTTAAGCTGTTCAGGGATGTTCGGACGAACTCGGACGCCGATACCACATCAAATTTGACGGGCCATCGCTCAGTCGATGAAGTTATCCTCACCTTGGGAGGTTCTGACCTTGCCAAACTACTTCGCTACGTCAAAACGTGGAATGCCAATGCGAGGACAAGCGAAGTTGCCCAGACCGTTCTGTATTCGATTGTGAAGCTACGAAGCGCCGAGGAAATTATGGGTGCATTTGGTGATGAAATCCACGAAATGGCTTTCGTGAATGATGGAGTTGTCTCTTTACCTGATGCGAGTAAAGGGATTGGAAGTACAGCACTGAGGGAACTCATTGAAGGGCTTGTTCCGTATACGGAACGACATCTATCAAGGATAGACAAGCTGGTGCAGGAGAGTTATACGATTGACTATATATTGAATGAGATGGATGGTGGGATGTTTGATAAGATGGAAGGTGCGATGGATGTAGATACGTAGTATCCCACACAGAGCTTGTATCAATCATCGAAGTTCGAGCAACGGGTAGTTTTAGATCAAGGGTGTCGAGAGTATTATGCGACCAAGTCGACATCCAGCCACACCATTGGAGAGGAGCACCCAATCCCCATGTCTGACCGATGCCAAGGTAAGCTCGCCGGCGGTGTCTTCGTGTATGCGTCCCTGCTCAAGGAGCCAGCGTCGAAGTACGCCAGGAAGGCAGCCTGTGCTCACGGAAGGCGTTAGCCATCTGGAATGTCGATGGAAAGCTACGTTGAAGATGGTGGTCTCCAATATCATTCCTGACTCGTTGTGAAGTAAGATATCGTTAGGCGAGCTATTTGATCCGCTTGCCCCAACGCTTCGTGCACGCGCAGAGTCGTATACGAAACGCCGAGTAGTTTTGGAGGATGTAAATAATGAGGTCGGGGAAGGCTGTGAATCTATGTAGACATCATAGAGGGGACCAAGGGACGATCCTACGCAGTTTATCGGGTCAAAGTCTGGACCGATTACAGGACCGGAAGCCAGGGGGCCAACCAGGGACGACGTCGCAGTGATGATGCCAACTTGATCGACGAGGAGGCGTATCTACGACTTAACTAAGCAAGCAGCCAGGCTGAAGGATGACTCTGTTACCTTTAGGGGTGCGTCTGTACACGCATCTGCAACTACTCTCCAACACGCAGTTGCGATTGTGCCAATTGAAACAGCAGCCTTCACAGCGGGCCATCCGTGTAGGGCCGCAGCGTCGAGGAGTCGGTCGACGTGGAAGCGCAGCAATAAGAATGGAGAGGGAGAGCCGTCCGTCTCATTATTCGAATCTAAGGGTAGTAAGGAAGGGTCGTATCTAATGCAAGTCAAAAGCTGATAGCCAGCTTCTCGGTCTTCCTGAGAGTCCATGACTGAGGTGCTTGAAGATCAATGACCCCTGAGCGTATCAAGTCTAATAATCAATTAATCACGTGTGAGCGCTATCATGGGCGTCTCTATCCCTCGACGAGTCGTATAAAGAGGAGCCTGTGCTGCGCTCAAATAGCCTTTGACTTGGTTCCACCCCCGCTTCCACCACCTTTGAAATTTCACTCTACCCCCTCGTTGGCAGCAATGTTTACCGTCAAGGCCACATATCGTGGTCAGACTCGCAAGATCACATTTCCCAATCTGAATACGTTTCCTACTTTTGAGCAGCTTTGCAACCAAGTAAGTTATAATACGCATAACACCGACTAGTAATAGGCGCTTACGCTTACCCACTGCTTTCACAGCTTTATCGTGTCTTCCCCATCAGCCAGAACTACTACTTGTCAAAGCTCCTTTTCTCTCCTGATTCGGCTAGCTCAGGCCGTATCTTACTGGCCAAGGAGGTTCATTCGTCGGACGAGTATGTGCAGTGCCTGGCACAACTGGCTGCTGGTTCCTGGCAGAACGCACTCTTGAGGTTTTCCGTATATGAAGAGACCCCTCATAAGGCTCCTGCCATCCCCAATATCCAGCCCTGGGCTACTTACAGTGGATCCAGCAACACTGCCTTTGATCAAAGCAACGGTAGCAGCCCTCTTTCAACGATAGTTGGAAATAGCATCGGTCTCCCAATGATGGAAACACCGGCCTCGATCACTTCTCCCATTCCACCTCCCCCTCCTCCTCCGATGTCTTTCTTTGTTCCTCCCCCACCTATCATATATTCGTCATCACCGCCACGTGCCCTCGCCCAAGCCCCCATGGACGTCGACCCCGCTCATTCAAGATATTCACCTTCATCCTTTTGCAGCACGCCACAAGCGCGTCACCTACCACCATCGTCGCCACCTTGTGCCTGTGTACAAGGCAAGGAGCAAATTCAAACCCTTCTTACCTCCTTCCAATCCGACCTCGATCGGATTCTCACTAATACATTTGGCACACACTCGGCAGAGCATAACGTTTCTCACTTCAACCCAGCCCCTGTCAACGCTTCGCAATCCACACCGACACTCCCGCCCCCGGCTCCTATCCAGTCTTCAAGTAATCCCTGGTCGTGTCTGACTCATTGGTGCGATACGTGTATGAAGAGATTCGACGGACCATGGTTTGCTTGCCTGAGGTGCCCTTCCGTGCAGGTACGCTCTTCATGTTTCTATCATGCCAGTGGTTAATCAGCCTCTTTCCAGTGTCCTGGATGTCAATCAATGTATCCCAACTCGCAGCTTGCTTGCTTGAACAGCCACAGTAGCATGCACTCGTTTGTTAGACGGGCATGCGTTGTCTGCTCTGAGCAACCATCTTATCCCGCTGGCTTCGTGCCTTCGGGTTCTGTGCTTGCACCGGCTCCCACAGACCATCTCACCTGTGGTAGTTTCTCATTCAACCCAAGCTCCGAAATCCAGCCTCCTTCGCTCTTTCAGCCTCCATCTGTACCTATCAGTTGTCAGCCCATCTATACGCCGGCCCCTCCCGCTACATCAGTCTTCGTCCCTCCGACTCCCTCAGTGGCGAGCCCACGGCCTCCGCCGGACGCTCCTTCGATGCCGTGTGTATTACCCCCTGAAACGACGCCTGAACCTGCGACCACAGACACATTTGCTCACACTTCGGTCACACCTCCCCCGCCTCCCGTCCTCCATCGTGGCATCATCTGTGATGCGTGCAATAAGACCATAGAAGGCATTCGACATAAATGCTTAGACTGCCCAGGTATATTTCTTCATGCTTAACCTGTTTGCGGTATCTCATGTCACTTTAGACTACGATCTTTGCACTTTGTGCATTTCTTCGGGATCTGCGGAGAGACATAACCCCTTCCACGAATTCTTCGAAATTGCGGAGCCTGGACGCGTCGTCGTTCATACAGTCTTCAGTGGTGATGGTGAACGAGATGCATCCCGACCTACACTACCGGCTGATCCTCCAGCCAATCAACCTCAAGCTTCAGAGCCCTCCCCTGTGGTCGTCCATCCTGCCAACTGTGATCTATGCGACTCTCGCATCCGAGGCCCTCGTTTTGTGAGTTTTTATCAGCATTTACAATCATTTTCTGTACTTAAGATTGGTTAGAAATGTTTGACTTGTCCAGGTAATTAACATTCTTTGCCCTGGATGGATTTGGATTGCTCAGAATTTGTGATACAACAGATTTTGACACCTGCAGCAGCTGTTTCAGGTGAGTACCTCGGATCCAGCGCTATTTCCATGTGTCTCATGCCGCATCCCGCAGCATCGTTGACGAGCATCATCCTCACCATTCCTTCGTCAACATCTCAGATCCGACACATTTTATTGTGAGTAGTCTCTTGACTCACTTTCTCTCTCGCTTCATTAATTTTTTGACAGCGTCGACCCGCCAGCGATGTAGTCATGCCGCAGCACTATGCTACATGCGACGGTACGCATACTGTCCTTATGTTCTGACTGCTGACCTTCAACGTCTGTTAATATAGTGTGTCACAAAGGGATCAATGGGGTACGATACAAGGTAGGTTGGCATCATTCGTGGGTGGATCAGCGCTCATGTATCATATTGTAGTGTATGCATCCTGCATGCCTGGACTTCGATCTATGCCAAAGCTGCGAGGCGCTTCCGATCCCCGTTCATCCCACCAATCATCCGTTGTTGAAGATGAGATCCGTAGACACAGTCATCCCTACTGTCTACCGCGTGGGCGCAACGAGAGTGATGTCTCCGCTCCCGACACTATCCCTTACTCAACAATTTCCGCACCTTTCTTCCAATTCCACGTCACGCCCCGTGTTCCGTCCTTCAACGCCCAGTGATGCATCTAGCCCCCGTTTCGGCGATTCTGGCATACGTGCGCTGTCGCCAGCACTGTCTTATCGCAGCTTTAGATCCCCCTCGCCGGCTGTCGCTTACAGTCCACCTCAGTCCCCAGCATTCTCCATTCCCGGCGGCTTTGACTCTCCCCGTGCCAGCCCCGTTCACGAGTCATCCCCCAGTTTCAAACCTATTTGTACCAGCGCAGCAGTCTTCGAGGTCACCCAACCCAGTCCAGACTACATCACCCCCAGTCACATCGCAAACCATCTATCTTTGAGGCTCTATCCAGCCCTTGAACCGGCACAGCAACCAACACCCCAGGTTGACGAAGAAACTGAAGTAACACAAGCACAGCCGACGCCATATCAATCCCCGCAGGCATCGTTTTTGGAACTTGGAAATTGCCCTGTCTCTCCATCGCCCACTATTACTAAGTCGCCCGTTCCTCAAACGCAACCCCTCCTTGGAGTCAACGTAGAACCGTCTAGTCAAACCACTTCCGGCCGCCAGACTCCGCTTAGCCATGCACCTTCTACTTCGTCTACTGCCTCAGGCATGACTAGCTCATCGAACTTCAGATTACCCCCCCTTTCTCTGGATACCGGCAGCGATCTCTTCCGAGAGCTCTGGCCTAGGGTAGCTCAGGAGTTCAGCCATCTACTTTCTTTGCAGAGCCACGGAGCCGCTCAGCCTGGCCCCTCATTTCCCTCTCACAACCAACCCTTAGTTTTAGAACAGGGCATATCCTCGGACTCGCCACTTACTGGTGAAGCTCTGCTTTCCCGCCCTCTTCCTATCAATACCTGCGATCAAGCTCTTTCTACCTCCACTCAGTCTGCCAATGCTTTGAGTTCTTTAGCCGCGCTCCTGAATGTCCGGGCTATCGCGTCTCTTCCCCCAGCGTCGAGCCTTGATCAAGTCCCACTTCCCCTTCCTGTCGTATTGCCTAAAAGCGCAGGTGGTGTGGCGGAACCTCAGGGAGTCGTGCCTCGAATAGATTCCCCCCAACCAACTACTGCTATCCAGTCCTCTCATGAACAAGTTGAAGTTGAAACTCCCCAAGCTGTTCAAAAGCTCCATGTACCCCTTCACGCCACATTTATAGAAGATGTGACGGTTCCCGAAGGCCAGATTTTTCCACCTGGGGCGGAATTCGTAAAGAGCTGGAGGATGCTGAATGATAGTGAGCAAGCGTGGCCTGATACGACGGAGCTGTTTTTCGTGGCCGGAGAGACCATGTCGAGGTTCCCTTTCGTGCCGATCCCTGTTCCTGTCGGCTTGGTGCCAGCGAACTCAGAGGTTGAGTTGTCTACCGGTGAACTCAAGGTTAGTTGACGGTCTTCTGTCGTGCGTTTGTAGAGTAAACTTTGTCTTTGTCACTAGGCCCCCGAGGCTCCCGGGCGGTATGTCAGTTATTGGCGTTTGAGGGATGCAAATGGAGAAGTATTCGGTGATAGCATATGGATAGAGTGAGTCTATAAACCCGTGCTCTCTCTTTGTCTATTGAACCTTTCCCAGTATCACCGTTCAAGAGCCTAGTAGCTTGACGACCTCTGAGGCTGTTTCACCAGCGTCGTCTATCGTTGTACCAAGCAAGGCACAGTCTTCGACTTCAATCGTCCACGACGGTGTCCCCGCTGTTGAGACAGGCCTTTCTTCTCTATCGTCCCCCGTTTTGTCCTCGCCATCGTCTGTCCATTCTTTGGCCTTCAACAACGAAGAAGTAGCTTCCGATGACGGGTCCGTTGTGTCTTCAGCCTCTTTGATCAGCGTTCCATCGTCACCAAGCTCAGAGGGCTTCAATGATATCGATGATGATGATGACGAAGCAGTCGTATGGGAAGATAGTAGGTCCCATTTCTCGAATGAGCGCCCTCCACCCAACCCGACCAACATGGAATACGTCCTTTTGTTTGACGAGAACTCTTCGGAAGAGGAACTCTAAGTTGATTTTCATTGAAGTGAAAGGATTACGCCAGTTCTGTTTCTGTTACCTATGGTATAAATCCCCCGTTCATTTGTCTTGTGTACTATTATGGATGTTGCTTGATTTCCCATGAAATGTATGCTCCTTTCTTAGAGCTAAGATGGACGTGTCAGTGATCGTGAGTTTAATAAGTACACCGTGATTCCAAAAATACTATACCACACCATTAGTTCATTGAACGGTACCCGTCGGAGACCGAACGTGAACGTTTGGCAGACAAGACTTGCGACATAATCTCATATAATATAGGACGCCTCACTTTTGGGAAGTCCAGCGCGCGCTATGCAGTGGCTACTCATAGAACCAAGTCTCTTTGAACAGTACTTCATTGTCAAACAGTGGGACGATGAGGTGACCACCTGAAAGGTCCGCCCACATATGTCTCGAGGAAACGTGGCCAACACAACACACTTTCCTTTCTTTGCTCAACCTCGAATATTTTGAGGTGCTTTGACCAAGCTTTGACCGCCTCATTGTCACTTGAGCCACAAGCTGGCCGGCCACAAACAAGATGTATAAATTGCGGCATAACCTCAACGGACGCCATCTCACCCCAGCAATAGTAGCCAGATACTATGTCTTTTACCGTCACTTGGACAACCGGCCAACACTTCGTTCTAAAGCCTTGGGTCATCCAGCCTACTACAGCAGGGGATCTGACTGGCCGCATCGTCGACCGTATTCGTAGTCGTCTATTCCTTGGTTTCGTGGCTGGTGTAACCAAACCTTGCGCCATCAAAGTCGCCCAAGGATCTACCAACATCGTCAATTTGGAAAATGAGGTGCAATTCTATGACAAAGAATTGGCAGGTCTCCAAGGCAATCTAGTCCCAAGAATCTTCGGCGCCTTCAAAGGTCCTGTGGAAGGTGTCGAGACTGCGTGTCTTATCATGGAATACTGCGCAATCGTTATGGAGGCCGACTTACACGAGTACAAGTAAGCCCTCGGTCATCATGCTCAAGATAGCATCCATACTGACGAGGTCTTTAGTCGAAAGGTTATGCTGGCTGCCTGCAAACTTCACGCTGCTGGAGTCAACCACGGGAACTTGCTGGCGAGCCACCACATCATCCCTACGGCGGATGGTTTGCGCCTTGTCGACTTCTCAGAAGCCAAGAAACACAGATGTTTAGGTGCTCTACCTCAAGTCAGAAACTTTGGAAGCGGGGCTCAACCCAGTGGATGTGCTGAGCTGGACTGCATGGAAGCTGCTTACGGACAGTTCAGCGACGAAGGGATGTCCGATGCGACGCGCTATCGTACGTTTGGAAGGCTTTAGTAACGACGCCATCACTATACATGAGCTCAACTTGTGATCATACTTGATATATCCCTTGCTCCGTTAGATCGTTCACTACGAAGCGAACATCGGCCATAACATCATGATGCCAAACAGGATGCCATATCCCTGCTAAGTTGCCCCGAGTATCTTCAATGAGACTATGCTCTGTGTGACTTTCGTAAATGAGGCCCGCCTTTGCACTAGCTTCTAGCACCATGTTAGCTCGCGGTCGTCGCACGCGATCGTACGCCCGTAAGACGTGCTGTGTCAAGTCAATCAAATAGGTCACACTGGCACTAGTCGGAGGGCGTACCGATAAATGTGACAGGTTGGTTTGAGGATGTGCCAAAAGCTCGCAAAGGACAAGGACGTCTTCGAACCCTTGCCCGACACCTGCTCCCAAATGCGGCAGCATTCCATGGGCCTGATTTGGCTGAGTTAAAATAGGAGATAGGGTGTTTACCCTAGAACGACCTACGGAATCGCCAACAAGGACAATGTTCTGCTTTACATACGAAGTGAGAGGTGGATCGACTGTGTGAATTGACCATCGACTTGGTTCTTCCAAACAGCGGAGTATGGAGGTCGCGTCCTTTCCCCAACCTTGGAAGTGCTCAAGTAGCTCCGCCTGGGATGTAGAATGTACCCATGGATGGGGCTGCTGACCGACCGTAGACAGACTTGAGTCTGTAGCGAAAGCGACAACATTGATCTACAGATGAACGTCCATAAACACAGAGGGCCGGCATTCAGCAGAACTTACCAAGCGACCCGCTTGGATTGGAAATGTTATGATATGCTGCATGAGAGTACATCAGTGCTAGTAAGAGAGCAAGGAAGTCCAGATAGCCTACCCTCTCCATTCCAACGAAACACAAGGGCTGTCGTGTTAGATCGATCTTGATTCCGGCGGCTAACAATGAGGAGTTGGGAATTAACCCTCTGTATGCGTAACTCTTGGAAAACGTCAAGTGATTAGATGGGTCATTGGTAACGTAATTCCGGACGATGCTTTTGATTCCGTCGGTACCGATGATCAAGTGAGCACGGTGAGTAGTGCCATCTGAGAAGCGCAATGTGGAAGCTTCAGCTGGAGACAACGAATGCTCGATGGAAATACAGCGCTTATTGACGTGCGTAATGTTCGGGTCTACCAGGCCAAGGATTGCCTCTAGGAATGCAGCACTGTGTAACATACACACCTTAGGACGCGGAATAATAAAGGGACTCTAATACTTACCGATGGATTGGTAGCCCTCGATCGTCATCCGTGACAGGGTACTATAACCAGTCGTTAGAAAGTGCCAGCCAGTTAACAAGTGTGGTCACATCATATATAGGCTGGTGATTCCCGTAGCCTGACAGAAATAGGAATGGACGCAGGACGGGCGAAGTATGCTCAGACCGAGCCAGTACGGCCTCAAGTACGCCCATCTTTCTAAGGGCCTGAATTGCATTGGGCCCTAACGCCAGCTTCAGCAGAGATTGGACCGTCTTGTTATCCAAACCTACCTATGCCAACGCCCGCTCCAGCCTCACCGAACTCTGGCTGAGTCATGGATTGAGTGTCGATACCGGGAATGCAGGATGAGAAACGTACAGCTGCCTCAAATACATCAACCTGTATTCCAGCCTTCGAAAGCGCGAAGGCACAGACCAAACCGCACATACCCCCGCCAATGACAGCAACAGAGAAATCCTTAGAAAACATGGGGGTATACAGAGTACATAGTCAAACCAGCTCTAATATGTGACCTTGACAGTCACCTGATGGGATAATGCGATAAGAAAGCATTCCATATATTGGAGGGTAGATATAATAAGTATGACGAGGTACACGCCATACGTGAGAAGACAGCTATTTTCGTTCATTCGCTAAGGATGAGGTCAAAGGGTTACAGACAAGAGCACGCCAAAACTCTATAACTCACCTACACGCCCTCGACCCAAATACCGTAGAAGCACAGAGGACCGGAAACTGCAGCAAGGACATTCATTCTGAGGAAGCGAAATTTACCTGCTACTAAATAACTCAATGGGATGCGACATTCGGTGGGGCTAGTCCAGGTCTCGTTAGCGGAGATGAATCGTCTTTCTTCGTCGCATTTCTTCCCGCCGGGCGCCGGAATATGTATCTAATTTAATTTGATTGAGATGATTCGTATGATTCCAGTACATCAAGGTGTGAAGAGCTGACCCAATGAATGCCGTCCAAGGACGACTCTAATATGCTTGAACGAAGGGCCGCCGTAGCTAGGGCATCAACTCGGACAACCAACTGGGCATCACCGATGGGAATATGCTCCTCCAAAAAATCAATGAGCCAGTAGTCTCCTCGATGAACTTAGGGTCTGACGTTAGCCTCATTCCGTGCAGAATGCATAAGATACAGACCGCCATGCATTGCACAGAACGCCGTGTCACTGTACCCGTCTACTGCATGGGAAGGCGGATACGTCAAGTAGTGAGCTTGGGTATCTGGATCGATAGCCTGGAGGTTTTCAGCTTCAAGGTATAGCATGGAAATAACGGAAGATGCTGAGTGAGTGATGTCGCTGGCAAGGAGCTGAATATTGCTCTCGAATAGACAGGCCCTATTACGACATGGTGCTCGCGATATAGACGGACGGGAAATTTCGTCAGCAATGTGTCGAATGTAAGGAGCGTTAGGATCAGCTTGGACCGCTGAAACAAGCATCTCAATTGCTCTCATCTAGAGAGAAGGATACCTTCAGTCCCTTTAACAACGGAGGATAGGAATGCTCACTATGTGCCTCCTGTTTCGCTCGTTCCCGTCGGCTCCTACAGTGAACGCTTCTCCCCCGCCCAACTCGACCCCTTGGTCAAACCAGATTTCAGGGTATGTATTCCCCAGTATTGTATAGTAATTATCCGCCATTTTCATCTCCTCTTCCGTCGCTTTCAGAAGTTTCATCAGCTGGAGGAACGCCCTGACTCTCGATCGAGAAACCATGGCTCCATGGCCTAGCCAGGCAAAGCTGGTGTGAATTTGACCATTGACGTGAATGTTTCGCAGAGTGCTTGACAGCACTTCCGAAGGCGGGAGGAGGTGAAGGCCCCTGTCTTCTGAGTGAGGAATGCGAGCTCGCAAGGTCCTGAGTATTTCTGGCCAGACAAGATAGTCGTCATCCTGAGATGAATATAGATGAACACCATGACCAGCCAGAGGCACGGATTGTCATTGAGACAGATACCTGAATGAAACAGTACGGGGTTGGCGCTTGCGAGCAAGCAAGGAAACGCGCTTGGAAGTAGACATTCCGAGGAGAGTTATATATGTGCAATTTTCCTGGCGGACAACCAGAGGCTTCAAAATCCTAATAAACGCTTACAATCAGCGTTCGTGAGAGCTCAGGGTGCCGTGATCGGATATACTAACAGTATGGGTGATTGGCTGAGGACTGTTATTCCAGATGGTGACATTGGCAACAACGCCATCTAGTCTCGGGCTACAGAGCACAGACGCTATCTTGACGACATTGGGAAGGCGCGACCAATTCAGTACGATAGCGGTGACATCCGGATATAGGACTTGGGGTGAAGATTTTGAACGCCTCCAGCGTAGTCCAAATGGTAGCGGGGGGATCACGAGAGAAATCGCCAAAGCGACGAAAGAGACAAAGGCGAATTTGAACCACAGGTTCGACATCGCTGCTTTTTCTCGCAAAACAAGCGGAGGAATTACAAATTGGAATTTGGGTTTGGGTTCTTATGTGGAAGTGGAGCGCCCAGGAATCGGTCCTTTGACAACGCCACTACCCATGGCCTCGAAACTCATATTCTCGTCCGTAGAGGTTACGAAGCAAGCCTTCTACAGGTCCTCTCTATCCTACGCAATCGTCAACTTGAAGCCCATCGTTCCGGGTCGTAAGGGCTTTACTTCAGTCAATTTTCGACGACGATAATGATGACGCGTGTCGATAACTTCAACCTCTCGAATTTCAAACGCCACTTCTTCAAGATGTCTTGGTGATACCCACAAGAGTAGTTCCTCGCTTGACCGATCTCAGCGAACCCGAAGTTACATCCCTGATGAAAGCCGTGCAAACTGTTGGACGCGTCGTAGAACAGGCTTATGGTGCGGACGGTTTAACAATAGCTTGCCAGGTCCGTATCCCTGTCTTTGCTAGTGCCTGATCTCTACTGGACATTCTTAACGACAGGATGGCAAAGCGGCCGGTCAAAGCATGCCTCATGTTCACTTCCACATCCTCCCTCGCAAGCTGCAGGGAGACCGATTTTCAGATAACAACGATGAAGTATACCCCGCGTTAGAAGAGTCGGAAGCCGTACTGCATAAGAACTATCCAAGACCGAGAGAGGCATCTACATCTACGGTGCTGGCAGAAAGTATAAGAATGGATGCAGACCAAGGTAGAATTGCAAGGTCATCAGAAGAAATGGAGAAGGAAGCGCAGTGGCTAAGAGGCTTCTTCGCAGAACCTGGGATATAGATGACGCCGCAAGGTCAGGGCCCCTGTCAGCTATGGATTAGACCATCTCTGTAGATATGCCTCTTTCTACCAATAGTTGGTACAAAGGCGGCCAACGTGGACTTGACGTTGTATTTATCCACCTTCTTCCCCAAAGACGAATCTCCTTCAAAGATGGGAATGCGAGGGGATCCTTGAACGCTTGAATATGTGCTTGAATCATAGCCCATTCTTCGTCATCTCCGCAATGATGAAGAGTATCCAGACAAAGCCCCACACACTGGAGTGACGGACTACTACAACCACCATTGGGAATCATAGTGAAGGCGACGTGGTAGTATAGCTCCTGAAGTTCAGGGCACTGTCTCAAGCAGCGCGTTATGTTGTCGCTGGAGAAAAAGCCAAGACTTTTTCCGAACTCCACCGTTCGAAGTTGGTGCCCAAAAGTCTCCCAGCAAGTATCCAGGGCGCCAAGGCCCATCGGTGTACCGGCAATGAAAGTTGTCAGCGAAGGTAACGACCATCGGCAGATGTTGAAGAGGTATAAGGCGCTGCCTAGGCGGATGTGAAGCGTTGTCAACGCAGGTAAATGTGGGTATTGCCTGGTTGCGTGGTGATTTGAAGATACACCCCCGATGAATAGATATTGAAGGTTCGGCGTGCGGAGCAGGACATCCTCTAACCGGTTGATTCCTCTAGACCTGGATGCCTCAGAGTTATGCCACCAATCTAAACGCATCAGGGAATCCATGGTCGGACAGCTGCTCGCTTCGAACTCAAAACGAAGCAGCTCTTTGATTGGAGTAATGACGGGTGGTCGGACCAGAATTTTCAATGAAGAACACATCTTCAGCACCTCGACTGAAGCGAGCGGTGTGATTGATGGCGTCATTGTCGAAGTGTAGGGAAGGATAACCCGGCGAACCTGAGACTGTCAGATCAACTGAAGTTCAAATTGATGAAGCACAAGGTGACCTTACAAGCTTCCCATACCTAGCGTCGCTTCTCCACAATGTCTCCTGGAGAGCACGCGAGTTACTTTTGATAATCAAATCTCTGTAGAGAAATTCTGTTGCAAGCGACTTCCATCGGCGACAGACGAGAACGAGGTTCCTCCGCACAGACAAGTTATGAACCACATCTAGGTGGTAGGGGATGCCTGTGAACGGTTCATAACTGGCCGAACATACATCCCTAGCTCCGGCCGGAATTGTAGCCCATTGGAATATTTGTATCCAGAGCTCAGAGGGCAAGTGGTAGGTGGCCATATTGAGAAGAGGTGTAACCGCGTACGTTGTTGTATGTGGTTTCCCTATCAGATTGTCCGATTCGCCGCTGAGTTTAACTCGAAGGACCGCCTAGCCCTCAAGGCTCAAGGCTTCAAGCTGCCTCAAGTAGCATTCCGACTTACTTTCTCTACATACTTGGTTCCCTAGCAGCGCCATTTTCAGTCCTCCTCACTCGCAGGATTATCTCGCAGGTTACCTAGTTTGATCCGCGGTAGATCATGGTCTCGTACGGTGCACCAACAGGCTCTGTCCCATCCGATTCTAGGACATGGTTTATTCAATCTCCCGCTCGGTTCCATATGTTCGCGGCCCCTTTCGGACGCAGAAGCACCGATCCTAACGACGTGGTCATGCTCTGACAATACCAGCTCATCATCAAACCTCCATGGCGATGTCTTTTCTTCTCTGGACGCATGTGCTCTATTTCGACTTCATACAGGCTCGCAAGCCATATGTCTTCGTTCCCGGTTGATCCTTGAGCTTCTTCTAGTGCGGCTCGCCTTATCGTCTCCAATGGGCCTTGTGGGGGTCTGCTTCTGCATCTCATGCTAGCGATCGACGCTGATGGCCTGCCTTGAGTATAAAACTGTGTACTCTCTGTGCCAGGGAGACCATCTACCTGCTTTCAACTTGTGGGCTTCAGAATCATGCTTTTCTCTACGTCTGTTCGTTCTGCTTTGGCCACTATCGTCCTCGCTGCGCTGTTTGCATCAGCCGCACCGGAGCTGTCGCTCAAAGTGTCAGGTATGTCGCATTTGTGTTACTATTGTCCAATCACTTACTGATACTTTCTTAGGCCCCGAGACTGTTCCAGGCGTCGACAACTTGAAGGTTGTCACCACCCTGGTCAACACCGGCGACGAGACTCTCAAACTTTTGAACGATCCCCGTGGTCCCTTGTCGACTCTCCCAACGGACACGTTTTCCATCACAGATGTTTCCGGCGCTCGCCCTTCGTTCACTGGTGTGAAAGCTAAATATGTCCCCGCTTATGCTGCGAAGCTTGACGATGCATCTGTCTTCACAATCCTTTCCCCTGGCCAGAGCATCGACGTCACTCATGATCGTAGGTTATATCTCTTTTCAAACGTTTACATGGATTCAAGCCGGTCGTTTAGTCTCCACCACGTACAACTTCACCCAAACTGGAGAGGGTGCCTACAACTTCGAAGCCCGCAATCTGTTCCACTTCGTTGATGCCGACCAAAAGGCTGTCCCCATCTACGCCAATGTTGAGACCCACACAGCCAAGATCTCCGGGAAGCTGGCTGTTGCTAGGCCATCTCCATCTGGCCTCGAACGACGAGCATCGTTCATCGGATGCTCGGCTACAAGGCAGACTCAGCTCAATCAAGCTGCATCTGCTGCTCAGTCCTACGCCGCTGGCGCTTTGTCGTACGTTATCCAATTTCTGTTAGCTCTAGCCCAGTGCGAGTGCGAGCCAAATATATGTTCTTTATAGATACTTCAACTCCCATACCTCAGCCACTACAAGATACACGACATGGTTTGGTGCTTTCACGAGCTCCCGTTTCAACACCGTCGCGACTCACTTCTCCAATATCAATGGCAACACTTTCTCCTCCTACACTTTCGACTGCACTTGTACTGATGCTGGTACCTATGCCTTTGTCCATCCTGACGAGTAAGCTTCATTCTAATGGGTCCCAAATATCGTGAACTCTGACCACTATTCTCTCTCAGTTTTGGCACTGTTACACTTTGCGGTAATTAACTATGCCATCTACCATTTTCAGGCATGGTAACTAATTTATCTTCTGCAGGCGCTTTCTGGAATGCCCCACTCACCGGCACCGACTCCAAGGGTGGAACCCTCATTCACGAATCGTCTCACTTCACTAGAAATGGCGCAACTGACGATCATGTTTATGGTCAGACCGGAGCCAAGCAGCTCGCCATCAGTAGTCCCTCGCAAGCTATTGATAACGCCGACTCTCATGAATACTTCGCCGAGAATAACCCTTCTCAGTCTT
Organism: Pleurotus citrinopileatus; assembly: GCA_017312325.1. Lineage (NCBI taxonomy): Eukaryota > Fungi > Basidiomycota > Agaricomycetes > Agaricales > Pleurotaceae > Pleurotus > Pleurotus citrinopileatus. The sequence continues at coordinate 1,206,209 of BHFW01000018.1, read as the reverse complement.
AAGCAACTTCTGTCAACTCACTAAATTATACATGTACATTTGACGCTCTGTATGGTCCGCTCAATTCAATCATCGTAACCATCTCAGCTCCACCTCCAAGCGCTGCACTCAGGGGGTTAGGAGTAGATCCTATCAATAACGATCAACTCTTCAAGGCTTCAGCTTCAGGCCTTCAGGAGTCAGGGAGGCTTAACAAGAGAAAGCCCAAAATGTATTTGTATATTTAACCGTTCAACTTTTGACTAACTCTGTACCGAGCCAAACCCCTGTGGGCATTCTCTTCCAATTGGACCGGAACCGCTCCGGATATAGCATATCTTCGCTGCTACACAGTCGCCTGTGCATGGGCGAGTTTGAACCGAGCTCTTGCCTTGGAATGTATTAAACGTCTGAGCTTCATTAGTGGATACGTCTTAGCAGCTCAGAGATGATCAAGCCCTTACAGCGACAAGAGATGGGTCGGCCTCCATCGCTGAAGATGTCGTCAGATAGTAGATATGATACGGGTGCTAGGGACGACATCGCTCACCCTCAGTAACGTGATGCCACCACGTAGCATTCAGAGGGTCGTTAGGGCCCCAGCTACTGATCGTCTTCCCGTAGGTTTCGCGAGCGTTGTACTCGTACGCAAAGGTTGGACCAGCTTGAAGTTGAGAGTCGAGGCCAGGGAATGTGCTTACATCACTTCTCCAACTACAGGACCCTGTTAGAAGGACCAAAGCCTCACTCTTTCTAAAACTTACGTGTGGGCGTCCAAGATTTCGAATGTCTGGGGGTAGATGAGTATGATCGAATGGACGCCAGGGTCTGGACGTACCGAGGAATCGACTTCATATACTCTGAAACCAGAATTAAGGTTGGTGAGAGGAGTCAAAGAAGGTCCCATCTACATAGCGGCCACTCAGTAAATAAAAGATGCTATTCAGATAGTTAGCAAAAGATGTATACCCAGGCTAGAGCTTGTGCAGTTTGGGCGCTCCTGACGGTGCCGTTGTTGGTATAGTAGATCTAGTAAAGGGTGAGTCGTAGCGGTGATTGAGAGTGAACACTGAAGGCGATTAGGAGGCGACCCACCGACATCTGATCTTCGTGGGTGTGGCCGAAAAAGACATCTATGTCACGGTGGGGTATTAAGTAAACTACTGTGAGGTCGGCAAACGGGCGAGACTTACTTGCGACGACGTGAGGGGAGAAGCGGTCGATGCTAGAAGAAATCCTATAAGAAGTAATCGGAGATATCCAGGACTGTTGGCGCATACATTTGGTAGACTAATTGGAACAAAATAAATGAAAGCGATGGGAATCCTCCGGAGACCACTTACAAAGATCAGTGGGGTGCCCAAGTGGGTTGGTACCGTCCCACCCGCTGAGGACGTGACCTACAATCCACGCTGCAGCCCAAAGAGGTCAGCTATAGGTTGTAAATGAAGTCACATGGCGAACCTCTCTCTCCGTGATCTTCGGCATCTTGCAGCTCTTCAGTCAAGAACCTCAGCATGCCTGACGTATCGGGATTCGTCATGTTGATGTAATTGAAATAATTTGCGCTATAAACCATGCGGTTATCAAGATGGAACGGGTGGGACATGTGAAGTACTAACCGGTACCCTGCGTAAAGTACGTCTCAGTTTCTCGCATGGGGGAAATGCGAAGAAAAAGACATACACATATCTGTGTTGAGAGAGATAACACGGAGGCCATCGGCACGCCTCACCATATAGCCAGCGTAATGGGTACGCGCGAGGTTGACGGCAGATTGGGGGAGCCAGTGCTCATATTGCCAAAGCAAAGCAAGGTGATCATAATTCCTGTGGAGTAGCGGTAAATCAGCCTCGCAAGTTCTGTGAATGATTCGCGTGCTAACCAGCTGAACTGCCCAGCAAGGCCTTGTCCAATAGCATGAGGCGCGTCCTGCGCTCTGGATCGGGATGTGAGTGACCGTTTTTCCTAACAAGGCTGGACGTACTGATTGTAGCTGTCATGATTGCCTAGCGTGGCGTAAACAGGGCCGGGGCCCAACGTCGCCTTCATCAGATCATAAAGAAGTGTCTAGTGGCGGTTAATAGGTAATATCAGAGGACCACGATAGAAATGTGGAAATAAGTGCATGCTTCGCGGGTCGAGGCGAGAGAAAGCGTTTTTACCTCGACGTACTTCACATAGTCTCTGGAGGTCGGGTGATCAATAGGTTTCTAAAGAGAAGAATAGAAGATTGTGGTCCGACCTTGATAACTGATTATCTTGATCATGAGCCACCAGGTCTCCCGTGAATAGCGTCCAAGCAAACCCAGTGCCTTGGGTTCCCGTGAGAGGGGGAATGGCCTCAAGGGCGGATGTAATCAAAGCCAGGGGGCTGTCGCTGAAGGAAGTCCCACCGTGAGTAATTTCCGAGGATAAAGGGTGCTTAATAGAGACCAGCACTTACCAGTGGTACGTGCCATACCGGGGTGCATGCAAGAGCGTTGCGTTGGGGCTAGCAGAATTGAAACCTCCAAAGCGACAGCATAGACCAGTGGTGCAGTTAGCTTCGCTTCCAGTGGAGTATCCTTGAGAAATCGGACAGGCAATGCAGCGGAGGGTATAAAATTGAGGGTGCTTCTAGTCAATGGCAGGTTTACCATGAGGTGAGGGGACGTACGGGGGTCAAGATGCATGTCGGATATATGAAGGACTTTGAGGCGCTTCCCGCTGGGTTCCTTTGGGGGTGGAAGGGGCTGAGGTTTTGGTTTGTTGAACCATCCAGTAAGATTCAAAGGCGGGGCAGGTGGAAGAGGACAAAGTCCGAGGAAATTCTGACACAGATACTGATAGGTTTGGACATGCAAGTGCACAAATCAGTAACCGCATGTGTACGAAGTGCGGTTTGAACGAACATACCTGACCATCAAGACCTCCCACGTCAGCATTGGATACAACCTGGGTGACCACCGAACCGACGCCTAAGCCGCTGAAGGTTGTTCCACATGTACTGCTAAACCTGAAATGGTCGCACAGTCTGACTGCTAGAGCAGGGCCCTCCGTTGGAGCAGCCAAAGCAAGAAACTTTGCAGCCTCGAGCCCAGCAATACACCGAGCGCAGTTATCATTTCCGAACACGGGATTGGCGGCAATTGAAACTACTTGTGTGAACGCTTGTTCGAGGAGCCTTGATGCAGAGGCCGTGGGAGGTAAAGGGTGGGGATCAACTGTATTGTTCGTAGGTACGGACTCTGGATTTGTCAGTGAGAACGAATAAGTTTCATGCTGTTATATTTAGGCATTTGCCGACCATGTTAAAAATCGAGTAAGATGGATGATTTACACAAAAAGCCCACCGTGACAGGGTCAGATATCACGGGCTGTACTTGAGCCGACGTCGCCGTTGGCGAATTGTAGTATGTGGAGTACAAGGAAGTCGGAAAGGGTCCTGGAACGGTAAACGTCGAAGGTTTGATAGCTGCCGAATTCGGAGCTGCCCCCAAAGCTGCAGAAATTGGTAAGAAGGCGAGTAAGAGATCCCAGTTTGACTGCATCGCCTCGCTTTGGAGGGAGGTAAGGTATGGCATGGGCGGCTCAACGAAGAAGTATTATATATAGCGTTCGGTGGGAGAATTTGTGCAGCGTGGCATACGACGACGACAAACGTGCATCCGGCGTCGATGTGCTTCGCGAGCTCAATGGACATACTGTGTGTATTGTAATTCTGTAAAGGCAGCCGTCAATTACAGTTGGTAAGTTCAGGAATCAGGAACATCTGAACACACCATCGACACTAGGAAGTATTCCACGTGTCCTGTAATGACGTCAACTATTGCTTCCCGATCAGGTAACAGCCACCTATGTACGTCTATCTTAATCTCTTGGCTCACCTACCCCCAAGAACGCCTCATTTCCGTCTATTCAATCTGCTAGTTTCATCTGTATTCTGGCTTCCAATGACTACAGCCCGGGGGTTCATTACCATATCTCGCTGCCTTGGGATACTGTCGGCATACACTCCATCTTGGCTCGACGCACTCAATTTCTGGACCTAATATCCCTGACGACAATCACTGGGGTTCGGGTCACTTGCTTCTCTATAGAAAACGAGGAGTAGGTCTTATCGAAGCACAGTCTCAGATTTACGGACCGTTGCATTCCAGTTTGCTGGCTGTGACGACACGAACACCCTCTTTAGGATGCCCCACTTTACATGTTTAATCCCCCGGTGCCTCGTCGTCAATCAGATGTTTGGATTGATCGGGTAGCAGTCACGCAAGCCAATCCGACTGTCTTCCGTCACCAGCCATTTCGTCATTTTAAAGCACTCCCAGGGCATTAGGTTAGCATCTCAATTACCCGTTTTAACTTGATTCCGGGGTGCCGAAGGCTGATCGCATACACCAGGACATCTGTCAATAGGAGTTTCTCTGTGCACTTCGTATGAAAATCGGAAAGAAATACCATGTTATGACCCTCAAGCTGTCCGACAGTTGGTAACGGTCACGGACGAAAACAAAGGTCTGCATATGGGTGAGAACAGCAACAACCATGCATGATCAGATAAGGCACGAAACAGTAGAAAGAATCTCCCTTTGGACGGCCTTCCTAGATAAATTGCTGATCTCGTGGAGGTCTAGAAGCAGGTGCATAATAGCATTGCAATAGCGATAAGGCAACACAAGGCAGACCAGTCCTACGCTCGACGGCTGAAGTAGATGAGGCTACCTGGCAGTATACATGATGACGGGGGAAAGGCGAAATGATGAGACAACACTGATGTGATGGGACGACGTCGACCTCGTGAGTAATGGTGGGGCATGAGAGTGTATCGGGAATACAGGTTGTGGATGCTGACGATACTGGACGATGGGAGGCCGAGTGGTGGCGGGAGTTAGACCGCGAAAGCGTGTATAGTACAACGCGTAGCGCTGAGCCCGAAGGAGCGAGGACGACCTGCGGGAGTGCTTCTGAGTATAGGCTTCATCTCGCTCCATCGATCATAGGCTTACCTTCGCTCATTGGCGAGGAAGGAGGATTGGCAATATATGGTATTATCCAGACTCGGATGCGGACACCGATGGTGGGGTGGCGACGTCTGGCTTGTCTGGTTTGGTAGCAGCATCTAGCAATTTTCTCTTTCTTTGTTCCTCCTCTTCCTTAGCTGAAGCCTTGGCGCGTGCCCTTTCTTCTGCTACCCTCCGCGACTCTGTCCATAGCCGTAGCGTATATGCGTGCAGCTCTCTAGAATATTGTATGATGGGGTCATTGTCGTAATCTATAGGCTGTGAGTCGTCCGTCGGAGAGGGGGAGGTGCTCGTCATGGTGGCGAGAGCGAGAAGTGGTTATGGCGCAGGTTGGGATGCGCGCGTGTTCGAACAGGAAAATATTACGGGCCCTGAATCGAAAAAGAATGCGAAGCGTAAACGGCCAGGATATATATGTACAGAGTTGGTGCTCCGGATCATAGCGCCGTCCGTGAAACTCACCTCTGTCCAATAAAATGCGACCCAAGGATGCAAAGTGGCCACGATGGGCTCGATCAGGATTCAAGCAGCCCTATGTACTAAAAGGTACATCATGGTCGAGCATGCTCTGGTAATAAAGGCCGCATGACGTGCTGAACGTCGCCGGAGTTCCTCCATCTGTCGGCAAACACTTGCCTTCGGCCGTTGATGCTGAGTAAAGCCGTAATATCTAGTCATTTTTCCGCAACATTCGAAAAGGCAAAATAAACCATTCTGATCGTCGTGGAGCTGATGTGAAATCGGCAATGATTGTTGCGCAGAGACCTAGTGTTTGGGATTTCAGAGAAATTCGACGCAGTCAACGGAGAGACGTGGCACAACATCACCTTTTTCATGAAAACAGTTCCCCAAAAATCTTCTAGAATCGTTTCTGGTCAAGATTCTCTTATCCAAATATGGCAATATGGTAATGAAATCTCTGACGTCAGTCGACATCATATATGGCTCAAAAACTGTAAATGGGGGAAGAGCTTAAGGCCCAGATCGAAAGGCACGCTTCCAGGGGCCCAGATCGTATTCCAAGTTGCACCTGAACCAGTGGCATGTTTTAAAACGATCCGTATTGATCTCATCAATACATATATAGAGAGAAGTTTTTTTACAGTGTCGTATTAGGTTCATCAGTACCTGTACTCTTAAGTAACATTAAACACAGCTTGTCCGTAGATGAAGCGAAAAGGAGGAAATATAACGTCAAGCAAGCAAGATACATATCACGCACTGTCGCGTCCATATAAGAATATGAAAACAGATAGAACGTTTCTCTAGTGTCGACCACGGGATGTCGAGCGTCGTGGCAGCACATCGTCTCTGGATCTTACGTCAAGCGTAACTTGAAGGTCGTGGTATTTCTGTAAATCAACCGCCTCTGACCTCGCTACACCAGCGGAGTCATTAGGTAGCCATATGATAGGAGGAGGTGCAATGAGTTCAGGGGCGTAAAGAATCCCTGCCATCTCTTCAGCATGGTCTGTAAATGGCAGTGGTGGAAGGTGAGGTGGGGCATCGGGGTGCGTGCGTGCTGCGCGCTCTGTAGCTGTCAAGTCATCTAAGGTTTCCGTTTCTGTAACGCATCAAACGGGTTAAATTGAATACTCCATTTATCGGGGAAGGATCGAACACTCACCGAGGGGAACAGGCCCTCTGGTCAACGATGGAGACGGCATTACGGCAAGAGTGAGGCTCATCATCTCGAGCACCGATGCCATTGACCCACGCATTCTGGTAGTATTTCTTGCGCTGCTAACAAGGCTTGTACTTTCTTCGTCGACATTGGGACGGCCCTTGGGTCGTGCAGCCGCAAGGAAATGGGCCAGAGAGTCTTGCGTAATCGGTTTCAGTGACTTCCGACCAGGCAGGCTCATCTTCCAGTTGGTGTACACCTCTACAAACACCACAACGACGAAAGCAACCCCACAGCAAACACCGCCTAGCACCCAAAGTTGACGACTCAATAAGACAAGGCCAAGCAGCAATGGTTGCAGGGTCAGAAGGCTGCCAAAGCGACGCAATAACCAAATTTGCAATAGTCCTCCGGTTTGAGAGTGTGTACGTCCGTAGACATATCCGATAAGGTAGCGGTGAGCTAATCATCACTCTCTTGGTGAGCATTCCCGGGAATGACGGAGATATCACTTACCAACTAAACTTAATAGGACCAAGAGGACGACAGCAGGAGCGATGAGGGGGAAAATCAACGCAAAAGTAGAGGCGAACACGATAGCCAAAATGCATGCCCCGAGGGCGAACGAGGGATTATAGGTGCGTGGATAAACGGCTAGGTCGTTCAAGCATTCACGTTTTTGATTAGCATCAAAACACGGTTTCTGTATGTCACCCTTACCTCTGAACCGTTGTCTCGGTGTTATTGCCTGCTTCTCCGCCCGTATGACATGCCACAGATGCATAGGCTGCAGCATCAGAAGGCCAGGGAATATGATCGCGACATTTACTACAATCGCCAAAACAAAGGCGCTGATGTATATTGATCCGTTGGCGACTGATGTTGATCGTTCAGAGTTCCCAGCTTGGTCAGAGTTGAAAGCCCGTAAAGCGAAGATAAGCGATCCGACTGTGATGATCCAAATTCCAGCCACAAAAGTAATAAGGAAGAAGGTCGCCTTCAAGGCAAGCAATTGACCGCCAGACACGGAAATTGCTCCCCTTATGTTCGTCGCCCCTGTCATCGTGCACAGTTAGTAGGTGGAAATTGAAAGCCTCCGAACACCTACAATGAATGATCAGGAGCGCGATACATATGAAGAGTGTAGCAGCTACGGCTGCTGCAAGAGAGATCGCCACGCCGGCAGCCAAGGGGTGAGCGGTAAGAAGTGGTTCCAAGAAAGGCAGGTAGTGTGCCACATCAGGAGCGGTTACCACGGCCAATCCAGAAGCAGCGGTCACTAATACGCAACAGTCAACATGTGCTGCAGTCTTCGTCAGTAAAACACTTACGCCCAGCGACCAACAATATGCTGACAACAAAGAGGAGAGCATACCAGACCAACTTATCAAAGGTCGTTCTCTCATTCTGCAAAACGTCCCATCGGATATCCTCCTTAGCACGGCCTTCAATCAGCTGTATACCTCGGATATGTCGCAAACCCTTCCCGACCATCAACCACCCCAGAATCCCTGTACCATCCGCTATATCAGCGTAGCAGTCTCTCTGAGCGTCGGCAATCTCCCCGTTGATTGCCTTTAAGCGTGTTCGCCAATGTCTAATGTCACCGTAAACATCTCCCAAGTCATCGAAGTTCATCCCAGAGAGTGGGCGAACGAATGGCTGTTGAGGCTGAAGGCGTAGATGTGGGGGAGGTACTCCGTCGGTGGCAGCATTTCCTACGGGTTCGTTTGCCCGAAGGGGGAATGTCTCTCGCCTAGCAGAGGGCACTTGCTGTTTCTTCGGCCTTAGTCTAGGTATAGGTATGGGCGAAGGTGTTGGCGACGGAGTAGGTAGGTTATACCGTCGGCCTGGTGGTTCTGGGAGTTCTGGTTCCGGCAACTCCTCATAATCAACCTCATCATTCAAATCGACCCAACTTTCACCATCAATTTCACCTGTGAGGCTCCGTGGGCCATCTTCGTCAGAGTATCCGGCATGATTGGGTCCATATCGTCGTGGGTCGGGAAGAGGTGATTCGCTCTCCTCGATTGTGAACATGTCCATTCGGTCTGCACGGTCGAGCATACCACCCAGACCACCGACACCCATGCCACCGCCAACGCCTGCCATATTGCCGCTTCCAACGCTAGCTGAGCCAGGAGCTCCCATGCTTCCCAAGAGCATACCACTCCCTCTACCTGCCTCGCCACTACCCCATCCAGCACTCCCATCACCTCCACCTAGCTCACCCTTCTCCGACATTCCCACATAGCTACCCATAGGTAACCGACCATACGCGGCGCTGTTCCTGTTCACCTCCTGGAATCTACTGCCGACCACTCGGGAATTGATGGAAGTAGAAAGAGGAGGTTCCTCTTCCTTATAGCTGTAGTCGCTCCCACCGAAACGGCCGCCATTGACTCCACGAAGGCCTTGAAGCTTGTAGTATTGTGACGGCGCGACGAAAGACGTTGGAGCGAGTGAGGATGCGGCGAAGGCGGGATTCAGTACGCGGCGACCACGGTGCTTCTAATTGGTTCAAATTCACGGTCAGCTTTGGTAGAGCGGGTGAACATGCGAAGACTTACTCGTTGTGCAGGACCCAAAGGAAGCGGACGGCTGATATAGGGCCTAGAATCTTTGGGCGGCACCGGAGGAGGCTCGAAATCGGCAATCGAAGGATCTGGGGTAGTCAACCTGAATGAAGAGATATACCGCGTCTCAGCAATCTCCAAACTTTCCAGGATCTCATCACGTTCGTCGATGAGCAAAGCCAACCGTTGAGTGTCCCTGAATACAACAAAACGGCAAAATGGTTAAAACTTAAAGATATAAGAGGAGAAACTTGGCGAACGCACGCGATGGAGAAGAGGCTCGTTATGTCCACTTCAAGCTCGGCTTCCTCCAAACTTGTCAAGGGCTGTTCTTCGTTCCTGCGTCGCCTTCCAGGACTGTATGGTCCACTGATATTCCTCGTGCTTGAATGCTTACTCCGTCCGTGCCCGTTACCGTTGCCACCCCTACTACCATTCTCACTCCCATTACCAAATCCTGCGCTTAACCCTCCCTTCAACAGGAAGTCCTTCAGTCTCTGCTCACCCCAACCAACGAACCCAGGCGCATCTCTCGCACTCAACCAGCCCATCTCCTTGCCCTCACACCTCTCATCAGTCCAAATCCTCCGATACGCCACCAACTTGTTAAACTCCTTCAATATCTTCCACAGCGCAGGCAACAACCCAACAACCAATGTCAACACAACCAGGATAATCAGTCGCGTGCGCGCTTGGGGCGCATAGTCCGTCCCATCAATAATCGCGCGTTTTTGGAACCCTACATCCGCCACGAGGGATGAATTCGGAAGCGCACCGATGAAAGTCACCACGTTCGTCGTCGTGACATTCCCATCATCCAACAACCTCAACAACCTCATCAAACTGAGATCCTGCAATGTACCGTAGGCACCGCCGAATACGCTATCCTGGCTTGAAGAGGTAGCCAAACAAGGGGTGTTCACTAGGTATAATGGAAGTGCACCGCCGAGACCGAGGATAGCCCAGCCTAAGCAAATTAGGAGACACACGAAAAGAGATCTCTGTGCGAGATGCTCGTCCGAAGGTAGGACTTTCTGTGCGTCAGCGGAGCGGGCATCTGATGATGAAGGGAATGATGGAACAAATGGAACTGGGGGGTGTAAGAACGCGAAGAAGCCGTTACTGAGGGGTTTGGGGCGCAATCTATTGATCGGAGTGATGGGATTCAGCAAGAAATCAACGGGGGAAAGGAGGTTGAGAGGGGGGACTCAGGGGGACTCACTCCTGCGAAACGAACCACTCTCTAAGCGCGTAAACTTGCCGAAAGCGCGGTCGGAGGACAGCGAATAGAAGCTTTCAAGAGATAGGAATTAGTGGACATTGCATATTGCCGCCGCTGCACAGAAATAGGCGTAACGTAACGACCCAAGGCAAGGCGCGAGTGCGTCTTACGGGAATGAGAGCCCGTTACCGGTAAGGATACTCCGAAACGGGAAGAGATAACGAATGTAGGGGGGGAAACGCGCGAAAAATGAGTGCTCACCCATATGATCAGCCCAATAGCACCCGATACAACGATAGTCGCCAACAGCCCAGCCGCGGACGCGTCTATCCCATTTCCGATACACAGTGGCTGCGATTGAGCGCCGACATGTCGCGCGCCGGAAGTACTTGTAACCATAGGCTCATTAGCACCAAACGCTGACCCCGTCCCACTAGACGACGAAGCCAAAGTCGGGGGTACAGAAGAGGCTATGGAATCAGAAACCGAACTAATCGTTATGGGTGACGTCGTAGTGAATACAGAATCGGAGAATGAAGTGAATGTTGTCGTGGGTTCGAAGATTGTGGTGAGAGGTATCGTGGACGTGAGGGTAAGAGTGGTGAATTCGGATGGTGAGATGGTAGGAATCCCTGGGGAACCGATGTTCGAATTCGAAGGTCCTGGGATTCCCCCGAATGTGTTCGTTTCGGAGGAGGGTGGGGGTGGGGATATCGACTGGCCATTGCCACTGCCATCTCCAACAGATGGTCCCGGGTTCTGGGGACCAGTTGAGATTGGTGGTGGCGGGGCGGGGGAAGGCGTGTTTGTTTGATTATTGAAAACCTCCCTCTCTTGCTCCTTTCGTCGTCTCTTTCGTATCGGATGCATCATACCAAAAGGTCGTGTCAGATTCGTACGTCTTCGTTACTCGTGTAGCCAAGGGATTGCAATTTGCACGTTTGTTTTGTTCGAGTAGTACTGTACGTTGTCGTTCTTGTTTAGTTGTTGTTGAATAGGTTGTGGGAGGCTAAATTGTTTTTTCGTTTATGCCGTTATGAGAGGTCGTGAGGTGTGGAGTTGAGTCGTCTATGAGAGGACAGCAGTGTGGGTATCGGTCATAATAAGAATAGCTCGCAAACGAAAACGAGGATGATCGCAAGTTCGAACCTCCTTCTATTTTGGGAACCAGGTCGAGTTGCGTCAGGGTAAGGGTCACCACTTATTTATGTTTGCCGATGCTTGCTCTGCTCTGATTGAATTGCGTCGATGATGAAGACGAGGAGATGTGGAACTGACGGGGTACATACGTTCCTAACTTTTCATCTCTTTGTATTTCCCCTGCCCAAACCCCGTTGAAATACCCAGAACCAATGCAAGTTGCCATGGTGGTGAGACCGTCTCTAAGCAAGGAAACTGCTTTCTCGCACCCTTGTGAATAACCCATTCCCCCTTGATACCCACTCGGAGCCTCGGACCTCAACAAAGAAACTTACATCCGTGTTTAATGTTTACAGCATCCCATGCAATAAAGATAACAGATAATCAACCATAATACATCAAAAGGAGTGTCATTATCAAGTCGTCCCAAGTCATTCAAATACACCGAGATTCAAGGGGGAGAGGGGGGGGGGTATCATCGAAAAGGAAAAAGGAAGGGGGGTGATGGCGGCACTAGAGTACACGATACTCACCGACCAAAGGTCTTTCTAGTCGGCGGTGCAGTCATCGGCGGCAGACCATGTCCCCCAGCCTGAGGTTCCCACATCATCTCCTTCTCCCTCTCCTTCAACATCAACTGCGCCGCAAACGACACCTTGGGTTTCCCACCCGCCCCAACAACACCACCAATAGCCCCAGCACTCATCGGTTCCCTCCCAAACGACCTACCCCTACTCAAACTCGGCCTCCCTCCTCCAATCCCAGCGCTCCCAAGCGTAGCTCCAACAGAGCTAACAACTTGTTGCATATTCCCACCCGCATTCGCGGTGGTGAAGTTGGATTGAAGGTGCAAATGCGCGGGAAGCATAGGTTTCGTTCTCCCCGGCTGAGGTTGTGAACCTAGACTTTTCCTTGGTGGTGTAGCAGCAGCAGCAGCGGAGGTCATTTGTTGATTAACGCCTGCTGGGATCTGGTTGAACCCAAATGAAGGTCTACCAGCGGTGAAAACGACGCTCTCCGTGTCAGCGTCGTGCAGTGATTGTGTTGGGTATTGAGTCTGGTGGGAGATGGAGGAGCGATCCAGCGCTCTGCCATCGTTGACTTGTTTGCTCGGGAAGCAGCCCATTATTGTGTTGCGTTAGTTTGGGTGGGTTGTGAGGAGGAGTCCAAATGAGGGAGAGTTGGGGGTTTCGCAGTTGGTAATAGGGCTTGGGCTTGCGTGCCTAAAAGTATGTGCAAGTGAGATTAGATTTAATTTACTGGGGACTCGTAGGGGAAAGGATATACTCACAAAATCCGTCCAGCAGAGCGCACGAAGAAAAGATTGTTTCAAGAGCCCTCTAGTCCTTATATACCTCGCACCCAGCCCCAAACACGTACCAAGCTCGGGCTAGAGGCTCTAAAACCTGGAACACCGCCAACGTCGTCTTAGCAGCTGATGTACATCCACCTGGTGTCCGCCCTTATGCGGTTAAGAGATGTTACGTGCTTGATGCATTGTAGCGATTCTGAAACCGATGGCAGACTTGAGTGTAACTGCTTGAGCCTGTGCGCTTGTAGCTTGAGTACCGGCGCTTGCTGCGGAGGTACTTTACACGTGCTGCCACGATCATCCATCGAAACATTGAACAGAGGGCTTTACTTTTGAATTGACGCGCTTCCAGGCAACGAAGCAGGACAAAATTTCTAGTCCCTCCACGATGAGCACGTTCAAATCACCCATATCAACTTCACCAACTCTCCAACAAGCACAAACCGCCTCCCTCCTCACCCTCCTCAACCTCAACGAACCAATCGACCCATCCTCTTCATCCTCCTCCGCAACCCCCTCAACAACAACAACCGCTCTCTCCAAATCCAAATCCTCTACATCATCCTACCCCACCTCCACCGCCGCCGGACCTCCAATCTGGAAAATCCTAATCCTCGATTCCACAACCCAGTCCATCCTAGCGACCATCCTCCGCGTCTCCGACCTCCGAGACGCAGGAATAACCCTCCACATCCCAATCCACTCCCCTCGCCCCCCACTCCCCGACGTCCCTGCTATCTATTTCGTGGAACCGACGATTAGGAATGTCAGGCGGATTGCGGAGGATTTGGAGGCGGGGTTGTATGAGAGGGTTTGGTTGAATTGGAGTGAACCGGTTTCGAGGGGTGTGTTGGAGGAGTTGGCGGGGGAGTGTGTTAAGAGGGGAGTTGGGTTTGGTGGGGGCGGGGAGAGCGATGGTGGTGATGAAGGGATTATGCAGGTTGTGGATCAGTATTTGGGGTTTATCACTCCTGCGCCAGAGTTGTTTTCTTTGCTGCCACCACCTGCGGCCGTGCTCGATACAAATGCGGCGGCACAGCCAGTGGAAAGGACCTCTTATGAGATTCTCAACTCGCCTCGTTCAACGGAGGAAGAGATCGAGGCTGAGATTGAGAGGATCGCAACTGGGTTATTCAGTGTTGTCGTTGCATTAGGTATGTCCCTGCTATAGTACTTGCGGTCATGCCAACTTACGCGGTATTGACATGTAGGGCATATACCCATCATCCGGTGCCCCAGAGGCAACGCCGCAGAGATGGTCGGAAAGAGACTGGAAACCAAGATTCGCGACGCGTTGATTTCATCTTCACGAGCGACATCCGCTGCATACGGCAGTAGCGCATACACACCTAACGTCGGGAGATCGGGAGGACTGTTCGCTCAGGATTCAACGGGCTTGTCGAACCTCCAGAGACCTGTTCTCGCGATATTGGATCGCAACATTGACCTTGCAGCCATGTTGTCGCATGGATGGACATACCAAGCTCTTGTTTCTGATTGTTTCTCGATGAAACTCAACCGCGTTACGATAGATTCCTCTGCTTCCTCCTCCTCGGGAGGAGACCCACCTCTAGCTCCCACCGGCGGCAACGGGAAGAAACGTTCCTACGATTTAGACCAAAAGGACTTTTTCTGGGCTCGCAATGCATCACAGCCGTTCCCACAAGTTGCTGAGGAGATTGATGCCGAGTTGAACAAGTATAAATCTGATGCTGCTGAGATTACGAGGAAGACGGGGGTTAGCGATGTTAATGATATTTCGCAGTTGTGAGTGTTGCAGGGGTTCGATTACACGCGAGAGGCTGACGTATTGATTTAGGGACCTTTCTGCGAACGCTGCGCATTTGAAGACTGCTATAACGCAATTGCCCGAGCTTACGGCGAGGAAGGCGACGTTGGATACGCATATGAACATTGCTACTGCGCTGTTGGAGCAGATCAAGCAGCGAGGGTTGGATGAATTGTATTCGACTGAAGAGGGGATTGCTAAACAAGTACGTGTATTACAGGGAGCTTGTGAAAAACATGCATGTCGCTAAGCAATAGTAGACGGTCGCGTCGATCCTTGAAACGCTCCGGGCTACACGACCGGATGGGCTTGCGCCATTTACGGCGCATGATAAACTTCGACTTGTGCTTGTTTATTATCTTTCGCTGTCGGATGGGCAGGTAGCGCAGTTGAGTAAGGAGGATATTGTCGAGTTGGAGAAGGAGTTGAGTGAGGGGGTGAAGGCGTTTGAGTATGTGAGGCGGGTGAGGGAGGTTAATAGGATGGCCATGATTGGGGGAGGAAGTGGTGGTGGTGGCGGTGTGGGTGGTGGGAGTGGGTTTGGAGGGGCGTCTACGCCTCAAGGAGGAGGAGAGTTGTTTAAAGGGTTCAGTGTCTTGGGGAATCGGGTGAGTTGGTATCGCGGACTCGTTGACATGAAGCTGATTGCGTGGGGGGGGACATAGTTGACTGATCGATTGAAGGAGGGAGGGTTCGAGAATCTTATTTCTGGAGTGAAGAATTTCTTGCCTACGAATAAGCTGATGGCTGTTACGCGTATTGTGGAGGCACTGATGGATTCTGGTGCGGCGTCTAACCAGTCGTTGCAAGAGACGGACGACTACCTGTTCCTTGATCCTCGTGGAAGCAAGCATGTGACGCAGGGGCCTTCAGGGGTTGGTACGAGTGGTGGAGGTGGTGGGCGAGGGAAACGCATGCAGTTCAATGAAGGGATTGTGTTTGTTGTTGGGGGAGTTGGGTATGTGGAGTACGGGAATGTGGAGGAATGGGGGGATAAGAGTGGACGGAGGGTTGTGTATGGAGGGAGCGAGATAGTTGATCCTGTTGGGTTTGCAAAGGTGCTTGAGAGGTTGGGGAGTGCCTAAAGGGGGAAGCGAGTAGTGTTGTAATTTATGACGTCGTGCCTGAATTGCAAACACAACTGCACTGCAACAACCTCCAGAGACACAGAGAGAGACATGTCTGCTTGCAATAATAAGCTCCGCAAGAAACACCCTCCTCCTCTTCCTCCTCCTTCTTCTCCCGCCATGTCCAGTCCAAGGAAGCTGACAAAGCGCAGCATCGTCCACTGCACGTATCTCTCCGACGACGACATTGCTTCGGCTCGTTCGGCAAATGTCCAGCCTCCTCCTCCTCCTCCATCCGCCTATTCACGCTTCAACGATCTCCTGCACTCGTCGCCAGCAAAGCGCTCAATATCCCTCTCTTTCAAGTCGTCCAGGAAAAAACATCACAAAGGCCGTCTCTCCCTGGACGCTGACAGAGACGACGACTACTACCACTTTGTTCAGCCATGGCTCCCTCCACTAAACCTTGGTTCCCCAGTATTCAACTCCCCACTGGTATGTCCTTCATTCCTCCCCTCCCCTCCCCACCCCAATCACCTAAATCCCTCCATTCCTGTCTATTTCTAGTCCGCCCCCCACTCTCCCCGACCACAACCGCCCCCTGCTCCCATATCAGGCTTAGCTTCGGACTCTCGTAATATCACAATCACTGCACGTAATCCACTCTCCATTCCCCCCACAATGTCCCCGCTTCCTCGCGCACGAACCCTCTCCCATATTCACTCACAGCAAGACATCCTCCACGACGTAGATTGGGATCCAGATTACTGTCTTGACGAATGGCACGCCTCGAGTCCATCCACCGGCGCCGTAAAACCAAAATTCACCATTGGCGCCGATGAAGACCAAGAAGATCTCCGTCTCCTGCCTTCCAGTCCTTCTGACATCACTTCCAATTCAGACGAATGGAACCCCCTCGACTCACCCTCTTCCCATCACGTAACTCACCCACAGCCCCGTAGACCTTCATTCACGCGTCGTCATGCCGCTTTCCCTTTCCTAAGCGCAGCGGAGGTTACGAGGAGATGGACTCTCAGTATGGCCCTCATGGACGACTCCCTTTCAGATGAGCTGTTGATCAAGCACTTGGAGAGGTCCGTCACCATTCCTCGCTCGTCGAATCGCGTCGCTGCCACTCCTGGAGGGGAATTAGGGCTGAGTCCAACAACAGTCAAGTTGATTACTCGCATCACCCAGGATTTATCCACTTCACCGCCTACAACGCTGTACGCGCCTTTACCTCCCCTACCAGCCCTCTCCCCCCATATGCCAAATTCGACGACCGCTGGTGGTTTGGAACAAGGGAATTTGGAAGGAGATTATCGATCTAGACCCCTTCCACCATTGCCAATACCGTCCTCTTCTCCGCCTACGCGTGACGATGACGCACACGCTTCAACATCACATCGTCACCCTCGGTACATTATCCAGCATCCGAGGAATGGGAATATACACCCACATCACCCGACGTTTCGTCACGCTCTCTTGACTGTCCGTGAACTCATTCGAACGGAGAAATCCTACCTCGAGTCGTTGAGGCTGCTTTTGGATTACCCTCCTCATCCGCCAACCTCACCACATTGGTATGGCGTTTCTCCCGTACACGACGATGGCGGGGAAGACGATTCAAATGAAGTGTCTTCGAATTCACATTCACAGAGTCATTCACAGAGCCACGGACAACATTCACCTTCCCGATCAACATCATTCGCGCATAATAATTCATACAACACCCAATATCACCCCTTCCCCCAATATAAATCCCCTTCTCCGCAGATCCCACCGTCACACTCACCGCTACTGCCCTCATTCTCCCCAATCTCTCATCCGCAATGGCATCCCAAATCAAAGAAACGTCAAGCGAAATATACGCCTCCTCCGTTGATGCGTGCGTATGTGGTTGAGTTGGTCAAAGTGAGTGAGGCGTTGGTTAGGAAGATGGAGAGGGATTTGTGTGTTAGAGGTGTTGCAGGTGCTTTTGTCGGGATGTGTGAATCAACAACAACCACTCCTCCTCCCTCTGTTTCGTTATCGTCGTCACTAGCGGCGTCATCTCCGCGACCTATCGCAACGACCACTCACGATCTAAACTACACGAGCAGTGAATTTGGGAGTTGGGATGTGCTGAAGAAGGATGATGGAGATGACGGTTGGGGGTGTGGTGGTGGTGATTCATATGATGCACCTGCGTCGTTGGAGAATGTTTACGTCGCTTGGTGTGGGGTCGTTGGCTCTTGGTTTGCCGATAGGTCTTTGGGGGGCGAAGGCGAGGATTCGGATGTTGATATGGAGGAAGGGAAGAGGAGGGAGAAGGAGAGGAGAAGGAAGGAGAAGAGTAGTGGGGGGAGGAGGTTGAGTAAGACTAGGAGGTTGAGTATGTTGGTTGGGGTCGGTGGCGGGAAGGAGGAGATTGAGAAGAAGGCTAATGTCGGCAGTGCTGGAACGACACCAGGAGGTCTCGCCTCACCTCCCCAAACAACAACCACGTCTCCCGTCCTTAGTTACACCACTAATACCACCACGACTACCCCTTCAACAAACTCCGAATCCAATTCAACAACACAGACCCCTCACGGCGGTAAACCCCTCACACCCGGCATGCGTAGCAAAAGCTCGACTTCCCTAAAACGCACCATGAGTCAATGGAGGAAGAGTTTACCTAGTATGCCCAGCTTACCCGGACTTCTAGGTGGTAATGGTTCTTCTTCTTCGTCTTCTCCTTCTGGTGGTCGACCGAGAGGAGGCGGAGCGGCTATGACCGTGTCGGTATACGAAGGTGGTCCACCGTTACCTCCACTTCCTGCGCATCTCATTCATGGTGGGTCTAAAGGTGTTGGTGTTGATAGACAGAGGTTGCGTCAGCAGACATTACCTCCGCAATTGACTATGACTACGGTTAGTGGGACAGTCGGCAGCAGCGTTGGTGGTGTTGGAGGAGCAAGGAAGGCATTTGAGATCCCTGGTCGGACGAGTATTGCGTTTAGTGAGGATGGAGGAGGGAATGTCGGTGGTGGTGCAGGTGGTGGTGGTAAGCAGAGGAGGGGATTTGAATTACGGAGAGAAGTTGTTTCGGAGGTTGGGCATCAGCAGCGGGTGATGGAGTTGGCTTCGCCTGTTACGACGAAGAAATCGGCGAGTTTGTGTGATGGAGGGAGTATTGGGGTTGTGGGTGGTAGTGGCAGTAATGGCAATGGCAATGGCAATGAAGGTCGCGGAAATGGGGGAACTGTGACGCGGAGTAAGAGTGCTGTGGTGGTTCGCAGAGGAGATGCTGGGCACGGTGGAAGTCATTTGAAGGAGAGGTTGAGTGGGGTGATATTGGGTTCAAAAGTTCATGCCGATGGAGGGAAGATGAAATCTCCTGTTACTGCTCCACCCGTCCCCGTTGCTGGAGGGGCGGGCACGGGATTAGGAGAGGAGAAGGTCAAGCCACGACAACGAAGGTTACCCACTGTACGCGATCTTGCGATCTTACCCACACAGAGGGTGATGAGATACGTTTTGTTGTTCCGAGGTAAGCCACCTCTCCTCCACACACACTCTCGTTATTCTGATACTGGGGGTGATTAGACCTCCTCGCACATACACCTCATACATCCCCTTCGAGGGAGATTGTAGAGAAGGCTGTCGATGCTGCCGTTCGAGTCGCACAGAAATGCGATAGAGCCCAGGGGAATGCTGCATTTTTGAGACCGAGATAAAGAGGGCGGTTCGGTCTCTCTTACACTTGTTTCGCCAGTTATCCATCTAGCCAATTACATGCTCCCCCCCCAAGTTCCCCCCTGGCCGCTGCATGAACCATAGAGTATACAGGGATTCATGCCTTCTCACAACGGATCCCAACCAAAACGAATCTACAATTCATTCTGTATCAATATAATTGTCGTATCTATATATATATCGTTCTCAATCTCCTCCCTATGTACCCCTACCCATCTCTTCCACTGATTTAATTCCCAATTCACACTCGCATTATTCCGTTCTCTCTTGATCTACTTATTCATTGCATGTGTACGCATTGCATATATACATATACCACAAAGCACCTCTTTTGATCTTTACCGCTCTCCCTACCAATACATCTCTTCGGTGCATTCTTCAGTCATACCAGCATGCTGTAGCTGAGACTCGAAAACCCAGGCTCCGAAAACCCATCCCACCATTCGACGGTTCTACTTAAACGACGTACGTACATACACGATGCACATTGGCAAGTAACACTACGTACGTTAGGAGTCTTCGGTTTTCCCTCCACGAAGATATGGAATGCTTCTATCAGTGAACAGGAATCCCGGTAAATTCGTTCGTTGAGTCGTTTGTCTTGGGAAAATCCTAGCCGGTACTATAGCCAACTGACCAATAACACGAAAGAGCATTGTTGCTAACACCTTGCAGCGAACCGGACACATTGGTGTGTGACTCGTGGTTCTTCTTGCTTTTCTTTCCACCATAATATCCGTACTCGACGATAACACTAATCTTTCGGTGGTCGTGGTGTGACCATGGAGACCTTGACCCAGGGCCCCTTTCACCCCTTTATAGCCCTAAACATAGAAGCGCCCAATTCGGCGATGCCTTTCCAAGATGCCCCTTCTTGTGCTCTTCAGAGGGTGTTCTGATTCGACGACTGCCACCCTTTGAAAGCGCCTGTTATTAACTATCCAATACTGACCAATGATCGTTTCGCAGTGCTTAACCATTCAGTCTGAAGATCTGATGCGCAATTGATGCGACCATCTCTGGTCTAGATTACCCTAGATCGTCGCGATTCGCCTTGAATGGTAGGAACTCGCCGTTTGGCTATCCCAGTCCACCCCGAATCCCGTAATGATCCCGATCTGGGCGCGAATGATATATTCGTATGATATAGCGGAGTGCTCTCTTTTTCTCGGAGTCAATGTGCTACCAATCAAGCTCAAGGCTGAAGTTGGCTTTGATATATGATATATGATCGCCTGTGGTATTCCGAGGAGACAAGAGTGCTTGAACACGCGGCGAAGTGTGCTAACACGGTACGGGGCATACGCCAGGTGGGTATGATGCGGTTGCTACCTCAATCGCTTTAAACCCAAATGAATCAACAGTTCATCTATATCAATATGGTATATAGTGTCCCCACATATTGTGCTCTTTTCTCTTCCCCCCTGCTTTTGGCGCCCCTATTACTTATGTAACTTATAAGCACATGCTTAACCAGGTATTTACTGATCATGAGAGCCACGCGTGTCCATCGGTCATCACATCCTTGCTTGAGTTTGAACTTCGTTATCTCCATACATCATGCTTTTCCGAATAATTTGAAGAGAATTAATGCGCGGCTTACGCTTTCCGCCTCGTATGTGATGCTAATGAAAAGCTGGGACTAAATTATGGTACCCGTTCCTTCCCATCGTCTCCTACTTGATCTTCAGGGCCCCTTTCACTTATCCCTGACCTGAAAGCGCCCACTGACGCCCGAACTTCAAAACTCGCACGTCTGCGACGTGGTTACCTTCATCTTCCTGCAGGTAGCCTTGAGACTTCCATGAAAGAAATTTCTGGTCTCGTGAAGGATGGATTCGGCGCTTCCCAAGATGGGTACGTAAACCTTCCATACGGCCTCTCGAACGCTATACTTGTTATCCAATAATAATGAACGTTGTTTCGCGCTTGCAACAGCCTCATGCGCTATCTCTTCTCTAAAGCGGCAATTGAATCCTCAGGAAGGTATCTTACCAAGACCTCCTCTATAGTGCCTAGACCGTCGCACTTCGCTTGGAGCGGCGAGGAATAGCCGTTGGCTACGATAATCGACCACAATGAGACTATACCTAATTTCTCGAAGCGCAACTCGTATGAAGCCCAAGTTGGCTGAGATCGTGCCATGGGTCACGATTGGTGTCACTCCAACTATTGCCCTTACACGCCCAGGGTTCTGGTTGCCCGTCGAATAGGAACTGGCCGTGGGGAGTCTCCAGATCTCTCTCGGTCTCAATTCAATCAACCATCAAGGCTATTGGCTTGTGCTGTGGCCACTGCGAAATGGTTGCGTTATTCCGAGGAGACAAGGATCGCCTATACATGCGGTGAAAATTCCCGTATGAACTATGCTGCCACGATAATCAGGTGGGCATGAAGCAGTTGCTAGCTGATCAGTGATACCCGAAATTGCTCGCTTTCATGGGAACCGCAGATATTCACTTAGGTTGGATCCAATCCAACGACTGGCTGTACGCTTGACCGAGTGTGCACCTCGGTCGCTAGCTGGTTAGATGTTTGTATCTGTTAATGGCCTGGGCGCCGCTGAATACTTTAGGACCGATTAAACGATTAATATCCTATCCTCAGGTACACTAGGGATTTCCTTTAGTAGCATTTACAAGTCGTGCGTGTCCTTTCATCACCCCTGTCAGGTACGTTGGGAGAATTCCCCTAAAATTACCTCCATACACAAGGATGCCATTCGACGGGCATCTTTCTCGTTTACCTACACACATCTGTATGTTTCTCGCTTGCCAAGGAGACCCACTACGGATAGCGTTCTCTTTGTACTTACGGCAATGATATTGTAGATGGGAATGAGGAAGCCATGGACGAGGAGTGGAGTTGGTAAAATACAAAAGGGAGGTACAGGCGCAATAGATGGTTCGTGTGCTTCCCTGCCTTGCTTCCTTCGACTGCCTGCTAGTCCACTTTGTCCTTCAAAGCAAGATGATAGAATTAGAGACAAAGGTAATCGTGCTCGATGGCACAGCTCCACAGAGGAATTCTTCGGGGGATCCACTTGCCCTCAAGATGGTGGCTAAGAGGTACAGAGTGGCATTATCCATGACGCCTCCTCGGACGCACAGCAATGGCCAAGATGACGACAGTTTCACTCTGTTGTTCGCCCATGGAGTCGGTGCTCGTTAGTGTCCTCTCCATCATCCATGCGTCTCATTACTTACCTCCGATAGACAAGGAGCAATGGGAGCCTACGATCGAAACTATGTTCAATCTCGCCTACTCCAGGATTACCCGTTCAAAAGTCAGAATAAGGGAGGCCTGGTCTTTTGACTGGCAAAGCCACGGTGACGCTGCAATATTAAACAAGGAGGCTCTAAAGTGTAGACAGGGCAGGGTTGTCTGTAAGCGAGTCTTCGCATCATCCATGTATCCCAGTCACTCACTGGTTCAGCTATTTACGAGTGGTCTTCAGCGATTTCAGCGTTCATGTCCACGGAATATATGGAAGGTCATAATATTGTGCTGGTTGGGCATTCCGCTGGTGCAGGAGCAGTGTGCGTAGAGTCTCCGAGATGACCGAGAGTTCACTTGGCTGAAAATATTGCCAGGATGCTGACAGTCAAAGACTTTCCTCTGTGGGCACCACCAATGAAGGCCATCATCCTCGTTGAACCTACCATCATGACTAAAGAGCAATTTGAGGCGATCATCGAAGACCGTATGTTTGGTATGAATCGGTCGGTGAAGATGACGTTAAAGCGACGGCAGACGTGGCCGACTAGGGAAGATGCGTTTGCGTGGTTTAGTAAGAAGTACCCCGGCACACATATGGATCCTCGCGTGCTGCGGACTTTTGTGGTAAGTGGGAAACACAGGGTACGAGGGCATCAGAACCTGTCTAACTTGGAACGTACGCAGGATTATGGACTTCAACAAACGCAGGGCGGCGTCGAGTTGAAATGCGATAGATTACAAGAAGCGGCTTCGTACCCGGATGTCGAGGGCCACTTCGAGGCAGCGACATTGATACCTAAAGTCTGCAATAACTTACCGATACATTTTATCTGGGGTAGCAAGCCGAGTTATCTGTAAGGACTGTCCATTCCTTCAAGCGGGATTTAGCTGATAGCTGATACCTACCGATAGCCCAGACGACATACGAGCATCAATGAGTGATGGTTCGTACGGGTACGCCGTGTCGTCGGCCAGGGTAGTGCAGGATGCAGGCCATATGGTGACTTGATTTCAGCCTATTTTATACATTAAGTAGACTCAGCACTTCTCCAGGTTGTGCAGGAAAAGCCGGAGGAGGTCGCAGAAGCCATTCTGGAGATGTTGAGTGAAACGGCGACCTCCAAACGAGTTCACTGGCAGGCTCGATTATAGGTCACAGAGTTGGATGACAAATGGGCGCGCAAACCAATTTTGGTAACTTCTGCTACGTAAACTATGAACTGTACTTATACTCCGATTCCAATTGTTGAACGGCGTCTGACGTCGACATTGAAGTTGTCTTTAAGCTTTACCTTTGTCCGCCAACGTCTCGTATCTCATTGGAGCCTGATTTCATGTTTGAAGTATGCATTGCCTGGTAAAAATCTCATCTTTATGAATCCTGTCCTGACTTTCAATGAGGACCATGGCGGCAACTCCGGACGGACTTAAGGGTTGTCCGAATCGAGCGTTCACGAAATTACCTGAGGCCCCAAACCTGCCCAAATCTGCACACCTCAATTTTGTAACAGTTTTGGATACGCAGAGAAGATATGGTATCACTGCAAGTTGATAACTTCATCTTTGAAGGAGGGCTTCTACAAGAGCAGGCAGTCCCGGCTTTTTCTGGTTCGGGTCTCAAGATAACCGCGAAGAGATATCGTGATAAAGGCCGGTCAAGACTTTCAGGAAGGAATGACCCTAGTCGGGGTTGCGCTGTTGGGCTCACATTGCTGTTCACGCACTGCATTGGTGCTCGTGAGTTTGCTCGAATCGTGTTGGTATTGTTGATGTTTCATTGGCTACGGCAGATAAAGAGCAATGGGAACCAACTATAGAAGCTATATTTAACGAGGTCTCGCTCAAAAAACGTGCCAGCGTTAGGGAAGCTTGGTCCTTTGATTGGCAAAGTCATGGCGATGCTGCAGTTATGAACAGGAATGTGCTCGTGCGGCGGCCTGGCATGTGCGTATGTAAGGGGGTTTCCTTTTCCCAGCTGTCCGTCTCGTCTGACCAACAATAGCTATCTATGAATGGGCAGCAGCAATTTCCGACTTCGTCAAGTCAGATCGCATGCAGGGGCATAGAATTGTGGCCATCGGACACTCTGCCGGGGCAGGCGCTCTGTATGCCATCTTGCAGCCATCCCTCTTCCGCATGACGCATCTAACTCACCTTCCCCGGCAGCACACTCTCAACCAAGGTCTTGCAGTCTTCTCCTTATGTCGGCCTTGTCCTCGTCGAACCGGCAATCGTTACGAAAGAATTGTTCGAATCCACCATTGACGATCGCATGGACCAAATGGAATTCGCCGTACGGATGACGATGGCGCGTCGATATTCATGGTCAAGTAAGGCTGCTGCCTTTGAGTGGCTATCCAAAAGATACCCTTGGAGCACTTGGGACACTCGCGTCCTGCGAGCGCTGACGGTAGGGTATAGCAACTAGAAGTGGGTTTCTACTGATCGATACCTCTCGTATCAGAATCACGGCCTAGAAGACTTCTCCGAAGGTGTCCGCCTCAAATGCGACAAGCTCCAGGAGGCAGCGTCCTATCCCGATGTCGAGGGGCATTTCGAGTCGGCTGAGATACTCTCCCATATCCACCGTTCAATACCTGTTCATATCATTTGGGGAGACAACCCAGATATAATGTAAGTATCGTATCACTCACGTCAACGAATCAAAGGCTGATTGAAGACTATCAGCCCGGACAATATCCGCCAATCCTTAAGTGATGTCTCCGCTGACCATGTCGCAGCATCGGTCAGGTTTGTTGAGGAGGCTGGACACATGGTAACTTCATCATCCCATTCGCCTTTGCTACCTTATCATGATTCCCGACTTTTCAGGTGGTCCAGCAAAAGCCCAACGCGTTGGCTCGCGCCCTTTGCGATATTCTGAGTACCATGTCTATAACGAAGCCCTTAGTCTCGAAGCTGTAGTGTCTATTTCATGGCATTCACGCCTCGTTTAACCAATGTGTGTTGAGGCCTTGCGGTTTCCTGCTCCCAGTTGGCCCCCAAGACTAGTATACTACTGAAATCTGGCCAGTATCGCAAGAACGGACAAAATGACAATGTCCACCATCGGGCCCCGCACAAAGACATCAACTTGGGCCTCAAAGCTGGCCCAAAGGTACCCTTGGTTGGGCGGCCCTACTACGTCTCGGCCTAGCAAACCTGGCCCGAGAACTTACTTCTGTCTGCGCCCTTCTTCCCGTCCTTGGTTTCTGGTGGTCATCAGTATCCCCAACTGTCATCTAAGCGGTGCTAATTGACTCAACTGATTACTTGCCCCAAAACATGCAACGGTTCGGCACCGTTTTTGCCCACGTTACGAGAGCAAATGTCGCCTCCATTCGCATCTTCCCCGCCATGTCCTGTCGCTGTGAGCAGCATATTTGAGCTTCACAGTATTGTGAAATCCAGAGTACGTACTTAAGATGGATTCGCACAGCTTCTGACCAACATATTGGTTCTCACAGGTAACGTCTCCTCCCCTTCCTCCATGCCGGCTGTGGCCCGTCTCTTCAAATGAAGCACTTAGCTATGTGCTAATCGAGCGTATCTCCTCGACTATCAACTTACTAATGGTTGTTCTCGTATGGTCTTGCTCCATGGTTCCTGAGTTATCGCAACCAATATCACCGCCTCGGCTCTGCGCCCCATTTCCTGTCGCTGTGAACTCCTAGGTCAATTGGCAGGTGGAAGTTGATGCTCTCTTAACGCACTCAGCGTGGCATAGTTGAATTTTTGCCCGACGTTTCTATCGTTTCCGCATCCAACGTCCCCTCCACGAGCCATGTCGCCGGAACCGGGTAGGCCTTTGTGCCACGAGAATACTTCTCCAATGGGCCGTGTGTATGTCATGTAGCCAGGACCGTTTGGTTTGGCACTCTGCTTATTCTCGGCGCTTGAACGTCGCATGAAGTCGGACCTGGTGTTGGATTGAGGGTGTCAGATAAAACTTCATAGCGCGTGCGTGATACTTCCAATTTATAGCCATCGAATACTAAGAATAAAACTGTTCTCTTCACTGGAATTGTTTAAAATCGGAAAGCAGAAGTAAACGACATAACGACATGCCGCTTGTCAGGCCCAGCGTTCGAACACCTGAATCGTCTATATATTTAGCAAGGGATAAGGCAACCTTTTGCCCATATGTGATATCCATACACTTCGCGGGATCAAGTCAAGGCGAATCGGGAAGTAGGCCGGGTCGCCAAGATGGTGATCAAGGGTTCGACACATCCTTTGTTGGCTAATTGCGATCCCCTGGACATCACCTTCAGTTCCTCTTGGGCCTTGATGTCCATTAAATTGCAGTGGCGTAGCACCTACACTCTAGATGGCAAAAAACTATGGTACTTGGTGGCTCATGTCGGACGCCGAACCACAGCCCATTCTAAACATAAAGCGTTCTCAGGATATTAACAAAGACCTTGACGCTGACCCAAGATCTGTCAACTTGAACCTGGTAGGAGTGTGAATTCCCTCAAGCAAAACCCATTGGCATCATGGACCGGACTCACACCTCGTGACTCACCTGAGGTGAAGGTCGCCGCCTCGATTGCAAATCCGTAAGCATCTACCCATACTTCGACAAAGTTCTGCAAAAATTCTGACAGCTTATTGGGAAAATCAGGCGGCTCCAGCCGGCGACATCGATGAATCAGAAAGTTGCGCTGGTGATAATCGATAAGAAGGCACAAGCAGCGCTTAGTGAGTATAGGTCCGGATGCCACTTGCCATCGTGAACTGACCAAGGTTCCAAGCTACAACCTACGGGGAATGGTGGCAAGGTACTGGAGCCCGCGGCGGAGATGTCACGACGACCTCTAACGGAAACCGTCAGGGCTCTACGAAGGAATAGCCGAAGGAATGGATCGCTCTAACCGCATTGTCAAATGGGAGGCTCTAAATGGTAAGCTCAGTATGCCACATGACGGTACCGGACTCGAGAAAGGCGTCAGAAGGGCACCTTGCCCGGGTCACGTCTATGTGTATCAGGCAGTAATAATCGAGTCTATTCGTGGTGATTCTACTCTTTAATGGCACTTAATGGGTCTTTTGAGCGACAGGGCATGGTACCTTCCGCCATCTGACTCTAGTTGCTGTTGGTATTTGAAGCTTGTATAGGATATATGCCCTATACATGATCTCGGACCTCTAAAATCAATCAGTAACCTTTCGACAAGTTTTTACATAACCTTTTTTGCAAGTTTTCAAGATCTCATTCCGAAGGGCCCTCAAGGCTAGGCGGCCAGTTTAAGTAGATGACATAGATGCAAATGCAGCAATGAGGCGATGTCCTCAACAATTGGGACTTAGTCTCCGGCCTACGTTTAGGTATTAAACGCGGTACGTCCCGAGGGCGACGCCAGGATCGTTCAATTTGGCACTTTGCTTATTCCCGGCGCCTGGAGGAGGTTGTATGAACTCGAATTTGGTGTTGGATTGAAGGCGTCAAAGTGAAAATATTTTATAGCCAACGAAGGTACTAAGAATAAAGCTGTTGTGTGCACTGTAATGGTTCAAATTCGGACAGCAGAAGAAAACTACATACGACTTGTCAGGCGGCATTCGAACGTCCGAGCCATCTGTATATTTAGCAAGGGGTAAGTGCATAGGTCGAAGGCAACCCTTGGCCCATGCGAAATGTCTATACACTTGGGAAGTAAGTCTGATCGCCAAAATGGCGATAGAGGGTCAGAGATTTCCTTTATCAGACTTCTTACATAGCCTTCGTTTGGCATTATACACCTGGTGACTTGCCTCAATGGGAGGCCCATTCTAAACATAATACATCGTTGATAACCTTAGCGCTGACCCAAGGTTTATTAAAGCTGGTAAGAGTTCCCCCAAGCGAAACTCACAGGCATCATGAGCAGGATTCACACCCTCAACCCCAGTACAACACAACCAACGAAGTTCCCCGCTGGAGGCTCCCGCCTCGGCGGGACACTCCCCGTAAGTGTCTATCCATACTTCGACGAACTTCCGCAAGCTTATTGAGAAAATTAGGCAGCTCCAACCGCCGACGCTGAGGAATCAGGAAGTCGCATTGGCGATAAGAGGGTACAGGACTTCAGTCATGCTACAATCAGTGAGTTTATGTCCGGATGATACTTGCCATAATGGACTGACCAAGGTTCCAAGCTACAGGGCATGGTGGCATAGGTACGGGAGCCCGGGGCGGAGATGTCGGGACGACCTATGAGGGAGACAATTTTATGGGTCCAATCCATGGAGGAATAGTTGGAGGAAGGCATAACGCTAACCGCATTGACAATACTTCGAGAGGTTAGCTTAATATGCCACACTACACTGGCGTACCTTGTTAATGTCGTCCCCAAAGAAACTAGCCAGCCTGAACACTATGATAGAGCCAGCGGAGGAATTCTCGGTTACTTGAGGTGGTTCATCCAAGCAATCACCGGCACAAAATAGTCGAACGCGAGAGTTGCGTAGATAGATAACTCGAAGAGAACGAGATTGTGAAAGCTGCCTTGCAAATGTATAAGTTGATAGTCAAACTTACCTATGTTAGTCTCTGCAGATATCGATTGAGCCTCCGACGCTGCAGAAGTGTAAGAGCATCCTTCCATTCAATGGATGGCGGGTAATTACTATCATGATTGTCTGTCGGAAGACGCTGTGACAGTATCCTCCCAAGATGGTGTTGCATAACGGCCTTGGGCATAGGGGGGGAGAATCTATGGTTTGCTCGGGGTTCTGTATCCAACTGTTGGGGTATAAGTTTATCGCTGATCTACAGTTGATTCATCGCAGTTGATCTCACACTGCATTCTTTCTAGAAAGAGGAAGGGTCCATTCGATGGAAAGCGGAACGTGAAGCTTCCTCAAAGGAGGACATGGTTGACAATGGTTTATTATGAGCCGCAAGGATCTGCAGCGGTTTCGAAAGCGTATGGAACAAGCTTGTCTCCGCCTTAGTTGATATAGAATCGGCGGTAGACTCCCCTGATTCGCCGAACATTCAAGGTAAGATGGGGAAAGTGGTGATAAGTGGGGATTCATTGCAGGCAATCACAAAAACTTAAATTAGTTATCCCCTTGCCAGTCGGCGTCAAGGACTTGAATACGCCTCCGACCAAGTCGTCGACACCACTCCCTAAGTTCCCCTTGAATGCCTGCTTCTTGAGCGCGAGATGTCATCCCTTTGCGCAGCCATCGGACGTCTCGTGCTCGGACAACAGAGAGATAAGGAAGGTGTGGAAGCATCGGCAGGAGAATCTGCCAGAAGTCTGGTGTTGGACGAGGAATAGACAAGATCTGTAGAGGGTGGGGTCCCATGGAGGAGTTACGCTGCGGGACTAGCATTTCTGGAAGGGGATTCTCTAAGGATAGATGCCGGAGAGACGGTGTAGATGATAGGATATCTCGAGGGGAAGGGTGCAACCTAGAAGGCCAAGACTTTGGTGTGAAGAATGCCAGCGACCTTAGGTTTGCGCCATGTGCGGAGACAAACTGGGTAACGATAGAAACTGGGTAGGGGATGTCATCGTAAGGTGTTATCGTCAACTTCCGTAAGGATGGAAGCGGTGATTCGAGCATAGCCAGGAGCAGGGGCGATGTATGCATTGAGAGCAGTGTTAGAGTGTGTAAGTGATCGAGGCTGAGGGGTGAGAATGGCTCGGGCAATTGGGCTGATGGTAAATCTGACAGAAATTCCGCCTCTGTAGGATCTGGACCTTGCCCTACTACTTCCAGCACCTCTAGATTGGCGCAGTGTCGCAAAAGCTGCACCAATGGATCATCTTCGGTGGTTGATTCAGCAGTCATTGACGGCACATAACCGATGCCATATAGGGCGACAAGATGCTTAGCACCTTCACGACAAGCCAAAGATGTGATGGCGCGCTGACTCAATACGAAGGAGGGATTCATGATGAGTTGGGAGAGGAGTGGTGTCAATGGAACTAGTCGGGTCAGCAGGGAATCGAGCTGAATAGCTTGCAACCTAGAAGTAAACGTAATGCCGGAGAGATCGATGGCTTGAACCCAGCGGCCAGGTGCCGAATAGGGGATACGACGAATTGAATCCCATTTCTTTTCTGCAGTGTGGAGTCGGTCGTGGAACTTTTCTAAAGCATTCGTACTTGAAATGCGGACAACGGAGTAAATTAGGGGGAGAACCGTCTCCTAAGGGTCATACACAATGATCGTAAACGTTGGTTCAGTGCGTTTTGGCCAAGCTCACTTACCGAAAACCCCTTGCACACTGTCAATAGAACATTCGCAAGTCCAAACCCATCCTCATCATCCAAAGCGAGTGTGAAGATCCGCTCCCAGACTTCGAGGGGGAGTGGAGTTAAGGGTTTCCTTTGCGGCAACAAGGGAAGCAGCAAGAAACGCCCAGCATGGGTCGCATATGGTCGTGGTTGGAGAAGGATACTTTGAGTGCTCATCGAGGCAGGGAGGGAGCCGGGTCAGTGGGGATTGTCATTGTCATGCATCGTGTGCTGATATATGTATGGGTCGTGTAAAACGGAACTCCGGGAACGCTAACCTTGTTCGCTACGTCAGTCACGGTATTCCAGTGAGTGAGCGTCTAAGCGCCAGGCTGTGCCTTACGCAACAGTTCTGAATATCAAAGCAGCACATTCTTCTACTTAGGACCTATTATATCACCCATCTCCTCCATAAACTTGTCATAGTCGTCTGGCTTCTTCTCTGAAGCCTTCGCTTTGCCTGCGCTGGGATTACTGACGGCAGCCGGGATAGGTGCGGGACCAAATTGATCCTTTAAGGTAGAGAGTAAATCTGGACGTGCTTGAGATGGGGTAGCCTCTCCGGTTTCGCCCGCACCCAATGATGGTGCCGCATTGATCTTCGCAGAAAGGCCGCCACCCGAAGCGCCAGCTTTCTTGCGCTTCAACGCTGCGGGTACGAACGCAGTTGCTTCCTTTTTGAAGTCACGCAATTGTGGTGCTGCTGAAACCGTGGCAGCAGCAGTAACCTGTGCATTGATTGCTGATACAGGTTTTGCTGGTAAAGAGGGGTGGGAAGAAGGCGTTGGTTGGTTGTGGTTCGATTTATGTGCTTGGTAGGTTTGATGCGGTATTGACGACAAGGGGTCCTGCATCGCGGAGGCTGATAATGATCGCCCAGGGAAAAAACCAGGAGGCGGAGGTGGCATGGAGAAACCAAATGGCGGGAAGTTAGGCATACCTGTCATCGGGGGGAAGCCTAGAGGAGGAACAGGCATAGTTGAAGGCATGAATTGATTGGGAGGTGGAGGCCCAGGAGGTGGGGGAGGAAAAGCAGAATTATTAACATGTGGAGGCATCATAGAAGGGGGTGGAGGTGGTAGTCCTACGGGAAGTGGAGGGAGCCCCGGCGGAAGTGGTGGATTGGAAGGAATGTCCTCGGTTTCTGAAAAGGATTTTTAGATGATGATCGCATTTTCGCGTTCAGTATATGCGCACCTTCGTCAGGTTCTTGTCCTGGCGGGGGACCGTCGGGCATAGGTATATCGTCGTCGCTATCCACTGGAATTGCTGATGAGCCCGGGGGAGGACCTTCCGGCATAGCAATGTCATCATCATCTAATATTCAGAAAAATCAGGCACCAAGTCTTCGGTAGTAGCACACTGACGAACCATCTTGATTTTCAGCATCACTATCAATTTCATCAGGCCGTAGGGCTGTCAAGAATTAGCTTATATGCCACTGTAAACTTAACAAGGTGATGATACCCACGACGCTCCGCATAAGGCATCCCAGGAGGAGGGACACCATATGGATTCATAACTGGATCGTAGTATATACTACGTTCTGGGTGTCTAGGAAGACCATGCTTATTGAACACATTCCTCTTTGCTGGAGGAGGTTTCTCTTCAATGTTGTCGTCTTCACCGTCGCGTTTCCGGGCTTTGTAGACTAGTCGGCGGTGTTCTGGGTGTTCAGCGACATACTCCTCCTTCTTCGCCATAATCTTTTCCAAGTCGGTCTTGAGTTGGGTAAGACGAGCCTTGTCCGCATCGTCACCCTTCGCTTCGAGTTGTTCGATCTCTTCTTCGAGGTCTGCAAGGCGACAATTTAAGCACAAATGGCTAGCTAATCATCTTGGATGCGACGAGCCTCGGGTATCCTTCTTGACGAGAGCGAAGTCTCGAGCCTTGGTTCGCCCGGCTTTGTTCTACTGCGGACATGTATTGGAATCGTGAAAGTGTGTGGGTAGGATGGAGAACCAGCCTTTTTCAGCTCCTTTTTTCGCTGAGCCTTGCCTACGTATATGTGAGCCTGAGTTGCTTGCGCGGTGGAAGTACTTTTACGCACGAAATGCGTCTGCAGGATTCAAGGTCTTTCCTTTGGCCATTGTGAAAGGACTAAAGGATGGGCTTCACTCGTGTTTAGCAAAGGCCTCGGTAGCGAGGTTGAGCACACGTGCGACCAAACTTCCTCTTTAGGCTGTGACTCAGCGTCAGACTGTTACTTAGCTCCCGCTCCCATCTCTTGTGGTGGTTATCGCCCCCACTGGTAGGGAGGCAATCACGGCCCTCCCCCTTCTATAACTCACACATCCCAAGTTAAGCTGAAACCGTCAAACCTACAAATGACCACCACCACTGGAATTCCAGCGTCAACACCGAAGCGCGCTTCCAAGATGCCGTCGAACCAGAACCTGAATCATCTCCTGAACTTCACGCTGCCTCCAAGGCAATCTCAACCTCCGAGTAATCTACCTCGGCGGAGTAGGAAGACGGTAAACCATGGTGTTTGGAACAAGGAGCGTAAGTAGCTGTCTTATCGCATACCCGCGCTATGTACGATCACTCACATACCCATTACATCTTGCTAGGATTTGTTAATGCACAATATCGCTTCGTGATGAACCCGACAGGGGACTACACTGTCCATTTCGCGGACCCGGACATGCAAGTTCTACTCTTCTTTCACTGAGGCGTGAAATTTACGCCATGTTTGGCAATTAGCTTCTTCCAATGGCATGATATATTGCAGGTTATCATTCCACGGTCTTCGGCGCTGGCGTCTGCTGCTGCTGGGAGCAGCTCTGAGGAGGGACAGACATCCTGTCCTATCTGTCTAGCACCTCCTTCTGCGCCTAGGATGACCAAGTGCGGCCATGTAAGTATCCATGACATCAGATCTATGTACCAGACGCTCATCTGGTACCTCCTAGGTATTCTGTTTTCCCTGCATCCTGCACTACTTGAATACCTCGGATAACAAATGGGCAAGATGCCCTATATGCTTTGACTCCGTCAACGAGAAGCAGCTAAAGAGTGTTAAGTGGTTCGATGGTGCGAATAACTTGCAAGAAGACGATCAAGCTGAGGATGCTCCGTGTTCCTCTTCTTCCGTATCGAACCAACAATATTCGAGTACCCCTCGCGAGGGCGCCCTCATACGTATGCGCCTCATGCAACGCCCACAAATCACTACCTTGGCTCTACCTAGATCAAATACATGGCCGTCGGACCTCCTTCCACCTCATCAAGCACCTTTCCATTTCCTTCCTGACATCTACGAGTTCGCCAAATTCATGCTCGCAACACCAGCCTATCTCATTCAAGACTTGACTCAAGACTTGGACGAGCTAGCCGCTGAACGGCGAACCTTGTCTAGTCTTAGTGACGATTTGGGCTTAGTTTTCGTAGACTCGGCCGAGGCCAAGATCAAGCATCAGATCGACAAGGCCTCCGCTTTAGAGTCGCCTCAGTTGAAGGCTGCAGTTGATAAGGCCCTTCAGGAGCAGCGGGATATTGAACGCCATTTCGCGTATCAAGAACATAGACAGAAGCAAGAATCCACGCGGGAGCCCGATGTACCATTCGAGATTCCGGAAGAATTCCTAGCTACGAAGTCTCTAGGTTTCGCTCTGCCAGTAGCTGATACCAAACCTCCCCCTTCACCTAATCCCGGTCGCGCTACGCCGAAGCAACGGCGCAATCTCAACCCACCACCGCCTTCAACTTCAGCATATTACTTCTATCAAGCTGCTTCGGGGCTCCCTATATACCTGCACCCTCTCGATATCAAGATACTGGTTTCTCACTTCAGTAGCTATGCATCATTCCCGGACGTTATCACCATCAGAGTAGAGGCCTTGTCTGAAGGAACTGTTAATGATGACTTACGGAAACGATGCAAGTATCTTGCTCACCTTCCTGAGGGCGCGGACGTGGTTTTCGTCGAAGCCAATCTGGAAGGTGTTGTGGGCCGGGCTGGTTTGAGGAGCTTTGAGGGACCGTTGAAGATGAGGCGGGCGAGGAGAAAGGAGAAAGGTAAGAAGGACGATCGGGCGAGGGCTCGAGCTGAGGAGCGAGAACGCGAGAAGGAGAAGGAGTTGAGGAATACTTCCGCCAATCGCTCTTCCGTTCGGGAAGATTACCTAGCTTTCACCGCTCACGCTTACGAGCAACCCGCTGTCAACGAGGTCACAGCCCCCGTTAATCAAACACCTCCAACATCAGCAACCCCACCTCAAGCTTCCGGCGCGTGGGGAGCGCGGAGTTTTGCCTCTGCATTGCACTCATCGCCGAATCCCACGGCGGTTCGTCAAGGACCTTCAAGACGGGCTACTGCTGTCCAAGATGAATGGGATGTCGACGTTGCTTGGCATGAACTGGAACGTGGGAACGGTGGCCGTAAGAAGAGAGGTACCAAGTTAGTCGTTCTCGGTGGTGGTGGCTCCGGTGCGGGTAGACGACGATAATGGTTGCCTATAGCAATGTCCAAACTCAAGCGCAATCGTCAAGATGTCTGTGCCGTTGTACTCTTTTAAACATGGAGACACAAGCAAATTTCTCCGGATCCCAGGGGCATATAACGATAATATACCTATGTAGCATTGTCAAGATAAATACATTACACTTTCTCTTATTCGAGCTTCGTGACTTTGTTCTCTCTTTTGAGCGTGGCCGAGAACCATGACGAGCTATTCTTAGTCGGGATCAAGGGAGAGTAATGTCCTGACAGGCCTGCAGCGGCTCTCCTATTGGTATACGATAAATACATAGTAGATATTTAGATAGACACAGAGCAGGGTAAGGAAAAGCACGTATACGAGAAGACACACTACACGTACGCACTTCAGGGCATACATGGCGCGACTAACAAGACATTAATGGAGTCATTACGGATGGTCCTAACAACGTCGAACCATTTCCTCAAGAATAGGGTGATGTGTGTGTATGTACTTCCAATCGTCCGGACGTGTCATTCCTTTTGTCGTAAAAACGTGAGATCGAACGGGAAAGAAGACACAGAGGACCCAAGGCGATTAAATGATTGATAGATAGTTGGATGGTGCAACTATTGGGAAATGTTTTTAGCTGAAGAAAATGGAAAGGAATATGGGTGAGTGTACTCACTTCCTACTGAACCATCAGCCTTGCGAGCTTGCCACCATTTTCCTGTCTTGTCTAATATATCAAGGACTTCATTCTTGGTAAATGAGATTTCGTTCGGATCATCCGGAGAAGCGGTATCTAGGAGGAGGAGGAGGAGGAGGAGGGATAAGGCTAATGAAGGGACGAAGCTAAAGTAGGGCACGTACAGGCGAAGAGGGCTTTAGCCTTGTAGATAGTCTCCGAGACCGAGGCCGGCGGAAGGGAATCAGTCCCCGAGCCGGGACCACTTACGCTAGTGTTTCCTGCGCCGATACCAGCCATGAGAGGAGAGTGGGGTGTGTCGCCGATAGAAGGGGCCCCACCACTAGGCGCGTTGTGGAAGCTTCCTGCGGCCGTTCCACCGCCGATGCTCTTCGCAGCGCCTCCGTCGACACTTGGTGTGAAGCTATTCTGACTGCGAAGGCCTGGGCCTGTGCTTCCCATACCAGGAGGCATCTTGGTATCATAGGGCATATCCGAACCAATACCTCCACCGGAAGCAAAGTTGGCTGTGTAACCACCATTTGCGGTCATATTGTGAATCGATGCCTGGGTGCGGGTTCTTCGGCGTCGTGAAGGAGGGGTCAGGCCACCGGTGCCCATAGAGTTGAATACGTGCAAAGTAAGGGAGTCTTCTTCAGAGGTGAAATAGAGGACCCATAGGATGTCGACTATGGCTAGGAGCAGCCAACCGGCGCCCATGGCATTGAGTGAGCCAACAGGTGCGAAAAGGCCGGTATCTGCGCCTCTGACTGCGAATACGATCGCAATGGAGCCGAATACGGAAATTTGGAAGCGATGCATGGCTATTGAGTCTGAGGCCAGTGTGTAGAGGACGCCCACAATAAGGAAAAGCTGGAGAAAGATGCCGAACCAATTGACATTAACGGCAGCACGTCCGACTGTTTGACAATTATGAGGATGAGGTGTGCTGCGTTGTGAAGCGTGGCTACTGACTTTGGGAAGTTACAACAGCTTGGGCGATGAAAGTGAGAAGCCATGCTACCTGAGGAGGATGTATGAGATGATGAGAAAAAGGATGAGGGCGATTGAACATACTATTGAGAGCACTGAAGTGAAGAGGAAGAGGTAGTGAGTGAGTATTGGAGTAAAGTCAAGGCCTTCGTTTCCTCGAGGAGGCATGGTAGGTATGTAGTCGTGCTGAGTGAATCGGAAGTGGGACTGTGAGTGATCGACTGTCCCTACTGCGCCTTCTCTCGAACCAAAATTCCGTGGTAAATAATTATGTAATCATTTCTGCTAGCTAACCTCGCTGAATTTCCTTTCTAGCACATGATATCCTCGCATCTTCCCCTTCACCTCTGCAAAATCATCCAGCGTTTCTCGCATCCCGAATCCCAGCTTTTCAAACACTCGAACGCTCCCGTGGTTCCCAGTAAACGCCGCAACCGTGACATGGCGCAACCCCATTCTGGGAATAGCCCATTCATACAACAAGGTTTCCAATGCGTCTGTCATAATTCCTCGTCCATGATGACTCGGAGCTAGGTAGTCTGCAAACAAAACATTTTTTCAGAAGGTCTCCCTAAACATGAAACGCGTCCGATCGCACCTCCGATCGTCCAAATGATTCCTGGATCACCTGCGGCTCGCTCAAGGTTTGCTTTCACAAGCTGAGCTCTAGTCTCTGCATTCAACCCAGCAGCGACATGAAACCTCCACCTATCAAGCATGACGCTCCCAATGAACGTGTCCGTGCCATCTTCTTGAACTTCTCGGAGGCTGCTGGTAGGACATCCATCGACGAGAATCGGTTCCGACTTCCCTTCCTTCTGTGCGGCATCTAGCTCGGCTACTGTCTCCTGTGATGCCTGCGTGCATATTGTCAACCAAGATTCCGCGTCTTCGAGCGTGTATGGATACGGTGGTCTTTCCAACCACTCGTAGACTCGTGGATCATTGAAGAGGGGCGGTAACGACTCAGCGTCTGTCATCCGTGGTGGAGTCAAAACGATATTTGGATGTCTCTTGAGCGGCAGGAATAGCTCCCCCGTCCTCGGGTTCCTCTGAAGCGGTGCGAAGTGAGTCATGTCGACGATGGTGGGG
Organism: Pleurotus citrinopileatus; assembly: GCA_017312325.1. NCBI lineage: Eukaryota > Fungi > Basidiomycota > Agaricomycetes > Agaricales > Pleurotaceae > Pleurotus > Pleurotus citrinopileatus. The sequence continues at coordinate 1,168,124 of BHFW01000018.1, read as the reverse complement.
AATACCAATGGTCCAGAAAGTGACAATTTCATATAGACGGTCCTCTCTAGTCAGTATTGCACGTCTAGAGTCATAGTGTACCCATACAGTGATTTATCCGAACATGATGGGCCTAGCATGCGGAACCGACCACGTGAATCATGTTTCCTTCAAATGGCCTGCCCTAAAGTCGATCGATAAGCAAGCCCCTCTCACAGAAATCATCAAGAACCTTAAACTTGCCCTCCCAACTCTTCCAGCCTCCACATATCCCTTGCGTGGGCTGACAAAATTCGAATTTTCGTCTCCCAAACCCACTCACCCAGCTTCGTCAAGTAGTTAACTTAGAAGCCATGGTGTAAGTCCTCCTACTCGCTATGCATCAGATACAGGGGGCTCATCGATGTTGTCGATGATAGTAACTTCACCGTAGGTCAGTTCAAGGCAATTTTACTGAGACCTGTGCGGCATCGTTAACCGCAATGTCCCCTCCAACCTACAGATCAGATCCGGGCCCTTATGGACCGGCCTACAAACATCCGTAATATGAGTGTTATCGCTCACGGTGAGTAGCCATACACACACACCAGCCCCGCCCACTAAATTCATCGCTGTTTCCCTAGTCGACCACGGAAAGTCGACGCTTACCGATTCACTGGTCTCAAAGGCCGGTATCATTGCATCAGCCAAGGCTGGTGATATGCGGTTTACGGATACTAGAGAAGACGAGAAAGAACGAGGTATTACTATAAAATCAACCGCCATCTCGATGTACTTCGAGGTCGACAAGGACGAAGTACCCTCCATCAAACAGAAGACCGAAGGTGAGTAACACATCGATGATCGCTTGATAATCCATGATCTTATCTAACCCGATGCCTCCTAGGAAATGAATTCTTGATCAATCTAATCGACTCACCCGGCCACGTTGATTTCTCATCCGAAGTCACAGCCGCTCTCCGTGTCACCGACGGTGCCCTTGTTGTTGTTGACTGTATCGAGGGTGTTTGTGTGCAGACGGAGACCGTCTTGCGTCAAGCCCTTACTGAACGTATTAAGCCCGTCGTCATCATCAACAAGGTCGATCGCGCCCTTCTCGAACTGCAGGTTGACAAAGAATCCCTCTACCAATCATTCCAGCGTACAATCGAATCCGTCAACGTTATTGTCTCGACATATCATGACGTTGCTCTCGGCGATGTCCAGGTCTACCCCGACAAGGGCACCGTCGCCTTCGGTTCTGGTCTCCACGGATGGGGCTTCACTCTTCGTCAATTCGCCGCTCGTTACGCCAAGAAATTCGGTGTTGACAAGGAGAAGATGATGGCCAAGCTTTGGGGCGACAACTTCTTCAACCCGGCTACGCGCAAGTGGTCAACGAAGAGCACCGATGCCGATGGCAAAACTCTTGAACGTGCCTTCAACATGTTCGTCCTTGACCCCATCTTCAAGGTCTTCGACGCCGTTATGAATTTCAAGAAGGATGCCATTGGTCCTATGCTTGAAAAGCTCGACGTCAAACTCGCTGCTGACGAGCGTGACCTCGAGGGCAAGGCTCTCCTCAAGGTTATCATGCGCAAATTCTTGCCTGCCGGTGACTCTCTCTTGGAGATGATAGTCATAAATCTTCCGTCCCCCGCCACCGCCCAACGCTACCGTGTTGAGACCCTCTACGAAGGTCCTATGGACGATGAGTCCGCCATTGGTATCCGTGACTGTGACCCCAAAGGTCCCCTCGTCCTTTACGTCTCAAAGATGGTACCCACTTCCGATAAGGGACGATTCTACGCTTTCGGTCGTGTATTCTCTGGTACCGTCCGTTCTGGCCCCAAAATCCGTATTCAAGGCCCCAACTACATTCCCGGAAAGAAGGAGGACCTGTTCGTCAAGTCCATTCAACGCACCATCCTTATGATGGGTCGTTACATCGAACCTATCGAGGACTGCCCTGCCGGTAACATTGTTGGCCTCGTCGGTATTGATCAATTCTTGTTGAAGAGTGGTACTCTCACCACCTCTGAGACCGCACACAATATGAAGGTGATGCGTTTCTCCGTCTCCCCTGTTGTGCAAGTCGCCGTTGAGGTTAAGAATGCTGCCGATCTGCCGAAATTGGTCGAAGGTCTCAAGCGTCTCTCGAAGTCGGATCCTTGTGTACAAGCCTGGATTTCGGAAACCGGCGAGCACATCGTTGCTGGTGCTGGTGAGTTGCACTTGGAAATTTGCTTGAAGGTGAGACATCTTGATTAGTTTCCTCCTCTCTGATTCTGACACTCTGCACATTGTAGGATCTTCAAGAAGATCACGCTGGTGTTCCTCTTAAGATCTCTGACCCCGTCGTCCCCTACCGTGAGACCGTCAAGGCCGAGTCTTCAATCGTTGCTCTCTCCAAGTCGCAGAACAAGCACAATCGTCTCTACGTCAAGGCGATGCCCATCGAAGAGGAATTGACCAAGGCCATCGAGGAGGGCAAGGTCAGCGCCCGTGACGATTTCAAGGCCCGCGCCCGTATCCTCGCCGACGAGCATGGCTGGGACGTTACCGACGCCCGTAAGATCTGGTGTTTCGGTCCTGACACCACTGGCCCCAACTTGCTCGTTGATGTCACCAAGGGTGTTCAGTACTTGAACGAAATCAAGGATTCTTGTGTTGCTGCCTTCCAGTGGGCTACCAAGGAAGGTGTCTGCGCTGAGGAGAACATGCGTGGTGTCCGCTTCAACGTTATGGACGTTACGGTAATGATTTTCTACCCTAGACACTTTCTGGCATTCTGAATACCCGTTTGACCAGCTTCACGCCGATGCTATCCATCGTGGTGGAGGACAAATCATTCCCACTTGTCGTCGTGTTTGCTACGCCGCTTGCTTGCTTGCAACCCCTGGTCTCCAAGAGCCCATCTACTTGGGTGAGTGCTCAATATATGAGACGTAGCCCTGCGTTAACCATACTACAGTTGAAATCCAATGTCCTGAGAACGCCATCGGTGGTATCTACTCTTGCTTGAACAAGCGCCGTGGGCAGGTCTTCAGCGAAGAACAGCGTCCCGGAACACCTATGTTCACTGTTAAGGCTTACCTTCCCGTATCCGAATCCTTCGGGTTCAATGGAGAGCTCCGCTCGCATACGGCTGGACAGGCCTTCCCCCAATGTGTGTTCGATCACTGGGAAATTATGGCTGGCTGTGAGTACCCTTTGCTCTTGTTCATTGATCGCCTGATTTACATCCTTCATAGCCCCCATCGAAAAGGGCAGCAAGCTCGAGACCATCGTCACTGGCATCCGTACCCGCAAAGGTCTCAAGGTTAGTTTTCGCCATTCGTTTTTGATACCTCCTTACTCACGTCGCACCCCCCCCCCCCCCCCACCTAGCCCGAAATTCCTTCCCTCGACACCTACTACGACAAGCTATAATTGCTTCCCTCACATGCTCCATATATCTGGCTTTGTTTTGTCTACGATTCGCCATGGCATGAGGGTTATGAAACGTCACGTATCTAAACAAGTTTTCTGTGAAGCAATTGACTGTTTGTTGTACAATGCACGACGATCCTGATATGTTGTATTATTCACTAGTCATCGTTTTTCCCAAATCAATTTTCTTCCTTGGGATGTGTTTGTGTGCTGTTACCTCTGACGAATGTTTGGTGTGCATCGAGGGTCCCCTGTCTTCCTCCTCCTCCAGAGCTCATGGCTCGCATTCCGATAATCTCGCATATGACGTATACAACAAGTTCGCTCAGCACCTGAATGACTCGCACAGACAGATGACACTTTCGGAGCCGCCTCCTCCTCCAGAGCTCATGGCTCGCAACCGGTAATCTCGCATACGACGTATACAACAAGTTCGCTCAGCACCTGAATGACTGCACAGACAGATGACACTTTCGGAGCCGCCATCCACAACCATAACCACCTAAATATCCTGGCCCCGCCAGGACTCAGTCATTCCTTTCGCTTTATCTCGCTATGTTGGATCTCACAACAACTTCGGGGGTCAAGGAATACTTGGATGTAACCCCCTTCAAGAGCACGAAGGTAACTCCGTTGTCTGGTGGTACAGCCAACTTTGTCTACCGTGTCGAACTCGAAACGCCCCTGCATGGCTGCTCTACACTCATCTTCAAACATGGACGTGCATTCGTTGGGACAATTCCATTTGCGTTAAAACGACAGGTAGGTGCCTTTTGCTGTTTGGCGATTATTTCCTAGACGGCAATTGTTGTAGAAATATGAAGTCGAAGCTATCAAGTTCGTCCAGACTTGGCTTGATCCCAAAGCTTTCGTCAAAGTTCCCTCTGTACTCCATTTCGATGAGGGAGCTGCAGTTATCATTATGCAGGACGCCGGGGAAGATACGAAGACCTTGAAGCAGCTTTTGCTTGACGGTGCTGTCTCTGAGTCCTTGGCGGAGAAGATTGGCAATGCATTAGGGGAGTTCTTAGCCAACCTACACGGCCTGAGCAAGAAAAATCATGAAGTGATCAGTCTCTTCGATTCCAACGAACAGGGAAAATCTATATCTGGATGGGCTACATACGGTCGACTGCTAGAGACTCTGAAAGGGGAAGAGCTCGCTGCATTATCGAATCCACCACTCGACGTAACAGACGATCAGCTCGAAATAATTGCGAAGCTCGTAGTAGAGACAACGTCGAAAATAACTGCTAGTGGGGATACTGTAAGCGGCTCCTTGGAATTTCGAATTCATCTGAATTGGGTTAATTCTTGGATAGCTAGTCATGGGCGACTTCTGGCCAGGGAACATAGTCCTCAACCTAGCAGAGGGTGAACTGCAGGCACTATACATCATTGACTGGGAACTCGCCAAGACAGGCCTCCCTAGTTTAGACCTTGGGCAGTTTTGTGCGGAAATTTACACCCTTCGAAGATTTAATCCGACCTCCGAATCAAGTTCTTCGGCCGTCCGTACTACGTTCCTCCAGTCATACATAAGATCGACGCAGCCTCGACCTGCCCTGGCCTTCGTGCGTACCACTGCTGTGCATATCGGTGCCCACCTAGTCGCCTGGACTCCCCGAGTCGAATGGGGTGGCAGAGAGAACACAAGAGCCGTGGTTGCCGAAGGGGTGGATCTACTCGTGGGAGGGTACACCGGTTCTCGGGACTGGCTTAAAGCATCGCTCGTTGGTCTATTAATCGATGCGTAGGAATTCAAGCGGGTCACGTATGTAGCTGAGTCAGGCAGGGCATGTGGTACATGGGGTATTGGATAATCTCTTGTCCTCTGGTATCTAGTAGCAAGCATGTCTGTCGACAGAAAGATCATCTTCACCGAGCAAGCAAACCCTCCTCTTCCCATCTATTGTGCGTAGAACAGTTGCGAGTCCGCTCGCGTATAGGGAGTGCTCAACCAAAATCCTATGCAGCTCAAGCAGTCGTCTCAAATGGAGTCGTATATGCATCGGGCAACATTGGATGCGATCGAGAGCTTAATCTTGTGGACGGCGGGGTACAGGAACAAACTGTATGCCGTTGCGTCACACATTTCGTGTGTTCCCCTCTGATCCAATACGAAATCGTAGCGTGCTGCCATAAAAAATCTGGCGATCGTACTCAAGGCCTCTGGGTCTGGCCTCGAGCATATACTTAAGGTCAACCTCTACTTGACCAATTTGAAGGATGACTTTGCCCCGATGAATGAAGCCTACGCCGAGGCATGTAGCTTGCTTCATTATCTTGGGTATAAGCACTCTAATCTATTACAACAGTTCTTCGAGGCTGGGAATTACCCTGCAAGAACATGCGTTGGCGTAGCAGCCCTGCCATTAGGTGCATTAATGGAGATTGAATGTGTAGCTGCCGTCGCAAAGTAAATTGGAGAAACAGTCGTGTGCATACGGCACCACTGGTGGATCTCTAGCATCTACACTGGCGATTGAATGAAAATTCCGTGTGTTTACTTCTCTTCCTCCCTATCAACAACAACAGAACCCTAGAAAGTCGCTTGACGAACGCGACGTGTCAAATCGTCTGAGACATACCTTGGAGCTATCAAATGGTTCCAAGCCTGCGGCGACTCTCGAGGCTGCGACAATTGCAGTCGTATCTAATGGTTCTGCGCGCGAGGTTCCATCCACCTTCGTACGTACTTCATGCAGAGATTTTGCAGTGATCAAATGCTGCAAGGCGACATCGATTACAGGCATCGGGGAATGATGCACCACCGCCAGCCTGTGGACGTGGCTAATGGGTGGATACGCAGTAAGGCCACACACGACTCATGTGGTGATAAGACAATTGGCCTGCCTTAGATCCTTGATACCTCCTTCTATGGCAAAGTTAAGTGGTTCACCAAAGTCATTGTGGGCGATCCGTGTAGAATGCAAGATCATACTGATTCATTGATCAGGAAAAGGAGATCTTCTGTGACATGGTCAATGCGACATACCCAGGCGCAGGGATAAGCTCTATGGATTGATGGTTCAGCTAGTAGTACTGAAAACTTCCTTGAAATACAAAACATACCTTTGATAAGATCAAGTACAATATCGCCGTTGATACCTGCCTTGGACGCCAGAGTAAAGCTCTCTGAAATACACTCCATAAGCCCAAAAATCATCGAGTTTCCCAGTAATTTGAGTGTTGAGGCTATCAATAGTAGTGTCAGCGAAGAGTAAAAATATGTATGGAATATAATTAGATACCCTTCTCGACGCTACCTCCTAGATCATGTATTCTCCTGGCTATCGTTGGAACGAACAGAGGTGCAATGATTTTCTTAGCTAGATAGTCCCCACTCATTATGAGCAGAAGCATCCGCTTCTCCGCTACTGGTGGAGTGCCGAAGATAGGGCATGCAACGAAGTGCGCATTTGGAACAGACGAAATCAGGCTGTCGATTTCACCTACGTGCTTTGGTTAGCATCAAAGTTTCGAGATCTTGAAACCCAAACAATACCTGCAAAGGTTGGGTACAGCTTTTATATGGGGTAAACATCATTTAGGGTATCAAAGGTGGATAACACACTGTGCTAGTCTCAACAAATATTGTTCTCGTTGGTGAAGGTGTCCCCTGTAAGTGATCCTGAGTGACCCTCATTGTAGATAGGAGTTGAGGCTACCTTGAGAACCTGGACGAAGATGTCATAAACCTCTTTTACGGCTCCATCATTGGCCAAATTCGTTATCACCACGTCACACTGTGTGGCAACATCTTCAAGGTCAGCCGCCAACTGGACTCTGTCTCTCCCGAGTTCGTTAATTAGGGCTTCAGATTTAGACTTGGTGCGATTCCAGACAAGGATGGGATGGATAGGGCGAGGGCTGGAATCAGATATGGGGGTAGCTAGATTGCGAGCGATAGGGTAACCTAGCTGACCCAGGCCTACGAACCCGATTTTTAGGTTGTGTATATTGTCCATGGCACTCACTTTCGCGATCAAACCTGTGGAAGGTGCAGAGCGTGAATGTCGGATCCGATGCCATCAGGAGACCTCGATTATATAAATTCATGTCGAGTTAGTCAGGTCATACAGTCATCGATGGTGATAAGGGTGTAGCGTGTAAGGGTCAGAGCCTCTTGTGCGAACCTTAACATAAGCGGCGATTTCGTTTGGAATCGGACGTGCTCGGAGCGTAGCCTCTATTCAATGGCTTGCCTGAAGGGGTTGGATATCCATACAAGGAGGTCTGCTACAGTGTTACGACGGGCTTCTTGCGCACCACCACGTTGAAACCTAATCTTCAACCTTCTCCGGTCTCACGACAGTCGCATGCTGCAAGATGCATCAGCCAGCAGTCAAGTTAAGTAGCTGAGGGAAAAGTGTCACACCTTCTGGCTGTCGAAACCGTCGAGACCTGCAGCTACGCGAGCCCCGGCAACCAAACCGCTCCAGTCTAATGTTTTGAATTGCTCCTTACCTTGAGCTACTTGGTTAGCGTGGATAGCCCGCGCGGTAATGAGGTGCTGGTGGGCGATGTCAATGACGGGCATCGGCGAGTTGAGTTCAGCGGTAAGACGGCGTATATGTCTAAGAAATGAGGTTGGGCATCGGCAATACGGCGGGTATATTGAGTAATACGTACGATGCATCCTTTATCCCGCCGTCTACAGCAAAGCCAATCGATCCGTCGAACTTGTCGTTGGCTATTTTGTCCGCGTATGCTACGGTCCTGATGCGCCGTCTTAGGCCAAAACGCCGGAAAAGATAAACGCGTATGCTTACCCTGGTGCCGGCAACAGATCTAGTTAGGCCGGGTAAGTAACATTCTTCGGCCTACTCAAGTCTGGGTGCCCTACCTTTCACAAGTTCCAATACGGCTTTTGAGCCGATTCCAGACTTCTCTGCAAGTGTGAAACTTTCGGCGAGTACCTCAATGTTGCCAAGAATCATCGAGTTCCCAATCAACTTGAAAGTCGGGGCTGATTAAAGATATCAATAACCTGGGATAGCACGTTTAATCTAACGATAGGAGGCTCACCTTTTTCCAGGTTTCCGCCAAGATCAATCACTTTCCTACCGATCGATGGTACGAACAGGTGCGCTATCTCTTTCTTTGCCAGATAGTCACCGCTCATTACGATGAGTAGTTGCGCCTTGTCGGCGACGGCTGGTGTGCCGAATACTGGGCAAGTAATCAAGTGATGCTTGGGGTTGGATGTGATTAATTGGTCGAGTTCCCCTAGAAGCAGAGGTTAACGCCTCCTAAATATCCCCTGATATCACCTACCGGCGAGATGAGGATAAATCTTATGACTTCGGTTTAGTTACTTGCCATAGTGATGGGCGTGGACTTACCGTGCTTGTTTCAACGAAGATCTTCTTTCCTGAAGCAGACTTGCTCTAATGACACTTGAGAGACGCGCACAAATGGTATTTGGTGGGTGCTACCTTAAGAGTTTCGGAGAACTTGGTGTATATATCCTTAACCACTGCGTCGTTGGCAAGGTTGGTGATAACGACATCGCAGTCCGCTGCGATTTGCTCTACGCTCTGTGCCACGCGAATCTTGCCCTCGCCCAGTTGCTTCTGGAGTTCTTCTGACTTTGATTGCGTTCGATTCCAAACTAATATAGGGATGGACCCAGCTGGCCGATGGGTAGCCAGATTCCTCGCCATCACGTAGCCCATGGCCCCAAGGCCGACAAAGCCTATCTGGTGCTCATGGGAGATGGGAGTGGAAGGGCGGGAGTAGGGCACATTTGTCTGCAAAGCATGCTGCAAGAGTTCACTCATGGTGTCAAACAAGGGCGGAGAAAGGGTGATGTACTGATTCGGACGCGCCAGCAACTATAACTCGCCGGAATCTAACTGAGTGTTCCTAAAATGGGACCCACATCACCGCCAGTCACGTGCGCAATGGGCCCATAGATCCCACCTTCCATTTTCGGTGCATGTTACAACGGGCGAGCTGCAGTTCATGTCGCTTGACCTCCCTTGATTTCTACCCTCTGTTTCGCCCAGATACCCCTCCAACAATATGGCGAATCAAATGCCCTACCAAATGTACGGCCAATCGAAAGGGACATTGGTTCCAGGTCAAACCATCGCCGTTGGCCAGTTTAGTGTTCAGGTTGAGCGCTACTTGTCTCAAGGTAGGCAACGGTGTCAACGAGATGCGTATCAGGCAAAGATAAAGTTTGCATTTAGGTGGTTTCGCGCATGTATACCTTGTGCGAACGGCCACGCCCGTGTACAACACCACACATCACGTCTTGAAGCGTATCGCAGTTGAGAATGAAGCCATGCTTGCAGAAGTGAAGAAAGAGGTCGACGTGATGGTTCGTTCCTCTTACACTATCATCTACGTTTACTACACTGCCAATCCCTCCAGAGGCTTCTGAAGGGCCATCCCAATATCGTACATCTCATTGATGCTGCATGGCATAGAATGTCGAATGGCACCTACGAGGTTTTCATCCTAATGGAGTATTGCCCTGGTGCGACACTTAGGACGTGTCCTGTTCTACTCACCTCTCATGCTGCTCATCAGGTGGCGGAATCATTGATATGATGAATCGTCGTCTCCGGGAACGTCTTACAGAAGCTGAAATCCTCCAAATCTTCGTCGATGTCTCCGAGGGTGTGGCTTATATGCATAGCTCACGACCACCACTCTTGCATCGCGATTTGAAGGTCGAGAATATACTACAATCCTCCCCAACTTCATTCAAGCTCTGCGACTTTGGATCCGCAGCCACAGTGTCTCCCAGACCACCATCCACAGCTGAAGAGATCAGAGCGCTTGAAGCCGATCTTAATCGACACACGACTCTTCAGTATCGGGCCCCCGAGATGGTCGACTTGTACCTTCGACGACCCGTGGATGAGAAGAGTGACGTGTGGGCACTGGGTGTATTGCTTTACAAGCTCTGTTACTACACCACCCCTTTCGAAGAACACGGGCCATTAGCTATACTAAATGTTCAGTATAGGACTCCCCCTTACCCAGTATACTCTGCGCAGTTGAACGCACTTATAGGTATGTTTACGTATCTTCGCATCGGACATCGTGCACCAACAGTCACTCTTCTAGCCTCAATGCTGCGAGAACATGGTGTCCACCGCCCTACAGTCTTTGAGGTCCTGGATCAAGTTCACCGGTTGCGCGGGACGAAGTCACAATTCAAGTATAATATACCGCCTGCCCAACCATTATCGCCCCGTCATTCTCAGTTCAAGACCACGGCGGCACTTCCCACCAACAAACCACCAAGACAAGACATCGCGAGCTCCCAATCACAGCATTCCTCTACTTCAGCCACTACAACGCCTAAGAACGCTGGCGTGCAGGCTAGAGAATTGGTATTGGAAGCAATTGCTCCTATGAGAAGAGGACGGCCCACCTCTGGCAAGGAACAGAACGATCCCGTTTCTTCTCGGCAGACAACCCCACCCCAGGCCGCTGATAGTAGTTCCTCGAAGAATAACTGGTTGGAAGAAGGGTTTGATGCCGACGGTGAGAAGGCATGGAAGGCCATTGCTGCCACCAAAGTCAGGGAAACTGCGAAGTTTGACGGCGACGAAGCATGGGGAGTCAAGACGGCTCAGCATCGGTCAAAGGACAAGAGTGACGGTTTTGGCGACGACTTTGGACAGAACCTATGGAATTCCTTCAATCCATCGCCGGGAAAATCCAAAGATTCCGTCAGCGACGTTTCCAACAATTCCACCTCCGCTCGTGAGCCATTGACACCAACTCGCACCGCCGCACTCGCCCCCTCAAATGCTCGATCTCGCCTCTTACTATCAAAGTCCAAGGAGCGGGATGCTTTTGATGGCCTCGGAATTCAACCAATGAATAAAGCTGAGCCTACCCTTGGTGAAGCTCGTAAATTGAGAACGGGACTTGCTATATTAAGTCATCGCCAGGACTTCTCTCGCTCTCCGCAACCTTCTAACACACGCCCAAATTATCTCTCCGCCCAAACGCAACCAATGCGTGGTGCTTCATCTTCCCCTGCTCCGTTACAGCCACATTCCGCTTCAGCGCCTCCTGCCGCATCTCCTCGACCTCCTTCTAATCAGCCACTATCTCTCGACCTCCCTGCTGAATCGAGGTTCCCTTCCCTCGAGGAGCTGGACGCTTCGTTTGCATCCGGTCCCGTTAGTAAAACACCTCCTGTGATTGGCATCAGAGCTGGTACACAGCTCTCCAGTCAATTACAATCCCAGGGCTCAAAAGCGAGTCCAGACGGCGGTGATTTGGCGATAGCAGACTCCCTTCGGCCGTCACGCTCGCCTCTAAATCATGGCGGATCGCGATCGGCTCAGGTCACTGGGAGTGCTATGCGTGGGTACCGGAATACTGCTGAATCTAGCGTTGATACCAAGCGGACGGTTCGGCCCCCCGAAACCAATGCCAGGGAAAACACGTCGCCTTCGGAATCCGTCGCGGTTGTCAAAGCTCAGAAGTCGGGCAAGACGCCGTCTTCCACTAACTTCACTGGCCTACGAGCGAACACCATGACTTCTTTGATTCCAACCGGCACTGGTAACGGGGAATCTAAGGCGCTATCTGAGGCTCGGGACACTAAGACTGGCACTAAGGACTGGCTTACTGGAACTGATAGCGAACAGTCCCAATCCTCTCACCCCTCATCGAAGGCCCCAGCTCTCCGCGCTTCGCCTACGAAGAGGTCTTCTTACATGGATTCAGGTGGCTCGCGTTTCACTAAACTCAATGATGTCGCCATTAGGCCAGAGCGATCCACTATTGCCGCAGCCAGTGATCCGCCGCAGTTGCCCATAATCAGAAACAGGTTACCCTCCGCTGCAAAATCCAAGGGGAATCCATTAAGACCTACTAACATCAATACCACTGACTCTCAGTACCGCCCATCTGCCGAACCCCTGTCAGATAACTGGAGCCCCTTGCCAGCTACAAGCAAAACCGTTAAGCACGACAAAGAAGCTGAGTCACAATCCAGTGCCGATGATGAAGAAGGGCCAGAGGATGCCGGTGGATATGCACGCTCATCTACGCTCTTATCTGAGCCGCAGAAGTCGAGGCACAAGCCAAGACAGAGCTCTGTTCACGATCTCGTGGATCTTTGGGGTGGCGGCATCAGTGATAAAGAGCGCAAGAAAGATCTCAACCCTCCTCCGAGCCTTGATCTTGGTCGGCTCAGTCCTTCAAAGCGAGCATCAGTCAGCTTGAACTCTCCGGCCACGACATCGTTTCAGCGGTCAACCTCCCCTAAGCCCTTATCTTCGCTTGAATCGCGACCGGCTCCTAAAGGACTAGATTTCACCGGGAGTAGGCCACAACCTTCACCCACTGTCCCAACACCATCCCCAGTATCCGCTCGCTCACGGCCACAGTCAATGTTCTTGTTTCCATCCCGATCCACGGATCCATCTTCGTCTGGACTACCCTCCCCAGGAGTCTCCGCATCTCTATCGCCTCCAGCAGATACCCCACGTCGTCCGGCGAGACGAACCTCCATATCAGATATGGTGCAGCATTATGAAGCCATCAACAAGTCTGCTTCTCTTGGGCTGGGGCCACCGCCTGTGGCAGCAAAGCCTTTGGAGATGCGAAGTCCGGTGAACGCTCGGAAGCTATCGTATGATACGCCTACAAATCAGCCTACGATGTCATCAACATCTCCCTCCGAAGCAGCCCCATCCGAACCCCTTCGTAAGATCGAGACATTGCAACCCCCCAGCCAACCAACTCTTCCAGAGTCCACCCAAGGCCGGCGATCACCTATCTCCGTAGCACGTACATCTTCAACCGGACGCCAACCAGAGCCAGAGGAGGCGCAGCCAAGGGACGGCGAATTCCTCAGTAAATATAGAAAGCCGATACCCCTCTTGGATGAAACCAGTCAACCCGTTAATGGGTCCCCTCCAGACAAACCTTATCAAGGGGTAGGCAGGCTAATCGATCAATGGCAACGAAAGACGGCGGAGAGGGAGGGAACTGCGGCCCCTGCTATTCCCAGGCGAGGAGGATTCGCCGCCAAGCGGCCCGCCGTGGTGACCAGTCCAGGAAGGTCATGAGATTGTCCATAGGACAACTAGTTTAGTGATTTACATAGTATCTATTCTAATTCGGAACCCAGAAAAATCAACGAGTGTAAATAAGATAGAAGGGCTAGCTACATCTGAAAGCTTCGCATTTTCACCGAGATGCTGAATGATGCTGAATGGGGAGCGCAGGAATCATATATAGCGGGCGCATTTTATTTCTCCCAGTCGGCGCTATCGTTGTACGGCTGACTGTCGAGTGCAGTGCTGCTGCTGCTACTGGTAAGACCCATCTGGAGGGCTACCGCATCGGCACGAGCAAGGTTCGATTCATTTGGGTGTATGAAGATACCCTCAGGCCGTTGTCGAGGCTTCGATCGGGGGATAACAGATGAGAGTGGGTAAGGAGAATCAGCACCTCGTTCAAGGAGAGGCTCGTGAATACCCAGACTGAGATGCGGGAGACACTTAATAATGAGGAACGGTGCGAGCTTGTGTGCGGACGTACTGGTTACTGAGAGCTGTAGACGCGCCGCCTTTGTGCAACTCGATGAAGAACTGTGCGACTGCTAATGTTGTGACCTTGTATATTGGATACTTGAGCACAGTATAATGAAGGGAAACTGGTTTGCCTGGACTCACGATGACCACTATGATTCTGGTCCATTCGTTCACGATAAGAAACGGATGTACAAGGCGCAAAGGTTCGGACTCACTTACCCCAGATGCAATGACATGGCAATCAACATGTACATCCTAGATCACCCGCCATTTGTTCGAGCACTCTTTCTATGACCATGATGCAAAGGGGACTTACAGGCGTAGAAAAGTAGATAACCAGTACTGCACAGCTTTCCATGCAGCGAACTTCCATCTCGATGCTTTAACCTTCGACGGAGCCCATTGCTTTTCGCCTGCGAAAGTAAGCAACCTATATAACCACGTCGTATAAGGCGCCTGGTACGAATATTGGCTAGGAAAGGTCGTACCGTTCTGCTAGACATACAGCTATTGTAAGGAGCGACCCCAAGAGGAAACCAGCGAGAGAGTCTAGTTGGATGGAGGGTAGGAGGATGACACTACCCATAAAGGACCAGTGAAGGTAAGGCCCGAAGAGGTCAGCATCGGTGTCGCTCATGACGGTTGGATGGCTTTAGCCAGAGTCGAGAACGAGAACAAGATAAGTAGATCGTAACAAGAAGCAGAGCGGCCTTGGTTGCAGGGCGATGTCCATCTCAGCAACAACATTGATGTCGTCAAGCCAAGCCATAAATATAGGAGCTTTGGTGAGAAACCGACTCAAACTTACTACACGCTAAGCTATATACGTATATAGTTTGTCCATACATCCCATAATAAGTTACAACACACGTATAGATACGAACACCCAACATTCAGCGGTGGATGGTCACCGGTCACCCACTGTGACCTGGATGCGACCGCGGCTTATTTCGCGCCTCCATCGCCTTTGTCTCCCTCCATTCACAGCCATCACAATACTCGCAGGAGCTAGGTAGGGTAGTCAGAAACAGAGGTAGCAAGCAAAAATCGGTGACGCGTATGCAGGCTCACCTGCATCGTTTCGCGTCACTCTCGTTTACTCCTTTTGGCGTTCGGTACCCATACCACCATCTCAAAACACTCCCGACATATTCGTCTAGCATTTTGTTGTCCACGCGGAACCGTTTCGTCCCAATGATCCGCACTTGGTCAGATGCTGCTTTGTCGGGCGCATTTGACGTATCAGTTACCACCGGAAGGGTGATTGCGCGCTGGAGGGTACTAGAAGCCATTTGCCGTGAAGATCCTCTCGAAGCGGGCATAGCTATGCGGTCTTAGCAGGGCGTGAAACATAGCGGGAAAATACAACACACCGAGCCGCGGGGCCGTAGTCACGACATCCGTGCCATGGTCGCCTGGAGCTACGGAAGCATCCACTACTTGGTCGTTCTCCCCTGTCGGACCGCCGTCCGACTGGGACTGCCGTTGAATGGTGAGCTTCTGCCCCTCGTCGATTCGATTCAGTGATATGCTGGAACTCTTGCCCACATGACTCATATCAGACAAGCTGGCTAATATGGCTCGTTCCAGGTCCCTGTCTTCCTGACTTCGTAGATTATCTCCGCCGGCCTGGCTACCCGTGCCTGAAGAACCACTGTAGCGTTCGCTAAGTGTTCGCTTCCAGCGCGATTTGCGCTGCGGCTGGGTGCGGTAAATCAGTTCAAGTGTAGGCGCGACGCCCTCAACCTCTAGATCAAACGCATGTTGGTACCAAGCTTGAACCAAGTTGTCCAGGCATTTCAGCGATGAAGGATGATCTACACCCGCTTCGGAAATCAAACCCGCTTGCTGCATGAACCGAAAAGAAAATGATTCTTTGGGGTCCAATTTCAACACGTTCCAGAGTCCACCAAAGTCAAACATTCCAGTCGGCGAAAATGGAAGTATTTCGCTAAGGAGACGATGATACAGCATCAGTTGCAAGCGTGAAGAGATGGTATCTTCATGAGGTGGTAAAGAGTCCGTGCTACGAGTCTTGGTATCCAAGATGTGCAGCATGTAGGCAGAAGACAGAGGGTCCACGTCGTTTGGGGGAGTCGGTGGGACCGATGTATCCAGAGGATGGGGGTCGGGAGGGGTAAGAAGGTTGGTTATAGGGACGAGCTGAGCGAAAGGCTCGGATTTCGAAGGGACGGGGGTTCTGAGTCTCTTCCGCGGAGTAGTTTGACCATACTCCGTACCCCGCTTACCGGTTGATGTTGCCCCTTCGACAGTGGGCTTTCTTACCAGCTCGTCCTACGCTTCCTAAAATATAAGCTATGCATACCCAACAGAGGCCAATGACGCGTACTATTATACCGACAACGACTTGATTCTGTATGATTCCAAATACAGGTACCTCGCGCTAAGATAAACCATATGTATCATTGGACTGGGAAACAGAAATGAAACAGCTCACTGCAATCCCTAATGCCCGAAGTGATAGGAAGCCATCTATCATGTTGATGAGCCTGTACGTATAATTGAGCATACGTCGCGAATGACAAAGGGGGAGACTTGGTACCTCAGCGCCCACCGTTCTTCGTCCGTGGTCGGAGTAACAACTACCATTTCTGGTTTCACCTCGCGTTCGAGAGCCTTGTGCACATCCTGTCATCCAGGATGTGAGTCGACGGCTACCTAAACGCTGAGAACATGTATTTACTTTGCCCTTCGTTGTAACCACGAAATTCTCCTGGACGATATCCTGCTTGACGGCGATGATTTTGCCTGAACTAGTCGCGAAGGACTTGGGACGCTGGTCAGGCCTCAAGTATCGCTTTTGCCGCAGACCATAGTCAAACTGAACCTCACACCTACTAGACTTCAACGACGCGAAAACCCGGTGAATGTAACACGCACCATGCAGGTGACACGATGTCGGTAACCGAGAGTATGCCAGTCTTACGGAACTTGCGTAAAGGGCTATCTAGAGAAGGTTGTATAGAGAATGTAGCAGTAGTTTTGGAGGGCCCTGCCTCTGAATCAGGTTCAGCGTCGGCCTCTATGGCAATTTCCAGCGAAGGGGCCGCGTCAAGGTTTGGTGGCGCGTCAGCTGGGCCATTCAGATTGCTTCTCAGCAGCTCAGAATCAATTCGAAAAAAATCTTCCTCGGTGAATTCTGAGAGATCATATCCACCGTAGGAGTCTTCAGAGTCGGACATGATGCATGAAGGCGTGAGTGAACAATAGCAGACTTAGGGGCGCTGTCGACTCATTCCCAAATGATCACATGGAATGTGACACCTCGCGACTTTGGGACTACTGTCACGTCGCTGAGTCCCCCCGACGCCTACTTTGACTACTACGATCAACTACATCTTGGAAAAATTCTGGCTAAGTTTGTCTCGCTCAAGTTTTCTAGAATGAAGGTTGCCCACGCGGAACGATGGATGTCCGTGAACTCTGAATCCGTCTCATGAAATCACCGCCGCTCGATTCTGCTCGCCTCCGTGAACTGCATGTGTCCACTGGATCTTTATGCAGCTCGTATGCTTCGAGTTCTATCTTTCATGTGCATTCTTAGCTCTCGCTTCTGGCTGCTGGATTTGGCTCGCTCAATGAGCTACTTAGAGAACGTAGGCCCTAAGCTCTCTCCTGCGTATGCTTTTGCTCCACATCTATGCGAACTGCATGGTCATCCTTTCAACTACCCATATATGAACAATTTCCCTCTCGATGCTTTCCCTTCCAACTCGACTCGCCACTAGACGGCACTTCGGCACAACGTAACTTCAGTCCCCTCAGGTGAACCGGACCATACCGACGCAAAGAGGTTCTATCTCGTCGCCACCCTTTGGCTCCCGCGTCGTCCTCGGCGTGCGCTTTCGAAGGAGGCGCATGCCATGGTGCCGCTGAACACTTCTTGACGATACCGTAATCTCCATTCCAAGCGAACGGCTTATCCTTGTCGAACCTTCTCCAACGGGATCTAGCTCTGCCTGCTTGGCTTATTTTCATTGGCTCCTCTCGTCCCTTACAGGTGCGCTGCCAGCTGCGACATCTTGCTAGAGCGGCGCTGCCTTCCGTTACGCTGCATATTCACGCCTCTGGACCAAAGGACTATATCCCGGCAGAATTGGCTCTGCGTTGATGCCCATGCGCTCATGTAGCTGTTCTAAGTATAATTGTCTGCTTAGCAATTCAAACTGCATGTCATGTCACGAGAGGCCCAATTCTTTGCGAACTCGGTCCGTCTAATTATGATTAGTATTTCCCCAGTTTGGCAAGAATCGCAAGGCGCTTCTACTGGGCCAGTTGACCGATGCCAGGCCATGCCGATGGCAGACATGGGTCACACGCGTCATCTTGCCTCACCAGGAAATAATACCTACACGCCCTGGAGATACCACAAGCGTTGAACCAATTGCCAACAAACTCGCTTTCCTCTAGTGGAAATGGAGCACACACGCTTTCGAGTAAATGACCACTCATTACTCCGCGCTTGGGAGTTGCCTCGCGTACTTCCTGCCTCCATCTGTTAGCCATCCGCGTTTACCAATGATGCTATGTGCACTTTCGGAGCAGTTGAGGATAAACTACGGCCTACCACGGTCTTCTCGACGGACGAACGTAGTTCCCAATGAATTCGTGCTGCTTTCCGTCTCTATGGATCAACGGACCCATGGGGAAGTAAGTATTGGGGTAGAGTACCAAATCATGCTGGCCCCTGATCGGAGAAGCATGGTCACTAGTATGGTTTACCATGTCGTAAACCGCAATTTCACCGTCTTTCATGGTGGGGCAAAGAAAGGTTGGCTCGGCAGGATGTAGTGCGCGCTGGTACGCTTCGATTGGGTCTTATAGCTTCTCTGGCTACATATAAAAAGCTAGAAGGACGTTGAGGTATTCCTACAGCAAGTTGCGAACCCTTCAGTGACACATTAGCTTGACTTCCTTCCATCGTTCCTGTAAAATGCATTTCACTTCGCTGATCTCTCTCGCCGTCCTCTTGGGTGTGGCTACTGGTAGGGGCGATCTTTGTCGCTCATCCCGCAGCCATCCTCACGTTGTCAATCTTTACAGCTGTTCCCACTCCTACTGAGCCCTCTCTCGTGGCCCGCGACTGCTCCGCTGAACTTCGCCGTTTCAACATCGAAAGGCGCGAGAAGCGTGGCCTCGGCAAGCGCACCTTCTACACCAACATCCAAAATGTACGACCAATCTGACCTTATCTATTGGCATGACTTACAGTACAACTTAGGCTACTTGCATCGCATCCCCTGATGCTCCTCGAGGTGAGATATATCGCGCGTTCATGTCCGTATGCCGTTACTGATTCGATTCTGATAGTGAACTATGTGGCTAACCCTGTATGAAGACGCCCCATATCGTTCATTCAGCGTACTAATAATAATATGCTCCCTTAGGCTATCCGTGCCGATATCACTGACGGACAACCGTATGTGGTCGAACTTCTTTTAGCCAAGATATGATTAACATTGCCTGATTAGTGGTGTCGCGATGACCCTCGATGTCGGTGTCATGGACATCTCTACTTGCCGCCCCTTGGCCAACACCATGGTCGAGGTTTGGTCATGTAAGCACACTTTCGTCGACGGAGATTCATATTGTTTAACTGATCGTACATACCAGCCAATGCTCAAGGAAACTATGGCTCATTCCTCCGGGGTGCCACCGCGACTTCTTCGTCTGGTATCGCCGAGTTCCAAACTATCTTCCCCGGCTTCTCATCGGGTGCTGCCAATCACGTCAACCTTCTGGTCCACCAGCAGACCATGAGCTCCCCTGTGGCTCACGTGGGACAAGTCTTCTTCACTGATCGATGGACAGACGTCGTGACCATGCAAGCCCCCTACAACGCAAACACGCACTCTCGCATGACGAACGCGCAAGACCCCAACTATGTAGCTGCCAGTAGCTCAGGGTACTCCCCTGTCGTCGAGTAAGTCCCATGTCATTGGTATGTCGTAATGCAATTAGATGCTGACATGGTGACTTGTCAGCGTGGAGTCCATCCACGACGATTGGCCAGAGGGTATTGTCGGGTACATCAGTAAGTGGTCTAGCCTACCGGTTCGGGCACGTCGACTGAATTTCAATCATCAGCTGTCGGGATCAACCCGAGTAAGTCTGTCTGAAAATGGCTGCGTAATCGCATGTAAAGTACTATACTACGAGTTGTGTAATTAACGAATTGGAGTTTTATGGAGCACATGTTTATTGCTAGCACATGGGCCCCGCCTGTGGATATTTACCACCTGGGACCCAGACCGGCATCCGGAGCCGAGACTTGAGCGCTTGAGCGGGAAAGAGACATGGAATGTTTAGATTGAAGGGTGTTGCCAAGCAAGCGAGATTAGTTGTTCCCCGATGATCCAGTGTTGCTTACGTGAAATTTAACAAGTGGTGCCATTCTTCCGAGACTACACAAGCCTGAATTACGATGGTCAGCGCCGTCGAGACTCGCAACTGTTTCCGTTTCAACACCAACTTCTCTTATAACATGCCATATCTCCCAATCGTCCCATTTCCCGCTTAACCGGTTCCATTCCAACATACAAAAGGACTTGACCCTTTCTCATTCTATCCTTTGTTTCTCGACCTCCTTCAGCCCTTGTCGCCACGGCGTTCTCCTTTATAAGTTCTCGTTTCATGAGCGTCGACTGCCCGGAGTCCTAGCTATGCTCAGCAGCCCCTCCGTTTACCTCGACTTCATATCCAGAGAAGCTAAACGAACCGTGTATAACAACCCTTTACTTGTAAATGCTATGTCAAAAGAGCTGGAGATAAGAAATCCTGGACGTATGCCGATTCTCGCAGCCAAGGCTTTGAGCTCAGTTGGGTTCGCTCTGGTGAGTCGCCTTCCTTTGGGCGCAATGCACACAATGAGACCATTACATCTCGTTAGAGCGTTTTCGCCATATGGCTGGATTGGGTTTGTCCTGTCGCGAAGCACCCCCTGCCAGAGTTGCGTTTTCGCCACTCAACCCGAGACAAATCGCGGAGACGCCGTTCAGCTCCAGCTTCGTTCGGGACAGCCACTCAACGGCGGTCTCGTAGGCAGAAACCTCTGCCTACTCGATCAAATACTTCGCCTCAGTTACCAGGCGCCACGCCTGAAGACGCGACAGCCCGAGCAGCCTCGAGTTCCCAGCAACCTCAGCAAGTGGTCCTCCTTGACACCGACACACCAGCTAAGCAGCCAGACCCAGGCTCAAGAGGATCTCTCTCTTCATCGTATACTTTGCCCACGACTCCCCCGCAACACAAGGCGTTTGCTCAAATACACCTTGATACATGCGACGAATCGGTAGAATCCGACGGCTCACATGTCTCTTCTCGCCCATCAGTCACGTCAACATCGGCGCGTCTTGCTCGTATGAAACTTTTTATGGGAAAAACGCGTAAACGGTCACTTTCAACTGCCCCCACCAATCCTGTTCCAGAAGGTACAGTTGCCTTTCGTTTCTTGCCTTTGGCGCCTATTTCCCATCTGACAAACCAGTAACAGTCATGACGGACGGCATTGAGAAGCCCTTGCGTAAGCCTACCTCAGGGTTCGTTCCACCTTGGGCTGCTTCTCGTCCCAGTCCGACGTCGGAGACTGCGACAGACAGTACGGGCGATAAGCCATCAACCCCTCATCGGTCCTTCTTTACACGAAGGCCTCTCTCGGCTCGTCCGACTACAAGCCCATCCGCCACAGTTAGCACTTCCCCCGAACGACCAGCCCGTCCGACCACTCCCACACCGTCGTCCGCTACTACTGTATGTTTTACACGAACACGAAAATCGGATCGACGCCGTTCAGCGCCCATCCCTAGGACGCAGCCCTATGATTATCCTTATTTTGCCGCTATGCCTACACCCCTCGATGACCAGAGTTTCGTCGAAGAGCCTGCCGCTGTCGATGAGTTTGGTCAGCGTTCAGATCGCAACGTTGCTCAGACGCATGCAGGCGTTCTCCGGCAGACAAATGCGAATCTACACTCTCAGCTTGGACACGGCCGTCCGTCGTCCAACGGGAGAACAGCAAGTGAGACATTTACACAGAGGCGTTCGTCGCTACAATCATGATTCCACGCAAACCCATTTGTATATTACCTTTAGACCGGTGAGCGCATTGCCTTCATTTGAGCGATTTTACTAATCATCGCTTCACTTTGTCCACAGCAACATTACATGGCATATTCTCCCCATCATCATTTGGTTATTGGTTATTAACGTCACGATTCATTTTCACGCTACGACGAAGTTCAAGTATCCACGAATCAATGTATCATTATACGACGCTTTCCATGAATACATCAGATACAGAATAATTCAATATAATCCACTTTGCACTCACCTCTAATACTCGTATCGGTTGTGCTAGGCTTTGTACTCTCGACTCTTATGCATGGTAAGTTTTGTGCTAGACTCACACGCCTCCATGCTTCTCTTGCCTCCCATGCCCATTACTGCTCGGACCTGTACTTGCTGGCCAGCATATATAACTGAGGTAGCTTCGGCCCACAAGAACTTACCCCGGTCATGCTTTCCCTTTGCCCACACTTAGTTGGATCCTCGTGCATCGTCGCCCGGCCATCCGCCATGGTCTTTCCCCTTCTTTGTTTTATCGCGTTCCTCCCCATTGTCCTGTCAAAACCCATAACATCTTTGAGCCCCATCCCCTGTCTGAAGAATAGAGCACTAATGACCTTCGAAGACCTCATCGCATGCTTCGACCGGTTCACTGTCTCATTCGACTTCTACAACCAGTCCACATACGACTTGGCACAACCTTCGACTGACGAACTTACCGCCTGGTTGGCAGCGATCGACGCTCTTCTACACGTGGACGCTAACTGCACGACAATTACCCTTCCCAGTATTCTCTCGGATCTTTACACAGTCTCTTTGTATACCGAATTCGCTCCCGATGGCTCGCAGAAGGCGTTTTGCATTCTCTCGGAAGCGCAATTCGATGTGAATTCTGGGTTCTACGTCAAAGGATGGGGACTGGTCGCTGTGCCTGCCGAGCGACCCCAGCCTTCACGAATGTTGCATTTCGGCGTGCCACATCCTATCTTTGATATGAATACCCCCGAGCAGGCTGCTGCGCTGTTTAAGAGGACAGGCGCAAAGAGCTTTCTTGTTACCGGTAGGATAAGGAACGCCTTTCAAGTAAACACAACATGTATACATCCCGATCCCGGGGATGGGCCATGGTTCAAGACTGATCCTGCTCATGATAAGGTGGGTTGTGTTTGTTCGAAGCTGTCCGCATATGTTCTGTAGGGACTGTTGATGCTGATGTTGAAATGTCCTCGTAGAATGAACCTTTCTTCGCTGCAGCCAAGACTATACGAAATTGGCAGAATGAACAAGGAGGGTGTCCGTCAGAGTCTTGCGCGTTCATCCAGATGCATGGAAAAGCTGCTAGTTCCTGTGCCACGGATACCGTCTTCATGTCCACTGGTTTAGGTAGATAAAAGTGTTTCGTGTGCAACCTCTTCATGACTCATTCGTGAATCTTAGGTAACTCACCATCGTCCGTTGCGTGGTACACCCAGACCGTGACTGCGCCTATCAGGAGACTACAGGTGCAACTTCGGCAGACGTTCCCAGCGTGGACTTTTTCTTTACCTTCGGAAAGCTCTTGCGGCCTCGTAGCGACGACCAATGTATTCGGGAGGCTGCTTAACGGAATTGAGGAGGAGCAGGTTTGCGTTGAGGCTGCCGATGCTACCACTGTATCCGGCGAGTTTATTCACCTTGAACAGAGTTTAGCAGCTAGGGGCGCAGCGAAGTATGATCTGTGGGGTGAGGCAATTGGTCGTACTTTCGTTGCTGCGTAGTACTTGCGTAGTACTCTAAAGAAATGAGAATTCCCCTGGTTCCAACTTCCCACTTCTTCAAAGTAGCGCCCAACTCTCATCAACAATGAACACATACGCTCTTGTATTGATGCTCCCACTGCCATGGTATTCTGGCACTGGTTCAGCACGCATGTCCTCGTCCAGCAGCTGCTTAATAGTTCCTCAGTCCCGTTCATCCATCCAAGCACTCTGACAGTGAACTTCCCAACCACGAACGCTATCCCCTGTCTCCGAAAGGACCGAAATCCAACATTGGCGACCCTTGAGGACGTTATAACCTGTTTCGACGAATTTTCCGTCTCCGAAGCCTTCTACAACCAGACTACATACGACTCAGCTCAGCCTACGGGGGATGAGCTTACTGCATGGGCGGGAGCGATTGATACACTTCTACGCTTAGATGGCAACTGTTCGTCTGTCCGACTCCCAGAACTACTCGACGGACCCTATGCGGTCTCATCTTTCACCGAGTCCACCTCCACTTCCCATAAGTCATTTTGCGTCCTCTCAGAGTCGCGATATGATACAAACTCTGGCTACTACGTGAAGGGATGGGGGCTGATCATAGTCCCTGCTGCTCGACCCCGACATTCCCGAAATCTCCATTTCGCTGCACCCCATCCAGTGTATGATATGGACACACCCACCCAAGCTGCCGCCCTTTTCAAAAGAACTGGGGCAAAGAGCTTGCTCGTCGCTGGAAGGATGCGATCTGCGTTCAAGGAAAGTACGACGTGCGTACAACCTCGTCCCAGGAATGGTCCCTATTGGAAAACGGACCCTACTCACGATAAAGTACGCTACTATCTTGTCACATTGGCAGGATAATCTATTGGCTCTGAGACGCTATTTCGCTCAGAATGACCCTTTCTTCCATGCAACCAAGGCCATCCGTGACTGGCAATTTGAACAAGGAGGTTGTCCTTCTGAATCCTGTGCTTTCATTCAGATTCATGGCAAGGGAGTGAATACCTGCAAGTCTGACACCGTCTTCATGTCCACGGGTTTGGGTGAGCATTCCCCACTGTGTAAGATATCAGCCTCGATTCCTTACGATTCTGGCCTCGCTAGGAAGATCGCCTTCCTCCATTGCGTGGTATAACTCATCTGTGACTTCACCCATCAGACGACTACAGAAGCAACTGAGACGAGCCCTCCCGGCGTGGAACATTTCCTCACCCTTGGAGAGTTCCTGCGGTCTTGTAGCAACAACCAATGTGGTCGGGAGGCTGTTGAATGGGATATGTGAGGAGCATGTCTGTCTCAAAGCCGCTGATGCTAGCACAGTCTCGGGGCATTTCATTCACTTGGAGCAAAGTAGAGCTGCACGAGCTCCCGAAAATTACGACTACTGGGCCGAAGCCCTGAGGCACACCTTTATCACCGTATAAAGGGATCCATGGTGTTGATCAATGCAAGATTCATTGTGATACATCATAGAGTTGATAAGGTACATTTGAAGACGTAAATACTATATGCCATTAGATATCGTGGCTCTTGTGCAGACGAAGAAGGGCGAAAGGCGTGAGGCGTAAGGACGGTGACAAAGGAGTCTAGTCGAACAAGGGGTCTAAATGCTCTAATACGTGTAGAAGAAACCAGGACGACCATCAATCGGTGGAGAACGGCCCTCGCGCACAGCCTTGTTCTTGTAGTAGTAAAACGTTGTGTTTGTAATCGCGATGAGGATGATGAGCAACTGTGACCCAATAGTGACCCACACTGAAGAAAGACGCGTGAATGAGTGAATAAGTACGAGCAGAAGTAGGTGGAAGGCTTACAGCCTGGGCGGTATCCAGGGGCGTCCTGAGAACGGTAAACTGTGGATGCAATGATTCCACCAACGCCGCCACCACCGATAGTGATAGCTGTGGTAAATGCGCGCTTGGTGTGACCGGCGATGTTGTTTTGGAGATATCCGAGAGTACCGGGAACATTGGCAGAGCCGCCAGCAATTCCCAGGAAGACGCCGAAGTAACGCACACCATTATTTGTATGGAACGCAGTCTGGAAAGCAAAGTCAGCATGATGGGGGTATGTAGCGGTAATTCACCAACCAAGCACAAGCCTATGATAGCGATGATGGCTTGGAAAATCAAGAATGGCGCACGCAGCACCCACTTGTCACTGAGAACGGCCAATCCGAAGGAGAAGATGGCAGCGAAGACGTAAGGAGGCGCGGTGAGTAATTGAGCATCAAGGGTGCTGTATCCCATTCCGCCAACCAAGATAATGGGCAAGAAGTAAGCGAAGGCCTACAAGAGAGTCTCGTAAGTACATGTTCATATATCATATTATGCCAAGTTTAACTCACGTAAGTTGTGGTGCAAACAGCGCCGAACATGAGGGAGAAAGACCACAAATGGGGGTCAATTAAGTACTTCGCGAACTTGGCCAGGGTCCAGTGGTCGTATTGAGCATCGGAGCGATCATTGTCGATACGAGCGAGGACCCATGCAGTCTCCCCGGAAGTCAAGAACTTGTTCTTATCAGGGAAATCTTGGACAAGGAGGTACGCAGCGATACCCGCAAGGAGGGTAACAGTGCCAAAGATGATCTATGATGAAAGACTGAGTCTCCGAACGCCATCCATGGACGCAGATAATACATACGAAGATCCACTGCCAGCCACCCAGGCCTCGAAGGCCTGCCATCTCCGCAATACCACCTGCTATAGCAGAAGAGAATCCGCTGACCATTATAGATACGACATAAAAGCCTGTCAAACGCTTCTGGACCTCATGGCGGAGATACCATGTGCTGATGATGTATGCACAGGCAGGGAAGAACCCGGCCTCAAGAATGCCAAGGATCGTGCGACAAATGACGAGCTCCCACCACGTCTTGATGAAGCCTAGCCAAGCATCAATACAAGCTCGATATGGTTAAAGAGGCGCATTATACGCACCCATTCCCAGCATCACTGAGCCCCACAGGACAGTGATTGTGCCAATCTAAGGGAAGTCAGTAAGGCGAGCAACAGGGAGCACAACTTGAGACCTTACCCAACGGGCAGCGCCAACCTTGCGGATCAAGATATTTGACGGTAGCTCGAAGATGATATACCTAAGACGTTTGTTAGAATTGATCAGTTGGGGGATTAGGTAGTCACACACGGCACGAAGAACATCAGTGTGGCGAGAGAGTAACGTGTTCCAACTTGGAGCTGAAGATCCACAGCCATGCCTGCGACGTAGGCGTTTCTATGGGGGGCAGCAGACGAATAAGCGACGATAGGATGCGTGCGCCCGGGCAAGGACTTACGAAATGTTGACTCGATCAATGAGAGAGATAGAGTAAAGAATGGCGAGGATAGGTAGCAGCCGAATGTCAATCTTCCGCAGTGTTCGCTTTTCGAAGGACGGGTCGACACTGCTTTCTACATCGTGCTGGGGTTGATCGTCGCTTTTGTTCTCAACGAAGTCGGCAGAAGCTTTCTCCGATATGGAGGGAGACATTGTGGGGTACTTGTGGGGTACTGCGAAGGATTACAGGCGGGAAGGTGTGAGGCCCGTGGGGGTTTGACATTCCAATGCTACGTTCTTATATGCCCTAGAATAAACCCTGGGCAGCCGTAAGTGATCGTACTGTAAGGCGCCCGTCCAGGCACAAAAACAAATGGTTTACTTGTGAAAACGCAATTTAGGTCGATATCGAAACCGACTAATAGACCCTGGTGAACCGCATGGACTCAAGGGTCCGACCCCGCAGATCTGAGCGATCGTTCCGTACCTCCGCACCTATCTTCTCTTTCCAGACTCTTCCCCGCCTCCATTCCCCATATTTGTCCCTTGGAAACCTATGGGGGAAAGAGAGTTTGGGGCGAGTCAGGACTGTGCCCCTCTGCGGCCGATTCTCAGTCGCGGCCAGTCGGGAAAATGGTAGAGAAAATACCGATAGGGACCCTGAGGCCCTGACTTTGAAACATTTCGTCCAGTAAGCAACAAAGTGATTGTAACAACGAGAAGAAATGATGATTTACCCCAGAAAGTCGATGTCCGTCTGGAGTGGCTTTTGGTACAAGGAGAGGCAAAGCTCCTGCAATTTGCAGTTTTGACGATATTATGCAAGGTTGCCACCAGCGAAGGTCAAAAGCATCAAAATTCGGAGCATGGCCATTTGCCAAGCAGCTTGGCGCTGGCGAGCTGACGAAGACATGATCGCCGATCGAGGATAGTGCCTGGATCTTTTGAAAGAACTGGACACTCCACTTTATTCGGCCAACGGATACATTAGGTAGTCATTGCTTCTTACGCCCGACCATCATTATCTAAGAGGGCGAGCATGGCTCCGATAACCGGGTTCGCCTTATCGATATCCAGTAGTCCACCCTCTTCAAAGCGTATACGGAGCCGTACATCCAGTAGTTGTCTGCAAGATTTGTCGAATGCGAGGCAAAAGGAACGAAAGGAATGTGGACCGACCGTAACTGATTAACCAAAACCCCAATTCGAGGCCACGCTTTGAGCTTTATACTACCTTCAGTACTGTGGATTGTAAGGCCTCCGGCAACATGGTTGATTGACAGCAAACCGCCGAACAACAACAGGCCATATACTGGGATCTATGGATTGTCAGACATCGAGGACGCAATAGATGGATGATTATCTACCTCCGTAACATTTCGTATGAATGACTTAGTAGTTATGTGTTGCTGAAAGTACGCTACGAAGTCGGAGCCCCACACCGACGTACCAAACAAGACACTTGATGGGTGTAGAAACGTCCTCTCTGCTCTCAAGTCGTAGAATCGGAATTCTTTAGCGGTATTCTCGCGTTGCACGGTTCCGGCTTGAACCTTGTCGAATTTGACGGCGCCGACCGGCAAGTGCACTCGCGCAACCCGCGGCCAGAGCCCACTTGTGACAATCGCCTTCAGCAGGTTCACGTTCTCCTTATTGACATTGAGGCTGGGGTCGGATGGCGATGCTTTAAAGGGCACGAATCCGATATCAGCCAGAGCAGACATGAACTCATTTCTGAGAGTAGTTATCTCGCGAATGGCGGCAATAGAGATGAAATTCTGTCGAGAAAAGTCAACATGGGGACGAAACTTATAGCGGCAACCGAACCTGGGTGCAATAATGGATGACTTCGCCCTGGCTACGCCCCGTCGCACGGAGGCCGATCACCTCCGCATAGGCTTTGGCATCTGTGAGAAGGTCACTACTGCTACTGGCAAATTTCATCCTTGCTCTAAAAGTCAATCAATCAGGGTTCAATAGGAGGATTTACGAGAGCAAAAATGACTCGCCGATTGGCCTCTTCTCTTTGGTCGAGAGGACTGGCAAATAGGGGTTTGGATGATAATATGGCGACAACGCTGAGCATCGGATCGATGCACCGAAAGACTGTACTGAGAACGAGCATCTAGACATTCAGAGTCATCACGGCAGGTTGTAGGGTTAAGCAACACTATACGCACTTTGCCAAGCCTTAGATCAACGGGGAGCACGGACTTCACGAGCTGAGTTGAGATACTACGAACAAATATGCACGCATAAATGCTCACTAGATGGGTTCCTAGTGGTGTGAGAGAGCCTGTGGAATCAAGGGCGCCTAAATCTGTTAAAACGCTGAGAGCCTTCCGAACAGCCGAAACATTGGGGGGATCAAGGGCACGATCTAGGTAGTACTATTGTTGTCACGGACGTTGAGTACCGGCAGGAACGATGAACTTATTGACAAACATACCTCGATGTTTTCCTGTTGCCTCATTGCCTTCACAGAAAGAAGAATATTCTCCAACGGGACCCTGAGGATTTCAGGTATGGGGAAATCCTCCATCTGTGATTCTCTCCTTCGGGTAAACAACTTGAAGCATTTACCGGGTTTCGTTCTGCCCGCCCGCCCTCTCCGTTGCCTCCCCGCTGCCTTGCTAATCCAAGTTTCTTTTAACGTTGTAAAGCCTAGGTCAGGGTTATAGGCATTCTCCTTGACTTTCCCTGAATCAATGACATAGACGACATCGTCAATAGTAATGGATGTCTGTGGAGGGCAAATGTGTAAGGATATACTGAGCGTATGGTGGGGTTCAAGAACCGACCTCAGCAACATTAGTAGCGACAACGATTTTCCACTTCTTCGTGGGGGCAAACACACGCAATTGCTCATCACTGGATAGATTGGAGTGAAGGGGGAATACATCGGATACACCCGAAGGGACCGAAGAACGGATAGCCTCAATGCATTGACGAATTTCTTGGACACCGGAAAGAAAAATGAGGACCGCAGCAGGTTCCTCCGAGGATATAATATAGCCGAGTAGGGTGGATATGAGCTGCGCCCACATGCATTAGTGCAGTGGTACCTTTAACAAGGGGATGATTACCCGAAAGTCTGTCCCGGTATTGTGACTAACGGCGCTGATTGCTCGAAGGTCGTCCTCCGAAAGACGCCCTCGTGCTTGAAGTTCTTGCAATTCAGAATCGACTCCTTTTGTGGCCTTATTGGGCCTTTTGGCGATTGGCTGGTATCCAATCTTAGGTATGATGTCTTCGAGGTACCTGACCTGCGGTGAGACATCATGGCGACTAAAGGGTACAAAACACCAACAGGTCGGTAACGGGGTAGGTGAAGCCCGGTATATTGAGCAGCGGTGCTCCGTTGAAGTACTTCGTGAATATCTGGTAATTTACTGTGGCGGACATCAGAACTATCTTCAGAGTGGGGTGGTGAGTCAGCAGTTCTCTAAGTTCTAGCAGCAGAAAGTCACAATCAATGGATCGTTCGTGGACCTGAGGGGAAAATAAAATTTGGCATTAGCATGGGAGCGCCAGGGACCCACCTCGTCAACGACGATATGTGTAACATCCTCGAGCTTGTCTCCACTGCTGAGCCTTCTCAGGACAACACCAGTTGTACAAAAAAGTAACTTGGTCTTGGCAGGATCGTATCTCGATTCGCCACGTATAACATAGCCAACGGAAGCATCCTGGGTGCGCTCGTGATGCACCCTTTCAGAAACAGAAATGGCAGATATCCTGCGGGGCTGAGTTATGAGGATAGACGCCTGAGATCCCGATCCAGAAAGTATAAGAGAATCCAAGATGAACTGAGGTACTTAGTGGGAAGTTAGCGGGCAATAAATGGCCAAAGATATTTGAAACGCCAAGTACATTGGGTTGTTTTACCGCTGCCTGAGTGGTGAAATTAGCGATGATAGCGCTGGATTGAACCTACGCGCGCACCGGTCTCGCCAACAACTACGACAACTCTATTTTTGTCGAGGTAGTCCAAAAAGGCATCCTTAGCCTTAAAAGCTGGAAGATTCTTGCGGACTTCAAGGATCTCCGTGTACTACGGCAATCAGCAAACGCACACCTGCGGGCGTGATTCAGTGGCAATACCTTGGCTCTCTTGCACACATTTTCAAATTCCTGTTTCACTTGAGCATCCGTCCGTGGGTCACCTTTGGCCGGTCGGTGTCGGCGAGGTTGACGCAATAGCACAGGTGCTATTGCTGCTTCTGGTTGTGCGGCGAGGTCCTGAGGAACTGGTTCGGACGGAGCAATGAGATGCTTCGTGACTTCTGATATGTCTGGAGGGCCGATCTCATCCAAGGCTGCCCATTCATCTTCCAAGATGCGCATGGAAATCATACAGAGTCCTTCCTCCGCTGGATCCACTTCCTTCAACTCCTGCAAAAGCCGGGATAGCAGATGAAGCCGAATGTAGGCAGGGACTGAAGCGGATGTGATATACATGGGGGTGAAGCCTACGGCAGGGAAGCGTCCTGGTGACAATAGTATATGGAGATGGATGGGAGCGCTGAATAGAGGCATGATAAGGTGCGAAGAATCCTCTATATGAGCCCCCAAAGCAGTAAACTCTTCCTCAGCAACCATGTACAGCTGGGGATGCTGGGTATCGGGATTGGTGGTCATATCGCTGCCGATAAGACGCTGACACAGGACGGCGGTCAAAACCTCGAAGCTTTGCAAAGTTTGAGGGTCAGAGCCAATATCTTGGACGGCACGAACTGGCCAGCCAGCTTCCTTGATGGCTTTGTCTTTGATCCACCGTTGCTTCAAGTCTTGACTTCCCGAGTGCCCCGAAGTGATAAATGGATTGGAAGAATTGTCTGATGGCAGGAATCGGGTGGGCAAATCGCACTCAGGGAGATTCAAGATGAGATACTCGACCGACGCTTGCAAAGGGGGATGTGCGGCGAGGAGGCTACTAGCTAGGGTTGAAGGCACTGACAGGAATTCAATAGCCCTCTTCACTTGTTGATCGTTGAAGCCGAGTGTTTTCAACTGGCTCGTCGTTCCTTCCTTGTCCCGCCCCAAGAGCGTCTTGGGGGTGGTATCGGCTTCAGGATACATATCTATACCCTGAACATGGTAGATTAGGCGGCGACGTTGGTTCAGCAAGGATAGTTAGCAAACTTTTTTAATGCTATCCTCCACCATAGCCCTAAGGTCGGCAGCCATACGGACTTCAGGGCATTTAGCAAATTCATTAGAAAACGCTGAGGCACGCGTTGAGCCCGTAGGTTCCTGTGCATCGGCTTGCCTTTTGGCAGCCTTCACCTGTCGCTCGTCGACCGCCTTCCGAGCCACGAAGGGGTCGGATTCGTACATCCAACTCTGATGTTGAGGCGCTTGCTTGTGTTCCAATGCAAGCTCGTTCCAATAATCACGCGGGCCTTTTGGAAGGACTAGTTGCAGCTGTATGCCATTGCAGCACTATTGATACCTGCATGTTTAAGAGAGGCCGGCACATTCGAAGCTGATCTCGGACGAACACGATAAAGAGCATACGTCGCTCCCCAGTGCCTAGCTTCAATTGCTGAAGGTCGTATGTACGGCGGGTGTGGCTCAAGGCGTACTGTATCTGTTCCGGTCTCTGATTTCTTGTTGATCCGTTTGAGAGTGATGGAAAATGAATACCCATCACCTTTCCGAGGCTAGGAATCAAAATTAGCTGAACGTTCAGGGAAACGATACACCAGGATCTTGCCGTATCAATTATCGGTTTCTCCCATCCATTCTTCTGACACCTGTGCTTAACATGTACTTGGGGACTGACAAAGCGGCCCGGAAGAGTGAGACAATTACCTTTCCATTAAGAGGCTAGCAGGATACTTAGAACCGGAGGGAAACAGAGGCTTGCTGTCTAACGTAGAGGCAGAATCTTGGGGGGGCTTATCTTTTGACTTCGACGAGTTACCAGCATTTCCAGACTTGACTATGTGTTTTTTGGGAGGCATTTGTGCGTGAAAGGTTGAACTTGGAATGAATTGGCTGGGCAGGTATAGGCGTTTGTTTGGCGTCTATGCTGATGATTAAGTCAGCAATGGGCTGCTGTGGTGCTGTGGCCGCCATCAACTTGAACGCAACTTTCTCCACCACTCTTCATGGCCACATCCGACCTCTACAACTTAGAATTCCTATCGCTCGTTGCGAAGATCACACAGGAAATTGACAATCATACTGGACTTCACGATAAAACCCTCGCCGAGTTTGTAATTAATCTCCATGAGGAGTCAAGTAGTAACCTTGCAGCCTTCAAACAGGCTCTCAACGATGCTGGCGCACCTTTCCCTGACTCCGTAGTCGAAAATATCGATCGACTCATCTTAAGCATGCATCCAAAGCACAAAAAGAAATTTGCGTCAGTGTCGAATGGAGAGTCGAAAGGCAAGGAACCCGAGTTGTCAGAGCAGGAGAAGAAGAAGCGCATGCTGCCAGGCTTGGCTTTGAAGGACTTGGAAGCTCCTCCGGTTGTATCTGACGACGTTTTCTTGAAGGAGATTGGGGACCTCGTTTCGGGGAAGAAAGTCCCGACCAAGCGGCCTGCTGAAGATCACAACCGCCCCCCCAAGCGTGTCCGTCGAAGTCCTTCATGGTCTCCGCCTAGGGAGCGTTCACCTAGTCCGCCCCGCGGTCGTGGGTATGGTCGTGATGAAAACCGCGGCCGTGGCGGCGCCCCTCGTCAAGACGACAGACCTGTGGTATTTAAGATATACAATGGAAAGGTCACCGGATTACGAGAGTTTGGCGCCTTCGTCACATTAGAAGGTGTAGTTGGTCGAGTTGAAGGTGAGTTGTGCCTCAAAAACCTCTTTACGTTTTACGTGACCGTCTCGTCCAATCTTTCAGGAATGGTGCATGTATCTAACATACAAACCGGGGTTCGAGCGAACTCAGCCGCAGATCTACTTAGCAAAGGACAGTCTGTGAAGGTGAAGGTTATGAGTGTTGCGCCGAACCGACTGAGTTTGTCGATGAAGGACGTCGATCAGACCAGCGGAAGAGACCTCACTCCACATCTCCGGATAAAATCTGAAGCTGAGATGGAGGAGGAACGTCAACGGGCCGTACGAGCCTCGTCCGGTGCCAACTCAGTCCCATTAAACTCCAAGAACGATGCCCCCGTACGCTCAGCGAAGCGGCTTACCTCGCCTGAGAGATGGGAGATCAAGCAACTCATCTCTTCTGGCATCATCGATGCATCAGAATACCCCGACTTGGACGATGACCTCAACAATCCTACAGCTCATATGGAAGTCGAAGAAGAGTTAGATGTTGAAGTTCGGGAGGACGAACCCCCTTTCCTTGCCGGTCAAACCAAACGCACTTTGGAGCTGAGTCCCGTCAAGATTGTCAAAGCTCCGGACGGGTCATTGAACAGAGCGGCTTTGGCGGGTGCGGGTTTTGCCAAAGAGCGCCGTGAACTACGTCAACAGGAGGCCAATGAGGTGGCTGACTCGCAAGCTCGTGACTTCAGTCAACCGTGGCTTGATCCCATGTCGCAGGAGAGTGACAAAGTCTTCGCACAGGATATGAGAGGCAATGCCCGGAATCAAGTAGGCGAAGTGCCCAAGTGGAAGGAAGAGACCTTCAACAAGGCAACCACCTTTGGGCAAATCACCAGCCTCAGCATTCAGGATCAACGCAAGAGTCTGCCTATATACAAGCTACGAGACCCCCTTCTGCAAGCTATATCTGATGTAAGTCACATACTGCCGTCTCTACTTCATGGTTCTCACACGTCCATAGCATCAAGTTCTTATCGTTGTTGGCGATACTGGTTCCGGAAAGACCACGCAAATGGTGCAGTATCTAGCCGAATCTGGGTATGCTGAGAGAGGACGTATTGGATGTACACAGCCCCGTCGTGTCGCAGCTATGTCCGTGGCCAAGCGAGTTGCAGAGGAGGTTGGGTGTCGTCTTGGCCAGGAGGTCGGATACACGATTCGTTTCGAGGATTGCACAAGCCCGGAAACGCGAATCAAATACATGACCGACGGTATGCTCCAGCGGGAGTGTTTGATTGACCCAATGTGCAGCTCATACTCCGTAATTATGCTTGACGAGGCTCATGAACGTACAATCGCAACGGACGTTCTCTTTGGTCTAATGAAGAGTAAGTTTCCTTACCAATACTGCATCTACCTCAGTATCTCACACCGCTTACAGAGGCCGTGAAGCGTCGGCCAGACCTCAAACTCATCGTCACTTCCGCTACTCTAGACGCTGAGAAATTCTCAAAGTATTTTTATGGATGCCCTATTTTCACCATTCCTGGTCGCACTTTTCCGGTCGAAATTCTCTACACCAAAGAACCTGAATCCGATTACCTCGACGCATCTCTCATTACCGTAATGCAGATCCATCTCTCAGAACCTCCTGGCGGTGTACTTTTATTCCTCACCGGTCAAGAAGAGA
Source organism: Pleurotus citrinopileatus (assembly GCA_017312325.1). NCBI lineage: Eukaryota > Fungi > Basidiomycota > Agaricomycetes > Agaricales > Pleurotaceae > Pleurotus > Pleurotus citrinopileatus. The sequence goes on along the minus strand of BHFW01000018.1, from coordinate 1,132,670 downwards.
TCGACACTGCATGCGAGATTCTGTATGAACGGATGAAAGCACTTGGCCCTAAGGTTCCCGAACTAATCATCTTGCCCATTTATTCTGCCCTCCCATCCGAGGTGCAATCTCGTGTCTTCGAACCAACCCCACCAGGCGCGCGGAAGGTCGTGATTGCTACTAATGTCGCAGAAACCAGCTTGACGATCCCGGATATCTACTACGTCATCGACCCCGGTTTTTCGAAGCAGAATGCCTTCGATCCAAAACTTGGTATGGATTCATTGGTCGTCATGCCTATATCGCAAGCCCAAGCACGTCAACGCTCTGGTCGTGCTGGCCGCACCGGTCCTGGAAAATGCTATCGCCTCTATACTGAGGCCGCATACCGTAACGAAATGCTGCCCAACGCTATCCCTGATATTCAACGGACAAATCTGTCATATACCATCCTACAATTAAAGGCTATGGGCATCAATGACTTGCTCAGCTTTGATTTCATGGATCCGCCTCCTGCCCCAACGATGTTAACGGCCTTGGAGAATCTATATGCGCTTTCGGCGTTAGACGACGAGGGGTTGTTGACGAGACTGGGCCGCAAAATGGCTGACTTTCCTATGGAACCTCCTCTTGCTAAGATGTTGATTGCTTCCGTGGAGTTAGGATGTTCTGATGAAATCCTTTCTATCGTTGCGATGTTGTCGGTGCAAACCGTATTTTATCGTCCTAAGGAGAAGCAAGGGCAAGCTGACTCGAAGAAGGCCAAGTTCCACCAGCCTGAAGGGGACCATCTGACTCTGCTCACCGTATACAACGGATGGAAGGGGGCTAACTTCTCAAATCCTTGGTGCTACGAGAACTTCATCCAGGCTCGTAGCATGCGACGAGCACAAGATGTCCGGAAACAGTTGCTAGGTATCATGGATCGGTATGTCACTACTTTACTACTTCTTCGTTATCGTCTTCACATATCCACTACAGCTACAAGCACGATGTCGTATCTGCGGGACGTGACTACAACCTCGTCCGGAGAGCTATCTGCTCTGGTTTTTTCCGTAACGCTGCCAAGAAGGACCCACAAGAGGGCTACAAAACCTTGGTGGAAGGAACCCCTGTCTACATTCACCCGTCATCGGCACTTTTCAACCGGAACCCTGAATGGTTGGTCTACCATGAACTAATCCTTACGACGAGGGAGTATTGCCATAATGTCACGGCTGTAGAGCCAAAATGGCTGGTTGAGGTAGCTCCTCAATTCTTCAAAGTTGCCGATGCCAACAAAATCAGCAAACGTAAACGACAAGAGAAGATCGAACCGTTATTCAACAAATACGAGAAAGCAGACGAATGGAGGTTGTCCAAAGTCAGGCGGAGCGCTCGCTCGGTACGTATCTGCTATCTGTCTTCAGTACCTCTGCTAACACAACCTTCATCAGAGCCAAACATTTGGCTAAGTCTCACACTATGTATTGTATTATATATAGATTTCCATTCGCTGTGGACTCCTGTTTTTGGCGAAAAGTTTCTGTGGAACATAGGTGGCCAGTTCCCAGGCGATGGGGCTTGTGACCTCAGAGCAGACGCTATATGTAACAATCCCCCTAATATTACCTCTGCGTTTTGTTCGCCATGTCATCTAAGCATATATTCCAGTCCACCGACGATTTAGTCCTCAGGTCACTTCGCGGGGCTGTCGCCCTCAACAAGTCTCTCGCGTTGTTCGTGGATAATTAACACTAGCTTCGTCAGTCTGATTACTGAGCTACAGGGATTCTCGCCATAAAGCGGTATATGTTCGCGGTCTGAACCAAGACACTCGGGTTGCCCTAGTGGCTGGCGGTGGGGCAGGCCATGAACCCGCCCATGTGGGGTATACTGGCCGTGGAATGCTCTCCGCCTCCGTATCAGGGGATATATTCGCCAGTCCTGGGGCCCACCAAATCATGGCTACCATGTGGCACGCTACGACTGGTGGCAGTTCAATCACCACACCACAAAAGGACATCTTGGTCATAATTAATAACTACACGGGTGACCGTTTGAATTTCGGTCTCGCAATCGAGAAGGCCACAAAGGAATGGCCAGGTGTCAAGATTGACAGCGTGGTGGTAGCTGATGATGTTTCTCTACTTGATAGACAATCAGCAGTGGGTCCTCGCGGTCTAGCAGGAAACATTCTCGTTTGCAAGCTACTAGGCGCTTTCGCGGGCCGAGGCAACGATCTCCGCGCCGTCAAGGCTCTAGGAGATGCGGTGGTGGACAATTTGGCGAGTATCGGAGTAGGGTTGGCGCATTGCCACTTGCCCGGACAAGAAGGGGAATCGTTGAACCTTAAAGAAGACGAGTGCGAGATAGGTCTCGGGTTGCACAATGAAGCTGGCGTGAAAAAAACAAGACTCGACAACCCAACGACCCTAGTGGCGGAGATCATTCGACTACTTAGGCGTGGCGGGAGGAAGGAAGATGACGGTAGTCAAGTCATTTTCATGAATGACCAAGATGAATACATTCTGGTGCTCAACAATCTAGGAGGTATATCTCAGCTGGAAATGGGAGCTGTTCTAGACGAAACGCTGGTCCAACTCCGTAAGGACGTGTACAGTTAGTAAGCGAAGAGAGCTGATGGTTTTGCTAGGGGACGAAGGCATCAAGCCGACCCGCATTTACATGAGCTCATTTATGACCTCCCTTAATGCGCCCGGCTTTTCTATCAGTATTTTGAATGCCTCAGGAGCTGAGCGCAAGGTATCAGAATCCAGCATAGCCCAAGTCAATATCGTAGAACTTTGCGATGACCAAACGGAAGCCATAGCGTGGCCACGATCCCACATATGCCATCAGGACTGCCATCCAGAACGCCAGACCGAGGTGCTTAATGATGCACCTATGGTACAGCAAAATCAAACTGCAACACGAGGACTTACTTGGAAAGCCGTGGACGTATCTCCGTTCGCAGTCTTACGAGGAGTTCGAGGAGCATCCAAGGCGGTTCTAGCATCGGCTAGCGACATGACGGAATTCGATACCATCACGGGGGACGGAGACTGCGGCGACACATTTACCAAGGGCGCGAAAGGCAAGCAAGTTTCATTACTTCTTCACCAGGCAGGAATTGAGCGAACCGTAAACAAGCGGTGCTTCAACTCTGCGACGAGATAGAACCTACAATCACATCGATTAGTCTGGCGGAGCTGGTTGGGCGTCTTGGGACAACTCTAGAAAATTCAATGGGAGGAACTATCGGGGCCTGTAAGTCTTAGGTATCTTTTTGTAAGGGTTGACTGAATCTCCCCAACTTCAGTGTTCGCAATATTCCTGACCGCGTGGTCTGAGAGGCTAGCAAACCCACAAAGGCAGTATTCAAATTGGTTATCAGCTTCGATGAACCAAGCAATGGAAACATTATTCAAGTACACGCCTGCAAGGCCCGGCGATCGCACTGTGATCGATGCGCTTCAACCACTGATACAAGCCTTGGAATCCAAGAAGCCCATGAAAGAAGTACTGATGACCACGAGACAAGGCGCTGAAAGTACAAGAGGGATGGAACCAAAATTGGGTCGCGCTGTGTATGTCGCCTCCGGTCTGGAGAGTTGTATGTTGCCACCGGATCCGGGAGCATGGGGCATAGCTGCTATGACCGAAGGGTATTGCGCCGGATACGCGGACTGAGCTGTACAGTGTCCTGAAAGCGGGAAAACGCGTGTTCTATGACAGATAATATACATTTCTTTGAGGAGAGTGGATACTCGTCAAAGGGCACGATATCATGGAGAGAAATAGACTAACCTAGCCAACAAATCTCAAGGAGTCCGCTCCAACGTAGTACTTAGCGACTTCGCCTACCTTGGTAGGAGGAGCAGCAGGGTCAGGGACTAGCATGAACGTCTGTGAAAAGACGCGAGGGTGTCCATCAAGAGTCCTAGCAGGTGTGCTAGGGGGATTGCCAGACGGTCCTTGCCCATGCGTGACGTTGCCTGATACTGTGACAAGCAATGATGGGGGTGAAGTACCTATTCAGCATCGTAATTATTATACTATTTCAACAGAAGGAGCCGCGTAACACGACTGTACCGGGAATTGGGTGACAATCGAAGGAATTGACATCATGTTTGGTCGGGGGCATGTTCTCGATAAGCGCTCTTAGCCCCTCTGCGCCCTGGTACGGTTTTCCATTCCAAGTCAAGGAGGAGGTTGGTCGGTAGAACTGAGGCAGATCGGCTACACGCGTATCAGAATCATACGTCGCGTAATAGATGCGGGTGAAGTGGTCTGCAGCTCTAGTTGCGATTTCGACACTGTCAGTGGTGGCTGATTAGTAATTTGATGGTGTTGAGCAGTATAACGCGAACTCTTTAGGCGTCAGAGTGCTAGCATTTGAGACGGACATGTAAGTCGATGGATGATGGTGACTAGAAACTTTTATGACCGTGAGGTGACTCGAGTTGTCAATTGATTTGTGCCTATTTGCCAAACGCCACTCAAACTGAGAAGTATCCTGACTAGGGGCTTCCTTGGGCTTGGGCCTCTGGCTTGAAATCAATACGCTCAGATGGCCATCATGGCATACTGGCAGATATTGGGCAGATACGTTGTATTATCGCCATATTATCCCATCAAAATTTTCGGTCGCTCCGGAGTAAAATATTTAGCTAGTCAGTGGCGACTGTCAAAGCAAGTCAAAGGCAACGCGGTTGAGGGAGTTGTATGATCTCCATGTCTCGACCTGCTTTACGTCTGACCACTAGTACGTAGCCTACTTTGTCTTAACAGCAGTGTTGGGGGGAGGGGGGTGAAGTCAATGCACTATGATCTGGGTGCGATGCATTGAAACTGAATACGGCCAAAGCACCATTATGGTCAATGCAAGAGCCCACGGTCAAAGATAATCTGCAGCGACCATTTGGAAGTCAATTCAATCGCTCTATAAGGCTACTGTGGTCTGCGAAGTACATTGTTTGTCGAAAGTTATGTGGTCAGCTGTGGCACAAGTGACGATAAAAAGGACGCACCTTTCGCAACTCTAGCCTACACAATCTTTCGCCTACACTCCAAGAATGTCTTTCAAGAAGATGAGAAAAAGCGCACTCGACGTTACCTTGAATAGCGTTTCTTACCGACTCCTCTCTGACGACACCAGTCGAGGACTGAACAGAGGGGTTCGGATCACGAGCGGCCCAGTCCGTGCGTCCAACAACGTCTACACCGCCGTTTTAGGAGACGCGTCTTCCCCGGAGGTGAAAGAAGTTGTGGTAAAGCTGGCGACTACCCTGGAGCAGCTAGATGGCTTGCGAAGGGAGGCCTCCTTCTACGAGAAGGAGCTGAAGCCACTACAGGGCAGTGTCGTGCCAAAGTATTATGGGTTCTATGAAAGGCAGCCAGACGTCTTGATCGTCGGTTGCCTAATCCTGGAGAAGTTGAACGACGTACAAACATCTATCGATGTGATGGAATTTTCGTACGTGCTCTTGCTCGCTATCTCGAATATTCGGCGGCACACTGACAGAGATGATAGTCGCCAAGCATTGCTAGGTATTTGCAAGCTGCACCAAGCTGGAGTTTACCACGGGAAGTTGAATGGGACCCGAGATGTCCTCTGCACGCTAGAAGGCCCACGCATTGTCGACTTCACGAAGGCCTTCCGTCACCAATGCGTAGGGTGCACACCCCAGCTAGTTACATATTGCGGGGTAACAATAGACAACTCTGGATGTGTCGAGCTCGCGCAAGCAGAGAAGATCTACGGATGCCTCGAAACATTCGAGGGGATAGACCACCGTAAAAAGGAGGAAGAGAAGGCGATTCGCATGCAGATGCGGATGGCCAATCAATGGGTGCAGCAATCTCAAGGGTTCCAGGCTAACGCGGTAGCGATGAACGCAAGACCGTTCCATCATTGAAGTTGGAATTTGGAGGGACACCGGATTTCTGCAGAAACTTTTGTGTATCATTAGTTGTGTCGAAGAGAATATGACGCTGATAAACCCATTTGTGAATCGTGGGTACAAGCCCCTGAAAGATGAGGCCTATTTATAAAGTCCGAAGGACCTGCATTGTGCTAGTAACGGTCATGGCTTCGCAGAACCAGCAACTCAGAGTACTCACCCTCAACTGCTGGTGAGCCTCGAAACAAACCTCAAGCCCAGTATAGCTTACTCAAGGCTCTGTTCTTGCAGGGGTCTCAAGTATGTCGCCAAGAACCGCATTGAGCGCGTAGCAGCCATTGCGAAATACCTCATCAACTCACCTTACGATATAATTACCCTCCAAGAAATCTGGGTTTACGCCGACTATGAACACGTCCGCGATAGCATCCAGGGAGCTCTTCCCCATTGCAAGTTTTTCTACAGGTTCGCATATTTCGCGAGGTTTCAGATTATACTTTGAAGCTTACTCTTGCACTAGTGGTGCTCTAGGTGCAGGCCTAGCTATATTCTCTAGATTCCCAATAATTGCTTCATCCATCCATCCGTACTCTTTGAATGGTGCCCCGATTGACGTATCAGCAGGAGACTGGTTTGTCGGAAAGGCAGCTGCAAGTGTCATCATTCAGCATCCCCTCCTAAACCAAGTCCAAATATTCAATACCCATGTACGTGGCCGTTGTGCTCTTCATGTCTATCTTCCGTGCCCATTCGTCGTATCCTGTAGCTTTTCGCGAAAGGTGGCGATGCAGAAGCACATCGCTACGTGAACGCATGGGAGATTGCCAAGCTCATTCGCCAAGCTGCAGAGTTGGGTCGGTATGTCATTGCAGTGAGTCTTCCTTCATTAACCTTCTTGTTACTTTCAAATGAACGTCTGCGTCCGTAGCCCGGAGACTACAATAGCATTCCGACGACCCTCCCCATGACGATTATCAAAGACTATGCCGGATTACTCGACGCTTGGTCCGTCACGCATCCCAACCGCCTATCTCGGGAGCCTTCGGTACGAACATCTACCGCTTCAAATCCTCCAAACCCGGCTTTGGAAGCTATCTTGAGATACGGCATCACAGCGGATTCCCCTCTCAATACCTACTCTGCTGGCAAACCTCTGGATAGTCATGCTGTTCAATTCGCCGGAAAACGTCTTGATTATATCCTTTATCGGCATCCGCATCCTCAAGCATTCAATGCTAGTCAAGCAACGGGAATGGTTCTCGATTGCTCACACTGTAAGGTTGTCCTAACGGAGACCATCCCCGACTACGACTTTTCGTATTCCGATCATTTTGGACTAGAGGCGACATTTGATATCAAGCCATCAGAGAATGGTTACTACCCAGACCCCGCACCTTCGCTATCCCGAGCCGCAGTCTCTAGTACGATTCAAGTCTTGACCAATTGCTGGCGTATGTCATCTCAGAGGTCACAGAAGGAACTTCTCGTCTTCGGGCTATGCATAGGGGCTTTGGTTGCGATTGTTATTGGTACGGCCTGGCTACCACATTCCTGGATTAACCCCATCTTCATTTTGTTGACGGTGGCGATCTCGTGGTGGGGTACGACGATGCTTTATGAAGGGTTCTTATACGGTAACTGGGAGAGGAATGCGCTTCAGAATACCATTGAGGAGTTGGAGATACTCTCTAAAGGCTTGGACGCTTCCCCGCGAGCGTCAAGGACTTCTGCATGAACGTTTACATCCTTTAATGATTATTTATGGTTTTCGGATATTTTGTCCGTACACTAGACAACACTCTTTCGGATAAATACCTTATGATACATTTGTTATGATTACATTTTCTGATTTCGTACACTCGATACAACACGAAGTCTGTCAATCATTAATCATGGAAGTAAGGCAATAGGAAGTAAAATGTCATGGAGGAAGAGGTTTGTACATCGTAGTACGATTTGCTGGCCCTGAATGTGTCCACTGTTCCACCAGTGATGCGATATTAGGATGGCTGGCGTTGGATCGACGAATGGATGGTGACGGAGGGGGAGATGCTGATGTTTGCACGTTCAAAGATAGTTTCCGTGGCCGTGTGTGACTGGATGGATGGCGATGAGAGTAGTTGGTTCCCGAAGTGTGATGATGGTGAGAGGGGATTTGCAACGAGGCGGAGGATGCAGAGTGACTCTGAGGAAGACGACTCGAGGAGGCGACGGGGTCAGGCATCATGTACGAGATCGCGGAGGATAGGCGCTTCAGTGTCGTCAATGCAGGCATTGTAGCACGACGCCGAAGTATTGGCATCTTTGGAGAGGCAAATTGTGGTTCTTCCTCTGTAGTATCGACTCCAGTGTCCATGGTGTCGTCTTCAGCATCGTCCAGTTCCAGGTCGTCGATACTCGGAGGGGTAGACAATGAACCCCACGTTTGGCTACGTCCCCAACTGGGGTAATCCTGTTGTACGCGCTCATCATCATCACTGTCACTATCCACAACCTCTCCCTCCTTCTCCAACTCTTGCTTGGCTTCTTGCATACCCGAGGTTGTTTCCACACCATCACCTCTGACAACTGTAGCATAATCATTGTCTATCTCTTTCTCCAGACCTTCTTCCGCGGTGTTGTCTAGCATTTGTGGGGATCGACTTTGTATATTGGGTAGCGTCGTTCGGACAAATTCGCGGCATGACATGAAAGCTCGACGACTTATTTCAAGAAATGGATATAACTGGAAGATATGAACCTTCGGTAGACGTAAGTCTTCGACAAACACCACGAAAAGTCAATTGCACTTACACCATCCTGATATAACTCATGCCTTACGTCAACGCCCGCAAGAGTTGCCTTATGTGCTAGGAGGGTGATTTCGTCCCTCAGCACTTCCGCGTCCCCAGCCTGAATGAGAAGCGGTGGTAGGCCGTTGAAATCGCCAAAAAGGGGGCTGGCGTAAGGATGAGTCAAGAATCTCTCCATATGCTCGCCAAGATAAAGCGAGACTGGATTAAGGTGATCACCAGGAGTTGGGATAGGGATAACATCAAAACGAGCGTTCGACTCCCAGGACTCGCAGCTCATAGTCAGGTCTTCCAAGCGCAGTTCCGTCAGCCAAAGATGCCACTGGAAAGATAGAATAGATGACTGACCAACCCACGGCGACATCAATATAGCACCAGCAGGCAGAGGATAGTCATTATCGCGTAGATACATCAACAACGCGAGAGACAGGCCACCTCCAGCACTGTCTCCAGCTATGATGATATTCTCTGGCGGTATGTGCAGATCCTCGACCAAACGAAGGTATCCGGTGACAGCATCGTGCAGTGGTCCAGGAAACCGCGATTCGGGTGCGAGCCGATAGTCTAGGGCTAAGAAAGTGACACGTTCGATGAATTTGATCAGGTGGAGCGAGGAACGCGTGGACATATGTACTTACAAAAGACCCGAGCATCACTGTACTTCGATAAGGGAATCGATACGAATCTCATCGCGGCAGCGCTCGAAAGATAGTATGCTCCTATTTCCATGTCATCTCCGGTCAGTCATCACAGAAGATACTGCGGAGAAGGCCACCATTACCTCCGTGGATATAGAGGATGACCCGCTCCTTCGTCTTGTGCTTTCCTGTGGATGCTGTGAATCCGTGGTTGGTTGAGGACTTCTGGTGACTTGCTTTCCATTCAGATTGTAATCTGAGCCAGGTTCGCCGACCAACGACCCACTCCCCAGAAAGCTCACGAGATCCGTCTTCCCTGGAATCCATTTCCGCTAAGATACCCCGCAATCTACGCTTGCGGACACGGAATGTGACAGGTGTAACAAGTGCATCTGAAGGGAGGGGGACTAGACCACCAAGGCTCATGAGCATGCGGAGAGTCCTCTAGTAGCAATTAACACCGAGAGCCCACGGAACAAGGTGTATTGCTCACCAGGTCGATTAATGAAGAATGCTGCCCCGCCCCTCGCATAAGGCTGGATATGATGGTCATTTCGATGCCCCATGACTTCTTCCGGGGACCCCATAAACTATGGGAGACTACGTCGATGGCCAATTCCGTAGCTGAGAAGCCAGATGAGCAAAAACGGAGCAAAAAATGTGAAACAAGGGCGCTTTGTCACCCACCTTTGGAGACTGCGACTGCACCATACTTCCATACATGCCACACCCTTATAGGCTTCCTTTGCAGAGGTTTCAGTGCCGGATCAATGCGTGCAGAAGGAGGCGACACGCCTGGTGTCGAATAGTGCTGCAATGAAGGCTGTGAGGTAACCTGTTGCTCATTAACCACAGGTTCTGATTCTGGGGTAGCTGCGGTGGATGTTGAGGCCCTCAAGCTCGGGAAGGGCCAGAGGAAGGTGGCGGTCATGGTGGTAGACAGCAGAGGTGCAGAGATGAAGAGATGCGTGCGGAGAGAATCGAGTAGGGGCGGGGAAGAGATGATCTAAAGAGGACATACTGGCTTGAGATGCGGGGTATATTATATCACTTTATTCTTAGGAATAGCACGTGGCTCCGAGTTTTGATCAGTGTCCCAGGGTTGTCGGCGTCGTCATTGTCACAGTCAAATCACATGTCACACCCTGATCGATTCTTTCGGCCAGCTCAACAGTTTGTGGCTATGTTGCAAATCCCTTGGTGATTACGTAACAGTTTATCATCCCACAGGCCACTTCGAAGCACTTAGAGTTGCACAGCTCTCGTCGGGAATTACACGACTAGACATATGCACATTGGCAAGTAAGATAGGTAGGACACTAATACACAAGATACGGGTACAGGCAAAAGATGTCGCACAGGAAGATGAATCAGATCAAGCACCGAAACCATAGAGGGTGCGGCCGGAACGCTTGAGGGCGTAGACCACATCCAAAGCTGTAACGGTTTTTCTGAGGATAGACAATAAGTGAGTCACCGATATGGTAAGGCTTCCGAAGACATACCGCTTGGCGTGCTCAGTGTAGGTGACAGAGTCACGGATGACGTTCTCAAGGAAAATCTTGAGGACACCACGAGTCTCTTCGTAGATCAGGCCAGAGATACGCTTGACACCACCACGACGAGCGAGACGACGAATAGCGGGTTTGGTGATACCTGTGGCATTTCGTAAACTCGCGGTACAACAGTTTAGTAAGGATTGGGCGCACCTTGAATGTTGTCGCGCAGAATCTTGCGATGACGCTTAGCACCGCCCTTTCCAAGACCCTACAAGCCGCCACTCAGATAAGCGGACTGGAGAACTGTATGAAAAGAGGTTCTAGGTACCTTTCCACCTTTTCCGCGTCCAGACATGTTGATCTGAGGAGTGTTTGAGGAGTGTTGTTGTAAGGTAGCACTTGAGCGCGCGGAGGCGGCGGGTGATGTAGATGGTGGTTAAAAGGCAAGAGTTGTTTGTTCTGGTGTGGCACGCGTCTGACGCCGTTTATTCAATTTCGACCTTGCACGTGATGAATCAACGACACTGTTTGTCGGTGTCGATGCCCGATCAACTTACCTCTCAGTTTCGACTTGGTTTCGACACCACGACTGATCCCATTGTTCTCGTTACCCACTATAATGACTACCTCTGATGCAACGACGTCCATACTGACATCCACAACTCCTCCACACTTTCTCTCCCATTTCTATGAGTCGCTCCCCCGTGGTAATGAGAAATCGCACCGACCACTGGTGACCCTCACTTTTGCCCAGTCACTTGATGCCAAAATAGCCGGAAAAGGTGGTAGACAGCTCATTCTCAGCGGGAAAGAAAGCATTATTATGACACATTGGTAATTCCGCTGTCATCAGTCCCTCTACCGTTTATATAGCGTATGTTAGGATGCGAACGATGCATGACGCGATCATGGTTGGCATCGGCACGGCGTTGAATGACAACCCCCAGCTCAATAGGGAGTATTCGTGTCCAATACCTTGAGCGCCTTTTGAATGATAACTAATTAGCTCGCCACCTCCCCCCTCGGGATACTGATCCCAGTGGAAACCCCGATCGGCCCTACCACCTCCCAAGGCCCATAATTCTAGACAGCAAGCTTCGACTGCCAACTGACTGTAAACTTCTGCAAAACTATAAGAATGGTACGGGGAGGCGTCCTTGGGTCGTATGCTCGCAAGAGCTGGACAACGACGCTCTTCACAGGCGGTTCGCCCTCGAAAATGCCGGCGCTCGAGTCATTCCTGTGCCAGCCGAACAAGGTCCTTTGAAGTCATTTGAGCTCGCATTAAGCGATTGACATACAGTGCTTCCAGGGAGGGCTAACCTAGGAGCTATGCTATCTACGCTCGCCCAGCTGGGCGTCCAGTCTCTGATGGTCGAAGGAGGCGCTTCAGTGATCAAAACCTTCTTCAGCAGTCTGTCAGACGCAGGTGCCCAATTCGTTGATGCAGTCATTGTAACAGTAGCTCCTGTCTTCGTGGGTAGTCGAGGTGTTGGCTACGATGCGGATTTAGAAAGCGTCAGTTACCCTTCCTCCTACATACAACCTCACTTCATTAATTGCATTTGGCAGTCGAATGCATTTACACTCGTTCATTCCACCATCCTTGGGCGAGACGCGGTCGTGCTCATGAAACCTTCCCAAGGAGTGTAGAAAAGTAATTGTACATTCAGCAAACCAAAATCCCAAGAAGTTAAGATGTGTATGAAATCCCGTATTTCTTCAGTATCTGTCGTCGTCGTCGTCATCATCACCATCATAGTTGCTCTGGTTGGGAGCATCTCCATCATCCTCGTCTGCGTCACCAGTTTGATTTTCTTCATCATCGCCATCCCCTTCATCGCCATCCCCTTCACCGCCATTGGCATCGTCATCATCGTCAGCTCCTCGCCTGCTCTTATTGAAGGATCTGGTACCGCTCCCCCCTCCTCCAGAGCGCGCTTTCTGTGAACCCTGATTGGCATTGAGCAATTTCTCCATGTTAGCCAGCCTCATTTCCATGTTCGATATCTTCTCTGTCAGGACGGTTACCAGTTGCAGCAGTTTATCGGACTAGTGATACCATATAAGTTGGATCAAGCAAGGGAAGGGATGACCGACCTTGTCTTCCGTTTCAACTGTTTCATCCGATTCATCGTCCTCGTCGTAATCAATATACTCATCGACATCATCCACCAAGCGCTCGAAGAACCCGTCTTCTTCAGCCTACCGTTCTCTTCAGTGTGGATCTCGTAAAGCTACGAACGGCATGCGTACCTGTGCAAGGGCAGAGAAAACACCGCTCGCAAAGCTGTCCATATACAACCTCACATCTACCTTCTGCTGCTTCCAACCTCGTTGCAAATCCGAGTAGCGATCGAGGAAAGAGACGAATATAGTCAGACAGGTTTCGCACATGAATCCAAGAGTGTCTGGGTCGATGCTTCTTCCTTGTTCTGAAACGATTTCAACATGCTTGTTTAGAATAAGCCACACAAGCGGTGCAACGACCTATATGCATAGTTCTCCCGTTAGATGTAGAGCTGCAAGCGTGAATTCGAGTGATTTACGCACTAGTTCAATGCGCTGAGACCTCCCGAGGATGAAGTCCAAAGTTGTCCTGTCCGAAATACGGTATTCGGTATCAGTCAAAAATTGTTGAATCTTCCCATCTGTTGTATCTACGTATGACTTCAGCAAGCGCGACAAGCCTTCGGTCTCCTCGCCGTCGTCTCCATCTCCTAATGAATTGACAACGTTGTCAAGAAGCCCAAGGATGTCAAGGTACTCCTTGTACGCGTCGGGCACCGGTTTCATGTGGTTGATCAGACCTTTAATCCTTCCTAGATCATACGTGATATCTTCGTAATAACTAAGGCTTCCATGAGCCGGGACCCCAGTCCAATGCACACTATGACGCACATCTTGTTAGATTTGGGCCAGACGACAGACCAGCTGTAGATGGTGTTAGCCAAAAGGAGAAGATAGGTGGAGGTGACTTGCAAAACAAGAGTCTCGGGCACAGTCCATTCCTTTACGGGGCGAGTCTCTAAGAAGTGGTTGAGCTCATGGACCGAGACAAATCCACTCCCATCCTCGTCGATGGCATTTCCTATAGCCGGATGATCTATGGTCTAGAGTCAAAAGATCAACCGGATTGATAGTTACACTGTAACATACACATAACCTTGGAAAGGTACTTAAGGGTCCAACTGTCGTGAGGGGCTTCGCCATCCTCCTGCTTCTTGACGGCAAACTGATGTTGAAAGTATTCGTGTAGGGCTATAAAGTGTGAGGGTGCGTGTACACTGAGAAACCAGGATGGACCTACAGTCCACGAATGGTCGAACTTTGACGCTCGTCCTCCATTTCTAATTGGAGGTGATCAAGCACTAACTCGTGAGTCGTCGACAACAGTGGCTTGGCTTACCATCTCTTCCGTGATCATCAGCAATGCATACATGGTAGACATGAGGAAAGGTAATGCTCACCTTGCCAGACAGTTCGTACGTCAGGGTCGTTGATCAGTTCATGGGGACCAGAGTCCAGCTACAGAAATCGGAAGCATGAGTATTTGCATTTGCATAACGGACTATGCACTCACGTGGCGGATGATAGCCATTTCGGAGCGAGCAACGCTTTCTTCTATCTGCTCTCTGGTAGCTTGTAGCGCGAACTTGAATTGGGTCCTGGCCAATAATAAATTTCATGTTTTAGAGCAGAAAGTAGATTGCTCACTGGTCATTTTGGAGGATTTCTTGAAGATCTTTACGCAACGCGGACCTGATCTGGGGAGGTACCTTTTCACCCAAGATTTCTGCGACTTTCATGAGAAGAGCATCATCCTGGAGGCGAACATACATCTCGTTACAGCCATTTTTACGATAGGATGTCGCTCACATTGATGATGGCCTCCGGTCCACCGTGGCTTCGACTGAATTCTTCGGCCTTATGTTCCTTCGCATTGATGGCCCCAAGCATCGTTATCACCGTCTCAATGTTAGTGCTCACACTTTGAAGCCGCCCGTGCGTGTCGTAAGTCGCAATCATTGTACGTGCTTCCAAGATCATCCTCATGTCATCTTTGTGTCTCATGAACGTCTGATTAAGCTCTTGGAGTTGTTCCTGATATTCTTTAGAACGTAGGATGCGGACTAGAGTGCATCATGAATCGATGCAGATGTAAGCTCAATCGGTAAGGTCATTGACTTACAAATCGCTTGCTTCGTAGAGTAGCGGTAGTAGGAGCTATCCACGAAGGTAAGAGAGCTAGGTGATGAGCACGAAGTTGGACTTACTTCACCAGGTTACCTGATAATGCAAACTTAGCTTCTAGCGCTAGGTATGGTTGAAATTGCTCTCGCTCACCAAATTCTTCCATAGTCCGAACTGCCTCGTCTAAGACTCCGTGTAACTCGTCCGCAAGCTCATCCGCTTGGTCAAGTAAGGCACCAAGGTAGCGTAAAGTATGCATCATTAGGGTCTAAGCATGCTTGAGCACATGAGGAGTGAAAACAACATCAACACCCATACCATAGAGTGGTACACAACGGCAATCTGCAGATTGTTGTTCTGCCTATTGGCCTCCATTTCAATCAGGGCCTGTACGATAATGAGATACATAGGTTCGAGATGGCTGTGAAACTCACTGAGAAGGTACCAATTGCTACCTATCCATGGGTTCAATGAGCACGGGTTTACCTCAATGAATCGAGCAGTGATTACCTTCGCGAAGGGGTGGACTTCAGAAACTACTGTCAAGATGGGCATCACTTGTCGAGCACCAGAAAGAATTTTCTTTGCTGCAGCCTTGCCATCTTTTCCACTTCCTTTACGCGCTGTCGGAGGATCAGCTGAAGCCCTGCAGGCGAAACGAACTACACACCTGCTACAGCATTGATAGCTTGTTCTGCGGTCTTCAAGGCCTGAGTGGCTGCCGGGTCTAGGCGATCTAGGGATGATCGTACAGTATGTCAGCCTTCTATAGGACTTTGAGTGACCAACCTCACCTATCGTCGCGGCAGCTGCAACAGGCTCGTTTGAGTTGGGGTCCATTGTAGATCAAATTTCCTCCTCATTTGCGAATAACAACTGTGTTTTATAGCATCCCATGGATTGCGTTATCAGATCGATTGAGGAGGCGTGTTGCACCTGAGCGCTACGAGTGCACTAGATTGTCGTGAGACTCCGCCAATTGTATATGTGCCCTTAGGTGGAATTCCGAAGTATGCGGTGCGAATGGCTCTGGGTCCGAGTCATTGACCAGGAGTATGCCGAGAGGAAACTTTGACTCAGTGACCGTGGAAATTTCGTGAGATGTAGTAGCAGCGCTCGCAAGTAAGTGTAGAAGCAATGAAGGTAGCTGAGCCATTGCAGTGTAATTAAATGTGGCCACTACGACGGCGAGCGAAAACAGAGCAGGTTTCTCAACTGTAGCCAACGCGATCAACGTAAATCATCACAGGAAGATCTGGATTTGATCACCGTGCAAAGAACAGCGCCCGTTGTGGCAGAGGAGCCGCGGACTTCAAAAGCTGCCCCAAGGGCCAAGGTCAACTTCTGATAAAGAGAGAAGCCGGTTGACTGTGGTCCCTTGGGAGCGTCTGCAGAGCTGAACACAGCATCAACCAGCATTAACCGTCCCCACTACAAACAGGAAGTAAAGGGTGAGTTGCGCCCTCGCAATTGAAGGGGGTTTCGAATCAGCTCAAAAACAGTCGAGCTGAAGAACAGTTGGAGACCAAGCTTCAAGATAAAAGGCTTTGATTGAGGAACTAGTAGATACAACGTGGGGTCTTGGGATTCACTTATTGTAACATGGTGGTTGTGATGAGGGAGGGGTACAAAAGACATACTAGTCGTCAAAGTTACAGTCACGATCACTTCCGTCTGCTTTGTTGCATCGACAGAATTTGGACGAGACGAATGCTAATACATGGAATATAAATTGGATGGGTAGGGAGCAATGAGGGCAGAATCTCACAAAATATTGATCATGTCAAGTTGGAGGCTAATTGCTTCCTTGACAGGATCCCGAGGGACAATGCCTCGCTCGGCCATGCGTGCATGGTTAAGGATCTTCTGCGTGCTATGAACAATCCGTCAGAAGCAGCTGGGTGAATCTCCAGAAAGGTCTTTACTCATAAAGAACGAAACCGCTAAAAATGGCCAAGCCACCATACAAAGATATCGCCTCAGCGACAGCCAGTCCGCGCATGCCGAGGGGGAGAGCCATGGGAGCAAGTGAGCTGAGGGCAACCACGGTGACACCGGCTAGTAAGGGACCACCCATATATAAATACTTGTCGTTCCTGGAATTGAAATACATCAGCCTTATACATACACCCTTAGATTTCGGACTCCAGACCTTGCCGTAGCTCCCACGTACGATAGCGAACCGACGACGCCGCAGGTATACAGTGCAGCTCGGGAGAGGATGGCAGGACTGAAGAAGAAAAGAGGACTTAGTGTGGCGGCTTGACAAGCGTTAAAGGCCTTGTGTCATTGGTTAGTGCCTCATCGTAAACCGTGATACTAGGGACTAACTAGCCAAAAAGCATGCTTCTGAACCGACTTCTCTGGAGGGGTAAAATACACTCCCATCATCGAGCCGATACTGCCTACAAGGCTAACACCGAGTACGACCCCTGCAAAGCACTCACGTCACGGCTACTTCATATCAATGCACTGCTGCAACATACACGGGTTGGCTGACATAACTCTGAAAGCAAATCCGTTCTTGAACATCGTGCGAGCGGCTAGAGCAGTGAGGACAAGCCCGCCTCCAGTATACTGGAAGGTTTCATGAAGATACGACTTCTCAGCCTCCGAAAGTCCATCTCTTGTTTCTCGATTTAGGAACATGTTGGCTAGGACCACTGCACCTGCTACACTGGCCTGCAATGACTAGAAACATGATTCCCGATAAAGAATTTGATTACCCACCGCCGAGATACCAAAACGTTTCCAACTTTCTGCCTGTGACGGTCGAAGTATAGCGGCCTGATCCGTCATGAAAGTCCGAGGCCGTCCAAGCCATACGTTAAGCCTTGAGCGAAGTGGCCGTTGAAAAAGGGATTGAGCATGAATCCGACCGCTGCAGAACGTCCGAGCGTTGTTCAACAGAGTCGCGCGCGGAGTCAGACTAGTCAGCGGTTTTAAAGTGGTTAGGATCATTGTTGGGAGTAGGAAGGACGATACGGATGTTCGCGATAGGAAGCAGTAACGTTTTCGAAGAAAGTTCTGGACGACGACGACGACGACGTCATGCACTGCCGAAGGCAATGTCACTCACATGATGGCAGATGACTATTAGGAGGACTGTCAGGAGTAAACAGGAGGCACAGGAGTTCAGGGGGAAAGTTACATAGGCAAGTGTGATTATTCCCAATGAATCCGGTGGCAGTAAAATACATAGAGCATTAATAATGATAGCTACACTCCCAGATGACTGAATACTATTGCAGTTGCATGGGGGAGATGCGAGAAACATCAACGACGCCGACTTGTCGACATTCCAGTGCCAAGGCGAGCCGATCATATTGGCCAGTTGGATGTGGTGACTGTTGCCAATGAATTTCGAAGACACCTGGCTTTTCCACTCCAGCAAGCCACGAGTATACTTTTTGCTTGGTCTAGGGGAAGTATGAGCATCAAGGAAGGAGGTGTCACAAAGGGAAGCATGCCTCGGTATCGTATATGTGCAGGTATCCATCGCCGCCGCCCGTCGAAAACCAGCGTCCATCCGGACTGAATGAGAGGGCATATACAGGGCGTTTGTGATCAGCGAATATATGTATACATTTCCCTGTCAGAGCATCCCAGAGCCGTGCAGTGCCATCGAATGAAGTGCTGCAATTCTCCACGTCAGCCAAACATCAAGGCCAAAGCAGGGTCAACGCACGTTGCCAGTATATCCCTGGAACCGGGAGGGTGAGGGCACCAGTCAATGCCGCTGACCGTATGTTTATGTCCCTTGAGGACAATATGCTCATCGGAATCAGGTAACCCGGGAATTGTGTCGCCCTTGACCGGGGGCGCGGCGACTCCCCATATTCGCGCAGTACCGTCATCTGAGCAAGACGCTAAAAGTGTTTGACTGGGATTACACTTGATCTGATTTATTTCGTTCCGATGACCACTTCGAGAGTACTGAGCATGAGGGAATGCATAAAAAAGGAGGCGGCTTACGATAATGTCCGAATCGGCTGGGCTTGACCAACCTTCATTATATAGATCATTTTATCGGCCCCACAGCTCGTGAACGTGTCCTCGTCTATCCAGTCAATGTCAAGACAACAGTCTGGCTTGGGAATGAGTGAGTTATTTAGGATGCCACTTAGGGGGACATACCGGAATGAGCATGATACAGCATATGGACTGCCTTCTGTTGAACGTCCCACACACACGCTGTGCCGTCCAGACTCGCAGTTAGCAACCATTTTCCAGACTGAGAGAACCGTGCTGCAAAAATTGGACCCTTCTCTCGGCGAGAGGGTTTCAGAAATGCTGTATATCCTCGCGATCGGAATGACTTCTCACCTGATGCTGCTCATGGGAAAAGTACAATTGGCCACTAGCAGTACACACTCGGAGTACAGAGTCGTAAGATCCAATAGCTAGAAGACTACCATCGGGACTCCAATGTAAGGCTGTGAGATCAGCTTGAACGCCAGAACTGAAATCCCTTGTGACCAGCAACGGACTATCTCCAGGGAGTTCAAGGTCCCATATTTTCACAACGGCATCCTTAGATCTGCACAGGAAGTTACCGCAAAGAATCCTGGCGAAGGTGGAGAAACTTACCCAGTAGCAAGTAGATTCGGTTTCGCAGGATTCCAAGCACAGACAAACACCTAAGAAAGAATTGGTCTGGGATCCAGTAGACCGGCATTAAGCATACCTCATTTATGTGCCCTTTGAGTAGTCGGACCGCAGGTAGTCTTTGCAAAGGTCGGGGTAGCGTCACACTTATCTTCTTCGCATCCACGGATATGGGAGATGTCTTTGGTTTGGCTTATCAAGAGTTAGTGGTCTGCAAGCGATGAATGCTAATAATACCTACGTTCTAACTTTTCATCCGTCTTAACCCTCTTTTCCGCTCGCGCATCGTCTCCCGTCGGTGTATCGGCCTTTCGTTTGGCGTTGGCATCTAATATATCGTTAACTACGCCATTCTGTCGTGAGGGGGGCACAGGGGTAACGGGTAAGAAAGGTGCGTTCGGTTTCGGGCTCGGCTCCAGCGAACAGACGTGAGGTTCAAGCAAAGAAAACGACGTCTTGCAATTTTCCTGTGAGTTTGGTTTCCAATGTGACTCTACTTCGACGAAGAGCAGGGCCTTTGCTAGAAGTTCTACAAGCTCCCCCCGAGGGATGTGCTTGTGGAAGGAAGGCGACTCCTCGAGTTTTGCTTCCATCCGGACTACAAAAGCGGAATGGTCGAAGCCTGTAACAATTGAGCCTGGGCATGCGGACGTTATAACGAGTAATTACCTGAATCTTGAAGATATGCGTGAATGAGAAGGTTAACATCGTCTGCGGTGAATCTCAAAGGTCCCTCTGGCATCACCAGCATGACCGGGAATTAGTAGTGTAGAAAGTAGAGGTGGCGGAAAAGAGTGGTAGTTAAGATGTACTTTAGTCTAAGAGGCGCCCACAGTCCTAACTGTGGCGGTATAGGGGCTGCACGTGATGAGGCCCACATTACCCGCCGAAGACTTGCCGATGCCGAAATAAGTTGCTTGTGTCATCTCGCAGAACATGGTCACTGGCAGCTTCTCACAAGTCCTCCCCCGTGTGTCAGCGAGGCAGACATGGACGCAAACGACTGGAACATGGATAACAACGATAACGATGACACCCATTCATCGTCTGGCGGTGAAGTCAGCAGCATTCTGAGAGGTGGGTGTCGCTCGTTATCTATCCCAACCCCTGTACAACTAATGAATGTGTTCTAGCTTTGTTCCAAATCCAACAATCTAGCGAGAGAGAATCCAACCGCATCAATTCGACTCACTTGAATATTTCAGACATACAGCGACTGCTATCTGCCGGTGCCGTGGACATACAATACGCGGACGAAGATGATGACGATGACGAGGATGACTATGACAATTCATATTATTCCAATCGAACACTAGGACCTCTCTGGCACCCCCCTCACAGGGAGCCGCAGCGTGCTGGCCTAGACTTACTTATGAGCGGCGACTTTGGGCCTATTACCGGCAAGATACAATCACGTCGCACTGTCAATAAGAATATATCAAAGCAGATACTTGAACGCACATCAATAAATCGGCCATTTTACCCGAGGGAAAGGTTTGCTCGCGTATGTGAAACTTTACCTTTAATACGCGTTTCGTCGTCCACAATGCAACGATAGGACCTTGTCCCAAATTCAACGGGTGCCGTCGTAGCTGCCTTTGACGCTAACGTCTATACTGCACAGTACTCCTCCGGTGTGTATTGCCACAGCCTTGACCTCCTGGTGCTGAAATTCCTCTAGATTCATCCTTCTTTTACACTTGTGCACAAGGTATGATAATACCTTTGTAGAACTGCATCACTCACTAAACATTTCTATTGTCGTCAGATTTCAAGCTTCATGTCTTCGATATGACCTCTCCTCTTGAGCGCTCTATTCCTCCCAGTCGACGGTCCCACTCGGATACGGGCCTAAACACAACTTTGCGTGTCAAGAAGAGTATTCAGGGCAGTCCGGGAGGTTGGACCGTCACAGATGCCAACCTGTCTCCGGATAATGAAAGGTGAGCTAGCTCGGCCTACGGAACTGATTACCGTTTACAAATGTCGTAAATCTAGAATGATTTATGCATCGATGGTATGCTCGTTCTATACTAGCTGGTCTGTCACTTACCTCAGGATAATTACAGTCTTCCACAGTATATATGACAACCATTCATGACGACTCCACCCACCAAGTGCCCATCTCTTTTGCGGATCGTCATCTCAGACCCAACCGACGTTCTTACCTACTTGGTGATGATGATCACTTCGGAATCTGGAGTTGTAGGTTTTCCGCCGATGGGAACGAGGTTATTGCGGGAGGAAGCCGCCACATATTCGGTGTGTTGCACACCGCGCCATCATCCAATGTGCTGATTCATGCCTAGTATATGACCTCCTCGCTGAACGGAGAACGGTCAAAATATACGCCCATGATGACGATGTCAACAGCTGTTGTTGGGCTGACTCTGCTTCAGGAAATGTGCTTGTCAGCGCATCAGACGATACGTATCTCAAAGTCTGGTACTGCCCATCATTAAATCTGTTACCATGGCTAATGCAGCCTGAAGGGATCGGCGGTCGCTCGGCTCGTCGCCGAAGCCTTCTGGCGTGCTCGTAGGTCATACTGAAGGCATCACATACGTTTCTGCAAAAGGCGACGGTCGATATGTCATATCGAACGGGAAAGATCAAGCTCTGCGACTCTGGGATCTTCGTAAGATGCGGACCAGCGCCGACTTCGACAAGATAGGCCGGAATGAATACAGCTTATCTGGGTTCGACTACCGGTACGCACACTCCCCCAACCGATACTGCGCTCCTTGAACTCCTTGTCGGATAGATATCCCAATTACCCCAGGCCAAAAAGGGAGTCACACCCGCAAAATTGCAGTGTGATGACATATCGTGGACACGCAGTCTTGAGGACACTCATTAGATGTCATTTTAGCCCAGTGGAAACCACAGGCGGCCAATATATATATTCTGGTTCAGCGGATGGGAGGGTGCATGTGCGTGGTTTCAGTGTGCCATTGCGACATAGGCTAACAACACATTTTCAGGTGTGGTCTTTGGACGGCACAGTTGCTCAAGTCCTTGATCGCTCTACGACCCTCCCTATGGCGTTCGATCCCTCCGGTCCCGAGAGACCCTCTCAGTTCAAGAAGAGACCCAGTGTCTGCGTGCGGGATGTAAGCTGGCATAGCCATGTAAGCGTGGATCGGTTCATCCTCGACCTGCCCTTGAACTCCTAATCTCTCATAATTTCAAAGGAACCCGTGTTGATGACTGCGGCTTGGGATGGGGGCATGAGAGGCCGCGAGGGTAGCAGCCTCGCAAGGCACGAATGGAAAGGATTGACGAAGATGAAGCGAATAGAGGATGTGGTGGCGAAGGAAGCCCTTGAAGCTGAAGATCCTTATGTTAGGCGTCGTTCTGATCGGTTGATGCCGTTGAGGTCTATATCATCTCAATCCGTCCCTGGCGCGTTCCCCAACGACGACGATTAAACACACCCACCCACATACTGTATTACTATATACTTTGTTTTAGCTAGTATGATCTTGTATACATGCACTCCCAATTGTACACCTATCTGTTTCTATTCGGAACGTTAGCGCTCGTGCCAGCGTTCTTCATGGACACCAACAACGAGCACGTCCCCGATGCAAACGAAATCGACCCAATATGGACGACCAGTCGAACGGCCAGGCAGATATACGCTCTCGGAGAGGTTGAGAAGGTATACCTTCATCCTTTGGCCCCTGCCGTCAGTCCATACGAAGGTTGACCCTTACACGCCAGGACATCTCTAGACTGCTTGCTTTAGCAGCTTCTTGCATTTCGCTCCTCACCCTACCTCAAACCGATGGCCCAAACGATAATTTACCTCAAGGGGAGGAGCGTTCGGAGCAATTCGTGCTTGAAGTGAGCGAATACTTCGAACGCCTGGACGTAAGTGATTACAATGCCCGTCGTACTATGTTTTGCTCAGTTGCTCCCGGATAGTCAATTCAGGTCGCTTTACGGTCGTCTCTGGCGCACGTGAAACACTCCCGTATAGCTCCCTCAGCTATCAATGCGCCACCCCCGAACTTCGTACCCCCTTCTCTTGGTGTGGGTCTTCCCTCAGCCGATGAGTCATTGAGGAAAACCAGAGGACTCCAAGAAGAGAGGGTTGAAACATATGCCTGGAAAGGGATCCTTGATTCACTTACACGCATCAAGGCAGCCAGGGACAAGCAAAAGGCCGAACACGATGCAGCTCCTACTTTAAACACACAAATGCAAGAATGATTCCGCCTTTATAAGGCTCTGGGCGATCAAACCTTGGATTTCAGCGAGTCAACCTTTTCCCGAGCTTCTCGGCGGACACGGTCGTCATTGACAGGCACAGTTCATGCATGGAATTTAACTAAGGTCTACACGCTAGCCTTCTCCAATGCCTCCTCCGCCTTCTGGAGTTCTTCGTCTTGTGCTAAGTCGGGGATTTTCTTTGCTGATGTCTAAACGACATGAGGCATGAACGCCCGATTAACTTCCCCATGTGAGCTTCGGCGTAACGCCACAGAACACATACCACGAGTTCTCCCAGGTCCGCCACAGCCTTGCCCAGACGGCTGGTAGAATCTACAACCATTTTGTGCGATTCTTCCAACATTCTCGTCTAGGCAATCATCAATTATGGCATACTCGTAGAATCAGGTCTCGACCGTGCATACGGCGTTTTTGATATCCCATTCTTCAGCATTGTCTGCTTTGAATTTATCCAATTTGAGTTGTTGGTCTTCCGCCTCTTGACGATAGGAATTGTGTTCTTTTAGCAACCTATTGTTATCCGTTACCGTTTCACGACCGAGATCTCCACGAGTGATCAGTAGTTACCTGGTGACCGACCCGGTCTTGATTTTCAGATTCCTTCGGATTGCTGGGAGTTCACTCATAGTTTACGATGGTGGTGGTTGATAGATGAGAGGGACCAAGTGGATTCGCTCATATGAGACGTCATCCAAAACCATGATTGTCTCGATAAGGCCGAGTGATTTCAGCGGCCGAGGGGTAGGATTTCAGATGGATCACTCGATGGAATCTCGGCATAATGTTATATCACTATACTATCCACTAATACTGCTAGACGACAATGCATCTACCTAACAGAAACCATGAATAGACTAATGACAGATGGACAAGATGTGCGCAGTGATGAGTTAGCACCTTCTAGCACCAGAAGCTGTGCGCAAGCGCAAGGTTAATGATGACAGGTATGGACGTAAAAGATGGCAGCTGGTCGTGAAAGACGTCGGATTGTCGTAGACAATGTGCGTAAGGAGCGAGACAGCGATCCTGTAATCGCTATCATCAAGCTCATCATGAAATGATTGGGGCAAATATGCTATGCCTAAGGATAGGCCGTAGTGACGATGAGAACACGCTGTAAGCACAGGCGAAGCGGTCACCGAGCTGGCGGAGGGCCAATGCCTGCAGATACATCAAGTATCTTCATGACAGTACTCTGCTTCAACCATAGGCTCTACGACCACATTCTGTAGACATGCACAAAGGGGATGGCCGGGACAAATCCTACGAGGTTCATCAGCCTAACCCAGGAAGCAACGAACTTGCGTCGCAAAACCGGCGGCGAGAGCATCTCGAAAGAGGGCCAGGTTGCAAGCCTAAGCACGAAGGGGAGAGCGGCGAAGGAGTCTGTAGGTTGCCAGGTGCGTTGTTCTCGAGTCAGCGTAGGAAATACCCTTGCCGCACCAATCAATCGTACCGAAGCCAACGAATCCGTTGAGCCCGTAGCTGCGCAAGTCCTGCTGTGAGGTGCGCGAAAACCCATAGCTACGATGGACCAAGTGCAGCGGGACTCGTCGGGGAGAATCAAGTGAAAGGAGATGAGAGATATCGGTAGATGCTGGACAGAACGGTGATCAGGCGCGCCGTACCAAGCGGGAGCAGGAGGGGTTATCGGAATGGAAGAAAGATGGGGAGAGGCGGATAATATGGAAACAGTGTGGTGCGACAAACAAATAAACAATTGTGATGAGATGGGAGATGATATCCTTCATCAGCATGGGATCAACCCACAAGGAATGGTCGGTCAACTTCGTAGTAAATCGGCGAAAAGGTCGAGAGTGATAGAATACAAGTGATGAAGCCGGTGTATCGGCACGCGCGAGGCACGTAACCACAACTAAGTGGTCGTCGCCTCAAGCGCGGACAGACTGTCATAGGATGGGGACACAGGGCAAGACAACGACGGGTTTGAAAAACAAGAAAGCGCCGAGGAAGGCGAGGTACGCACACACCGCGTTGAGCGGCGAGATATTGCACCTCAAGCTCTTAACCTCGGTCTTGCGTCAGTGCCGTGTCGGTTGCTAGCGTATCAACCCAGATCCAGGATGTCCATCAATCATCAGGATGTTAAATCGATTCGTCTCCGCTCAAGCCAAATGAGACTCCAAGATAGGGCCTGCAAGGAGTCAGCTATGGCAAGCGACGCGGCGCGGCCATGTAGACGTTTCGCCGGGGAAGAAGTGTCGTCGACAGGGAAAACCTTGCGAGGGGCGATGAAGGGGATATCGAGGGGAGCGGGGGATGTGATGCAGTAACGATATAAAGATGGATGTAATAATAGTCCAAATAATCAAACAATGCAATACCTGTATTCGCAGGTCCGAACTCATAATACAATGATGCGAGGCAGAAGGGCTCTGCGTGGTTTTCTGATTGCGGGGAGGGGGATTAGAAAGAAGAGGCGGGAACGATGGTCGAGGGGCCATTATGACGCTGGGTAGCGGTACCTAGCATGAGCGCCTCGTTGACACTTCGGAGGCGATGAACCTCAGCCTCCGCGGCCTTCAACCTGTTCTCCAATTGGTCCTTGACGGTCTCGAGATACCTAAGATGGTTGGTAGCACGATCGAGCAAGGAGACCTTGCTGGCTTTCTGGTTAGACGGGGGGAGCGTATCCTTAAGACGAGCGTAGCCGTCGCGAAGCTCGTCTCGGCGTCTTTGTTCTGACTCGATGCGCTGCTTGCGGATGGTCTCGCGGCGACTAGAATGGAAGGCTTCAATGGAGGCCCGAAATCCAGAATACAGAAGTACTTACGAATCTGCGCTGCCCCCAGCAGGAATAACCGGTTGGAAATCCTCATCCTCATCGTCACTGTCATCATTAGCCCTACTGTTCTTCCTGCGATGCACCGGGCGGGTCGCTGTTCGGGAGGCATTGCTTGCCATGGGGTTGAAGCGATGCGAACGAGGAACGGAAGAAGGGAAATTGGCGTTTGAGGGCGAGTGAGTGCCACTGCCACGGCTACGTCTCCCAGATGCCATACCGTCGCTTGAGAGCTCACCAGCGCTCAGATTGTAGGTAAGCGACGGCGGGGAAATGCTGGCGCCATCGGGCGGGGTGTAGGGACGAGCCGGAGAACCGACAGTAGCCGTATAGGCAGAGGGTGAAGAATACGTATATTCCAAGCCAGTCGAAAGGTTCAAAGAGTTGAACCCAATCGATGGGGAGCCGGAGGATACTATGGTCATCATTTGTGAGCCGAGTGATGATACGGTGATAAATAAAGAGCTCACGGGACATGGAAACCCCGAAGGCAGGCGATTGAGGATACTGGATGAAATCGAGACCAGAGTCCATATACGAGAAGGTAGAGTCCATGGGCTCCATAAAGGACGCGGGGGTCTTGGTTTGTTCCGTGGAGAAGTCCATTGAAGTCGTGGAGGAGAGGACGGGGAGGTTGAAAGTAAAAAAGCAAACAGAAACCGCTCGAATAAATGAGCTCAGAGAAGAATAAACTGCCTATAACGAGAGCCTTGGGTAAATACAATACAGCGGATAGCGTTATGGAAACGACTTACGAAAATGAGACAAAGGGCTGACAGGTAAAGCCTGGAAAGATTAGAGCCGACGAAAGCTGGTCGCCGGGGCGGACGTCGAGGAGAGCGGGGAGGAGGAGGAGGAGGAAGAGGAAGAGGGGATGAGGAATAGATGACTAGAGTCGGGGGACTATATAGGTGGTGGGAATGTTAGGATAATGCCGAAATAGGCAGGCGCCTCGTGTTGAGTTGTTGTATATTCGCGGAGTTTCATGATCGTTTCCCATCTGCCCGAGACGCCAACGATTCTTGCCCATGGCCCAAATGCGTCTCTCTAAGTCCCTACCCTTTCTCCTCGTTCCGTTGGCCGGTATCGGTATCTCATCACCAAGATCCGAGGATACTACCTCTGGTAATCCCCATCAATCCTTGACTTCTACTTTGGTCCCACAGACCAAGTCAGTTCTTTCACTTTCACACTTAACCGCATGAAACTTTCTCTACAGATCACAGCTCTTGCAACGTTGTTTTCATTTTGTGTCTTACTTTTCCACTTTGGACCATCTATGAGCTGGGCCTTTCCGTACCTACCACAAATGAACGCTGGTTTTTGGTACCGATCAGTCGCGCAGCATTCATTTCTTCTTTGGTTCCTAATATCCCTGACCGAACAGTAATGGTTATGGCGGTGTCCTTTGGGAGAAAGCCCCTCCCAATGATATGAAACATTCATCTCAGTATGTCAATCAACAATTCAACCTTCCGAATAATGGGAAGCTCATTCTCATTTAGTCGAGTTCCAAATAGATAATTCATAACAAAATAAGTCAATCGTGGCGTAAGTAGGTCATGATAAGAAGCGGCTGCGAACCGACGCGTCATTAGGGTGTCGTAAAGGTCATGAGAGTCAAATCGTGAGAGGCTATGGAGAAGAATAGAGTCCGCAGGAGAAACTGTGGAAAAGGGCACAACAAAGAACGGGCAAACGGCACAAAGAGAAGCCCGGACGTCCTTTATTCGATAGCACTCCGTGCTAAGTGGTGTTGATGTTGGGCCTGACCTTAGGCATTGTAATAACCTGTGGGTGCGTTGTGAGTCAGGATATCAATGCGCAGCGGTACAGACCGGACATACCACCGTAAAATGGTCCTTTCATGCTCGAGTAATGCTCCAGACGCTTGGAGAATCGCCATGTAAGGAAATACATATAAAGCTGTATAATTTGCGATCAGTGGCTCCGCTAGGCGAATATACGTAAAGGGACAGCAAGAAAACGGGTCCAGTAACGGAACGGCGAATAGAGGAATAGAGAAAGGAAGGAGAAACGAGAACCATGTCGAAATAGGCTGAAACAA
Organism: Pleurotus citrinopileatus; assembly: GCA_017312325.1. Taxonomy (NCBI): domain Eukaryota; kingdom Fungi; phylum Basidiomycota; class Agaricomycetes; order Agaricales; family Pleurotaceae; genus Pleurotus; species Pleurotus citrinopileatus. The sequence goes on along the minus strand of BHFW01000018.1, from coordinate 1,103,965 downwards.
TCTCGAGTCTAGTGATGCCACGCACCTGGAAGACTAGGTCAACAAGTAATGACACTATGAACGCGGCATTCAGATTGGAGAATCCCGTTACACAAAACCCGCCGGGAAGTTGTGCCGAAGTTTCATAGCCTGCATCAACAGACTCAGTCCAGAGCTGGCCACCGTGACTGCATTCCCAAGCGATCTTGTCTTTCCTGTATGGGTACGTTTTAGCGTTGAGGGATATCGAGAATTAAGTGGTGTCCAAACGTCCAAACACCACTATGAACGAAGCGACGCCACACTGGGAGTGGGAGAATATGTGAACTCACCCTCGTTGGAGCTGCACAATCATCAAGATGGCGCGAACGGCGCAGATGACGATGATGAACGGCCAAAGGAACTTGCAAACTCGAATCCAAATGTATGATTTCTGTATGGAGATCGATCAGTACGCTCCAACGCACAGTAAGACCTAGACCTGCGATGTCGAATGGCCGAAACAGAGCAAGTCTCGAAGCTTACATTCGAAAGGGCGAATATAGTGAGCACTGCAAGGACAGCAACGCCAATTCCAATCCCACCGTAAATTTGCCTACGTATGCCGACAGGATCGCATCGGTCAGGTAAAGATCATCAGGATTTGAAGCACATTGAGACCCACCACTCTGGAAACGTGAAAAAGAGATATTGTCCGAGGGTGAGCAAGAAGACGCCTCCGGCGATGCTATAAGCCTGGGTGAAAGAGGCGAAAGTATTCAAAGGTGCCCATTTACTGGAGATGGGCACAGCTCACGGCTAAGACCACTCCCCAAGCAATAGCACCTCCCCTCTGTGTGCAATATACAATTGATTAACAACTACTTTCGTTTCAACACCTTCAGAGCCGGCGAAGCCACTGACCAACGGCAGAACAAGCAAGCAGTTATCACACCTGGGAGGACGCTATGATTAGGGATCTGACCTCGGTTAGAGAGATAATAACTAGTTACTCACCACATTGTTGATTACTGATTTCGTTAAAAAGCGCTGTGGGTCGAGTATGATAACTCCGAAGGCGGAGCTTGATGACGAACCCAAAGGACCGTCTAGCAGTAGCGAAGGTGTCGCGATGAAATGGAGAAAGTCGAAGGCGAAGACGGGAGCGCTGCCGCCTTTGCGGGGTAGCCTTTAGCGTCGGTGGAGTCGATGGAAAGGGCAAGGACCGTAACACGAGGCAGTGTGACCAGCTCAATGTTCCTGGTTTGGGAATGTTAGGTAATTTACCCCAGTATCAGCTTTAGAGCGAAACAAATAAACAAGCCTATGTAACAAAGGGAGCAATTTACATCCTCATTGAAACCCAAGCTCAAATTTGCCTCAAACAGACGTCGAGTTAATTAGCACCGCCTTCAGAAAGCTGACTCGTTGACGAGCCCTATCTCCTCGATATCCCTCGCGCAGGATTGAGAACCACCTGCGGGTTATAGTAGCTTGGGCATCACCGCCGAGTGGGAACCTTGCGAGTCCAGGCGTTCACTAGCTTCAGAACACCCTGCACTGGGGAAGTGACGCATAGGAAGCTGATATTTGAATACTTGTCTTCCGGCATATCAGGTTTCAAGCGCTGTGGTTCAAACTTAACTCCCTCTTTTCTCCGACTGACCGAACATTCTAACTAAGGGTCTATCCGAAAGGTTTAGTTTTCACCACCAACGTTCTGGAACAAATGTTTCACCGGCAAGAAAAGTGATGTACTTGCCACGGCCTCTACTGCCTTTCTCCGATGCGCTATCGAATCTATCCATTAACCCTTCGCTTCTGTCGACGCAGGTACAGTGTGGGTCTTCTTCGATACATTCATATCGCCCATAACCCATTTCGGTTTGCCCACTCACGCTCCCCGCTTTCGCTTGCACGATGATGACGATGCCTACCTGCCTGCTAAAATATGTCTCTTGCTCGAGTTTCTTGTACATCCCCTCGTTCAGGCGACTAGATCCCTTATCCGAAGCACCCCGGACGGTTTTACTCGTTCCAAACGGCCCTCCAACACGACCACTTTCCCAGTTTCTCCGTACCCACACCCTCGGGCGCTCTTGGCCTTCCATTCTGTTCCCGCTGAGTTCTCTGCATCGGAAACCTTAGACAGCCTGACTCTGTGACAGTCTTGCTCATTCTCTGGAGACTTTCTATCTTCACTTCTGTGATCGCGATCATAGAATACCCCCGCAAAGTTGCCATCTTTCCATCGATTCGGCTTTGGGAGTTTTTACCCCGACCGGTCTCACCAAGGCCAAAGGCTTTGTGGCACTTTTCGTTCTTCGGAAGGCCCCCTGATTTGCACCAGCCTTTCCCACCCAATCCCACCTCGATCGCGCGACAAGCGATGTATATCGCTGTCCACTCTCGTCCTCGGTTTGCCTGTCCGACTCCAGTACACCGGCTCTAGTAAACCTTAAGTTCACCTCGCGCAGCATCAAGATCTCGTAACTCGATCATGCGTTGCCTCGAGGCCTTTACACCTCTATTCAGTTTTGACGCGGTTATTCGAGTAGGCCTTCGCGGTAATTACTTGCTCGAGTATCAGCGCAGTCATCCCACATGACCGCTCCCAAAGTCCAAGGATGATGTCAACAGGCGTCGGATTTATGCTAGGGAGCAAGCTCGAAGTTGAGTAGCATTATCGTTCATACCCCGTACTTTACTTTGCTTCGGATCCGGTTGCGGACATTGCACCTATCTAGGATGCTCCGTCACTTCCTCGAGTGGCTTCTTGGGACGCGTGCTTGATACGAACAGCTCAGGCGACACCTCATAGGCCCGGCCGTGGAACGGATTGAATTGGTGGCCTCACAGTGACGGAGCTAGTGATTTAACCCAACGGATAGGAAAATTTGGTTCTCTACGGCACTAATCGTAGGTTGAGGAGCAGGGACTTCGGCGCTCAGATCCATGCCCTACAACTTCACCGCCAAACCTGAATGTCAATGCCACTGAGCACGTATCTGGTGGCAAAACTTGGAAGTACACGCGGTTCTTCTATCTTCCTACCCGTAGGCATATGACTGCAGGGACGGTGCATTATGGTAACAGTTCACCACACCGTGATGTTATCGAAAGTATCGAAATATCTTCTTTCATTCCAAATGTTTACTCACTGTGTAGAACCTTGTGCTCTATCCCCTTTTCCTCTTAACACACATGCACATTCCCACCTTACAACTTAGATAGCTGCTCATGGTCACGCTTGAGAGTAGGGATAAGAGCTTGTAGTAGACTGACTGTCCCATGATACTCTGACAGCGCGTTCCTGTTTCAGTCAAACAATCTCTCTAGACATGCTGTCTTTCCATTAACCCATTACCTAGCTACCAATGGGGTTGGCTTCCTTCGATGTACCTCTTTATGACGCCCACGCCCATATCTACTCCTTCGCAAGTCATTTCCCCCACAATACTTGTTTGAGAGTACGGCAAGCCTCATGGCATCAGCAGTATCATGTCTCAAACGAAACATCTTTGAAATGTATGCGCGCATGCAGAAAGATGCTTAACCTCTCTTCTCCACTTAGAATTATAATATTGGCTTGTATCAAAACACGACTGACGCGTGTTCAAATAGTCTGAACCTGCTGGTAAAGACGGCGAATACTGAACCCGGGTGCCTGACTTTAGTACTACTCGAAGCACAAACACATTACCCGAAACTATACTCGCTATCCTTGTACTATAACCATGAGGTGATGATGATGGATGCAATTGGTTGTAGGTAATACAAGTGAAGTCGTTAAATGCCAGCTAACTACATTTGGGGCCATTCAAGAGTCCAACTCGATGCGAAGGGAAGGTAGAGTTACCGAAGAGTAACGATTCCATAATGCCGCAGGCCTCCAGGACGAGAAGATTGCTCCTTCCCATCACCGTCATTTGGGCTGCAGGCTTCAACGTTGCCGTCGAGACAAGTGAAAGCCAAACAACCTCTCAAGCATGGCACCGTTCCAAGAAGTCTGTAAGCGACATGTTGGCTAATACTCCGTGTATAGTAGAGTCGCTGAATGTCGCCCTGCAGATATGACGGGCCTCGCGGAATCGTAAACCCTGCCTGTAACCCTGCTCCAGTCCACTTTTGAGTGTAACTAGGCTTTGTCGTTGATTGAAATTCGTCAAGAATCATAAATATCGTAAAGGTGAGCCCTATCCCTCATCCACATCGGCTGCTTCTAATGTTGATCCGGTCGTTTGGTGGCGAGTCTGTGGTGGCGGTGTGAAGCGTAGGTAGTATGTCGTCGGTGTTCTTATGGTGGATGAACGTCGGGAAGATGGATCTCGATGAAGGGATAACACCAGGTACGTGGGCAAGAGGCGAAAAATAAGCATCCAAGATGTCACTAATCTGGAAGGGAAGGCGTCCAAAATAATCTTGTAGACCATCTTGGTTAGGCTGAGAACTCGCCGGGAGTTGTATCCAAAGAATAGATGGCTGGTTGGGGGAGGGAGGGTGTGGTAGAAGATGGTTCATCGATCAAGGAGATAACGTGCGATAGATATCAAGCACGATGACTTCCACTTGAATGAACTCAAGCCAGCTTCTAGGCCAACCGTTGACATCAAGTCGTCGCGGAGTCTCCTTATGAGAACTGGGTAGCAGGGATATTAAGCAGCTTAGTGCATGCAACGAAGCGCCAGCGCTACCGTTGGATATGAGCCAGCCCCAATCAAGTTCATCGACGATAATACTCCACTTTATACCACCATTGACCCATAAAAACGGTTCATATCGTCCAATCGACCCTCGGGAAGGTTAGATCCGTAAAAAATACAATACCAACTGAGAACCAGGCTATACGTGAAGATAATAGTGCGGAAGGGAGGAGTGGCGGAAGGGGAGGGAGGTATGCAAAGTCTTTAAAGGTCAATACGGGTGGCCTTCTGAAGGAGACGGGCTAGAGCGTTCCGAAGGCGTATCTTGGACCTTTGGCACTATTGAAAGTGTTGGGATGTCAGGAGGAGGGGACAAAGGACGAGCGTCAAAGGCGCTGGGGGAAGATGTGGATGTATTGCCGCTCAGCGATATTTTCTCGTTTATTGCTCGTAGTCTTTGCATTTCTGTTTCTAGTGATTCTATCCGATTCAGAAGTTCTTGATTCGCCTTCTCGAGAGCAACAATATGACTTGTGGCTGGATGACAAAGGATGGACATTAATGAAACGGCCGAAGTATGTGAAAGACGGGGCTTACCTCGTTCCAAAAGAGAGACCTTACTGCTCTTTTGGTTGGATACAGGCAAGACGTCTTTGAGCTTGGCATAGCCATCACGTAGTTCGTCCCGCCGCCTCTGCTCGGCTTCGATCCTCTGCCTTCGGGTAGCTTCCTTTCGTGAATGAGCCAAATTTTCGGTGAAATTAGCACCCATGTCTTCGTCGTCAGAATCGTGCGAGCGGCTACGGCGTCGTCCGGATGAGCTTGTTGGAGATGGAGTTGGGTTATAACGAAGATGGCGATGCACTAAGCTGGTTCCCCGTGAAGAAGAGGGTGAGCCTGTACCACTACTGTTAGAGTGGTGGTAGATGCCGTCGGCAGATGTGTCTGATCCGGAAATTGGAGGAGACAATGGGTCGTACATATCTGGGGAAGCAGGGGGAGGTGATGTTGAGAGCGCGAGGTTACCATGAGGCGAGGGGGCATAAACGTTCTGCTGTGGAAACGGATGGGGAGAAATGAGGCTCAGGTTGTGATACGCCAGGCCTGGCTGCTGCAGGTCCGTGACAGAAAGCTGACCTGCAAAGAATAAGTGGGGAGAGAGACGATTATCAGATCGACATGCGTTTTGAAACAAGTATGTATTGAAATGCTGAACCCACGCGTTTGGGGTCCGGGTTGGACGACTTGATAAGGGCTCATTTGCGGGTTGTAAGGTAAGCCATAAGGTGTCTCCTGGTCTGGCTGGTAGAAATTGTATGAAGATTGCTGCATAGGCTGTTGATTGTGCTCGTCTGGTAAGACGTGATGCTGTTGTTGCTGCTGCTGGTGTTGCTGCTGCTGCTGCTGATCCATGATATGGTCGTTCGGTTGGAAGATTTTTGGGATATCGGGTCGTTACTTTTCGTGAAGATATAACTGGTAAAAGGGTTAAAATGAGAACAATGTGTGGACCAGTCCCCGCGGTAAAAGAAGAAAAGGGAGAATTCAGTGAATTCTCGTTTGTGCCACTGTCCAATCCCAAATTTACCGGTTCACCTCTGTTTGGCTACCAACGACCTTTGTACACAAACTACAGTTACTACCTCCACCACCGCATCGATTTCACCTTTCCTGTATTTCGAATCGATTACAACTGTTTCAGCTCTGCGTATGCAAGCCGTAGTTCATGTGACTCCATCTACAGAGAGCCTTCGCGGTCCGTGTTCTCCCCCATGACTGCACTATCTTCAGAATACCTGCGTCCAGGTCTGGGGTAATGTATTAATGGTACACCACACCTCCAAATTCTTTCGACGATCAGAGCATCCGTTATATTACCATCCTAGGATTTCACCTGCCTGGTGGCACTGCTCATCATGGCCCATCGAACCGTTAATTTTGGCGAGTGCCGCAATGCATGGCTTTTGATATGTTCATATTTCATACAGACCTCGGGGGACATTTTGACAGGCATGGATTTCGGCGTTTTCCACTGAACATATCGTCCTAATGATGTCGCAGCATCATCCATTCGGGGTACATACATCTACAAGTATTGCTCTCTCCTCTTGGGAGTCGACCCGGAGCAATTTGCAAAGCTTTTGTCTTTTGCTCACACCCAGCTGCCTATGCGAGACATCGCATACTCGCTCACCTGGTTCTGCCTTTTAGCCTATCGACTATGATATACTTCCGCGAGCTCGTTTGCGGCACGTTGCTAGCGAGCATGCGAATACTGTGTGTCGCATCCCCTTTTGCGTCTACCGGCTACATCCACTCTTCGGTGGAACGATACGCCTTCCGTAGCTGTAGGTCAACAGTTGGATCTCGAGAACTTCGTGGGGAGATGTTAATACGGATGCGCATCCCGAATCACCATTTTTACTCCCCGTTCGTGCCCGTAAGTGTCGCTTGCTAACCAGATTCTTGGTAAGCCCGGTAGCTTTCTCGTATCGGGAGATTGGATATGTGATTCGTAAAAGTGGCATTGGGTGGGTACGAAACTCGAGTCACGGAAGCCTTCGAGATGATAGGCAGTTTAGGCACGATAGGAAGAGCTCTGGTCATGCGATTGTCCTCCGAGGCTCGTGCAAGCAAAATTCGGTACGGCGTAGCCTATCTCCAACCCGGGACGCCACTCGTATCAAACCCGCCTTTTGTCAAGGATTCTGCAACCACTGTTTCTCGTCATCGCGAACATTGACAACTTTTCCATATACTCAATTCAAACGGCGAAACATGTCCTCGGACTCTGCGGATGATATCATTGGATTCGAGTAGGTAAAAGGGTGGACTCCAACTACTCCGTAGCTTCCATCGTCAGAATTCCGTTGCGTCTTACGATCGGGTACAGCGGAGTCAGACCCACACTGTCAGAGGCTGTCCGCTGAGGGTTAGTGTGGGCTCCTCGGGACCATGCGAATGATGGGTTACTGGGCTAGCCTTTTACTGATGGTACTACATCTCTGACGACGGATTCCTATTCCTACGCTCAGTCATTTATCATACGTTACCTACACGAGGCTCTGTTGTGTCCCAATGCTTGGGACAATTCCAGAATTTATTACATATCCTCCGCGGATCAGACAATCACCAAGCACGCTAATAAGGCTCTTCTCAAACCTCCCTTGACCGTTTCGCAGAGTCGCGAAATGTTCCACCACTGCCCGAAACATTGTTCAAAAGGATGATTGCAAGGTACAAGATCATATCGGGTTCAGGCTGGATTGGCCCCTGTCTGTGAAAAAGGGATTCTTTCCCACGGATATTGATTATTCGAGCCTTGTTTGCTTTTTGTCGCAAGGTCGCAGCTCGTCGTCCTCGACAACCAGCTCGGAGAGTCCCTGACGACAAGCACCCTCCTTCACGCAACATCTTTCTGGGGCCTTCTTCTGCTCACGTTATTCACGAGCTCATTGTGTGTATGTTTAAAGTTGCATTAACGGAGTAGCTGACAAACTTTCCAAGACCCAATTCATGTCAGAAACGCCAAATACTCGTATTCCCAGTGTTTTCTAATATCCGGGCTACTCGCATCTTTGTTGAACGCGTGGTGACCCATCTACGAGCTGATAATCATGTCAACGGAACCAAATCTCATTTCAACTACCAACGCACCGCGATCACCGCTGGATTCACCATCACCGTCTCAGTTATGGGCTCCCCCAAGGTCACCTCTGCCACCACATAGACTGGCCAAACTGGCCAATGCACTGGGGGTATCAATGCCTATGCCTGCTACCCAGCCGACCACACCTTATCCTAGCTCGCCTTACTTATCCCACTCGAATTCTCTTCCGACGCCTTCCTCGGCTACGGAGTTCTTGCGTCGGTCACCGACACCTTCTGCCGCTTCTGCTTCTGGTACGTACCAAACGCACACGTCCAAGTATCTCCTCCATGTCATTCCTCCCCTACACCTCCATGATTTCGATCTCCCGGAAGAAGCAGCTCCACCTCCAAATGCGTCTGGATACCACACCCAATTTCGTCGCGGGACACTTGTGCCGGTTTATTCGACTCTCCAGCTGCAGCTCAGTGCTATTGCGAAGGAATACGCCTTGCCAAGTACCATGGGGATGATTCTGTACCTGGTAAATGCCAATGTTACTCGCAGCCCGAATGTGTCGGTTGGCTTGGATGGTGTTGGTGATGAGATGGGACCTCGGCTATCGGAGGATATATGGAGACATCTCTGGATACGTGTGTTGAAGACGGAGCAACGCGAGGACATGGCTCCTCGGGCACCAAGTCCCAACCCACTTGGACTCGTGCTAAGTGCTAAAACGTCACCAAACCCAAACGGCTTTGACTCTATTCCTCCGTTTCTTCGCACTGCGGCCGGGCATGGATCCACTGATCAGGCTACAACACCATACCCTCTCACACCTTCGGCGTCCTCGACCACGACTACATCTACCATGCAGCACCAATCAAAGTCTAGTCTATCATCCGTAGCGCAGTCAGAACCCGAAACACCCGATTCTTCCGTAGCTGATTCGCGACGCGCAGATAGTCTTGATTTACCCGGCCTAAATTCGAACTCTATCATACCGATCTTGGCCAAGGTTGAGTTTGACATTGATAGACGGAAGGCTGCGTGGTATGACCCATGGGTGCGGAGTAGGAAGATGAACCAAGTGAAGCGGGCCGAAAGTAGGGCGAGTAGGAAGGACACAGTCGACGACTCATCGGACGAGCGAAAAGCTCCTTTGGATCTAAAGTTGTCCGAACGGCTAATAACTGCGAGTCCAATATCGTTGCAGTCATTAGCTGCGAAAGACAAGGAAAGTTCTGAGGAAGCCGGGTATCAACAACTATCCGACTCGACTTCGGAGGACTCGGATTATGGTAATGCCGGGGAACAGGATGAAGATGAAGAAGACGAGGAAGAGGATGCAACTGCGCGAGTGGCCTCCATACCGAATGGTAGGGACCCTCTTAGCGATGTCTTTGGAACGGATGAACAAACTTGGGCCGAGCTTCGAAATTCGCAACTCGCTAAGCGACCGAATTCCAATCCCAACGTGGTTGATCTTGTGCTTTCGGCTGCTGATCTTGCGAACTTACCCGAACTTCCACCCTCCGACGACGAAGATGATCTTGTTAATTTGACCAAGTCGGAAGATGAGGTTGAGGATCTGCTATCGCTGATGGGTCGACCATCACTCTCTGTATCCATCCCAGCTTCGCCGCCCCAAGGGAAGAAGCACGTACCTCCCCCTCTTGTTCTCAAACCTCCTGGTTCCGATCTAGCCATCCCTGCGGATAGCCCACTCCCAAGCACCGGCAGTGCACGCCTAGCCTACCTTAACAGTACTTCGGAGGAAAGTATTGCGCTAGCTCCAGCAGCTCCGGCTGATGATCAATTAGCCCCTCCGGAGTACGAAGATGACGAGTTCATGGACGAAGTGACCCGAGTAAAGAGTCCAGCGGAGTCGGAAAAGAGAGAGGGAGCCATTTTCGACGACCTTGACCTAGGCTTAGACCTTACGGAGGAGGTAAGCTCTTATTTCTGGCTTCCATTTCCGTCATTTTGATTGTTGTGAAGTACGACGAGAATGATCCGGACGATCATCGGCGTAGTCAACTTATGATGAAAGCCCAGCTTGACGAGATTGAGAGGGTATTCACCCCTCCCCCTGGCTAGTTTGACGGGCTACTGACCTTGTTTGAATAGAACCTTGCGCAGTTCTCGCCAAAGGCACTCCGCACCGACCTCTCAGATGGTATGCCGACACCCCTTTCCCCGAATCTCTCTGGTGTTCTTCGGAATTCAGATGTCCTACCACCAACCCCCGGTATATCGCGCCTCTCAGAAACATTTAGCAATGGATCAGCCACGCCGTAAGATCATAACCGGTTCTTCTAAACCCGCGCTCAACTTGTTTATAGTCCGGCCGACCCCAACGTAACAAAGAAATGGCCTTCTGTACCATTCTCATCGTTGAAGGACGCTCCTGATGTTCCTCAAACAGCAACCTTCCCCCCATCGCCCTCTCCGCCGAGGTTGGCATTGAATGGGGTGACTGCATCTACTCCCAAGCCCTTTGTCGCCCCCAATCCTAATAGTGAGGTGTCAGAGGAAACACAAGCTAGAAGGCGGGAGCTAGAAGAAGGGCAAGAGTTAACTTATCCAGCATTCCATGCATCTATGCCATCATCCTCAGATTCTCCCATTATACCATTGTCTCCAGATCCATTTGGTCGATACCCTTCAAGTTCAAGTCCCGATCCATCGTCTTCCCGCCTGCCTTCTCCGTGGGGCATAGATAACAATCCTGCCTCATTATATGACTCTGATTACAATGGCATAACCTCGCCGACCGAAGGTGCTAGGCCCCCATCGTCACGTTTTTCCGCAGACTCTACATCCAACGAAGAGGCGATCTCAAAATCGCTCAAGAATACTAATTCGAACAGCTTAATGTCCGTCAAGAGTCTGAGAAAGCTTTGGAGGAAAAGCAACAAGTCGTCAATATCGTCGAATCCGGGCACTATCAGTGGTCGCACATCACCAGCGACTTCCTTGGGCAGGCCTTCGGAGGATCTGTCTTCTCTTCCCGCTTTACCTACTACGCCTACGTTTGGGGCCTTTCCTCCCTCACAAATGCAGCAACATCCCAATGCAGCCGGGTTTGCAGCTCCTACGGGTCGAGGCTCATTAGCCCCACCCATGCCCCCTCAAATGCCTCCGCAAATGCCAGATCGACGCGATCGTGATACGATTACTCAACTGCAATTCGACCAAGAGTCACCATACCCCATTCATCGCGCTCCGCCCGCTCGGTATTCTCCCCGCCCTCCTTCCCCGGCATACCCAAACCAACCGCCGCCTCCCCAAAGTACTCTTCCAGTCGAAAAGCCTAGCGTACGCAAGTCCATACTGAAAGCCTTCAAATCGGCATCTTCCAGTTCCAACAATAATGCGAATACGCCATCTGATGCACGTTCAAGCATCGACCGCTCAGGTCGACCGCGGCGAGGGAGTGTATCGAGCACAGGAGCTCATACCCCAAGTATGCTGGCTTCGGAGATCCCACCAAGCCCTCGTATCCCAGAACATCTCTTGACTGGCCCACGGTCAGGCACTGGTACCCCTCAACCGCCAGATAGTCGACAGTCGATTGCTACTCGTCCCAGGAGCAATACTTCTATGGCTCGCTCTTCTTCTCCTCCTAGATCCATGGCTTCATCACGAGACTCTGAGGAGACTCGCCCTAGCTTTGATACGTCCCAGTTTGAGATGGTTTCGCCCAAGATGAGTTCAACGCTTTCATATCCATACCATGGCCTGGACCACAACTAGTACTCCAGCAATCGTCCATTTTCGTATTCTCATCGTTCATAAATGGGGCTGTCTCATATACTTATATATCTCATCTGTATAATGCACCACGCATATATAAAGTCTGGATTCTTCATGGCACATTATGGAAGTCAACTTGTCGGGCATCATGTTTGTGTGTGTTGGGTTGTGACCCTGAATACGCGTATTGACCGTGAACAATGAACATCGCGCGGCGAACGGGAAGCCAGAATGAATAAGCCCAAAGCTCGTATTGCTCAGTCGCAACAATCTGGTATATACAAGCCAGAGGCTATTAGGGTGAGAATCATTCAACCGCGATATATCAGACGGCTCGCTATACACCCATCAGGATGTCGCTGAACTCCATGGCCTCTCGAATGTCTCGGATGCGGTAGCGTCGGCCTTGGCCAGCGATGTTGAGTACAGGATACATCAGGTTGTCGAGGTATGCATCGTCTAAATCCCAACTACATACTGTCTAATGAATGACAGGAAGCTGCTCGATTCATGCGCCATGGACGTCGAACCACGCTGAGCACCGCCGACATCGAACAGGCCATGCGCGTACTGAACATTGAACCTCTTTACGGACACTCACCGTACAATCCACCTATATTTCGGCGCGCGCCACCGTTCCCACAAGCAGCTTCAGCAGGAACAGTGTTCTATGTTGAGGACGAAGACATCGACTTCGATCGCGTTTTGCGCGACGAGAAGATATCTCTACCAAAAGGTCCCAGTTGGACAGCTCACTGGCTTGCAGTTGAAGGTGTCCAGCCGTTAATCCCCGAAAATCCGCCCGCTATACCACGGGAGACCGACCAACCTGATGCATCCACAAAAACCAACCAACTTCCAAACGGCAATGGACTCATATCGCCATCTTCACCGAATCGTGGGACTTCGATAAAACAGCAGCAACAGCAACAACAGCAACAACAGCTTGTGAAGCAGGTCTTGTCGCGAGAGTTGCAGCTATACTACACCCGTCTCACCACCTCGTTACTCCCACCGACGTCAGATATCGCGAAACGGACAGCTGCCTTGGCCAGTCTTCGGCAAGATGCTGGCCTACAAGCTCTTTTACCTTATCTTATCAGATGGGTTGGCGAAGGTGTGGTGGGTGCACTTAAGGAAGGCTTGCAGAGCGAGAACGATGGAAGAGTGTTGGAGGTCCTACTCGACGTTATTAGTGCGCTCTTAGAGAACTCGACGCTGTTCGTTGAACCATATGTACGTCTATAATCTCCTCCCCACACATGCCCTCCTAATCTTCATACCAGCTTCACCAACTGCTCCCTCCAATCCTTTCTATCCTTCTTCACTCAGCTCTCCCACCATCCCATGCCGTACACCTTCGAACTGCCGCAGCCCAAACGCTCTCAAGACTGTTAACGCAGCATTCAACTACCTATCCTTCACTGTCACCTCGAATTATGAAGACCCTACTCCTCGCTCTCGTTGCACCCGGGAAAGGCAAAGGCACCAGAGAGGGTGCGATTCGAGGATTGATGGGAATAGGTAAAGAAGCGATAAGGAAGGGCCTTGTGGAAGGTGGCGGGGCCAGAGTTGTTGGCAGTGAGTGCACAGGAGCGAATGCAAATCGACCGGATACCAAGCTCCTTGTCCAGTGTGCCATGGTGAGTTCGACCTTCGAATCCATGGGGGCGTCTCTATTCACCTATGTATCCATAGGATGCTTTCGCCATTCTCCACCCACCATCAGATATGCCCGAAACCCTAGACTTCACAAACCAAGCCGATGAGCGTGTACGGGACCGACTCCATGAAATACTAGGTGACTTCTTCGCTACAAGAATAGCAGGCGACGCAACATGGGCTCGAGGCATTTTGGGTGTTAGGGATTGAGAGTCGTGTTTTACGTCCTTCCTCTGTAGACTAGCTAGGGTTATCTATATTCATTGTGCATAGCATGCCAAAATCAATTTAGGCATGGAAAGAGTGAGGGTAGAAATACAGGCGAATTAAAACGAGTAGAAGGAAGAAGGCGGGTAGGTATAAAAAGACGATAGTGTGTCATCTCTGACAATACAATTGTATAGATAGGTGGAATAAACAAGTCGAGGCATGTCTTACAAGCCAACCAGCCTGAAGACAAGATAGAGGAAGGATCCGGCGAACCGCACTGCGGAAAGGCCAGCTCTGAAATCGGTGTGAGTGGTACGCCCCAAACAAGAAAACAAGGTACGTACAGGGCCCAGAACAAGAAAGACAGGTATGGGTTGAAATTACCGCTTGTTGCGCCTGCAAAATTGTTTGCGACCCAATCGGTAAAGGCAGTGGAAGTAAAGACGACAATCATTGCTCTGGGAGGGACGAAGACGAATGTTATGACAAGGTACAATAGTGGAAAGAGGCGACTCACATGTTCGAACCAACCCAAGCAAGGACGACATTGGTGCGGCTGTTACGGTCATGATCAGCCTGCTTGGTAGCAGCGTCACGATGCTCCTTTTCCTCAGGTGGCCTGACCCTCAAAGCACTACGCGAAGCGGCCCAGAGGGAGTCGACATCTTCCCTAGCAGTGGGAAGCTCGACCTCCATGACTTCTTTGCCGTCATCGTTCTTGACCTTCTTTGCACCACCAAGATCTTTAGCCGCGCCGTTGTCTCCCTTGGTACCCCTTCACATAAAGAAAATGGAGCGTTTAGACATATGAAGATGTTGTATGGATGGGACATACCAGGTAACATCGTGAAGATTACACATGGCATACATCACTGGTTTGAGGCGATGAATAAATGTCCAGATAGATCATGAAAGATTGGCTCACTCAAAATGTTGACATCTGCGAAGCCAGACATCAGCGACACATTCATCGGAGAGAAGAAGCGGCACTTACAGCTTGGAAGGAGGAACATGTACTGGATGAACGAGGTAAACATGTGCCAAGGCTCGAAGTGCATGAAGGAACTGATGAAGTAGAGACCGTATGTCGCCGCAAGAGAAATGACAATCTCCCGGAATGTTGAGTTGTGCTGGATCAGGTTCGAGAAGTCCTTCCACTCTTCCAATGATTTAGGAGACGCCAGATACACTGTGAACCCAGCACACCACAGGGTGATGACATTACACAAACCAAATAGAATCATGGCCAGTGTATATGTCCATTTTGAACCCTAACAAGGCGGATCGAACGTCAGCACCAACTTATCAAGGGAGCTGGTGACATACCTGGGGACGATTGCCAAGAGAGCACACCGTGACAACGAAAAGAAGACCGAGGTAGAGCTACAAAGAGACGTTGGGGACAAGATAGCAGGGTAAAGGGCCACCGCATACCTTTAAGAATACTTCAAAGATGATCTTACCAGCACCTGTTGACAAGAAATTGAACGCATCTTTCGTTGAATCTGCTGTCGCCGATTTGACCAGCTATATTGACGCCATCAACCATAACTCTAGTTGGGTACGATAAAGGAGATGGCTCACAAAGAAGAAAGCCAGATAGAAGTTCGCGAGAGATGTCCAAGTGAAGAGCAACTGAACGGCATTGTAGATAAATTCGATTTGAAGGAAAATCTTCCTGAAGAAACCTTGGCCCGAAGTCCATATCTTGAAGAAGAAAACAGTTGCGTGGATGGAGGCAAACAAGGAGCCATTGAGCCAGCGACGACGCTGTGAAATAAACTCGGGCACTGAGGTCGGGACGTCGGTTGAGGCCTTGGCGCTCTTCACGTATTTGAGACTGAACAAACAAGAGGGGTACCATTGAGATGGATGACCAAAAGTTAACGGAGGTCGGAACTTACACCCATCCTTCATTCTTCTTCGTGACAATCTCGAAGCACAGGATACGATCCTCAGCGAGGTACATGTTTCGTGCTAAGTTCATATCTCAGTCTCTGAGAGCATTACACGGGTGAGTGTAGACTTACCAAACAGGCCTGCGTCGCTACCACCGGCATGCATGGTCTCTCCTTTGAAGTAAGATGCCAGCGGACCCTTCCCGTTGGGACCATTAAGGAGCGCTTTGTATCGGTAGGCACTAAAGGCTCCGGGCAATACACTGATATAACCGAACACACTCTGGGAACGGTTCGCGCCGAAGTTAGCTTTAGGAAGGAGTCACTTTCACTCTGCTTACCTCCAAAGGCTTATCGAGGATGTTTGACATCTTGTACTCAAAGTTCTGGGACGCCGCAAGCGGGCTGGTAAGGAGAAGTGAACATCCGCGACCGGTATCGACGCAGATCCTGCAATTGACAGCATGAGAATAAGAAGAGGATGCAGTCCGTATCTAAGGGGACTTACTCTCCACATGCACCTCCTACGCTTGAGTGCTTGTCGAAACCTGATAGGGCATTGATCAGATGGTCGCCATCAACCAAACAAAGCTCATACATTTCCAAAGCTCGTAGATAGATGTCCCAGTCGGTTTAGTACCCACGTCAAGAAGTATACAGACTGCATGCAACGGTTCAGACGAAGGGTGGTAAGAGAAGAACGTTGAGACTTACCATTGGGTTTGACTAAGGGACCAAAGGCGTTGAAGAACCAACGATGGCTGTTGAGTTTCTTCTTGTTCTGCTCCTTCAAGCAAAAGAGGATTTGAATTGGGCAAGACCCCTGGCTGACCTCGCCCTTGTCGGTGACAACGACTTGCGAGGTGAATCTAGGGGGGAGAATGTCAGAAGCATATCGGAAATTTTTGATAATGAATTAATCACTCGAAGATGTGAGCAGTGACATCCTTGCCCGCAACGGAATCCTTGGCGATACCTTCCTGGTAGCAACCCATCACGGTCAGGACTTGCAAGGTCCGCTTGTTGATCTTGCTACGACCATCAGAGACGACACAAACAACAACCTTCTTCCACCCTTCTGGACCCCACATCTTGGATCGTGTCCTACTGCATAAATGGGCGACATTCTTGATGACAGCGTTCATCGTCTTAACAAATAGTACTTCGTCCTCGTTATACATAGTCATGACAATGAACAGTTCGGTTTGTCTTCCATATAGATACGGTCGAAGGGAATAACGCGAGCGCATAAAGTCGTCTGGATCGCAGGTTGCTGCAGTGTAACGCATCTTGGAGAATTCTTCGACTGATTGCTTGCCAGCAGGGATGATGGAGGAGGGTACATCAACATCAATTACAAGGTTGCCTTGGTAAAGTTCGATTTGGCGGACAGAGCGCCGCTTTAGCATCTTCTCGCGAGCTACAGAGTAGCCAGCAACGCTCGGGTCGCGATACATGCCTGGTCGGGGTTGCGCAGGAGGGTAGTTGGACTGGTATGGCATAGTAGGCACAGGTGGTGCGTGGGGTGAGGGCACCTGGCTCATCTCGTACGGGTTAAGATGAGCTTGCGAGCTGTTCGCGTAACTCTGGAACGATTTAGTGGATTTGGAGTCCCAGTTTGAATGATTGTCGTATTCGGGCTGGTTATAGGCTTGGTTATTGGCGTAGTAGTCGTCGTGGGCAGAGCCAGTGTTTCCGCGAGCTGGGTATGAGTAGTTTGCATGTTGTTGTTGCTGTTGTTGAGCCCCGTAATAAGGATCGTGGTATGCCATGCTGTATATCGAAAAATGAACCGCAGGGAAAGATGGGAAGAGGATTCAAAGTTCGAAAAGAGCCAGCAAGGGAATGAACGGCCTGTAATTCACAGAAACGGCCTAAAGAACGAGTGACAGCGAGAGGCTGGCGACGGGGATGGAGGACGATGCAAGCAAACGATGGTTGGGAGAGAGAAGCCTTGGATTGATTTCAGCCCAAACTTGATTGGCCTTAGCTGGTCTCGGCATTTCCCACAATCTTCGGCTTGCTCGTGGCAGTTCCCATCTTGAAACCTTTGGCACAACTCAGTTCGGGAAACGCTTCAGGTCAATTCACGCCGGATGCAAGGGCGAGGCAAAACGCAGGTGGTGCTTGGTCTTGGAAGGTTTCTTTTGCGGGGCAATCGGGGGCTCAGGGGCTATCCTAGGAGGCAGGGGTATGCCAGTGTTCTGATAAGTATTGCATGAACATGAGGGTGTATTGACTCTTGGGGCTTCGGCCTTATCTAGCCACCTCATTACTCAGCTCCCTCGACTCTTCCCAACTCCCATGTAGCAATCCACCGAGGCATCATAAGAAGCGTCAATGCTTCACCGCTCTAATACCATGTCATCATGGTGGCCCCTTCACTCCTAGACCATCCCCTCTTCACACCGATCCGCGTTGGCGACTGCCAATTACTACATCGCATCGTCTTGGCACCCCTCGCGCGGCGCAGGGTGACTGCCAATGACTGTGTCCCACTGCTTCCCACCGTCGCAGAATATTATGCCCAACGTGCATCCCGACCTGGTACTCTCCTCATAACAGAGTCCGTATCAATTGCCCCAGAAGGCGGCGGAATGGCCCACAACCCTGGTGTGCATAGCAGAGAACAAATGCTCGCTTGGAGAGAAGTATGTGCGTTTCCATAGCTGTTAAAAGCTCACAAAGCTCATCGACAACTGATGCTGAAATAGGTGACAAATGCCGTTCATGCGAAGAAGTGCTTCATATTCTGCCAACTTCGAGCATATGGGCGTGCGGCAGAGCCCGCGTTTCTAGCATCATCGACACCACCTCTCCAATTCGTAGGGCCATCACCGATTCCTCTAAAGAGTAGGCCATCCACAGATCCTACACCACACGCTTTAACGATACCTGAGATCAAGCATTTTGTCGCGTTATACGCCGATGGCGCAAAGAAAGCAGTCGACGAGGCAAACTTTGACGGAGTAGAAATACACGGTGCCAACGGTTACTTGATCGACCAATTCCTTCAAGATGTGTCGAATCAGAGAACTGACGAATACGGAGGGAGTGTCGAAGGGAGAACACGATTTGCCCTTGAAGTGATTGAGGCAGTGGTCAAAGCAATAGGTGCGAAGCGGGTTGGAATTCGTCTGAGCCCATGGAGTCCTTTCCTCGGTGAGTACTTCCACCAGTCGCAGTTGAACAAGACCACTCTGACAGGTGAATCATAGAAATGGGAATGAAAGACCCCAAACCCATCTTCAGCTACCTCGTAACTCAAATCCGAGAGCGCTTCCCCGATGTTGCCTTCCTACACCTCATCGAACCCCGAGTAAACGGAACTGTCATAGACGCTCTTACAGACGAGAACAAAGACCAATCCAACGACTTTCTCCGAGAAATATGGGAGGATAGACCATTCATTTCCGCTGGAGGATACACTCGCTCTACAGCGCTACAAAGAACCCAACAACGACCAAACGAATTGATCGCCTTTGGCAGACGGTATATATCCAATGTAAGCCACTCCGTAGCTTCTGCATAGCGATGAACCCCACCTGAAGCGCCAACACTTGTTTAGCCGGACCTCCCAAATCGTCTCCTCTACGACGTGCCACTCTCGCCATACGATAGGACGACCTTTTACAGCGCTGGAGATACGAGTGGCAAGGGTTACACAGATTATCCTTTCGCAAAGTTATAGCTGGCCGGATGATCCCAGTTTCTGACTCGAGAATAGACGATCCTGATCAATACAAGTTGATGAGCGGCAGCAGTTCCATAGTCAAGATGTTGTGCTTTGAGAGAGCATGTGAGGCTCAACATTCATGACAGCAGCTCCGATATCCTAGCCACAGGCATTCGTGGATGTTCGTCCGTGAAGACTTTCAGTCAACACCCCCTCTTGACACACTGTCATGCAGAGTATGTACACGCCGCCAACTGCACTGACTTCTCCAAAACGTACGGTAATGAGATCATGGCAGAACTTAGCTTATTCACATAACCACAATGACACCTCCACTAATAAATAATAAATAATTCGATAAACGGAGTGGTGGTGGTAATAGTAGTAGTAGTAGTATCGACAGTGACAGTGCTAGTGATAGTGATAGTGGGTTGGCAATAATGCAACTAAACCGAGAAAAAAGTACAAGTTTAAAGGCAAGTCAAGTATGTATGTGTGTATGTATATAAGCATGTGTCGATTGTGTCGGTATCGTCGATGATGATTTGGAGGATATCTGTATGGTGGGGATGAAGACGAAGGAGGGTATGAGAAGGGTGGATTGGACTTGTAAGATGGTTTTGAATTCGGATTGGGTTGCGAAGGAGGTCGGATATGTGTAAACAACAGTCGTCGAGGGGAAGTATCAAAAAGGAAAAGGAAAACAGGTAAATAAGCATAATAGGGCGAAAAAGCAAGAGAAAAAATAACCGGAAGTTCGAACTTCGGGCTTGTTATACTGTAAAACACGGAGTATAAGAGACGGAAAAGACAGCAAGGGGACAAGCGAGTGAGCACATAAGCGGACAGGGTTGAAAAAACAGTGTTCGTGTGTGTGATGTTAATAAAATGAAGGTCGTCCGCGGTTCACAGGGAAGAAAGCAAAGGAGTAGAGAAGAAGCATTGAAACAAACGAGTATGCGATAAGAAAAGAATGAACGGACCCCCTCTTCTCCGTGGGATATCGCGTAGACAGATGAAGAACAACAAGGAAGGAGGGACGTCGCGTGAAGATGGAGGGAGTACAGATGTAGGACGTATAAACCTCAGTGGGGGGAACGATTGGAGATCACATACGAATAACACACAGGTGAGTATTTAAGTATAATTCAGGGGCTGCATAAAACGATGATGAGTGATGACTGCAGTTGCAGGTAAAAGAGAAGGGCATACCGGTACAGTACTTTCAAAAACAGACAAACACAACTTGTACATCCTCGCGATCCGGTTAATGAACAGCATGACGATGGAAGGTAAGCAACAATAAAGCATCTTCAATCGTCACATCCGGCGTGTGCGCAGCCTTGCTGTCCAGCTCGTTTGCGAACGGCCTATCAATGACCATCCTAACATCAAGACGAGCGTGTTTCTGCTGAGTAGGGATCTGCATCTGTATGGGCATCGAGATGGGCATGGGGATATCCGTAGGTGATGGAGGTGAAGGCGATGGATCAGGAGAGGGTGTAACTGCCTCTTCCTGATAATCATCATCACTGACACCATCATCCGAAGCCTGTTGACTCTCCGTATGATCAATCATCGACATATCATCAAAGTCGCTGGGCTCGCGGCGAGTGCGAAGTCTGCTACTCCTACTCGAACGTGGTGGCATGGGACCCAAGTCCATAGAGTCATCATGACTAGAGGAAGACGACGAGGCGATGAATGGTGATCCAGATCGTGAGACCGAAGCGGAAGGCAAGCTAAGAGCGATATAGCTCTCAGCATCATTATCATCATACTCATCACCACTACCAGCTTTCTTGGTAGCTCGCTTCCTCGCCGTCTGTCGCAGGTTGCGAAACCAATTTGTGACCTTTCCAAGATCCCTGTTGGCAAGAACGGTCAAGCCCTCAAGCCGAATGGGGAAGAGAAATGGGTTCACATACATTCCTATTTCGGCAGCAAGCGCGGTACGAGCTTCAATGGAAGGATTGATTGTTTTGAGCGAAAGCTCCTTTAGTGCATGTAATTGATAAGGTTCGGGCCGAGTTCTTCGTGGGCGAGATAGCGGTGGACCGTTGCTACCATACGGGGTGGAACTACGCTTTGACCGTTTTGGAGGTGAAGGTTCATCTACTAGTGCTACTCAATAAGTCCTGGGTGTGCAAGTTGCAGTCGAATAAAGGGGTAAATGTGCTTGACAGCTGTCATCGGAGTTTAAAGCTCACTTGCTCGTCGCTGTTCCGCACGATGAGCAGCAACTCTTATCCCCTCGTCGCACCTCCTTGCCATGCTATTCGAGTTCTCAATCTCAGCTGATATGTCCAAGCAACATCAGATATAAAATATATTGCTACCTGAGAGACTAGACTACGACTGCTGAAGCCAAAACGGGAAGCTATGGTTTGAAGGGAGCTATATACAGGTTTGTGTACAAGTCCATTACAGTAAAATGGCAGAATGGATAAGTGCGGCATACATGATATCTTTTTGATCCAGAGGTCGAGATTTCAACCCAGCCTTGAATCAAATTGTTTTGTCATTCTTGGAAAGCCCTCGTGTGGAATGTTGCAGAATAGCCATTGGGATCACTATATGCAGCACTGACTGTACAAGTTCAGACACTAATGTAGCTACTCATCGTGCGGAACAGCGACGAGCAAGTGAGCTTTAAACTCCGATGACAGCTGTCAAGCACATTTACCCCTTTATTCGACTGCAACTTGCACACCCAGGACTTATTGAGTAGCACTACTGATGGAGTCACGCTGGGTGAGCGCCGAGAACGGTGAGGGACAGAGGCCGGTGGGAGGCCGAGTGAGGGGTGTGAGGAAGGGGGTGGCAAATGGAGAGACGGATGTCCAGGTGGTGGTGGAAAAGCGGAAAACGTCCGAGTGGATTCTCCCCTCTGCTGCCGGTTGTTAGACGGGGAATCTGTCGATACGTCGCCATCCTCCTCCTTTCGCTTTTTTGCCAGGCTGCGTTGATTTTGGAACCAATTTGTTATGCTTTGGTAACGCCTGTGGATATGATAGGTGAATAATAGTTCGGTTGCCAGACACGTGGGAGCTGTATATAAACTCCCGAGGGTATAGGAGGATATATTTACTCACATGCCAATGCGTTGTGCAAGTAATTGCCTCTGCTCGGTTGAGGGATGCTGATTTTGGCTGTAGAGCTTGCGAAGCTCTTCTGTTTGTTCTGTGGAGGGTCTATTGCGCATTTTTCGAGGCATGTCTGGGCCAACGAGGAAATGAGTGTGATCTGGGTTGCCTGCGTAAAAGGCAGATAGGGACTGAGAGTCTAGTGGTGGTGGCTGTGGCTGTTGGGGTATGGAGAGCGAGGATATGTTATTATGTGAGTATTGAGAATCTGAGGGAGGGTAGTCGTCGTCCTCTATGTAGTCGTCGTATGAATTGTGGCGAGGAGAGTCCTGGGAAAGTGGGTGTCTAGTTGAAAGGAGTGATGGGCGCTGAGAAGCTGGACGGGCTCTTGAGCGTTGTTTCTTTGAAGAGGCTCTTTTATTTTGAAACCAAGCATTGACTGTCTTGACCTCCCTATTGAGATATGAAAAATGGGTATTTGATATACAGCTCAGGGTGGGATATAGGACATACATTCCGAGACGTTTAGCGAGGGAGGTGCGCAACTCGAGGGCTGGATGCTCGTCTCTGTCGTAGAGTTCATTGAGGGCAGCTATTGCGGCCGGACTGTGCCTATGTCTGGGTTTCTTTTGCGACTGCTGTGGAGGGTTGTCGAGAGAGAGGTCGTCGTCGTCGTTGGGGGTGTTGACGAGGGTTGAGGAGTCTATGTCTGAGGGGGGCGAATGCGAAGCGTCCATCTGCATCCAAGTGTATGTCGTTGAGGATTTTGGCATTAGAGGGAGGGGTGGTCGGGGAGGACGATAAGGAGTGTTGGAGGCGGAAAGGGAAATAGCAGATGAAACCTGGCATTATTATATGACAACTTTTTTGGGTCATAGTGCCAATAATTCCCACAGCTCTAATTCTCCGATCGTTTACATTCAATTCTTGCCTTCACCCAATTCGGATATATATACTATACACACATTGATGATGGCCTATTCACCACACAACAGATGCACATCGGAGGTAGTACGGTCAAAGCCCAGTAGTCAGTCATCCCTGCATGCACACTGTCCCCGTGTGATCTGAGCTATTACCTTTCTAAAACTAGTCACTCTTGCAACAACACCCATTATCATTGACACCGCTCATCACTCTATACATATCTTGCACCACTCCATGCTTGGTATGCTCCCCATTCGGTGTATCCGTAAATAATCACCGGTGCATGTCTTGAATCCTATTCAGTCCTTGCTTACCCATCTCATCACTCACTGTCCTCCGACACTGCAAGGCACACACAACACAACTCGAAACATCAAACGGTTCATAATCTGTCCGGAATGGCAAGACATCCCTTCTTCGGCCCAGTCCGAGTTTACGTGGCCACCTTCACAGCCACATGTACATCGTTGCATTCCCAACTACTGCTAGCTGCAGTATTACAGACTACAGAATAGCTATACAACTGATGTGTCTCGCAGCGACGAATAAATACATGTAATATATATTCTGATATCAATCAATCAAACATTCTATAATACAAAAACACAAAATGACAACCGTACGGAGGGAATTATGAGGAATATGTATTGATTACCGACTTTGGGGGTGGAGGAGCTTCAAGAGGAAAAACGCTAGGAGGGAAGCATTGTATCCAAATAATGTGACGCATACATAACTATGCAGATGGAGATGCAGAAGCTGTGACGAACTCGATGTTTGGATCCCGGATGTAAATCATAAATCATATGTGTATGTCCACTCTCGACCTCTCAAGGCAACACTAATCGTCGCCATCGCCATCGCCCTCGGCCTCGTCCGTCACCTCAAAAAATGAGTGCAATTTCATGAATCCGTCGATGGTGTCAACGAATGACTCTCAGCATCTGACTCTTCCGGAGTGATATTCTTGATCCAAGCACCAATAGCTCCTCTAAAAACAATCACACATACACACACACACGAGGACTTAGCTTGTATGCATCAAAAGGCGAGAAACCACGACTCACAAGAACCCCTCATGTCGAAGAAACAAAGCTCGTTTCGTTCCTTTACTCCAAAAGCGGATAGCGTACGAAAGAGTGCTTATCGTCGCTGCGTGTCCTACAGTAGTGGTGGGAGTAAGCTTCCCTCGCTTCTACGCAAACATGAGGGGAGATGACGCACCACGAATGAAACATCCACCAAAGTATATCCTCTCTAGATTATACTTCTCCGCATTCATATACCTACACGAGTTATCAAGCAAGCAAAGGTGAGAACACGAAAACAACCAACATCACAAAAAACAGAAACAAATTCAAAAGGACCACTCACGCAATCTGCCCGATATTATTCGAAACCGCATAAAGCAAACTCTTACTTATATCCTCCGACGAGAACTTGATCTTCTCTCCACCCTTCTTGAACACCTTCCCGAACGAACTTGCGATCATAGTTGATTTCAGACCAAGGCGACTGTAATCTTGACCATATATGTCCCCGACTAGCATGTCGACTGTTGCGTTGTCGCCTTTTTCGGATAAGGATAACATGTCTGGGTTGAGAGATAACAAAAATAGGTGTTAGCTTTGATATCCATATCCGTGAAAGTGGCCTAACAGCAAAAATAAAACGCACCATCAAACGTCGTAGCAGGTGTCAAAAGGCTAAGCAACCCCCAAAGCGTCCCTCCACCAAGACTAGTCCCACTAACTCGCTCAAACTTGCCATCCTCATCAACCTTGATAATAGACACTCCCGACCCGATGTTGACGAGTAAACAGGGTAGTTGAGGGGTGGGGTTTTCTTCGAACGTTACGGCGTATTTGGGTGGATCGGGGCTTGGCCGTTCGAGGGTGCCATTAATCGTATTTGATTGTGGTGCTGATGGGGAGGTAGTGTCAGAGGTGGGGGATGCGGATGCTAGGATTTTGGTGGATGAGCCTGGGATGGATGGGGAGGAGCATATCGGTATCCCGGGATGCGACACATTATGGATGAGTTCGTCCGAGAAGTAATACACCTCATCCGGAATCAGGGTTATAAACTTGAGACCCTCAATAAGACACTCCATCTCATCCTCCCTCCTAACCTCAACGCCCAACGAATCCTTAAACAACTCATAAAACCTATGCGCACCACCACCAGTCGCCATAATCTTCACTCCACTCCTCATCTCACCGATCGACACCCCATTCACTTTGGCCGACCGCTCGATTAGAGCTTGGATGAATTCCACGCAATCATGGATATTATCGGTTTCGAAACGTTCGAAATTCAACGAGCCACCGGGGAAATGCTGCGATGCCCGCCGAAGGACGGATTCGCGTAGGTCCAGGCCGGAGAGGCCGTTACCATTGGTGAGGTGATGATTGTGGTGGAAGTGGTTATTCGAGGTATCAAGAACGAGAGGGGTTAGCGCACCGCTGCGCTTGATACTAGATGAAGAGGGGGAAGGTGGGGTACGACGTCCTGAATCCTCGGAGGGTGACACAGACCGAGGAGTCGATATCTCGCTATGTACATTCGACCCATTCGTAGCAGCAATTGAAGGTGACGAAGGAGGTTCCGGCGAGCGTGTAAAGTAAACCACTTTGGCTAATGAACCTCCAACCTATGAAATAACGAGGGTTTGGAATCATTTCTTTGATTACTGGTTAAGAAATGACTCACATCCACCGCTATGTGCGAAACCGGTTCAATGTAGTTGGGAAGGTATATGCCTCGACTGTCTCTTGTCTGTGTAGAGCTGTATGAGCGTCGTGCTTCCTCGCCTTTCGAATATAGCCAAACGACACACCTCAGGAGACTCTTCAGAAAGAATGACCGCTCCTCTAGTGTCAACATGGATCACGCGGGCGGTGGGAAGCGATGGTGCAGACATTGTCTGATATGATGCGTTCGTGACGACGACGGTTCAGAAGCTGGAGGAAGTGGTTATAGGTGTCCGCCCAAATCGTACCATTAACCACAGCCCAAGCGTTATGTGTCAAATCCTCGTACGTTTCGGAAATCACTTTATATGTAAGACAACCGGGTACATCAAGTCAAAGTAGGCGGAACACCGAACAACGCGCGTGCCTTGTTATCGCAACCACACAAAGATTTTACCCCGGAAACCCGGAGGTGATTTGAAATGAACGCGCCAAAAGGCATCCATCCAATCGTATCAATTGCCCGTCATGATCTTTTCTTGTCTTTTGGAGACACCCCAGTAGGGATGGAGTTGGTATGGATCTAATCAGACACAAAAAGCGAAATGATACTACATCTAAGCGGGTCCCATCAACCCCCTACAGCAGCTAGGACCAGATCGCAGGCTTCCTGCTTCTCCGCGCGGACACCCAACTCCAGTGTTACACCCTGCCCTCTGGAGAACGTCATTCGGCAGCGAGCAAGTACCTTTCCACCGCCACCAGCAACCAAGCCAGAAAGTTGTAGTGTGTGAACGGAGGTCGACGTAGGAGTCTCGCTCCCACCAAGAGGCTCCATACCCAAGACTTCGATGATAGAGTCACATGCAGCTAGCGTATGCGATGAGCAAGACCATACGGTATCAAGTAAGAGAATGACACACCTTTTATGCTTTCCATAGCCGAAAGAGCGAATGTTTCCGTAGCGTTAGGTCCAGACTTGAGCCTATCCCATTCGGACCCAAACGTAGCATAGCTTGGGACTATATAATCTCCACCAGCGCTCAATTCAACCTCCTCCAATTGATATTCATCTTCATAACCCTCTTCCTCAGGTTCGCCTGTTGAAGGGTCAAGTTCTTTGCTAACGAACTTGAGAGTACATGAGAAAGATGCTATCGTGTATGCCCCGGGATTCTCCCGTGTGAATGAGACATAGACAATGCCGGGAGATGTCGCTGAAGTCAGGGATGGTATCGGGATGATGAAGTCTTCGGTCAGATCTGCATCTTCTGATTGCGGCTGCATGAAGACGGAGACTTGCTCAAGAACAGTGTCGGGTAGCGTATTGGAAATGTTGAACTAGAAGCGCTTCATTAGATTGAATGGAAGCCAAAATTGATGGCGACATACTTGGAAGACGATATGCTCCTTGAAGATATGCTTGACACATGTGACCTGGTACTCAGTCTCGCTCTCAGTCAGCTGCGCTGGCGCAGCACTGCTGTTAAGGACAGGTCCATATGATGATAACTCAGGAACCTCGGCCAGCTGTTGAGCGTACGTCGACTGCCTTTCAGCTTGTGTAGGCGGCGGTGGAGAGTCGGATGTTGCTTTGTTTGATGGTATCCCGATCGTGTCTAAAGTACTCGGACCTTCGATGCAAGCGATATAAGTCAGCCGAATAGGGATGGAGATGATGACTTACGAGCAGCTTCCTGAGCAGCTTGAGCGCGGCTAATCTTGGGAACAGAAGACACGTCAAAGGGCTGTTCAATGGCTGCCGCATCCTTAACATATGCAACCAACTTTGCTTCTAGTGCAGCAAGGGAGTATATCGACTCTTTATAGGAAGGTGAGCACACGCGTGCCCAAAGGGACGCAATCGACTTACCTTCTTTGACATAGGTATCTGCCAATGGCTTCTCTTTGAAGACCCTCAGATACAGAGCAGCACGATCACGAACTTCATCATCCACATCATCCAGGCATCTGATCAACAATAAATGAGTGATTCCGAAGCGAGATTGAAACCCCAAACCTGTTGAGAAGAACTCCGATGCTCTTCCTAAGACCTAAATCACTGGAGTTGACACCAAATTTAGCCAGACTAGCGACTGCTGCAGCTCTGACGGTGGCGTTCTCCAAAACGACACGATTGTATATGAAGCGAATATACTTCGCAGGTTGCGGAGATTTGGGGCCTTCCATACCGAGCAAATGCAAAATCCGTACTGACAGCTTGGTGAATTCGCAATCTTCGATGAACTCGCACAAATGGGAGAGTGCCTGTTCCTTGCAATCGCCTATGAACTTGATCATATCGAACATTGCCTCCACAACCGCACGCTTGAAATCGTAACCGCCTTCGTCTCGAAGAACACCAGAAAGGAAGGATAGCATGGAAGCGTGTTTCGCAGGGAACTTGAGGCATAACGACCGAATGGCATCCACAATGATGACTTTGAATTCATCACTGATCTCAGCCATAAACCCAGTGATTTGCTTGATGAGCCTGTCCACAGAAGCCTCGTTGCCTGTCTGGAGAAGAATCTGAGCACCAGACAACAGATATCATCTACAATGACTATACCTTAAGCAACGTTGTAATGGCATACGTGGCGACGCTTCGGTTAGGATCAGCAATAAGGGCTTCCAAGTCGACATTGCAAGTTGAGACGCTGGAAGGATGCGAGAGGGCAAGAGTGGCCAGGGTACGTGTGGCAGCAAATTTCAGGACGGATTTGGGTGACGAGAGGAAGAGTTGCAGTACTAGAACCGATGAGGGAGGCTAGACGCATATGCAGGAATATACTTACCAGAGATAGATTTTGTGAGTTGCGCTGGCGTCACATTCTTCATTTCGCATATAGCACGAGCGGCTTCAAAGTTAACCATGTCACTCTTGTGTCTGAGCCAACCTTCTAACAGTTCCACCATCTGTCGTTGGGTACTAATGATATGATTGTTAGACTGGCAGGCAAAAACATCGCAAGATGGGATGGCGTACTTGGGATCCTCCTCAATAACCTTAGCTGCATAACGAATAAGCATACACAGAGCCATCGGATTCTTCAGAGTCGTGCCGCTCCCAGATTTTCCACCACCAAGCTGCTGGATCATCTTCGTAACAGCCATACGATCTTGCTGTCGAATCATATAGAGTAGACCAAGCGCATGGTATTGCGTCACATAGCTAGTTGAGGTGATCGTTTGTGGTCCGCTGGGTGCAGAAGAGCCAAATCCAAGATAACCGCCACTGGAGCCAGATCCAAAAAAGCCCGACGAGGATTTCGCGTTTACTGCCTCTTGGACTTCGTTCACCCAGCGTTTGACAACGTCTTTAGCGTGAGGGTAGAGATGATATGCAGACACCAGCGCTGCCGATGATATTGAAGGATTACGATCGACGATGGCAGCCTTGAAGAAACGTTCAACGCCTTGTGCCATAGAAGGCTATCCACAATAGTTAACTCAACGACCACACTCGCAACTAGTCGTTTACACGTACGTCAATAATTCGACAGAGTGCCCTAATTGCATTTGGCCGGTAAATAACTTCCGAGTTGGGTTGCATATCCTTCATTATACTGCTAGTAACCATAATAACATCCTCTGCAGTAGTCGCGAGTTCCTTGATGGCTAGGTATACGGCCTGACGCAGCGCACTCTGAAGCGATCACTTTAACGCGACTCAATGTGCTACAGACCAAGAGAAGACGTACATCTTTATGCTGGAACAGCTTCGTGGTACCAAAGAACAGCGTCGTCGCCTCCTGCGTCCCAAAAGTTTCCCCAATATACAGCAGATACACAATGCGTGTCAATAGTGCCCTGCACTTCCGTGGACTAATCGGTGAATCATTGAATACGCGAGCCTCCTGGATAATCGTAGTCTTGTTATTGTAGTACGAGCTTAACCCGCTCTCCTCCTCCTTCTTCGATGGGAAGGCCATGGTGAAGGAGGCCATTTTGTAGAGGCTGTCGATGTGTGTCGAGACCTGTTAGCACGAAGTTGTTAGACGTGGACCACGTTTATTTGGCCTTTATTTGGCTATAGTTGCCAGGAGCCTCTGAAAGCGCCGGACAGCCGCCTCCCTTGTGCGGAACAAATAGATACCGAACGATTACCAGGCCTCTAGCCTCCACGACTCGCTTTAAACGGACGAACTGGTGATAAGTAGAGGCTCAAAGACTAACAGCAGAATTACTGGCGCACAACGGACTATATTAATAACTTGGTTTGGAGTACTACAAGACGGGAGTGTTGGAAGTTATCGAGGACGGCGTCTGAGCAACGAGATGGAGGGACAGTTAAGATACATGAGGGTCGTAACGAGATCGTAAAGTAGGCATGTAAGCATGGAAGGTGATGGAATCGACATCTGCTCGCACTACTCTCTCAATCCGCATATTGAAACCAAACTAGTGACGCCCAGACGCGACCCCCTCTTCCTTTCCACTCGCCCTCGACTATATCTGACATGCCAGATACTAGAAGAGGTGGGGACAGGAAGGACCACAAGTGCTAAGGAGCCCGAAAAAAGGAAAAAGAGGAAGAATCCAAGGAATGTGAGCGGGATACTACGGAGACTGATGGATGGATGGGTGGATGACTATGGGAGGCATTATACGTCATGGAAGTAAATCGGCGACGTGAAATCAAAGCTCTCGAATGTCATGAACAAATGGACGGGCGCGGGTGAGAGGTGGCTATATATATGCAGGGGATGTAGAAAGGGCAAAAGAGTCGAGCTCCTCGCTTGCAACAGAAGCAACGAAAGAGTTCGACTTAAAAAGAAAAAGCGTCCGTATTCGTAGAGAGTAGTAACCATGGGATGTACGTCGCGGGACCTATCATTCGGCGCGGATGGGAAATGCACTCCGGAACTAGTGCGAGAAGCATGCATACCCGGAAGTGATACGAGTGGAACCTTGATGGCCAAGGAGTCCAAGAGGCGCGAAACCAGTGTTGGGACAAGCCTCCAAAAGACTCCAAGTGGGCGGACCACTCCTCTCCGTCACGCTCTGCGAGGGCAATAGGCCCCACAACGGGCTGACTATCAAACCAACTACCAAGGCCGAGCTAACCTTTCACCTTCCCTCCGCCCCCATTGCTCGGCCACACGGAGCGCGCAGCGCAAAAGATACCAAACTTTCAAAAACCCTTTACCAGAGGTCATCGCGATTGCGCCCTCCACGTTGCTGCCCAACGGCACCAGGAGCTGCCTGTTGCGCTTGGCGAGTATGGGAGCGCAACCTGGATGGAAGAATGAGTAATCTATGTAGAGCGAAGTATGGGGTTGACGCACATTCTGTCGCTTGCGCGATGATCTTCTTCCTCTTGGACGACCTTGCGGCGGCCAGTTGCCTTGGAGCTTGATCCAGCGGCACTGTCTTCGGTAGCACCTCGCTGAACGCTCCAATCAAAGACGTAATCGTACTGATAGCCCTCACGGACGAAAAGATCGCGGAAGAGCTTGCGAAGGTAGGAGTAGTCAGGCTTATCGTCAAAGCGAAGAGCACGAGTGTAGTTGAGGAAGATTCCAAATTCGTTAGGGAAGCCACGGCACAAGAGATCGGTGGGCGTGGTCATCTTCTTCTCCATAATGCGATCGTACTTTTGCTTCTTAGTCGCTGCCTTAAGACCTTGCCAGGGCAAAGCCCCACGGAGGAAGTACATGAGGACATAAGCCAAAGACTCCAAATCATCTCGACGAGATTGCTCAACACCCAAGTGTGTGTTGATGGAGGTGTAGCGAGCTGTTCCCGTCAAGTTCTTGTTCTCGCGATATGGGATGTGGAGGTGGGTCTTCGGATCCCTAAACTTCTTGGCGAGACCGAAGTCAATAACGTTAACTTGATTGCCACGCTTGCCGATGCCCATGAGGAAGTTGTCAGGTTTGATATCGCGATGGATAAAGTTGCGAGAGTGGATATACTCGATGCGAGAAATCTGATGGCGTAGTCAGTAGGCGTCGATTAGGAAGAAGCAGATGATGATGACTAACCAGTTGATCTGCAAGGAGAAGGACCGTCTTGAGACTGAACTTGCGGTTGCAGAAGTTGAAGAGATCCTCGAGAGAAGGTCCGAGAAGGTCGAGCACCATGGCGTTATAGTCGCACTCGGTGCCAAACCAGCGGACGAACGGAACGCCTACGCCGCCAGCTAGTGTCTTGTAAACCTTGGATTCATACTCGAGCTGAGGATGCTTGGCCTTGACGGATTCGAGCTTGATGGCAACTTCCTCTCCGGAAATGATGTTGATTCCCAAATAGATGTCACCTGGAGAGGTGAGAAGAGTGAGACGAGACCATGAGAAAACAAGGACATGACTCACCAAAAGATCCTGAACCAATCTTTTTACCAAGCCTGTACTTGCCTCCCACTCGAAGATCCAACCGATGAGCTGAGCTGTCTGCCATTAACGGTACAGGAGAAGTGAGGATATCTGGAAGAAGGGGGGGCGAAAGAATGAGTATGGGGGAAAGACAGGTGAAAGTGAGGTGTTAAGGGTTTTGTAGCGTCAAGGGGCAGGAAGGCGTGTGGATCAAAGGGCTGTTCAGTGTTACACGTAACCGCGGGCGGCTAGTGAACACGAGCGGACCATCGAGGTCGACGGTCACCCAATCATGAACAATTTTACGCAAAAAAGAAGCGAGACCTGGAATATTCGTGATGACAGACAACACGCAATCAGGCCACCTCGAGGGCGTCATTTCGGTAAAAGGACGCTTCAGGCCAGAAACGAAGGACTTGAAGCATGGAAATTGTGTAAACTGGGACTTACCAGTTGAAGGAGAAGGAAATAGAGAGAGACGGGTGATGATGGTTGTGGAGGAGAAAGGATGGGCTTATAAGCGGGGAGGGAAGTTGGGGAGAGACACAAAGAGGGCGAGCGTGGGAAGCGGACCCAAGCTGTTCAAGGCGGAGTGTGAAAGAGGATTAGCTTGCATAATCGAGTCTTCTTCCTTTCCTGGTGCAACCATCATCAATCAGTCCAATCATATCCTCGCTTCTCATCTTGTTGTGTTTTTGGACACGCACATGTAGCATGTTCTCCCTCCCCTTGTATATATATTCATATTACATAAATAATCAGACTCTGACTTATCAATATCGGCATCTTCTATTTTACTTCCGGCCATCCAAGTCCAGCCAACCTCCGCACTTTTCAGCCAAATTACCTGAACAGTCTCAATCCAGAGCGCTCACCTATTGACTCATGCACCTCGTCTCCCCTTCTGCGTCCGATTTCCGGATCACTCGACCGAATCCCCTCGCTACACGGTCCGCTCTTGGTTGCCTCGCACGTTGTTCCCCGCGATGGATGGCCGGCCACATTATGTATACCTCGAGATTGTGGCCTAGCTCTAACCCCCTCGATTACATACTCTCCTTGTAGCATGGATTCTTCGTGGACATTCAGGCAGAGCGATACGTGTTCTGTCGCAGTAGCCCGTTTGCTTCGCCTGTCATCGCACAGCGAGGCAGCTTCGTCCCCATTCCACGTCAGGTCAATTCTCAACCCATCACGTTCATCCTTGGAATGATACCGGCCAGCAAGAGTCTTGCTAGCACGATCAGGTCAAATAACCCCCCCCCCCTCGTCCTCAATCAGTCTATTTCTCCATCCTGCTTTGCCGCGTGAATCCTCGCACATTTTCGGCTAATCTCCGAACTCACCAGGACCAACGGACCCGGCTTGAGACACCTGACTTCCGTCTGGGCACTACTAATACTTCGTAGGTGGCTACTGTGGTGCATTCGTATCGGTCTAGCTTCTCACCACTCCACTGTAACCTCTGAGAACGTGCTTGTGCTATGTATAGGAGGCACTGATCACCCCCTTGATTGTGGGATAAAAGTATTGACTGTGGGATAACGCGTGATGAGACGCACCGCAATGCAAAGCCAAGCACCGATCATATTCACTTCCAGGTCTGCAGTAGCAGTGTACGCAGCGGACTGTCACAGCAATGACCACATTTTTTCTGACATTGACCCAGGCCGTACAGTGTTTCGCGAAACGATCATGCCGGGCTTGACTTCTAGGCCAACCCCCCTCAAGCGACCAGGTGCAGGCGCTCTCCTGTCCATCAGGGCGTCGTCGGCCGTAGCTCATTCTTCTCCATAGATCGGGTGTACCTCGCCCTAGGCCTTGAGGGCTCCGCAAATAAACTCGGCGCGGGGATAATCAAGCATGCTAAGGATGGCACTAGCACCGTTCTCTCTAACATCCGACATACCTATATCACCCCACCTGGCGAGGGATTTCAGCCCAGAGACACAGCCTTGCATCACCGGGAATGGATTATGACTGTGATCAAAGATGCCTTGGTAAAGGCAGGCGTCTCGATACATGATATGGATTGCATCTGCTATACCAAAGGTTCGGATACTTTCATTCACATTGTGAAGGACAGCGATGAAGTTCTGACGGCCTGGTCAGGTCCGGGCATGGGAGCACCCTTGCAATCCGTAGTCTTGGTGGCACGAACTCTGTCCCAATTGTACGACAAGCCCCTCATAGGCGTCAATCATTGTGTTGGCCGTGAGTTCCATTTCCTCTCAACTACCGGGGCTGAGGCTAGGGCTGCAATCAGATATCGAAATGGGGAGAGAGATCACCGGCGCTCAGAACCCTATCGTCCTCTACGTATCGGGTGGGAACACGCAGGTTATCGCATATTCACGTCAATGCTATAGGATATTCGGCGAGACATTGGACATCGCTGTCGGAAACTGCCTCGACCGGTTCGCCCGAGTTATCAACTTGAGCAATGATCCTAGTCCCGGATATAACATCGAACAAGAGGCAAAGAAGTAGGCAACCATATTTATTCCCTTTCTTGCCGCCTAAACCCAACTCCGATGTATTGTCAGGGGCAAAAGACTGTTACCACTTCCTTATACGACTAAAGGGATGGATGTCAGTCTCTCAGGAATCCTCACGTCTACCGAAGCATACACTCAAGACAAAAGATTCCGTGCCGACGGGATGGAAACAGATTCCGAAGCAGATATCATTACACCTGCTGATCTTTGCTTCTCGTTGCAAGAAACGGTGTTTTCCATGCTCGTGGAAATCACGGAACGAGCGATGGCACATATTGGGAGCAAGGAAGTGTTGATTGTTGGTGGTGTTGGATGTGAGCGCTTGATTAATTTCCCTTGTTTTCGTGATGCGGTGAAGTGATCAGATGATACTGATTTCGCTTGATGTCTTAGGCAACGAACGACTACAGGAGATGATGGGTATTATGGCGAAAGAGAGGGGCGGCCAAGTATTTGCCACTGATGAAAGGTAATACTCCCGACCCACGGTCTGCGGACAAAGCGCTAACGAATCGCATCGGCAGGTTTTGCATCGATAACGGAATTATGATTGCCCAGGCTGGACTGCTTGCCTTCCGCATGGGTCATCAGACATCACTCTCTGAAAGCACTTGCACGCAACGGTGAGGCCCTTAATAACTCTCATACATTCTAAAATGCTAAGAGAGAATCATTCTAGATTTCGTACAGATCAGGTGCATGTTGCGTGGCGTGCTTGATCAAGCAGGTGCAACTGCAGCCAACACTATTTTCAAACCTACTTCGTCGCCGCTGCTCTTCAATTTACCTTCCAGCTTCTCGAATCTATCCCACCACCATCTATTTATCTCTTCGTACTCACCCCCCGTACCCGGCTCCCCAACCCTGGCATGCCATGGTTTTTCTGGTAGTATATAGTGCAAGCACCGAATTTCATCGTCGCTCCAGAGCGGCTTGTGGATGATTCGTAGCGTTTTCAGCGCATTATAATACCAATTCAATGGCTTCCATCTGCCATTGAAATATGTTGAAATGAGGTCTTGATCTGCGAAATGAAATGTGGAGACTTCGGGGGATGTGGCCAAGTAGTGTGATAGTTCCTTGAGTAGCTCCTGAGATGGCGTCAAAACAACTAAACCGGAGTTGAGTAGTCCGTATGGCCTTGGGGAGTCACTTGTGATCTCTGGTGGGGGAGCTGTTGCGTTTGCTACAGCTGTGTGAGCACAGTTGGCTGGGATCCTGATAATCGGGTAAGGAATGTTACAGAGACATACGGGGATCGACGCCGGTACGCACCAGTCCTTTGGGTAATGAGAAAATCGGCGAGGATTGCATGCACAAGCATGGGCTGCAGCAATCCAGCCGTCAGGGATGTCGATATCCATGAGTTCGTCCATGTTGCGCAAAACAATCATGTCGGAGTCGATCAGGACGACGCGCTTCCCGCACACGCATCAGTGTGACTCCAGACGTATAGCACTACATAACATTATTAATTCACCTCGTAATCGCATAATCCAAACGCCCTACATGAAGATGAACACAGTGATCATATCACCAATCACAAAGTAACTCACCTCAACTTAGTCCATGTATCTGCAAATCTCACATCAATTGTATTCGCCAATTCAACGCTTTCATTCGGCTTGAGATAATCTATGTCGATTATACCGATCCCCCGCCCTGTCAAAAGTGCTCGAATCTCTTGAGAGATGTCGGGTGTCACCATGACCATTAAGGGGTACTTGGAATTTACGTCCTGCAAGCATTGTCCTAGAACCAGCAAACCGGCGAGGTAAGCTAGATCGCGGGGTGTCAAGAGAGTAGCCCAGGCGGCTTTAACCATGCCTGCAGATCGTTTGACGTTTAGAACGAGGTGGTTAGGGGATGAGTTTAGGAGATGTGATAAGATCTCATTTTATACTCACACGCGTGTGAGGCGATATCGATATGAGTGACTACTAAATCACGACTACATAGGCAATTCTTCATCCAGAAGGAGAAGAAGACGGCAGACGACTATCCAAGCAAGGTTCCAAGTTATAAGTTATACAGCTTGGGGTATGGGCGTTAACGTCGACGCTGAGAAGGCACGCGGTGTGCCACGAGTATGATTATTATGCATGGGTCCAGTGTGTCCTAGTCATGATGATGTACGAAATGAAACCTTGTGAAAACGTTCTGATATAAAGTACACCTATGTGGGATACAGATTACATGGGATAGCGGCACGCCTCTAGCTTTCGGCCGAGCGAAAGGACGAAATTAGAATACCCTCAAGGCACCCGGTCTGGCGTAATAACAGATGATGTGGGCAAGCATGGTTAAGATGGTGAGAGGTGCGCAAAGTAGCAGCATTGATATGCTGGATATGAAGTCGCCGAGACGGGCCAACGGGTATTCATTAATGAGACGACATGCGCGGGAAAGGAGATCTGAGTCGGAAGACGACTGGACTTGCTTTCGTCGCCGCGGACGAGGACGGGAGACGATCGTCGGGGTATTCGAGGTCTGATAGCGAAGGGATTGGCAGGAAAATGTAAACTGACCACTCCAAGGAAGTGCGAGGGAAGGGGTGGTCATGAAGTCCACGGAGGAGAACAATGGGAGCCCGAGGTCCCTCTCCACGCGATACAGCATGACTAGGTGACAGCGACGATCGTGACCGGTATCATCCAGGCTGCAAGGATCAGGCCATGCCGATTGGTCTAGGCCGGTTGCGGGGACGATCATGACTTGGTCATTCAGAGGTTTGGGTTCACTCCAAGGCCATCGAAAGCTGGGTGTGAAGATGGGTTTGTGTGAGATGTCCTGGACTACGTCGCAGTGGTATTCTCGAAGGATATCACGAACGAGAGTCCAGATGGATAGTTCCTTGGAAGATGCTGGGATATCGGCGTAACGGTGAGTGACGATTGGGGATTTCGAAAGGTGATCTTCCAACCAATGAAGTGGATCTCTGAAACACTCTGCATCGGGTATGTCTTCTTCGTCGCTCCCTCCTACCAGGACTGAGTTGCACCAGCAACGCCCCGAAAACCGCTGCCACTGCCATACTGAAGGCCCGTATACATCCTCGTGCCAATCCAGGCAATCCTCACATAGCAGTAATCGTAGGGAGTCTTCGTATCGTACCAAGGCTTCATCGGACGATGCAATGAGACGGTCTGTGACCACCGACACAAGTTGTGAGCGGATGAGGAGTAGTAACTCCAACGGGAGGGTCGGCGATAGAGCGTGCGTGGGCGACGATGCGAGAGTCGTTCTCGGCAGGGAAATAATCGCATCAAAGGTTTGGACTTGGGGAGAAGCCTGAGCAAGGGCCGCATGCATCAGCAACGATGCCATGGTATACCGAGGGGAGCTGTTTGGCGGCGATGACCACTGCGTCGACATTGGCGATACTGGATTCCACGCAGGGCAGCAGTGTCAGATGAGTACCCTAGCCTGGGACTGTTGGTGTATTTATACATGAAGCGGTTCGAGAACATCGCATCATTAGATTCCTACCTGTTCTCTCGCCGAGTAACGACCGGACTGTATGGGTGGGACGGCTCATCGCGAAGGCGGTAGTAGCGGGAGTGACGTGACGTGAAATTACCTGCTTGCCAGTTGGAGGTAAAGAAGAAACAACAATAAAGCTAGAGAATTCAGAACGGATCCATATGAATTCAGAATCTAGGGTATGCAAGCTAAATTCTGGTAGCCTGCCATCAAATCTGTGAAATCGAAGAGGACGTCGTGTCACTCAGCTGGTGAGTCTCACATTCCCCCGAGGGCCAAACTTCAACTCAAAACGCCAACTTGATGACCGGCTTGCTTGATTCGGCGACGGCGGTGTAAGATGATACTTTTGCATAGCATGCTTTATGCTTGCTACTTTGATAGCCAGCGGGGTTTGCGTAAAATTCCTCCAGGTAGGTGGAGAAGACAAACGGGAATGAAACCTCCACCTACACAGAGTTCCCAGAGAGAAGGAGATCCCAGCGGAGAAAACAGCAGCGAACACAATGTTATACTATAGGCTCAGGCTTTCGTTCTACCCTAGGTCCGTACATGTACAATAGAAAATAGAAGATCCCCCAGACTCTTAAGCACTGTAAACGAGGGCCCCGCCTTTGAGTATCTGTATCCTCCATAAGAAGGAACTCTATCGAATTATGACCGCCTATTACATAGAACAAGCGTACAAGCGTACCTTGCAGAACTACCATCGTGTCGACGCCACAGAGACACCCAACCAACATGTCCAAAGAGGTTAAGATGAAGGAATTAGCCGTTTCTCACTAATATCCCACTCCTTAATTCTCCCAATGGCGTTGTCGAACTCTTCCAATAGGTCGATCGTGGTGGAGGAGGTACCCTGGCGAGAACCACTGACAGCGTATCTAGAAGAGTAAAGTCGTCCTTTGTACGCCCGTATCTTTGCTTCCTTCGCAGCCCATTGCACAATCCTGGAATTATAGGAGTTCAAATTTAATGATTGGTGAGAACGAAGCACGATTGTCGACGATAAATTAAGGAGACGGAGAGCAAGGGGGACACGTACTGTTCTCTAATTTGTTCCCTTCGAAGGATGAAGTGGGTAGTAATCACGTCCTACGAAGGCAAGAACCAAGCACAAGTAAGATCAGGCACCTTGGGAGTAGAAGCACAAAGAAAGGGGGCGCATGAAGGAGGATCGACGCACGGCCCATATCCCATGCCGATGTGTCTCTTGTAGCCAATCCAGCATTGCCCAGGTGACGGTATGGAGGGATATTTGACGATTGAATGCGATGCTTCCTTTATTTTTGGCGTTGGCTGGACCACGACCAGGTCTAGGATTGGAAGGAGGTGGTGGGTGTCTAGAGTATCTGGGAATGGAGTCGCGAGAACTTACTCGTTAAACCATGGTAGGTCGATCAAGATCATACTCTGAATGCTCACGAGGACCTGGAGTAGTGTGGATTTGTAGGGCGACCACTGTTCTTCAGGCCTGTGGCGGCTTCTCAAGAGTGTGCTCTGAATTCGACGCTTCGACTCACCTGCCAGGCCAAGTTCCTAAGAGTGACAGGCATACCTTGCCGGATTCGTAAAGATTAGGGTTGAAACGGACCTTACCATTGCCCGTCGTGCGTAGATGCATTTTCGGAGGCTCTCTAGGGTATTGGAGGGGCATGAAGCAGTCAAATTCAAACAATCCACCAGCATATGGCGTGCCCTCGGGCCCAGCGATAAGGATCTTGCTAGGATACGAGTCTTTTTCAGAGCTCGGTCGGTATGACGAAGAACATATTCTCTGACTCACAGAACATCATTCCTAACCTCGTCAACTCGAACCCATATTCCTGATGGCAGACTGGTAGCCATGACTGCGAGTTCTTTCACTAAATGCATGCGATCTTTAGGAGTTCGCGTAGCGTTCGCCGTGGAGATCACATCTTTAGCATACTTGAAGAATGACCATACTAAGCCGCCATCACCGGGGTCAGCGAGCATGACGTATTTGAACGAGAGTCTTTCACAGGCGCGAGCGTATGCTTGTTCTAGCGTCATGGACTCAGTCCTACTCGCCTGTTCAAGCGAAGACTTAGTTTTGCCTTTGCCTTTGCCTCCGCCCGTGGCCTTGCCATTTCTGGCATCAGGTTCTGTAGGTCCCAAGGGTACGTGTTCATCGACAAGGTCCATCCGGTCTGTGCACCCTAAAGCACCCATGGTTCGCTGAATATCGTCCCTCGCCGCGATGATGTCTCCACAGAGTGAAGTCATCTTGACCATGGTTTCATCCACTTCGCCGTCGGCCCCTTCGCCATCCATCATCTGAATAGCACCAGCCAAGAATGCCTCAGACTGCTTCGTAAGCTTCTGGAAGTGAGAATAAAGCGGCACGCCACGAATTATACCGCCACCGTTACTCTTCTGCTCCCAAACGATGGCGCCGTCACCCCATATCCAATCTTCGATCCCACAACTCTTCTTTATTTCCCATCTAGGCTCGATGAGCCTCCTTAGGGTGACTTCGCAATCAGCCATTCTACGAAGGAGGTCAAGCATGGCTTGGTAAGTCGCAAGTCGTTTCGTCCAGTCTGTCACGCTGTCGTTGCGAAGGAGACCGCCTAAGACTTCGGGAAGCTGAGACATGGTGATTAAGGGACCAACAGAGGCATGAGGGAGGAAGTCGTAGGGTTGCGCTGTATCAGAGTAAGGGGATGGGAATAGGTAAGTAAGGGTTTGTAGTGCACGAGAGACGAGGTCTTCGAA
Organism: Pleurotus citrinopileatus; assembly: GCA_017312325.1. Lineage (NCBI taxonomy): Eukaryota > Fungi > Basidiomycota > Agaricomycetes > Agaricales > Pleurotaceae > Pleurotus > Pleurotus citrinopileatus. The sequence goes on along the minus strand of BHFW01000018.1, from coordinate 1,062,824 downwards.
GTGCTGGGCCAGTTCATCAGTTCGAGTCGGCGTTTGGCTTGTCGAATTGTGTCGGCCTCGGCCTCGACCGCAACCGTAGTCTGATGCAGAGTCCCAATCACCCATGCCATAGCCAGTACCCCCTGGCCCTACTGTCGAAGTATACCGGGCTTTAGTTTTAGCTAAATTCTCCTGGGCCCTGGATTCCGACATTGAACGTTGCCCTAAAGTCAAGCGATCGAATGCTCCAAGGGTTTCAAAGATAGCAATGGCACGCAATTCAGCGCAACAAGTAAGCACAGGGCACTTAGAGGACCCGTTGCATTTGGCTAAGCAAGAGATAGGTTTGAAGCAACCACGGCAATGACTAGTTTTGCATGAACTACAAATAGCATGCAGGAGATTTGATAACTTCGGTGGGGGTATTGTCGCTGAGGTAAAGGCAAGCTGGAGAACGTGAATAGCGAGTCGGAGGGGTTGATGGAAGAACCCACATATCCACGCGGGGAGGGAACCGGGTTTCCACAATGAGAACATGCCCTCTCACCTGCGAAGAGGTCTTTGTATTCGGACAGTTGCGCCTCCGGAGTAACATCGTCACTCATTAAGTCGGGGTTGTATGCCAGTGTGGAGTGCAATGTAGAAGAGCTGGAAGATGCGTCGGCCGTGGGGGACATGCGCCGTGGACCTCGGTCCTCTTCAGCCCATTCAGCAGCTAAACGCTTCGCCAAAGCTGCATCGTCCTCTACAGATTGGACATTCTCATTGTCCGTAAGACCAGTATGATGGCTCAATTGTGAGGAGGGTCCGTCTTGCATTCTTTTGGCCAGCGCCTCGCTCTCCTCCTGTTCTTTTATCTGCTGGAGGATGAGTTGTAGGTCGTCATCGTCATCGTCGTCGATGACGACAAGCGGAGTCTTCGACGCGTCAGCAAGGGAATGAAGCGGTATCCGAGAGCGTTTGGGTGAAGCCTCAGGACTGCTTCCGCAAAGATCGACGACCTCAAGATTTCTCTTCTGCCTAACCATACCTAGACACAGTTCAAACTGAACGCGATGCGAGAGGATGAAGAGCGAAGCCAATCTGCCGGAACCTGAGAGGATGTGGATATATAGTCAAACGGGAGGATAATATTGAGCAACGAAGTTGAACGTTCTGGTGATAACAGGACGACTGCATGCCACAAAGTCAACGTTTGTGACAAACGTCGACCAATTAGTCACGCGTCACACGCCTTCAGGGATTGCCCCGGTCAATTAAGTCACCGGATTGAATGATCGGCAGGATCTGGTCAACTCTCTTCCGTCCATCCAGGATTTATAGAACTCGCTGCCCCGCTTCCGGACGGCGAGCAGCTTAACCATCATGTTATCGTTACCCTCGCGAGTCAGGACCCTCCGATTGAGCTCTTTCCATCGCATCGCGCGCGCAATGTCTTCCACGGCTCTACCACTCCAACCCCCTTCACTAGAGGATGAATCCAAGGAATTCGCTCAACGCTCATCCGACATGGCTACCTTTTTTGCTCTACCCAGATTCAAGGATATCCGACGCCCTTACGATGCTGCAGCAGTTGCCTCGAAGCAGGGATCCCTCCCCGTTTTGCCCATTCCAAGCAGTCTGCTCGCGGACAAACTTTATGGAGTATTGAGCGAGGCAGCATCGAAGGGCAAGCCGGTGCATACCATGGGAGCTATAGATCCAGTACAGATGACACAGATGGCTAAGCACCAGGAAGTGGTTTATGTCTCTGGGTGGGCGGCGTCGAGTGTATTGACCACAGGAAATAACGAAGTTGGCCCGGATCTCGGGTGAGTACCACGTTCGCCCCCGTAGAAACACAACTATCTTATATTGGCTCACAAGTGATTACCCATATACAACTGTGCCGAACCAAGTACATCGCATCTTCCGTGCCCAACAACTTCATGACAAGAAGCACTATGACGAACGTATCTCTGCTACACCGGAGCAACGGGCTAAGATGGAGTACATCGACTATCTCCGCCCCATAATTGCTGATGCTGATACGGGGTGAGTATTACTATTTGCGCTGTAATATCTTCACTGAGGAATCAACCAGTCACGGTGGTCTGTCTGCTGTCATGAAGCTGGTCAAACTCTTTGCCGAATCTGTGAATAAGCACTCTCCTTCTCTGTAAAAATGACTAAACTCTCCGCTTGTGGCTGTATCATAGGGCGCTTCTGCTATCCATCTTGAAGACCAGCTTCATGGAGGCAAGAAGGTGAATATTGCCCATAGTCATAAAGTATCGACGTACGAAATAACTCGATGTCTTCAGTGCGGACATCTTTCTGGGAAGGTTTTGGTGCCAACATCGACACATACGTCGAGACTAATTGCGTCCCGATTCCAACTCGACCTAATGCGCTGCACCATGCTTCTGATAGCTCGGACTGATTCGGAGTCAGCCAAACTTTTATCCTCCACTGTCGATCCCTGTGACCACGAGTTTATTCTGGGAACGAACACCAAAGGGGTGAAAGCTTTGGCTGAAGTCCTTGCTGATGCAGAAAGCCGAGGTGCCAGTAGCGCTGACATTGACACTTTAGAGCAGAAGTGGACGAGCAGTGTCACAATGTGTACTTTCAATCAAGGTACGCATCTCCCTACCTCTGCGAGCTTCGCTGACCACTATTGTAGCTGTGGAGCAGGCCATTCAAGAATCGAGCGTCGGTGACAAAGACAATGCGTACAAGGCTTACCTCGAAGCTGCTTCCGGGAAGTCGAATCGGGAAGCGAAGGAGGTTGCTAAGGATATCCTTGGCCATGACGTTTATTGGGACTGGGACCGTATGTCCTACCGCTCCGTCCATTCACAAACGTTGGTGCTTACCTAGGAATGCAGTGCCTAAAACCAAAGAGGGTTACTACCACTATACTGGCGGCGTTGAGGTACCCATCTATAGTCTTTTTGATTCTTGTGGTTAAACGCTTCCAACACGCTATTTTAGGCCGCAATCAAACGAACTATGACTTTCGCACCTTATGCTGATTTGCTTTGGCTCGAAACGAAAACGCCAGACATTGAGCAAGCCAGATACTTTGCTCGTAAAATTAGAGCAAAGTACCCTGGGAAGTGGTTTGTATACAACCTGAGCCCTAGTTTCAACTGGTCCGCACATGGATTCTCTGGTAAGTTCTCTGGTGGCGACTGCAGTTTCTGTTGTGAACTTCTATTCAGAGGCCGACTTGAAGAACTTTGTTTGGGAATTGGCTAAGGAAGGGTGCGTATCCTCCACTGGCCCGAGCCACTCTCCTAATTTATCTCCATGGCTGTAGATTTGTCCTACAGCTGATTTCACTAGCCGGTCTTCACAGTAATGCTGCTGCCACTGGTGCGCGTCCCTTTCTTCTCTGTACCCTCCAAGTGCTTATTGGCGAACCCTTAGCTGAGCTTTCTGCACGGTACAAGGAAGATGGCATGCTAGCCTACGTCCAACTCGTCCAACGTAAAGAGAAGGAAATTGGCTGCGACGTTCTGACACATCAAAAGTGGTGCGTTATTCCTACGCCACTAGCTTCAGGAACTTTCTAACTTGACCTCGATTCGGCCCCGCAGGAGCGGCGCTAACTACATCGATAGAATATTATCTAGCGTTTCCTCTGGGTCTTCTAGCACATCTGCTGTTGGGAAGGACTCGACCGAGCATTCGTTTTAAACCCGTGTAACTATGTAGTGTAATCGCATCAGATCTTATCTTTATCAGCGGAATCTTATCCTCGATCGCGATCGCTTCGGCATTTTTACCGTAGCCACGTGCCCGTGAATTGGATGAAATCATGGAGCCGTGCTTAGGTGCTTGGACTACACAACTTGAACCTCAACCACCACCATCTCTCAGCGCCTCGAGTTCTACATCGCTCTACATCGTCCATCATGGACGCGGCTAGGAGTCCAGAATACTCTGACAGACACCCTCTTTTGTCTCTTGTATCTGCGTCTTTCTGGGTAATTTGTACGTACCTGCACATTCTGTATGGAACCGTCCTCAACGAACGTTTGTGCCTCGCTATCAGTATGGCTTTTGTCGTGGGCAAAGTCCCTGATTGCGTTTGCCACGATTACCGTGCCCAAGTGGATTTACGCTGTGTTATCATGGTCCATGACACTTACTGTGGGTAGCCCTTGCCCTGTGTGCTGTCGGCAGCGATAATAACTTGCTTGCATCTGCTAGTTAAACTTTTGGTCATTCTCAATCATCTTCATCGCATCAGCCGTTGCACTCAACTACTGGATACGCTTTCGCTACCTGAACGACTACATGCAATTGAAGGAATCTCCCCTCGGAAAACCAGACGCGACGGAGCTACACCCTGATGTCAATACGGACGAACCGTTGCGATTCTCCACTTTATCTACCTTCTACGATGATTTTCTGCAGGCAATCAGGGTGTTTGGATTCCTTGAGAAGCCCGTGCGTCTCTATTTACGGTGTCATCCCTCACATCTACTCAACATGGAATTGCAGGTTTTCCACGAGCTAGCCAGACATCTTCAAACTCGCCGGCTCATTGCTGGTGATAGTATGTCTCTTGAACAGGACAAAAGCTTCTATTGTGTAGTAGATGGCATGGTACAGGTTTATGCCAAAACCGGGCAGTCTTCTGGGACCCCGTCCGGTTCTTGGGATGATGAAGATATGAATGGTTATCAACTATTGAACGAAGTTGGAAGTGGCGGTACTCTTTCTAGTTTGTTCACCATCCTCAGTCTCTTCACGGAAGATGTGAAAATGAGCTGGCAAGATGAAGATCCGGTGGAGCCTGACCCAGCGCTGAGGAATACCTTCGCCTCTCCTTCTGCCTCTGTACGAAGTCGAGCGAGTCGCTCAAACTCAGATGTTTCACATATGGAGCTTAACCTGGATGAGGCCAGGTCTCCTGGTGCCGGTCACTCGCAAAGAAGGATGTCCGTCTCCTCGTCAGCTTCTACCGTCCATGCTAAGGACGCAGACGTATCGTTATCGCCATCCTTCGGGCAGGGGGACTATGACCCCGTCACTCCCCATGCCTCATCGATACCTTTAAGTCTCTCACATTCTTCGTACTCCCGCCCAATACATCGCGGTGTTGTTGTGCGAGCTACAGAAGACACTACACTTGCTGTCATACCTGCCGAAGCCTTCCGGAGGCTAACTAAGAAATTTCCCAAGGCCACTGGCCACATCGTCCAAGGTAAGCGAATTACACGCTGCGTCTATCGTACAGCCAATGTTAAACCCACTTGGCAATAGTCATTCTAACTCGTTTCTCGCGAGTGACTTTCTATGCCGCCCACAAGTACCTTGGTCTTACTTCAGAAGTACTTCGGACCGAAAAAGCTATCAACGAAATTGCTTGTCATCCTCTACCAGCGTCCTTCTATGAGGGCCACGGGCTCCAGCACCTGCGTCAGCGCTTTGATGCTGGTACGACAGCCACATCGAATTCGACAGACCAGGACTATTTCACTTATGCCGATCCACTCCAACCCAAACCTACCAGCAGTCTGCACATCCACCCTGATCCCACCAAGTCATTGGATGCTAAGATCGAAGGCACGAAGACTCGACCACGACCTACGAACCCCAGCCATCAGTCCAGCAATTCTAATGCTGCCTCTCCCGCTACCTATCGCCCGTCTAGACATATTGTTCAAGCTGGTGACCTGCATAGTACAACCGGGTACTCAAATGGCAGCGACTCATATCGACCACATCGGTCACTGTCCGTACTGAATACACCTCGTGTGACTCGGCAACTTTCTCAGAATTCGAATTCGGATGATGACAAGGCGAGCAAGGCTTCGCCTCTGCAAGGAGGTTCCAAAGTCCTCGGGATTGAGGAATTTGACCTCCGCGAGGAGGTGATGTCTTGCATAGCAAAGTCAATTGGATTAATCCAACCACCCCTTAGTGGGACAGATTCGGTGGATGCATCGCCGCACATCTTACCTTCCGAGGATGGTAGGTCATCGCTAGGGTTCACTTCATCTTCTCTCGGGTCGCTGTCTCTCTTGGATCTCGCAACGGAGGAAGCAAGTGTTACGGGCTCTTCGTCAATTGTATCCGCTGGCGCTGGTTATCTCAGCGGCCTTGATAATGAAGTGGAGATCCTGTTCTTTCCCGCAGGATCGACGCTTGTAAAAGCGGGGGAACTGAATACTGGGCTTTTCTACGTCATCGAGGGCTTCCTCGACATTTTGCTTCCTGATGAGAACTCTCAGCCAAGCGCGGATCCGGTCGACAGCCGCAATAAGGATGATTATAAGATGCATAACCAATTCCAGGAGCCTAAACCCAAGCCCGCATCCAAAGCGTCTCAGAAATTGCTCTTCACGGTCAAACCCGGTGGCATTGCGGGATACCTTGGTATGATCGAACGATGACATGTATATGGTACACTCACAGCATCGGTCTTGTAGCATCGCTGTGTAGTACTGCTTCGTATGTTGACATCAAAGCACGAACCGATACATATGTCGGCTTTTTGCCGTCGAACGCTCTCGAGAGACTCCTAGAGAAGCGACCCATCGTCTTGTTGACTCTTTCGAAGCGGCTTATATCCTTGCTTTCTCCTCTCAGTAGGCTTATTCCCTTCTGGGGGCTTTGATGAGACTCACATCAGGCCTTAGTCCTCCATATCGACGCCGCACTTGATTGGATGCAAGTCAGTGCTGGCCAAGTCCTTTGGCGGCCGAACGACGCCAGCGATAGCTTTTACATCGTGATAAATGGCCGTCTCCGTGCCATCACTGAGTCCGATGGCCCGAAGGGTATGACCATAGTTGGGGAGTATGGACAGGGCGACACTGTTGGCGAATTGGATGTCATTACCAGTTCAAGGAGAAGGACAACTGTGCACGCCATACGTGACACTGAGTTGATCAGGATGCCTCGTACCCTTTTCAACGCTATATCGGCTCGGTGAGCGTAGAGCGGCTTTTATCATGCTGCTGTTATTCATCATTCTCCTTAGTAATCCGCAGACTACCGCTCAGTAAAGTCTACTCTATTCCTAGAGGCGTCTTCGCTGAATTCAGCCCAGGTTATTGCGCATGATCGCATCCCGAGTGCGTGATGAACTCGACCACTCGCCCTCGACCCAATCCCGGAAAGCTGCTTCGACTGACCTAGGTCATAACAACACCAATCTTAAGACCGTTGCGGTCTTACCCTCGACGCGTCAAGTTCCTGTTGAGGCTTTTGCGCGGAAGTTGCACGCGGCCCTGGAGTCGATGGGCGCAGCGACGTCCTATCTTAACCAGGCCAGTGTCTCTAATCACCTCGGCAGGCATGCGTTTACTCGAATGGGGAAGTTAAAGAGTGCAGGGTGGTTGGCTGATCAAGAACAGAGATACAGGATAGTCCTTTACGTTGCGGACTCACCTGTCAATAGCTCGTGGACACAGACATGCATCAGACAGGTTAGTTTATGTCTTATCTCGCCCCGGACTGTAATGACTAGTCACAAGGCGGATTGCGTTATGCTTGTCGGCATGGGTGACGATCCTGGCCTTGGAGAGTACGAGCGGCTCTTACTATCGATGAAGACTACGGCCCGGAAGGAATTGATCCTTCTCCACCCAGATCGCTCCGTTGTCTCCGGTTCTACGCGTGAGTGGTTGAAGGTACGTCTCCAATCTGATGGTGTATTCCACTCTGATTTAGAACACCACATCACCGGGCAGAATCGACCTTGGGTTCATCAACACATCCATGTTGAGCTACCTGTGAGTCTATTGCATCATGGCGATTAAATTAACTTCACCTATCACTTTGTCGTTGATAGGGCCTTGTGCTTCCTATGTCAAAGACCGTTGAACCGAAGGGAAGCGGAGCGGATGCAGTGGCCACGCTGAAGAATCTTAGGGATAAAGTTCAGAGTGGGATCATGAAGTACCGAGGGAATACTGCCGATTCCCGCCCTCAGCGCCTCCCGCACACGAATGATTTTGCCAGGCTAGCCCGTCGAATATGTGGTAAATCAATCGGGCTCGTATTAGGTGGCGGTGGAGCTCGCGGCATCTCCCATCTTGCATGTTCCTTCCAACTATTTGCCTGTTCGGTTGTATTAATTAATTTCTTAGGGTGTCATCCGGGCGCTGGAGGAGTTTGGCATTCCCATCGACCACATCGGAGGTGTGTACCTTCCGATAGACCGCGACACGCTCTTTTTTCCTCATCCTAAGCACAGGGACGAGTATTGGGGCTTTTATCGGGGGTCTCTATGCACGTGAAGGAGATATTTTGTCAAGTGCTGGGCGTGCAAAGCAGTTCAGCGGAAGGATGGGAAACATCTGGCGGATGCTTTCTGATGTCACCTATCCTATTGTCGCCTATACCACGGTAGGTTCTTCGACGGCGTTTCCAAGTAAATTTCGTCATTCTCAAGCTACTGACTCAGGGCCATGAATTCAATCGCTCCATATATAAGGTAGGTATCAAAAGGAGCTTCATCTTCCCAAGACTCACGGTGAACCTTCAGGCATTCTATGACCTTCACATCGAAGACATGTGGCTACCGTATTTTTGTAACACGACCAACATCAACACTTCCCGTATGGACATCCACGAAACCGGCTACGCGTGGCGATTCATCCGTAAGTTTCCGCTTCGTTCCAACATTCTATCGGCAACTCACCTGGACGAAGGCGCCTCGATGACCTTGGTTGGCCTCCTGCCACCCTTGTGCGATAATGGCAATATGCTGGTTGATGGTGGCTATGGTAAATTTCTGTCAATTCATCTGATTGTCTGAATTGACATGGCCTCGTCCTCTGTAGTTGATAACTTACCCGTGCGATCATCCCTGCCTTTGGGTTTACGTGTCTGACTATCGACGTCTAGGTCTCTGCCATGTTCTCCATGGGATCAAGTGCCGTATTCGCTTCCGATGTCGGCTCGGCAAGTTTTTCATTGGTCTTCCTCTCTATAATGTTCTAAACTGTCTCAAGATCGACGATAATTCCCCTCGTAATTTTGGCGACACAGTCTCTGGCTGGTGGCTACTAATCAACCGTTGGAATCCTTTTGCGAGCGTCAGGGTTCCCGCCATCACCGAAATACAGAGTCGCTTGGCTTAGTGAGTGCATGTCCTCGGGATAGACACATTATTCAACCCCTTCTAGCGTTTCTAGTGTGAACACTCTAGAAGAAGCTAAGGTCACTCGGGGATGCCTCTACATGCAAATGCCTGTACAAGATGTACGTTTCTCGTTTCGCTCTCCTGACGCCACTAATGTTGACTGTTATACAGTATGGAACACTCCAGTTTGGCAAGTTTGAAGAGATTCAGAAAGCCGGTTATACCGCCGCTGTTGGGCTTTTAAGTCAATGGAAGGATGAAGGGAAACTGCCATCGACTTCATTGGAAGACAAGGAAGTGAGCACAGGTAACAAGCGGAAAGGACGGACCGCGAGAAGGAACTCCATATAGCGTCATTGAATGATGGTACATCTACATCATCTGTCTCGTCGTTTAGATTTTCGGGCTCACTATGCCTCAGACAGGGCTCCCGGAACTCGATTACTGGGCGCCACCCATCGAGCATTTCCTCCATGGCCAACTTGGACAGTGCCGTACAGCATAGAGCGTTACATCAGCCACCAATTCCTTGGCCTGCCCTTCCCTACCCCCTGACCATACGCACATCTAGAGTACTTATTCATGAATCCTGCACGAACTGTAAAATACAAATTCCCATACATGATTGATATACAAGTAGCAAATCCTCATCAAATCTTTACACGTACATAAACACAATTACTTACTGCTAAGAATGGCAATGACTGCTAACCCTGAGCTTGAATACCCGGATAGTAACTCCGGCGCTTGTATCAAGCAACTACACCTCATGGCCTCTGATGACCAGTCATCAGTCCCCGTCAACGACGCGGCATTGGACCTCAGCTTGTTGAAGGAAGCGGCCAAGAATGCACTCGTTGACGCGTTGAATTCTGTACGCTTAGTTCGTGTTCGGTATTCTCCAATTGGGCTAAGGCGGTCATGTAGGTCAATGGCGCGAAGACTCTAGCTTTGGACGCGTCCTTGTCGGGACCCTTGGGTCTCGTTACAGAAGTATCTTTACTAAAGGTTGGATCAGCTACAACACCTCAGATACAAGCTTTAATAGCTTCTCCACATAGCATCATGGGGTTGACAAAATGTTTTGGCTTGAATCTGGTCCGTTAACCTCCACCACTCCGAATATCGTCTACCTTTGTCGGCCGACCATCAACAATGTCAAGATCATCGCAGGTGCGTCCTATCGTATCATATACCATGGCACCCAAACAACGTTGTCGAAACTAGATCATGTGAAGAGACACTCGAGGGAATCCCAGAAGTACACATATACTATATTCTTCGTTCCTAGAGTTTCCACGCTGGTTACTCGCATACTAGAAGAAGAAGGGGTGCTTGGGGATGTTTCCGTATCAACATACAATCTACAATTCATTCCCTTAGCTGAAGATGTTGTTTCGCTGGAGAGAGAGAATACGTTCAAAGAACTGTGGGTTGTATGTGTGTTCAAATGGTCGCTACGATTGCCCTTAGACTTCCACCTCTAGGACGGCGATGAGACCATCATATTCGATTCATTTCAGGCGTTGGTCACCTTGCAGAAGTACTATGGCTCGTTTCCTCGAATAGTAGCCAAGGGAGATCATGCCTCAGTACGCCCCTTTTTCCCTCGCTCTTATGTAGACCTCTAATGGTTCGATAAACAGCGCCTTGCGACACTATTGCATCGACAAGATTCGATAGGGTCTTCCCCTTCAGACGCACGTTTCGCCTCCGCGGAGAAGCTAGACTCCGTGATTATTCTTGACCGTCGTGTTGACCTGATAACTCCCCTCTTGACGCAGCTAACGTATGAAGGCTTGATCGACGAATTGATTGGTATTAAAAGCTGTGAGTTTCAGCAACCAGCACCCTCATGTCTTCCTGATATCCCCTTCAGCCCATGTCGAACTACCTGCTTCACTGGTGAACCCACCCCCAGCGCCAGCTTCATCAGCCGGTGCTTCTACGTCGCCCACGACTTCTCATCCCCCCGTGGCGAGCTTGCGTAAGGAATCGAAAAGGAAATACCATTTGACATCAGCGAACGACCCTTTGCTCCCTGAAATACAAGATCTGAACTTTGCGTCCATCGGAAAAAAATTGAACCATATTGCTCACAGACTTGACGAGGATTATAAGGTATGTCGATTTTTTGACATTTTTTCCTGCTTGAACAAGCCTACGAAACAGGCTCGTCTCCAAGCCAAGACCGTCGCACAACTACGAGACTTTGTGGGCAAGCTAGGCGGCCTTCAAACAGAACATCAGTCTCTCCGTTTACGTGAGTAACACTGACTATTCTGAGTCGCTGTTAACCGTTCATGCAGACACCGGCTTGTCGGAAATGCTCGTTCCTCTCACACAGACCGAACAGTTCAATAAATCATTGGAGATCCAACAGAGTAAGTCCTTTGCGGGGCTGGAGCGGCTTTCTCATAGATGACTTAGACCTTCTCGCATCATATAACCCCACCGCTCAACTCAGTGCAATCGAAGATATGATTGCCCAAGGTGCGGACATGCACATAGTACTCAGACTACTGTGCTTGGCGAGTATCACCACTGGTGGCATCAAGGCGAAGACGCTTGAGAGCCTCAAACGAGAAATATTGCAGGTTCATTTATTCCCAATACCTATGGTTACGAGATTGTTGTTCCTGACATTGTCACAGGCCTATGGATATAATTACCTTCCCTTGCTTTTATCCCTCGCTGCCCCCTCGCTGTCTATGCTATTGCCGAATCCTCCTTCGACAACTACGGCACACACGAAATATCCCTTCGTCGCCCTCCGAAAGTCCCTTCGACTTCTCATCGATGACAACCCGGAGGCCCTTGATGAAGTCGAGAATGATATCAGCTTTGTTTACTCCGGATACGCCCCAATAAGCGTTCGCCTAGTTCAGTGCGTAGCGCAAAAGGGCGGCGTCCTTAGCAATCCAGCCGAAAGAGAGAAGCCAGAGCAAGATAGCCAAGGGAAGGTACCTAAAGTACAGGCTCACCCTATCGTGGGTTGGAAAGGATTCGAAGATGTTATCTCAACTATTCCCGGGGAGACGGTTGATATGGTCCAGAAACCTGCAAATGCCGTCATACCACCAATGGCTTCTTTGCGTGAGTCTCTCGGCATCGTGTGCAATGCTGAATCACGCTCACGCTGCACAGTATCTCGAGAACAAGTGACTACAACCGTGGTCTTCTTCCTTGGAGGGTGTACTTATACGGAGATCGCTGCTCTGCGATGGGTTGCGCGGCAAAATCGAGGTAGATATTTCGGCGTGTGCCTTGACAGTTTCTCCACCTCACTGGTTCTGTCAGGCAGGAAGTTCCTCATTGCCACCACGAGCATAGTGAGCGGGGCGAATATCATAGAGAGTATTGCCGGCGTAGGTGGGGCGGGTGGACCGAGGGATGCTGGGATTTAGGTGTCCACACGAGTTGTTAATGCTTCGGGACGTATCATGGGTGCAATCGCCACTTAGTGGGGAATCTCTAATCTTCCCAGCCAATGACCACATGGTCACGAAATGTTTGAGCCACGAAGTATGCAGTAAGGTTCCATTTAAGTGTATGCCCTCGCGACCGAGTCGCATTGATTGTTTACGCGACGCGTCCTATATATCTGTGCTGTGAGAAAGCCCCCGTGTACCGACGGAGACCAGGGTTGGCGTTTGCGTTTCCGTATCGCGGGATCCGAGTAACTTGGATTGCCTGTTCTGGAGGATCATTTAGTTCCGAGGCGATCCACGACGCATTCTGCCTGGAGGCATCTGCTCGTAAGGCGCCATCATGTATCAATGTCGATTGAACGTTTATTTCAATTCACGTCAAACTTTTTGGTACCTGCTCGTAACCGCAGGGGTGGCTGGGGGTTGGTTACTATCCTTTCTAGGCTGAGCATGGAAGGTCTATTCGCTCACCCCCTTGAATTCGTATAAATACCGCCATCGCACGTAGAGGATGCGGTTCCCTTTTCCCTCCTTGCTTTGCGCAAATTACTTCTTCGGTTCAGTCGTTTGGAACAGCTCCTAACGATTGTCCTAGTTGTATTAGGGCTATCCTTCTTTCCTAATCCAACAATGGCACGAACTGAAGCCGTAGCACCAAAAGAACCAAAACGTAGGCATATGCCCCGTTTTATCGGATATGCTTACTGACAGTCGGACCGTAGCTGCAGCCCGCCGAAAACCAGGCGGCAGGAAAAAGCTTACACCCTTTAATAAATATATGGTGCGTGATGATACCGGTTCATGGTGGACGCAGAGGCTAAATGGCTTTGCAGCAAACAGAGATGGCTCGGCTGAAGGAGGAAGAGCCCAACACCCCCCACAGAGAGAGGTATGAGCTATCGCTATCGCTCGGCCTCGGACTCTGCACACAGCGTACTCACGTACTGCCACCTTAGATTTAAATTAGCTACGGAAAACTGGAAAAACGCAAAGGAAAACCCACGAAATACCGAGGCAGATTCGTAAAGTTCTCGTTGGTAGCCCATCCACATCTACTGAATTTTTGTACCATCATGTCTTGCCCCTGCTGTTTTGTTACTTTTGTTTATTGTGACAACATACCCATATTTTTCCATAATCTTGTTGAACCGTACACTATTCGTTATTGGCTCTGACAGTCATTCCCAGTATACCAAACCCCCACCAGTGCTAGTGACCAGTCGATATGACTTTGATCGATTTACGTATACGGCGCAATGCCAATCGGTGTGAAGGACTCGACTTTCTAGGCAATCCTTCATTATCGCATCAGATGGAATGGAGCTTCCTTCCAATCGCCCTCATGAAGCCTTCGGGTCAGCGCAGAACGATGAGACATGGACGTAAAGGTATTATCCAGACGAATCATTGACACTGTTACAAATCGATTAGGATGCGGCTGAATTGCCTATGTCTTACCGGAGATCCTGAGTTTACCCCTGTTTCTCGTGACCCAGCTAGCACCTCGCCGGAGCGATCCTGTATCGGCGAGGACATATTATGTGAAATCGCCATTGAGCGTCTTATCTGTGCTCACCCTTCTTGTCCTCCTACCACCACCACCACTCTGCACCGTTTCCTCGACGCCTTAAAGTACCTTGCTGTCTTGCTGTTGTCGTGCAAGCAGCTGCGCGAAGCCCCTTTCTTTGGTCTCCCAGGTCGTAGTCTCCCCTCTAGCGACGGCGTACAACCGCAAGTATGGGGATCACGCCTGTCATCGATAACGACGGGCAAGTATTTCAATTCGATCCTTATGAGGGCTCAAGTGGTGCTTCCCCCTCGTCGCCAGACGCTTCTCGCCAAGTCGAGGATCCCTCCCACGACCTGATGTACCAAGTCAGCGGCCGGAGTGAGCCCTATGTTAACAAGGGGAAAGGTTCAGATAGTATCCCAATGCCCATGCGCTTTACCCACGTCGAGCATGATATCTTTGATACTACCAACGACAGCATGGCTAGCGGGCCCTACGCTGTAATGCCCACTTCTCTAACACCACTCCTGGTGCCCCGCGCTGCTTCCGCGGACGACTTACAGCTCTCATTCGATACCGCGAATGCTGGTGCTAATGAGGTTATTCCAGGGGGCGTATTCAAAGGAAAAGGGAAGGAGAAGGAACAACCTCCGACCCTCCCTCCTTTGAACTTTACCCCCACAGAACTTGGCTACGATGCCTCCCATTGGCCTTCGACGAGCTTCTCCCCGGGGCCCTCGTCCTATGGCTCTGGTTACGAATCGATGAATGTCTCTGGCATGTCATCGAGCATGCAGCCCTCCACCTCCGCCGAAGCTCCTCTAGCTACGAGTACAAGGGTCAACGCACCTCCTTTACTAACACGAATTCCATCCAGAAGTCGTTCACTCTCCAGTATATCCGATCATTCTTCGCGCAGCTTTGCTGCTCGTTCCATGTCCGGCATGAAGCTTAGATTTGGGACATCTAAGCCGACTGGTAACTTGGCTCGTAAACTGCTGTTTAAGAAGCGGGAGGAAGGCTTGACCTCTCTTACTCAAAGTGCACATATCCTTGACTCAGGGGGGGCTCATGCCGGGCAAGGGAACGGCCTACTACCCTGGCGTGGCAGCCCGTCCTCTGATTCCCAAATTATTCCAGATCTGAATCAATTAGATCTCGCAATCAATGCCGAGCAACAGCCACTACCATTATACCACAACGCTCATATCTCATTGAAGGCGAAAGGAAGGTCCAATTCATCGCCCTTTCCTATTTCTGCCCTTGATCTCGTCTTCTTACCCTCTTCCAACGACGTTTTCACACCTCTTCCCCTGGTTGTACGGAACTACTTCGACGAAGTGTTGCCCAGGGAGCTCAAATTATATATTTTTCAAACCCTTCTTAGCTTATACGAAGACGATCATACACGAGCGATAGCTGATGGCACCTGGTCCGTGATGAAGGCGTCTTCGTCCAAGGGGCGATGGGTGGGACGAAATAGGGGCGCCCGGGAACTGGTGAAATTCAGCCGGGTACGCATCACAGCGTTCCTCTTGATGCTCCCATATGTTAATGGCGTTTTGAGCAGGTGTCTAGATCGTGGTACAAGCTTACTTTTGACGGCCAGATTTGGTCAAACCTTGACCTTCGGGCGTTTACCAACATGTCGGCCCCTGTCATTAAGAGACTTGCTGAAATGGGTGGCCGCTTCATCAGAGGCCTCGACGTTGGTGGCCACACTCAGCTCGCCGCTTCGACGCTTGTATCCATGGCCGATAGCTTCTGTCTTGAATTAGCACCGTCGGAGCCCGTACCGTACACCCAGCTAACATCCATCAACCTACAAGGCTGCGCGGCTATAACAACCCGCTCCTTACACCATCTTCTTATTCGCTCGCCCTCCCTGCAGAAACTTTTTGTTAGGGGCCTATCTGCCATAAATAACACGACTTTTGAAATATTGGCCGTCTATTGCCGCCAGTTGACCGTCCTTGATGCAAGCCGTTGTGCCAATATGGACGCGGATGGCGTCAAGGCGCTGGCCAGTGCATTCCTTACTCGTGGTGACTACCTTCGGCTGAAGGCCCTTAAGCTCTCAGGCCTGAGATACGCTAGCGATAGCATGATGCGGGCTTTAGGAAAGGCTGCGCCCTATCTCGAGATTCTGGACTTGAGCTATGCTCGACAGCTTCATAACTCTGCCGTCGATGCCTTCGTTGCGTGCGAGGACGATGAAAGAGCCAGCGATCTAGGGGTGAAGACCATTGTCCTACCTGCTCGAGAGATTGGCCGCGAGTCTACCGACTACACGAAGTGCCGCCGGCGTGTCACCCGTCTCCGCCATCTATCACTGTCCATGTGTATTCTTCTCACCGACACTGCTTGCGCCAATCTCGCCCATTCTGTACCTAATCTGGAATTTTTGGAACTGGCCGGAGTAGGGGGATCATTGAAAGATGACGGGATGATCGCCCTGTTGAATACGACCCCTCATATCCGCCGCTTGGATGTTGAAGATGCTCCTGAACTCTCGGACAGCTTCCTTGCAGCTATTACACCAGTTCCACAAATCGCACATGGATCTCCAGATACCAGCCACCTGCAACCTGGTCACAAGCTAGAGCACCTCATCGTTTCTTCTGCAGGGGAGCTTTCGGACGGTGCTCTCCTAGCTGTAGTGCGCAATTGCAACCAACTGCGTGTACTTGAAGCCGACAATACGCACATCAGCTCTGGCGTCATGAAGGAATTTGTCAAGCTTAGCCGTCAGCGGCAAGCATCCAATGCGAAGCTTGTCGCTACTGATTGTCGATCGATCGGCGAGTCTTCCGTACGCTCGCTGACCGGCTCAACTCGCCCACGTCTTGGCTGGCGCGCTCACGAAGCTAGGAGGCTACGTTTCCTCGACGCACGAGATACCCGCGATGGAATCGAGGAAGAACTGAAGATAGGGCAGGACGAATGTGACGAGAAGCGAGTTGTAATCAAGACCTTCTACTCTTGGCAAACTGTGGATGCGGTTCGCGCAGATAGGGAGAAGAGACGTAAACGCCAAGCACGGAGAGCGGTCAATGATTCTGGCGGAAGCTTCTACACGGATGATGAGGAGGGTGGCCCAGGAAATGGGGGTTCGGGCGGGTTGCGGTCTATGAGGTGGTGGGCCCCCAATGGCTCGAGACGAGGATTCTCTTCCTCTGGATCGACCTCGCCGCAAATTACAGGCGATATGTATAACGAAAGCTGTAGAATAATGTAAGTGTATCTGATTACTACTCTCTCATCCTGTACCCCATCCGAGGTGCACGCAAAGACTCGATATACACATGTATTTATATGGATCTTGGTTTTTACAACATACTGAACTTCTGACCTACTTAATTAACTTCTACTCACCTACCATTACGTTGTTCACGAGCCCCACGTATCCCTTTGATATCTTCATTGTACTTTGGTCTTCCTCTCCATGCTTGTCGTATGTATGTCAGCTTGCGGCTCGATTGCGTCCGCATATACAGCAGTCGTGTGGCAGTTGTAATCATGAAATGTTATTGAAAGTGTATTATCCTCTGTACTTACGAGTGGATGAACAAAAGATGGGCGTAGTACCTGACGGCCAATCAAGACTTAGGCAGATATAGAGCTCATTCTACAAGCTTATCTTTCTTCGTCTTGTTCTTCTTTTTCTTAGTCTTCTTCAGAGAAGCATCTTCGACTTCAGGAGTGGAAGCCATTGCTACGTCCTGTGGTGCGGCTGGCGTAGCAGCACCTGGACTCGAGTTAGGCGACGTTTTACGCTTTTTACTTTTCTTCTTCGGCTGAGGTAGTTGAGCTTGTGTGGGTAATACGGACTCAGAGTCTGGAGCCTGTGTTGGAGGAGGAATGCGTTCACCTGATACAAAAATGATTTCAGAACGCGAGAAAGTGGGAGAAACCAGGGACCCACCGGTAAATGGATCAATGGCTACACGCCTGCGTTTGCTGCCTGCAAGGGGCCCGGAGACGCTATCTTTCACTTTCTGCTTTCCTTTACTCTTAAGCGATGGGGAGGGTACGTCTTCGCTATCCGCTTCGTCCCCAACCTCATTACCGTTGATCTCATCGAAGACTTCCAAACCTCCATCGTCCTCGTTATCGCTAGGCACATCACCTGCCTCTTGTACTTCCTTCTCGTATTTCGCACGAGCAATCATCTTTGACGTGACCTTTACGGGGACACGGATGCTGGGTTCTGAAGGGGCGGGAGGGTCTTGGGGAGAAGACATAACGGTTTTGGCTTGGGCTATTGCATGCTTGATGAAACGACCCGCTGCGGCTTTGTCTACTGTTGATGGACGGGCTACGAGACAATGAATTGTGAACGGACTACTAGTGTTTGACTAGACGTACATTGCGGTTCTTTCTCTGCTTTCGCAATCTTATCAAAGTATTGCTTTACGCGTTCCTGCATAGACACAGTTAATGGTAATGTCTTTCACGGCGAATACATGCTCATCGCACGAGTTCTGATACAACAGGATGTGTGCGAGGATCAATTCCTCTTGTCTTGAGATAGACTATGCAATCATACCACACGAGATAAATTCAGCATTTATATATGATACAAAGGGGGGCTATGCTTAGCGTACTGAATACTAAGTCATACAGGAGGTAAGGAAGGAGCGTTTGAAGTTTAGCTTGTTGGATTGTCTCAAGGCCTAGCAGGGTTTCTGGCAAAGATTGAACAAAGAGCGGGTCGAGGAAGTTTTCGAGCTCGTCGATTGATGCATCGAGCGCGGACAGTTTGGCCTGCACAGATTTTGAAGCCATCAGGCGTTCAACGTTCGGGAATCAGGACGTTGATATGCGTCGCGAGCAAAATTTTCGGCACGTGATATCGAGGAGAATTCGACGCTGAGCATGGGCGCTTACGCAACACCCTTTAGCATGGTAAGCCAACTTGTTCCACTTTACAGCCGCAATGGGTCACTGACTCCTACGAATCATAGTCTTCGGAGCTGAGGTACACCGCAAATACGCAGCTGGAACATCGTGAGTGGATCATCTGGGCCCACCTTTGAAGCGGTCGAAACTGATTGGACGCGCTCCTGTTTCTATTAGTTCATGCTCGCTACACGGGCACAGGTGCGTATTTGGATTCCTCGGGCATCGTCCTGTCTATTTTCTTCGTTGAATTGATAAACTTTGCCTTCGCAGGTCATGCGGACTTGACGAAGTAGTGCGTAGAGCTTCTCAGTTCCCAATGCTTGTCCTAACCATCTTCGGTGGTACAGTGAGTGGTTGACTCATCAGCACCGTGACACTTTGGCCTCCACCGTTGGGCATCCTACACTTACTTCTTACCTTGCCATCGCTGACGGAGAGGCCATTGGACGAACCAAATTTGAGATGACGGAGGTGAGTGTTACTGTAATTTGAGCCGCTGAGCTTCGTTTTGGGCTCGGCGATTCCATCTCATCTTCGCATCTCTTCCTTTCTCGGTTTCTTTCCCTTGTTCCCGGATCTGAGCTAATTACCCACACGCTCGTTCTAGCGTATGCTTCAACCTTGTGGACCTCCACCGAAGAAGGACGAAGAGTAAACGATGCTGCTCGTAGTGCACTCGATGTTTTGTAGAATTACGGCCAAACATCTCTTCTGTACACTCGCGTGGCTCATGTTTGATTTTTTCTCCGCAACCCTGGAATGTTTGATGTCAGACGCTAATATATGGCGGCGTCCATGCCGAATGTGGCGTTTCAGGCTTGAAGAAATCTGATGCAGTGTCGCTAAATTTGATCGAGTTACTCTATCCGGAGGCAATTCCCAAATTTGGTCTTACTTGTTTCCAATCTCCCCGACTCTCCTTCCCCCACATTCTTCGATTCCACTCTCTCTCATTCTCCTACCATCACCATCACCACTCCCGATATCCTCAAAGCATCCTTCAAGGGCTCATTCACTTGAGCCAGATTGTGGCAGAGAGCCACAGGGGAATCTTGCTTGGGCCATCTCGGACCACATTCGAATCACATTTATATTCGACAGAGGCTGACCACCATGTCTTCCGCAAATCTTAAACTCGAATTCTCCTCACCTCCGGCTTCACCAGCCTCCTTCACCTCGGTATCATCGTCTTCCTCATCCGCAGCTTCAGAATTGCTGTGCTACTCAGCTTCATCCACGGATTCCGGGTATCCAAGCCCTCTATTCCGACTGGAAACGAATTCACGTCCGTCACATTTGACAGAGTCTCCAGCCACTAGCCCCGAAGTGTCCTGCACGCCGAAACCCCTCCTCACAGCCCCTCACACTCGTACCATCCGACGCTCTTTCTCCAGACCATCTTCAAGTGTCGGATTCCCTGCGTTTGTCAACAATATGACTTTCGGATTCAAGGAGAAGGACAAGTCAAAGCCCAAGACTCCCAAGAAGTCGTCGACAGTCACTACCTCTACCACCCCCTTTCCCTCTGCCGACAGCACCGACGCGAGCCATTCGACCGCGTCGTCTTCCCGTACCGCTCGGCTCGTATCAGCTACGCTTGGCAGGGCGAAGCTGCAGAAGAAGAAGTCGCTTGCATCGTTTCTCAACACTATAAACCAAGAAGCCTCTAACTCGACTATCAATGCGACCACATCTTCATCATCAACGATTTCAAACGGAGGTCCAGTGGCTGAGCGCTCAGCAGCTCGTAAAGGGGCATTTGAAGATGAGGAGGATGACTTTGGGGAGGTTATTGCGAAGTTCGAAGTGAAAGATAGGCTGGTATGGAGACACGGCGTGAGAGTGCATCCATATGGTGCAGACGCTCCCTATATGCAATCCTACGAGCGGATGGCTCTCGACAAGTATGTCCTCCTATCTCCTACTCTTCGTAGCCTCTAACCTTCCTCTCCAGTGACGTATACGCCGAGCACCTAGTTAGCAAACTTAATTCCAGTGGCACGCCGACCTTTCACCAATATGGCAAGAAGCCTCCAGCAACAGTTTTGGATTTAGGCTGTGGTCTAGCTACGTGGGTGGGCCAAGCAGCGGAGGCTTGGAAGCAGTACGGCACAATCGTCACTGGCTTTGATATGGTCAACCTTGCACAGCCCATATTAGACGAACATGATAATACCAGGTTTGTCCAAGGGAATTTGTGAGTACCATCGCTTGTATCTGTTGGCAACCTCTCAACTGTACATCAGCGTAAAATATTCCTTACCTTTCAATGATGAATCATTCGACTTGGTCCGGATGGCCAACCTCTCCCTCTGCATTCCCTACGACAAATGGCTATTTGTCTTCTCGGAAGTCAAGCGCGTCTTGTCCCCTAAGGGAAGACTGGAACTCATTGACGACCAATTGTTTTTCCCATACGGCTCGCCTCCATCCCCGATTGATGGTGTAATGTCACCCACGACACCCACGCCGAAATCCTTCTCAACCGCGCCTCCCCGTTCTGGATTTGATGATGCTGATGAAGCAAGTCTGTCTGTGAGAAAGTCAACGGATGGGGATGAATCCGACAAGACTCTGTTTGCTGCTTCATCTCTGAGTCTGGACATGTCCACTGAAGAGGACGAGTCTTTTGACTCGGCTTCCACGCTCATCGACTCCGACGCTTCGACGTTAACCTCGGCTCGCTCGTCGATGCAATCCAACCACAGTGTCATAAAGAAACACCTGGAGGCTACGGGCAATTTACCTCCGACAGTCGAATTGCCGCCTCTCACACTATCAGCACCCATCAGTTTTGACACTTCTGATTCGAAACAGGACTTCCCTCCTCCGCCCACTCGTCCAATCCCAGACATCCCGATCCAAGAACCCGTCGCTATCCCCATTTCGCGTTCAATCAGCAGCGAACTCCTTCTCATCACATCAGCTTTGTCCCCAAGCGATACAATAACACCTTTATCAGCATGCATTGACACTCCTACTCCACGACCCACCCCGACACCCACAGAATCCCTCGACACTCCAACTCCCACCCAAACTCAACCCACAACTGATATCAGTGATAGGAATCAGATAGGGGATGCTGAATTTGCATCATCCGGACATCCATCCACAACACACCCCGAGCCGCTCCCTGATGCATATGCAACGTGGGAGCAATGCTCTGCGGCGTCTAAAGATCTCGAGGTCGTGTTCGAGAGGATGCTTAAGGAGAAATTTGGAATCCACCCGCGTCCGCACGAATTCATCCTCGCAGCCCTGAAGACCACTTTTGGCGACGATAATGCGGAGAAAATTCGTAGCATGCATGTCCGTCTAGCGCCTCCCGAGTGTAATTATGATCACGAGCTTGGGGTACTCGACGAGGCGGATGCTGATGGGGCGGAGGTCCAGGTTGACGGAGACCCGAAGAAGAATCCTTTCGTGATGATTCGTTGGGACAAGAAGAGCAAGAAGGAGAGGAAAGCTGCCAAGGAAGCAGCCAAGTTGGTCAATATGCTTGAGAGCGCTCCGGGTGCTGGCGACCTGTTTCTACCTCCTACTCTTCCTGAAGGGCTCAGCGCGAAGGCTGCCAGTAAACTCGGAATATCTCCAAGTGAATTCGCATCAGCAGTTGCTGCAGCCCCCAACTCACATGCCTCTCCCCGCCCACCGTCGTTGGATTCAGTTCCTTCAACAACCTCTACTTTTGTCGCATCTGGCCCTGTTCAGTCTCCTGGCCTCATTGTTCTCCCTTCGACATTCATTCCGCTCTCGCCATCCGAATTAGAAATGCATACTTGTCGACATATGCATACTCTACTCGAATGCGCACCCGCTTTGCGAGAGTTTGTTGGAGGCTTCACCGATGAGCGAGGTAGAAGAATATGCGGAGACACTGAATTCGAAGAGAATGTCTGGGAATATGAGTGGCAAGTGTCTCACTTTGTTTTGTTTCTCAGCTCCAGTGTTGCTGACGACGTTCCTCCCCTAGTTTCCGTCGGCAAAGATTTAATTGGCCGTCAGGGACACCTGATTCAGACATCGATACTTCCTGTGACCTCGACGCAACCTCCTGGACGAAGCTGGAGCCCATCCGTCCTTCGACGGCCTCTAAGAGTCGCCCCTCGAGTTCATCATCAGCTTCTCACTACTCTCGCCAAACTTCGTACGCCCCCGCCGAATTGACCCACGTGCGCACCGTGCGTGTGTATGGCGCGATGAAGGGCTCTGACACCATCACACCAATTATGATGAGGTCCCACTCCGCCCTGCCGCCCACAAAGCTTGTATCTTCGAAGCTACAGGTCCCCGTCTAAGGCATCCATCGCTCCACTCTTCCTTTCCCTGCTTCTTTGTCCATACATCCATTATGAACAATACTCACACTCATTCAAAACATCGCGGCAATCCGTCCGCCATCCTCTCCTTCGCCCCTTTCCATCTCCCGTTTCCTATACTCGCGTCCCTCCTTTTGCATTTCTCCGTGGATTTTCCGGCATCGAAGGTCTTCTTGCATTAACTCGCTTCCCAGCCCATCATCCTGCATTATTAGTCACGCATCTGCATTCGCACATTACTGGCACAGTTATTGTTATTAGATACAACTGTTGTAATACTTGCATACCATCCGGATAATAGAATTTTTAAGTAGATAGCGGAATACATATTATCTTTCAACCCGAATTGATGAGTCGAAAGCCAGAATTGTTCAACCGTAGCTGAGGGTATACGTACGATAATGATGCATTTTGCGTGCCTCCCTGCAAGATTGATTATCCCAATTGGTTGCTTCGTGTGCCGAACCAATTACACTTTAGCTGTCGCTCTGGTTGATAGCTAAGGATAGCTACCTCTGATCTGCCGAGATGCGCTCACGGACGAAGCCGGTGGAGATGGGCCATTCCGACTGAAATTGCAGTGTCGGAATTCCCGCCCGGTGGACGAACCACCGTGACAACATCAAGCTTCCTATAAGACGGGGATGTGCTTCAACGTTCCCTCCGAACTTCAACAACTCGATGCGCGGGCAGAAGATAGCCGTTGGCGACGATACGGAAGGCTTTGATCGTAGGGTGAGTAAGGAGACCAAGGGGTCAGCGTTGATGTGTCGTTGGTCATGAATCTCGAGACTGACGAGGGTTTTGTGGACGATCGTAACTGCGTCTAGGGTGAGCTGGAGGATGTTAGCCACGGAGTCGACGCGAAGGGTTTGAAGAGGGCATTTGGACCGTAGGAAAAATAGCGACAATTCGGCGTGGACGTTAGGAGGAATAGATCGCGCTCGGACCGGTAGTAGCTGGACTTCAGAGAGGGAGAGGTAGCTGAGTTGGGGAAGGGTCAACTGCCTAAAGAGGCTGCTGGTCGTGTATAGGTCGGCCGATTGAAGGCTCGTTACACATATGTATCTAAGATTTGGGTGAGTGATATGCGAAGCCGTGTGCTCAACGCGCTCCCTATCCACTGCATTGTGATAAACTCCCCCCAAGTGCATAGTGACAAGGTTAGAGCAGAGCTTGATAACGTTTAATGCAGCACTCATGGGGATGTCACATTCCAATCGTAGGCATGACAGTTGGGCCCAGGGAACGGTCCTGTAATCGATGTCGTAGTAAGACCAACCCCATGTGAACTCCGAGAGCTTGGGTGCGGATGTATAGAGGGCGGCAGCTCCATCTATTTCTTCAGCGCATAGCCCATCGCCTATCAGAATAGTGAGGCTCTCCAGGAGTGGAGGGCCTGCGTCGGGGAGGTTGGTGACCGCGTAGCCGGGACAGGGGTCCGGAAATATGAGGCAGAAATTGCGCCACCTGTGCCAGAGGGCGAAGAAGAGGTCCAAGATGAGAGATGCGCTTTCTGAACCATCGTTCTCCCACTCCCCCCGGTCGTCGTGGGCCAAGGAGAGAGACAGAGGACAGGAAGCCGATCTATCCAACCACAAATAAACTAACGGCAAGGCTGGCTCGGTGTGCGTAGGCCAAACTTTGACAGAAAGAGATGACCATAGGAGCGGCATTGCGATGGCTAGCCGCCGCCACTCGGCGCAGACATGCGTCAAGAGCAACGGTGCCTCATTTCTGTGTGGTGTGATGTACACGTCTGTTGGCAAGCAGTACGTGAAGATCATCGCGATGATTTCGACGGGGATCCTCTTAAAGTCAGATGGGAGCATCCTGTTATATAGTGGGACCACTTAGCCAGGGCAATCAGTGGGAGGAATGAAGGTATATACCTCGAGCTGCCCATACTGCAAAATATACGTGATTTGCTTGGCCGGGGGATTGAGATAGGCAAGTCCGCTGGCGTAAAGCTGGGAAAAGAGAGAGGTATGAACGACGCGATAGGCCAACAAGTATGACAGCCGTCGAACACAAAGTTAGAAAGAGGAGGAAGAGTAAGAAATCAACATCATGGCACCAGCCGTCTGGGCCTTGGCCAGCAGCATGTTAGCGGGGTTGAATGTAAGAGTTGGTATGCGAACCACGGATGGAAGGATTACATATGAATGAATTGAGAAATACACAGTAATAGCTGGGCAATACACACAACATACAGTCTCCGAAAAAGAACATCATTGAAAGTAACAGCCAGAATCTTTCTTAACTGCTTAAGGCAAACCACACTGTGGGTAATTGATTATCGGGGCGCTTATCAGGGCGCTCAGAGATAGCAAGAATGGTCGATGACTAAGCGATCTGCTGCTACACAGTGATGAAGCGGCGTTCGAACTTAAAATTTCCGTTGTCCACAAACCATACCCCGTCGTCGATAGCGTTGCGCGTACGCCCGATTCTTCAAGACATCACAACTTCAAAAAATAACACCTTATCAAGATGCCGGGTGTACGAGACGTTAGGTTCGTCTCTGCCTCGCTAGGATGAATCTCTCCCTCCTCAACCCAGCTCTACAGCGCAGATGCTTTCATCACCGCCTATGCTTCCCATTTAAAGCGCTCCGGCAAGCTCGAGGTCCCAACATGGGTCGACCTTGTCAAGACGGGTTTCTTCAAGGAGCTCGCCCCATATGACCCGGACTGGTACTACGTTCGTGCTGGTGCGTATCACCTCGGTGAATAATGCGCCAAGGTCCTGTACTCAACACTATCGTGTTGTCACCGTTCCAGCTGCTGTCGCACGGCACATCTATCTGCGCAAGGACGTTGGCATCGGCGCCCTAGCAAAACTCCACGGTGGCCGTAATCGCAGGGGTAACCGTCCCTCCCACCACGCCGACTGCTCAACAAACGTCCAACGGAAAATCTGCCAGTCCCTGGAGAAGATTGGTGTCTTGGAGAAGACAGACAACGGTGGCCGAAGAATCACTCAGGATGGACAACGTGACTTGGATCGTATTGCTACCGCCGTCGTAGAAGCCGCTAAGGAGGAGGAAGACGACGAAGATGAAGAGGAGGAGGAGGAGGGCGAAGATGAGGAGGAAGAAGACGAGGAGTAAACGACGCATCTAATCTCTCTCTATTCTTCTCATGCCTTCATATGACACTGCATGTTATTCATCACACTCTATGCAGCATGGCGTATAAAAACACTCATACGAGGTTATCCCCACTGCGTCCCTTTAGTCCTTCCTACATGTTGGTCTATAACCACCCCTAATAGTGCGTATGTATTCCAAACAGGCTGGTGCTTAGATGCGAGTTGCTTAGGGCCGCGGATCTCTGACGACCAGATACCGACAATGATGAAGGTGAGTTGCTCGCTCGCACTTAGCAACCTCCGCGACCGATACCGAAAACCCTAACAGACTGCCAATTAAAGTAAGTTGTCGCCTATCACATTGGTGCCGCCCCTATTTCAGAGAGAGGGAACTTACGGAACCTCATCCGCAAGTTCTTCGTCCTCCCCAACTGCGAAGAGCTAAGTCCTTGCCGCGGTAAGGTAATCATTCGGTAAGGAAATCGGCGCCCGACGGCGGGCAGAATGCCATTACTCACAAGGAGTTACTGAATGAAGTTTGAGAATTTCTTGCGACGCTTACGAGCAAGGTGATGAGTGGAGAAGACAAAAGCGGGATGAGGCAGATGAAATGAGTAATTTCAAAAGGCGGAAAGATGATGCAATGCAAATGATTCATGAAGGCCACATCTATGTATACACTATTGATACACAAGGAAATATACGGTCCATGATGTGTAATGCCGATACGGCGAGCGAGAGATTGATATGAAGAAAAGAGAGTGCGATAAATGATCAAGTAAGTTTGAGCGGAAGGAACGAACGTGATATCCAAAGGGAATATTTATAAGATAATGATATATGAGTAAAATGATGAGCGAATCTACCACAAGCCCCCGAGATGAAAAAGAAAAGAGAAGAGATAGCTGAATAATTATGGTGTGATAGAGCGCCGCTTGGGGGGTATCGTTGGTTGACATTCCGCCGTCGGCATGGGGAAGAAATAGGGTGCCTCGTAAGGTTGTGTACGGAGGGGTTGCGACTGCTTTTTCTTCAAAGTGGGCGATGCGGGCCATACACGGAGAGTCGGAACTGTTCTCAAATGATGAGATACTGTCGCAGCTGAGGCGAACAAACTAACTTACGCTGATTCGCCGGGATACTTGCGACCTTGCGCAAGTTTTTGCACTTTTTCGCTGGTTTGGGGCAGATAGCCTTGACCATGGATGAAAGATTGGCGGATGATGGAGAGGGTGGTGCGGCCGCAGCCTCTGAGGAGACCTCTTGGGGCGCCTGAACGCGAGGCATAGACTTGGCTCGGTTGCGCTTAGCAAAGCCTAAACTGAGTTTGAACGGACTGGTGCGTTCGTCCGCGCTACAGCTGTGAGCTTCATCGGCGTCACTAGTACGGGGTGAAGGGAGTTGTGATTCGTCGCCAAGGGAGAATCGACGTAGAGGAAAGGCACGAGTAGATTTGGTAGACGTCTTCTGGGTGGGAGTCGTGAAATAATCTGATGGGCCAGAAGCCTGGCGAATTTCCGAAGGCGAGGCGACGAGAGGTTGTTCTTCAGGTGATATAGACTGAGGGGTGAGGGGAGTTTCCGAAGATGCAGCTGAAGTACCAGTCGATCGACGAGAGGTAGGTAGTACTTTCGGACGAATCGAGTGCTCGCGGCGGGATGCGTGTTGGGAGATGGGTGCTGAATGCAGAGCGCGACGATCAAAAGCCAGCGTCAGGGCTGCACCGAGTCCCGCTGCCAAGACACTCTAGAATCGAGCACAAGCGATGAGCCGAACAGAAAGGCAATGAACGAAAATGATAAACGTACCAGGATGAATCCACCACAGCCGAGCAAAAGACCAGCCGAGCAGGCGAGGACATGCTGGATCTGAGAAAGCATGACTGTGGATGTGGAGGTCGTGAATAAAGAAGTTTGCGATGGCTTGGTTGACGACTAGGTGAGATTTGTGATGATTTAGAGGCGTCTATCAAATCAGCATGAAAGGGGGACTGACCAGCTGAGGTGGCAAAGCAACTCGTGTTAAACGATTCAATAACTGCTCGAA
Source organism: Pleurotus citrinopileatus (assembly GCA_017312325.1). Taxonomy (NCBI): domain Eukaryota; kingdom Fungi; phylum Basidiomycota; class Agaricomycetes; order Agaricales; family Pleurotaceae; genus Pleurotus; species Pleurotus citrinopileatus. The sequence goes on along the minus strand of BHFW01000018.1, from coordinate 1,034,450 downwards.
CTCATGCAGTAAGTAGAGGAGCGCGTGAAGGGAAAATGTGGAGAATCATGGTGCTAGAGGAATGGTTGAATTTAAGGGATTGTCGCTAAGGAAGACCCTGAACGGAATTGAGGATTACGTCAAAGGGAAGCCGAAAGCCAGCGCGGAACGGTTCAGCGCGGATGAGTTACCAGACTTTAGGGGAATTTTTCATTTACCTCCTAAAAGATCTGTTTCCAATTTCGCGCCCGTTAGTTAGCAGTGCTGGCGTTTTGGTCTGCATAGCCGTGGTCCTAGTAGTAGCAAAGGCAAAGTAACAGACATGTGGAGATATGAGAAGTCACTGCGTTATCTGCATCATTAATGAGGACCACTCTTGTTTCTTACACTTCATGGCGAGACATCAATTGTACCCTCTTGAACAAAATCCTCGAACCGGAGAGCCCTTTTTGCGGCTACCAAATCCCTACGAACATATCATTCTTACCCCGCTGCGCACGACCGACGCAGGCGCCGCTGTCAATATCATCAACGACCCGTCGGTTGCCCCGTGGCTCGCGTTATCAGAGGTCAAGTTAACGAGGGACGAATGCCACGAATGGTTACTGCGCACTACACGCGTGTGCGACGACGTACTGCGTGAATTGAACGCTGCGGAAGGAGAATCAGAGCTCAGAGTTGTAGATGGGTGTCCATTGAGGTGTTTGAGAGAGGTCAAATCGGACGGTACAGAGGTGTACATAGGTGACATCATGATCAAGAGATGTTCTTGGATCGGCCTGGCAGATGAAGACGAAAAAGAAAAACTCATAAGAGAAAATGAAGAGCGTATCAAGGGAGATCCCAAAATCGTGTGGCAGATCGCAGGTCGAGTCATCTACGCGTCAAATCCCCAATCGCGCGCTGACATCCCAACAATCACAGACTTTCTCGCACCAAGTCATCACAGGAAGGGCATAATGACTGCAGCTCTCGCAAGGCTTCTTCAAAAATGGGCGGTGCCTCGTATGGGCGTGCGCCATATCCGCGTTTCAGTTTACGAAGGCAACGACGGTAGCCTGGGCGTCTTTCGCAAAGTTGGATTCAAGGTTGTCGAGACCATCAAAGATGCCTGCGACTACAACAGTGGGAAGAGGTCTGTGGTCATTTTAGAGTGGAAATTAGAGGAGGTTCTCCTCCGGTGATTCTAGACATCTTCTCCCGGCCATCCGTCTTCTGCATAGCTGTCGATTATGGTTATGTGAATACCGATTATGTGATCCTATAGGTTGACCAAATTCCGGGTTGTCATGAAACTAGTTTTTGGTACACTCCTATGGATGTGGATCCGTGGAGCCTAGACGGAGGACGCATGTAGAAAAGTGGAGGATCAAACAGACCCCTATACCCACCACAGCTAATTAGGAGTCCGACTTTTCCGCGTAAAGGGGTTGGCACCGAAGTTTTTCTTTGTGAACACAGGAGTGAAACACAGAATGGCTGCTATGTGTCAGCCTCGCTTCTAGCAGTGTGCCATCGGTGGCGGTACTCAACGGATCGTAAGGAACGGTGACACCCATCAACGATCACTGATAGAGGATAGAGGATGTAATTTGTCTAGTAGATTAGGCGCAATGGAGTGACTACGCATCACGCCCGCATGCATGAGAAGTTGGAGCCATTGCAAGGGCAACTAATTCGTCTGTTGCATCAGTCTCGCTGATAATGCGCTTCATGCCAGGGAGCTGGCCTCCCGGAGCAGATACTCCCGACGATAAGTAGGCTTCTCCAGATACTTAAGGTAGCGATTAAATGGCTACCACCTAGTACATATGTCTAGGAGCACGGAAGAAGTAAGAAACATACAGTATATAATTGACATACGAGTCTGGTTTTAGATCCTTGTGTTCCCGCTGGTACCAAACACCACTCATTCGTTGGGCTTGTCTTGTCTCTTCTTCACTTTCTCGCCCTCTTTTGTGTCGTCTTGATAGCGTATATCACTATGATCGGCCCTGCAACTCCAGGCTTTCTCGTGACGCTGGGCGCTACAGCACTTCTCGGTCTGGTATCGTTCGGTGTACCGTTCTTCCAATCTATGTTCTTCTTGAAAGCCGAGATCCCCAATGAATTTGTCAACGGGACGTTGACTTTGGGGACGCTGGGGTACTGTTTGGCAAGGCCCGATGTAGCCGTTGTATGTTCAAAGCCGGCGGTCGGCTATAAACTCGGTAAGGAAGCAGTCTTGAAACTATCCACGAAACTCACCAAGATTTATGGAACTGCTCAGATGTAAATGAATTACTTGACATCAACCTGGACCTCGTCGCCGATATACCGGACGTCTTGGTTAAATGGATAACATATGTTCTTGTTCTGCATATCATCGGATTAGGCTTCGCAGCCATCTCCGCAATCTTCGGATTCCTAGCACACTTCCCCACGTTCGGCATGACGCTATGCAGTAGCCTCATCTCGAGCATCGCAGCAGCAGTGGCAATGCTGGCATTTATATTCGATATAGTGTTGTTTTTCCTGGCGAAAAAGGGAATAGAGGGTATTGGAGGGAAGGCGGAGATGGGGATTGCCATATGGCTGACTTTGGCGGCGTGGCTCTTGTTGCTGTTCACCGGATGCTTCTATGCGTTCGGGAGGATGTGTATTCCAGATTTGTGGGAAGAGGAAGCTAAGCATGGGAGGGATGTGGAGAAGGGTCGCCATCATTGAGAGCACAAGGGGATGACTAGCCTCTCAAGAGATGCACTGGTCGGATGATGGAAAAGGTGAAGAATACTTGTACTTTGTAAACCAATGAGGCGCATTGAGTGTGCCCGGGGCCTGGATATTGTCACCTCTGTGTGTAATTATACTTGGAATGTCGTATCAGCGAGTATGGGAACGGACAGGCATTTGTAATCATAAAGTAGGACGCCACGGCACCGATATACCGAGAGAATACGGGTCAGCGTTACGGGAAAGCCAGGCAGAAACTCTGGTCACGTCCGTAATGCTTGAGCGACTGCGGGTTTGCTAAAACAACGCAGATGTCGTGACGGAATGCTGACACGATGGGGACGTTTCCCCGCATTTAAGGTGGTCCACAGCAGCAGACGGAGGAGCTTCGTTCAACTTTCAGCAACAATCCGAAGTAATTTTCGCCTCAGAAAGAGACACGCGACAAGAGAAATGTCTAGCTGCAGAATGGGACCAGAATGCTGCATAGGACAGAGGCTATGGCCATTTGCATACTGCGGAATTCTGCCAGGAGGAATCCGAGGTGGATTGAACGGTGCGCAGGACTCGGCTGAGTGGAAGACCTTCTAAATTTGGGAGTGCGGCTCTTCCAGCAAGGCAGTGCCACAGCGTCTGTTGTCCTGGCCAGCTTGGCAATTGGTTGACAGAGATCGACATCCCTTCCTTCTTGACTTCCTCCTTCACCTCCATCGCTGCGATGCCTTGCATTCGACCAGCGACACCAGGCTTCATTGTAACGCTGGTCGCCACAGGCTTACTCGCGGTTGTGTCCTTCTGCGTTCCCTATTTCAAGTCCGTTTACTTTCTCAAGGCCAACTTTACAATCCAAAACCGAACGGGTTCGATAACTTTCGGGACTTTGGGCTACTGCCTCGATTTACCAGGAAATAGTACATGTTCATCACCCTCAGTCGGATATGAACTTGGTGAGTGACGCCGTGAAACTTTGTTGGCCGATCAAGAGCTCATTGTAGCTCATTGACTGTGTGAAATTCAGACATCAATGGACTTGTGGGGAACAACCTCCCAATCGACATCCCGAACGTCGTTGTCAAGTGGATAACATACGCACTCGTCTTGCATATCGTCGCTCTAGCGCTCTCAGCGGGGTCTGCGGTCTTCGGCCTACTCGCACATGTTCGCGAGATGTCCATGACTTGTTGCAGCACCTGCATCTCTGGATTTGCCGCCGTGGTCGCTATGGTCGCATTTATATTTGATATTGCCCTCTTCTTCATCGCCAAAGCCCGCATCAATAGCGTGCCAGGAGGGTCAGCGGAGATTGGCAACGCAATATGGCTAACCCTAGCTGCCTGGCTACTGTTGTTCTTCAGCGGCTGTTTCTACACCCTGGGAAGGTGTTGCGTTTCAAAACGTAAAAGGTCCAAGTCGGAATGGAATAACAAAGATTCAGAAGGCTTCGGTGGAGGGTTTGCCAATGGCAACAACAACAATAAGAACAATATTGATGGGTACGCGGAGCAAGCGAGGTTAGATGCAGTCAAGGCAGAAGCGGACAGAAAGGCACGCCAGAAGGCTGCGTCTGAGGGAGGGCTACCGGCTTTCTTCGAGACGCAGCCATTGACCGCGCACGAAACACAACCTCTCACTGCTCGGGTCGATGGGGACTCGGTCTACGTTGACACTCCGTACAATGATCATCCAGCCCCTAGTGTTTATTCCGGACGTCAACCGTCTACCGGCGGTGGTTATGTAGCTGGTGGTTATGCTAGGGCACCTGCTGGCTCCCGTGCTGTGGATGAGTACTACAACCCAACCTACCCTCCCCAACCACAGCAGCAGAGACCCCCTCGCCGTCAGCCTAGTGGATACGCGACGTCTGCGTACGCTCCGTCAACTTATAGCTACAACGCGCCTCGTACGACCTCACCTCCACCTATGCCCACTATTACACCTCCACCACAGCGACCTGTGCATACTTCGCCCCCACCAATGCCCTCCCATAGTCAATACCTTGGCGCTGGTAACCAATACGCCCAAGGCTATGGCCATGCTCCCCGGGAAACTTCTTGTACGTTTCAAGTCCAAATGGCCTTACATTCTTACTGACTTTTGGAATAGATCAGTCCGCCGTGTCTCATCAACAATATCCCTCCAATTACAGCCAGAACCCAGACCCTCCCTTCAACCCCGACACATATAACTCCACTGCCCTTATGACCTCCCCTCCTGCCGCTGAGAATCCATACATTGGTACCTCCAGTAACACTGCTGCTGCCACCACGTACGACCCATATTACAACCCTCACTCGCCTAATGCTCCAGTCCATCAACCTCAGCCGGAGCGAAGCTACACACTTGGTGGCGATGGGTACGGACAAAACGTTGTGCCGCCGTTAACCAATAACCAATACGGCGCGAGTAATTACGATTACACGTATCCTTCTCCGCAGCATGGATCTCCAGCGCATACACCTTCTCCAGCACAGGTTTTGCCACCCGTGAACACCGCTATTCTGGCTGCACAAGCAGCGGCTCGCACGCCGACGACGGCCAAAGTTGACAACTCAAGTCCCGTGAAAGGACCGCGTCCACAGCCAACGTATGATGATGCACCACCAGTGTACGAAGCCGGACCTAGTGCGTCGACCGGACAATGGGGTAAGAACTAGTATTGATCATTTTGGACATATTTATGTGCACATACTGTACATGCTTGAAATTGTGCGACTGTATGGACGTTTTTGTGATGATTATCTATAGCTGACTCGATACCTTCTTTACATTTTATGATACCGAAATATGAAAGATTTGAGCACGCTCGAATGGGCAAACACCTTCAGAACATCTGTTTATAGTTCATCTTTGTTGCGGATATGGGATGCCCGCGGTTGGGCGGCATCTTGCGCGAGGAACATCGATAGGAAATCGTGAACAAGATCAGCCGCAGCAATACCAGTTATTTCAGCTGGGAAAAGGGAAAAAGCTTGTCAGTGACATCGTCTGTAGGGATATTCATGGAACCGAACAATGACCGTTATCATAGGCAGGTGCTACCTCCACGACGTCAGCGCCTCTGTTTATAAAAATGAATCAGGAACCTCCGGGATGATCACTGCACCAAGGAGCCTACACCCACACGAAGTTAAGTCCAGCTAGGCCACGCAAGATGCGCTTTACTTCCCGGGTCGTCCAACCCCCTGCTTCTGGGGTTCCGGCTACGGCAAAGGGGGTCAGTTGCCAGGTACAGCTAGGTTGGTGAGAGCCAACTCACTGGCAGGTGCCAAACCTGGGTCTGGAGAAACGAGCTATTCGAGTCCTTAACATCCTTTCGGAACTTAGATAGCTCACCTATGACATCGATATCAAGGCTTTGTTGTACATGATATCAAGGTGTTTGCAAAATATAGAGTTCGTTGGTCCGTGAGGGTGAGATAAAGATGGAAGTTAGAAGGAGGTAAGCGTTGAAAGGAGGTAAGTAGGAAATATAGTACCTGAGATACACAGGCGAATCTCCAACTCGTTCTCTAATCCGCCGAATCACCTCCGGGATCCCAAGATCATCTATGTCGTCGGTAGAAATGAGTTGGAATCCTACAGACTCATCATTCTCTATATCGGCAACACCCTATAAAGTGACACCGTTCTGATCAGTATTTTTGGGTTATGGTGGGCGATAAGAAGTGGAGTCACTGCTATTGATAGTTGGATGATGGGGACGTACAGCGAGCTTGCATCGAATCCCAGCATGAACACTGGTGTTGGACATCAGGCCTTCTTCAGCTGCCAGGTAGAAAAATGTGCCATGGGTGACTCGAGACTGCTCCGAGAACTGGCCTGGATATCCAGCCCACGTATCCTACATGTGCTCCTCTGTGAGTAGCCAAACTTGGGGGGACCAAAACGCAACTGCGGGACACACCAAGTGAGCATCAAAATGAATGACGGAGATCGGGCCGTATATTTTGTGGAGAGAGCGGAGGATGGGAAGGACCTAGAAAAGATGGCCTCTAAATTTATTCCGGGAAAAGGATATGACGACGGAGATGCCTCACTATCGTGTGGTCTCCACCAAGGCTGAATCAGAGAACGTGAGCATTTTCGCCTGGCTGGAGGGGGAAGTGAAGAGGTACCTGATGATGCGAGGATGCATGATACCATCTATGGCTTTGATCCAAGATATCTGGTTAAGGTCTTCTCTAGCACGGACGGGTCTATCCAAAAGGGTAGAATAGGCCACTTCCATCTGGTCGACCGCCAGAGCATTGTCAAATGGGTTAACTGGGACCTATAAGTTAATGCCTTAGGTTCATTGGCCAGAGAAAGTCATTATTGGGCCAGTCTGTACATCACCGCAGTCGAGAACCTTTAACCCACTTTCGTAAGGGTTGTTACGCCAGGCAAGCGTGTAGCCTCTGCTTTCGCGCTGCCTTCTGCTGCCAGAGCGAATGGCATATGGTCCGAATCGTGCTCCTGGCCGATAAGTAACCCCTGTATCAAAGGGCATACCTAATATCGCGATATCGAAATCTGCGCTGGCATCTTCGAGACAACGAGTATATGGCAGGTGGGAGAACGCTAGGGGACCCGAGAATGGTAGGTCAGCATGACTTCCATATTTTTCTGACCAGGTGGGAGGTTTGGCAGGTGCATCCCTGAACCTGGTTTGACCGTGCTGAGCTTTGGCTAGCAGGTATGGTGCAGCGAGGGCTATGAACAATGCGAACATCGTTGGTTTGAGCGATAGAGGATGCTCGGTAAATGGGGACGAGCGCGCTCCTGATGACACTCCCAGGAAGAAGACTGTGCAGGAACCACGATGTAACCGAATTATAAATGTTTGATTTATCTCCATCGCAGAAGGTAATATACATGAAGCGTACAGGACGTACGCGCAAGATCCTTGATTATACTACATATAGCTCCGTCATTCAAGCTGCCGTCTTCGCATTTGTGGTCCGAAGGGGTGCGATCTGCCACCTCCTCCGATTCCTTGCCTTCTCTCCCAAGGTTCTGTCGTTCAAGGTTGTCTGCACCAAAGCAAGCATGCGTACTCTCCGAATAGCTTCAGGAGAGTCATCAGCTTCCGCTTCTTCACCGCGCTCTTCTTCCACTACCTCCTCTTCCCCCAGATCAATGTCGCTGCGAAGGACTTCTTCAGGAGTAGATTTTGGTTGACCAACCAACCCAAACAAAGCAAGTGGAGCTGTAACAGCAGTAGTCAAGAACTCTGACGCGTCGTCAATCATGGTTCGAGGCTTCCGCATAGGAATTGACGCAAGAAGATAGGTCTTGCTACGCCATGCATCGGAGTAGTGTTCAGTTGGAGGAAATGCCGGATCACAGTCGAAGTGTATGTTTATTTCACCTGAATTATGGTCATAGAAGAAATGGGGAAGAGGATGTGAATATTCATTAGGGAAGGGGAGGGATACTGGTCGACGGTGGCGGAGAACTAAGCGGTCGCCTGGCAAATGTCAAATCAGTAAACCGAAGCTGTACGTTGTGGAGGAGCTCACCATCGATATCTATGGCGTGTCCAGAAGACCGTGAGCACAAGGCTCCGGAGGGATCAATGAAGAAAACTTGATTATTTCCTTCGGGACTTCTACGAGCTTCATTGAGAGGTAGCGTCACCTAGATGGACGAGCTAGGTTTTTTAGGAGTACTCACTTTCCACCAACGAACTGTCTTTCTCTGGCCAGAGTACGATCTCCGTGCCATCCTCGACATCGTCGTTCTCAACGTCCAGGAGCCTATTGGAGGCGACCGAACGAATTATGAAGTATCCCGAAGGAAAGCCAAACGTCTGCATGGTATCCGCAGTCATGGTAGGAGTAGAGTAAGGATGAAGTGGCCGCAAGCGCCAAGTTCATACGCGAACAGCCTCATCGTGATGTCCTACATCATGCACAGCCCAAGCGATATAGAAGATGACGACTGTCGTTCATTCAGGACCATAGGTAAATACATACAGTTGACTTCTTTCCTTGGAAATATTCACTCAATAAACAAAGCATTCTTCCTTCTAGCCTCTTGGCGTGTTTAGTAACCCTCTTCGTTCTCCTCGTACTGGTTGTAACGGCTACTGCCATAACTCTCGCCCCCGCCACCCAAGTTCAACCGCTCGGCACCAAAGGTTTCATCGCTGTGGCCATAGCTAGGAGCGTAACCAGAAGACTCTTGCTCTCCGCCGTACCGTTGCGCATGATGGTCGCCTCCGTATCCGGAAGACCGCTCACCGTACCGTTGCTCATGGTGGCTACTTCCGTACCCGGAAGACTCTTCCTCTCCTTCGCCAAGCCTTCTGCCGCCATATCCCGAGGACTGCTGCTCGTCGCCCCCATACCGTCTGCCACCATAACCCGAGGAGTGCTCCTCATCGCCTCCGTGCCTTCTACTGCCGTACCCCGAGGAGTGTTCCTCGTCACCTCCATGCCTACCATAACCCGAGGACTGCTCTTCCTCGCCTCTGCGTCCTCCATGAGAACGGCTTCCATAACCACCACCACTATCCTCTGATGGCTGGCTGTAAGAAGGCTGGCTGTAAGAAGGCTGGTATCCTCCTGATTCGTAGCGGGAGCCTTCATTCCCACCACGAGAGACATAGCCAACATGACCAGAGCTTTCGTTATCTTCACGGGGTCGACGGTTGAAGGAAGACTGCGACACTGAATATTCGTCGTCCCGAGATTCATGGTCTCCGTGTCTACGGTGGCCATATTCTTCGCGGTTAGAGTCTTCGTCCTCATGTCGGCGCTGGAAGCCGTATGATTGCTCTTTGCCGCCGTAATTTTCGTGACGACGGGAGCTGTAACTATCTTCTTCATCTCTTCGGGAACTTTGCTGTTGTTCATAGGACGATTGCTCGTGGCGGTTCTCACCATAGCCTCCAGAGCCGGACTTTCGACCATACGAGGATTCCTGGTGGCCTCCATATTCAGAGTCTGACCTTTTGGTATAAGTTCCTTGACCTGTGGCGCGTTAATCGATGTTTGATATGGCAGGTGTCGAGTACGTATAAACTCACCGTGACTAACCGCACCACCATAGCTCTCGCGTTTGTATCCATGCTCGACGGTCTCTTCGTTGTCCGAGCCAACGCGCTTATTCTTGCCATTCCTGACACTCTCCTACAGGGGATGTGAGCGCTCTGAATGAATATAAGGCACGCAGGGTATTGGGACTGACTTTACTTAGCGCCTCAATAACTTGAGATTCCATATCAGGTCCAAGTCCACCGAACCATTCTTGTAGCATCTCAAACATCTTATGTTGGATATTAGACTGCCCGGTAGCATAGTATGGATGATGGAAGGCCTCTAAAATCTATGTCGCGTAATCATCAGGCTTCATTGAAAGTCGTAACTCAATACTAACCTCGTCAAGAACTCCATCTGGGTTACTATCATCTCCCCATGCCTGTCGCGATAATTCAGCCCACTATCAAAACGTCACTAAGTCTAACACACACCTTAACGATGAGGTTGACGGTATGTTCAACCACAACTTGAGCAATTTTACCGGCAGGTTCGTTCAAGATAAGCCCGAAGTGATCCTACCAATAGTTAGAGACGATTCATAACAGGCCACAGAGGACTCACTTTCGACAGCATACTATGTGACGGATCCGACGCATCGGGATTATCGAAGACCTGTTGAAAGGTGAGCAAACTTCGCTTGAGGATGTCAATGCCAAGTCCACTTACGGCAAATTGGTCGTCCGAGTCGATAACAGCCTTACTTCCATCGTCGAGGACTCCTGTCACTTGTTGTAGGATTGGCTGAAGAAGAAGTGAGTGTCTGGGATACTTCTGGGATCGAGAGTCATACTGTGAGGTATGGTGCAAGCACAGTAAAAACATCTACGCAAAAGATGTAAGCGTGGGACGGACGCTGACAAAATGGACTGGACTGACAAGCATTAAGGGCGTTCGTGAGCTCATCGATGAGATCAGCCAGGCCAGGGATCATCTCGATCTTAGCTACAACATCCCGATATACTTGGTCGCGCCACTTCAGTAAGTCCATGAGTCGCTTTTGTACATCGGGTGGGGCGATATTGTCGGGATCGAAATTATACGCTTTGGCTTGCGCTTGCATCTCTTCACCTTGACTGGCTTTTTCATCTCCTCCTCCGACGGGCAGCTTCTTCAGGATGGCACTGAGCGACTCCACCTTCGAATCACCATCATTCTGAGCCTAGAGCAAACGTTAGTCCACCTCGTAACAGAGGATGCGAGCGGAGCTCACAGAGTTCATCTTTTCAGTGAGATCAGTGACGCTAGCCTGGCTCAGTTTGCTAAATGGCTCAATCAAGTCATCATTCAAACGGACACACATTTCCACTTACTCGCCAGCCTCTCCCAAGAGTGAATGCAGGAAATCGGCACCTAAAGGAATGCGATACGTCATAAGAGGGTCATACATGAAGGATAAGACGTACCACCAAAGGTCCCAGTGACAAGGGGTGGAGCTTCTCCGTTGGGCGTATTAATCCGCACTAAATAACCAGTGAATCTCAGGCATCACATAGCAGAAGAACATAGAGTCACCATTGTCTCCGACATGACAAAACACTTCCTCATGGCCAAGCTTCACAAGTGCGATCTCGCACCAGTTACTATGCGCGAGAAGATCCTCCAAGGTATGCAAACCAGTACCAAGTAACCGGTAAGCTTCGAAGAGCTCGGGCCCGTCTCGACCTCCAGAGCGTCTTCCCTGCTCGATGCATTCACGAAGAGTGCGTCGGATGAAGGCAGTGGACGAATCGAAACCTTCGTCTTCAGTAGCCATATATTTCTGGTATGCCGAAAGTCAGTTGACCAGATAACGCGCACAAACCAAAGGTAATAATGCTACCTTCATGCCAGTACGCTCATCAAACTCGAGTTCGCCATCGCTGACTGGTGGGCGCAGTTTGGGATGGAATTGACGGGCATCTCCTTCTTTCTCAGCATACCCCCTTGAATAAATGTAAATGCAGGGCAAGATAAGACCATCGAAAGGCAATCACGCTTACTTGGGGTTGTCAATATGTTCCTGTGGCGACGATATAAGGAAGAAAGCTATAGCAAAGAAAAGGTAGACCTACGACGGGTAAGTACACTCCAAGACGATCGGCGGTCACTTCGAATTCTTCAGTTGCGAAGCCAAATGTCTGTTACATGAGTCATTGGCAATGGAAAGCGGGACTTCAGGCACATTTCCACACCATAAATCCGAGAACGGAGACGACCAGCACAATGGTTTCAGCGGTGAGTTTACTCAATCCAGCGATATCCATAGCCTGTGTTCATAAAGCGTCAGTACGGATGGATCTGGATAATCTAGCGGACGCACCTGAGAGTAGTCTCTGAGCCAATTACCCTAATCGACATACATTAATCTCGCATGATGGCGATACATACGGGGCGACAAAGAACGTACAAAGTAGACCCTTTTTACGTCACTTCTCGAGAACTTCGATCCACCACTTGCCGACTTCAAGACGGAGTGTGCAAATCCAAGCAGTCCCCCACCACCACCATATCCCACCGACTTGACCAGTTCTGACAAGATACCTTCGATGTCGCCATGACGGAAAGCCTTGCCTGGGTATCGCGATCATGAACGATTGAAAATCCAACATGCAAGATATAGTGTACCATTTAGATATGCGAAGTCAGGGATATCTCCTGCACCAAATGCATATGTTTCTGTGGGTAAAAGTACGAGTAAGACTGTCAAAATGAGCAGAGTAGTCGCAATGCTAGGCATCGCGAAAGATGGTGAAGGTGGTAAAGGAGAAGAAGATCAAGTGCTGCTCGTTGCCAAGATGACGCAGTTGGATACGATTAGCCTTATTTGGAGATCCCTGATCGAAGAGTTTCAACTTTGAAGCGCCGCGAACGCAGTATAGCTATGGAATCGTATTAGATAATATATAATCAACAACCTAGATCCCTCCTATATTCGATGAAGGCCACTAAGTTGTCTCGAACTTCAGCACCACGTCGCTTGAGCTCGTATCCTCCTTCCTTTTTACGGTCAATTCCCCGCACTGCCTTCTTGAATCCATCAACAGCATCACTCAACTTTTGCAGGGCTCCAAGCTGCGTAAAATTGATGTCATAGGGCATGTTTTCGTCAGAATAAATGTCTATCAATGCTGACACAACTTGAATAAGAGGCTCGGTTCCAATGGATGACGGTGTTGTGGAAGTTGGTAGTAGGGAGAGGAAGTATTGGAGAATAATCTATTGGGAGTAGGACATGAATGAGCTCCAGTTGATAAGCCAAAGAAGTCAAGAACAAACCCCGTTGGTGTTAATGGATTGAGGATGCTGTGCAAGGCACTCCAACGTACCAATACACTGGACCTTGGTGCGAGGGTCGGATGTTGACTCACAGAACTGGATTAGGACATTGATTTGCTCTTCGCTCTGAACCTAAATGGAGGTCAAAGTAATGCTTGACTACGATGTCGTGTGATTACGCACCAGACTCGTTTTCCAAATATTACCCAGCCCCCAGAGAACACCGACTGCGATGTCCCAAATCTCCTTCCTTCGCTCTTGTCCCAAACCGAACTCCACTCCAACTAAGCCGAGAGCCACCCACACGTCCCGCCATAACCGCTGACCGCTCTCTTTATCCTCCGACACAGAGCTTGTCTTTGAAGCGGAAAGGGAGAGGAATATGTTGTTGAGACATTCCAAGGCGCAAACATGGATTGCGCTGATGGCGGACGTGGTCGGTGGATGGAGTGATACCGAAGCCAATGGAGGAAAGGACAATGTGACAGGCTGTATCAAGTTAAGTAATGGGGGAACAAGCTGCGGCATGAATGTCGGCTTTTCCGACGTTGAATTGGCGCCATCGATAACCATGGTCTCTTCAGCATCATTGGTCGGTTCATCTATAGTGAATGAGCATATCACGTAGCCTAACAGAGCACGTAAATCATACCTCCGTCATCGTTCTCATCATCATCCGATATATTCGGTTGTACAGCATCAGGAAGCGTGGCACACATACCAGTCAAGATCTCTAGGGCAAGCTGTAGAGTCCGCAACCTCGCCTCTATTCGCTCCAACTGGCGCTCAGACTCCGATTTATGATCAGACTTCGGTGTATTTTTGAGAGATGGCCGGTCGATTTGCGGTTCATTTGCCTATTATGGGTATAAGCGTTCGCCAAATAGAGGTAGTTAGAAGCGAAGTCTCACCAGCTGTGAGACGAGACGAAGCACTTCGTCTGATGCTTCCGACAAGGACACTGAATTTACGACAGATTGTAGAAGTGGAAGAACAACATCTTTATCTAAGTCTATGGTCGACGCGATGGAAGGGGGTGGAATTGGCGAGATATTGCGAAGCACGCCTACGACAAATACGATTAATGGAATTGCATGAGTTAATAAACAGCGAACCAGCGACGGGGACACGGAGCATGACACTGCGATCATCTTGTTCTTCCTTTTGTTTCCCATTCAAGGACGTAGATGGGTGTTGAACAATAGATAATAGCGTTGCGATGTATGATGCATCGGATTTGACTTCATCTATTGCTGGAGGATTATCATCTGTTAGGACATACAAACATTGTGCTGCGATAGATTGGGTTTATCAGAGAGCCACTCGGCCATTTTTAGGAAGCTTTTACTTACCAGCGGCGACAACGGGTGCTAAAGGTAGACGTTGATACGACGCCAAGAAGGATGTCAAGAATGGAATCAAATCGATCTGATTTATGGCAGTGAGGGCTTTGTTTGACGTCTCTCTAGCCCGTTTCAGATGATGCGACTAGACTTGGGAGTGAACCAACTTACGACAAACACCACAAGGTCGTAATGACATTGTCAGCGAATTCATAAACCATTGTGCGCGCATTTTCGGGTGCCGATGAAGGTTCTGTCAGATATTGTTCCAAGGTGGTAGAGATCTACACTTGGATCAGCCATCTAAGACCAGAAGCCCCAGGAATATCAGATACCTTGGGTATGAATGACTTCAATGGAGTCAATATATTTTTGTTGTACATCTCTGCGCAGATGTCGTAACCACCATCGATACACAGGTTGCTAGAACAGGATTAGTGTGTTAGAAGCGTCTGAGTTGGCTCATAGCGTACCGAAGAGCCCCCATAGCTTCAGTCACTACTTCACCTTCGCTGTCGGTAAGACGAGAGATCAGCACGCCCACTACATTTTTCCCCTGCAGTAATCTTCTGGTGGAAGGATCGTTATGGATGATGTTAGATACGGCAACACAAGCCCATTTTCGTTCTGAAGGATCAGAGCTTTGCATCTAACATGTCCATAGGTCATTACTACGTGATGCACCTGTAACATGATGCAAGTACTTTTTGAATTATTGGCGGGATGTCTTGCACTTTCGACGACGTCGAGGAGGCCGAAGATAAGCCTTTCGGTAGGTGTGAGTCAGGCACTCTAACTGGATTATGTCGGCGCATAGATCGTTTCTTTTGTGATTTGCCCATGATGGCGAGGTTTAGCTTCAAGCAAGTTTTGAAGTTGATCAGAAATTTTGGATAACACGTGACCCTGCTGAGCCCCTGTGCGTGGCGTTGTTTGTCCCAGGGAGTAATTTCGCACATAAGCGCCCGAAGTCCCGCCAAGAAACCTCGGCTCCCCGTAGAAGGTACGAAGCTCATTGCCATCTTGGCGGAGGAGCCCAAGAAAGTCTCGTAAACGTGCTATGTGGTCTTCTACAAGCCTTAAAGCGGTTCTCGTTAGTCTCATCCATTGCAAACTAAAGCCTAATCATTTGAGCTTCATAATATTGGCTACGTGACTGGACTGATGATGGCCAGAGAAGCTATCCCTCTGTGACCTGGATACGGCTGCTAGTCGGGTCACTGTCTAGGCCTCAAACAAGCGATGGGTTGACTGAAACGAAGGAAACCAACTTTTATGTGCCTTTTCTTCCAGCCCGACTAGCATGCTCTTTGCACCCCCAAGGTCCTCTTGGATCCTATGACAAAACACTAGCTACCATCCGGTCCGCCAGTGGTACGACGTTTCTAATGTTAGCTCAACCCACGATTCTGGGTCCCTTCCGCGCCGTGTGCACAAAGCCCCCACCTAGATTCTTGTTGAGTATTCGAACCGGCTTCTCTGGTAGTCAACTTATCGCCACCCAGGTACGCCCTACCAAATCCATGCTTCTTCGATGGGTTATCCTGCGCAGTCGTGGTGGATAGCATCCCCGTGCCCGGGGGCCATCAGAACATCGATATTCTTCGTTTCGCCCAACTCCCCACGGGACGTCCTTTCCATTTGCCTGTCTATCATGCTGCCGTAAACCCTTTGAGCCACCCAAGCGTTCAGACCAATCGATAACCTGGGCTTACGTCGGCTTTAAGCATTGTATACCCTCCCTCTATTACGCCGGAAGCCCGGAAGCTGGAAATAATTCGCATCTATAGATACCAAGTCAACCGTCTTGTACGTGTAATTTCCGCTCTTTGCTATTGGATTGATCTTAGAAGGACACTGCTTTTAGTGCGCCTGCCATCCAATATATCACTGCCGTGTGGCACAAGTGTGGCAGGTCGATTAGTTCCAAGGCTGATGTAGTCTCATGTGCTCCTCGAAGGGCATTGACCCCGGTCATATGAGCACCTTCGTGGGTCTCTCGATACACCGCTCACCTCGTCAGCACCCCCTACAGCCCCAAAGATTCCCGTTTAATCAATACATCCGCAACTCTAATCCCCATAGTGAGCACTTCCTCTTGCCCCGTTCCTCGATACACCTTAACATTGACGCAACCTTACTTCTAGCGTGGTCAGACCCACCCCGATGTCCGTGAGTACATGGTGCCATCTCTCACACCATCGACGAGAACAATCCATACTTGTGACTCTTTTCCTAAACTCAAACTTGATACCACTCTCGTCATCATTTACTCGAGGCTCTGATCTATATCCATTATACTACAACACCGGCCGCGAGGACTTCCTCGACTCACCACCCCTTACCCAGTCCTATGATGCACGGCACCCAGCGGTGTATTATGTGCACTTCTGTGTTCTTACATAACTCCTGGGATAATCGTTTAACTCTCCTCGCTTTAAGATCTTCTCAATCTTCCTACGGTGCTTCCTACTACATTCCCATGTCCTTTGGTGCCTCTACCTTGGCGGCCCGGCTGAAGGTGTGTCAAAGCCCGTTCTAATGCACCTTCTCACCATCTGCTCGCCAAAGCCTGTAGATCAGGGTGGCTAAACCACTAAGTCGGAAGGGTATTTTTGACTACTAGCAGTCCAGGGTAGCTGAATACGCGTTTGTTGCAATGGTGTTAATAAAAATACATGCGTTGTATTCAATAATCAGTACGTGAACAGAATGGGATGCACATGACTATGCATAGTCGGGGAAAATTATGTGTGGTTGTGTTAAACGAGAACACAGTTAAAAAATCCAATCGAACCCCGAAAGCAAAAAATTATGGTGGGAGATATACGCTACGGCTGATATCTGGGTAATGGTACACTGTCATTCGCTACCAAATCTTGGGAAGATTCAATAAGCGAGACTCGGTGGCGAGGGTAGTCAGCGGATGTTGAGGGGGTCAAAGGGGATGGCGGAGATGATTGTGCGTCTTGCGATGTAATACTCGTCTGGACCTGACTAGGCGTGAGAGTGACTGGATTACCGAATGAGTGGCATGCGTCTGGAACGTAGTCTTCGTCAACGTATTCCAGAACACCGCTCATCGAATCAGTGTCCGAGTGCCTATCTCTGTCCTCTTGAGGGCAATTGACGACCAGTTCATCGGCAAGTGGAGGTGCAGATGGAAGGCTGAACACCTCTCCCATCTGCTCAAAGGTTTCACCGTCGATGGGCGGTGCGCTAGGACCAAGTGCTTCGTCGAAGGGAGGGGCGCTAGGCTCCATTCCATCTACGCCAGCGAAGTCATCATACGAGTAAGAATGCTCGTAATATGACATCTCGGCCATCTTGCCTTTAAGTGAGACAGGTGGCGGGGGGAGGGGGAATCCAGAAGAGCTTCTGCCCGAACTTGTGGAATATGCAATAGTATCAGGGCTGGCGGCGCCGTGAGCGATAGGGCCACTGTCTTGAGGTAAGCAGGCGAACTCGGGCGGTGTCTCGTCTTGCCAAACTGGTGCAGAGACTTGCAAAGCCGATGAGCCAACGGAATCCACGGGTGGCTCGCTAGCCATATCCCCAAGGCGAGCTAGCAAGGACTTGTCGTCCGTAGCCACGTGAGCCGAGTTGATACTAGATGCGTAGGATATCGAATCGTCAGCAACCAAGAGACCGCCGATAGTTGCACGGTCCATTGATGAGCTAGATGATAGGAGAATAAGTGGGCTGTCTGAAAATTGGTGGAGGTGTTTGTGCAAGGAGTCCATGGTTTCGAGTGACGCTTGAGATTGGGGAAGAGGCTGATGATAGGCGGGCGGCGAGGCCCGCGCAGGACTCGGAGGTGAGACAGAGACGTTAGGAACAGTGGAAATCGTTGGGGAGTTGTCGGAGTCAGACCTCGTTGAGACGGATTCTGGCAGCGCAATAGATGCTTGACGTGAGGGTGGTCTAGAAAGGACCGGCGAGCTGGCCATCGAGGCACGATGCTGACTGCTAGCATCGGGCAAGGAGACCGTTGAATTCGCTAAGATGGCGGTGCGAGGTACGACAGAGCGTTTGCCTCTTCTCTGCCTGGCCGTGTAGCGGGCATTAGCCTTCCATCTGGCGGTAGCCCGCGCCCATAACTTTTGTTTGGACTTGGCCTCTTGTACCACGGCGACATCGTCGTCTTCATCGTCCTTCTTTCTTCGACGTAAGGCCTTCATCTCCACATCATTCTCCCTATACTTCGCGGCCCTACTCTTCCGCCAGAAAAGACAAGAAATAATAAAAACACAGATGACAAAAGCCAGCACCAACGAGAGCGAGACGATGAGGGTAGTGGTTCTGGACTCTCGAGTAGCCCTAGGTATCCAACCCGTGGGGAGGGTGCTCAAGTCGATTTCGTGTGGCGCATCGGCATCACTCAATGGATCAAGGAAGGATGTTGTGGACGTTATTGTGGGCACCCCGCATTCCTACGCGCAAAAGTATGGGAAGCTGTTGGGCAAGAGTGATAAAAAATGTTACTCACCGGGCACACAGTCGATCCATATAATGTATATGTGTCCATCCTCCTATAGCGACCATCATCACCCTTCTCATATCTTTCTGGAAGGTGACGTTTCCGACGACGCTTTGTAGGCGTTGGTGCTTGGGGTATGCGATCAAGGTCGATATCAGTGACGTCCTCGTTGTGGCGACGAATATGATCCTCAGGTTGGAGAGTTGAGAGGAATGGGCATAGGAAGGCAGGGGGAGTTGGACTGCAGCCAGCTGTAACTGAAGAAGTTGCGATGCTAGCAAGGAGGGTCAAAAGACCTTGTGATGGTGATAGTCGTCGAGGAACGTGAGTCTTTCTGCGACGCAGTCTGGGCTTTCTTAATTTTGGAGACTGCTGAGCGTCGTGTGGATGGGATACGGGCGATGAAGAATCCCCAGCTGAGGACGGGCCAGCTATAGGCCAAGCCATTAGGCAAGCAGCGGTAAAAGGGCTTGAGGCCAAGAAGTCTTAAGTATTTAAGGCGTGGCGACGGTAATCAGGTTTTCGACTCCGATTCCCCTGAGATTTGGGTTCGCCTCGGAAAGCAGGCGTCGGTGTCGGGATGGACGATGTGTAGGGGACGCGGATGGCGACGACGGAGAGCGACGCGGACGACGAGCTCGAGGGTCGAGAAGGTGGATCGAGTTGGGGGGAAGAGAGAGAGAAGGTGAGTGAAAGCCCCTGGGATCCAACACCCGTAAACTCAGATATAAATTATATCACTCTTTGATTTATTTATGTGTTTTACGTAATGCAATGTAATTTCCTGTAATCTTCACACGTTCTATATTTGCCACAAAGCACACACGCCTAAAATAAAGTACATCATCCTTACTCGAGACTCTCTCATGTTTGTAGCCATCGGCTCCTTTTCCGCTCATCATGTCGAACTCGTGCTCGCTCCCGCAACGTCACCAGCTCTTCACCGCTCCATTCGTATGTCAAACAGTCCTCACTCCCATACTCATACATTAGCTTGTATGAGGGGAACCCAACCCGGATAACCATCCCACTGCCCGATGAGCGGGCGGGGGTCTCTTCGGAAGCTCGGAGATTCCTATTTTAGCATTCAGGATTACAATTTTCATTGTAAGAGCGCTCCCAAAATGCAACTCACCTTCGAAGGAATACAGGACTGCTCTTGCCCGGCTCCCTCATATCGGGCACCCACTCAGTCGGATAATGCATGACATACGTGTCGACATACTCTCGCCATCGATGGGCCATGGAGGCATCGCCCTCAATGCTGGGATCATCGGCACCAATAAGTTGTATCCGAAGCATTTTTAGTTCGCGCTCCTGGGGGTAACAGGATTTCATATCAGAGCGCGGACAAACCATCTAAATTCAGCTCTCACCCATTGGATCCTGTACAAGGGATCATCCTGCCCAACATGGCGTTCGGCCTCACGTCGATAACGAATGATATCCTGATTTGTCAGCACTTCGGCACTCTGCGTGTTTTGCAGGAGCGTCCACAATTCTTGACATTTGTTGTCCGAAAGTATGGTTTGGACCTACAGTATCCCAGAACGGTCAGTCATCTCTTTGTTCCCCGGGTTAGGCGATGGGATATGACAAAAACGGGCTATACCTGTTTGACCAGAGCGGTTATCAACTTGTCCAACGTGAACACATGATAGCCCTGTTAAAAATAGCCCTATCAATGTAACGCCATAGATATTTCTGGACTGCCTCACCTTGGTGCCGAAAAACCACCTCATGTGCTCTTCAAACGTTGACTGATCTAACTCGCCATCAAAGACCTTCTCGCAAGCGTCCAACAGGTACATGTAAACCACGTTGGCGCCTTCCGCTACACCGTGTTCACCCATAGCTTCCATTGCTTGAGCGAGCACAGCGGGCGGCCCGTTAGGATCATCCAAACCGAGCTCGGCTGCTACCGGATTCGCAAGTAGCGATCTATGTTTCTCTGCTGCTAATTGTAGCCCAATCTGCTTGCAGGTAAGCAGACGAGAATAGAGCAGCTGTGAAATGGTGGGTCCAACTTTAGCATGACTCACTAATTTATCGATGAAACGATCTCACCTGCAACAAACGCAACAGCGTATAGAAGGTTGTATGAGCGAAAAATGGACGGCGCGCGGGATCCGCGTTTGGAGCCACTTCAAAGCCCTGGGGGCTACTCGTGCTTTCCCGAATCCAGATATCTTCGGCGCGGCCATGGGATGCAACCCTTGGCTCTTCCTCCGCCCGAGATGGAATCGATGAAGCTGCAGGCGACCCGGCACGAGACACAACTACAGATGAAGCTTTGCTGTCCCGGCCTGTCAATTTCTCCTGCGCGGTCTTCAGAAGTTTCTTCCTCAAATCACCGGCAGCTACCGCATTGGAAGGGTTCCCAGCGGTGGGTTTCTTGCTGCGTTGACCCTCCCCAGTTCCGCCCGTCTCATGGCTCCCTATTTCATCATCACCTCCATCCAGCGGGCCACAAGCAGCATTGAACTCGGTCGCGGGGTACATACATAGCAAAGGCACAAATGATCTGAGGAATTTCTCCACTCCACGCCTCTCTTGGGGACTATATGCCCCCTGGGAATGGTCTAAGAATGAATACACCATCTTGAGCGAGTCATGGAGAACCGATGTGTCCTTAAATTCGTATTCCAGTTGGAAGCCGACCGAACCACGTGTAAACATTGGAATACCATCTTCGCTTTGCGCCTCGATCTGTTGGGTTTTGATACCTTCAATGTCAGCGACGAAATACTTTGCGGTGATTGCCTTTTTGTCGTTCTGCTTGAAGCTGATACCCTGATGGTCAAGCGATTTATAGAAATTCTTCGAATCGACCTCGCGCCATGTGCGACCCCATTCCCTCCGAGCACGTCGCCACTCATCGTCTTTCTGCTTTAGGCGCTTTACGACCACCGGAACCGACACGCTGGGACAATCTTGGAGCGCTTGAATAACTTCTAGACCTGCCTCGCGACCGTAGATCTTCCTGAGGATCCTATGGTATAGGCACTTGCTAGGACCCCCGAAATTGGGACCCAGCTTGAAGCCTGATCGTTCCTCACTGGTCATAGATTCGATCCGAGTGGCCATCGGTTCAAGAAGCGCAATTGTCCTTGTTAGAGCCTCGAGATGAACATGATATTCATGGCGTTCTTCTTCACTCTTGTGTAACGCCTCTTCAAAAGCATTCTTCTTATGTGTAACGAACCCGGAATCTTCGGAGGCCCAAGTAGGGTGTGACACCCATTCATCGTTGAGGACTGAGCGACACAGCTCATCTCGGCCGGAACAAGCTAATCGCACCTCCTGTCAAAGATCGAAAGAGCGAATCAGTCAAGTCCCGTTGAACTAGGGATTTTCCACAACATACACTGTCGGGGAGCCGGCGATAGCTAGGGCCCTCTCCATCATCTGCGGGCAGTGCAGACAATGCTTCTGGCGGTCCGGTTCGAATACTACCGGGAGGGCCAATAGTAACACCATCACGTCTATCATCCCAACCCAAAAGATCGCGAAACTCAGCCATCAAATCACCATCCCCAAGAAACGCCTGGGTGCGTTCGATTAGCGTCTTCGCATCGATCACATCCTTAGAGAATAGACTGAGGAGTTTCAGAAATTCTTCATAGACATCGCGGTTTTCTAAAGCCTTCTTCGCTCTGTCAAAGAATAATAGTTTGTCCGGTGATGTTGCAGCACCGTGTGTTAGGCCGTGGGACGACGCGTGGGCGTGGTGCGCGTGTAAATGCTGCGAGGCTAATGACTGTGAGGATAGTATTCCCGTATGTGGAATTGGAGGGCCAAGAGGTGGGGAGGAAGGTCCAGCGTATGGAGAAAAGGTTGGCTCTTCGGCGTCTTTAGGATTAGGTCTGGGTTTCTTCGACTAGAATACCGGAATGAGAAAACGTGGATCGACGATAGTGGCATAACGTACCCGGCTTTGTGCTACCTTGGGTGGAGGTGCGGGTGGAGGAGTCGGCTCTTTGTCGACAGGACGCCTCTTGCGTTTAGCCGCGGGCGCACGCTTGGAAGCCTTATCGGCTACGCTGGACATGGAGATATCTGGTGGTGCCCATTGAGACGGTGCCCCTCCAGAGCCAGGGGAAGGCATTACAGCACCAGGTCCAGGCGGTCCACTAACAATTTCGGGGAGAAAGTCTTTAAACTCTGCGAGGAGGTCTGGTGCGTCCTTGAATAGCATCTGCACCTGCACATAGACTTGTGACTGTAATGTCACGTTAAAGGGGAGCGACGAGATGCCGTTGTGATCGAGGCTCACATTCTGTACTTGTTGCTGCTCTTTTTGGTATGTCTGCAGAATATCCAAGAATTGCTTGTATGTGTTCGCATCGTCGACATAACGAGCTTTGATCTTGTTCAGGTACTGGATAGCGTGATTGAATTCAACTGGCGCCGGGGCACCTTGTACGCGTTCAGCTTGTGCATTTTTGCCATTTAAATTGCCGAGGAAGGAGGCTGCGGCCGTGGTCTGGCCACTTCCACCAGGGGTGAGGTTCGCGTCATTAAATTGTCCTTGAGCAAGATGCTGCTGAGGAGTCATCGACCGCGAGCCCGGTGCACCAAATTGAGTAGCGGAGTGGGTCTGCCCTAGGAAAGGGGAAGAAGCATGGGCTCCAGAACCAATACCATGGGATGTGGTGGGAACTGTGGTGAGGGAAGTCGTGCTTTGTGTTGTGGTTCCAGAGGGTGTCGTAACGGTGATAAGACTCGGGTCTGCAGGATCCAAAGATACTTCAATGCGGTAACCCAAAGGAAGAAATGTGTTGAAGCCTTGGATCAACTGGGGGTTTCCGTGGAAGAGCCTAGAGACGCGATCTATTACGCCCGGTGTCTCGATGCTGTTTGTAATACGTGGAATATCGAAGTGGTGCAGTGATCAGAGACAAACATGTCCGGATGGAATCAGCACAGAGAACTCACGCTTGACTTTTGAAATCCTTCATTATGTCCAAGAAACGGTTGTAGACGTCAGGCTTCTCCTGAAACTGCACCTTGACCGCATCCAAGTAACTCAGCGCGTCGGTTACGTTCAATGGCCTCCCAGATTCCGAAGACTGAACCCCGGGATCTCCTGCTTGGGGGCGGGGTGTCATTGACTTGGGGGTGTGGGTGCGCATGGGAGGCGAATGAGAGTTTGAATGAGAGATGTATGGGGGTGGTGGTGTTGGCTGGGAGAGATGGTGGGAGAGAAGGACTGGCAAGTGTTCGGGGCCGGAAGATGTTGCACTCACGGGTTGTGGGCTGTGTATGAGAAGTGACGCGATGGTGCTTGGTTTAGGTGGATGAGGGTCCGAGGGAGGAGAAGACGGGGATGATGGTGCATGGGCATGCAGAGATGCCGGTATTGAATCCGAAGTGATTTTGACGTCCATTGGTTACGACAAAGTGGCAAGGGTAAAAAAAGAACCATCTCCCACAAAAGTTTATCTTATCTTTCATTTGCCACGGGAGCAAATCACATCTTATCCATCTTATCTCGCCCTCTTCGACATCTTATCTCATCGTTGTGAACCGGAGCCAATGGCACATTTACTGAAAACATTCACTATACAGGGGCATGGCCCATATACTGTTGCAAGAAAATGGCCCTGTATTGAGCAGCCATCTGAATTTGTACAACTACTTCCTTCAACGGCATGACTGTCATGCCAATCTCATCAATGAGGTCGGTCAATCGGTCCAGAGACGCATCCGTAGGCGCAGGCCTCCCTTCCTTTACTAGAAGTTCCACAAAGTCCCTCACACCCATGGGAGGGCCTACCACACCATCAGTGGAATCGGACTCCTCCCCTCCTCTGGGCACCGGGACGAAAGCATAGTTCCTGTCCGCTACCGCCAAGAAATGGCCCCCATTAGAGCCAAATCCTGAGAATGACGCTGGCACAAGCACGATTGACCTGTCTCTCCACTTTTGGCCATCAGGCCGTGGTCCACAGGACATGCAAGCCGACGCAAATAGACTTATCGATGAGGAGAACATCCCAAAAGGAGACTTGTTCAGAGCAGACAAGTATTCCCAAAGCATGTGCACGACTCTCTGAGGTGTGAAGAATGGCAAAGCGGGGTAGGCACCGCCTATCATACCTAGCGATACTCCAGGAAACCAGAGCGTAGATTTGTAAGGCGCTTCCTTGGCGCAGGTGAGGAAGACCGGATGTAAGAAGGTTTCCATGTGGTAGAAGAGTTTGGGTTCGTTTTCCAGTAACTCCACGACGTCTTCATCGGTTATTGGGGTTCCGAGTAATTTCAGGCATGCGATTGTTGGTATGCTAGTCAGGATCTTGCGAATGGCTTCAATGGTAACGTTCGGCATCTTCGAGAGGTCGAGCGATTTGATATTGCTGCGCCCACAGAGGAGGCAGGCGATCTGGCTCGAGGAAAGCGAACTTCCGGAGAGATCGAGTGCATCACTTTTAGGATCCACGTCCAATGCTTTCCCAAGGAGGGAAAGAGCTGCGTCGGGAAAGGGATTCATTTGGCGCAATAATGATATGATCTGGTCGGCTTTTCCAGGCATCCAGACGAGCTGCTCAAGCGCACTGAAATCTTCTTCGTCAGCCGATTGTTGGACGGCAAGATTGATAGTAAGCTCTGAAAGCTGGGGAATGGGATTGTCGCGATTTTCGGGTTCTTCATCTGCAACTGGTCCAGTGACAACTGTGTCGACAGAGGGCTCTTGTGCATCAGACCCACGCTTGCGCTTATACTCGCGAGGCCATACTTCTGCCAACGCATCGATAGGGAGAAGCCTCACGCCATCCAAGGATGCGATGACCTCTCGTACGTGGGCTTCAGTTTCAGAATATCGCGCACCAAGCGGCTCGCCACCGTCATCGTCATCGCCGGGATTGGGATAGTAGTTCCTGACATATCTCTCGGCAGAGATAGGTTCTTCGCCCAAAACATGGCAATAAGCCGGGTTGAATATATCGGTTACATCAATGACGGTAATCCCGTCATCAGGTCCTTTACCAAGGTATCGAACATCAGCCTACGTTTGCAGGCAAGTAACAGACGTACCACGACAGAAGCTAGATTCATTCGAAGCGATAAGGCTGGGTTCGAACGAGTGCCCGCTTATGTATGGGGCACCCTCTTGGTCCAGATCGAAGCACCAAGCCATCGCGGCAACATACATTAAGTACGAACATGGAATTTTCGGCATCTGAGGTTGAGTTTTGACGGACTCGCCATATTTTCCTTGAATATTCTCAAGCTCGTATTGGATGATCTTGGCATTTTCCTTCTGTGTGGCGAGATCGAGAAAGCGGCGTGTGGCTTGTACTGGTAGGCGACCGTAGCACCAGCCGTGGTAGTATCCACCCAACGAGCGATAGACGGGTTTATTATCGGTGGAACCATGAGGAACAACTTTCGCGATAAGCCATAGTTGGTGTCTTTGACCCATAGTGGCAAGATAGCTTTTGATCTCGACCTATAGGATTACTGGGTTCCCTTATATACCGTGCCAAAGTGCCACCTCGACTAGCCAGCGGACCCGATGGAGGTGTTTTGTTCAAGTTTGCCGTCGAACAATGGGGCCTACAGCAAAACAAAGAGAGAACGGCCCGGCGGAAACGAGTCATGATTTAAACTTGAGGATCCTCAGGCTTGGAACAAAGAAGACAGAACAAGCCGACTGATATATAGGGGTGACGAAAGGTCCCTAGTTACTCGTGTTGACTTACTTCTCAGCGTCCACCGCATCTCACAGTGCAAGATGGCTACAACCCTAGTCAAGTCATTTACCCATCTCAAGGACCGTCCCAATGCAAATCGCGCTCTCCACATGCTGCAACGCGTAGCTTCTTTAGTGAAGCCTATAATGAAGAAGCACTCATGGTCATTACCCGTCCTCTCTGAATTCTATCCCGATGACCCTAGTCTCGTAGGTGCGTGTGAATGCACAGGATAACTATGTACAGCATAGGTAGCTGATCGACGCGATGGCTAGGACTGAGTATGTGGAGTCCGCACTACACTTAGCTTTACCTGACACTCACGGTATCACCCGAAGACGTTAATGGCGGCCAGAAGATTCTGCTTCGTCTTCGCCTCCCCCATGACTCTGGATCCTTCTATGAGGAAGAGCAAGTCGTTTTGGTTATGCTACATGAGGTTTCCATTTACTGACGATCATACCACTTCCTTGGGGCTAACTTTGTCTACTTTTGCCAGCTGACTCACAACGTTCATGGACCGCATGATGACAAGTTCTACAAATATCTTTCGGGACTGGAGTCGGAATGGGATGCGTTGAAGAGTTCCGGATACTCTGGTGAAGGGTTCCTTTCAGATGGACACCGCCTGGGCACGAATGTCTCGCACAACATTGCTCCGCATCAAGCTCGTGCTAAAGCCCTCGAAGCCGCGGAGAAGCGCAGGAAGGTCAGTAGCCTGATGGGCAGGGGAGGACGCCTCGGCGGTGGTGACTCCATGGCACGGAACTTGTCCCCCCGTGAGTTAGCTGCACGGGTAGGTCATGTACTTCTGATCTAGGCGCTCTGTGGTTCATCTCATTCATGCCCACAGGCCGCCGAGCGCCGTGCTCGTGACGCAAAGGCGTGCGCATCTGGCGCCGATGCAGAGAGAGAAGCTGTGAAGGCAGCTCTGGAAAGCATCGCGAGCGAAGCCATCGACCTTACTGGCGATTCCGACAACGAGGTCATTATTGTCGATGGCCCAGGATCTCTCATCGGACCGCCGAACGTGGCATTGCGAGTGTCTCACGGCCGTACCAATGCAGGCACACATGTTGCACGCGATACTCATCTAAATAATTCAAATGATGCCATCGTTGTCGATGACACCCGGGCCCCAACACCTGGTCCCTCTTCCTCGAAGGAAGCCACATCTGAGGCAACCATAGCTTCATCGAGGGATGGTAGCGTTACCAATACTTTGTCTACTCGAAGTACAACGAGAACCCAAACCGCTGGGTCAACAATACAATCGAAGAATCGCCCGTCCGTGCCGGCCAGAGCGTCCGTGCCGGCCAGAGCGTCCGATCAGATACCTTCTGACTGGGCCTGCCCGATATGCACGCTCCTTAACTATGAATGCTTTGCAATGTGACGCATGTCTTACCGTGCGCCCCACCGATGATGCCGAAGGCTGGAGATGTCGCGTTTGTGGCGAGTACCCTATGCCTCACGACTTCTGGACATGTCGATTCTGCGGAACGGTCAAGGCCAACTGAATGCACATTATATTCAATTCGTTCGATATGCCGCTTTCTTCGTCAGCCTGGCGCTATTTAACTGGATTCATTGTATATTGGCCGTACTGTATTGATAATTCATTTGGTACCGCATATTTTGAAGATCTTAACCCCCATATTAACATCGGCCCCACCCTGGGGTATCTCGAGGGCCACCGAACCACCAGCCTTTCGATCAAAATATATTTCCTGGATGTAAAGTTTCTCTTCTAGGGGCTATCTCAGCGGCAACACCCTTCCCCTCATTGAAGAAGCACACGAACCGGCGGATTTAACGAACTCTGAAACAGTATTCTCGTTCCTCACTGTAAGCGCAATGATTGCTGATCTTTGATTATTCGGTTGAAGAAGAAGGACTAGGGTAGCGACAAGCGGCGGGATTAGACTACGGTCAAATACCTGGAGGGAAGGTGAAGTCAGAATCGGCCAACATGAACACGCGAGGGTTTAGGATACGACCACCCGCGGAGTTGGCGTCAACCCACCAGATCAGCTCCGAGAATGACATCGGGACGTATAGAGGTGTCAAAAAGGTTCTGAAGGCGCAGGATCTGTACCTCGTCTAGAGCATCCGACCAATCGAGGAGGAGATACTGTTGCTCCGGATGACTGGACGATTTATCTCCAAACGTCCAAGTTCAGCGCAAGAAGTGTTGATTTATTCATCGCTTACTACAATGAAGCTGTACATTGTCGCGACAGCGGGATAGGACGCCTTCGTCGACATCGGTTAGGAAAAGAGATCCTGGATGAGTATGCGGGGATTCGAGTTGAAGCGCAGCAACGATGATTCCTAGAAATCCAGTTCCAGCACCGAGTTCGAGAACCCTCTGACCAGCTACGATGTCTGTCAGGTGAGTCAGGCGATGCCAATGAGGAATAACTAATAATAATAATTGCCAGGGTGCAAGGTAAGGAACTCGGTAAGGACAAAGCTCGCTAGCCAAGTCCGCAGGCCAGTCGTACCGTTCTCGATAGTTGTTCGAGATTCCTTCAGAGTGAGCGCCGTATATTCCGATAGGAAAGCATCGGTCGAGGTTAAGAAAGGATCTTTGTGTTCCTTCGGTAACCTTGATCGCCAATAGTAAGTCAAGAAGGATGGTGATGGCGGTTG
Organism: Pleurotus citrinopileatus; assembly: GCA_017312325.1. Classification (NCBI taxonomy): domain Eukaryota; kingdom Fungi; phylum Basidiomycota; class Agaricomycetes; order Agaricales; family Pleurotaceae; genus Pleurotus; species Pleurotus citrinopileatus. The sequence goes on along the minus strand of BHFW01000018.1, from coordinate 1,005,304 downwards.
CAAAGCTGGGTCCGGACCGGAGGAGTTGTTTGAACTGTTGATTTGAGAGGTAAGCGTAGCAAGATGTTATCCAGAGACGAGCTACTCGGACGATGACGTTAGAAGGTTGGTGTAGAAATCGTAAAGTCGAGAGTCAATTTCGAGGTCCTGTAGCGACATAATCGACACAATGATACAAGCGCCTTGAGAGGTCAGAGACGCGCCTCGTCTTTATGCAAGTCTTGATGACGCTCCAAAGTCGTTACTGCCCATTTCCAAAATACTTTCTGGTACTGCTTTGATGGCGGGTAGTCCCTGAAATGCGGATCCAACAATAAGGAATGCAACAGAAAGTCATGAACGATGGCAAAGGGAAGGTGGGTAGGAAGAATAATTGAACTGGGGGTGCGCAGAGCTGCATATATTTGTTTGATGTCAAACAGCTTCCGCGGGATAGGTCCCTCGGAATCACCGCTGCTGTTCATGATGAACGCACCAGCACTCACGAGTTGGATACCAAGAACGAGGAAGTAAACTAGAGTCTCACGGTCGACTATGAATTCCCACGAATGTGTGTCTGCCCTAAAGAAATAGCTCAAATCTTCAAATTTTTCGCGTCAGCCTCGAATTCATGTTCTCCCACTTCCGAGTTGCTCCTCGCGTAGTCCGTCGTTGCGCGCAACCATGTCATAGGCGAAATTCCCCGCCGTGCAATCGCTACATCTCGACTTCGCGCGTAGTTTGGTACTCGGACCTCTCACCTGAACCACCAGCACCGGAAGAGGCTCCCGATGCCGAAATCCAGTTGGCGGACGAAGATGTTGGCCCGGTTGACCCAAAGTCGTACCAGGAATTCTTGGATACCGTTGCTGCACCGTTCAAGGAAGCTAAGCGGCAGAATTGGTTGGGTGGTAAGACGGTGAGACAGTCTGTTGTCGCGTCATACCATTAGCATATTGGTAAACAGCCTCTTTCCCCTTAGCCCTTCTCTCTGAATCCATCTTTTCGTCCTCCACCACCTATTTCTGACGCTCAGCGGACTCGCATGTACGACGAGTTTATGGCCGATTCGTCGAAGAACAACGTCAGGTTTCTTGCACAGAAGTATCATCTCAGCCTGAAGCGTGTCGACGCCATTCTCCGGTTGAAGGGTATGGAGGCCGATTGGGTGAAGGTGAGCAAACTTTCCTTGACTCAGCTAGCGTGCTAGCCTTTCGGATGAGCCATCAATCGATTAGTCTTGAAGACACCATAATGGTTAAACTTGCTCTTTTTTGTTCTGAATATTCAAGTCCTTTTCCTTGAATGATTAAGACTGACCTATTCTCCCCCAGGTAAATACCCTGCCTCTCTTGACGTGAGGACAATGCTGATCTCATCCGTCTTCTTGTGTGAACACAGAAAGTGAGCATCTAATTCATGTTATCTTGGACTGATGAAAATATTATCATCATTCGCGAAATTGAAGACCTCTTGGTGCCTTACATCACCTTGACTTTGGTTATAACGATTTCAACCCCATCTGAGATTTTATTTTTATTCCGCATCACCTTCCCCGTCTCGTTGGATTGGATGTTAATGATTTTTATAGGGTAAAGAAATCCAGACAGGTTTCCAAGTCGGCATGGAAAACCTACTCGGCACGAAGAGCTTTGCTGAAGTTATCCAGTCGAATCTGAGGTATGACACTCACGAAGCTGACTCCCTTGAAGAGGAGGAAAATCGCGATGCTTCTCGTCAACGATATCAACGGTTATACTGGGAGTCCACGCCCGAGGACGGCCGGGTTCGAATCAACTAGCTCGCTGATAAAAATGTATGACTGACCTCTCCTTCCAGGAGCCCACTGTTCCCGCTACGTTGGAGCACGCCAAAGCTCTAGCCAAGAAGATAGCTCAGCAAACGGAGCGACACAAGTCCGATCCTGAATATATGTCTGCCGTTTCTAACGATAAGCTCTTCGTCAAGGATACGCCGAAGGAGTTCGTTTCGAAACGCAAGGGCGAACCATCCATTCAGTTTGTCGATGTTGGTGGCAAGTACATGGACGTTGACAGTCGCCTTCACCGCCTTGCTGGAGCCGAGATCAGGGCGCGCCGTAAAAGGTCCAAAGCGCAGAAATCTTAATGAGGACTCTTATGCTTAGTTATCACTGTTCGAGATATAATTTTGTCTACTCGTGTTCATAGGTACATCGTGCGTTGCGTTAGATTACATTTCCAAGCTTTCGTGGATCTGAAATCGATAGTTCTATGCTATCAGTATGCAAAGCGGAAGTCAAGTCGCTGGTTCCCCTCATCCTTCGTTGTCTCGATGTACTCTTGTTGTTGCTGATGATACATGTTAGACACGAGGGACAATGAAGGCATGGTAACAGACCTCGGTAGACAATGCATCCCATTTTGCTTGCCTCCGTTTGTTCAAAGTTCGGTAGAAGAAAAATGTCAAGATGTACAGAACGATATTCATGCAGCAAACACCGATGAGGGCACGATTGCCGCGTTTATCTTCGGAGTGAGCTGTGTGAGTTTTGAACAAACACTTATAGGGAACTGACGAACTTACATAGAGGCTATGAGTGGTGCGCGAGTCCATTTGATCAAAGCTACTACTCGCTGTACGTATACAGGACTTACCTTGTCATCGGCTTTGTAGATGTTGGCCTGGAAGAGTTGAGCCTAAGCATGCTGGGCCGCATGTGTGAAAGATGGGGGCTCACATAAGTGATTGCCCCGGCTTGGACGAACATATTGTACATGCTTGCGGAGATCGTCCTGAAGCGCTGATATGTTAACCCGGCTTCTCAGTCGAAGAGGAAGGGGCATACCTCGTTCGGACGCTGTATGAATTCCTGGACGCCCAAGCAACTTGAATAGGGTGGATATAGGGGAAACCGGTGATCAAGGTTACGACGGCGAAGTACACCCATTGCGAAGTCTGCGAGTTGAACGTATACAGTGCTATGAGCAAGGGAAGTGCCCATAGTTGTAGGATGACAGTTGCGGCAACGCGACTGTTCACCACCTCGCTAAAATAGGCTGTGAAGAGAAGCATAGCCATTCCGACTACCGTCGAAGGGATGGAGAGTAAGTTGGCTTCAGTGGTGTTGAAGCCGAGGTTACGAAGCGACAGTGTAAGATAAGTTTGTGGTGGTCCAACGGGAACTGTAGTTCTTGGTGATCAATTTTGTAGACGGAAGAAGGGAAATCTAGACTCACTCATATGAGTGATGCCGAGTGCCTAAAGGAGACCGAGTGAGCATCAGAGAGATGGAAGGAAGGTTATCTCATACGTATATTGGCCACATCCTCCAGTCACTCAAAGCCACATATATCATACGCGGAGTCAGACCTTCGCGATTATGCATATCTGACTTTGAAGGGTCATCTCGAAGAATCCTGGAAGCATGTCATTCACTACTTTCAACAGGTGACACGGGACCAACCTATTAACCATGATAGTTTCTTCTCTGTAGAGTGAATGTGCTCAATACCAACGCTTCGTGGGCCATTCGTGGTAAGTAGAGTACATACCGTTCATTGAACCATCCCTTAGGCCTGAACCAAGCTTTGGTCTGAGTCGGTCCTGCGGGCATTAGGAAGAAAGATGCCACGCCAAGGCTCAAGGTGAGGAGACCCTCAATTAAAAAGAGGTATCGCCATCCTGCATGTCCTCCTGTACCCCGCATCCGGAGGATGCCAGTGGCAAGGAAGGCACTGACAATATCAGTGAGATAATTGGAAACCCAGAAGAAGGCGAGTCTGATGGGGACTAAGAGAAGTCAGATAGAATGCGAAGGGAAATCGGGGACGGACTGACGCTCATTTTTTGTATAGAAGTAGGAAAGATACAAAACTATGTCGGGAATAAACCCGCCCTGAAGGAAGCCCAAGAGACACCTATGCAGATATGAGGAATCATCACAGATGCTGATAGAAAGGGTAATTGACCGGCAAGCGAGGAAAGTGGACCGACCCTTTAGCCAGAACTGAGAGAAGGCTACGGTGCTCCATAGAATCATTTGCGTGGGGACCCACACATCAGGTCCAACCCTTTTAGAGATAAGCTGCGAGGGTAGCTCTGTTCAACATCTACCATCAACAAGAGCTACCGAAACATTATGTTGAACATACCCGCAATCAAGAAGCACAGTCGGAATAACGTATTTCCCAGATTAAAGTCGTTGGTGGTCATTCCTAGATCATCGAGGAAATTGTCAGTGTTCGCCTGGGATACGTTGCCTCGGTCAATGTCGAGGCCGAAGAACATGATACAGGCCCAGATCATGATACGAAGATCTATCTTCCTGACAATCCGCTGGAATGTATGTATTTGAGTTTGTGATTGACTAGATGGACATCAACTCACGAGCTCTTCTCGCCAGGTCCAGCGGGCATCTGGGTCAAATCTATGAGCGTTCTCATATCGCGGCGGTGGCCTGTATACTTCAAGCCCGGCAGGATCATCGAAGACGGATGGCTGAGTAGCGATGGCATCCAAATCCCTGGCAGGACGCCTGATTCGTTGCCAGAAAAACCTCGGTTGGCTTTCGGCTGGTGCTCCAAGTGGTAGAGGCTTTTCCTTGGAGTCTATCGCAGAGCTTTCATCAGTGCTCGGAGCTTTCTTGTCGTCGTCGTCGTAGGTCGGCGGATGCGAGGCGGGTAGACGAGCACTCATGATGCTGCTGAGGGAATGCCAGAGGAGCGTGCGATACTTCGCAGAATGTCCCCATATCTATTTTAACAAAGAAGACGATATGGTGTTCAGCAAGTGGGAAAAGTCTCATTCGCAAGTAATATGGCGTTGGAACCTGGACAAATTGCGCAATTTTGGGCGCTATGTTCGAAATAGGAAGGTACATTCCCTATTACGGCAAGGATGTGATTATTTTTAAATGGCTGGGAATTTCATGCTTCATGGCTCTAGATAACATTAACACCATTATTTATCGCCGAGGCATACCTCTTCCCCTGCCCCTCAGCGCACGCTGTGCCGTCCCGGGTGGCGCTTTGGGTCCTGCGTTAGCCTGTAGAGATGAGCTGATAAGTGGAGGACGGTGCAAGGAAAGTATAGATATACCTGTTCGCTTTGTGGGTTCCGCACCGTCTCGTCTACACTTAGTATGAGGCAGGCTGCCTCGGAGGCACTGCTAATGGCGTTAACCTTGACAAGACTAGGCTCCCAAACGAATGCGGCCATGTTGTCCCGTACACCCGAAGCTCCATCAACATCGACGCCCGCCCATTTTTCACCATTAGCATGCTTCATCCGTAACTTATTCAAGATATCCGTAGAGTCAAGGCCAGCGTTATCACATATCTGCCGCGGAATGATTTCGAGAGCCTTGGCGAACGCAGTAATTATAAGCTGCTGCTTGCCGGGTATCGAAAGTGCGTGTTTGCGAATGTGGGCAGATAGGTCCATCTGGTGTACTTATTCAGGATGGATGTTTTCGGGGAAGATTTAAACCGCACCTCAATCGCTCCACCTCCTGCAACGATATCACCGTTGCGGACAGCGCGTTTAACAACCATAATGGCGTCGTGCAAACTTCGCTCAACCTCTTCGATGAACTGTTCAGCGCCACCACGCAGGATGAGGGTGCAAGTCTTCGCCTTTGGGCAGTCCTGGAACATGTTGTATCGTTCTCCCCCTATCTGCCTTTCCTCAAATAGACCACAAGTACCTAAATGCTCGCGAGCGATGTCGGAACAAGTTGACTGGATGGCACCCCCGGTGGCCTGTACCACTCGACGTAAATCCCCTGCAGGGACTCGGCCTGCGCAAAATATATCGCGATCGGCGAACCATTGCGTTGCCAGGTCTCCGATGGGTAGTTTGCTTAAAACAACCTTGGCACCTGTTTTCTCGATCGCCTGTAGCTTGCGATAGATGATCTCCCATTCGGCATCGACAATTGCTTGATAGTCCGTCACAGCTTCCACTCGAACCTCGGCGTTATCTTTTTCGGCTTTGAGTTCTAATTCCACGTTGAGGCAAAGGATCAGCGGATCACTGAAGGATTTTGGCTGCTGCTCGGCACCAGCGTAGGTGAAGGTTTTCTTGAAAGCCACACCCTGCACAAGCAAAGAGTCCTGCATTCCGCCGCCGGGGATCTTCTTCACGCCAATTAGGGATTCGTCGAGTTCATCTTGATCAAGACACTGTACGGCATCGACAACCATTTTAGAGAAGAAAGGCTTTTCGGAGTGGATCAGTTTGGATGACATCGAAGTCGATGCACATTTTAGTAGTAATGCACGGAATTTTCTGGATGGTATGGATGTGAGCTACCGAGACGATGGTGCACGGAACTGACGCACTCAGGATCTGATTTATCTACAGTCACTTGAGTCGACTTGATTCTTTCAATCGCCTGATGACGATCAGAGGGAGATGGAGAATACAAGGGACTAGACGTACGAGCTGTGTAGCCAGGCGAAAGCCTTTCATTATGATGTGGGGGCTAACACCCTCCTCAATGTAGCCCCGAACTTCTTTCATGAGATGTGCCGCTAGCAAAACCACGCTTGTAGTTCCATCGCCAACTTCCGCGTCCTGGGCACGAGCAATATCAACTAGAGTTCTTGCAGCTGGGTGTACGATGTCAAGCAGTTTGAGGATGGTAGCGCCATCGTTGGTTATCTGAGCTTCCCCTCTATCGTTCACAATCAGTTTGTCCATACCGCGCGGTCCCAATGTCGTAGAAAGCGTCTCCGCGATGGCTAGACACGCCGATATATTAGAAAGTAACTGGGGCGTTCCTTGGGATGTGTCCGTGCCCTCCTTCAGGAGGACGACGGTCGGTTGCTGCAGAGGCTTATAAGGCTCAAATTATTGTAAAAATGTCTCAGATACGCACCATCGGGAGTCCTCGTTGCATGTTGGCGTTGAACGACTCGATGCAGTCGCGTCCTCGAGATGATTAAAGGTGAGATTTATCTATTTACCCTTATTATGCAGCGCGTTCATCTGCCCCTGTCTCTATAATGTAGACGCGCTGACTGGTGTCTGACGACGCGTTTCTCGTCTTCGCGCACGGATAACAGCATGCCCTCCGACAACGACGACGACTCAGGCCTCTTTTTTGCTGGATCAGATGATGAAGATTCCAACGAAGCAATGCCCTCCGCAGCTGCCTCTGAGCCTCCTACCTCCTCTCCTTCTCCTCGGGAAACCCCATTATTCCTCCCTGACAGCGAAGAAGAGGATCATGTCATGAACCACGACACGAATGCGGAATACGCGGGCAACGTAGCATACGATATTGAGATCGACGACAAGGACCTAGTACATGTACCACTTGAGGAAATGAAGCGGACCACTAGGTCGCCTAGCGTTCTTGTTAGCAAGCTATCCATGAATGAAAAGCGCGGCCCGTCTACCACTCCGGCCCCGCCTTCAAAGAAGAGGCGCATAGAGTCTTCCCCTGATTCTCCACCCCAGGATCCTTCGTATCTCGGCGCGTTCTTGGCTAGAGGATGGAGCACTGCGAAAGGGAAGGGCTACATCGCGTTGAATGAGCCGCTACTCCTCCAAAGGGATGCGCCAGAAGATTTGTACAGTAAATCAGGGAACAATCATGGCAGTAAAGGGGGCTCGAAGGGGAAGTCGACGGGAAAGAAACAGCTATCTATTGCTACCATGCTGAAGCCCCAATCGACCAGGTCAGCCAAGAAAGTCAATACAGTCGTCCATCTCACAAATTCGCGCGGGTTTGGTGCGTCATGGACTAATCTTTCCCCGTTCTTGCTCAACATGGTCTCTATGGCTAGAGTTCGGTCGCCTTGCTCAAGACTCTGCCACATGGGTTTCTAAGCTGCTTGACTTGGGTAGGTTACTATATGCTACATAGAGCATCTCATGGTCATTTTCATAGGTATTGTCCAATTCAAGGGAACTATGGTTGATTGCCCAGAGTCCCTACACTCCGGCGCAGACCTTGTTATCTCATTGACGGCATATATGCTTCACTCTGCGTTCCAACCGATATCGACTTCTGATTCAGAGAACAAGCCCAAAATCATGATTGATATGGGGCAGGAAACGGAAGCTGAGCGCATAATGCGAGAGCGGAAGACGTCTTTAATTAGACTCTTCAAAGAAATTGGATTAAAGCCCCAGAAGGCAGCTTCATCAAGTAGGAAGGAGCCAAAAGAGAAGAAATTGCCTGCAGGCGAATCTAAGAAAGCAGCCAAGACCGAAATAGTCGGAGATGGTGAAGAGGTCGTAGTTGAAGAAGGTTCCGAACTCAGTGAAAGCGAGCTTGACGTGATTTACCGACGGTCTGTCCCCTCCATTTTGCACGTACACACCGACTGAGCGTCCCTAGTGCTCAGCGAAACGATCGGCTTATGGGTGAGATGGAACCCGCTGAGTCGTTCAGCCTAACGCTCCGTCGATACCAGAAGCAAGCTCTATTGTACGACATTCTATTATTTGCTTTCTCCCACTCACCTAATTCGCGCGAAGCTGGATGTACTCGGCCGAGAAGGGTAATAGGGACGCTCGAAATCAGACGTCTATGCACCCTTTATGGAGCGAGTATGTTTTTATCACATTCTGCAGTGCTGTCGCATACTTAAAGAGCACAGGTATATATTCCCTTCGTTACCAGAGGCAGATGGGATCATCGATCTGACGGATGAACGACCTTTCTACTTTAACCCTTACTCTGGAGAATGCAGTTTGACTGTGCCAAGAGTTGAGACATGTAGGGGTGGCATACTCGCGTAAGTCTTCTTTCCTGGTTGGCGTGGCACAACCTCTGACATGTGTACACATGTTCACAGCGATGGTAAGTACTCCGAGCCCATTGTCCAAAGCACTAATGTCATCATCGTGGATGTATCTAGAAAGTAAGTCGATACTGAGTGCTTACTTGCCCCCATCTGACCGCCCCGTCGCGTAGTGGGTATGGGGAAGACTATCATGGTATCCGCCTTGATTCAGACCAATTCTACGCCCGGTTCGATTGAGGAGTCTCAAAATTCTGGCAAGGGGCGTCAAATGCGTTTAGATAACGCGTTCCGTGCTATCCCACGGAAGACATCGAAAAAAGGTGCACATGCAACACTCGTCGTTGCACCAGCATCGCTACTTGCGCAGTGGGCCGAAGAAATCGAAAGGTCGAGTAAACCTGGAGCAACCAAGGTCATTTTATGGCACGGTCAGAACAGACTTGATCTTGAAACAGCTATAGAAGATGACAGCGATGACGACGAGAGCATCAAAGTAGTCGTAACGTCTTACGGCGTGTTAACTTCGGAACATACCAAACTTGATAAGAACGGGCACAAGGCGCCAGTATTCGAGAGTAGGTCGTTCTATGCTTGGCTATCACCTTTTGGGTGTAACGCGATTTGGTAGTACCATGGCTTCGCGTGGTCCTTGACGAGGCCCACCACTGCAAGTCAAGGACAAGTCGTACAGCGAAGGCAGTGTACGCTCTTCGTGCCCAATACCGATGGGCTGTGACTGGGACTCCCATCGTGAATAGGCTGGAAGATCTCTTCTCCCTGGTGTAAGTTTGCAATCTTATTCTCACATGTGATCCCTCAATCTCCACACAGAAAGTTTTTGGAATATAAACCATGGTCCGAATTCTCCTATTTTCGCTCGTGAGTATTGGAATGATATTCTACTCGTCTTGGTAACGTTCTCCCATCAGATTTGTTACCCTCCCTTTCCTCGATCACGATCCCAAAGCTATCGAGATTGTTCAGGTAATTTTGGAGAGCATCCTCCTCCGAAGGGAGAAGAACTCTAAAGACAGTGACGGGAAACCCATTGTCGACTTGCCACCCAAGGAGGTAAGACAGAGTTTGCAGGATTCCTTGATACGCCTTAACGGTGTCAATAGGTGGCCATAGAAAATCTCGAGTTCTCGCCTCTGGAGAGGAGATTATATGATTCAATCTACATCTCAGTCAAGAAGAACTTCGACCAACTTAATGCTAAAGGGCTTGTGACCAAGAATTACACACACATCTTGGCTATGCTTATGAGGTAGGTAGATCTCTTCTTTCTCTAGGGACATCAGCTTAGTGGTCACCTAGATTACGTCGCGCTGTCCTCCATCCAGCACTCGTTCTTGGCAATTCCGACGAAACCATCGTCGAAGGAGACGGATTCATAGATAGAGATGAATTAGCCAAACAAATCTCTGGGGCCGATGGTGATACGAAAAACATTTTTGCAGAAAAGGTTCTCGCCGATCTTGAAAGGGCAGATGATGCCGAGTGTCCAATATGTTTCGATGTCATGGACGTTCCAACTATTATTCCCGAATGCATGCATAAGTCGTATGTGTCGACTCCTTTTCACTCGCGTTAACCTTTGATATCCCCACCAACAGCTGCAAAGATTGTATTGTCGGTTTTCTGGCGGCTTGCGAAGAGAAAGGGGAGCAGCCCAGGTGCCCAACGTGTTCTCGAGGCCCAATCAAGCAAGCGGATTTAGTGGAGATCGTTCGAACCGACGCTCGCGACGGTTCGGTTGCACCTCGAGTAGTACTACGGCGCAACGATTTCAATTCATCTACGAAGATTGATGCACTAGTGCAATCCCTCCGTAAGTTGTCTTCGGCTTTACCGATAGACGGCCTCGTTAAGACAGTTATTAGGACGTATACGAGATCAAGATCCTAGTTTTAGAGCTGTCGTCTTCTCTCAGTTCACCAGTTTCTTAGACCTAATCCAGGTGGCTCTTAATCGCGAGAAGTTTGATCTATTTAGGTTTGACGGAACCATGGACGTTAAAAAGAGGAGTGGGATGATCTCAGACTTCAAAATTGCGTCTCGCACACCTAAGGTGCTAATTATCAGTCTTAAAGCTGGCGGTGTTGGTCTCAATGTGAGGAGCGGATCCTTCTGTTCCATTGCTAGTGCGCTAACGAAAGATCTAGTTGACGAATGCTAATTATGTTTTCATGGTGAGTGACCTGTCAGCTGTATTCCCCTTGAACCTGAATTGTCCCTAGATGGACTGTTGGTGGAATGCAGCCATTGAGCACCAAGCCATCGACCGCGTTCATCGCATTGGTCAGGACAAGCCCGTATATGTGACACACTTTATTGTCGGTACCCCCTCCTCTCACACTGCGCCCGAAGCTCACTTTGCTATCACTTAAGGTATCCGATACCATTGAAGGGCAGATCCAAAAGATTCAACAGAGGAAGACTGCCATCATCAGAGAAGCCTTTCGAAGTGGCAAGAAGGATCCTGGATCGGAAAAAGAAAGCGTTGAAAATCTGAAGATTATATTTGGAGAGTGATCTTGCTATGTAAATACCTTCAGTGCCTGTTTAGTACGTGCCCTGCTTTTGCTCCTGCTCTGTGCTACTTGTTTTCAATCATTCCGGCCCTTACATATTTCCCATTGCTCCCAGCAGTCACGAGCACTCAGTAGGTATACAGAACCAATACTTCTAGACGCTACAGTTTTGCAATCTAACTTGCCGGATGCTACAATGTCTTCATCTTCACCTTTTCCTTGTTCAGGATTGCCCTTTTCTGGGCCTTGAGTTCAACAGCGAATTGTTCTTTCAGGGCTCTTTTGTCAGCTCTGCGTGATTGTTTCTCAACTTTTACCGCAGCCTTCCTGGCCTTTTTCTCCTCCGGCGTCTCGTCTTTGGACCGAGCAATGGTCTTGCCTGGCATTCCTGAAGTCCAATAGTAGTGAGTAACTGCAGTAAATTTATTCTATTCACTTAGAACGGGCTTACGCATTTCCCCCTGGTCTTCAAGGCTATCGTTGACGCTTGCCTTCGATCGTGCACCTTTCGATTCTTGGGTTGGGTTATCTTGTACACTTGGCATACCAGTACGTGGATCGAGTAGTATCTTCGCTACTGGTCCGCCGGTTCTCGCCCTTATTAAGCGAGGATGGTTTTCCAGATTGGAATATGTTGCTGAAGATATGGTTACCACCAGAATGGAACGTTGATGAGATAGACCTACACAGTATCGTCTCACAATCCCAACGATCTTGTTTGTCTTCATCCGGACCAGCGAAAGCAGCCATAATTGCTTCATCGTCGTCGTCAGAATCATCATTTTGGTTAATTCGCACCCTCTCATCCTGCCCTAGTGCTCGTCTCAGAGTCTCGAGTTTTTTCGCACCGCTGTCTCCTTCAAGCTTGGGTTTGACCTTGCGGCCAAGAACTTCGTAGTTGTCCAGAAAGTCATCCATCATGGCATTGAAATCTGACCGTGAAGTGATAAGTTCGGGTACGGATGAGGTGTCAGACGCGGAATCGGAGCTATCGTCTTCCTCGTCGTCTTCATTGTACTCTTTGAGAACCATCTATGGATGGTCAATCAAATCTGGCGCGTAAGCTTGATAGACTTGGGGCGCACCTGATCGAATCTCTCGTCTAGGGTTTGCAAGGCTTCCGTACGATACATGGACGAACTACTCATGCTATATCCGGAAGCTTCACTGATCCCTTTCCGTCGTCGCTTACCCTTACCGCCAATTACAGATATCTCCGGCAATTTCCCAATGGTATCACCTCCATCTGAATCACCTTCATTATCGCTGGCGAAGGATACCTGACGGTCTTGCTGTTTCTTGAACTGGGCGAACCGGGCTTCCCATCCCTCCACCTTTCCCTCGCTGGGCTCACCATGACCATCCATCGCCACCCCTTCTACTCCAAACTCATCAAATTCATAAGATATTTCTTCGCCCGAAGCTCTTTCGCCGCCGTCTACCAGGTCGCTAAAGAAATTGTCCTCGAGGTCATCGTCAACAAATGCATCATCTTCCAACGCCTCGAGGGTCTGTCGTAGATGGGGGTCCATATCAGGTTGGAACCCTAATATACTGGAGGGCACGGCTTCCTGGGATTCATAGTTCCGAGGCAACTCGGATGTAGAGGGAAGTGATTCCTTGGGGAGATCACGCAGAGAGATAGGCAACCTCGAGGCATCGGACGATTTGGACGGTTTTGGTTTGGAGGTACGGGGTGCTTCGATCAAGATGCTGTCAACACCATCTTCCTGCAACCCCACCGGCCGAAGATGTTGCATGTAGTCGTATTCAGTATCATCGTAATAAACACCGTACAAAGAGGCCTCGCCAACTTTGGCTCGTTCATCGTGTCCGATCTCATCTTCTGGAAGAATGGACTCAAGATCAGCTCGAGACTTTCCCTAAGTCACGATAGCATAAGAGTAAGACAAGGGTCGGAAGATGCTCCTCGCTCTGCACACCTTTTTTATTATGTTTTCACGTTCTATCGGCTTTAAAACGTGCTTGCTAGCCTCTGGATCGTGGTACAACGGGTCTCTTTGCGACCTGTGAACCAGTTGGAAATGTCTAGCCCCAGGCTGGCGAAATATGGATTTTGGAGGCATGATCGATGCAGAAGTAGAAGTTGAGGACAGGGGCAAGAAATTTCACTGTGGTCGTGACCCGTGACTCATACAGTGTGACGGGATTTACGTAATGGGACACGGTTGTCTCCTCCCATGACTCTTGAGTAAAGGTCTTTCGGCCTTGCCCTCGACATTCTACCCATCCACTCCGTTTTCTCTCTTTCAACGCTCTTCGTGCTGAAGGCCGCTCACGGAGTAACAACGCTCATCCCGCTGTCCCCACTGCTCAGACTCAAAGAAACGATAGGCGGTACACTCTAATTCGCACCATGGATACACGGGCTCTCTTCAATCGCGAACATTTACGGCGTGGTTTCTCTATATACGTATCTTCTTCAGTCATTTTAGCTTCTTGGGTGGTACTTACACGTCTGCTGCGTATCTACTAGTCACCAAAAAGTCGTGTTGGAGATTGATTTCTCGGGGAGCCTATGGGTACGTCTCTCATCGTCTGGTTTGGTTCATGGCACTTGAACATCCCTACCAGGGTTATACGGAACTCACAGTAGTACCTAATACCTCGGACTTGAGGACGCTGCACCTTCATTGCAGACAGTGCAGTATGTATTCCCGGATTCGTTAGTGGCTCTGCGCAACCTTACCACATCCTACATGTAGCCATACACTCGGTCACAGTCTCCTCTCAATCAGCTGATTTCGCCCATCAAGACCCTCTCGAAAAAGTCACTATACCAATAGACGAAGATGGAAAGCAAGACTGTCACCAGCATCCCGATTTGAAGCGCAAACTCTACACTGCGCTTCAGGAAAGCGATGAGGGCGAACTTTCAATCGCTATCCCCAAGGAGGCTGTAGTCAGGACATCAGGTCGCCAGAATCTACCGGGCGCGATGTACAGTGAAGGTTAGTTATGCTCATCCCCTAAAGATACTCGTATTCACACATCCTCCAGCTGCGACTCCCGAACCCCAGACACCCGGTGTTAGCCAGACGAATGGCGCAGCCTCTGAATTCACGCCTATCATTGTCAACATTGTATATAGTTTGCGCAAGCCCGTAGATGGCTTCGAGTTTGTTCTCCCGACTGATTCATATCCTTATGTAAGTCCATCGCCTCGTCCTTTTCATCCAGGGTTTGAATAGTCCTCCAGCGGGTTCCTCATGCGTACACAACACCTTCTTCCCCTGATTCTGCTCGTTGCTGGGTGCCTTGTGTCGATAGCCTGTGGGAGAAGTGTACATGGGAGTTCGAGTTTGTTGTGCCTCGGTATCTTGAGGAGCGTGAGGTGAGAGAGGAAGAAGACGAGACCACGGAAGCTACTCCGACCCTAGTTGTCTGCAGTGGAGAGCTTGTGGAACAGGTAATATGCTCACTACACTCAAGCCACCCATCTCATCTTCTTGTAGGTGGCTCACCCGTATAACTCGAACAAGACCATCTTCCTCTTCTCCCTGGCCACTCTTACTTCCGTCCAGCAGATTGCTTTTGCTGCTGGACCATTTCATCTATTCACGATCCCACTCGAAACCGCCGCAGATGAATCATCTCCCTCTCAATCTCAGCCTCTCATGTATGCTTTCTGCCTGCCAGGGCATGAGACCTTCCTACCTCCCACCACTTCGTTCCTTCGCTCTGCTATGACTTTCTACACGACAGAATTCGGCTCGTATCCTTTTGGGTCTCATAAGCTGGTCTTCGTCGACGAGCTGCCAACGCAACGATTCGATAGCGCAACACTTTCCATCGTTACTACAGACCTCCTGCATGGAAATGACGCCATCGAGCAAGCTTTAGAAACTCGGCATATACTGAGTCACGCTCTCGCCTGCCAGTGGATAGGTGTCAATATACAACCGAAGACCTGGTCGGATATGTGGTTAGTCAATGGGCTGGGGTTATATATAACGGGACTTTTCATCCGTAAACTCCTTGGAAACAACGAGTATCGCTTCAGGATGAAGAAGGACATCGAACGAGTATTAGAATGGGACAATGGCTCCATGCCGCCTATCTGCCAGCCTCAGCAATTCGATCCGCCTGATGCTGGCACCCTTTCGTTCATTAATCTCAAATCTCCTCTCGTCTTGCACATTCTAGATCGACGTCTCGGTAAATCGGGTACTTCACTAGGCCTTAGCCGCGTCCTTCCCAAGATATTCCTGTCTGCCATTAGCGGCGAGATGCCCAATAACCTCATCTCCACTCATGCGTTCTTGAGAACGTGTAGAAAGGTGAGCGGGGTCGATCCTCGAAGTTTCGCAGAACAGTGGATATACGGAAGTGGCTGTCCTGCTTTCGGGTTCACCGCTTCTTTCAATCGAAAGAAAATGGCGGTCGAAATTACCATGCGACAAGAGGCACCGGCATTCAAGGCATTGGCACAGAATGATGTTGCTCGCACTCTCCTGAAGCCTGTTGAGTTCTTTGAGGTAAGTTGTGCCTCAGGAATCTCCAGCCGCCCAGTCTTATTGTCCTTGAAAGGGTCAAATGACCATTCGAATCCATGAAGCTGATGGGACTCCCTATGAACACGTTCTTGATATACGATCGTCGTTCAAGCGCTACGAAGTACCTTTTAACACGAAGTACAAACGTATCCGGAGAAATACCAAACGGTATTTGGCACGTCAGGCAGCTGCCCAAGCAGCAGCAGAGGGCGATGCTGAAGCCGCTGAAGCTATGGGCATGGTAGACTTTGGTTTCGGTCTCGATGTGTGGGAGAAGGAGCAAGAACGAGAGAATTGGAAGGTTGCGGACTGGACGGAGGAAGAGGAGAACGCAATGAGTGGCGCTACCTATGAGTGGATTAGGATGGACGCAGATTTTGAGTGGATAGCAGCCATAGCCTTTGAGCAGCCTGACTTTATGTGGGTGTCGCAACTGCAGCGTGACAGAGATGTCGTGGCACAACTTGATGTGAGTAGTTCCGTCTTGGCGCTGTGCTGTGCTATTGCTGGCGCGGAGAATCTATTGTTGCCTGATCTCGCTCTTCCAGGCCGTGTATGCTCTTTCGAAACAACCTACTGCCATCGTCTCAAGTACCTTAACGAAGACGGTTCTAGTCTCCAACTACTTCTTCCGAATACGTTGTGAGGCCGCTTTGGGCTTAGTCAATGTGAGTGACTCCTTCCATGCCTTAATCTCGTCTCAAATATCTCTATCACTGTAGTGTGCTGTACGGAAACTAGATTTTCTGGGCCTCTTCCATCTCTTCAAGCTTTTTATCCGGCATTGCTATGAACCCGAAGATCCCAACCAGGACCTCTTTGCGCATACATATGTCCCGAAACCCAATGATTTCTCGGATATGGCGGAATACTTCGTGCGGAAGGTGAGCTGATTCACGGGTTGCCGACTTTGCCGTGCTTACATCCCTAGGCTCTGGTCAACGCTATATCGCGTATACGTTTCGAGAATGGCAAAGCGCCTGCTGTTGTGCGCCAGTTCTTGATAGACCAATTGAGGTATAATGACAACACAACGAATCCTGTGAGTCCCCATATAGCTATAGTTGTCGCCGGCCTGACATCCTCGCTGGCTAGTTCTCGGACGGCTTCTATATATGTACAATCATATCAGCGTCTGCTTGTGCTCTTGTATCGGCTGCACCGCCGGAGCGTGGCGAGCTGCTTCCTTCTGAGGTCCAGCAGGAACACAACGCCGAGGATGTCGCTTTGGTTAAGCAAACCTTGACTGAAGTAGATCGATATCGTAGTATGGATCGCCTCATACCATCGCCTCATAACATGGTTACTATCGCCACACTCGAGGTGATTGCTTTCCATTCTGTTTGGCATGTTGGTACTCATCTATGCCAGTTTTACTTGTTGCTAAGCGTGGCCAATCTTGTGCCTAATCCATGGAGGATATTCTTCCCTCTGACGAGGTATGTCGCAGGTTCACTAAACTTTCCCCTATATATTCACCTGCTTCCAGGGAGGGTAATTTTACTCAAGTCCGAATCGCCGCCTTTGATGGTCTATTCCTTACCAAATGGTACACTCCCGCTATCATGCGTTATATGCTCGCGGTGATGTCTAATGATCCTTCGCGGATTATTCGTCGACATGTGGCCCGCAATGCATGCCACAGTTTGGCTCTCCTGGTCCAAATGGGTGAAATGAAGTCAGATCTCAAGGACACCGATGCCCTCCTCATAGAAGAAGATGGCTCGGTTCCCGAGAAGGCCAGAGATAACAAGAAGAGCGAGATGGATACGTTGATCAAAATATTAAGGAAGGATCGTGAAGTCGGTAAAAATGAAGTGTTGCGCGACTTCTTGATGCCTGTTGCTCTGTACGACAAGCCTGTCCTACCTGTCCTTGCCTACCTACGCTGAATACCTTCATAGTGCGCCAGACATTGACCACGAAGTTCGATGGTGTATCTTGAAGCTTGCCGACGTTCTTATACGTGGACTTCCTGAGGCGGCGCCTACTGTGAAGCTGACACTTCCTCCTACTCCCGTCATCGAGAGTTCTCCTCAGCTACCCCTTGTCAAGGTCCCGTCGAAAACCCGTGCAATCAAGGCCGGTGGACCCCCAAAGAGCCCATTGGTTCCCTTCAATGTCCCTCCGAAACTCAAACTACCACCCCCGACACCGATCGATCCATATGCATCCTTGCCCGGTACCCCCAGATTCAATTCACCCACGCGTAGCGTTGCATTTGCTCCTCCGCCCCACATACCTGTCTCCGCAGCCTCCAAGACGAAAAGCCGCCCCAAGAACCGTCCCCAGAAGAGTGGCAAGCCTGCCAGTCAAACCCAGGGCGCTAGCATGGGTATGCTGGACCTCACAGCCTGTCGAAACATACACAAGAAGCTACAGGCCAATAAGCACGCTCGCTTTTTCCAGATCCCCGTTGACCCCGTCAGAGATCAAGCTCCCAAGTAGGCACCTAGTTATTCACCCTTGCTCATACTAACGTCACTTCATTCGAAAGTTATTTCGAGATTATAAAGTCGCCCATGGATCTGAGCACGATGGCTGCCAAGCTCAATTCTGGCAAATACACGGACCGCTTTGCATTCGAAGCAGACTTCAAGCTCATGGTAAATAATGCCAAGACGTACAACTCCGTCGGTACTTTTGTTCACAAAGAAGCCATCAACTTTGAGGTTTTCTTTGAGAAACGTGAGCATCCAACATAGACCAGCAGCCCCCTTTCACTCAATTCTTTTGCAGAATGGTCCAGGATGAACAAGACCTTGGAAGCCAAGACTCCTTTGCCAAATCCCATCCAGGTTCAGAAAGCTCCTCCAGCCCCTGTTGAACGCGCGTCTGCCTCAGGGATCATCGCCCTACCTCCAACTCGACCACCTCCAGTTCCCGCTTCAGTCCCCCGTCCTAAGCCTGCTGAAATGCCACGGCCTATCATCAAGCTCAAGGTTGCTCCTCAAATCAAGACTCCAGAACCTCCTGCTAAAGTTCCTAGCAAGCTCAAAGTCCGGAAACCCAAGGTCTTGGAGCCACCGCCTCCTTATGTAGACGACGGCTCTCATGATTTACTCCAAGAGGTAATTGCTATGGAACGAGAGAAAGATGAGGAACGGTTGCAACGCCAGAGGCAGCTTGAGAAGGAACGCATGTCCATCGAGTCGGTGCCCCCAACAACAAAGCGTAAGAAGGATGAAGTTGACGAGGACGACATCTTATCACTTGCGACTCCCGCAAAACGCGAGAAACCATCGCCTGGCCCCTCTATCCCGCCCATACAATTGAAGCCTCCTATTCAAGTCCCTCCTCTGAAGATCCCAAGGCGGAAGGCGTCCCCCAAACCTACCCCCAAGCCTTCTGTTCCCAAGCCATCTCCGCCTGCAGCTTCGTCTAGTAAGGGTAAAGAAAAGGAAGTCGTTCCTTCCTCTTCTTCCACTGCACCTGCACCTCCGAAGCCCAAGAAACCGTCTGCTCAAGCCGTGCCTATCAATGAGAAGAAATGTCGGGATCTGCTTAAGACCATCAAGAAGCTACCTGAAGCTGTCATCTTCTTGGCCCCTGTCGACCCCGTTGCCGATGGCTGTCCTACGTTCGTCCTTCGTTTCGTACCCATCTCGCAAATGCTTACCGTTTCATCAGGTATCTTGATGAAATTGCTCATCCTATGGACTTTGGGACGATGATGCGGAAACTGGATGACTCCCAATACCTCACCATGGATGACTTCCTCAAGGATGCCGAGTTGGTGTTCAGCAACTGTCGGCAATTCAATCCGCCTACGACATTCCCCGACAAATGTGTAAATGTAGTTGAGAAGGCGTTCCGAAAGGAATGGCATAAGTTTAACGAGCGCAAGCTTTCTTACACTGAGAAGAGGGGGCTGAACGGTGTCTTGAATGCCTTGGGGAAGGACAAAGCGTACGCCCACCCTCCAGTTTTATATTCATAGGCTGAATATTCCTCGTAGATGCTTCGTTTTCCTCGTGCCCGTAGATCCTGTCTTCCTTGGAATCCCGACATACTTCGATATCATACCGAAGAAAGACGCTCGTGACCTCAAGACTATTCGAGAGAAACTAGACGCAGGGGAATACGATTGTGTTGAAGCCTTCGAGGCAGACATAGCTCTTATGCTATCGAATGCAATCAAGTTCAACGGCGCGGATTCAGAAGTGGGCGACCTTACTGTTCAAGTCAGGCGTAAGTTTAGAGAGCTTATGGATAGCTTTAAGCATGGTGGGTCGAAGAAGAGAAAGGAGGTGGAGAAAGCAACTTCGCAGCCCTCGAAGAAGGCTAAGCTGATGTGAACGGGTTGGACTGTAATGGATAGAACATTTTATTACCTTGTACTAATGCACCTGTTTTCGTTGAAATTTCGCAATCGGGTTTTAAGGCACACTTGGAATTTAGCCCAAGAATGGGACCTTGAGTGAATAACTTAGTATGCGCAGCAGGCTAGGCAGCAGCACGGAGCCGGTGACAGACCAACGTCAATCACTAGTACTAACCAGCACTTCCGAGAAGGACCCCGTTTCTACTGTAAAGTCACCCATACCATTTGCCAAACAGCATGTCGCGTCACAGTTCACTGTATATGTGGCCCGAATGTGGTGTGGGCAATGTGTCCATGACAGCCTGCCTGCATCTCGACATGGCTAGTCGCCGAGTTGTGCATTCGTGCCGCCGGCCTCAGCGAGTTTCGCACCCTCAATCCAGCAAGTAGCATGACCTCAAGGAGCGTCGCATCGTTACGAGTCCAGCTAGAAGCTACTTCAGCATTCCTCCCGACCAACTGTCCAGGATGACACGCATCGAAGAACATGTTAAATAGAGAGATGGTAGGACTAACTAGCCCATCAAGCCAGTAAAGCCAACTCTCGCTTCGCCAAACCCACTCACAACTACATAGTTACTTCGCCAGTCCGCCTACCCGGGATACAGTCAACATGAAGTTCAGCATTACAACCATAGCGCTTTCAGCGTTCTTCGCTGGTGTGGCAGTCGCCCAAGTCCAGACACCACCACCTCCCGGTCCACCGAATGGTCCTGCCGGGCCAACTCCTACGTTTGACTTGGATGGACCAGAAGGGTAGGCTCACATGTTGTTGATGCGTCGTGTATCGTCTTGACTCCTTCCATGCAGTCCCGATACTGGTTTTAATGGCCCGGTCCCCACTGGAGCCCCGGTGTCTGGCTCTGGCTCTGGTGCTCCTCCTGTCAGCGGCCCAGGTGCTGCGGGGCAAGTACCCCAGCCACCTCCGGCTGCTGCCCCAATTCCCCAGCCATCACAACCATCGCAACCGGCAGTCCCAGTCGCCAATCCACCCTTCCCCACCTTTGCCACCTTTGCGGTGTCGGCACCGCTCACTTCGCTCTCGACACACGCATCAAGTGCTACTGGCACCCACTCAGTGCCCCCATCTCCCACTGGCACTCGTAACGGCGCCACATCCGTTCTGCCAGGCCAGGCTGCTTTGGTTCTTGGCGCCATCGGCGCTGCTGTGATCCTAATGATCTAAAAAGGATACGCGTTGAGAGCATTTCAGTCAGGTTTCTCCAGAGTTTATAGATACGCATACCCGAGGACATTCTCACTATTTCGAACGATCACAATATACATAGCTACATACTTACATGGCATTTGTCGTAATGACTGCATATTTTTTGATGGAACGAGGTCATTGTTTGGCTATGAGGACGCAGGACAATAAAGGATCGGTGTGGTTGTTGCTTCCAAGGGACGAATCCGCGAATGCTCGCGTTTCCGAAACTATGTCTGGTCCGACCGAGCTCTATCTTCCTCCCACATTCCCGTATCCTATAAAGGTTGTCTCAATTGACGCGAAATCGGCTGGCTCTATCCAACGCGGCACTCGTTTATTAAGCTACTCCTTCGTTTATTTATCCCCAACCCCCGGCGCAACACCTGAGACACGATTCGGCACATGGGACTCCACCGTCGAGGGCGTAATTGATGCTTGGAATATCAAAGTCGGCGACGTTGTATCCGTGCGCAAAGCAAAGGACAAGCCCGTCGTGCTTGTTAATGAACCTTGCACACATGGTATCCAAATCGGAGGCTTATGTGGTCTCTGCGGCAAAGACATGACCGAGTACGTGCTCCCCAATTGGAACCCTTGAAGTATATCGCTGATGGCAGACTAGTTACGACTATACTGGGTTCTCTGATGCATCGCGTGCATCCATCCCGATTACACATTCCGCTTTTGGACCCACTGTATCATTGGAGGAGGCGAGGAAAATCGAACGAGAAACCGCTCAACGCCTTCTCAAAAACCGCAGACTATCACTCATCGTTGATCTCGACCAGACCATCGTTCACGCTACTGTTGATCCCACTGTCGGGGAGTGGATAAATGAAGGAGAAGCTTGGGAGGCTCGCCAATCACCCAAGTCTTCTGTAGACAAGAACCCCGACAATAATGAAACCGACGATAATGCCGACGACGACTCTGATGAAAAATGTAACCCTAATTGGGAGGCTCTTAAAGACGTCAAGAAGTTTAAACTAGGACCGGAATCTTTTGGCCCACCGTCCCGTTTACCGAAGGGTAAGGCCAAATTACTAGAAAATGAAGGTTGTATGTACTATATCAAGCCCAGGTGGGTGTGTTCCTGTTTTTAATTCATCACCCCCATGCTTACTCGGCTATTAGACCGGGATGGCGGCAGTTTTTGGAGGAAACTGCATCTAAGTATGAAATGCACGTTTACACTATGGGCACGCGGGCTTATGCCGAAGAGGTTTGTGCGGCGATCGATCCAGATGGAAAGTACTTCGGGGGTCGTATTCTAAGTCGAGATGAGAGTGGCAGTGAGTGACGTCTTTGAACTAGTCCGCGGAAGTTGAGACTAATCATTTGGGCGCCTCATATGAGGTCTTACACAGAAGAGCTTGCAACGGCTCTTTCCCTGCGATACGTCTATGGTGGTTATCATCGACGATCGTGCCGACGTTTGGGAGTGGAGTCCCAACCTTATCAAAGTTATACCTTGTGCGTTTGAGGTGCCTCCTCCTCTACTGGAGCATGCTCATTGGGCCATTTTCAGACGACTTTTTTGTGGGAATCGGCGATATTAATTCATCCTTCTTGCCCAAACTAGAGCCACTAGCACCTACTGGGGCTTCACCGAATTCCCCAGGCCAGTAGACACCTTACCTCATACGGATCTGTGCTAAAACGTCGTCTTTTATAGCTACCGCCACGCCTCAAATCGATGCTGCGGCCGAACACGCCCTAGCCTCTGAAACTCCTCACCCCACCCCCGAAGAGGCTGAAAGACAAGAGATCGCCACGACACAGCTATTGACGCAGAACTCACTGGCCCTGGAAGCTCAGATGGAGGAACGCCCTTTGGCCAAGAAGCAGGAGGCTTTGGTTGCTTTTGAAGATGCACCTTCACCTCAGTCAGAAGCGTCAACATCTACAGCTACCACTGAAGTTTCACCTGATACACCGAAGGAGAAACCCGTTCGTAAAGCCTTGCTGAAGAACGACGACTGCGAGCTCGATCGCGTGGGCGGAGTAAGCTCAGCTATCCACCCAACATTATCGGCACTGACATCTTCAGTAGCTTCTCGAACAGATCCATAAACAATTTTATGCCGCCTACGAGGCCCGCCCGTCCAACGACACCAAACGCTCCCAGAGTCGAGGCCCCCTCAAGGTCCTTTACGACGTAACAGTAAGTCCCCATGCTCCACACTTGATGCATACTGACGGTATTCTAGCGCATAATCCCAGGCATACGTTCGGATGTATTCAAAGGTGTCCATATCCTCTTCTCCAGTGTAATACCCCTAGACACCAAGCCGGAAACCACCGAAATCTGGCGAATGGCACATATGTTCGGCGCCAAAGTCTCCACTGACCTGATTGGAGAAGTGACTCATGTCGTAGCTGCTAAAGTGAGCCTTCCTTCCCATCCCAACTGAGCTTGTTCCTGATTGTCACTAGCGCGGTACTGTCAAAGTTGACAAGGCGAGGCGGCGTGGGGGTATAAAGATTGTCTGGGTTTCATGGTTTACTGACTCCGTAGCCCTGTGGCGACATCAGGATGAGACACGATACCTTCTGGACGATCCTCCGGTGACTGGGCCGAGTTCTAGTCCTCCTACGGACGTAGTTGACATTTCCTCAGACCACGATCCGGACGGCGATGATTGGGACGTCAAAGATCCGGCATCGGCCATTCCGGCGCCATCATTAGAGCTCGATGACATCAACTGGGACGACATCAATGACGAAGTGGAAGCGGCGATGAATGAGAGCGATGATGACGACGATGCGAGAAGCGATCGAAGTGGTATCAGGAGTGAAATCATGTCCGATGATGAGACGGGCAGTGCTATCAGGTCGGAAGAAGTTTCATTTCGGATTTGGAGTTTCCCCTGTACCTGTGCTAACGTACCATTGTTTGGTTTTTTTCCATTTTCTCTGTCGTTAGCAGCGTCAACGGAACACCGAAGATGGGTCGAAAACGGTTGCGAAGCGTAACGCCTTCTGAAGGTGGCTTCGAAGCATCGGATAAAGATGACATCCTCCGATCACCTCTCGCGAAGCGCAAGAAGCTGGCTCTTGACAGATCGAGGTTCTCGAAATTAAAGGAAGCCTTTTCGGCTAATGATTTGCACGAAGGTGGGCATCAGCGTCATCAAGGATCTCCCGCTATACCACAAATCACCGACGGAGGAGGAGCAGAAGAAGAAATGAAGGAGATTGAAGAGGAAGAGGAGGAGGAGGAGGAAGACGACGATGAAGACGGAGGTGATATAGCATTTGATGATGATTTTCTAGCAAGGGAATTGGATGAAGAACTAGGATGATTCGCGTTTCAGGTCAATTTAGTGTCTTTTCTCTCATGTTTCTTCTCCGCCTTTCTCTCCCTCACATCGGTCCAACCTGCTTTGTAGCTCCATTTTTTTTATACCTCCAACGAATCAGTTACCTTTTGTATTTGTATTTACTGATTTACTGCTGTTATAGAAAGTCGCATATTATTTCTGGGGTAGTCATCGTCACCGTCATCTCCATGTGCATAGTACTAATCCACAGCCATCCGTACCTCTCCACAATATATCCTCCACAACTTATCAACCTTCCTCCCTGTCGCCTGTTTAAAAATCCTCGCATCATACACGACGTCTTTCATACTGTTGTTGAGTTCACTGACAGTTCCATCACCGTAGCGATGTTCGATCCAATCGAGGAAGTAAGCTGTTGTTTCGTATCCAGCGTCCCATTTATCACCTGGAGATCGTCTCCAATGTGGTGGACCTAGCCCTGCACGTAGACGGACCCAGTCTTTCGTTGGACATTTACGTCAGTTTATGAATCCTCGTGGTTATGATAAATGGAGATTCCCAGATCGAAAGTCAAGCACGAAGAGGAGAGGAAAGAAAACCAACCTGCTACACCCTCCACCAATCCACCCGGACACCCCCCTTTCCCATTATACTGATAACAATGCACCACCTCATGCGTCAGAACACCCAAAATCTCCTCCCTTGCACGATTAGCGCAATTCCTGATATGATCGAGGGAGAAGTGAATTTGTTTGTGTTGGGGGGAACCGAATGTGTGGGCTACTCCCGGCATGGGTTTGAGCACGAGGGTTATGGTCTTTACGCTGGTTTCCCGCCGTGCGTTGTGGTGGTTTTGAGTCCGAGGGGTTTCAGGTTTCCACGCGTTGCATGTGTAGGGATGGATGGATGGATGGATGTACCATAAGGGATGATCGATTCAACGTACGGGTCGTCAAAACCTGTACCACGTGCATTATGTTATGATAATTTTAAAACTGACTTGGTAGGCACGTTCTCTGGGGTATTATACAACCACTTGAAACTATTCAAAACCGCACCCCGAAAATCCACATCGGGTTGTGGGATGGACTGGAGGAAGAGCGTCACGCCAGGATGTGAAAGGTCTTCTATTTGCAAGTTGAATTTCGGGATAGGCCATTGATCTGGAATTTGATGCGAGGATGGTGGAAGCGGAGGAGGAGGAGGCATCTGAAATGCAGCGCTTGACACGTACTGAACAGCTTTTCCCGTTTGTGGTGGCGCGCGTGGCGACCGTGGCGAAGGGACAAATCACAATATTAATACTCGATCGAGGTCGAAAGGTAAAATCAATCTCATTGGTGATCCCGTAATAAATGATCGATGCATTCTGATTGGGTATGCTTCCATATGGGTTGCAAAGATTAATGGGGACAATTAAGGTATGCACATTATGGTCGTAAGTAAGGGAAGAAAATGCGTTGGGGTAGTTTCGAATGGAATTCCGTGGGTGTGCGTGGATTGTATGGGCTGTGCCAGTGGTCAGAGAGAGGAATGGCGGGGAGGGTGAATTGACTGACCCAAGGACACGATCCGGCAAACCATTGTTCATTGGTGATTGATGATACCAGCCGCTGCTTCTGCACGACGTACTTCCTCTCTTAGCGCGTCGCGACCTTCTTCCAACCATTGGCAGTATTCCACTGCACGGAATAATACACCACTCTTGCCTTTACTGCGGCCCTTGCCACGACTTCCACTGCCCTTTGGCCTGCCCCTCGTAGGCATACCGATGCCAGGAGCACCATCGGCAGGTGAAAGCAAAGTGATAAGCTGAGCGTATCCATCGCGGATAGCGTTCCGACGTTTTTGTTCTGACATGATGTGATTTAGTCGTTTCTGTGGGGTTGAGAGGAGGGGTTTGGTACGAGTTGCTGATGAAGCTGATGAAGATCGTGGTTGGTGTTGGTGTTGTAGTTGGCTTGGTCCTGCTTGAGGGGGGGCTGGGATGGTTGGTGTTTCGTTTCTTTGAGCTGGGAGTCTGGTGGTGGCTCGTGAAGATATGCGTACGCCGGATGATGGGTTTAGATGTGGATTTGAATAGGGTACGGATGGTAAACGATGATGTGGGTAGGACGATGTAGCTGGCGGTTCATCTGGTTCGATATCCCAGTTGAAGTTGTCGAGAAAGCCCAAGAGATCCGTGGTCTCTGCTGGAGAGAACAAGTCTGCTGAAGATGGGAGCGGAGGTGGGTTTGGGAAAACGTTTGACATTGAGGGATCGAAAGCAAAGTCAAAATCAGCAAAGGGAGTTTTTGGAGAATTTGAGTTGGACATATTTGAGGGAGATGGTGGTGGTGTAGGTTTAAAAGCGTTTGAGGCTGCCAACATGAAACTATGTGAGGGAAGGAGATAGGGGCTTTTGAAGACCGGTTACTTCAAGATCCGATCGATCCGCTTGTTTCGACCGGCCGAGCCAAATAAGGAGCCAAATAGGGAAGGAGGCTCCGTATTTCCCTCTTGCTCATCGACCGTCCGTCCGCCCGCAACGACCCCCAATGTCGGCGCTCACTAGTACAGAGGATCCGGCGCATGAGACGGCCCCTCCGAGCCTGGACTTGCAAGACCAAGTTCAACAAATTCAACAAATTCAAAATGAAACCTCAAATCGAAAACGTGAGTTGTCCTTTCTGCTAACTCATAAAGCAACCCTCACTCACTCACCCACTCGCTCAGCCAAAGCGCCTTCTGTTCGTCGAGCTTGCATCGCTTGTCACACCGGAAAGACCAGATGCAGCGAAGTCCTTCCTTGTCAGGTTAGTAACCGCGTCCCCCTTTGTCACAAGTCTTACAATCTCACCCCTCTGTCATAGAGCTGTCTCAAAAGAGGCTTGGGCGCAACTTGTTCCTATCCAGACCCTACCGGTGACTCCTCCGACCATCCACAAGCTCAGCATCTTCACACACCAGGTAGTACCCCCCATGCATCCGATGGCGATACGAAGAAACATCTGATGTTCTCTTTCCAACTGAAAGCTCCTCCCGTACAACCAACTTTCGCGGCCAACCCACAACAACTATTCTCAGTACAGCAACAGCAACCCCAGCAGCAGCAGTCTTCCACTACAGCCTCCCCACTTCCCAATACAAACACAACTACCGCTACCATCCCTCCCAACCCCACAACCACAACCCCTTCAGCCAACATATCCCAACAACACTACTACGACTACAACGGTGCCTTCACAGGCGCCTCATCATCCACTTTTCGTCCTGCTAAAAGGCAGCGTAACCTTACGGACGAAGAAGCCGCTGCCATCACACGCAATTTCAGTCGTGGAGACTTTTACGTCGGAACTAGCGCGCCTGTCCGAATTGATCCACGCCTTCCAGTTAGGCTTACCCTCGGTGACGGCGATCATGTCCATTTCACCGTCGGAGAGTCGTTGCTTTGAATACTACAAGTCGGGGAGGTCTTTTTGTATATTTCTTACTGTTGTACTACGTATGTTGCGAGATGTGCATATGCCACTGCTAACCACTGTATGTACTCACTGTCTACTGTCCTTTCATCGGGCGAGATGGCCGAGCGGTCTAAGGCGCCAGACTAAGGATCAGCTCATTTGATGAGCAACTATCAATCTGGTCTTTCGGGGCGTGGGTTCGAATCCCACTCTCGTCAAAACCTTTTTGTGGAACAAGCGAGCGTATCAAAATGTCTATAACTAACATATATATGCGACATGGCTGGTTACCAATCGGGCCAAAGTTCAGCAAGACAATTAGGATCCTCCTCTGGCGTATCCCTCTGCTTCATCCACCGATCCGGTATCTAAATACCGTCGGATTAGCGCAACACAAAAAAGGTCAAAAACAAATAAAAGACACTCACCAAAGGAAAATACCTCTCCATAGCAGAAATAAACCTCTGCCTATACTGTTTCGGCGTAACAATGGTAGGCTCACCCCTACCTGATCCACCCAAAAACGCACTCTCCTTAACCCAGCTCTCCAGCTTCTTATCCCACGTATACGTACGTATATAATCAACGATCCCTACCACCAACTCGTTGCTCTCTTTCGCTATACCCACCACGAGGGAGTAATCCATCACGTTGATGTCGGACAGGAATTTAGTGTCGTTGTATAACGCTCCGCGGAGGATCCGTTTCGAATGCTCGCGTAGGTAGAAGGGTGCGAGGTGTGCCGCTGGGTTTTTCGTAGTGTGTGTTAGGTTGACATAACGATAACGAAAATAAGCCACTTGATTAGAACTGACTTTGTACGAGGTTCTCATCTAACAGCACCTCGTTCTCCTTCCCCGTCGATTGAACGTGTCGATTACGCGTCGAGCCTTTGAGGTCATAGATCTGTCGAACCAAGGGTTACCATTCCAAGACCCGTCATAGAGAGTCCAAGTTGGGCTCGCCTTGGAGAACCTCCGATCATAGAAAAGATTCTCCATAACCAACAAATTCATTTGTGTCGATTTGGATCTCTCGCCGCCATTATCCCGCCCACTCGTCTTTCGAAACGTCAATTTATAGCACCCAAAAACTTTGGCAAGCAGTGTAGGTCGCTTTACAAGATAACAGCAACATCAATTCATTGAAATTCAGAGTGGGGGAAAGGGGGGTGCTTACGTTGGCAGAAACAGCCGAAGACATGTAATCAAAATACGCCGGAGCAAAAGTCTCCATCGTCTGCAACTCGGCTCGTGAGATCTCCTTCGCGATGAACCTATCATCTAGACAGAAAAGTTAAAAAAGTGACAGTTATTCTTATGAAACAATAACAGAGGTAGCATTGCAAGGAAAGACGTACCCCTAGTCTTCAAGAACGCAGAACCGGATTTCCCGCCGTTGGCATTCCATTTGACGCACCGTGCCAACGATTCTATCATACTCCGTTCGCAGTCGTACGTACGACGTAACGCGTCAAATTGTTCGGGGTAGAGAACCGTACAACTGATGGTCAATCCGCCAGACTCGAAAGCTAAAAGAGAAAAACAAAAAAAACAAAAACACAAAGATGCAATCAGCACGGGCCTGAATGCATCGGAAAACTGCATTAGCATTATTGATGGACTCACTGATGGCCCAAGGGAGTTTTGATGATGGGACTTTCAGGTCTTCAGTAGGATCGATGGAATCCATTACGTCGACATTCACAACACCCCAGGTGGATGTTGATTCGGCAACGGAATGGTCGTCTGGCATGAACGCCTCGCCTCCTTCAGACAATTTAGCTTGCTGCGCAGTTCGTTTCTCTGCCCGAGATTTAGCTAGCATCTCTCTGTATTGAGGCGAACTAGGGGTAGATGTAATGAGGCGCTAGAAACTATCTCTTGACGATGACATAAACTCACTTCAGAGCGAGGGCGATGATAGACGTCGGCTCATCAGTACGCACAACCATTGATGAATCACGGAAGATGTGTTCTGGGTCATTTACAAGCTCGTTCTCGAGTGCATGGCGAGAAACCGGTTGCGGAGGTAGGAAGTAGGAGATGGCCTTCATGATTGTATTGCCAGCGGTCCCTGCACCACCAATGTCAAAGTCTGCAGGGGGTGGAGTGGAGACGCTACGGCCTTTCATAGCTGCGAGGAAAGGAGATGGTGGTAAGGATATCGTGCCGAAGGGAGGAGCAGGTATAGTCAGCGGATCATGATGTTCGGTGTTCAATTCAACAACATCCGGTGATGGAGCAGGGAAAGTCACGGCTGGAGGCGCGGTCTTAATATTCTCATCATCAATACGCGGCCCAGACTCAGGAGGAACAGTAGATTCAGTTGAGGGCTCCTCTGGAGCTGCAGCTTGAGCATCCTTGGGTCGGCCCTCCTGACGATCATCGTCGCCCTCGCCTTCGTCATCTGCCTCACTTGAGGCATTGGACCCCTCACTTTCATCATCAACCGCATCCTTGATGCTGTCCAGGATTTTCACCTTCGCACGTGCAGATGCAACAGGTCGGGCTCGCTTGCCTCGAATCACAGTATATCGAGTCTTCGTCCGTTCAGCATCGCGCCCGAGGCGCTCAAAGTGTCTAGCAATATTGGAGACCTTTCCACCAGGTGTTCCAACTGGACGACGGAAAGTCGACTTGCTGTTGACAGTCGACGACAACTTCAATGTCATCTTGTCCCCGCTGCGAACGGGCGGCTTTGCTCTCCCCAATCTACTGGATCCTGAGGCAGGACCGACTTTACCATTGGGAGGAGAACCGGCTCGATCAAACCTTACTTCCTTCGCTTTACCACTCACCGAGCGCTTTTCTGGTGAAGGGCGTCTGGATGAGTCTCTGGATGGAAGGGGCTCAAACGCGGAAACGATGGGACCAGGGATGCGGCTATTATGGGGGATTGTGCCAAGAGCCCTTCGTGAATGAGTAAGGTAGAGAGGAGCAACATTCGCCGTGTATCCTTGTTCAAAGTCAGAGACTGAAGGCTTCTTCGAAGGAGGGCGATGTCGGCCACGACTTCGAGGGTTGCGGACCACAGCGACGGTCGGATACTCTTGCTCGCTCTCAGAGACAAGAGCCTTGGGAGGAAAGGCAGTCTTTGCGAGTTCTTGTACTCCTTGTGGAGGGATATAATCCGAGTATTTCCTGACTAGCTCAGCCACGTTTGGTTGATTAGTCGGACGTCGGGGAAGGCGAGAGGTTGAAATGGGGGGTTGGGCATTGCTGGTCGCGTCTAATTCCGTGTCTACTTCTGGCAAGGGCTTATCCTGCGGTGGGGCATCCTCATGTACTGCACCAATGGTGGAGTCGCTGTCGGGGTCGTTCGACTTGTGCTCGGGATTGTCGCTAGGATTTTCGACAGGCGGTGTGACGGGTTGCGGAAGAGGCTCGGGGTTCGATGACGGGACTTTGGCGGAATCTTCAGTGCTTGAATCAGGTTCCACCTCTGATGCCTCCGAGGCTGAAGAAACACCAGGGTCGGGCTTGTCTAATCTAGAGATGGGTAACTTTTCCTCAGTTTCGGAAACGCTTGAGGAAGGTACATGCAAGGGTTCAAAGCTAGAGGGCAGGCCTGGCTTTTTAGGCCACATAGCTGCACGAACAGTGCCAAAAGCAGATGTCTTCTTGGACGCCTTTTCGCTCTTTTCTGTGGTAGATTGGATCGGTCGAGGCTTGGGCAACTTATCGAAGTCTTGTTGCCATTCAACAATCTTATCCTGCCTTATTGAATGAACTACGTTCAGAGCTAAGGTATCGGTAGGAGCTGATTCTCTGTAGATACGATTGATGGTCTGGGTAATCTCTTCTCTCTCGGATTCGACCCGGGTAATCAATGCATTCACTTCAGAGAGAAGCTTTGCATCAGTTTCTTCGTCCCCGGTAGCTGCGTCAATACTGATGAGCCTGAGATCATCCACGAGGGCAGAATACCAGAGGATGTTTCTGCGATGAAGCCTTTCGAAATCCTTGTTCTTCAGCTGAAGCTGAGTTTCAGGTCGAACACGGATACGCATAGGGGGATACACGATTTCATGTAACACGACGGGATCGGCCTGGAAGCGTAGCGTCATTCCATGCGAGGCAAAGTACCGGATATGATGCTGGTATATATTGTGCTCGCATCCAGCACCCGGCACGAGCTTGACATCTGCCGGATAGAAGTGAAGTTCAAGAAATTTGGCAAAAGAGTATCTCTGCATTTCTTCGGAAACGGGAATGAAAGGCGTGGCAGAGCTACATAGTCGGCATACGCTCCACGTAGTGATCAAGTCGGGTGCTGGGGGGTAATTGGAGCGAATCTGCCCATCCCATTGCTCGACTGCTACATAGAGCCGTGTTTCATTGTGGA
Organism: Pleurotus citrinopileatus; assembly: GCA_017312325.1. Classification (NCBI taxonomy): domain Eukaryota; kingdom Fungi; phylum Basidiomycota; class Agaricomycetes; order Agaricales; family Pleurotaceae; genus Pleurotus; species Pleurotus citrinopileatus. Next base: position 972,925 of record BHFW01000018.1, on the reverse strand, counting down.
CAAAAACCCTGCAATGGCGGGCAGTAGGCTGATCACAGCCTTTGCCCATGCAAATCGCTTTTGGGTCCAGAAATTGAATGAGGTTGTCAGTGATGGATTTATCTATGAATTGTCCAAGCGTGCAGTCGTTCTCGCCATAGAAAGTGGTGTACGTGAGTTGGGGAGGGAAGCATGCTCGGTGTAGCCCGAACTCGGCAATGGGAATGATATATTCCCACATACTGATGCGCTGGTACCTCTCAACGACAAAGTCATCGCTGTTCTTGCGAAGGTACCATTCCCAAATGCGCCTCTGCTCCTCATGCTGGAGCTTGATCCATGTGTATTGACTCTCAAGGGCTATATCGACTTCCGTCTTCACAGCTTCTGCCGACTCTTCTAGCATCGGGGTGGTCAACGAGGAGAGGGGGAAGGTGCTAGCCATGGAAGAAGTGGTGCCGATGGGAATCGAAAAGTAACCATCATCAGTCTTGGTGGAAGGAAGGCCAGTATCGACGGGGGTTGGTGTCGTAATGGCTGGCAAATTCAGAGAGGGTATCGCATTTGGATCGTTTAGAGTCTCGTTGTATATTACGGCGTCAGTTATTGTGGCAGGACTTATAGATCGGTCTTCAGTAGCGTGCTTAGAGTGTAGCCTTTCCTCGCGTCGAACGATTTCGTCCTCCCAAGCGCGTCTGGCCTCGTGTAGCTTTACATCTAGTTCCTTCATCCGACGTATTGGGTATGGCGGAGGGAACCTGAGAGTAGCTGAGACAGATAGGAAGGTCTTCTGATACGGTTCCAAAGACTCATCAATCCGTCTGGATAGATTAATCTGGTCTTCAGCTTCGTCTAGTCCGCTTCCGTCTGGGACATCAATTACGGGACCGGAATCATTGACCTGTATCGTAGGCGTAGCTAACCGAGGTGTGGATAGAGAGGTAGGATACATGAAGAGGGAAGGGATGGAAAGGCTCAGCTGCACGGGACGTACTTCGCCTAGAGGTTGGGGGGTTGCTTCTGGGTTGAAACTGGGTAGCGTGATGATAGAGTCCTTCCAGAGATGAGTCTCCAGCTTCAGATTACGAACAATGAATGTGAGGAAGCGAGTAACTTTCTTGAGCTTTCGTAGTGTCTCGATATTCTCTCCTCTGAGAATGATGGTACAGCCCATATCACGACTACAGCCTTCGAAGCGCATATATGTCTTTCTTTGGCCGGGAATTAACGGATGGTCGAAGGTTTGTATCCGGTACTTGGCACAGTGGCCTAATCGAGGTTCGAACGCAAGTTTATCCATAGACGAGAACAGGTCGCCTTGAGTCATACGGGCGACAGTCCGAATGGCCGAAGGCTTGACGGTTCGTGCCACCACAATATTGTGCTGTGCTAGCGCATCGAGTGCCAACCGTGACACAGATTTCTCCACCAAAACGACATGCGGACGCAACGCAGCGATGCGACTTGCCAGGTTACCTAGATATTCCTTCTCTTGTCTAAACATTTGGCCAAAGTGCATGTACTGACCCTCCACGCGGTGGAACTCCAATGGAAATGTGATGAGCATGATACGAGGATTGTGTAGGGAGCGCAGCATCTTCTTATGTGCTACGTTCTTCGTAATGACAGCTCCATCCACATATTCAGAGTCTGATGGAGAACCTCCAGGAAGCTTCTTAATCTTGACATATCGACGGACATCCATATCCTCGCCTTGACGGTGAGGATGAGTAGTGAAAGTGAGCTCCTTGGCTATTCTGAGGGCAAGTCTCAACAGTGTCTCTTCCCACTCCTTGATCTTGGGGATTTGTTCCGTTGAAAGCATTTGTCGAAGCATGATTTTTAGGTGAAACATTGAAGTGAGATTGAGCTCCTGTGCATAACTAATGAAACCACTTCAGAAATTTCGCAGCGAAAGCCTTGAAAAATAAGCTTACGCAGTACTCTCTCGCCTTGTCCGCCAACCGGCCTCAATAGTGAAAGGGTCCAACCGGCTTTGAACCCGACTACGGATGAAAGGCGTTGACGCATCGAAGTCGAAATCCCCATAAGAGTCGAAACGAGACCTTAAACGACTCTGCGGCCGCGGGCTATCCAAGCCACGCTCGGGAGAGCCCATAGGAAACTGTATTGAGCTAGTAGGTCCGTCGGGATTGGCGGGGGCAGCGGGTGGAAACTCTAATGGTGTTCCCGGACCAGCAACAGTGGGAGATTCATTAGCAAACGGTTGTGAGATGTTAGTGGATTCTTTCTCTTCTTCAGACAATGCTCTTCGGAAAGGTGCAGGATTATCCCTCATCGGCTCCCATACCCCGTCATCGCGTTCATGGAGAGAGAAGGGGAACGAAGAACTGCCTAACCCATCGAGGGAGCGCGAAAGTGGTCGCTTGGTTTCTGCGATGGAGTATAAATTGAAGGGTTCGTCTGTACGTCCGAATATTTGGGACGCAGCGAATGGTGAGTGAGGATGATAATCCATGCCGAGTTGGTGAGCTGGAAACGACTGAACCGATGACACGACTGAACGACGATCATCATCATCATCGTCTTCAACTTTGGCAAGTTTTTCTAAGCAGAGATTGCAAACGCGAACCATGCCGTCGTGATTGAACCGAGTGCCTTTGATAATGTTGGACGCACATCGAGAGCAGAATATCTGACCTGTGCGCCAGTCTTTGAGATAGTCTCGTGGATAAGGAGAACAGAAGGACATACCACAGATGCGGCAATGATGCTTGCGTCGCCAGGTGGTGAATACGCTCTTGCAGTCATAACACTCTTTGCAGTTTTCGTCGTCCATCCAGTACTCTCTCGATAAGCCTGGGAAGGGGGGAAGTATGCAGGAATGATTAAAGACTCAGCAGCATACCTTCTCCACGTATTCGCCTAATGACCTTCGAAACCGACCCAGATCTATGAAGGCTGGTCGAAGTCTTGATACTGCGTGCATCATCTACAACCGGAAATCCGGGAATGGCAGTCCCATATTGAGTACCATCTTGGGGGTCATAGGCAGGTGGGTGGCTACCACCACTGCGCGAGGGGGAGCCATTAGATTGCGCATGGAATGTTGGGAACTCGGAATGAGCTGGGGTCAGCGATACCAAAGGCGGCGCTGGGTTAGCCAGAATAGTAGGAAAGGGTTTGGCCCTTTCTGGGACCGTGTTCTTTGATGAAAAGCTTGACTGCGAGTTTGGGAGGGTGTATGACGGCCTCCGTTGTTCACTTATATTTCCAAGTGTCGACGTCGCCGGATTTGTGGAAGTTGGAGCGCCTGATGCGGCGGCCACAGCAGAAGAGAGAGGCGCGGAGAGCGTGTTCTTTACACGAGAGAATAGAGAGGTCACCAGAGTATACGAAGATTGGTCGTTCTCATCCTCTTCCGAGAACGGGTTGAACGACGTCAAGCTCGTTACATCTTCGACCAACTTCGAGCTGCTGCGAGATCGCGAAGTTTGGCCACTAAAGGACCCGAGGACGGGGGAAGACACTTGGGAGTCCATGGTTTGTGGTTATCTTTGATGGCGAGCAGGCATTGGATCCAATCATCCAAGAGTCTCCAACAGTGGAACAGTGGAAGCAGTGTCCGGTGACCAATTAGTACCATTGACCCTGGGCGCCTGTGGCAACATATCATTGTCGTAATCGACTCAACACGCGTTGTTGCCGTCCTCGTTTAATTCGCGTACTTACTCTGCGGCGAGGATCCAATTGACAACGGTATCGCGAACGTCGTGCAGATAAGAGTGATCCCAGAAAAATCAAGCCATGGATGATGATGACGCCGAATACATGCAAGGCAGCGACGATGAGGTATGCCATGCCTCACACGCAGCTATGGTCACGACTCTCATGGGCACTTAGGACTATGGCTTTGATTATTCCGATGGCGACGATGGCGACGACTCAGGCAATGTCGATGTCGAAAACATGTATTATAAGGCTAAGGGCATGTCTTTGAACTCATCGAGTCGTTCACCAAACTAACATCTATTAGGGAAGAAGGAGGACAATCCTGAGGAGGCATTGAAGGAGTTCCGAGCTATCGTTGATCAGGAGGAAGAAAAGGGCGATTGGTGAGTTGGACCCATCGACACAATTGGATGCCTCTGATAAATCTCCAGGGGTTTCAAGGCGCTGAAGCAATCGACCAAACTACTCTTCCTCACATTGCGAAGGCCCCAAGAGGCCCTCAAAACATATACTCAGCTTCTAACATACACCAAGTCAGCCGTAACGCGCAATTATTCTGAGAAGACAATCAATGGAATCCTGGATTATGTCGGCGGTGGGAAAGGCGGAGCAGTGGAAGTAGACATCTTGGAGAATTTCTACCAAGTTACCAAAAACGCGCTAGAGGAGGCGAAGAATGAGGTAGGACGTTCATCCGCCATTGTTCTCGTCGGCCACTGACTAGACCCTTCCCAGCGCTTGTCCGTGAAGACGAACCTCAAACTCGCCAAGCTCTGGTTAGACCGCAAGGAATTCAGCAGACTATCCAAAGTATGTCTGTTCCCTACTTAGTCCACCCTATATTCACGCGCAGGAATAGCTTATTCGCGATCTTCACAATGCCACCGCAATGAGCGGCGACGGCGATGAGCAAGCTCAGCGCGGTACCCAACTCCTCGAAATCTACGCGCTCGAAATCCAAATGTACAACGAAACGCGCAATTTTAAGAAGCTCAAAGTGCGACCCCATCGGCGAATACACTGACGAAACTAAGCACGTTCTCTTAGGAAATCTACAATGCCACTAACAACGTCAAGTCCGCTATTCCTCACCCGCGTATCATGGGGGTGATTAAAGAATGCGGTGGAAAGATGTGGATGGGTGAACGTAAGCACTTCTCTTGTAGAACCAAATCTCATCCTTCACATGGAACCACGCATCCAGGGCAATGGAATAGGGCCAGCGAAGACTTCTTCGAGTCGTTCCGTAATTATGATGAGGCTGGTTCGCCTCAACGGATACAGGTCTTGAAATATCTCGTCCTTGCCAACATGTTGACCGGAAGCGAAGTCAACCCCTTCGACAGTCAAGAAACCAAACCGTTCGTTGACCTCCTACGTGATGGGTGCTAAACGCTGAGAACACCCTATCATAGATACAAGAATGACCCCCAAATCAAAGCAATGACCGATCTCGTAGATGCATACCAGCGACGAGAAGTACATTCTGCAGAGAAAATTCTCAAGGGTAAGCCACTGTCCCTTGGCCGATAGCGGGATGTATCATCTCTTGCCAACGATAGATAATCGCTCAACAATCATGGATGACGCCTTCATTCGACTGTACATCGGAGAATTACTCCGCAGTCTCCGCACACAATATTTAATTGACCTTATCAAGCCGTATACCCGATTGGAGCTGTCTTTCCTCGGAAAGGTGGGTTGTCTTATGTCCGTTTTTGAACGCCGTAAACTCAAAATAACTCAGCAACTAAACGTACCAATTGACGAAGTCGAGGAATTACTTATTGGGTTAATTCTGGAAGGTAAGGTAGAAGGCCGAATCGATCAAGTGGGGATGCGATTGGAGCTGGATCGCAAGTCAGTGTCTGCTAAACTAAACATCCGCACCACTCCTGACCGCCCTCTTTATCCAGGCAAAGCCTCGAAAAGAAACGGTACATCGCCTTGCAGAAATGGACCGATGCACTTGAATCCGTACATAGCGCCGTTGTAGCAAAGACGGGATCAGGCGGCCGTTCCGGTGATCCTACGGGTATGGCCGACACGTTCAGCGGAATGCGCGAGGAGCGGTGGGGTTGAATTTAACGTCCACTCAGTGTAAATTAGTTTCTGTGCTCTGGAAGTAATCTTAAAACGGTGCGACACAACAAGACGACAGGAGGAGCTATCTATGCTCCAGCTAGATGATGCGAAACAAACCGCGTCTAGTATATCCTGTCAGGTGGTTGAGCGTTAGATACTGTACTCATTGTACAAACTCACGTTCAAAGCGGCCTCGCAAAAGGCTTCCATTCATAGTTCCAACCGGCACGCGGAGGGGTGTCTGTTGGAACGCGCAACTCGCGGGGGAAAAGCCCACGTATACGCGCTTCAAGGGTTTTCTTTTCTGACCCTTTGAGTGATTTCGCCAGTTCCACCTCGGCCTGACTTCTTGCCCTTGGATCCTCCTGCTTGTTTGCTTCCATAAACAGTCTGCTATCAATCTTCTCCAACTCCTCCATCGCCGTCTTCATGCACCGGAACTTTCTCGCCAACTCGGCCTCGCGCTGCTTGCGAAGATGTCGCTTATGCAAAAGCCAGGCACGTTCAATTGTTTCGTGAGCTTGCACAGATGGAATTGCATATTGAAGGGCGCGTCCGACATCAGGGCGCCATGTCCCCGTCGGGGTAGCTTGGCTACGAATGTTGCTTGGGTATAGTGTTTTTCGTATGATCTCTTTTTTGGGGTCTGCGGCGGGCTCATTTTTAGCCGCATAGGACCGCGACTGCGCCCACAGATGATTCCGCGTATCGTACGCTGCGCGTTGAGCAGGACGGCGAAACAAGGAAAGAGACATCGTGTGGTAAGAGATTAGAAATTTAGACGCTGCGAACCATTGAAAGTTTAGCTTGGTTAGCGCCCGGGCGCCTCCTACCTACTAGTTCAACGTCTCGGTATAACACTTCCTTTGCAGACTTTCATTTGGGCTTTCAGGCAGTTCTGATCGGTGGGAAACTACTTAGGCGAATATGCCTCTGATGCATGAGCGACCAGGAACATTATGGACCGCATCAGTATATTCACATCGTTGGAAGCATCCAAGAAGCATCATCATTTGCAAATTACAATGCATTTAACACAGTTGCACTGGTTCCCGCCAAAGTCGCGTTCCGCAAGAAATGGACAGATGCAACCAGCCCTGCGTGTGCCTTTTTATATTGAAGGTCTGACCCGATTGGTGAGTCTTTTCTAAATGTGCATCTGGTGTGAAAGCATGGGTCATATACTGTTAGCAAAGGGACAGACTACGCCGGGGGATTGGGTTCCGACGAAACCGTTAACACTCATACACTATGGATAATTAAGGTCCGTTGTCTCCCGCGAACGTAGTAGACACTGTCTAATTATGGGACTCGTCATTTGGGCCAGCTCGTCTGACCGTACCGGTGCCATTCTAGAGTCTACCCGCTGCCATATTAAAGGTCCCTGCGCCCTTGCCAACTGACCCCGAGGTTACTGGCACCTGGGTGCTGACAGGGTTACGTTTGTGACAGCAATACGTGGTAGATCCACCGCGGGGTCCCTTCTCGGTGTCTTCTTAAGTGAAGTAATTTTTCCTTAAACAACTCCCATCTACTGTTAAGAAGACGTATCATATTCTCGCCGACCCAGTTTGTCGGCTCGACATTTAATGGAAGTCTTACCTCCAAACCGGTCTGCGAGCCTGGTCCTACTATCTGTAGCAACCTCCCGCACCAGGTTCCCTCCGGGAACAAGAACAGTTGCAGCCTCGTGAACGTGACTACAGCTCAGCGGCCGCTGCCTCCATCCAGGCGGCTGTGACCAGACGTTTCGTAACGTGTCTGATGTGAGGCGGCTTCTTAATCGCCCATCGTCCAAGGTCGCCAGAAAATTCTGATTATCTGTGTTTCTCGTTATTTACATCTACCACATCCTTCCCGCCTTGCTGACTGCCGAAGGAAGGAAATGAGCTGGGAGAATATCATCCGTTGGCCTGGTTCATGCCGTTTACACATCCCACCTCATCGGATCGCTTGTCCGCTCCCCAGTCATTAGATTCGTCCCACTGATCGCTATCTCTCAGTTGGCAACAAACCTCCCGTTCGAACCAAGGCTGGTCTTTAGGTTCCGAAACATTGTAATTCCTCAATGGAGTAAATTGCTATGATCCCATAGCTCCTCGAGGTCACCTCATTGTAAATATGGATGCTAGGCTTCTGTAGCCGTCAGGCTTGTCATAGGCTTGTCGACGATGTCGTTGACTTTACGGCGAACTTTGCGCTAGCCATGATGCTATGAAACTCTTAGAATCATCGCATAATGACAGATCGAGCTAGAGAATGGTATGTGCGTGTGATGGTAGTCCCCTTCTTGGCACAAAATTCGTCCGCCAATAGTCTGTGGCCATTTAAGTCGTTTACCACTCGTCGCCCAATGGCATCGCGATCAATTGAATTTTAGAGATTCTCTTGGGCCTGGACCTAGCCTATCCGGCCGTCTGTCGCACGTACGGTGCGTAACATGCCCAAAGCTGGTTTGCCGCCTGTGAGTTTCTTTGATGCATCGAGTGTTTTGAGGGCGATTTCGTTGGCTTTCGGCGTCCCCTTTCCTATATGTATATAGTTGGGAATTGAATATTTGCCGTCAATTTGCCGTGGCAGTGTTCGCGGACTTGACCTAAATTGATACTGCGCGATGTCCGAGTCCAAACAAGGCACAATACGTCCTCTTTCGTTTCGTCCATGTTCCCGAACCCGTTCGGTCTGCTTTGCAGACAATGCACCTTCTCATCCTCGGTGCGCGCAGCTCGCTTCAATGCTATTACTTACTACTGACCATGGAGATCAGGCATTGACTTTGAACCGGGCTTTCAGCACGAGTCCGACTTTGTTGGCAAGGCATAAACAGCCGAAAATCCGTGTTCCATCCAAGAAAACTTTGGCGGCCAAAGCAAGGAAGCGTGCGGCTAAGGCGCGCAAAAATATCTATGACTCGGAGAAGATGAATCTCCATGATGCCATCGCAGTCTTACGCGTACGCTTGCACGCGACTTTTCCCGTGTCCATCATTGACTCACTGTATCACTAGGCTGTCGAGGTTGCTAAGCCAAACGCGACTTATGAACTCTTTGTCAAGACTCAGATGAAGAGTGGAGTCGCAGTACCCAGGGGTCGTGTCAACTTACCTAGAGAAGCGAAACCCAGAACGGAGGACAAGATATTGGTGTTTGCCGAAGGTCGGCAGGCGGAAGAGGCCAAAAAAGCTGGGGCCCATGTTGTCGGTGGCCCAGAGCTCATTGACGCAGTGAGCTATTAATCACTTACTCCTTCCAGCCATGACTTACCGATGTGTAGGTTATCAACAACAGACATCAGGCCACAACGATTCTCTGTACAACTGCGTTGATACGAACCATCACCCCCAAACTTGGACGTGTCCTTGGACCCCTCGGTCTCATGCCTTCTGAGCGTAGAGGAACTGTGACAGATGATATAGCAGGCTACATTCAGCGCCTCTACGGCACTAGCGAGTGGAGAGCCGATAAGTCGGGTAACATACGAACCGCAATCGCAAAGGTATGATGCTTATGGTTGATATATCAAGCCTCATACTTATGGAACTCGAAGCTTCATTTCCCCGTGGATGATGTCGTAAGGAATGTTCGTCATTTCATGACTTCTGTCAAGCGAGTAACGGGGAACCAGAAGGACAAGGACGATAAGAAGGCTACCAAGCCTGGTGTGTTACATGATCTAGGCACTCCTTCCGAGCTGACCGACCTTGTTAGTCACAAATATAGCGAAAGTTATGTTGAGTTCGGGGCAGGGACCAGGGATCCAGATATCAGATTTCTAAGTAGCGGTTATAATAAGTCATGATGATAATGCCGAATAATTAATAATTGTCGTCATTTGAAGTGGGTTGATTTTGTCGTTCAGTCCTTCTCCCGCCTTGCTTCCAGGCGCTGTGTCCTATCTCTCCGGGACTTCAATTTCTTCTCCTTCAGAAACTCAGAGAATTCTTGAGTAGACGTATCTGGCCGTAAGCCTACTTTACTGCGCTTTCCTATGTCGGCGCCTCTGGTGGCAGATGTACCACCCTTGCGCTTGGCCCTTTGGGGTTGATAGCGATCCTGCGGAGTATTCTTGGGCTCGTGAGGGAACAAATCACCCCAGCTAGACTTCCTGGCATCATAATACTCTTGCTTGCCCTGGGACCTAGGAATCGTGATACGCATGATTTTACCTGGGAATCGCAATTAGTTTGTGTTAGCCACTAGCACTTCGCTTGCTTGCCCCTACCTTCGGGTGTGCAGCTATCCAGGATGACGTGCCCGCTTTTCTTCAACGGCGGAAATACCAAGCGAGGCCAATGATATGCTTCTAATCTTAAAGCAGCCTGAAGGGCGGTCTGTGACTGAGGGTCTGCGGCAACCATATCAGCAGGTTGCAAGGGACTCGAAGTCGATTCCTCCCGCTCGACCATGTCCACTGGCGTTTCCTCATGTTCCCCATGTGTCTTCAGCTCCTTCATAGATTTCATCGAAGCTGCCCTCGAGAGGATGTCTCTCATCCCCACTTCACCAAGTCTTCCTACCTTCATTTCACCGGCGGCGGGGCGCGGACCTCTGCGGATAGCGATATAAGAATAATCTACATCTTCATGACCGACACCAGAATGCTTCGTCCGCCTAATGAAGGACGGACGTTGAAGCCGTTGAGAGAAGCCACAAATCAGGTGAGTGGAGCCAGGATGATGGAGCGGACAAGCACCGTCATGAGGGCACTTAATTGTGCGTTAGAACAAGTTGGAACGGGAAAGTAAGACAGAAGTTCATACCGGCGCAACGACATGACAACCACGTGGTTGCGTACTCGAAGTTTCGCGATCATCAAGCTCTTTTCGGCCGGCTTTCAGAAGGTACTCCCTAGCTTCAGCAATTGACTCAAAACCGGCTTTCGTGCTGTGGTCTATGAGAACCTGGGCCAGGGTTTACATGGGTTGGACACGGTATTAGGGCAGCGACTTACAATGACATCTGCTCCGCTCTGCCACATTTCTTTGACAAGGGTTTTACGTGCCACTGGCGAGGGAAGGGATGACAGAGTGAAGGCGGAGAGTGCCAGCGTATTGTTGGGCTGCGCGTCTCTAGGTTCTTCCTCGTCGCTGAGTGCCCTCCGCCATTGGAGGTTGAGAGGGCCAAGGTCGACGTCTAGTCGGAGTTAATCAACCTTCTGTGTCAAAAGTAGACCGTCCCACCTTGAATTAGACGCTTTCCCATTCTAGCAAGGCCGTCGCGTTTTTCAATGCCAAGATACGATGTTAGCGTTGAGTTAGCCATTTTTGGTTCATCACCATCTAACAAAGCACTGGCTTGCTGAAATGCATACGAAGAGGCCCTGCGATATATCTATTTAGCTAAGTATCGGTACGAACATAAGGTATAACTTACCAAAGGCCACTGCCTATGCCAGCACCCCACTCGATAACATTATCGACGGTCCAGTTTGGCTCCAGTCTGTGTTTGAGGTGATCCAAGACGGAGCTGATAGCCGAAAAGTGGGCCGGGAGAGCAATAGCAGCAAAAGCAGTCCCGTCACGCTCGTAGTGGCGTTCTGCCTGACGTCGAGAGCGATACTTGACATCGTATTTCACGTCCCACGCATCTTCCGAAATATTGTCGGTCCTTTCGTCAGAGAAGAGACGTTTGGCATCGTGGTGGAGCCGGTGCTTGTCTGACTCTGCGGAGTGTAAGAAGAATGTCATGCAAAGACAAATGATACTCACCAAATATGATGGAATTGATAGATGACTGGAGTTCTAGCGGGATGATTACCGCCCCGACGCGCTGACTGCCAAAATGTGCTGCAGGGGACTTCCTAAGCGTATATTCATCATGTGGGTCATCTTCGGATAGTGAGATAGACTGGTCCGCAGTATCCACCGGGAAAGCCTCAAGCTCCCGTCGAGGCGCGGCTTGGGTATGTTTTGATTTATGTTGCTCCAGGGAGATGTCGACGTCCTTCAGCAGCGCTTGAAGACTTGGGTCCAAATTCAGAGGAGGATTTGGTTGGCTTGTCTCTACGGTCGAGGAAACATAACGACACAGTCGCTGCCTTGGACAGTGAGCAGCATTCTGCGTAAAAGCAGAGAAAGCCAGAAGGGGGCTGAGTCGATGGCGCATACGTTGTGGTCGAAGTGAACGAGGAGCGCCGAAGGTAGCGCCTCCCGGATTGCCTAACCTGGACTCAATCCCTGACCACATGAGCGAACATACAGAAGACAATGGCACCGACGGCGAGCACGCTGTTGGACGACCGACGAAGCGTGCAAGACTGGATGGGGTTGATACACAGTCGCCTATGACACCGACACATGATGGAAACGACCCCGACGACGATGAAGGCATCGAAATTGCGCCTGACACTAAGGAAGAGACTAAAGCATCTGACTTGTATCTGGATACTGTGGGTCATACGTCTTCGACTTCTGGCTCAAATTGTGAATATGAAGTATGCAGATCAACCGTACGGTGATGGACTTTGACTTCGAGAAAGTTTGCTCCGTATCTCTATCCAACATCAACATATACGGATGTCTTGTCTGCGGGAAATATTTCCAAGGTCGTGGCCGTAAATCATATGCGTATGCACATTCCATACACGATGACCATCACGTATTCATTAACTTGGAAACGACGAAGGTAGGTCGATGCCGTTTCGCGTCCCATTGCTATGTTCACCCCTCCTAGGTGTACGTCCTACCAGACGGCTATCTGGTATCAGACCCGTCGCTGGAGGATATCGCTTATGTCTTGGCACCCACATTTACATCCCCTCTCATCGCAACCCTCTCACCTCCCTCACCCAACCCCCGCCCGGCATACGATCTGGAATCTCGATCATACATCCCTGGGTACATCGGGTTGAACAACATCAAGAGAAACGACCACATGAATGTCATTATCCATTCGTTGCTTCACATATCTCCCTTGAGGAATCACTTGCTGCTATCAAACTTTAAAGGAAAAGAAACGGAGTTAGTGAAGCGTTTTGCCGCCCTAGCTAAGAAAATATGGAACCCCCGTCTTTTCAAAAGTCAAGTCAGCCCGCACGAATTCCTCCAAGAAGTAAACCGAGCCAGCGGAGGTAAGTTCCGACTGGAAGAACAAGGAGACCCAGTCGATTTCCTTGGTTGGCTATTGAACCGCCTCCACAAAGATATGGGCGGTACGAAAAAGAAAAACTCTAGTTTGTGAAAGCTTACAACTCCCTTGCTTGTCGCTGACCCATACCGATTCGCCAGGTATCATCTTCAGGACTTTCCAGGGCGAGCTCCGCGTCGAAACGCAACAAGTCCTTGTGCGTCCCGACTTGGGCGAAAATGAGCGCCCTCGGTTTGACATTGATCGCGGTAAGAATCTGTTGCCTTATCTACGGGTGCGGTTCACCGACATGGCAGAGCAGAGATCAAATCTTCGGTCTCGCCATTTCTCTTCCTCGCCGTTGATTTGCCGCCTCCCCCATTATTCCAAGATACCGTTGAGAAGAATATCATACCACAAGTCAGCATCCACTCAATATTAGCAAAATATGATGGGATTACGACACAGGTAGCCCCCCCTTAGCCCTTCCATATTCACTTTCCTATTGAACTCCACTACTCCCCATAGGAATCGGCTGGCCAACTTCGCCGGTTCAAATGTCAGCGCTTACCGCAATATATCATCCTACATTTCAAACGCTTCACGAAAAACATTTTTGTAGAAGAGAAAAACCCCACAATTATAAACTTCCCATTAAAGGGCCTTGACTTTAGAGATTGTGCGTGTACCCCGGATATCGATACCGGCTTTATCTAATCCGAGGTTTTGTGCTTAGATCTGGATGCTCCCGCCGGTCATCCATCAACAGTTTACGACCTTATCGCCAACGTCACCCATGAGTCAGTTGCGGGGACAACTCGAGACAAGGAGAACACAGTTTGGAAAGTACATCTCCGTGCTGCGGGTGGGAGTGGCGAAAACGAGAAATGGTTTATGATCCAAGATCTCATTGTGGAGGAGACAAGGAAGGAAATGATTTTTCTAGGAGAAACTGTGTTGCAGGCGAGTCCCTCACTAAATTATTATGTGCTTAGTAGCTTATTGCGTGCGGTAGATATGGGAAAGACGTGAAAACGCAAACGCAACAATGGATGTCGATACATAGTAGAGATGGGCCGCGTGGGATACGGCTGTCAGGCCCGGTCATCAGATAGTACATAGATGCGATATGGGTGGGACCTATGTTAGCACCGTGTACCTTAAGTGATGTACGCATAAAACCTAAATGTCAAAACTGCGCTTCTTCAAAGTGGCATTGGGCGTTACCTGTGACATTTAAGCAGTCGGTTGAGACTTGACTTCCGGAGAAACAGCGACAGATGACTTGGCCTGCTCATCCTGGACATGCGGCGTCAGGCTACATGGGTGATTTGGTATCAGAAAGCCATCTGAGTCGGTTCGCGCTTACCCGGTTTGACCTTGGTGTTTCTCAGCACTCAGAAGCGGCTGAAAGATGTAAATGCCTGAGAGGATGCCTGTTTCAGAGCGCCTATGAGTACAGGAATTCCGAATTTGCTACCCAAGTAGCTACCGGTAGCACCCGCAAGAAGAAATGGGATGGCTCGACGACCGAACGACATGCTAAAACTTAGAACAAGTGGGATGTACTTGTGATGCGTGACACATGTGACGAAAAGGGTGCTTCAAACACCGCGAATAATGAATTGGAATACCCAATTTGGTCAGCCTAATTGCAAGCGAGGTTGTAAATCTAAGTCTACGTCTCTATTGGAAAGTGATTTCTTGATCATTCATTCGCACGCAGCCACTGTGTGCCCAAAACGTCAACTTCGAACACGCCTGGAAATGAGTGACCGACCTCCAAAGCTTTCCTGCATGCTTCATCCTTAGCAGCGCCTTTGCTTGCGTTGCTACCGATACCTCTGGGTAGATTGTCGACTGTGCCCAGGCGTTAGATATAAGTGGATACTGTGAGGAGGTACATACTCTTGCAAGTAATGGTCCACGTAGGAGCGCTTGCCTGGTAGAAGAAGTCAGTCACTGGTGCTCCTCATACAAACATTGATCAACTCACAGGGCCTGACTTAGCTTCGAGAAATGTAGCGCGAGCATAACCACCGTGGTCGACGAGATCTACGGGCATGGTCTCAGACAGCGTAGAAGACATGGATGATAGAGGTTGACCAACAGTTGTTCAAGTTAGTTACGTTGCCTAAGCCAACAGTGAGCAAGGTCAAAATAAGGAGGGCAAAGAACACGCACGACCAGCCATTGTGAGCGATGAGTACTTGTTGAGCTCTTGTAGGATACGTACTACTGTAATGAAAAGGCTCTTATATAGCTTTTGTGCCCTGCATATCTACTATTTGGAGCTTGAAGGACAAGCCTTGCAAGCAAAACGAGCAGGTGGGTCGTAAGCATCATATCGCTCCGAAAGGGCGACTACTTACACTGCATGGATACCCAGCTCACGTCGTTGCAATGGACATCCTTCTACACCGAACTGGTTCAAGATAGCCCGCATTGCTCTGAAGGACGGATCGGAGGTTTACTAACCCGCATTTATCAACGCACCTCTAATCTGGGAAACACGTATGGTCCGCCGAAGGACCTCATTGGGATACATCTTGTGTCCGCCAGTAGATTTGGATGGCCTTGTTGCCCGTTCCATGAACGACATAAGTGGAAAGGCTAGTCACGCGCCCCCCTGGTGTCGGCGATGGAAGAAAATGACCGGGAGAACAGAACTTTGAAACTCGTTGCGCATGTAAATTCCTAGGGGGCTACGAACTGATGGCGGACCTTGAGATTTCAAATCAAATCAGATTGTAAAATCACCGAACTGTTGCAACGTTTTTGTTGGAATCAATGCTTAACGAATTTAATAACCGCCGGGACATACGGCGTGACTGGCGGACGAACCCCCTGGGTGGGATCAAGCAGTGTGAGAGCACCCGGTATAAACGATTAGATTGTTCGATAGTCATACGACCCCGCAACGTGAGATATGTTCTCTTTCTGATAATTATGCCCGCACATTACTTTCCGATCCTATAGGAGCACGTAGAATTAGGCTTCTTCAATTTCCGAGTCTGGGGCATGATGCCTAGGTTCCACTTTGACGGCGGGAGAGGCACCGTATAGTAGGCCCTGGGCACCTGAAGAGCATCGGAGAAAGATATTTGACGGAGGGCGCCGAAGATGGAATGATGCACCTTCTATTCTGTAGCAGGTGTAGTTTTGGCCCAAGCGATTTTGCGGGTCCAAATCATTGCGCCGTCCGAATGGGTGGGAACACCTTCGGTGTTAATGATCAGTGCTTCGATTTGATCTTCTCTCAAGAAAGCCTTCATTAAAGGCGAGTCATGTATTGCAAGGATTCCAACTAGTGAAATCATAAGTTAGGCGCTCCCAGAGCTAATCGAGTCCAAAACTAGAGATGCAACAAGGCCGAGAGTCAGCGAGTCCGGATCTGATGGCTAAGGTCACTCCTCAGCCTCCGCATCTTGTTGTAAAGATTGAAGCGCCGCAGCTGCTGCCTGCCTCCTGGCGACACCTTTACGACCGCCAGTACCAACGCCACGTGTCTGGCCGTCAACTGGAAACATTGGATTTGTCAACAAGGACGTGCAGAAGAAGGGCATATGCGAACTAACTTCGGCATCGAGCCGTCCACTGAGGCTCATGCTCAACCCCGCTTCGATGGAAGCTCCAAGTGAGGGAGGCAAGGCGTTTTTGACCTTGTAAATCTACAAGAATGAAGGTGTCAGCATCGACACGGAGGATAAACAAAGGGGTATGGTCACAATTGTTCAACGCAACTATCTCATCGTCTGTGGAACAAGTCAACGAAAGGCCAGGATACTACGTCTAGGAGGGACTTACCAGGCATTCTCGAAATTCTGGAGACCTGAGCTGTCTGGTGGGCATTTATATAGCAGAGGAGACAGTTACTGGATTCTATGGCAAGCACCATCCCATACATTGAAACGACCGGCTATTTCATTTGTGGGATCGATATCTTCAATATTTCAGGGACCCCAGAGTATGAAGGAATGACGAGGTTCGAGAAGTAATCCCAATGCTGGTGCACGGAGCTGGAGGAGGTGAGGACACGAGCCAGCCGTATGTCAAAAGAACCGCTATATGAATTCATCACGAATGGCTCAAGGGGAGTGTTTATCACTGGGCTGGGCTGCGGTGACAAAAGCAAGCTCGTTCAGGTCGTCTTGAGATTCGTTGATCCTTCTCCCGCAAAATCACGATGAACCGGTCCTGGTCAAAGCTATCGCTGCAGTGCATGTCTGGTTTTCCATGAGGATAGTGAGTTTGGAGATTCGGAACTGAACTACGTTAGTGTATGAGTTATTGGGCTGAATCACAAGTCAGGAGCACTAGCAGGCGCTACTCATGAAAGTTCATTCCCGCGCCACGAAGCTGAAGCCAAGCTACACGCCTTGTTTGCAAGTTGCTTGCGCATATTTGCTCACGGATGACCCTATTAATCCCCCTATTCGTTGTGCAAACTTATGGTTTCAAGTCCATTTAGCAAGAAACGAGATTCAGACGGCGCGTCGTGTGTATCTATATTAACAAACAGTACTTAGAGTCTACGCAAATTGATCTTTGATAGCGTAGAATGCCTCGCTCGCCAGTTCCATAGCCCGCTGCTTGGAACCCGCAGAGTAAGATTCCGTAAGGGCAGGTATATTGTTCACTTTGACCGGGTTTGATCAGATGAATCCACCAGCGAGGTGATAATCCCTACTCACCATACACCATAGCTTTCCACACCTGGGCATTCTGGGGTCCGCTTGGCTTAGCGTCGCATTTAACTTGTTTGTGGACGCTTTGTCCCCAGTTGTTGATAGCCCTGGTCCAGGCTGTACGCAAGGGTCAGAGCGCAAAACATATATGGGGAGAGGATACTGCACAATTATACGGGGGTGGAGGGGAATTCATGATGTTTGTGCTTTGCGCTGAGTTGCTCGACTTAGTATTCGTATAAAGCTGGCTGCAGGAAGGAGGCTCGCATCTTCTCTTTATATACGTTCGGAAGAGCTACTACTCATCCAAGCCTCAGACCTTTGCGGTACAAAGAACCGCTCAGTAGTATGGACAATTGTGAGCACAGACCTAAGCCCTCGATCCCGATGATACGATGTTCGCTGGTTTCGCTTTGCCTCATCAGTCGGAACGAAGGCTGGGTAACCACAAGGCTCAAGCGCGCTGAATTTGAGTATATCCATGAAGTTAACTTGCACTCGAATAAGTGCGGTTCGAAAAATAGGAAATTTCGACGAAGCTAGGTGCTGTAGTGAAACGGGAAAAGTGCGGGATGGGGTGATGGATATTAGAAAATGCAGCAAATATGGAGGAGTTTCTGCGCTCTTGATGCCGACTCGGAGGCTGGCAACGACCGAGACCACCAATGAGACAGTACGCTTGCCGTCACAAAACCGCCATACATAGACGGCCTATATCCATAGTATTTTTGCGTAGGAGGGGCGTGGGCTGGCGTATCTGGGGGTGGTGAGTGAGCCTCGGATAGAGAAAGTCAAAGGTATGACTTGCGTCAGCACCTTTGATGCATTTACAGGAAACGTATCTGGATGTAACCGCCAAAATAGGCGCCTGTATTCGGACGTTGGCGGGAGGACCGGGAGAAACGGTATATGATTTGACCTCGCATCGGGACTTTGGAATAAAGTAGATGACGCCCGCTATACCACAACGAAGATGAGGACGAAGCTGTATTAGGCTGTATTGCGGTCACAACTGCAAAGGGTCGCGTTCTAATCAAGGCACAAGGCCCTCTACAATGTCCTACAGGTCCTACGCACTTAGCTTTGTTGATACAACGCGCAAGTTTCACTAGGGTAGCAGATATGTGCAAAGCGGAGATACTCTTGATCTCGTGCGTCGGACCAGAATATGAAGAGCGTGGCGGAAATTGGCACTCCATGATCATATATGGATCGTCTAGTATGGATACGCTTCTTGGACGTGAAAAGGACCATGAATTAGCTTAGGAGGAGATACACGCTGCAGCGACGTTACGGCATGCGAGAGGGGCCTTGCAAAGATACGGCGGCTCGTTCTACATGAAACCAGTTGACCAGCCCATCGGTTTTACGAATCTATGAGGCAAGTGAAATGCGACTGGTAAGAGTAAGATCACTCGGCCGTCACACAGCATATCCGTCTACCGAAAGGACATTAAGAGCACGCGGGGTCAACAGCTACGAGATTCTCGTCTGCATCGAAAATACTTGGAATTGGGGAGGGCGTTCACGACGAGCGTGGCGAATGGGGCGCAGCTGGAGCCCGGGTTAAGCCAGTCAATCTGGATGATTAGCGGTGGCAGCTGACCGCCGATCCTTGATTATACCTCGCGCGGTGTGCACGGCAAGGAGGCGGTATTTCTTTCCCGGATGCCGGAAAGGCTTTGAGGACAGCAGGTGCTCAAGGCAGTTACCAAGGCGCATTCTCCAACGCGCAGTTCCTGACAGTGAATCATGTATGACCTTTTCATCCCAAAGAGCATAGAAAGCAAGCCCTCATAGAAACGTAGATGCTGTGAAAATGACGACTTGGAAGGCACAATCATGAGCAAACCTTCCGACGGGGGGAATTCAACCAGGGCATACGAAGGCGCCCTCGGGCTCGCATGTAAATCGGAGTGCTGTTTGACAGATCCGAGTGATGTCTCCAGGTCAGGTCAGCACGCGACGAGGGAATTTTTGAATGTATCGCGGTTGGCGGTTCGTATGTTGTGGTTATCAAGCAACTCCTCTGAGAGCCTTGAGTATGTAGTAAGCTGGATCGACATCGACGAACCAGGTACTCGCGGTTGAAGCGCGACATGGCCTGCGTTCAGGGGATTGAGTCGGAGATTGAATTAATGGCAGAGAGCGTCGGTGTTGGCCGGCACGCGAAAGATCATTCCATCAGAGGTCAGCAACCTGTCCAGCTTTGAGCTCCCTCCACAGCCTCCCCCTTCCCACAACCAGTTTTTCTTTCTTTCCTTACCCGCTCTTCACAATCCCCGTCCTTCTTCATCGTCGCCCTCGACGTCGACGACCTCTCATAGTCCCTCGTCTTTTCGCCCAGGCACCCTTTCCCACGCAATTTCCACCTAAGCCATTGGAATCTCCGCGCTTCTTCTATTTTTTCTCACTGTTCAAAGGTTTGCCCAGTATTCTCTCCGTTCCTCCTTCGCAACGCCTCATTCTTCGCTTTTTCAATCTTCATAGAGGAAGAAGTCATTTAGCTGATCTCCGTTAGCTTCGCAAGTCATGTCGCAAAATCAAGGAGACATCCAGGAGCGGATTGCTGCTGCTCGAAGAGAAGCGGAGAGTTTAAAGGAAAAGATTCGAGCAAAGAAAGAATCCTCAGCAGACACCAGTTGTGCGTTATTTCCACTTCGCAAATCAATTAGTTTGGCTAAGATTCGGTCCTCGATGAATGACAGTGCGCGCTATGGCTGCTGAAGTTGATCCTCTGCCCAGAATAGTTATGCGCCCTCGACGGGCGCTGCGAGGGCATCTTGCCAAAATTTACGCTATGCACTGGGCCGCTGACCGTCGACACCTCGTTTCGGCGTCGCAAGATGGAAAGCTCATTGTCTGGGATGCTTACACAACCAACAAGGTCCACGCAATTCCTCTCCGATCCAGCTGGGTGATGACTTGTGCTTACTCACCATCGGGCAATTTCGTCGCTTGTGGTGGTCTCGATAACATTTGCTCGATTTACAATCTGAACAACAAAGATGCTGGTGCCAGCGTTCGTGGCGCTCGTGAACTAAGCGCACATTCGGGTTATCTCAGTTGTTGCCGCTTCATCAATGACCGGCAAATCGTGACCAGTTCGGGTGATATGACTTGTATGCTGTGGGATATCGAAGCTGGTGTCCGTGTGGTCGAGTTCAGCGACCATACCGGTGATGTGATGAGGTATGTGTGTTGTCACATATAGCCAACATTTCCCCATGCTGACATGCGTTCATCAGTCTATCCCTTGGCCCCAACCAGAACGTCTTCGTTTCGGGTGCCTGTGATGCAACAGCAAAACTTTGGGACATTCGAAGTGGCCGTGCCACTCAAACTTTTACCGGCCACGAATCCGATATTAACGCCGTTCAGTCAGTTATCTCTTCCTGCGTTGTCGCTTCATAACCGACCGTGTCTGCATTAGATTTTTCCCTAACGGTGACGCATTCGCGACTGGATCGGACGATGCTTCTTGCCGGCTGTTCGATATTCGGGCTGACCGGGAGTTAAATGCATTTACACACGATAACATTCTATGTGGCATTACCTCCGTCGCATTTTCAATCTCTGGTCGCATCTTATTCGGCGGTTACGATGATTGGACGTGTAACGTTTGGGATACATTGAAAGGCGAACGTGTCGGAGTACTAACGGGACACGAAAACAGAGTAAGTTGCTTAGGCGTTAGTGCCGATGGTATGGCCCTTTGCACAGGTTCCTGGGATAGCACGCTCCGGGTATGTTTATTCCATTAAATGGCTACCTGCCGTTGAGCTCATCCATTTTTGTAGGTTTGGGCATAGTCAATTCTGTTCCCTGTTATATGTTATTCTACTCAACCTTTCACCTCCATCCTCTCAAGCACCGCTACACGCCTCTGCCCCTCTCTTCTCTTCCCTTCGCATCCCATATCTGTCTACTTATATGAAGCTTACTCACCCGCGAGCCGCCATCGACCTGTTTGGAATGGACGCCTTTGATTCGGTCTTTACTGCGTACTGCTATTATCGCACTTCTCTAGCCATGTTACCTGGTGGGCAACATGTATATATATATCTCTGCACGTATTCCTTACAGCTCCAACCCTAACTGTCTTCTGTTTTCCTGTCCCCCTCTCTTTCCGGTCTTCGTAAATAACGGCAATTCTATTTCTTAAGGCATGATAGTTGGAATTCCATATACCTGTACATTCATTATTGAGCGCCGTCACTATCTCTTTCGTTGAATCGGTTTTGAGGAGTGTTAAGAGGTAACTTGGAAAATATTTGGCTTCATACGGGCCTGATTCGCTAATGCGACACGTCGACTCGCCTCGCGCCCAGAATTTGTCACATCTTCGGATGCTTGTATACTTGGGCTCAATCCTCATTCACATCTAAACGCGCTCGGCTGTTGATTTAACCTACTCCTGGACGTGTTCTCGTGTAGCTGAAGCCACATTGTCCCCAAATATGTCCGAAGACGACCGCGCAGCCAAGGCAGCGAGAGCGAAGGCGTTGGTGCGCTCAACCACTCTCGTCTTAGACAGCGAGTTGACCCAGCTGACTTGTATGCTATCCTGTGGGCTGTAGTTGAATAAGAAGAGGCAGCAACAGAAGAAGGCAGCCGGTACACCAGCGAACAACGCAACGGACTCTCCATCCTCACCCGTCATCAGCCCGCCTGCCTCTCGGTCATTTACACCACAACCCTCGGAGTCACCAGTACCCTCTGAAACGCGGGTGAGTCCACCAACTGGCTTTGAACCTGAATACCGGGATCCAGCAAGCCTGTACGTGCATAAATGAATTGGATATAACCGACTAAAAGTGACCGCTCTAGGTTTGGCGACTCTAAGGATGATAACTGGCTATCCACTCTTCCAAGGGTGGAATCTACTCCAGCACCCACAAAGCCAGATACCACACCTCCATTGGCACAGGCTCCTTCATATTCCAATTCGCAATCCCCCACCAGCGTGAATGGTGCCGCCTCACAGCCGCCTCGCGATGATGGAGCCTTGAAGGCACTCCATGCCGAACGAGAGTCCTTGCTTGCCGAGGTAGACCGGTTGAACGGGTTGCTGTCAAGTGCGTATCCTTCATATGATCCAGTATGAACGCGTCGACCTAGCTGCTGTTGGCACAGACCTCCGGAGTACAGAGTCCAATCTAGTCAAACAACAGGAGCACTCAAGACTACTGGAATCCCAGATACAGCAATTGCGGTCTGAGAAAGACGCCGCCTTCAGTACGGGAGAAAGTCAACAGCAGACTATTTCTTTCTTGGTTTCCGAGAAAGCGAGTCTCACAGCTGAGCTTGAGCGACTCAGCGACGTGGAGCAAAGTCAGTACCACGCTCAAATGCGCATCTATGCCTAGTTTCATGCAATTCCGCAGATGCCCGTGAAACCGCTTCGTTGCTCGAGCATCAGAAGGCTCAATCCGAGGCCCTTGTTGCACGTGTAGGCCAGCTCACGGACGAGGTTCGCGAGGCCTCAAGAAGCGTCGAGGAGCACCAGGCCAAAGAGAAGGAATTATCTGATAGATATCGCGAACAAGTCAAGTTACCGGCTCCGCTGCTCTTTCCTCGTTGCTTATCTTAGATACAGGAGCGAGAATTGCAACTCGCTAATGGGACTATCAAGCAGCTGGAGTCGGAGTCTGCCCAGCATCTACAGCGTGTCCGGGATCTCGAAGAGCGTATACAGAGTGATGACCGTGTTGAGCGGTTGGAGGAATCTCTGCAAAATACGCGCGACCGAGCCGACGAGCTTGAGCTGAAGCTGACGAAGCTCAAACAGGTATGATCAACCACAAATCTCAAAGAGTAATCCACCCTCATTTCCATTAGACGCATCAACACCTTAAAACCGACTATGATGGACTCTCCTTACAACTGCAGACCACCCGTGATGCGGAAGCCTCGGCGCGCTTGCAAATTACTGACATGGAGACTCAGCAGACCAATCTACTCTCCCAGATAGCCGCTGCTGTTGCTGAGAAGGACACCCTCGTTCATGATAAGGCCGGCCTTCAAACTCAGATTCACTCGCATGAGGGCAGAATCAAGGAGCTGCGGGAGAAGCTTGACGCGGCCACTTCGGAGTTGTCCAGCGCGTCCCGCCAGTTGAATGCAGCGCAAACCGATGCTCGTAATGCTATTCGTCGAGCCGAAGATGCGGAACGAACACAAGCTGACCTACAAACGGAAGGCACTAATCTCATGCGATCTCTGGATGAGATGCGGCCTAAAATTGTGGAACTCACAGGTGTTAAGCTCGAATTGGGAGAGAAAGTTGAAGCGCTGGAGCGAGCCATCAAGAATCGGGACGTGACTATCGGCGAGCTGGAGTCCGAAGTTGACGACTTACGAGAACAGAAGGAGGATGCGGCCAGAAAGTTAAACATCGCATTGGCCTCGAGAGAAAAAGATGAAACACAATCCCAGGATAGGTTGACAGAGCTGCAGAAAGCCTACTCTGAATTGCAAACTGAGCTCGAGTCCGCGATGGCTAGCGTTCGTTCCCTCGAGCTAGAGAGAGGTGGTAACCATCAAGAAGCTACTCGCCGCCTCGAAGAAATCAGTAATCTAACAAAGGTGTCTAAAGTCCAAGCCGAAGAACTGGTAGCTTTACGCACCGAGTTAGAAGAGAGACTGATAGAACAGGTAAGCAATTTAGGCGTGCGCACGTCCGCGACCACATCTAATGGCTCCTTAAGGACGAGAACCAGGATCTATTGGATCGTATCCAGAACGAATTGGAGTCACTTCGTAACGAGCTTGCTCTTCGGGACGAAGAGATTGAGCGTTTGCGCCAAAATTCTTCCCCCGCAAAGTCCGATGAACCACACGCGCTTGACGACGAAATGCTCGACTCCCTCCGGCAGCAACATGCCCTTGAGTTATCCGCAGCTCAGTCTACTGTTCGAGCTCTTGAAGAATCCGTGTTCGAAGCTCAATCGAGGGCTCATGCATTGCAGAAGCAGGTTGGCGCCTTGGAGGAGCAGCTCGCCACTCAGGCCCGCTCGGCCTCGAGGTCCAGTATTCCAAGACCGTTCTCACCGTCGAATGGTGTACCTTCAAGACCGTCAAGTCGTGGTGGACACACACACCGACCCACAAGTAGTCTGTCCGCTCCGCCAATTACTCGTTCAGTCTTCGAGCAACATCTCAGCCCGGAGATGCTGCACAAACGCAAAGTCAGCTTATCCATGCTCAAGGCTCGTATCGAGAGTGAAATGGCTGCCAATCTTACACCACCGTCACGGCCAATGTCGCCTGCTCTCGGCGGTTTACCGCCCATACAAGAGCCAGATCATCCACATCTTGGTCATGCTCGCAGCAACTCACAACACTCCCATTTCATTGACGAATCTCATGTCTTCTGGTGTCACGCATGCACAGGAGATCTTGTCGTGCTATGATTTACAACTCGCTCTAACGGTGATTAATATAACCTATCCAAGGTTTTCTGTGATTCGTAGTGGTATACTACAAGATGTGCTAATGAGAAAGATGATTCATGAGATGTACAGAGATTGGACGGAAAAGCAACCAAGATGAGATGGAATTAGAGACCGTGAAAGTTTGCGATGGAGTAATCAAAAGAGGAAAGATTCCCTGGGACTCGTCAATATAATTGACCACGCTTCGTGCGAAGGGTGCGAAGCTTTTGCAGAAGGTCCTAGTGGCAGAAGGTGTTGGAACGGACAGCGTGTGCAGGCGGAAATAACGCTTACCTCGACTTCATCGGGGTTAAGAGTCCCGCGCTTGCGCTCATCCTCCAACCCCTTCTCAATGCTCTCCAAAATATCATGAATCAATTCCCGATAATTAACGCCAAAGAACTGCGTCAACTTCGCTGCTCTTCGCCTGCGAAGCTGGAAGTCCGTCATTTCGGGTTTGGGTGTCGTGATGCTAATCATGCTGGCTCTATTGTTGTTGGTGTCCGTTGAAATGCTGGAGATCGTGAATTCCGTGGTTATTGATGCGATGGAAGTCCTGGCGGGGAGAGAACGGCGGCGCTCGGATTTGATGGATGCGGTTGATAGACGGCGGTTGGGAGGAAGGGGAATGGGGGAACGCGAAAATTCTTGCAGTGACGAAGGTGAAGGGCCGGGAGACAAGTTGAGATCGTCGTCGCCGGAATGAAGGTATTCATGTAATTCAGCAAGGGATTCTTTATCATCCTGAACATAAAATGGGTCAAAGTCAGAGCGAAGGGAGAGAGGAAGCGAACAACGCACTCTATCGATAATATCATTAAGCGAGTTCAAGGAATGTTGGTAATGAGTGTACACTTGTGACCTAAGTATGGCAGGATTGAGAGAGGGTGAGATCGACGCTAGGGGACCGTCTGGGGATGCCTCTGCCTTATTCGGGAGGAGAGCTTTGCTCGACTCTGAGGTTCCAGGACGACCAGACTTCCTGAGTTTAGGCTTCGGATATGGGAACTGACGACCTTTGGTATTTGTCGATACCTTGACAATTGGTGAGGAGGGCTGGGAGTCAGACGGGGATCCCACGATCTCTACTCGAACCGGTGCAACAGGGAGAGATGGAGATGGAGCATGACGGGTGTGGTAGAGTTTTTGGGGAGGAGCTTCACCGAAGACCTAAGGAAAACCCGACGACCGTCAATGCGGTGAGACGCACAATGGTAGGCAAATCCACTCACTCGTTCCATTTTCTGGGCCCTTTTCACATTGATAGCCTTCTCCCTGTCATTCAAATCCTCCTTCAGGCGATCCAAATCGTCAGACCAGGAGGTAGGAATAGCGGCAGCGCTACTACTACGTCGCCGTCTCAGCCAGATCTTCCTCGTCACTTCATCGGAGGGGAAAGGCATGGTTGGACTATCGAGTCTGTTTGAGCCTAGATCTGGGTTGGCGGCAAATGTAATCGGCGGGAGCGTGTCTGCTGGGTCTCCAGGCAACCCGAGGGCAAGATTCGTGGGCACGCGTGAACCTAAGAAGCGATGAAGTTTCGCAAGCTTTTCCCGTTTGCGCCTTCTTTCCTCCTCAACCTGTTCTTCTGGGGACATATTCTCATAAAGAGATTGTGCCGCTGACGGAGCCCGGCGGCGTCTGCCGAGTGACTCGCCTCCGCCGGGCATGATGGCAGCGTTATTAGTGGTGTTTAAAAGGCCATGATCGTTGTCATCAGGTGAGGCAGGTTCCTCAGCATCTGATAGATCGATAAAAGACGTTGGAGTATCTGGACGTATCTTCTGATCCTTGGCCTTCTGATGCAGCTGGTGAACCCAGTCACCGGTGGGGGCGCCTTCTTCAGTACCAATCTCAATTGCGTGATCAAGTTCGGACTCGTGGCTAGTGAGATCGTCGTGACTGCTCCTTCTATTCGAGTTACTACCTCCACTCAAGAACGAGGTTTCATCTGGCGGTAGGGGATTGGAATGTCTGCGGCCACCGACGGTTAGGTGCAGGGTACGCTCTGGTGGAGGCCATGCAGACGTAAACTGCTCCTTGGCCGGGGACAGAGCCTCTCCGATGGATATAGAGGCCGATCCCCTGCTATGCTGAACACGCTGCTTCAATGTCTGGCTTTGCGTGGTAATACACTGCTGATTCAGCGCCTCCGCACCCGGTGGCTGTCCGAACATCTTGGCAAGCTTCTGGGACTTCCAAACGAGCTCAGCACGATCTTCGGGGTTGAGGAGGTTAGTGGTAGAGGGAAGGCCATCGGTAGCAGCTCCTACGTCGAGCGGAGAAGGCAGTGGTGATGGTCGAGGGGAAGAGAGCAGGCGGGTAGAGATTCCAAGAGGAGTAGTGGGACGGTTAAAGATGGGTTTGGGAGTTGTGGGGATAGGGGGCTTCGGCGAGCGAGAACGGCCCCGGGAAGACTTCTTGAACATAGCGTAATTAGAAGGTTGCTTAGTATCTCCTTCCTCAATATGAACCCGAGCCTGGGCAGGAGGGGTATGTGAGGTCGTAGGATCTCCCTGCTCGGTAACTATAGGTTGAAAAGTAGTTGTCTGCGGTGTCGGGGAAATCATGTCAATGAACGACTCGCGATCTGAGTCACTTGGTGCCGAGGTCGTCGACTGTGCGCTGCGATGACTGCCCCCCATGAGATTCCTGAATGTCATCCTGTCCGGGGGAACGATGGGAGATAGGCGCAGAGGTGGTGTAGAAGATGATGGGTGGTGGTGTGATGGTGGGTATATTGTACTTGAAATGCTGATTCTGTGGTATTCGTCGGCGTTGGCGTCGTTGTTGATGTTGTCCTCGTCGTCGAAGTAGGAGGAAAAGGAACGAGCTGGGCTGTCGACGGAATACAGGGATGCGGTCGACGGAGCGATCGAGGGGACTGAAGAGTGATACGCGTGGGAAAGGTATTTTGGCTGGGCAGAGCCTCGGTCACCAGAGTCCTCATCCTCCGCTGTCCGCTGCCTACGAATGTCCATCACCGGTGTCTCACTTTGATACAGACTTGTGCCACCTGTCGCGTTTCACTCAGCGTTTTGCAAAGGCAAAGGAAAAAAAACGAAAGACAAGGTTATATGAAACGGAGAAGGACCCTCAGCAAGTCAAGCTATAGCTTGAAACTCTTCGACTTGAAAGTACAAAGACGGGGAGACAAGAGAAAAAGTGTCAAAAAGCAAACTCACCCAAGATATTATTCCTTCCGTTCTTAGATGCCGATGCCAACTTGCCTCCTGTAACGAAATTTATCCCTCGTGCCAGTTTCGAAGTGACTTCCGTTCGTTCTGTTCCGCTACTCGTACTGGGTCGTCGATTCAAAGGAGGTGGGCTGATCTTGCTATTTCGCTTCCCTTTCGTCTTGCTTATACCAAAGAATTTGTCGACTCTGGCTAACGTTGCAAGCGGTGATGACGGTTGTGAACTCGCTTCTGCAAGAGGCGATGGTTGCTTTCGATCGTTATCGTGCGATCTTCGGACATCACCCGGTGATCCAGGCGGCGAACTCTCTTCTGCTCCTGGCACAGGTCCCGAATACGAATACGTCCTCGCCTGCGGACCAAAATCGGCTGGGAGAAACCACCCATCTTTGTCGGCATCTTCGTGAATCCCGGGAAGCCTGCTCTGGCCTTGCATGTATGAACCCTCAAAGGTTGGCACGGGGTTGATATATGGATTAGCAGTTGGATTAAGTTCTAGGTCTACCGCATTGTTCTCGTCCTCGTCCTCGTTCTTCTCCTCGATCTTATACTTTGGAACGGTAGATCGCGGTCTTTGGCCCCTTCTCGGAGGCGGAGGGAGTCCGCCTTCGGTACCACTTGAAAACGAAAACGCCCCGTCCAATGGTGAGATAGGAGTCACAGCACACAACGGCCCCGGCCCCTCTTCCTTCACTCGACGCGCTTTCTTGCTGTACTCCAGCATTGCCTCCAGATTGGGCGAAATAACCAAAGAATATGGGCCATGGCCGATTGTCGCCCGCTCCTCCATATGCCGTTGCAGTTCCTCCTGCGAGGCAGCGTATCAGTAACTCCTGAGGCCAATGATAGCGTGCCTCGCAAAGGATGACTACGCGCACATACCTCCTAGATACTCGTTCGACAGAGTTGATGGATAGGATGGCTACCGGGTGGATGGGTATCGGTGGTTCTAGAGCTTGGGTATTCTCTCCAACCGCAAGGGCATTCGACGCATGCACAAGATGGGTTTTGCTTGACGTTGCCTCCTCTCTGATGGTAGGATGAGATGGTTGCTCTGAGTGATGCGGGTTGCGAGCTTGTATAACAGTTCGCGTCTTTAGGGAAGAATGGATTATCCCCTCGACAGCTGTCGAGATGGTTCTGTGAGATTGATGTACGGTATCTTGTGTTCCCTGATATGATATACAAGGTCAGTGCTGTACGGCGGCACAACCTCGATATTACCAAGGAGAAGGGAGATAAATTGGCGAATGCATCATCAACTCACCTACGAGTCCGTCAACAACTTCACTCACAATGCTCTCCTCACGCGAACTGAGGAAATATGTGAAGAATTTCGATCGCGTGAGCGCCCAAGCAACGCCCGAGAGACCACGCTTGAACGGAGCTTGTCGCTAAGAGGAGGTGCGTGTTCGATTCTCCCGGTCTCGACATGTACATACGCGTTTCAGAATGATTTCATCTCCAGTAGGGATTCGAAGTCCTTCCCCCATGCTGTAACCGCTTCCAAATATATCCCAAAACGCATCACAATTCAATTTCACCGTTCACACATTGCAGTCGTTGACGTTGAGTCCCGAATAACATTTACATACCTCAAATATGGAGGGAGGCATTGGCATTGGGATGGGATTGTAGCCTGAAATTTCTGTTCCCTTCGAATTCTAAACTCCCACCTCGGGCCGTCGGGGATGATGTAACCCCACCAATACCGCGATGAAATTCCTCGCGTTGTGATTACAGTTAGGGTAAGCCATCAATCAAAGGCCACATCAACACAACTGTTATCTCATTCGCTGGGAAACCCTGACGTGTCATCAGGATATCCCTCGATTGTGGAAACGCAGGCGCACCTCGAGGCTCGATGCCCACAGAAATTACTACGTGTGTACATGTTCTCGCCTTGATTTGAAGGCTGCGGACGTTGGCCAGTGGTGATTCAGTTGCTTGCCGTAGGGCCTGGGCACGAGCATGGGTACTACCGGCACGGTGGGATAGGAACGATTACCAAGTATCGAGGATCGTCAAGCATCGAGTCAACAACATTCCACCACGGCAGCACCTGTCACTCCTAACCCCACTGAAGCCACTTGAAGCCCGACAAATACCCCCAAGCCTATTACATGGGACCATCACTAGAACGTTACTGCCACCTGTACCGCAATCAAGGGTTATACACACTGCGAGAGCGACGGAGAGTCACCAATGGGAATATCTGTGGCTTCTAGACTCTGAAAGAGACTCGAATAGTAAGGGCGGTAAGCTCCAAAGGCTGGGCCTGTGGAAAGCCAACACGGCTAAGATGTCCATGCAACTCTGTTCAGGAGTATATAGGGGCCTTCATTTGGGTGAACATTAGGCAAACAAAATAGCATAGGGAAAGCATCAGAATTACTATGTATATCTAAGTATGTGATAGAAGCCACTTACTTGCAGTAAAACTTTTTCCTCCCACTTCAGTCGACGAGTATCGACACGACGTTTCTTCCTGTTGGTGCTGCATCGATGCATCAGCACGATGTTCATCCCGCCACTCCCTGCCGACTCTCCTCGAAGCCGCTACGCTGCCTTTACCTGCGTGTACAATACTTACCACACACATGATATCCTGCCTACAGTCCCTGTCTCTTCATCTTAATTTATGGGAGAGTGATTGTTGTTCGTAAGTGAGCGATGAGTGCCTGGGTAGTTGCGCTCTACCCCTTTGAAGTGGCCGCCCCTCTGGTTGGGAAGGATTTCCGTCGTCCATTGCATATGCTGGCTGCTAGGAGGAGGCGACGGACGCACGCGCCTGGTCAACCTACAAATGCGCACAGTCAAAAGGGGTTAAAGGAGTACCCAATATTGGAAAAGAGAAACCCTTAGTGGGGGACGAGCGTATTTGCCTTCATAATGTACGTCTATGTTGGACGGTGAAGATGTATCTCAGTCCGCAAAGGTCACTCCAACAGCTGCAGGGGCCTGGGCACCCTTGATGAGACCCGAGGGCGGGAGATCGCAACCTTGTCCAACCTGTACGGCTGCAGTCCCGTCCTCTAGCTCGACGTCTACACCCCACGTAGCTCCATCAGGCTCCATTCTTCCATACAGAAAGCGCACAGTAAAGTCTGTCGGGAAATGGTGGTGTGCTGGAAAGCGGAAGTCCTGTATCTAAGTCTCTCAAGTAGGTATTGAGAAAGAATGTTGGGGTTACTGTAAATGATGACAGTGGTGGAGGGTGATGAAATCAATGTGCAATACTTGTTCAATACATAGCTTGCCAGAGCGAGACCTAACCAAACGGACCTGGAGAAGGAAACTAAGCCCAGCTACCGTAGCCAACGCTCAGCGCCATCTTTGTGTGAATTGAGACGTTCTGTAATAACTTTGTCAGCCTTTGAAATATTGGTCTCTGCTGAAGCAATGTCATCGATAAATACGGTTGCCTATTAACCCCCTGGACCCCTAGCCGACGATCTCGCTATAGGGTCCGAATCAGAGACATTTGTCTAATGGTGCGCAAACAGTTGTACATTACATGTACACGGTTTCCAAGTCGTGATTTCCGCAAGCGATCAAGGCAGATATCAACAATGTTCATTAGTGCGGTGTAGATTGCGAGACATGAGTGAACAGATGTGCGTACTATGATTATCGTAGGTAGCAAGCAAATGGATGGGGTGGGATAGATAGGGATAAGAAGAGGTCATGATCAAAGACGAGGGTCTCCAGGCCGCTCGTAGCCGGAAGTCGTGAGCATTAAGGTAGATGGGGTATTAAAACGAGGTGGCGCAGAGGCTATGAGGACGTTGACAGTATGTATATATGGATAATGAAGTGCTGTAATGAGTGGGAGGAGCGAGTATCCGAAAGAATACTGCAATGCATAGGTAGAAAGGTGAGACTAAAAACAAGAATGCAATGTACAACGCAAGATGACGTGGATAGCAAACGATGCAAACGATCGGGGGATTAGGGTTAGAATATATGATCAGTGGATAAGTGGAACGATGGAGGGTGGTGAATGATAAGGGAGGATGGATGGTGGATGAATGGATGGATGTAAGGGGTTCCAAAAGTAATGTAAGGTATAACCATGTACAATCTACATTCGGCAAAAAATTCCAAAAATTCCAGCAAAAATACTTATACAAACGGCGTGAAACCGCAAGAAGCAAAATAAAGGAAAAAGGGGCCTCAACAACAACGGAGAACCCACGAAGCTCTAAACTCTCAGCTTCTTCATCAACGAATCCATGGTACGAGGCGACGAGTCTAGCCTGTCGGCGTTGGCGGATGATCTACCCACGTTCATCGGTCAACCCCGCCAACCACACCTTCAAAGCAAAGTGAACTCCTCCCTCTACCCCCGCCTCCAACACCACATACCCTCTCCTTCCCACTGCCCATCGACCCAGAGCGTATCCTCACGATGATGCCAACGCTTAAGCTCAAGGCTGGGTCTTCTGTGAGACTTGGTGAAGAAGCCGATGAGGGTGTGGGTGACGTGGAAGATGGGAGCGTTGGTGAGGACGATTCTGAAGGGGAGGGAGAGGAAGTGTCGACAGGTTCGGTATTCGTCGGGATATCCAAAATCTTCGACTCCGCGCTAACAATCGTCACAGACGCTCCTACACCTCCCTTCTTAGTGATAGTGTTCCTAACCGCCTTCAGCCTCAAATAAACCGGATTGGCAATCGGTCTGATATAGGCATGTTGTACCGCAGGCGGAGACGGCGTGGTTGATGAAGTCAACGCCGACGTGGTGGTGGTAGAATCGGCTTCTACCGCACCTTCCTTCTTCGAAGGTGTCGGAGTAGCCGGAACGGTGGGTGCAACTGGCGAAAGGGCGTACTCTGCCGAATGCGCGTAGGGTGAATACCCTGAGTATCCTCTACGTTGCCAGGCTCTTCCCCTCCCTGTACTAGTCCCACCCGTTCGTACACCATCAGTACGTGTACTGGTAAACACTTTGCGCCCTCTAGGTATAGTAGCAAGCGGTATATCCACAGCGTCGATATCCACCACGCCATCATCCTCCATGAACCTCGGAGACGGAGGATCCAGGGAGGGAGAGCCAGATGATAGTGGCGATGATGTCGATGGGGAAGGAGGTGGTGTTGGCAGAATAGCGACAGTATGATTTCTCGTCGTATGAGGTTCGAAAACTCTTAGAACATCCTCTCTAGATGCTCTATACCCGCTTCGCATCTTACGAACCCGGACTCTCCCTGACTTCCCGGCGGGTCTAGGTTGAGAGTTGGTTGGGTGATGAGGTGAGGATGGGTGGTATTGGTAGTTGGGAGCACGTCTGTAGATGTGTTCCTCTCGAACACCCAGATTCATCATACCCCTTCCCTGTATGCTTCCCTGGACGCCAGAAAATCCGTACCCTGTGTACCCGCTCCCACTCATACCCATACGCGACATCACCCCCATCCCGCCACCAGAATACGAAACGATATGAGCAGCTGAACTGGGGTGACCAGGGGCAGATGGAAGACCAACAGCGGCGCCTCGCCGTCCGCTAACACCATAAACCACACCACTCCGTCCTTGTCTTCGTTCTCTTTCTCTTCCTCGTTCCCTCTCTCCCCCTCGGGCGTCATCAATGCCTCGCTCTTCCATGGCTCTCCTCTTCCGCGCTTCCTCACCACCATAATAATCATCACCGTCATCCATCATCCCAACAACCGCATTCACATAAGCACTATTCAGCTGGCTAAAACTCTGCAGCGCCTTCCCGATCTGGGATAATTGTGTGGTAATAGAGATCAAGCTGAGGGACGATGGGAGGGAGTAGTATGTCGATGAAGGGGGAGATGGCGAAACTAAAGAGGGTGACTGGGAGGATTCCATCGACGAGAATGAAGAGAGCGAGGTGGGCATCGTGTCTTCATCCAGGGATGTAGACGGAGACAAATATACCGCATTTGAAAGAGGGCAGTCCTCCAAACGCACGGGAAACTTTTCCAAATGCCTCGGACAAGAACATCTAGCCGTCAGCTTAGCTTTGCCCTCTACTCCATCAAGAACCGGATTCGCATGCAAAGGCGGAGCGTTGACAGCGTCATTCGTCGAAGTTGGACGGAGCCAAGACCTCCAAGAGAACGCTAAAATGAAAAGGGACAGCGGATGAGGAAACTTCGTACAGATAAGGGAGTTCACGAGGAATGGACTTACCAGAGGTCTTCGTCTTGGCAAGTGGAGATTGGTTGAAGTATGCCTTATTATCATCGGCATCCAGTGACGGAAGTGAAGCGGGTGAGTTAGATGGAGACATCGATGGAGGTGACGTGCAAGGGGAGGTAGAAGGCGAGGTTATTGGTGATGAAGAAAGACTTGCTTCTGATGATGCAGAGGAATCCGACGATGATGACGATGAAGAAGAAGAAGAGATGGATGATGTCGACGATGGGGCTGGTATACTCGGAGCAGATTCAGCGTCGGTACGAGGTGGTGCCAAATGCAATGTTGTAGCAGACGCAGCATAACTCCGGAAAGCCAGCCACAACCCAGAACGTTGTTTTGTAGGTGCGGTAGACTGCGGTGAAGATGGCAGGGTAGCTGCATCCGAGGCAGACGACAGTGCCGTAAGGTATGCCTTCCTACTCTTGCATACGTCACAGGAACCATGTCGAGCCGACTTCCTCTGAATCCTCGCCTGAGATACCTCGTGCAAACCCTCCGACGGTTCGTCAAGTAAAGTAGAGAGCAGAGACAACTTGGTCTTTCTCTTCTTGTGGGCGCTGGACATGGACA
The DNA here is from genome assembly GCA_017312325.1 of Pleurotus citrinopileatus. NCBI lineage: Eukaryota > Fungi > Basidiomycota > Agaricomycetes > Agaricales > Pleurotaceae > Pleurotus > Pleurotus citrinopileatus. The sequence continues at coordinate 938,042 of BHFW01000018.1, read as the reverse complement.
TTGAAGGGGATGGAGATGAAGACTTGTGTGTGGGGAAAGGTGAGGCATCATCTGGGAATAAACGTCCGTTTACACTCTTCCGAACTTCTTCAAGGGATACGGCGCAGTTACTCTTGACAATCGTAGTCATCGTCTGTGTGGATATTGAGGAGAACCGAGGTGGATGATGGGACGAAGGAGGTGGAGGAGCACACGACGATGTAGGTAGACGAGCTGTGGTTGTGGTGCGAACGGGCATGTGCATATAACTGTAAAGCCACTGTGGCTTATCTGTGTGGCCACACGAGGCAGCGCTGTTCTGAGAATCTGCCGCTGCATCGACGGATACTGGGGCTGTTGATTGATCCGGAAAGACATCTGAAAAGTTGGCACCCAGCACCGAATTGGGACCACGCGATTGGTGACATTGCTGTTGTTGCCCAATACCTGGTAATGACCTCGTTGACAATGACGATGGTTGTGGACTGGCGTGAACGTCCTCGACATCGAGCTTGAGGCCACCATTGGGTAGGAAGTGCCTATCGAAATCCTCATCCTTGACCATGCCAATTCTGGGATCATCCTCACTCTCAACAACGATGCCATCCAATTCCAATACCAGCCTCCTCGCTAGCTGCATATCATCAGAGGCATATGCCAGGTGCAGTCGGTCCAACGCGCTTTCCCGCTCATTGTCGGTAGTGTGCGACGAGGAAGGGGACTGGGAGATGGGGGCAAGAGAGTCGGGAAGGACATGGTTGACGTTGGGAACAGCCACTTGGCCTCTTATATTCCCATTGACGCATATAGTAGCTTTGGGCGTCGACGTCCCTCCCGTCGCGAAATTCCCTCTTCGCCTCTCGACTATATAGTCCCTCGATTCTTCTCCCTTCTCCTTCTTCGCCTTCACCCCGTCTAGACCCTCCCCTTCTTCCGACCTGGATTGTAGTCGTCGTTCCTCAGAGGCTCGTCGGGCAATAGCAGCAAGCGACACCTGTTGCGACCTTCCTCTTCTTCTCCCCTTCTTCTCCTCACCATAACCATACTCCCATGCCATAACCATCTTACCTTTCCCCTTCTCAACATATGCATACGCTCGCTCGTGATTGCTATACACATATCCTCCTCCTCCGCCGACGAAATGCGGCGCTCGTGCGACCATCGTGGACATAATCGTAATATTGGGATGAATTTGATTTTCTTGATTTTCCCTGTTGCGTAAAAACCTCTTCTAAAGACGTTGTGCCACTTGATCTCCAGGCATTAGACTGGTCAAGTAGGTGGTGGTCGGTATGGTGGTTAGGGGAAGGAGTGGATCTTCGTCGAGTCAAGTAGTCGGTTCCGGAGTGGCTCAAGACACAATGACGCGGCTGTACTCCGACAACAATGGACAATAATGAATTTGAATAACTCGAACACTGTCGGGGAAAACAGTGTAATGGGGGCCAGGGGGGTAAAGGGAGAGAAAAACAAACTAGTTGTCTGCGTGTAAGTATATATTATGGCTTGCTGGTGATGTTGTTGCAATCTATCTATCCATCTAAAGCCGCGCGCGTGTTACAAGTGGCGATGCCTCAAAAGCACAGTTGCCCCAATGTTATAGGTACACGCGTCGCCTCCCTTTGTTTCGTGCATATATCTTTATCATCTTCATCGTGCTTTTTACTTTTTATCGTACACGCATCATTGCCTCGAGGCGCGTTGGAGGGACAGCTGCTTGAGCTTTTGGTTGCCCGTCGCCGAAGTCATGGTGCGCTCTTTCCTTATGGGGATCTAAGGCTGTAGGCTGTTAGGATACTTATCGGCCAATAGGAGTCGTGCGATGACGCTGTCCTCTATATTAGTGCCAGCGCCCCGATATCTTCGAGTCGTGGGTGACCTGCGCGTCAAAGGATACACTTACCAAGGCTAGCAGCAATAGAGTACATATACCGGGGCACCACAGGATGACCGGACACAGCTTGACTAACTTACCCCTTGCAACGTTCCCCATCGTACCAACCCACTCACACTTTTCCTCCTTTCGTCATGCTCACCGAACACGCTGCGCAAAGCAAGCACGCGTAGTATAATTACAGAACAACGTGTACTTATTATAATCGCCGTGACGTTTCCCAGATACGCACAGAAGCCTAGAATACTTTCACTTCACTTGATGTACTTAAGTGGATCATCGTCTCAGATCGCTCAAACTTGTGAAATTGATCCCCTATTCGACGATCGAAGTTATGGACAGGGGTGCTCAGCGCTCAGGAGTCATACTTGGACTCGGATTTATAGCTAAAGAGTCCCAGTCCGCTCTCATACTGCTGGGTATCGGCGCCCACGGGCATCATGCCCTCCATGCGGCCGTTGTTCTCGAGTCAGCTTTGCGCATTGTGCGGCAACAAGCAGGCAAGCAAGCTAAAGCTACAGCTTGACCCCAGAGTCAGCACGAGAACGCACCTAGAACTGCGCTATAATGAACCGCAACCTAGAACAAAGCTCCAGTGCTTAATTTAATCATTGAAGATGATTAATGTACAGCTAATAAGTGGCAGATATGTGAGAAAGCACTATGCTACATGCAGCGATTGCCTAGGATATACAAATTTACCCAACGGAGGGTATAGAGTAGACAAGCACAAATTTAAAATGTGCATACATGGACATTACGACAAAATGGTAAGACATGACCACCTCTATCCACGTACAGCGAGCAACTAGCATTGCGCGTGCATCGCAGACGTAGATATCACCTCCAGGTAGTCGGTCTATCGAACCCCATTATTAACCAGAATAAAATTCCTACAAAAAGGTAGGCACTCACCCGAACGTCCTACCCTCAGCAACCTTCCTAAACGGCGTCCCATGCGCGTCCGCGGTGCGTTTATGTACAGTGTTGCCCCACCATGCTTGGATTGTGGTTTTCCCGATAGTACCGTTGGCAGGGTATTGGAGGCTATAAATACAAAGATATTAGCCAGTCAAACAAATCAGCAGTGGGATTAAACTTGGGATCAGGCACGACGGACCAGAAGAATATCAAGACAGTCGATATAGCCACGCCCGAATCCAGCGCAGCCGAAAGTACATCTACGGGTCATCACAATGAAAGTCGCCGTCAGAATAAACCCATTTACAGACCGAGAGTCGTGAAATCAGGTGTAGACGTACAGTTATATTTGGTCCACCATGAAAAGTGTCTTCTCCGAATAACGTATTGGAAGATGAACCCGACGATACACCATGTGACGTAGTTCACTGCGTTAGCTGGAGGGATGGAGCCTGTACCCGAAAAGATTACGCTATAATATGAATAAGTTGTTGAATGTTTGGTGACGAGTGACGGGGGGAGGGGGGACGTACGGAAAGCTAGGAAAGGGGGAGAAGAAGAGTCAGGTGGAGGGTTGATATGTTGGTGTGGATGGAATGCGCGTACTTTAGGTAGCGTATCCAACTTTCGGGAAACCTCCTCGTTAATGTCCACGCAAGCAAAGGACATAGAGCGCCCAAAAGGAAGAAATACGTCAAAGCTAATCCACCGTCAACCCCACGCGCCAAGATTCTGCAGAACTGAGAGCTTACCACTATATGCCCAAGAAATGTACATGTTAGACAACGTACAGAGGAGTGGGGGCCAAAGGGGAAGGAAATATACACACTAGTATGTATGTCCCGGCGAAAATTGACGAGCTGGCCCGATTACGCCCCAGACTGAATGGATGTACCCTAATAAGGACTTGATAGCATGGAGAGATCGAATTGAGCCTTACCTATTGATGCTGTACCAAAGACTTCCGTATTCGGACAGATAAAGCTGCCGCATAGCGACTGATTAGCGCACAGAGGCGAAAATGAGATTGAGAATAGGTGAATCTCACTTATTCTCTTGATCGGCCTTGCACATATTCCTAAGTTAGAGTACGGAATATCAGCTGGTGTCACCAAAAAGATTGGAAATATTGCGCACGGAATATTCGTAAACATCCACGCCTGCACACCAAGCTGCACGGTCCCAGCAATCATAGCGCATAGCACCTGAGCGAAGAACATCGTCCTTGGAGGGATTTTCATGTAATGACCCAATTTGAAGTCAGAAGTGAACGTCAATGCTGGACATGGAATTTCAGTTGATGTCGTTGGATCAGAGTATGAGCGAATGACCTTGAGACATGGTGATGTATCCATATGTCTTGAACATCATCATAGCGATGGGTTTACCCGGGAGGACGTAGCCCACGATGAGTTCCGAGATGACACTGGAGCAACGCTTTAATATGGAGGTGCTCTCTAATGAGTATACGAGGAGAAACGCGCACTTCAAGCCCACTTGCTGATTGGTGATAGCTTGTATCATGCCTATTGGGATGATATAAAAGAAAGCTACAAGAAAGATGTCAATAAGCTGGGCTGGCAACTATACAGTGACCGGCAACTTACCCACGGCGAGAGCAAGACCAAGGCCCCATACAGGAAGACCAACCTCCCAAACCTTAATGCAGATAACACCAAACGCAAACATCGCCACTGCATGCATACCCGATCATCAAATTCGCCCCAAAAAGAAAAAGAAAACACAAAAGCAACATACGAAATATGATGAGATACCACCAGTCCGGTACTTGTGCGTATCTAGACATTAGACGAGCATGTATATCAGCTTGTTCGCTCATAGATTTTCTAGCTTGAGTCCAGATTTGTTTTCTGTAAAATAAGATGGCGTGTGCGAGGGTGGCTGTTATGGAGGCGAAGGAGAGGCCGTAGGATACGGCGAATGTTGTTCTAAGCATCGCGGGGGAGCATGGTTGAGAGTCGAGTGGGTTTAGCCAAGCGACGACGTACGAAAGGAATATTGGACTGTAGTTCATATATGCGGTGACATTGAGTGAAGCATCCTCATCGATGATACGGGTGACATTATATGTGTGGCCGGTGTTGTCGTAAGAGCCACGGGATGAGATCCTGCAACAGAAGTTTGAGTCCTCGGTTCGTACGGAAAGTATTCACAGCAACGTACGGCATATAGTGGGCATCCCAAACGTTCATATACTACGTAGAGAAAAGTCAGGACTTGCATCGCCAGGCGCGAGCCATGACATACATAGAGAACAGGCGTTAGAATCCCTATGAATACTTGTGAGACGTCGGTGACGTAAACGTCATAATCATTCAACTTACAGAAAAAAACGATGAAGCCTGCGGCGACATTGGCTTCGGCCCACCCTGGTCAGGAGGTGGTTAGGGGACAATTAAGACGCGAAAGTTCCAGCCTGAGGCTTACATGGCGTCGCGAGACTATGAAGCAAAGAAACGTCAATAGAAGATGGTGCCTGATTGTCGCAGTACTTACGGGCTACCAATGTACGATATTTGAGCCCAGTCGAATGTCAGTAGGCTATCGAATGCTTAGCAGGGGTTTAAAGGCATAGAGCACAACACTCACCTCATCCCCTAAATACGTCCCATGTTTGAGTAACGAGTGAAACATTAATGGCAGACTTACTAGACCATGTTGATATCTATAGGATATCTTTAGCTTAGCAGATGGGTGCTAGGCTAGACACTCACCCGAATAATTGGTTGACGACCTGAATCAGGAGGTTGAACACGACGAATGTTCGGGAGCAAGCAAGTCCACGTACCGCGTTGGTGGGCGCTATCCAGCATACCTGCAAGTCGTTAGAGTCCGTAAATGAAATTAAGGGAACGCGTACCCAAGTAAAGACACTGAGGGCTTGAAAGAGATACCCCGGGAATATGTCTGGTACGCTATCAGAACAACGCGCAACCTACATTGTCCTGGAAAAGTGCTTACACCAGCAAGCGGATGCGAAGAAGCAGATAAAGAAGAATTTCTCTCTGCTCATCCCACCTCTCATGCCAACGCCAGCATAAACCTGCGAATGGAGAGTGTTGAAGAGAGTACATGTGACGAGGTTTGAAGGCCATACTATGGAAGGGTGAGTTGCTCACGCATTAAGCTAGGTCCTAGATGACGTACTCATAGAAGGTGGTTGAACAAGGAACCTTCTACCAATACCGCCAATGGAGAACCCGATAAGTTGTGTCGACATTGTTAGCATCCATTGATCTATGTGATGAATTAGGCGGTAGAAATGATGAAGAGACTCAGGGTACTACAGGAGAAGTTGTATATCTGGTCATAGTAAACGCGTTGGACGGCAATAATATCGGTCTGTCATGTTGTTAATATGTGACGTAGACTTCTGAGATAAGGCACTTACCGCGTAGGCTGGATAGCATCCCCGATATGTCAGCCCTTTCGATCTGGGTGCCATTGATGGAACCACATACCTGAGCTAGCACCAACACTGCCAAAACCGTGTCAGCGTAGTGGTTTGAACTTTGACTTGACAACAACGTACGATGCCATAATGGTAATCAAGACCTAGGGACATTTAGACATAAAGGTCCCAGGAAGAAGAGGTGTCACTCACATGTTCTTTTATGGTGAAAGGTCCTGGGTTCAATGATATTCCAAGTATTCGTACTTCGGGCATTACCGCAGCCCATGCTCGTCCCACTGGAAATGAAAGTAGTTGTGCGACAATCTGAGCGTATATATCGTGAGCGAGGGACATTATTCAATATGTATATCCCCTACTCCACCGATGGTCACCGAGGGATATCGAAAATAGAAGAATTGATTTAGTCCCTTGGAGACTGGTCAACTAATGTGAAACGGAGACATATGAGGTCGGAGACGTACAGGTATAAGGATGGCCCATGCGATCCCTAACCGTCATCCATAAATCAGAGGCACGCGAGCAACACAATTGAAATCGACTTGCCAATCAGCCAGGCGCGAAACGTCGAAACGGGTATCTTGGTGTCATCTGTATTCGAGACTGCCGAACGGACCTCCGGGTAGGGCGAATCTTCCTCTAATAATAACAAGGGTTCAGTAATTAACAAAGGGTTAAATGAGCGTCTCACCAAGGGTATCAAGGAAGGAGCTTTCTGGGTCAATATTAGGGTCATCAAAATCCGCCACCTCCTGGATATGTGGACGAGAAACCACTGCGACTGTCAATAACACCGGAGGGAAAGGCTGGGACGCATGGACGCACTGGTTTTCTCGTTCTCGAGGCTGACGAATCTAGTGGTGGATGAGGACGGCCGCGAGTGGGAGGGGTACCCAGTCATAGTGGGTTCGTAGAAAGGAGGGGGTGACTGGTAGAATGGGAGGGGCCAACTCAACTAGCGCGACGAATAGGCTGCCTGTAGTGCTAGCGCAACTAGTTGCCAGCGAGGCTTCTGGCAACATCATTGCCCAGTGGTGGTTATAAGCTGCCATGTTAATGGCCAGGGATTGGCACTAGATACGGAGAATGTTAAACAGATAGAATATACGAACGCTCCCAAGGCCACAAACTCACCGTGAATGACAGGTTCTGCCAGTGTACTTACTGTGATATAGCTCGCGCAATTCACGTTCGGGACGTCGGACCCGTAATACTTAGCAATAACAAAGCGACGTCAGCATGACAGGTTGAATGTAAACTTGAAAGGAACGCTATGGAGATAATATCCGATTAAACTTCGTAGTACCCCGCATGGTAATATGAGTTTAGAACCCTCACAAATCCATCAACATTAAGTAATGAGTATAACGAGAAGGCCCATGGCGATCGTAGCTATCCTCCTCACTTCCTCCCCTGAGGCTGTTTGGAATCGGGCGGCTGGGTTGGAGGTTCAACAAGTCGACGCTCCGGAGTGACATCCCAAGGAGATGGTATCAAAGCCACGGTCATTAACCAAGTAGCTGTCAACGTGACGCCACCGCCTTGAAAGAACAATTAGCGTAGCTACACCTGAGCGAAACGGCGTAGCATACCCTTGTCATTGGCCTTGATAGATTTCCAACTCCATGCAATGAAGACACCTATATAACCGGCGTAAGGCGCGAGCCTCTTGAAGAGGGCTAACGCCGGGCGGAGCGTCGGGGGCACCATCAACGTTGGGATCTTATCGAGCATATATTTCAGCGCAGTTGTAACCATAGCTGCGCGCTTAGTCGCGACGATGGAACCACCATCCAAGGAGTGCATGACTGGAGGAGGGAGGTATCTGTAGAACAGAGACGGGGATTATGATCATGAGAGGCCGAGCAGGAAGGGCGGAAAACCGACATTCGATAGCCCCACCACATAACTTGTACTGAGATATTCGTTTCTGAGGGGACCCATACGTGCTTAGGAAGCTTGGAGTCCACGTCTGAATCTGTCTTCGGTGCGTCTGCTGATTGTTGTGTAGTGGAAGCCTTTCCTTTATCCCTTTCAAGCCTCCAAAACCGCGACTTGGACTTCGACATTCCTATACTAGTATCCACGTCTAGTTTAGCCTCACTGGTACTCGGCTTAGGAAGTAGATCCTCTGAATCAATATACTCAAGCTCGGCGTCCTCGTCCGCTAACTCAACCCGAGAGTCGTTGGCCGGCACAAGTGGCGTGTACATCATCAATCCATCGACCCCGACGCGATCAGCTGCATCTATCTCCTGTGACTTCTGGTCAGTCCCATCCGAAGGCCTGCCATCCTTCTTCAAAGGTCGCTTCAAGCGATCGAGAGTAGAAAATACTGAATCCTTCCCAGCGTAATACCCATTCATCACGGCCTCCGAAGAAAGCCAAGCCATGAGCTTCTTATCCACGCCTTCCGGGACAGGCGGTCCCTGAGGATCCACATTAGTGCTTGCAGGTGTATCACCGCCCTTGGACGACGAGAGAGGAACGGGCGGCAGCGCATTGATCAGAGTTCGGATGGTTTGTGCCAGAGTCGCGGGTTCGGGGGTGGGCCCCGCTTCCAAATCTGCGTTGGCGGAAGGGGGGATAGGTGTCGTTGACCGACTCTGATGTTCTGGCGTACACGTTTCTACCTCTTCCAGCCCCCACGAAGGAGGGGGGAAGACGACCGTGGCCTTCTTGGATTTACCAAAGGAAGCTAATCTCTGGAAGGCAGAGGGCCCAGGTGCAGGTACTGAGGTAGCGGAGCCAGATTGCTGCGGAGGTGTGTTGGAAGTCAGTTCTTGGCTTTTTGAAGACATGGTGGATGTCAAAAGGGAAAGAGGGTATCTGGGCGAAAAGGGAGAACAGCATTTGTGGAACTTGATGACGACACAGCATGATCGGGTTAAGATTAGATGATGAGCGCTAATTAGTGCACAAGAAAAGCAAGGTATGCTGGCAAGGCAAGGTTGAGTTACTGCTCAAAGTATTGTAGCAAAATTCACTCACTGATATTCAAATCTGCGAGAAGTATATGCAACATCAGCACAGTGCATCTATGAGAATAAGGCGATAAAGCATATAACGGGAAGCAAGCGAATGGGCGATGATAATGATACATGGGGTATACCACAACGATACAAATCCAAAAAGTGAGCATACATGGTTCATCAACTAAACTCGAGCTCTGGACTTGGCACTGTTTGCCATGGGCGTTCCAGCCGTGGCGCAGGTGAGGCAGGCTGATTGTTCCAAAGATTTGACGAAGCAGGTGGCGGTGGTGGAGGAGGTCCCATTCCCAGCGAAATGCCTCTACCAGCACCCCTTCCTGCACCGAATATCGCGTGTCGACGCCCTGGCATGCCCAAACGCGAGCCAGGTTGCGTATCCGTCCGTGGCATAGCCGGGCCTTGCATACTATTGACATCCAACTGCCCATTTGTAGATTCCCACAGAGGCCCACGACCCATATCACTATCTCCGAGAGGTGGACCATTCCGTCGAATGAACCCAGGGTGCCGCTTCATGTTATTCAGCTGTTCTATGTCAACGATTATCCCGTTGGTAGCGAGATTCTCGTCATCGATGCCAAGCATTTTGCGTAACTGCTCGTTTTCTTTCTGCAACCGCTCAATTTCGCATTCGCGCTCGATAGCCCAGTCAGCTGCGCCTTCCCTTTCTACCAAAGAATCGACAAGCTTTTCTAGCTCTTCCATGTCAACTGGTTCAATATCGCCGTCATAGTCTGGATCCTCTACAAGGGGATCTGAGTCGAGTGGCTCGCCTGCCATGGAGCGGAGAAGATTCCGCAAGTGATGTGATAGGCGGTGTATAGAACGCGTCAAAGTGGCTGTCGACATGAGGTCGGAGCTAGCAGACTGTGTTTCTCGGGCTAGGAGTAGTGCCTCGTAGTGCCTTATCAACCTGAGTTCATGTTGCTGGGCTGCAAGCTGGAAGGAGGTGAGGAATTGGGGAAATTGACAAAGTCGTGACGATGCCGCACCGCATGATTTCGGAATTTCGACATGATGGTATCCATTGTCTTTTCGTACTCTTTGAGCAAGCTGCTTAACTGCTTGTTTTCTTGTAACAGCGTCCTGTTCTCGATGATTATATGGGCATTTAGTCGCTCGAGTTCGGAATCAAAGACCTCTATGAAATTATATATCATTTCAGATACACCGAGAGTGGGCTGGAGCTCACCTTTAGAGATATCCGTGTTACATCTCCGTAGCGAAAACCCTGATACCGAGTCGGACGCTTGAGTCTGTGGATGTTAGTTGGCAAGTGGTGAAAATGCGAGGAGTGAGATGTGTCAAACCTTGAGGGTGCTTGCCTGAGACAGTAGGTTCGTTGTGAACTTCTGGTTAACAGCAAGCTGCTCGCCGAGCTCGCTGATGAGCTGGTAAACTCTCAAGAGCTCGCTGTCCATGGATTGTCTGTGAGGAATGATGACCTTTGCGTGGCTCTCACATGGTGGTCGAGTAGCGCCAGCGTTGTTGCCCCCCGATCCTAACACCGGTAAACACGGCGCCGACTTGGCTTGCAAGAATATTGGTCTTGCCCGCAAGGTGGTGGTCATCGGAAGAGGAGAAGCGACGTCGCAGCGAAGAAAAAGGTTGTTATATTTCTCGCCAAAGCTAAGCGGTGATGTATGTAATCCGCGGTCACGTAAATACGGGTCCTGAGGGTGTTGACAAATGTGCGGGTAAAATGGGGTGCCCATTCTGCCGCTGGCACGATACACGACGCGTTGCAAGCCATCTAGCGCATCTTTTTTCAAATTTCAAACCTGAGACTCGTGTAGAGAGGGATCATCTGCATGAAGGAGTCGTGGAAGATGTGAAACCCTACGTTAGGTTGTGACCGTGGGAACAAGTGTCATATGTGTTTTGATATAACGACGAATTATTGATGAGAGTCGGTCGTCTCTCTTGTTCCTAACTCTTTTCTCTCTCTCCTCGCTACCTCACCTGGCTCTCTCTGTATTCTCCAAACTTCGCACTCTTTGACTCGGGTCCAATTGCCGTTACCATTATCCTCGCTTTTAAACTCCATTTTTCCTGTCTCGCCTCCCCTTCAAAGCTTTCAATTCCGTAACTCATACGGGTCTCGTCTTAGGGATTTTTTCCGTCAGGTTCCTTTGTCAAATCTTCTTTAATTCACATCTCGACGAATAATGGCCGCTTCGCTCGCTGGGCTTTCGGCTTCAGTCACTCGGATCCTGTCTTTGACGGGTTTTCCAAAGGAGTTGAAGACAAAGGATATACAGACCGCGTTCACAGAATGGGAGGGTGTAAATGGTGGTTTTAAGATCAAATGGAAGGACGACACGAGCTTGTACATTGTATTTCAGGATGCAACTATCGGTACGTTTCGTATCTTGGCCATTTGGACGCCCCAATCTGCGCCCATTGGCCTATTATTGGACTTTGAAAGCGCTGAGTTCTCAATAAATTTCTTATCTAGCAAAGAAAGCATACCTTCATACACTCGCTTTCCCTCCTCCGATCTTGACTTCATCGTCTGGCACCGCAATCATTAGGCCCTACGATGGTCCGGATGCACAGACTGTTATACAAACAGTCAACGCGCGCCACACCTCCAATCCTTCACGCAGTCATACTGTGCGTGCGGCGTCCATATCCGTCCTTCCCAACGGCCGTGCCCTCGGGCAGACCCACGGCGCCCGCAATAACAATTCACAACACATCACCATCTCCGAGAACAGTCCTATACACGGTCGCGAGCCATCACCGACACTCCCATCCCTCCCATCCCAACCCACTCTCAACGCTTTAATCACCTCGTCACTGGGCGAATCAACCTTAGCTAACTCGCTCCCAAGCGATCCGGCAATCGTAACCTCAAGTATACACGAGATGATCCCTCCAAGGATCGGTGATCCTGGTAAGAGGATGTTGGGCGCTGCATTGGGTGTCAGGCATCCAGGCTTGCCGCCAAGGATGTTGAGCGCTGGTAGCGGTCGTGAAAGCCCTGCCCATGGTGGCATGGACCACGTCCAAAGGGCAATGGAGACTCTGGTAGTGGCTGAGTAAGTGTTGGATCAGCGGAATGGTTTCGGGTTTCTTTTTCTCCTTCGTTGTGATTGTCGTTCGCGACTGTATTGCGTGCCGTATTGTTCTTCTATTTTTTCCCTTCTCTTTCGCGAATATACAGAGTACCAGTAGGAGAGGTCTTCACGGCTTCGTCATTATCCGCTTTTATTCTTCCCCATTACCGCCATTTCAACGTTCCTTTATACATCATACCCGATGTACCTACGCGACGCAATACTGAAGTTAGTCCGTTATAAAGCGGCTCGAATCTGTATGACGTGTGCCTCACAGTACCTGTCGACTTGCTGGGTTGTCAAGCAACGCTTAATTGAGGGCTTCGTGGTCAAGACTTATTCTTCTTGGAGGACTGGTAGGTCTATAAAGCGAGGAACCTGTCAAAATCTGATCATCATTCTTCACTTCATCAGGGTATATTTCTCGTATCTCGTGCCGACATCAGGCTAGGTCATGGCCCATGAGAAATAACAGATCCCATCATTTGCCAGAACTACGTTTATTCGGATCTCTTCGTGGGGGTATATGCTGCGCATGCGCAAAACGCATCTTCATAGCGCCAGAAAAGGTCACACTTTCGCCGAGTATAAATAGCGTCGACTTTTTTGAGTCTCATGTCATTCCGGTTTAGTGGTTGAGCGATGGAGTTGGTGCGACGTCGGACCACCGAATCTCGCGAGCACGAGCATGGATCGTTCCTTGGATCCGTACCAAAGCCCAAATTGCCACTATATACTGCCCAGCGGTACGTACGGCGATTTTGCCGCTTAGATGATCCGAGGTTGACTGGCTGCGAGCCTTTCAAGCAAAGGACAGCACGGTGGTCGCGAGCAATCCGGGAACATCTCTCCCAAGCTGCCTCAACACAGTTACTAATACCAGATCGATTCCATAGGGTAAATGTACCTGGACATCGGAACCTGTACCTGTTGTCAGGTAAAATCGGAGTTCGCAAGCATGGTTTCTCCAGCATACCTATCTGTTGCTAATTTCAACCATGCTCGTTCCCAAGGGCCAAGAAGCCAGCGATTCCTTGCCGTCGCAGGTATGTCCGGTTTAGAAAATGGCCCGTTTCTCTGGCTTATGTTCCAAGCGTTCCTGCTGAGTGATGCTACACCTAATGAACCCTGTCAAGTAGGAGTCTGTGGCACCCTGCCCCACGCCCGTCAAGAGCGAGGTCAGAGGCACATATATTGAAATCAGCGCTGATATCATATCCATGCAACTGATCAGCCTGATTCGTTTAGCTCTTCAGTTTCTACGTTCGCCTTTTCACCGAAGAATTAACACGTGTACCCGTAGATTGGAGAAGGCGGAGAGATATCTATTGCTTCCTCTCATTATTGAGTCATTCGTACCTTGGAGTGCGAGCTACTGGACTGCATGCTACATGACACGGTCCCCAATGAACCGAGTGTACGTCTGGATACACCTTTTTTTAGCATGTGAACATGCGGCTTACGCTTCGTAGATGCGAAACGGGGGGAAAGCTGCAATGCGGTGTGCGAGTATAAGGCATCCATCATTCACCCTGTGGACTTTGACTCTGTCTTTCAAGAAGCGGAGCGTCCCTTCTCTGCACTAAGAGCCCGTTGATTGACTCATCCCTGGCATCCGGACTGCTTCTAATACATTCTGATTGGCCTGATATGGCAAGTTGTAATGGCAAATGTACCGGGTAAAGCGACTAAGACCACCCAACTGGTATGATTTATTGGATCAATTATGCTGTAACGGCGCCGAAAGCTAACGATGCTTCTCGCTTCTCAGGTTTTGAGTTCTTATGTTATCGCTCCCGCAGTGGCATCGCCCAAAGCCGTGCGGTTCCTGATCTCCATTGTTGATTGTTCTGCTGACCATTCTATTTCCTTCTTATCTGGTATATGGGCAGCGGCTAGACGTGACGCCACTGTGGCAAGAAACTCTTAAGCCGGATGTCCATAGCTAGCGCAAAGGCTCCACGTTTTCCCCTGGGCGACAGGTTATAAGGACAGGGTGTGCCGGTCATCTTCCTTCTCCTCCTTCAGCGGATAACAACCCTTCCATTTTCCCTTTGCCACCGGACGCATGCCATCCAAGGTCATTTGGTGTAACTATTGATCACACATCTATCTGTTCGGCGCACCATTTTTAAGCCTTCAAGACCGAGCTTTCAACGCTCATTCTATATTCTCCGCATGATTTCTCAGCACGCTGCATATAATACCACGGCAAATAAATACGTCCACCCCGTTCCTACAACATCCAAACCCCCTTCAGACTCCCCACCAACCTCTACGATGACGAAAGCTACGACGTACGCTCCAGACCAATACATGTCCTCGGGCTTCCCGTGCTGTCAGGATTATCGGTACGGAGGGTGTCTCGACCCCCAGGATCACACTTGCACATATTCTACCTACCACGCCGCGCCCTGCTTCGCAGCGTCTACCTCTCGATTGACCAATGGTCAGTCAGGTTGGTTCGCATCACCCACCGATTCGGGTGCTTTATCAGGGAATTATGGGGCCGTCAGCGATGACCCCTACACATCTACATGGGCCATGCCTTTGTCATCGACTCATGATGACGTTTCGTCTCATGTGAACTCCCACATCCGCTCGGTTTCACCTGCGGAATCAAGTGACAGTGATCTCTCATACACGGCGTGCGATGAAATTACGGCCCCCCCAGCAGCGGACCGCGTAATGTACCGTCCATCCTACATGGCCGCGGTACCATCAACATCAGTCCCGTCATTCATGCCGGCTGTATACCCACTACAGCAAGTTCCATCTCATCTCCCACAACACGTCAACGCCGCTTCACATTCTCCAACGGCGTCTACTACTACCAACGTACTTGAAATGACAGCATCTTCACATCTTGATTTCGATCTATCTTCTATTGCTTCCGCTCCATCGCATCAAGCCTTTTTATCTGATGCCACACCTGCCACGGCTCCCATCATGGATGAACCCATCATTCATCATCCTCGTCCAAGACGACCTTTCCTTAATCGCCTTCTAACCCAATCGGTGCCATCCGATGATGAGTTAGTGACGAAGGAAGCGTCGCAACTAGAAGTCAAGGACCGAGCCTTCGTCCAGAGCCTTCCTTTATCGTCGAGTTCCCTACTCTGCCAACCAGCACCTCCTTCGGTCATGTTTCCTGACATGGGCGGCCAAGCCGTACTCAGTGGCGGAAGCAGCAGCTTTGATCCTGCCACCGCTGTCAAAAACTCTAGCTCATCCTTTCATTACCCTTACGATGTCAATGAAGTTACTCAGAATACCGTAGTCTGCTCCTGTGGCTGCATGGGATCCTACTTGATGGCTTGAATCACACCCAGTACCCTATTGTAGCATACACTTTCCCATCTTGTTCATTCAATCCGCATGTTTGGTCTTGCTATCGTTCATACAGTTGTACTATTGCATTAGCTTACACGCTCAAACTAGAACTTTGATTACATCTTCCAGACTCGGAGACAAAAAGTTTACAGGCATGTGATTATAAAAATACGTATATTAATATCCTAAGAACGGAGGTTGAGGCGGTGGCCCAGGAAGGATCTGGATTGAGCCGAGTGAGCAATCATTCATACGAAGCAAGTAATGCATTCTAACCTGGTTGCAAATGACAGTGTAAGGCTCGTGGACAGGGTATCTCTGGCGAAATCATACAAAGCAAGACTAGTCGAGACATGGTCGGATGGGATTTACACGGCGGGTCAAGTATGCGCGGAGTTAATGGGAGTGGGTGACGGCAGGGCTGTATCTTGAAGGAAGCGGAAACAAAAATGCGCCCAGGGGTCGCCATGCTTCTAGTCGTAGGTATACCGAAACGAGTCACTGGTGTAGCTGGGGTGAATCATCCAAGAAATATGAAAAGGAACAAAGCCTTTCAGAGTCCTCCTCCGGCGG
This sequence comes from Pleurotus citrinopileatus, assembly GCA_017312325.1. NCBI lineage: Eukaryota > Fungi > Basidiomycota > Agaricomycetes > Agaricales > Pleurotaceae > Pleurotus > Pleurotus citrinopileatus. Next base: position 921,854 of record BHFW01000018.1, on the reverse strand, counting down.
ACGCCGTCCTACGCCTGATAGGCCTCATGTCTGATGGTAATGTCCGGGAAGCACGCGTGGAGTCCATGGAAGAGGGCACAGATGGACCGCCTATGCTAGTCACATTATGAGCGCTCGACTGAAGCTTGGTCAACATATATGTGGTCAATGGGAGCGAGAGGGTAGGCTGCGTTGGTGCGGGCCTAGAAGAACCTTCATCCTTTGGAAGGAGGGCATGTATGCCTTCGAATAACGACATGCAAGGTGCTACGGGGGTCGCGGAATACGTGAGTGCCTGCTGCAGGGTGTCGACAAGCGATGCCAGATGGGGGAGTTTGAGATCATCCAGTTTAGGAAGTTCCTTTTGGATGGCACTGCTCTTAGCGTCAGTCGCAAAAGGGTCCTCGATGGGAGGAAGCGATAAAAACAGATCTAAATGTTGATCCACAGGCGGAGTTAGATCATCTGGAGAGCTGAGGCCAGAGAGAGAAGACGCAGAGGCACCAAGCAAGCCGTTCGGACCCACAGCGCTAGATACACTCGTGGGGATGGGGGGTTGTTCACATGAAGTAGGGACGTTGGGCAATTTCCGAGGTGAGAGACAAGAGTAATGCTGCAAAGAGCGATCTTCCATAAGTGATTGGTAAGATCCGGCACGTTCCAAAGCATAAGAATCGTATCCAATATGGTCGTTGAGAAAGTTGTACATCGATAGACGATCAGAGTGAGGGCTGGCGATGGCTTCCTCGAGAATTGGCTCATAGACAGGCGCGCCAAACTCGGGGAGAGTAGAGACAGAGTCAAAGCATGAGTCCTGGAGGTACGTCGAGGAAAGGAAATCCCATTCAGCGTCGTCAAGAGTGTCTTGTTCTTCTTTTCGGGACTCGGTGGTTTCGATTTCCGCGATAGGTTGAGGGGCGTCCACATTATCCTCGAAATCAGGGGCTAAAACAGGGGAGAAAACTGGCTGCACGATTGGACTCGGTGGCACGACGATGGGTAAGGCTGGCCGGGACATCGAAGGCTTAGGGGCACGCTTCTGCTTTCGTGGCTTTGCGATTTTGTCGATTGGGGCAGCGCGGTACTTACCTCCCTGAGAAGCATGCGCGGCGAGTTTCTGTGACGGCTCAAACGCAGCCGCGAGATCGAGAGTAGATGAGGAAACATTACTGTTCTGTGCGTCACTGGTGGCGTGGGTAGGCCTCGGTAGAGAGGTCTCAGATGTACTCTAAGAAGCGCATATATGAGGGTCGACAGTACTGTTCAAGTTCGGATAAGACTACCTGATGAGCTCTGGCTTTATTGAGCATTGCTCTACGACGGGATAGGTTACGATGCTTATCCTCTCTTGCTACTCGCATACCTACGATATATGTATATATGAGCATAATTTTCTGAGCGTGAGGGCAGAAGCTTACCCCGGCTGTGGAAGTAGTCATAGATGTGTCGTCTATCGACATTGTAACGTTCTTGAAGCACCTTGCGTATCTCGAAGGGAGGCATTCGGGTACCTTGAGCAATGAGCACTTCCATTTCGGCGACAAGTTCTGAGTCCAGTCTACAGGCAAGTCGTTCTGGGTCAACTCGTCTGCTTTTTGTAGGCCCGCCATTGTTTGGACCATGCGTGGGGCTAGTAGTGAAATCGTCAAAGTCGGAGGAGTTTCGCTTGAGAGGTCGGGTTCTTGTAGAGCTAAGTTGCTGTATCTCGGTGAAGGGATCGCGCCTGTACTCTGCAGAAAACATGTCCGTCATGATGTCGCGTCCAAAAGTGACGGTTGGAATGTCCTGTGCAGAAAGTAGAAGAAGTAAAGTACGTAGAAGTAAATGACGAAGAGGCGCGTCGACCAAGTTCGCAGCTTAATAGTGGTCAATTAGTCATCATATTCACACGCTATGAATGAGCATACGAGAGAACTTTTGAGTGACGAAGCAAACCTACGAGACCAGATGCGTGTGGCAGTAGAAGTGTGTAGCAGTAACAGGTAGCCTCACAGCGACCAGTGGATTGGAAATTTGCGAATGCGGTGGCCATGCTTGGTCAGGGAGTTTGCATAGGGATCGTCAGGGTACCCCCTGCTAGCCCCTGGTTCAGGATTATAGCCACCGGCTATGAGAGTTACCGGTAGGAGGAGTCCCGCCCCCGCGTCCAGAGTGAACAGCCCTCTTTGCTTGGCCATGCACTAGTAGCCGACTCTAAATTTCAATTTCCCCGCATCCTCCCCCTCTTTTCCCCCCACCATTTCGCCATTACTCAGATCCCTACCGGCAACGCATTTGGTTGGTCCTACTCTCCAACCCCAACCGCGGGAATGTTCTCGCGTCTGAAGAGTGCAGTGCTCACATTGGACGGGACTCGATCCGTCAGCGAGGACGATGGCATGAAGTCTGTGCCCGAGAACGAGGCGATGGTAGGTTTGCTCTTTGCCTGAAATACTTAGTTGGTGATCCACTCGCGGATAGGTGCTGGACGTAGAGTCGCTGTGTGCCTTCATCCCAATGCCAGATACGGGGACTTGGTGGCGTGTTGCGGGAATGTGTGGGCAAGTCATCAGCCCGGTGTACAGGGGCATCCAAGGAATGCTGGCAGAAGACATCGAAACAGTAGCTGAAGTCTTGTCTAGAGTTGGCTTGGAAGATCAGCAAGAGGATTCCGAGCCCAAAATCAGTCGCTGCGCGGTGAGCTCTCTTCTTGTCTGGGTTGCGTACGATGACTCAATGATACGGTGCTAGTTGCTCGAACAGTTCAGCGACTCGTGTACTGCATCCCGGGTCAGGTTGCCTTCTCATGAGGCACCGAATCAGCTATTCCCTGAACGACCACGACGCAAACGCCGGAGATCCTCCAATCTCGTAAGCTTGGTATTCACCAATTAACTCTTTCCTCGCTGATGTCCTCGGGTATGCAAAGGACCACAACATACCCCTCGTCATCCCTAGCACCCATCCCTCTACCCCCACTATAATCATCACGCCCTGCCCCCAAGAGCCCCTGCTTACCTCTGGGCATGTCCCCTACCAAGACATCGCACATGGCTCGAAACTGACTGTTCCATTGCATCCTGTTTTCAACTCAATTTTTCCTCCTATGGCCCCCTCGCCCTACATGCTACCTTCCATAAGTCGATGGAAATGGCTAGATGGGCATTGGCAGGCTGTACTTCCGGATTTGGAGGAGCAAGCGAAAAAGGGGATGTACTCTCGTGTTTTGACGGTAAAGAGCAGGCCTTGTCGGCGACCGTCACGAGCGTCGAATGCCAATTGAGGCTGCCTGGCACGGCCGACCGTCCCATTCAAAATTATCTTTCAAGCTTGTACGTCGCATTTCTAGGTCGAGAAATATGACCCCGAACATTGCATACTATTTTCATATCATACATCCATTATCTCAGAGATACCTAGTTCCGTAGCATATTGATCAGTGTGTAACCGTATTCCGTGTACTTCATGAATGCTCAAAACCGTGGTTCATGACTATATTCGATTGGTTAGTACCCCAAGTGACAATTGGCGCTTCCACGTGCGAGCCTGAGTCCCTGTTTATAGACGTGTCTCCAACACCGTCAATACATTGCACAGTTACAGTTTCCACTCTAGCCTCACTTCACCCAGTCCTAGTCATTCCTTCAACCAACACGCTTCCTCCTTACGGGTCCTTTCTCTCCACTCCCTCCTAGATGTCATTCAAAGCTCTGGTTTACGCATATGTCTTGGGCGGTCTCACCTTCGTTCCACTTGTCATCGTCGCAGCAATATTCTTCACTATCTACACCTCAGTTCCAGTCGGGGACCCAGACCCAGCTAAATCTAAGCGAGAGAAACTTAGCTCCGAAGGCACACAATATGAGGAAGCACCACAAGCTGTTGACGCCGAGGGCCACTCTGCGGAGGAAGCTTCTGACGTCAATGATATCCCAAGGACGCGTAAAGGCTGGCTGACTATGCGCAGAACATTCGAGGAGTCCGCATTTGAAGGATCCTATGTTACGCTGGTGCGGTCTTTTCTTGATGCACGGTCGAAGGATCCGAAACGCTCAAGGCCGCGGGATATGTGGTATGTGGTACTGAAGGGCAAGGTGCTGTATCTGTACGAAGACGAGGCTATGACTGAGTGTGGTGCGGCGGTGGAGCTCAGTGGGTACGAGGTCGTGATATTTCCTGAGGGACAACTCGATGGTGAACTCTTCGCGAAGCGGAACGCGATATGTCTTCGTGCCAAGACCCCATCGTCGGACGAAACTCCACCTGTTCTATCGAAACCGTCGACTTCGGAGAGTATGGAGGTTGGTGCCAATATGGATGATACTTCAGGCGTAGGAGAGAAAGCGACGGAAGTAGAGAGGGCGAATGACGCAGTGAAGAGCGATGGTGTTACGAAGGATTCATGGTTCATATTCGTCCGCACCAATGTCGAGATGGAAGACTGGTACTTCGGACTCATCCACGCCTCCGAACAACCCGCGTTCAGTCCGACTCTCGAACCTCTGCAGCCCGTGTTCAGCCCAGCAGATATGAATCACCTCGTGATGACTTTGGACGAGCAACCAGATGTTATTCCCATGCGATGGCTCAACGCTTTGATAGGCCGAGTATTCTTTAGCTACTACCGGACACATGCCCTCGAAGCGTACATCATTGGACGATTGATGAAGAAACTATCCAAGGTCAAACGTCCTGGATTCCTTTCAGACATTGTTGTCAAAGAGGTCTCCGTCGGCAACCGACCTCCCACCCTCAGTAAACCAATGCTCAAAGAGCTTACTAAGGAAGGCGACGCAGCACTTGAAGTACACCTCTTATACAAAGGTGAAATACGAATAACGGTCGAGGCTACAGCTACCATCAACCTTGGTGCTCGTTTTAAGCCGTACAACGTCAAGTTGGTCCTGGCTGCCGTCGTGAAAGAGCTCGAAGGCAATCTCCTGGTTAAGGTCAAGAGACCCCCAAGTAATCGGATCTGGTATGCTTTCACTCAGACGCCGCGAATGGTTCTTGCCGTGGAACCCATCGTCAGCGACCGACAAATCACTTGGGCTATGATCTTAAGTACCATTGAAGCACGTCTTAAGGAGATTGTAAGCGTCTCTCAGAGGGTTCATCTCGTTCTGTTTCTTACTGGCCTTAGATTCAGGAATCGATTGTCATGCCCAATATGGACGATATTGCGTTCTTTGAGAGTTCGCCTTACGAGCACCGAGGGGGGATTTGGGGCGATGCCTCTAGACACAACGTTCCTCCGCCATCACTCTTCAGCCAGGACCCTACTACCGCCGAGACGGCATCTACGGTGTCCGCTCCTGCGATGACAGCAGGGCCTTCAACCGACGCTGAACTTGTTAAAGAAGACTTCAACAACGCAGCCCCAATGATGTCGGAAGTAGAAAGCGTTCAGTCTATGCCCCCGGAAGTTCCAAGTTCTGACCATACGACGAACAATACGAGCAACACCAGCAGTCGCCGCCGGACGTGGTTTTCTGGCGTACGAAACGAAGAGCTTAGTAATTTACTGGAACAAGCGTCTTCCCCTGCACCACACACTACCGAACAAGACCATGCCGTAGAACTCAATGTCAGTGCTGCCAGTCAAACTCGTCGCTCAGTCTCAGGACAAAGCACGCAGGCTGAGGTCTCAGGTACAGATAGTACCCAACCGACTATTCTGGATCAAACCCATCTCTCCGCTACTTCTACCCCAAGTCGACCAACCTCGCGGCAGTCAAACCACAAGAAGGGTTGGTCCGTCTCTTCAGACGGCTCGGGTGTCAGTGGGTATACAGACGGCAGTGCCATTAGCGCGGCGTCTTCCAGGAATGCCGAATCTACCTCCTCGAGGACTAGTAACCTCCTCTCTACCCCTGCTAGTCCAACAAGCTTCCTATCACAGCTTAAGCAGCGCGCTCCAGACAAACAAGCGCTGAGCAACACAGCGAAAGAGACGATGAAAAAATGGGGCATGAATTGGGCCAATCTACGAAAAGATTCGAACAAAGAACGAGAGCATAGCGATGATACATCTGGTGGCGAAGATCTCCCTGACCATGGTTCAATTGGTTCTAGGATATTTGATCCGAATGGGAGCGTAGCACAGAGAGCAAGGCAGAGTTATGCGGAAGTTAGAGCGGCTGTCGCCGAGAGGATGGAAAAGGATAGTGGCAAGGGGAAGGAAGCAGAAATCAGGCGAGATCTAGGGCAAAACAGCAGTGGTTTCCTACGCGTGGGCGATATGGGATCCTCGAGCTCCAGTCCTATAGCTATACCCGAAGGTGCGAAGACGAGAGCACGAGTTATTAGTGCACCGGGACTAGGCATCCCTACCTCTGCCTCACGGACATCGTCGAGCAGTGACAGGGATACAATTTCTCGTGCGGGTTCCCAGAATTCAGAGTCATCAATGCCATTACCCTCAACATCAGCACCTTCAGCATCGCCGTTGGACGTTGTGGAGGATGAAGTAGAAAAACCTGCATCCCCGATCCATAGACAACCCCAGGCTATGATGATGACAATCCCTGGGATACATGCTAGCCACCGTGGAGACGTTATGTCCATGGGATATGTCGCACCTGAACCACAAGTTCCCTCTACCTCCGCTCACAGCGATAAGGAGGGTCCTGGAAGCAAGCTAAAGCTACCGCAGAACCCGACTATCCAAAGTATGTACAGTAGGTTCTGGAAAACGCCGGGATCAATTGGTGCCATGGGAAATCCAGCGTCTGAGGAGAGGACCACGGATAGTGAGTCCAGTACGCCAAGGTCGACCCCAAGTCCTCCGACTCCCCAAGGACCTTCTCGAAACCCTCCACCGCTTCCCCCACGCTCGATACCGACTGCAGTGTCCCGCATTGCAAACGAGCCACCGCCTCCCGTACCATTTTCAGGACTCGAGGCGGTCAATGACGGAGAGGCTTCTGTTCAAGGTTCTCCAAAGACGATGCCATCAGCTTCAGAGACGCTCAAGAACATTGCCTCCAAGGATGATAGTATACGCATGAAACGAGCATCTCTAGAACCATTTCCATCCGCTACACCTTCCCGGCCTGCATCACGACGCTCTAGTGCGAATAATTCGGACGTAAGCACTCTAAATTCCGAGAACGGGGACCAGCCGGAAGTGGACAATACTCGCAGTATCAACGACGTTCATGAACCCCCAAATGACCCTCATGATACCAATGACGATCACGATTCAGAAGACTCCCTCGTAACCCCAACTCCCCCTTCACAGCAATTCCGCAATCCAAATCCTGGCCCTCCATTGCCACCTCGCCGAACACCAGTGCCTCGCCCAGAGGATGTTGCCTGATATTACCATTTCTACATTATTGGTTATCGGACACATCTTGTTGCATCATTTGCATACTTTTTGATCTCTCAGCAATATCCGCGAAAGGATTTTCGTAGTTAATCCCAGCTCTTGTATTGTAGTCGCCGTCCGCTAGTATTTTCGCCATTTAACTAAGAAGTTGCGCTCAACTTGAACTTCTTGGAATTACTCGTCCTCTTTTTGACAACTCTGAGATTTCGAGTGATCAGACGGTTGCACGTAGAGCTGGACCCGCTCCACGCGATGGTAATAATTTTGATATGCCCCATGTAATATTATATAAACGTTGTAGGTTAAACCACAAATGTTGGTTGAACGACGTAGTGTTCTGAGTTGCTGAGTGCTGTTTGCGGAGTCGTCCCAAATGAGGCTCCGAACGCTCGCGGGGTCCGAAGTAGTTACTCGACCAAAGGTTTGGCTAGAGGAGCTGAAAGATGCTTTCACTCTCGACCTTATACACGACACTCTACCATATTCTCTCTCCGCCATCTCTACATACCGCCATCCTTTTCACTGCGTCAGGTCAACTCATATCGTACGCTTCAAATCTCGGTTCGCAGTCGATTCGAAGTCGGGATTCGCTCGATCCAGATGCTAATGGGAGTGTTTCCTCTGACCATGGCGATCCATGTCCTCGGCCTAAGGACGATATACGGGTACTCATAGGTCTAGGAAGTGAACTGTGGGGGGAGACAAAGGATGACGGAATTGGGATGGTTGATTGCGAGGTGAAATTCGTCCTGTTCAGACTTCACATCGGTGAAAAGCAGCTAATAATTCCATCTATTCATAGCTGGGAAGACTTGTAGTTATCCCCGTCATGCCGCCTCAGTCAAATTCACCTCGGGTTATACCTGAATCCCCAACTATATCGAAAGCGCCTACAAAAGATACTGACAGGGGTGCTTCTGCCCAGCCTTTAATGCTCATCGCGTTAAACGGCACCGATGAAGTCCCATGGGACGAAATGCGAGCCAAGGTGCGCTCTACTACACCGAACCCTCTATCCTACTCAGTATTGGCTAGGCTCAAGGTCTCGCGTCACACTTCTCCCCGCCTCTGGTTAAATATCGCGAGTATCTCACTATAACACCCTTTCCTCCGCCGTCTACAACCGCGCCACCGAGTCTCGTCACTTCTCCTGCTCCAGGGCGATAGGAATTCCGTGGAAAATTAGGGAAATATCCTATCCTTATATTTGCATCTTCGGATTTGCTTTGCCGTGTCCCCTACGTTGGTCCCGTTCACAAGTACAAGCGAGAGGGAGTGTCCACGGTCATAACCCATTGTTGGCCCGACTCTGCACCACCGAATGGCCCACCCTTTCGTCTGTATAGACACGGTGCTGACCGCCACTTCGTGACCGTGCTTGTACTTCGCCACTGTCATTTAATTCTCTATATGATGAGCACTTCCGTGGCTTGCTCAATGGTCTAGACATCGCAAATATTTCTCTTCTGTGCTTCTTCCGATCGCTTCCCATCTTAGCCGCGTTCTCGTCAGTCATCTAACACCACAATTTGTCCACAATGCTTCGTAAATTCCCGTTTTCAGTCGGTTGTATCAAATCAAACCTCGCTGACCCACTTCCTCTCCGTGGTGCTAGTTGGGGCCCTGTAGACCGAATATTATCGTGTCGGCTCAACTCACGAAACCCTTTCGTCCGTTCGTTGCCTAGCACTATTCATCACGCGCAATTCAACGAATGCTAATATCAGCGGCGGATGCCGCACAGTACCACGCAGGATCACGGTTCATCACAAGTTTTGTACATTTATGGTGAAGCCGATTAATATGTACGTGTATTATGGATCGTGGTCACTTGCATTCGATGCCGTAAGATCTTTAACAGAGCTTTTGGCGCCTTCGAACTCGAAGGATCGTCGGATCGCCATATATTTCCGATGAACTATCTAGGTTGCCCGGTCTACAGCTAATAGACCTTGCCAATCCCCATCCGTGCACGTACTTCGAGGAAAGACCTGAACCTATTGACAACCCCTTGCCATCCTGTGGATGAAATATTCCCCGACCAATCGAGAGAGTGCACCAAACAGTAAATTATTTCTAATTCTAAATTACTTAACTCAGAATAAATAGATGGAGGTACGGGAGATGAACACAGTTGTACAAAGCAAAGCATATACAGACAGTTGATTGGTTGGTTGGACAACCAGTGCTAACGAGACTACATTCACGCGGAGAGGTACATGAAATCAGAAAGAAATCTGATTGACGAGAGTGGATTAGCTGGGCGGGACGTAATCGCGGCGCTTCCTGGCGACAACCCTCTGCAAACGGATAAAGGTGACTTCCGTTGCGGCGTTGAGCTCCTCTCGAGCGTTTGATTCGAGTTCATCTACCAAGGGTTCAGGAACTCCGCTTCCAAGGAGAAGGGGCCGGCCAGACAGGAGGAACGCCTACAGATGGTTAGTCACAATAGGTAAGCGATGGACATGGAGACACACCATAATGTCCGCTAGCATTTCGTCGCCAAAATGCTTCCATGGCTGACGTTTGGACCATGGCGACGTTGGGATCCAGTGGTCTTGGTAGACGACTTGCTCGAAGGCGTCATGTGAGGAGACCCATCGATGGAGGTGATTCGCTGCATCAGGACTTCCTCCCCTTTGGTTTACGGACATCTCGGCGAACGCGAGCCAGCGAGGCCACCACGGCTTATCGACAATGTGCACGGGTACATCGACACGCTGGTAGTGCCTATCGTACACGTGGAAATCGAATTCCATAAACTCAACTAGTCCCCCAGGACGGAGGATTTGGCTGGTTTGGTGGATCAAGCGTTCATAGTCCTTAATCTAGAAAGGGAGATTTCCGAATCAGTCGGGAGCAATGGAGAACATCCGTAAAAGGCAACTTACCCCAGAGCTAATAAGCCTACCATGCACGAAGTCGAAGTCGCCATGGAAGTGCTCAAGACCAAGGTTTAGATCATCCACTTCACTCCTGCAATTGACAAATCAGAAGGTTGATTGACTAGGTTGATGACAGAGTTCTCACCGGCAATTTGGCGGCATCGCTCTGAATAATGAAAAAAGTTTAGTGCCTGATAAACGATATTGAAACTAGGGTGCCTACGCCGACTGCATGGGCACTAAATCGACTGCTACACAACTGCAGTGTGGAAAATCGCGCGCGACCTCCATGATCCTGACAAGAATCAGTACCCTCTTTAGGCTGTGGCACTTTCAGAACTTACCAACTACCGCTACCGCACCCCAGATCAAGTACGCACTTGGTTTCGCCAGGGTGGGTGGGAGTGAGAGCATCTCTTATGCCTGGTGGATATTTCCCCATGACCTCGATGAATAGGAGGTGCTGCCGGTCTGAAAAAACACACAGGAGAGGAAGGTAAGCGCGAGGGATCTATGAAGGAACAAGTGAAATTACCCAAGCGATCAAGCTCGTCGTCGTCCGCTGGTAGACTGTAGACATCGGAATAATTGTTGAGACCCCTGCCATATTCTAATTTAAATGCAGCGGCCTGCAGAGAACTCGTCATTGATATGACAGAGGGCGCTGGTGATGATGACCGAGAAGAGGCGGTATAGGATGTCGCAGAGGACATTTCAACATCGCGAGGGGGGCTAAACAACGAGCTAGAGACAGTAGAGCGCATCTCACTGTCGCGGACGTCGTCCTCGCTGTCGTCCGAACGACGTCTTGCTCGACGGGTGTGGCTAAACATGGCGACTGGAGGCCAAGGGAATGGAGGAGAAAATGTGGCTGATAGGCCATATATATATTGGAGGTCGTCGGCGGATATATTGGTTTGAAGACCGTCACCCGATTCCCGGACTTGACTCCTTCCACGTTTTGGGCACGTGGGACCGAACTACTCTTCTGGGATGTCAAGGTCCCTCTTTCCCGACCTCCGCCACTGTGTTTCGAAGATCCTTGCATCAGATTTCCACCCTAGGTCCATCTAATCTTTAGCGCTTCAGCCCGATGATGGATGGGGACACTCTTTGCAGGTTCAGACGCTTTCCCTCCTCCAGGCGTCCTTCTCGTACTTACTTGGGGCTCTGTGTTCTTGGTTCACCAGTCTTTACTTCCTAGTCAGCGAACTAGGGGGTCTGCACAAAACCACCCCTTTTGCTACCGCACCCAAGTGCCCTGTGGGCGTCTTCATCAACCGGCGGAAGTATAAAAATTTTAAATGGCGAATATCATCGTATTACTCGTTCGCCGTCCGCCGTAGCGATACAGTTCTGCGAAGCTCGAGGCGGCAGAATAACGCCCTGCCACCTGCTATCGTTCTCAATTCATATTCGGCGCATCTACAATCAACTTGCGACCCAGTTTGCTATTTTTTGGCCGCTGGCATTTCTGATACTCTCTTTTTTGATGGCCTCGTAAGCCGCAAGGTTACCGTAGGCTGAACCTAGTCTAACGCGGTTTGTGAATCAATGATGCTTGAACCATTCGCCGTGCCAATTCCGCTCGGCTTTCCCTTGCTAATATGTTCCAGCCAGATGTTTGATACGAACCAGGGGTGATCCCCCTCTGGCACTAAACTGTTATTGGTTGCAAATCAATTTTGAAGGGCCATCTATGGTAGTAGTGAAAGCTAATGGTCAATTTCTCCTGTCGCAGCCTCCGTCTCCTACTCAACGCTTCGTCGTACATTCGTCCAAGGCGTAGGTATAGCTCACAGGCCCTTCCATTCAGTGTACCGATTATGAGTCTCGGGTTCCTCTGTACGTCAATTCTCCGTGTCCTTCTGTTCCCGAAAAGTCGGAGGTTGACTTTCCCTGGGGCAGCTTGATGAACTTCCGTTCAACTTAAGTTCAACAGCTCACATCTGTATTTTCAGCTCCTTAGCTCCACGCTGCTCGTTCTCTACCCATATCCGACACTGGCGGGCCGGCCATGCCTATCTCAGGCGATTCTCCTCTCCCTCCGCCCTCGTCAAGCATTCAACTTCCACATCAGCAGTGATATCCGTTGGAGTGGATAAGGACTCACTCGGAGCCTTGCTTTGACGGTAGGCGACTGCCCGGTATATCATCTAATCTAATCTTACACGTTCACATGAAGCTTCCTTCGCATTGGATCATAAATACCTTGCCTCGCTGTCGTCCGAATACAATAGCTGTGGGACGAAAGGACGCGCCACCATCAGCAGCTGGACAATTACCTAGTCCCTCAACTCCGCCGTGTCCAGCCTTCTGGTAGTGGGACACTCGAAATTGACCTTAAACCCGATCTCCCTTACACACGTTAGACTAGCCTCATACCATTTCCACCGCTGGCCAGGTCCGCACTCCGAGGTGGTGGGATGACGGCGAGCCCATCGTAGAAGGTTGGCTCAACTCAATCACAACGAGGCCAACGCCGCGCGCAATAGATCGGAAATGTGCGAGGGCCCCGCCATCTAGGATTTGGACTGCCTTTTTATAGGGTATCTCTAGTGCCATTATCCGAGTGGTAGCGAGGCTGACAACTTGACATCTCTTTCTTCCCCATGGCCAGCCCTTCTGCGGTCTACGTATTCCCTGCACGTATCATCTCGTATATCCACCTGTCTTTGGTCCGATGCTCCCGGTCATATGGGACTGAAGTGACACTTTCTCGAATCGCTGTGGTGGAAATAACACAGCTTCTCCCTCCTGCCACCCCAGTTTCGACTCTGATATCGCACACAGTCAGTCCCCAACAATACGATCCACATGGGGCCAAGAATGCGCAGACAGTCTTTCGGACTCCCATTCTTGACGATTCCTCATTTAGCACAGCAGGTGGGGATTCATCAAGATTCGCTCCGGACTCATCCTGGTGACATCGTGAAAACCATGGGTGAAATTTCGCACACCCACCCCCGCGTCATCCGGTAAACTTCACTTAACATTCGTGTGTGTTGACTGCCCCGGCACATATAGACGTCGATTAAGTATTACTTCACCTATACCTCCATCCCCTCATGCTTACGCGACCCTTGCAATCCTACTTAGCCGTGGATCATTAGACGGATTCTCGTTCATTCGGAATTCCTGGAGGCTATCCAATGGGAGTATTCGTAGGTAAAGGTCATTAATACAAAAGGGTGTAACTCTGCGGTAGCTCCCAAGTGCATCGGTTATCGTCCTGTGGTATGCACTCTCCGGGGATTGCATTTCACCTCTTCTTGAGGGCCGCAAATCGTTTCGCTAGTGCTTCAAAAGTGTCTTCTTCAGGCGGTGACGTTGAGGGACCTTTGCTCGTTGACTTAGGCTGAGTGCCTGCCTTCGTGTCTATGGAACCACCTTTCTCCACTAAACCCTCTGTCGGCGGAAGATCAGGAGGTATTGGCGTTGATTTGACCTCATTGCTGAGGTCAGGAATAGCCGGCTTAGAATCTGGGTCACTCGGAGCCCCCGTTACTTCCTATTTCAATGATTAAGTCACGTAAACAAGTGGTGGATAAAAACGCCGTGAGTAGATGGCTAGGGATAGACCATGGGAGTGCAGGTACTAACCTTGGTGCCTTCATCACCTTTATTAACGGACGGAGGAGCCCATGGAACACCATAGGCTTTGGCGATCTCCGTCATGTAGGCATCCACGAGCTCCGTGGATGGAGTGTCCGTCTTCAGCTTACGTGTTACCTGAGTCATTCGTCATGTAAAGTCAAGTTATGCATTGCCAGAAGCACGGTGAACCAACGCTTGAGCCACTTACTCGTTCGCTCACACAGTTATCGCGATTCTCCATAACAGCGATGGAGAAATCGCGCCCATACTTGTGCATCAGGATGTCGCGCAGAATATGTAGTTCTATGCCGGCCAAGGGGGTGGGCGGGGATAAAGTCAGTCACCTGGAGCACCAGGGGGTGATCAGGGGTGTATGAGCAATCAGTACCTTTAAGTTCTGTCCGCGGAGCAGCGTGGATAACGCTGCACACGCCCTCGCTAATCCCGGGGTCCGGTTCTCGCGTACTGCGCTGTCAACACCAAGCGCAAGGTACAAAAAGCCGATCAAGGCTCACTTTTGATCTAATAGACCAAACCTCGCAAGTAACAACTCGCAATATAACTCCAGCAGCTCAAGAAGTTCAACGTGGATGTCTTCGTTGATCACTACACCGCGTGCATCGTAAGCCGAATGAGTAGAGGTTTTGTCAGTGACCAATGCTTACAGCTCTCAACCTTGATTCGTGCTGTTTCGATTTTGCCGCGCTCAAGTAGAGTAGCTATATCCCGTCTAGAAGCCTTGGCTTGGGCCTCCTTCTTCTGTTGGAGAGTACGCAGACGTTGAACAGAGAGTCTGACGGTCAAATAATTATACATATAAGCCATGACCCATAAGATGACCTGAACCGACGTACCGGAGTTGAACCTGAAGTAATTTGTGCGGAAATACCGTAGGTCAGGCCCTAATAAGAAGATCAAATGGGGCACAGGCGTACCTTCGCTTTAGGAGCACTCCAAGGTGGCATTTTGCCTGGTTATGTCGGACGAAGCAGCGAAGGAAAGAGATGCGATTTGGGTGCAATCAACTGGTTGATTGGCTTGTTCAAAGTATGTCGATCGATAGCTCTAGGCTAAGTAAGTACGAACTGACTTGTAAGTACTTCCTAGAACACTTCGATGGCCACAACGAAGCTTTCTATGGTTGCTTATTGAGTGTCTGGGGCCTTCTAGCGTATTGAGTAAGGATAATCGCTGGCTCGTGTAGAGCAAGACAGAACGAGGCTGCGCAAGAGCTGCGGTGGATAGACAGTGATGCAACGGTAAGTAGATTCAGCAAGCGCTCAGCGCTCTAGCTGTGGGCGCTTCAACGCATAGATCATATCTTATCTTCGACTCGGACACAGAGGTTGGTTCCCAGCCTAAAATCTTCCTACAACTTGGAAGACCAAACACATCCTTTGATGTCTTGATTCCATCTTTCGAATACACATTCAAGCAACGAAGTTCATGGTAACGCACATGTTGCTGATACTATGTACGAAGGCGTCGTGGATACAGGGTATTATTATGATGCTGTCTTATAATATTAATACGTCTTGCTAGATAAACCTGAAACGAATTACCATAATACCCCTCTTATCACTGCTAAGACTGTACCGGTGCCCTCACAATGCTTCGAAACCTGCCGCATTTCAGAAGATACCTCGTTTAGCGACCTTGCTCCCGCTACGACTGAGGTGTGTACGACCTCCCAGGCTGCCCCCATTCCGCTGCTTGTAGGAGACCTGAGCTCATGAGCTAACTGAAATAACTAAGGAGGTGGACAGACGGAATCGTACCAAGGAGCCAAGTTACGTTCGGGACACTCAGCCTTAGCTGGATGAAGGCGGAAACATGAGAATGGCAACCATGGACGCATTGCATGAAATAACGACTATCAACGTCACAGTTGGGCAGGAACTAGGTGGGTTTTTCACTTTGAGATTACTTGCCGCTCTGACTTGCTTGTTTTCAGGGCTCATCACCAATAACTCGGCTGATTCCTCTGCGAGCTTCCGAAAAGTACACTACCACCCTCAACAAGAAAAGCTTCTCCGTGTTCTTGCTGTGTTCATGGGCTTTGCTACGGTCCATGCCCTTGTCACCTCTTTTGGGCCTCTTTATATTAAAAATTCTACGACTGGTGAATAGCACCTCCGTCGCTATGGGGAGAAGTGGCACTAATCTCACAATTATTGAAGCTCCCTGCTACCGTCTGCACGCCTAATACGGAGTGGCGCCAACCAAGAGGCAAGGCTTACCCTTTGAAGCTATGTAGATCTCACAGCTGGGGCAGAACAGCTCTGCTTGAGTCAAAGAGCACACTGCAGGGTTGGGATACGCCAAGAAGCAGAACGGGGGATGGGGTCGATACTCTGGCTGCTTTATTCGGAACAATGAGCAATCTGGGAACAGGCGACTTGACGAAGCGAGCGAACAAGGTCTACTTCTGGATCAAAGTTGCCGAGGTAGATTCCCCCGCCTTGACTGACTCGTTGTATACGTTAGCTGATCAATGGACTTGGATTTTCAGAACACGAACAACTTTGCATCCATGAGTGCATTGATAACCGCTTTGTCGAGCACGATTTTACTCGGCTGCACCTTACAAGCCGGCATTGATGCGCTACCGCAATTCAACGAGTCTACGGATGGCTTCCACCGTTATCGGTTTCTCTCTCTCGCATGCTGAAGGCCCATGTGTCCCCTGGTTGATGTGCTGACATCGTATAATGCTAAGTATGGGTTCCAATAGTCGATATGTATCCCTGTGTAACATGTTAGGGGCGAGTGCTACTACACATGTATAGCAGCTGCCTCTGCGGGGCTAAGACCGCTACTTTACTTAGCTGTGCTCGAATGACTGCAATCGGCCGGAGTCTATCGCCGTGTTACGTAGAATCCGTCGACCGGTCGCCCATTCCGGGAAGTAAGGACGCGAAGGAACCTCTTCACCAAGCGACTCAACCTGACTGGTTGCCTTGGCTCCTCGTCTTTGTTGTGCCGATCGACGGTTGCGAGACGTGTGATCGCATCGGTGACGGATGGCTGCGACGACGCCGTGCATCAAGGCGAGTGGTCAGCTCGAGTGATCCAATTCTACGTACTACGTACGTGTTCCAAACGACTTGACAGATATCATGGGGCATTCCTGAGCGATGCGTGTACGCGGAGGCAGGGATGGCATCATGCGAAGCTAACATGGTATAAAGTAATTGAAGGATCCTCCCTGTCGTGAGGCTGTTGCCTTGTTCGACGAGCAAAGTCTGGTGGAAGCCAATCACCAACGGACAGGTTGAGATCATCAGACATGGTCGGGGGCAGTGTATTGGACGGGAAGTTGCCAGGCTGTACAATTTGTGACGTTGTGTACAATATCTCAGTGCCATTGTAGTGCTAGTTGGCATCAAAATTCATTGTGATCTAAAGGAAGGAAGTGAGATTGTGGGATTGTACAACTGGGCGCCCAGCCCCTTCTGATGGTTGCCTCATACAGGATCCAGGGCTCAGCCTCCGTCAGGCTCTGTGCAGAATCGGTTGTATACACTTTCCACTGATTTCTCAACGTTCTCGACAAAAGGCCCTCTTTCGTTTGTTTTCCCTCGTCTAGTCCAGACTAATCCACCTTTCCATGTCTGCGCTTCGAGCTCAGACCTCTCGCCAGCTGCTTCATGTGTCGATTGACCCATCCCCATATGAACCCTCAGCATCTTTGTCACCCGAATCTCCTTCCCCTTCGTCATCCAACGCGCGTTCGACGGCTGGGACGACGCCGACCAGCGAAACCTCGAGTGCATCCATCATGTACTCCGTGCTTTGTCTCCATGATTTCGTATCCGACGACCCCGATCATCTACCATTTTGCAAGAACGAAATATTGGAAATTGTCAAGGAAGAGGACTCTGGGTGGTGGGCTGCTATACGGAGCGGAATCCATAAAGTGGGTTGGGTGCCGAAGGCGTATGTGCAGCCGCTAACAGAGAAGATGGCGGAGAGGCTCAGGAATGTCAGGGTGGAACTGCGAGTTTTCGAATACGAGGCGGAGCAGCTCTACAGATCGGCACCAACAGATGCCTTCAACCATCTCATCGAAAACGAGGTGTCCACTTCCCCACTTTCTACTTGGGACGCTGATTGGAGAAACCCCAACGGAATTAAGGTCCGTAAGATACACTAGCCATTTATTCGACCTCGCTGACTTCGCCTCAAGGATGATGTTGCGCGCGCGCTGTCTCGAATAGCACATGAGACGTCTGAAGCAGAGAGGCAGCGGCTTTGGGCGGAAGATCAAGCGCTGCATCCTGCTTCGCCTCTAACACCCATACCCCAACCTCCTTCAGTAAACAAGCCCACTCCTCCAACACCAGATTACCCCAACGGGGAACGACAACGGAGCAATTCCTCCCCACACACCCGCCTCGCTCGTGAGAAGCCCTCACTTGCCCGATTAGTACCGCTTAGGGAAAACGCTGCCTGGATCGATAGCCCTGATGTGCACACCAATGTCAGAGCTGATAGTGCTGACAAGATCAAGAAGGTTTTGGGGAGCGCAGATGCCGTCACATTCCACGAAGCAGTTCAAGCTCAAGCAAGTCAGAGCAGCGTGCCCTGGTTTTTGCGACCAGCTTACGCTGATCAATTGGTGTTGGACAAAGATGGAATTGTGAAGTCAGGAACTTTGGCTGCATTGATTGAGAGGCTGACGAGTGACCCCGGTGGAAGGGACCATCTGAGTGAGTGTCGATCTCCATTCGGTGTCATCATTCTAACACGATTGCCCACTGTAGAAGCCCAGGCAGCAGAGACTGTTTTTCGTGACGCATTCCTAATGACCTTTCGCACATTTACCACTGCCGACACTCTCTTCAATATGCTAGTGGATAAGTTTCGTATGGAGCACCCTGATAGTCTGGCCAGTGAATCGCAGTTCGGCGAATGGCGAGAGAAGAGGCTCCTCCCTGCCCAGCATCGTGTTCTCACCGTCTTCACAGTATGGCTGGAAGACCACCGGTTACTAGAAGAAGAACCGCACATCGCGACTCGGTTGACAGAATTCCTGACGCAAATCAAATCACCCCCACTTGCTACCGCTGCTGTACTCATCATCAACAAAATAGAACGGCTGGTAAGGAGTCTTGTATCGTCGACATGGGTTTTTGATGTCATTGTTCACTCATCATACACAGACGTTCTCTCCGCCCAACTCATTTACCGTCCACACGCCCAAGACGAAGCGTCGCCGTTCAGGAGGCAAAGTTGATCTTTTAAAGCAAGATTCCACAGTCATCGCAGAACAACTCTGCTGGCTTGAGCACAAGCTGTACTCAAAAATCACACCGCAGGTGTGTTTGGAGTATGCCAAGAAGCAGACGGGAGATGAAGTCGCTAGTTTGACTGCATTTTGCGGAACGCATGACAAGCTAGCTGCTTGGGTGAAGATGAGCATTCTGAGCAATGACAATTTGACGAAGCGAGCAAATACGGTGGACTTCTGGATCAAAGTCGCCGAGGTAAGTTTCCCCATATTGACTGGCTCTTTGTATACGTTAGCTGATTGATGGTCTCGGAATTTTGTAGAAATGTCGGAACATGAACAACTTTGCATCCATGAGTGCATTGATCACTGCTTTATCGAGTACAGTGGTTAATCGGCTGCACCTCACTTGGGCACATTCACATCGGAAACCCGGTCTTGATGCGCTGCTGAAGTTCAATGAGCCGACGGGTAGCTTCCACGGCTATCGCTCTCTCTTCTCGCATGCCGAAGGCCCGTGCGTACCGTTTATCGGGATGTACCTCACCGACATCATTCACATCAAGGAACAGTTCTCCAACGACACGATATCGACTCCCACTAGCGGCAGGGGATCCGGCCCCCGCGAACCAATGATATCCTTCTCCCAGCGGCAACGTTGGTACGAAGTCATATCTGCTATGCTCAAATTTCAATCAAAACCCTATCCTGTATCGGAAAGCGAATCAACACAGAGGCTCATTGCAGCCAACATGCTGCAGGCGACGTTCAAGGACTCGCAATGGTTCTGGAGTAAGAGCCAAGAGGTCCAGCAGACTGAGTTGCACCATGCGGACATCAGAAAAGGCCTGGAGGAGGCGGGCTTCTAACGGTTTTATGCAATTGTTGCTTTTATCTATTTCTTTATGTATCAACTCCTGTTCTCCATGGGACTCTCAGCGTGTTATCTAGCCAGTGCACCGGCTGTCGTATGTATGTACATTGTACTTAATACCTCATATCTTTCTTGTAGCATGCATGATTCGCCCTATATGATAATCGCATAATTTGCAGGACACTCCCGCTATCAATTGTAGTATTCAGTGTGCAAGCAATGTATATCCCACAAGTCCGTGTAAAAACATGCGAGTTAAAAATGAGGACAGACAAGTCAATAACTACGGAGAAATTAAAAAGTAACTCGAAAGGGGGTGGTAGTGGGTGACGTCAGGCGGGACGGGAATGTGGAAAGGCTCAGCAATTGCATGGTTCGTTCTGCCCCGGAGCAGCAGATTGCTTGTTGAGGTCAACGCCGGTCTTCGAGGCACCAGGACGACCGGCTGCACCCGTCCGTGAAGCAGGAGCTGCAGTGAGGGGAAGTTTCTTCGCTACGAGCCGACAAAGCCTGTCAACTGTCTGCCCATCATGATGACAGTGAGCACATACCAATCGCAGTGAATATCTCCGTAACACCTTCGCCTGTCTTCGCACTGGTCTCTGCCCACATGAGCCCCTCTTCTTCGGCGTACTTCTTAGCCTCTTCTTCAGTAACTTGACGCCGTGCGGATAGATCAGCCTTGTTACCACAAAGAGCAATAACTATTGAGGGGTCCGCCTGACGCTGGAGCTCGCGTATCCATGTCCGGGCCTTCTCCAGGGAAGCGGATTGTGTGATGTCATAAACGACTACTGCGCAGTTGGCATTTCGGTAGTACATTGGGGCCTGCATCAAGTAGAAGTTGGTCAAGAAGTTGCATGGCCTCGAGATAAATGGGTATTACAAGTGACTAGACAGGGTGGCGACTTGAGATCATTGAAATGCAGATTCAAAAGACTCGAGCATACCTTATATCGCTCTTGTCCGGCGGTATCCCTAAGGCGTTATTTGGCAACAAGAACAATGTGTCCTTGAAACGACGTACCATATTTCAAACTTAACAGTGGTCTGATCTTCAAGCGTGACCGTCTGTGTTAAGAAAGCGGCTGCGCAAGAGGTGAGCCAAATGAAAGACGCCGCAGATACTAAACCTACCACCGATAGTACTCTCCCTGTAATCGTCGAACTGATCCTTCACGAAGCGCAGCACTAAACTGAATAATGTGTATCAGACGTTGACCTCGAGGCAGAGATAGTGGCATGTTTGACGCACGTACCTTGACTTTCCGACGGCAGATTCACCTATTCATGGTCAAACATAGCCTGGAATATTGAGCAGCCGGGATGGCGTACCGAGGAGAACCAACTTGAACTGGAATTGCTTTGACATGGTGGTGGTAACGTATAGAAAGGCTGTGGAGGTAAGAGGGAGAGTGTCAGCTCAGTATGGTCATCGTTTCCCACGATCTGGAGGAACCTGCATTTTTCACTCAACGCCTTGCGACTCCGACGCTTGCCCTCCTACCACCACCATCGTTTTCTCATCAAAACTATCTTGAGTCAGTTCGTGTGCGCCATAACCTCTTTGCGCCCGCCCGTCAACGTTTTACCTATAACATCGTTTGCGATATCCTCTGGAACCCCAGTTTCACATCCCACGTCACACTCTGAGCTTGTCAATTGAACAACGTTGAGCAAATATGAACCGACATCATCCATACGGCGGAGGAGCATATGATGGCCCCACGAATCGTAGAGGTGGGCCCGGTGGTCCGGATAGACCCAATCGCTGGCAAGATAGAGGCGGAGGCGCCCATCGCGGAAGAGGGTTTGGTCGTGGAAGAGGAGGTGGGAATTATGGAGGTGGCGGCAACAACTATGAAGGAAGTTATACCAACGCATATGACCAAGCTCCTCCTCAAGGTGACACGGGCTATGGTAGCTACGAGGGTGGCTCGCAGGATTCCTTCTATCAAAACGACTACGGGACTGGTCCGAGTTCTAGCTACTCAAATGGACCCGACTACAGCCAGGGCTACGGCCAAAACGAAGGTACGCTTGAAACTCTGAGACTGAATTGATTAGTGCAGCCCTCTTTGCTGGCAATCTGGCATCTTCCAGAGGCTTGAACCTTCGAGCTGAGGCATGCGGTCGACTTTCGAAATACTATCCGCCCTTCTGATTCGCGAGATGAGATCATTACTGCGTATAGCTCGTGTGGTGAAACCTCGTCCGGAGTCTCAGGAGTCAGATTCCAGTGAATGCGCTGAACCACATTGAGGCCTCGATCCCCTTGTGTATTCGAACATGCCTCTTCGCGTGCCTTCCACCTCAGTCATTTTGCCAGGGCCTCCATCTTCTGCGTAAATCAGTTGGACCTGTCTCATCGTAATTTTGTTCCATCTATCGTTAGACGACTCAGATCCCAAATATGCTGGCGATGACGGTTACGGAGATCGCCCTCGACGACCTATACGCAAAGAAAGAGATGATAAAGTGCACGATTCAATCATTGAAGAACGTATCCAGAGAGAGCGTCCCTGCCGTACTTTGTTCATCCGTAACATCAAGGCAAGTATCTGTTGCTACTTTGAGATTGCGTATTTCGAAATGTTATCCATCTCTCCAAGTTTTTCCTGAATGTGGGCTAATGTCTGTTTGCAGTATGAAACCAATAGTGACGATGTTCGTCGTCAGTTTGAAGAGCATGGCGAAATCAAAACATTTTTTGACCTTATTTCAACGCGAGGCATGGTTTTTGTGACATACGTGAGTCTGATTGAGAGTTATGGAAATAGCAATATTCCTGAATTCAGCCGGCCAGTTTGATTTGCGTGCAGCTGAAAGGGCTCGAGAAAGACTACAAGGATCCGAGATTAGTGGACGCCCCGTAAGTCGAAGCGCGCCTTATATACCTTTTCTCAACCATTGTTCCCTCCTTTTGTCAACATTTAGATTGATGTTCACTATTCGCTCCCACGTGATGATCAAAAGGGCGACAAGGAGAAGAATCAAGTATTACATTTTTTGTTGCATTGCCAACGTTCGTGCTCATGGGTCAACGTCTCAAGCAGTTCCAAGGCATGCTCCAAGTTACTTTGCGGAGCTCGCCTTCAGGACAGCCAATTGATGACAATGAAGTTCGTCGTAAGTTTCAACAGTTTGGCGACGTCAAGTCAGTCACTTCTGTTGGCGATCGTACTGAGTGCGTGAAGGTTTCCTTGCGGATGAGCGCGCGTTAACTATTGCCTCCTTTAGCTCGCGTTATGTCGAATTTTATGATACCAGGGTTAGTGCCCTTCGAGCCGGTGTGACTGACCCGTCTATTAATACCTTCTGCAGGCTTGCGACGAAGCATTCGACCGTTTACGGCACCAGAGTCTACAGGACGGTGTCATGGAAATAGTGTTTGCGTGGGATATCAACGACAATTCTGCAGCAAGTGGTGGTAGTGGAGGCCATCGGTAAGTGATCATTTTACTTGTCCTCGAAATTTAGTGAACTGATCATTATACGGCAGTCACTATGACGGCAACCGAGAATGGGATGATGGGCATCGTGGTAGTGGCCACCGTGGTCGCGGTCGGGGACGAGGTCGAGGTGGTCGCGGCCGCGGGGGTTACGATGATTACGACGATCGTCGAGACAGCTTCGGTCGGGATCGAGATAGAGGTAGAGGGCGGTGGGGTGGCGGGGGCGGGGGAGGCGAGGATGATTACGGTTCCCGCGGTGGTCGTGGTGGCGGGGGCGGTGGTTTCACCGATCGGTATGACAATCATCGTGGCGGAGGTTACAACTCAGGTCCTCCAGGTGGTGGATACAGTGGTGATTCTTCTGGTCCACCGTCCGGATACAGTGCGCCTCCGCCACCTCCTCCTCCTGTGGCTGCTCCCGATGATCGCTTGGAACAAGCTCGTAAGGTTCAGCAACTCCTTGCTGCCCTAAAGCAACCGGCCCAATCTGGGACGCCGCCAGCGCCTCCGTCGTCTGGCCCGCTGCCTCCCTCCGCCCTCTCAGGCATGCCTCCCCATGGTGTACCTCCAGCGCCAGGATATTACCCCCCTCCGCCCACACTATATCCAGGCGCCGTTCCACCCAGTAACCCATATGGTCCCCCTCCCTCCATCAACACGCCACCACCGGGTGGGCAGCCTTCAGCAGCAACACCCTTACTTCCACCAAACCTTTTGGCGTTACTGCAACAGGCATCGCAAAATCAAGGCCAGATGCCCCCGCCCCAACCTTCTTACGGTATGCCCCCACCGTCTATGATGGGCGGTCCCCCACCCCCTTCGAACGGTGTTCCACCACCAGGTGGTGGACAAAGTTATCAGCAATTGATGGCTTATCTTGTGAGATAAGAGTCCTCTTCTACGGGAACACAGCTAACAGCGCATTAGCAATCACAGAAACGCTCTTGACGTTCGGTCTGATCTTTCTACCACTCAGTGTCCGTATGTCCATTTTACCCACTTGTTGTCGACTTTTTGCTTCCTCTAAATTTATTCCCTTAAAATATGTTCATGATCGTGTTTAGCTATGTGCCGTTTGGAGCCATTCTGGCGCTGATTGCTACGTACATGCATTCCCAGTACATGTGTTTACTTTACCCTCTGTCTACTTTACTCGCCACTCTGATGAGGATTAGGATGCCCATTAAGCAACCGTATGCATTGCTCATGGCAAGCCCTAACCATATACCCCCGAGTCCCCAGTCATGCTTCCAAGTCAGATATAAACCAAATGGGATACCTGGTAGGGCATTCATAAAGTTTCGCAGGGTAGCAGGAATCTCGAAGTACCTGCGCAGTAATCCGCACTATGAATCGTTTTAGAAGAGTTTCTATGGCACTATGGCACGGGTAGGACAAGCTCACCTAGCGATCAAACTTGATAAGATCATCTATACGAAGCAGCGATAAGCCGGTGTCGTTGTAAAATCACCGCGGCCGTACCTTGTGTCCAAACGCTCCCAGAACGCCTTCGATCCACGCAGTAAATCCATGGGGGATGACATACAGTGTGATGATAGGAAGAACGTCGCTTGATATCCGCAGGACGTCTGTTAAGAGGTCGGATCAGCATATGGGTTCATCAAAACCAAGAAGTGATTGTGAGAACCGATATCATTCACCTTCGTCAGAGGAGAAGACCTTCCCAAAGCAGGACGAATACACAAGTATCAGATTGCTGCATCCCACAAAAGATGTGTAAATTCAGGTCTGCACATATTCTCTGTTCACTGACCTAACGGTCAAGACACCTAGGAGAGTGAATACAAAGCCGATAAATGCAGCTACTCGGGTTCGGGATATGTCGTTCTTTTGTAGAAGTTTTTGTAATCTACCAATGATGTAGAGAATTAGGCATTGCGGTCAACGGATCGGTGGGGACAGGACCTTGGTTTTGATACATTGCTGATGGACTTCGGAACCAGATAAGCGGTGGAGACAGTAGCGAGCAGAATCGATTGCGCCGCAAGCGTTGATGGACCAAGCCTTTGGGAAGTGTAGTCAGCTCGGATGTATGGCACGAGATGCCAGATGAAAGCAACTTGCAAACTAGCGATAACTGTGCATTCGATGAGTAGGCATTATATGCAGACGATTCATCAGCCGTACTTACCTGCTATGACGTCTTTCGACCACAATTCCATTGCACTAGAAACTACTCAAACATCTAACTTCTCCAAGCAGAAGACAGCTTAGTAGGATACCTACTTATTCCAATAGACGCTTTGCTAAAGAGAGGCCCCATGCCGAGGAAGAAATCGTAGAATAAGTGGACAGAGGACGAGGACGGCTCCAGTGCTTCTTGATCACGTTGCGGCACAGCGTCTGGCGCGGACGTTCGTTGGAAAAGGTAGGTCAGGAGCGTCATGATAGCGATAAAGTTATAGCTGAACGCAGTGATTGCTGGAGCGGCGATGAAACCGAGCTTGAGCCTCTCCACTGGGCCATCAACTGTGACGGCCATTACGGCAGTCAAATTACTAGATTCTTGAACCAGTGAACGAAGAAGACTGACTGAGTAGGTAGCTTAGAGTCATCACTGCAGGAGTCAAGGCCGTTATAACGCCAGCATGTATGGATGAATGACCTGCGCGTGAAGACAAACGGTTTGTGGTCAGTCACGCTGCAGACTGTCAACCGAGACGAACAGGACCTTGCGAGTCAAGGTACCGTCTGGATGGTCGAAACTCCGGGTAAGAACACAACACCCGGAAACTGTGAGGCGCATAAATACCTGAATACTTCGTTGAACGCAAACGCAGGTAAGCCCAGAGCGGATACCTTGAGATAATCTCTCGCCAACCTCAATACTTCTTGATCTTGATTCGTGCTTCGGACGTAGGTAAGCCTAATTCTCGATCCAACATCCACATCAAGTAAGTTGAACAGGGGTTCCGGGTTGAGCCAGAGGGATATAATAGGCTGAAGATGTGGAATGTTAATGATGAAAGAATTTGGAATTTGGAAAAAGGGACGATGGATATGACGGACCGGTATTACGACAAGCATAATCAAGGCGCTACGAAGGCACCATAACTGAGCCTCCGAGCGATCTGTTGCGGAAAGCTGCGTGGCCTCCAGTGACTCAAACCGAGAGTCTTCGTCTATCAGTGTAGATGTGGAAGCGCCTGAAAACGGGGAAACGAGCGGTGAAGAAACGAGGGTCGAAGTCTCTGAAATGCAGGTTAACAGTGGTGGAGGTATTGGGGTGACGACCTTCGGCTGGACAGCAGTATTTGGTGCAATGTACAGAAAGGGAGACTCGGATGATGACGAGGACGGAGTTGGTGGTTCGGATGTGGGTTCGTTCTCTTCAATACCGACAATACCAGGATCCTTGTGCGTGGGTGCGCGTACTGGGCTTGGGTTGACGAGGATAGTGTCTAATGCACTTGGGGGACGTGTGTTGTTATGCTGATATATGCGACTTATAGGGCAAGGAATACCTTCCTATGCCCTTCACAATGCTCCATCCAGTTATGCTTGTGACCATCATCGCGATGGTCGTCGCAGCTAGGACAGTAGTTGATAAATGACCAACCGCGATGACAGGAGCGACGTGTATGGCATGCTCCTGTGCTAATATACTAATGATGTCCTCATTAGTCTTTGCAACCGGTTACTTTGATGGCCACTGAGAATGCTCACCTAAACTGAGGGATTAACTTCTGGCATAGGATAAGTGTCTCGACAATGTGAGTAAGCACGAGCTTCTCAAGTCGACTGGCTATCTGGACACGTCTTATAGATAAAGGAATGGTTCCGTACTCCGTTTCCGAGTGAACTGCAGTAGGCCTTGAAGCCGAGGTTAAGGGGGAAGCTTCATTTGAGCTACCACCGCCTGGCGTAGACTCTAGGTCCTCGGCCTCATCCCAATCGGATGCCAAGTCAAATGACGAGGCCATATAGTTGTCCAGGTACTCCTCCAAATCCCATCCGATTTTCTCTAGCTCAACCACGTCCAATTTTCCCGCCAACCTTGAGCTTTTGCCAGGCAGAATCCGGTTCGCAGCAGAGAAGAGCCACCCGATTACAAGGAATTTGATCTTGCTAACCAGGATGCCTGATGTATGCTGATAGATAGTCTCGAATTTTCTTTGGAGATATTGTTGTGCGAATGCTTTAGGATTGGCGGCTATCGAACGCATCGCCTGGGCATCACGTAGAAGTAGGGCCGAATGATCAGAAAGCGTGGGTTTTGGCAGCATTGAGTCGACTGGTTCTAACGGTGAAATGGTCGCCTCTGAATCCTATTCGTGTGCTCACAGTAAGGACAGAGATCCAACAGAACGGTGGAAGTTGGGTGTACCTGTCTGCCCTGGTCAAGTCGTGCAGGTCGGATGGTAAGGTCTGGAACATTGGTATCACTCTGAGCATCATCACAGCCCGTTTGGCCTGCCGCCATTGACGAGGACGTAACGAAAGCAACTAATACAGAGTGCGCAAGTCGACGGCCTCGAGTCCTCGGACGGAGAGCGGTAGCGTGATAGAGACAAGCAGAGAGCTCGCATATTGACCTCGCCTAGTGCGTAGTTCATACATGTATTCGATTACATAGCTAGAAGCCCAAAGTAATAAGAAGCCGCCGTGGATAGTCTCCCGATCCGAGGAGGGAACCGATTTTTATTAATTAGAGCCCTTCCCCTTTTCGTGGTCGGCAGAAAAGGTTCCTCATCGTAGAGCCAGCCATCCAGGAGGGCAATCCAGCAGTTCGCTGACTCTAGGAAATTGGAATCCAGTCGCGGTGTCACCGTGAACCGTGTCGAAGGCTAGGAGTAAGTTTACCAACCGGTTCCCATTGCTAACAGAAATAAGCGCCCCAAGACTTTGATCGCTTGCTATGCAACATCCAGGACAACGTAAACGCTGACAATGAAGCCTGAAGACCATCGAAGCTTTATTGAACGCATTGTAAAATCGGATCCGGACGATGCTGAGAGAGTATTAGAAGAACTTGGCCTTGACGATCTCCCTTCACGCGACAAAGTACATCGAGAACTCGAGGAAAGATTTCTTGCACCGAAAGACACATTTCCTGACGATCTACTTCCTTTATTTCAAATGTACGCGCCCTACATTTTCCAATGGATTTGTGACCCATGCTTTCCAGAACATGGGACAAGAAGCTTGAGATACCATCATTACTACAGCACGACCCTTCACCACCGCCAACTACCGTGTCCTTAGTTCGGACTGGATTAGATGGTCGAGTCACTGGATGGGCAGAAGTGAACCCGTACCAACCGCTGCTGTATCTGCTCTGCTCATATAGTTCTCCCAGACACCAACTCCACGCGCTCAGACGGGCCTGACCTCCTCATCTCTCGATCGTGCTCCGGCTCCCAGTGAGTCCTTCGTAAGAGGAAAGTCGGGTTACGTACCATTTTGGCCCGGCGGCTTGGACGACGTAATATTAAACCCTGATCTTGCCGCCTCCGCCCAGGAACGAGAGAAAGGTCTGCGGACTATCGCCCCTGGTCTTAAGCGAGGTTTGCGGCTTCCTGGCGATGATGACGCGGAGAACATCATCGCCGCTTTGGATGCAAACGGAGAGGCAACGGAAAAGAACAACCAGGTCTGTACTACTCGCAAGTCGTTACAAGCAGACATCTCTGAATAATAGCAGGACGAATATATTGACGAGAATGACGACGACGAAGAGGCTCTGCCGATAGGCCCATCATCCGAAATCGATGACTACTTACCTACTTCGGTGCGCCAGTCGAGTATGTGGTTTGAATCCATTCCTCAACGTTCCTAGCGTGCCACACTTCAACCCATTCGGGCCTCTCGACCTACCCGTGCAGCCAAGCAACAAAAGCGTGATTGGGCCCATGTAGTTGACGTCAACAAACCAATGAAGAATTTCAAGCAGCTGGTTCCAGACATGGCTCACGAGGTACAATCATTACCAACGTATCTTATTGAATTCCACTAAGTCAACATCACGGTCGGCAGTATCCGTTCGAGTTGGACACATTCCAGAAAGAAGCTGTTTACCACCTTGAGCAGGGTGATTCGGTCTTTGTTGCCGCTCACACATCAGCTGGCAAAACGGTGGTTGCCGAGTACGCCATTTCCCTGGCTGAAAAGCATATGACCAAGTGAGTGTCAGTGTTTGCGATGAGTCCCCCGCTCATCGGCGAACATTCCTAGAGCAATATACACCTCACCGATCAAAGCCCTTTCCAACCAAAAATTCCGCGACTTCAAACAAACCTTCTCATCTGCATCTGTTGGTATCCTCACCGGAGATGTGCAAATTAATCCCGAAGCGAGCTGTTTGATCATGACAACAGAAATCCTGCGGAGTATGCTTTACAAAGGTGCTGATCTCATTCGAGATGTGGAGTTTGTGATCTTCGACGAAGTTCATTATGTCAATGATGCGGAGGTCAGTAAGACATTCATTTCCCTTCTGATAGGAATACCGGTTCTCGGATGATCTAACCGTTGCACTAGCGAGGTGTCGTATGGGAGGAGGTCATCATCATGCTACCCGACCATGTGAGCATCATCCTTCTTTCAGCCACGGTAGGAAACACCAAAGAATTTGCCGACTGGGTCGGGTAAGTCTTCCAATTCCCTGAAACGTAAATTCATGACAGAAGGTCGATAGTGCAGCCGTACCAAAAAGAAGGATATCTATGTAATTTCAACGCCTAAACGCCCGGTGCCGTTGGAGCACTTTCTCTATGCCGGGAAAGAGGTCTACAAGATCGTCGATTCTAAGGGGGACTTTCTATCTTTGGGGTAAGCATTTCATCAGGTGCTCGAGCCATCGGAAGCGCCGCTAATCATTCGTCCCCTTCAGGTATAAGGATGCAGGCGAGGCTCTTCGACGTAAGCAGGACAAGGAACGGGAGGCCGCTGGGCTTCCTCCTGTCCAGAGAGTAGGCGCTCGGGGTGCTGCGGTCGCCCAACGCGGACAACAACGAGGTCTGCAGCGAGGGGGTCAACGCGGTGCTGCGCCTGTTCGTGGTATTTCTCGTGGGGGTGGACCTCCCAGGACGATCCATTCCGCTACCGATAAGAATCTCTACGTCCATCTGCTAGCGAACCTCAGGAAGAAGGGTTTACTCCCTGTCGTCATTTTTACGTTCTCCAAGAAACGATGTGAAGAGAACGCTTCTACATTGATCAACTCCGATTTGTGCACGGCGGTGGAGAAAAGTGAGGTCCACGTCGCCATTGAGAAAGCACTATCACGACTCAAAGGAATGTGAATATATCCGCTGTTGATATTATTTAATCTGATATTATTAGTTCACAGGTTCAGATCGGAAACTACCTCAAATCGGGCGCATGAGAAATTTACTCTCCCGGGGGATAGGCGTTCACCATGGTGGGCTCCTTCCCATCGTCAAAGAGGTGAGCCCTGTGCAGGGACTACACCGTTAGTTCGTTTGTGACATGCACCATACAGTTGGTTGAAATTCTATTCTCCCGCGGTTTGGTAAAAGTTCTGTTCGCAACGGAGACCTTTGCTATGGTATGAGCCAAGCCAGGGATATACACTTCGATTCAGGTCGTATTGACGCTGTATTAGGGCGTCAACATGCCCGCCAAATGCGTGGTCTTCTCAACTACACGCAAGCATGATGGTCGAAGTTTCAGAGACCTTCTACCGGCGGAGTATACCCAAATGGCCGGTCGCGCTGGACGTCGGGGCTTGGACCCTACCGGCACTGTGATCATCGTCGCAGGCGGTGAATTGCCCGAGGTATATTCAGATTTCGCTTTGACTTCGAAGTGATCATCTTACGGGGTGCGGTTGTTCGCTCTCCAGCTCGGTACAATTCGTAATATGATCCTCGGACCACCTGGCAAATTGTCCTCGCAGTTTCGGTTGACGTATAACATGATACTCAATTTGCTGCGAGTGGAGGCACTGCGAGTGGAGGAAATGATCAAGCGAAGTTTCTCGGAGAACGCATCCCAGAGGCTCCTACCCGACCAACAGAAAAAGGTCACCGAGGTACTTACGGTAGCTACGCACGCTGTGAACTTGTCACTGATGCGCCACAGGGTGAAAGGGCGCTGACGACGCTACCCAAACTTGCCTGCAACGTGTGCAAGGAAGATATCGATGCCTACTACGACACCTGTTTAGACATCGCGGAATGTAATCAGAGGTTGCTTGACATGGCGTCGAAAAATCCACAAGCTTCCAAGTCTCTAGCCCCAGGGAGAGTGGTACTCCTACGCGACGGGGTAGGCACCATCTAATTGATGTGGGAAGCCTAGAATTTCTTACTTCTCACCCAGCACTTCAAAACAAACAACCTTGCCGTCATTTTACGGCCGGCAATAGTCTCTGCATCGTCGGAGAGCAGTAACAAGCACAAAGCCTTCTTCATCCTCGCGCTAGTGGACTCTGACACAAAGAGTGGAAAAAACGGTGCGTGCTATCAGTTTCGGGTGTTATATCCGCCTGAAATTTCTTCTCTTAGATATTGATGCCCAAATCATTACGCCACAGTGGCCCCTCACCCTCCAGCCAATAGCGGACGCAGAATACGACGTAACGGCCGTGTCTTTGACCAGCATTGCCTTCGTCACGAGTCGAACCATCAAAGTAGGTCCTCCGTGTATGATATCAGAGACCATGCACTCAATTCCACCGCCACAGGTCGATGTGGAACTAATCCTTGATAGACACCGAATTACTCCAATGCGGCAAGCCCTTGCACTACTTCAGGAAATTTCAAACGAATGGATCACTGCTCAAAGTCTTCCAGAAGTAGAATGGGTCAAAATGCGTTCTCTGGAATTTCAGGAGACTTTACAACGTCGCGATGCTCAAGTCAAGGCCTTGAAGAGTAAATCGTGTGTACTTTGCGAGAATTTTGCCGACCATGTACGTTTTCCAACGTTTCACCCAACCAATGCCAATGCTCGTCTAATCCAACTCAGTATGCCATAATACACGCTGAGAAGGCCCTACGGGCAAACATTGCTAACCTGAAGCTGGCCATCTCCGAGCAAAATCTAGAACTCATCCCTGATTACGAACAAAGGATCGCCGTTCTCAAAGAACTCAAGTTCATTGACGAGAACTCTACCGTGCTGTTGAAAGGCAGGGTTGCATGTGAAGTAAGCATTGAGATCTAGTGATCAACGGATGAGATCATTTAAACGAGTATAGATCAACTCCACTAGCGAACTAGTGCTCACGGAACTGATCCTTGAGAACACGCTGGCTGCGTATGACCCGGAGGAGGTCGTGGCGCTCTTATCTTGCTTTGTATTCCAGGAGAAAACCGATGTCGAGCCTATCATCCCCACTAAGCTCCAGGAAGGGCGTGATGCGGTAGTAGCAATAAGGGAACGAGTCGCCAGGGTAAACGATCTCCACAAAGTCGCTACGGAAGAGTTTCAAAACGAGCTGAAATTCGGCTTGATGGAAGTTGTATACGAATGGGCCAAAGGCATGGTAAGGCGTTGGCTCCCTTGTCTCTTTCCTTGTGTGCAGTCGCTAACATATCAAATTTTGGAATCTAACTTTCATTCGCAGCCGTTTGAGCAAATCACCGCATTGACGGATGTACCGGAAGGGACTATCGTGCGAGTGATAACTCGTCTAGATGAAACGTGCCGTGAGGTTCGAGACGCAGCGAGAGTCATCGGCGATGCCGAACTTTTCAAGAAAATGGAAGAAGCGCAAATAAAGATCAAGAGGGACAGTAAGTTTCTAGCGTCTTGCACCGAGATAACCCACGGTGACTAAATCCGCTTCTAGTCGTTTTTGCAGCAAGCTTGTATTTTTAATTTATATCGGTAGATCGCCCCCTTCACGGCGCGATTCGGAGGCCGCCGTGTGGGGTCCTAACCAAGCGCAACATACGGCATGTTGTAAGTGCTCTGATTTGGCCTCGCAATGTCATGTGCATGGGCATGTGTCGGCGGTGTATGATACACATTATGTTTGATATTAAAATACAGCAGCGGAGATCACTATGTAGCACTTCCGAGCGCACATCTCGGGGCCCGAGTGAGAACAGTGATCTTGAGTAAGAACGAGGTAGATGAACTTGAGCGTTATTGTTTGGGCGCATGTTGGAACTGTATGCGAGGATCGGTATGTTTCGTAAAAGAATCTGAATTGTTACGCACGATATCGCGTAGTTGCCCTTGTGCATCGTTGAACTGTTTCTCGAGATACTTTGACTGGAAAGACGTTAGGCATCATCCACGGCCATGACGCGACGATAATTCAGACCTTCTTCGTCAGACTATTGATATCGTCAGTAAGTTCTTTTTCTTGTGCCTTCAGGTCCTTCTCCATTTCTGGACGCGGCTCCATCATGAACCTATACGACATTGAACGGTCAGCGGCATGGATCACGACAGGGTATGGTTCGTACATCTTTCCGACGCCTTTGTAAAGGTTGACGTCGTTCTCCATCCGACTGATTTCATCTATGGTCAACTGTAGGATACGTCGTTCCCTTTCTTTCGAAGCGATCTGTTGGCGAGAGATGTTCAAAGCTCTCTGAGATTGCACTGCGGTTTGTTGGATTTGCAGTAGGATCTGAATATATGGGTCTGAGGTCAATTATCGACGAGTATAGTCAAGGGCTTACTTTGCGCAAGGTATCATCTGGCAGTGTGGACATTGTGGTAATGGCTTTGCAGGGCAGACCGCGACAAGCGCCAAGTGGTTACCGGGCGGTATATACTCTCATAATGTGATACCCAGGTCACATCCCACTCTTGTCGCTGAGAGCCAAACTGCCAAACTGGCTCGAACTGCGGGAGTTGGGTGAGACCATACATACGTAGATTAGTAGACATGTAATCTTTTCAATGTTATGTGAGAAGCGTTTGGACAAAATCAAGACAAAACTCGGGCTTTTACCAAGCTCAATCAACGCATTTGTTAGATTTCTCATATCCTTTGTAACTATCGACTGTCGTGACCTTAGGCTGGTTTATAGATCAAGGAAGACTCGGCGCCATCAACCCATGCGTGGCGGGGTTATCCCAGATCACCTTCTATAGGATCTACGGTCACATTTCCTGGAGTGATGTTCAATGATCTGCCAACTACTCTATTCCAACTTGAGCTGCATGCTAATGCGGTAACTGCGTCTATGATCGCCCTCGTTGCTCAGTGGCCACGGAAAGACTTCAAGTAGCTCCTGTTGCGTCAGGAGTACTATTCCCACAGTCAGTGGAAAGCACCCACGGTCAGATCCAAGAATAGACGCATAATGATCGAGCTTGGCAAAATTATTCCAACTTGTATCCAACAACATCGCGACCTTCACCCTAGCCCCTCGCTTGCAGCTTTCCCTCCAACAAATTGTGTAAATGGCATCCATAGAGGACTACGACGAGTTTGGCAACTATATTGGCGCGGACTTGGACTCTGACGACGAGGACGATACCCCTCAAAATGACTTCGTCCCGCAACCCTCTCAGTCAGCAGCACCTTTGGAGGGTTATGATGACGAGCCAATGCCCTCGGCAGATCAAGGCGCATTGATGGAAATTGATGGTGCGCTGCTCCGTCTGTACCAGGTAATTCTCATCGCGTTGATTTTAGGTCAATCCCAGAACCTGTACATAATGCTGTGATATTACACGAAGACAAGCAATACTATCCTTCGGCGCAGGATGTTTACGGGGCGGACGTCGAGACCCTTGTACAAGAGGAGGACGCGCAACCTCTCTCAGAACCAATCATTGCTCCAGTAAAAGTTCGGAAATGGACTGTTGAGGAGAAGGATATGCCGGAGACGCGTTTCGACAAAGCATTCCTGTTAAACATGACGGCTTTCCCAGAGATGATTCGAAATGTCGCTGTGGCCGGTCATCTGCATCACGGGAAGACTGCGCTATTGGATATGCTAGTCTTTGAAACACATAAGCTTGTGTGGGATTCAGATAAACCGGTTTGTTCAGCACCCAATACGCGGTGTTCTCCGCTGAGCTTTGGCCTTAGCTTCGATACACGGACACCCACGTTCTTTCTAGGGAACGTGAAATCTCAATAAAATCATCACCCATGTCGTTAGTCCTTTCAACTACTGCCGGTAAATCGCACCTAGTACACCTCATCGACACACCGGGTCACGTCAATTTTGTTGATGAGGTCGCATCGGCCATTAGACTGACGGATGGTATACTGTTGGTCGTCGACGTGGTAGAAGGAGTAAGCCTGTTGCCTATTCCAATTCGTTTGCTTACATTCGTGATATAGCTCATGGTAGGGACTGAAGCTATCATTCGCCATGCCCTTCAGGAAGGGACCAAAATCACCCTTGTTGTCAATAAGATCGATCGTCTTATCTTGGAGTTACGCATAAAGCCTGCCGATGCTTACTACAAAATCAAGCATACCATAGAGGAGATAAATTCATTCATAAGGTAAGGAGTCAAAAAGCTCGCATCGAACGCTGTTCATGTAATCGTACAGTTCCATCAATCCCGACCCAGACCTGAGACTTAGTCCAGAGAATGGTAATGTGGCATTTGCAAGCACCGACATGGGATGGTGTTTCACACTCCGTTCGTTTGCTCAGATGTACGTCGATGCATATGGTACGTCCCCCTTCTCATCACGTAGAAACCCTACCAATTTGTGCACAGGGCCCCTTGATGTCAAATCCTTTGCTGACCGGCTTTGGGGTGACATCTACTTCAACAACGAGACTCGGAAGTTTACCCGAAAACAGGCCGACCCGGAACACAATCGCACCTTCATACAATTCATCCTGGAGCCACTTTACAAGCTGTATAGTCATGTACTCAGCGAGGAAACGGAAGAGTTGAAGGAGACCTTGCAGGGCCTTGGTATACAGCTCAAGCCTATCATGTTCAAGATGGATGTACGACCACTGCTGAAAGTGATCCTGGGTCAATTCTTTGGGCCCGCGACGGGATTGGTGGATATGATCGTAGAACACATCCCCTCGCCGGTTGAAGCTGCCCCTGCGAAGGTCAGTTTCGGATTATCGTTACTGCATACTCATACTTACGTGGTCGCGCTAGATTGAGAGCACGTATACTGGGCCTCAAACGTCTGATCTGGTTGCTTCCATGAAGGCGTGCTCCGCTGACGGTCCCGTCATGGTGCAAGTGGCGAAGCTCTACCATACTACCGACGCGCAATCTTTCCGAGCTTTCGGTCGCGTGATGAGTGGCACTGTTCGCAAAGGCATGGATATTAAAGTACTCGGTGAGGGGTATTCTCCGGAGGACGAAGAAGACATGATGAAGGCAGTCGTCGATGATATATGGATAAGTGAATCAAGGTGTGTAGCTGAACCTATGTTGGAATTGTACACTCACCCGCCTTTGTTCAGGTATTTCATACCTGCTGAGGAGGTAGGGGCAGGGAACTTGATCCTACTGGGTGGCGTGGATGCGTCGATATCGAAGACCGCTACCCTCGCTTCTGTGGATATTGACGACGACCTTTACATCTTCAAACCCATCAAGCATATGACTGAATCCGTCCTGAAAATCGCCATTGAGCCCATACAACCGTCCGAGCTACCCAAGATGCTCTCTGGTCTTCGCAGCATCAATAAATCCTACCCTCTTGTGTCAACTAAGGTCGAAGAAAGTGGAGAACACGTTGTCATCGGAACAGGCGAACTATACCTGGACTCTGTGATGCACGACCTCCGCAGACTGTTTTCCGAGATTGAGATCAAGGTCTCGGATCCAGTGACTAAATTCTGCGAAACTGTACTGGAAACAAGTGCCCTAAAATGTTACGCAGACACTCCAAATAAAAAGTGCGGAGCCTTCCTTTCCCTCTTGCGTTCGCTGATTAGGGCATGACAGGAATCGTATCACCATGATTGCCGAACCACTTGAGCGTGGCATTGCTGAGGATCTCGAACGTGGCCGAGTTACAATGCGCATGACACCGAAGGAAAGAGGGGGTTTCTTCCAGGAGAAATATCAGTGGGACTTGCTTGCATCGCGTTCGATATGGGCTTTTGGACCTGACGAAAACGGGCCTAATATCCTTTTGGATGACACGCTTCCGTCCCAGGTACGTACATTTCGCTTGCGTGCCTGAGATGCGATTGACGTCACCCTCGGTAGATTGACAAGAAACTCCTTGGAACGGTGAAGGAGCATATCAAGCAAGGATTTCAATGGGGTGCTCGTGAAGGTCCACTGTGTGACGAGCGTAAGCCGTTCTTCCTTCATCGTTGTTTTCTAACTGCGTCCTTATTGAAGATCGGTTATATAGCTATGCGGAATGTTAAATTCCGGTTATTAGACGCTAGTCTAGCCCAAGAGCCGATTTTCCGAGGTGGCGGGCAGATCGTTCCGACAGCACGTCGAGTGTGTTACTCGTCATTCTTGATGGTGAGAAAAACCTTCTTTTATATGTGGACTACGTGGAACAGCCCGCTGACGTGGTGTTTGTAAAGGCTACCCCGAGGTTGATGGAGCCCATTTATTATGTCGAGGTCCAGGCTCCGGCGGATTGCATATCGGCAGTTTATACCGTGCTGGCTCGTCGCCGCGGCCATGTGACGCAAGATATCCCGAAGGCAGGATCGCCTCTATATACCGTCAAGGCTCTTATACCAGTAATCGACGCGAACGGCTTTGAAACTGATCTGAGAACGGCCACACAGGGCCAGGCGTTCTGCTTGCAAGTCTTCGACCACTGGTCGGTCGTTCCTGGTGGGTAGTCAAGCTTATTGCCGTTACTCGTGTTAACCCCGTTTATCCTAAGGGGACCCAACGGATACGAGTATCAAGCTTCGTCCACTCGAGCCTGCATCCGGGCAGGCTCTAGCGAGAGATTTAGTGCTGAAGACGCGTCGGCGCAAAGGTCTTGGTGATCAGATCGCGGTTTCTAAGTATTTGGATGATGAATTCGTGGTATGTGTTTCCACTTGTGATTCTCGTTAGGATGTCGGAATGACGGCGTTCTTTTGTAGCTCGCTCTCTCGGCGTCTGGCCACGCAGATTTATTGGGCTGATTGTATAATTTATGCTTGTAGCTGTAGATGATTTCTGTTTATCATGCTTTCTGAATGAAGTGGTCTAGTATTCAAATGTGCCGCTAACTACAATCTGCTCGTTGGACTCAAGCAACCAGGACCGCCGTAATCGTGGCTGACTGTGAATCAGGCGGCGCTTTGTGATGACCCACCTGGTGCTGTATTCGACGGGTTTCTACGACACCTTCTTATCCCACCGATGAGAATATTAGCTTAACAGTCGACATAGTCGTTGAGCTCAGGGAATGCCTCCTGCCCGTCGCGCGTCAGGACTCACATTGACGAGCCGTGTCGTGGCAGCCGCCTTGGGCCTCGATGACAACGATTTTGGAAGGGAACAAGCCATATCAAATAACAAGACGCGGAGGTAAGGTTTTGTAACCGTGGGAGAATGGCAATTGCGAGAAAAGCATACGTGGCAATGTGACTTGGCCACGAGTATTTAGCCAAATCCCTCTTCGCTAGGTCTCAGCTCACATTTTGCATCCGCTCCCTTTCCTCTCTACCTTTTTCACTCCTCGTCGTCTGGCCCTTCGTACTCGACATGCGAAGCGTAGCGCTCTCCGTCCTCCTCGCTGCTGCCGCCACTGGCGCGCTCGCAGATGAGCAACCTAAACCCACATTCACTGTAAGTTTGGTCGACGTGTACATGTCTCATCTTCGCAGCTCATAGCTCATGACCAACTAGCCCTCCAGCATTAAGGCTCCTTTCGTCGAGCAATTCACTGACGACTGGTCGGAACGCTGGACACCCTCAGAAGCTACCAAGAAGACCGCTTCTGGTGGTGAAACTTGGAGCTACGTTGGTAAATGGGAAGTTGAGGATGCCGACCCCTCTGTAATTGAAGGCGACAAAGGCCTCGTCGCTAAGACGAAGGCTGCACACCATGCTATATCCGCTCCCTTCAACGAACCCATTGACTTCAAGACCAAGCCTTTGGTTGTGCAATATGAGGTCAAGTATCAGAAAGGTGGTAACTGTGGTGGTGGCTACCTCAAACTTCTGGAGGATGGCTTCCAAACCAGCGGCAAGGAATTTTCGGACACGACACCTTGGGTGGTTATGTTCGGTCCTGACTTGACTTGTCCCGGCACGAAGGCAAGTTATCTCCGAATGCCTACGTCTTTCCTTGTTTTGACACTTGGTTTGTTATCATAGGTGCACTTCATTTTCCGCCACAAGAACCCCAAGACTGGTGAATTTGAGGAGAAACACCTTAAGAGTGCACCTCGTCCTTCTATCGAGAAGAACACCAAGCTCTACACACTCGTCATCCAGTGAGTCTAATGAGCGCCTTAAGCGCTTATGTCGTGCTGACTAATGTGAATAGTCCTAATGATACCTACGCCGTGTCTATTGATGGCGAGAGCCTCAGCACTGGCAGTCTCCTTGAGGACTTCGACCCTGCCGTCAACCCACCTAAGGAGATTGATGATCCAGAAGACAAGAAGCCTGAGGACTGGGTTGATGAGAAGAAGATTGCTGATCCCGACGCCAAGAAGGTTTGTACTATTTTCGCGTATTAACTTTGATGTTGACTGATCTCACCCGTAGCCTGATGATTGGGACGAAGATGCTCCCTATGAAATTCTTGATGAGGAAGCCGTCAAGCCTGAGGGCTGGCTCGACGACGAACCTCTTACCATCCCCGATCCTGGTATGTCATGTATGCCCTGGACAGTTGGATATGATCACTTACCGAATCTTTATTAGATGCCCAGAAGCCCGATGAATGGGATGATGAAGAAGATGGTGACTGGATCGCTCCCACTGTTCCTAACCCCAAGTGCTCTGAGGCTCCTGGCTGTGGTGAATGGAAGCGGTAGGCCTTCTTCAATTCTCACCAAGTCCAACACCACTGACGGTGCTTCCAGCCCCTTCAAGGCTAACCCCAATTACAAGGGCAAATGGTACGCTCCTCTCATCGACAACCCAGCCTACAAGGGTGAATGGGCCCCTCGCAAGATCGACAACCCCAACTTCTTTGAGGATCTCACTCCTGTCAAGAGCCTTAACAAGATCGTAAGTAATTCCGGTTTGAACCTTTTAATGAGTAATTCTTTAATCTCAATGTAGGGTGGTGTTGGTATCGAACTCTGGACCATGACTGAGGATATTCTCTTCGATAACATCTATGTTGGCCACTCCGTCGATGACGCCAAGGCTCTTGCCGCTGCTACATTCGATATTAAGAAGGATCTTGAGGCTACAAAAGACAAGAAAGATCTTGAGGAGGAAGATGAAGAGGAAGTCCCGTCTTTCAAGGAAGACCCCGTTGGCTTCATTCGCTCTAAGGTCCTGACTTTCGTCGACCAAGCCAAGCTTGATCCTCTATTGGCTTTCAAGACTCACCCTGAGACTGGTGCTGCTTTGGCTGTCGCCCTTTTCACACTCTTCGGCATGATCGGTGCCACATTCGGCCTCATTGGCTCCCAACAGAAGCCTATTACCAAGGTTCGTCATTCTCTGTTTGTCACGTTTGGAGGCTTGCTTACCCCATATCTTTAGTCACCAAAGAAGACCGACGCCCCGACGCCTGATGACAAGAAGAAGGATGACTCAACGCCCGTTGCCCCCGCTGGTGGTGCAAAGAAAGACGAGAGTGGTGTTAAGAAGCGTGCTGCTCCGAAGTAAATGTTTATTTCGCGAATCAAAATGAGCACAATTGCACTGAGGGAGGGAGCGCTCTACGGCTGCTGTTGTAATGGTTTTTGGGTCACCATCGTATTTACTTTCGCACTACATTTTCAATTAGTCTACTATATATTGGAGATACCAAGACAAATGCGATCCCTTTCCTTAAACTCTCTTTGAGGTTGTGCATGAGTTGCAAAGGGAGTCAAACAAATTTCCCGTGAGTTCAGGACCAAGACTTTATTTCCCGGGAAATATCGTGACGGCTCTACTGGTGCTCTTCTTCCCACTAGCTCCCATTGTACCTTTGCCGCCGCGTCGGACGACGAGCAGGACCCTTATTTCCTCATCTCTTAAACTCGCATATAATAAATGCGGCGATGCCGGCTTTCCAGTGCGCTCAAAATCCAACGCGAACTTGTGTTGGTCACGCGTCCAAACCAACAAACGGTTTTGGCCCGAAAATATAACAGTCTCGCACAGAAAGCCGAGCACCCAAAACTACGGACAGATCAAGTCCCCCCTCTCCCATCATCCTCGACGGCCTCCTCGTCATCACCCGTGCAGGATGCGGCAACACGACTTCGAGAAACGAAGATAGTTGACCCTTACACGCTACTTTCACCACAACTCACGCTTTTACGGAACAACCTGCTCAGTTTATTGGGCTCGGCGCATCCAGGTCTTACGGAGATTGCGCAATATTACTTCTTGCATCCGTCGAAACAGCTACGGCCGTTATTGGTGCTTCTATTCTCTGCGGCGACGAATGGGATAGGAAGGGGATGGGGTGCAAAGAGATGGGCAGCAGAATGTGAAGGTGCTGGAGGACGAGGAGAGGAGCTGGATCATCCTTTATCACGACCGGACGTGTTGAACGACTGGAATCCCAACATGCCAGACCATACGAGAAGTTTTGACTCCGTATTCGAGCTACGCCCACCACAACCTCATCCATCCCGCACGCCATTGCCTTCAGATTTCGTCTCATCGCTAGCGCCTTCTTTAACCCAAACCCTTACGCTTCTGCCGACTCAAATACGACTAGCTCAAATCGTCGAGATGATTCACGTCGCCTCGCTCTTGCACGATGATGTCATCGACAAGTCTCCTCTTCGTCGTGGTGCCGCCTCGGCCCCCGCTGCGTTCGGGAACAAACTCACCGTCCTGGGCGGTGATTTCCTCCTTGGACGCGCTTCTGTCGCCCTCTCACGTCTAGGGGACAATGAAGTCGTCGAACTCATCGCGAGTGTTATAGCAAACCTCGTTGAAGGAGAGATATTGCAATTGCGAGAGGTCATCCAGGCTAGTTCGGAGTCCTCAACTAGCTTGCCGACGAAAGAGGATGTAGGTAGGGAAGCGTGGAGTGTGTACTTGAGGAAGTCGTACTTGAAGACCGCGAGTCTAATGGCTAAAGGCGCGAGAGCGGCGGTAGTGTTGGGAGGATGCAAGGAAGGGGAGGTGTGGAAAGAGGTTGCATATGCTTATGGGAGAAACATTGGCATCGCATTCCAGGTTCGCTGTGCTGACCTCACTGGATGCATTATATACTCACTTTGCTCACAAGCTCGTTGACGATGTTCTTGACTACGCCTCTGCTGAGAGTGCCATGGGCAAACCTGGAGGTGCTGATCTCCAGCTAGGTCTCGCTACCGGACCGGCTCTATATGCTTGGGAAGAGTACCCCGAACTAGGTCCTCTCATTAGTAGAAAGTTCAAGGAAGACGGTGACGTCGAGCTGGTACGGCCTGGTTGATCTAATGCATCCTCACCGTTTTAACATGCTGTAATTAGGCTCGCGACTTGGTAAGACGCTCTTCTGGCGTACAGCGCACTCGAGACCTTGCAATGCAATACGCCGACAAAGCCCGTGAAGTTCTTCAAATTTTACCAGAGAGCGACGCGAAGACTGCTTTGGAAGGCCTGACCGACCGTGTTGTCAAACGCGTCCGGTAGTTTCATCCCACATTCCTTCCCTATGACCGCGAGGACACTTCCCATCCCCCTTCTGATTATTCTTAATACTTTGTTTATTCATTGCTAATTCACCCTCCCCTCCGCCAGCATTTGCTTTCCCAGACTTTTCGTACCTTTAGTCAATTCACTTTGACTACATGAAGACACTTCTCATAGAGGCTTGCTTATATTTAGCTAGTGTACCCTCGTTCTCGCGTGTCGAGGTAACTTGTTGTGTTGTACATGGTCTTAGACACGAATTGAACACGCATAGA
The DNA here is from genome assembly GCA_017312325.1 of Pleurotus citrinopileatus. NCBI lineage: Eukaryota > Fungi > Basidiomycota > Agaricomycetes > Agaricales > Pleurotaceae > Pleurotus > Pleurotus citrinopileatus. The sequence continues at coordinate 878,630 of BHFW01000018.1, read as the reverse complement.
GCCCACTCGAGCCAGACAGATATAGCGCGTTTCTGCTCTCACATATATGGTGATAGCAATCGGATACATTAACCGCAGATATAACTAAGAAGATGAGGGACGAGGTCAAGGTGAAGGCGTGATCTCGTCCGGTGTGTTGGCTTCCTCGAGTCCCTTCTTCAAACCCTCCAACGTTCTTGCCAATCTACCTCCACTTGCTTCGCTAAGAACGGCCGCAAGTTGCATACCCGGTGCGCTGAGCAGCCCAACTATTTGCGCCCGCAGAGTTTCCAGCGTCGGCAGTTTCGACACTTCCCTAACACCCTCCGGGAAGAAGATCTTCCCGTCGATGATAGCACCGACTACCGTCAATTGGGGGTGAAGTATTGCGCGCTGCTTCTTCATCCTCCGACCAGGTGTCACCGGATCGGCGTTCTTCTCCTCCAACTCTTTTTTCAGCTCTTCCTCTGTTTTAGGCTTGCGCAATGGGAAATTCCGGTCTAGTGCACGAAGGATGGCGTGTAACCGTGGCGGGTCAAAGGTGGGCAGGGACAGCACTGCTAGACCCCCGTTGACATTATTCGTCATTTTGTCTACAGCTGTCAGGTCAAGACCAGGATAGTCGCGCAAAGCAGCCCCGAATATACTGGATCGAATGACGGTGAGGTGCGGGTTAAATTCTATCGAATTCGGCGAAGTCACCGCAGGCCGCGCTTTCGTAGCTACTGCTATGTCATTTCGCAGTTTTACGAGACGCTGGGCAGAGAATTCGTTATGTCGGAGGAAGATGAGAGGTGAAGTTTCGGTGGTTTGTAGGATCTTCGTGTACCAGTTGTATTGGAATGCTTTTTTGTCCTTGAAAGCCCGAGGGAGGCGCTTGCCTTGAAGAACCTTTGCAGGTTTGACCGAGATTGCATATGACCGCGATTGGAGGCTGCCAAACGGTGAGCAGCGGAGTGGCTTGACAGACAGCATTTGGTGGACGGGATGGGCGGGACGGTCACATGGCTGATGAAAGAACCACGAAACGCCCATGAAGATAGGGGAAGCGCTAACAGCGACAGGGCTAAATCCCAGATTCCATACATCTTAGTCCTTATGACGCTCCCTTCGAAGAGCCCAAAGGTGCTCTAGAAGTGATCTAATAAGACAAGGAAATGTTTTAGTTGACTCTTCCATTCGTTTATTAGTGACTCCGATAGTTCATCCCAAAATTTCTTGCAAATTTCCGGAGTCGCGTCAACTTCTTCTTTAGTGAGCACAGAGCGATGGTGTCTCTAAAGAGCCGTGAAAGAACATCCTGTTGACTACATTATGAAGTCGGTGGTGTCACCGAGAGGGCCCCTCTAGGACGCCCCCCGATCCCCTAAGCAGGCCAGAGCAACCTAGAAGATGTTAAACACACTACTTATACTCACCAGCGACCGGCGTTAACGCCGCGAATGTCGTCGAGGGATCAATGGAGGTGCATCCTTGCAAATATGGCAAAGAATGGCAGACTATGTGTGCACATCCGCACGTATCCATCATTAGCTATTGACATGTTTCAGTGTAGTATGTGCCCGAGAGCCCATCCACCGTGATCCGTGCAATGAACCATGGAGATTGTCCCTATAGCCCGAATCGGATGGCGAAAGTTCCGAGACCGACCGTTCCATGGGTGCGACATGCTCTCTAGAATATATCCTGCCCCTTAGCTACATTCTCGCGGTTACGCTGGCCCGGAAGAACAAACGGAATATGATGTTCAGATGCGATAATAGTACGTTGAATCAATAGCCACGCATGGCGGTTATTTGAGACGGCTTAGCATCCATACGCCCATCAACTCCGTCGATGTGTACCGAGACCATTGCAGGCAGGAAGTAAATCAGTTTATACAACAGCGCGCGCCAGGAAGTCATACCACAAACCGTCAAGACGGATTCTACGATGGACCAATCCAAGCACGATACTAGCCAAAGAGAAAAAATGATATGGAAGCGAGGTATTGAGAGTAGTACGCTTGGGAGCTGGAGAGCGGATGGTTTCGCACTTTGTCATCTTGCGCAAACCACTGCTTCCCCCTTGCAACTACCTCAGTCCCCGTCCTCCACTCAATCTTGTCTAGTGTGTCCCTGCATGCTTCTCATCCCCGTTCGCCTTAGGGAGCAGCAAGTGTCGCTCCGGAGGCTTTGTTTTACTATCCGGTGAATGCCATATGGTACGTAGCGCTCCTGAGGTAAGTAAGGTATTTAAGCTGTAGTATTCTGAAAGAAATGTTCTCCAAGCAATTTGCCCGTTGTACAACTCACCTTGTATTATCCATGCTTTCGAAGATCTTACTCCCAATCGTCCTCTCCGTGGGTTTGACCAATGCCCACATTGCCGCTTGTGAGTGGGAAGCCCACAATAATGCAATAGCGTGAAGCTGATTTATTTTGTTCATGTAGGGCACAAAGGAATGTACTGCCTAAATGTCAGTACGGTACCGAATAAAATATGCATCTTTACGACATCACCAAGCTAATCCTTGGGTTCTTTGTGATCGCAGGGAACTTCTGGTGTAGATGACCCGAATACAAGTGAAGCGGTGACACCGCTATTCATGGTGAGATTGACGGGAAGCCAACTGCCATGCAGGGTTCCATTGCTGAATGACGATGCAGCTACCTAAACAAGACTGGTGGTTCCATCATGTCAATCACGTACGTTTATCTGCTGCGTAGCCAATCCGATTCAGCAGTTAACGTCGTTATTGAATGGCATTCATTAGTGCGACGAATTCCCTCCAGCCCCTGGCGACTTCTTGGATTTGTGAGCCTACTAGTTAGGTCACTGGCGGGCTCGGCTAACGCTGAATGTATTGCGTGTGTAGGCCCGCTGGAGGTTCTTTCACGGTCGAAATGGCGGGGAACCGTGGGCAGACGACCCTGTCGTTCAATGGTCAGTTCACATCTGACTGGCCTGATGGTGGAAACCACCCCGATAACTGGAAGTGCGTCCTTGATTCCGATATTGTCATTTTGCGTCGCTGACCGACTGGAACAGTGTACCGACCTGTATCACCTCACCCAACTGTGAGTATTCCCTTGGCTCAACATGCTCGGAGTTAACTCAAAGGGATTCAGTACACACCCAGAATGAAACCATGGCCGCCGGAAGCGCCTTCGCAATCTCCTACGTCGTAAGTTCACTGTCCATTAGAGTTTGTTACAAGACATATCTAACAAGCTTGGGGGGAATACAGTCAGATCTATCCCAAGTAACAGAGGAGAATCTGGTCGTCTTCACCGTTCGGGCCCGGTAAGCGTATATCTTGCATGTTTCCCAAGTCAGTTCACGGAGTAACCGCTGAATTCATAATTCTACAGCACACCTTGGAAGCGCCTCGCCACATTCGATGTCCCAGCTGCCATACCCGCGTGTCCTCCTGGTGGTTGTATCTGTGCGGTGAGTCTAAGGAACAAAAGAAGTCATGGATGTTTCGCTGACATGGGGCATTGCCTGGTCAGTGGGGATGGGTACCGAATGGGTAAGCCCTCTTTAACCTAAGGTTTTGGGTTTCTGAATGTATTCACGACATCGCTTCTGGTCTTACAGATGCGGGTAAGCAACTCAATCGCCCTTGGCGTTCCTGCGTCTAAGACAAGCCAACTAGCGAACCGAACTTTTACATGGAGGGCTTCAGATGCCAGGTTACGGGTGCAACAAGCACCAGGGCAGTCGCCCCAGGAAAGCCACCCGCGTGGTGTGAAGACAACCAAGCAAACTGCGTTAAAGGTGCAAAACAGATGGTTTTCTTCAACCAGCTTGAAGGCAATAACGTGGAAGTAAGCGGCGACGACCTCTCTGGCAACCCGAGGTCGCCTGGGTATAACGATAAGATGGGATTCTCTGATGGTGAGTTTGGTGCCGCTGTATATCAGGGATGGGACAGGTGCTGATGCATATGGATCGGCAGGTGCACAAAATGATATTTTCGCGTAATTGGATTGTAGGGCAATTTGTATTGAGATCTGTGTTCTAGTGTTTAGCGATGTGAACGAGGGATGCACGCATGTGTTCCAAGCACGGCTCAATGAAGGTTCTGTGCACTGGACGAAGCAACATAACGCGCCCAGGCCGGAGTGAGGGGATAGTCGTAGTGTTTAACCCTGGTTCCTACGCGGAACAGCTTTGAGACGGAGGCGCGTTTCCTGAGGAGCTCTGTCTGCGAGACAAAACTCCCAAGTCCTATCTTCACCGCCAGAACCCGTAGTCCCGGTACCGTAAGCTCTCTCTCCTTTAGTCATACGATGTTCATAGCCTTTCCAAGCGCTTCGATGAAAGATAAAAGATCTACGAATGATAAATTGAGGATTAGGCGGGGTGCTCCCTGAGGGGGGAGGAGGGTTCTTTGCAAGTCGCGGGATATCCCTGTAGATGCTTGTGAGTCATCCAGGCGGAGAGGAGGAAGGCTTGCGACACACCATGCAGTGTAGGGGGATACATTCCGCAGAGTGATCAGGATTGAGCCTCGGGTTTGCGTTGTTGGCACGGAGTCAGCGTCTTCATGGCGATGGACAAGCATATCATCGTCTTCATCTTCTGAAGAGCGTTTCTTCTTCGATGAGGATACGGAAGGCATGGGCCCACGGACGAGAACGTGAGATGCCGATCGTAGAAAGTCGAGCACAAGGACCTGGTTCGATAAGATATTACGATCCTGGTCGGCGATGCCTTTGCCTGTAAGGCAAATATGTAAAGTTGTAGTATGCAGAAAAATCCCATGGACCTACCGGCATGGGGAAAATTCCATACTATCTTATCCCATTTCTTCCCTTTAATTGATGTACACCGTTCAAGTTTGGTAGCATCGACACTGAAGAGAACTTGAACGCCTTTTTCTCGTAGTCGGGCCACAATAGCCTCGGATTCTGGGTATTTAGAATAGCAATCTTCCTCTGTATCATAGGCCGTCGCAGTCACATTATTTGGAGGCAGATGTTCCAACTCATTAGGTGGATCATACACAAGAGCATGCGCATATGAGAAGTTCCCTTCGCCCACGAGCAAGACATTGTCCGTCGGCGCAAATGGTATCGTCGCTTTCCCCTTTCCCTTCTTGTCATTGGGGTGAACATCCAGAGCATTAGTCGCCCTATGATTCTTCTTGGTGACTTGGCCGCCCTTTTGGGACTTGGCTTTCTGCTCCGCGATTTGGGCCGCTTGAACTTGCTTCTCTTTGGATTTGAAACGGGATTGCTGGGATTTTAAAGCAGCCTTTAGGGATTTTGTTGATGCTTTGCCCATAGTGAAGTGATGAGGAATGAGTAGGCGCTGTGCCTGATCTACTCGAGTAATGTTTGTAACGGAGGCTGATGGCGTCCAAAGTCAGCACCTCGTGTGCCACGCTAAACGGTGACGGTGCTGCCACGTCTCGAATTCAATTCTGAACATATACATACCACCACCACCACGCCCATCTCATCCAACATCTCCAACACTCTTTTCTCATATTTAACTTCATCATGGTGCGTCTCAGTTGCTCTGCTACAGCACTGCTACTCACGAATGACCTTAGCCCACCGAATTCGAAATGCGTCAGCGAAACGCCAAGTTCGCAAATGCAGTCAAGTCAGGCAAGAAAGCTACAAATCCTTCGCGACAAGAGCAGCTCGCGAAGAGGAGCCCCGTCAGCATATGGGCCCTGGGCATCATCGTCTTCGTCGTCTGCGGAGGAGGTTCGTCTGCTAGATTCTCTCCTATTTGATTCCGTTGACCGAGCTTCGTGCACTAGTCTTGTTTGAGCTTGCGCGTATAATATTCTTGTGAAGAACCTGCACATCCTCTAAAAGCCCACCCCTGCTGTTGTAAGGCTACAGGGCGATCCCCTTTATGTAGCCCTGCCCGGAGCCCGTTCGCTATAATATGTATCACCAGCCTATATCTATCTCCTGCTCTGCAATACACACACATTATATGGGAAAAACACACATTTAGTCATCCTCAGTCGCGCTCATACTCATACTCTGGCTACGCAAACTTGCACTCTTTCCCTTGTCTGCAGCAGCTTGTCCACTACCGCCAGGAGTGGTCTCCTCGATGCCCTCCATCGCGTCGCTTTCGAGTTCCTTTTCATCAATTCTGACTGCGTCGCCAGCCCATATGCGCATCGTTGGCTGCCAGACCATCACGACGTTGTCTTCAGATGCGCTGGTGAGAGTCCAGTTCTCCTCCTCTCCAGGAGCCCAACAGAAGTCCGTTGGTCGTGCAGTGTGGCCTGAGGAATAAGATTATAACGAAAATTATGATTGAGGTGGGAGGGATAGCGCACCTCCGTGAACAAACAACAACTCTGGGGGACCGTCCTCTTGGTCGTCTGGGGTTTGCTCCATACCTATCTGTGAAATATCCCAAATGTTGATCCTTCTATCACTCGATGCTGAAGCAAATACTGTCTCGTTGTGCGGTGACCAAGCCAAATGGAGTACTTCATCGGAGTGCCATTCAAATGAGTGTAACTTCTTTGCAGGGGCTCGGAGATCGTGTAGCACTACGGTCTGCTCACCAGTAAGTATTAAATCATCTTATTACAGGGTCCATACCTTGTCGGCGCTTCCAGTCAAAACCAGGTGTTCCCTCGACGGGCTGAAAGAAACAGCCAGGATTTCGCGTTCATGTGCTTCAACCTTGGTCGTGGGTTCATTAGGAGTGCGCGTGTCCCAACTATCCTATTATCAGCATCCAAGGAGGAGATCAATAAAAAAGTGTACGCCTTACATCAATAGCATTTTATCATCGCCGACACTGGCAAACACAGTCTCCTGTTTAGCGTTCCAGTCCACGTCCTAAACCACGGTTCTGTAAACGCTACTTTGACTAGAGGCGTGAAGCGGTGATGTGTACTCACGCCAACTATGGAGGTGTGTCCCCGGAAGACAGACGTGGGTTCAAGTGACGTCTTGGCTTTGGTGTAAGAGTTGACATCCCTATTCATTGATTGGAGCGAGCGTCCTACGGTAATAAGGAAACAACATACCAGTGGCAGATTGTCATATCCTCAGAGGCACCAAGTATATGTCCTGCTTTGTTCGGGTTCCACGTTAGGCCGTAGCTGGTAGACTTCTTAGTCTATAACTAATAACTCAAGGATATGCAAAAACACTCACCCTTCTCTCGTCTGCCCTACAAGTCTGATATCCGGTTTACACACCCCACCCCTCTCAGGCTCGCTGGAGTGCTTCGTCCGATCAAAAACAAGAACCTCCCCCGTAACAGCCTTCGTTGCAATCAAATCCGGATTCTGGGGCATATACCTCGCGCGATTCACTTCCCCTGGGTGATTGATCTTTTGGATTATCTGTATTCGCGGTTGAGGGGGTATAGAGTGTCCACCGAGTTCCCCGCGTTCATCATCATAGTCCCCTCTATCGAGTTTATCCGAGGAGGGACTGGAATCGCGTTTGGGCATCTGGACAGTGGCGATTTGGAGGTAATCTTGAGCCTGTCCGGATGTGTGCGTTCCAAGAAGAAGTCTATGAGTAGTATAAGGCTTATTTGGTGGTCTGTGCGTAGAAATTTCATGACTTGAGCCCAAGCAGCAGGTTGAAGGGAACGCACGACTCTTTGTCGGGGAACCATTGGCATGTCAGGCTCGGCCAGTCCAGTGCATGAGTAACGACAACGTCGTATAGATAGGGCGCATTCTTCTTCCTAGAAGCAACTCCCTGCTCAACTCCCCCGCGAAAGACGCGTCGATGAGCTTACCAGGTTTTGTATTCCTAAATCCAAATACAAGTTAGCCAAGGATATAGCAACGAGTTAGGAGAGTGTACCTCGTTGATTAGTTTGTTCTCTTCCTCTGCTGCCAGATCATCTTCCACTTCCTCGACTTGGGGTCTCATCGTTGCTTTCAAAGGTGGCAAATGGTGATAGTGGTATGTTGCAGTAAGGTTCACGCGTCTGGCGAAATCCTTCTAGTAGACGCTTTAGGCGCTTAGGCATAGGATAACTCATCCTCGAGTCACACCTCGTCGACGACACTGATGGTAAGATAGCTTAGTTAGGGTGACTATATCTGGACCCTCGGAAACATATGATAGGCTATAAAGGAAAACAAAAGAACTTATGTATCAAATAAATGAATTAGGCTACAGATAGAGTAAGTGCAAACATCAAGAAAAGTAAAGTCCAACGACCAAGATCGGATCAAGGAGGTAGAGGGATAGCTACATCCCTCCCGTCGCTTACGACATCTGGTTCAGGAGCCGCGCTGACGATGGTCCTCAGCTTAGTAGGCACGCGAACGATGGCGGCATCCGGTGCGACAGAGCCCGCGCGAGACGAGCCGGTAGAGGGGACGGCTGATCCCTTCGCGCTCCTTCCCTTGGACCCCCTGCCTGGAGGAGGCGCCGATATTGACGACATAAGCTTTGGTAGTGCCATCGACGACCCGACACCAAGTAGTTTACCATCAACGTCTAGACGCGCGTGCACAGCTGTGGCGTATTCCGAGTCCTTCTCGCCAACCCAACAGCGTGCAAACCAACGTCCACCAGCAATACCGCGTACTTCGCGATTCGCTACGCGCCAGTGACGCACTTTCCTCCCGCTTCGATCCAGAGGAATTATAGGTGCAAGACCTGTCCCGATCTTTGGAGGGTGTTGCACAGGGAAAGGCTTGTTCGGGAGTGGGTATACAGGAAGTGGGACGTTTTCGAGGTTAGTTTCTTCGGGAGTAGGCACGGCCACTGGTGGAAGTTGAAGAGGCTCTGATTCAGGGTCAGGGGAACCTACGTCGGCTTGAATAGTTACGGGGGAGGACGCGGCGGTTCCCGTGAAGGCAGCTAGATCAAGAAGCGCACTCAGATGGGATGATGCCACAATAGGAGGTAAGGAGCGTACCGTCACTGACGGCACCACTGTCGTCTACGGGGGGCATGATCGGTGCCACTGGTTTTGACAATCTACCATGTTTGTTAATAGAAATGGGATGACAATCAGAAGCAGAACGAACCTAGGAGCTTTCTTAGGACGCGGTGTGCCTGCAGGTTTACGAGCTGGTCGTTTTCTCCCTCCCTTGGCTGGTGAAAGTCCAGGGGGAACAGCACTGAGAGGAACGACATCGACGGAAGGTTGTGAATCTTCTGCTTCCGCTAAATTACGTTCATGTTGAGTACGGGAAGATGAAGACGAGGTCATGCGCACCATCTTGAACTACTACGGCCTTCTCTCCTGCGTTCTTCTCGCCCGCATCCTCCTGTGGCGGAGGTGCCTGCTTCTCCGACTTGCGTGGTTTACGTTTTGCTGCTGGTTTGCGTTTGGCAGGTGAAGGAGTTTCCGCTGCAGCATGCGCGGAGGCGTTGGTGTCATTATCATCATCAATAAGCTGATCTTCTTCGTCTTCATCCTCTACGTCGACGTCCTCTTCCGTCCCAGGAGCCTTTGCGAGCGAGCTTGCCGGAGACGGAGGTGGCTTCTCCTTAGGCTTCACCACCAACTTGAGTTTCCTGATTTTCCTCGTTGCGGCGGGCAGAGGTGGGGGCGTTTCTTCATCTCGAAGAGTCGAAATTTGAGGGGCATCCATCGTCACGTCGACGTCGTCGTCCGTTTGGTTAGCCTGATGGGTGTCGGGTTGAAAACTGATCCAAGGCGAGGCTCGAAACATCCTCCCGCGGTTGTATTTGTTTCTATATGCGATCTCTCCGCCTCTAAGAAAAGAGGGGGTGGAATCAGGGTGAAAACTACACGGCTGGCTTCAGGCCACGTAAGGTGAGGTTGTTGGTTTGAAATGGGAACTGGTGGTGGCCATTGGCTCGAGACAGCATTTATAGTCAAAGGATGGCAACGGAGATAATCCAAGTAACTGTCACATTACGACCTCATATGTTTGTCCACTGCACGCCCCAAAATTCAAACTGTCTCTGCATCAGTGCAGCTTCCCTATTGACATGCATGCAGTCGATTCATTGTATTTGCAACCCCCAGTTCGTTTGGTTGAGCCAACATCGCCCTACCGCCCATGCTGATGGCTTCGAGAAGATGTTCATCGAACCACACGCTTTCTTCTTCAATTTCCAATCAAAAGATTATAGCGGTACAATTACAAGATTTGCTTTGATTCACTCTCATAGCCCTCCCACTTTGTCAGTTCGTCTGCGATATCGAGCATTCGAGTTCCGTAGAAGATATGGACTTTTGGCTTGAGTTGATCCCATCCAATGATGTGGCCATTCTCATCGCGATCCAACGTGGCCCCCCAAATGCTCCATCGTCCCGACTTGGTGTTTTCCGAGGCCACATTCGTCCCGCAGTTCTTACATCGCCATCGTCGCTTCCAAGGCTTTGATGCAACTTCGTATGTTTCAACGAGTGTCTCGATTTGGGGATGTTTCCAGCTCAAGGCTGATTCAGGAAAGTGCATGGTGTGTACGAACGGGCTACCTGTGAGATGGTAAATTGATTAATCGGCAGAAGCGAAGCCGCTTGAAAACCCATACTGCTCAACCTTTGGCATAATGTGCAGTGGCAGTATGAGCTTCTAATCGGAGATCCCGTCACTTGGTATCTCACTGTTTTGCAGAAGCAACCGCCATCGTATGTTGGGTTAGAAGACATGATTCCGGCGCGCGACGTCGAGTTGGTGGAATCTGGAATCTTGCAAAGTGGAGCGTGAACACGGGGTGTAATAGGGGAGATTTTGTAAGAAGGTGAGCCTCGCTGCAGCCGATCTCACTTGCACACTACTGAAGAGGACTTTACTTTAAGTACATCGTAGAATCCACACAATTCACAACACAGTCATGCTCTGACGCATTCGTCCGATTCATTTTGAGTGTGCAATCTTTGCGATCAACAAGTTGACCAAAATCCCCGCTACAATCAAGCCAGGATCGGCCGTGTCGGGAATGTCAGTGTTATAGCTTGCCCAAGGAGTAGAGCTGGTCACCTCAACTCACAGCGCCGAGGACGTCACATCGCCGATATCAACGGCTCTGAACCCTTGAGGAGCTATCGAGCATCGAGTCGCCCTCTCAGTAACAAAATCGCCTCTCGCCTCGGTCCGTTACCCGCATAAGCCATCATGTCTGGCTGTTGCGAGATTTAGTTACCAGTACTCCCCTTTTACCCAAGGTAAAGGTGGGCTCAAGTCGATGCAGAGCCCGCAAACTGCGTCGGCGCACCTGTGTTCAGGGGATGGGTGCCATGGTCACAGTGGCACTCATCCTTCCCCGTAGTCGCGCGCCATCTCGTGGTAACATGAGTAGAGAGGGAACTATAGCATGCGTCTATATGGCATCCCATCAACTGACCTCCTGGATCACTTCGATCACTTCCCTTCTTGCATTGCATTCGCATAGTGCAAAGAGGTCATCAGTGATTTTCATCAAGCATCAGGCCTCAGTTGCTCATAGAAAGGTCCTATATCTGCTTCGCTATCCACACTTGCTGACCATTTGTCCTACACCCACTATGCTCCTTACCCATTCTACAAGGGCGCAAACGTTTGACGTCATCCTCGACACACCTACTTTCCGTGTTGCCCCTCCCCACCCCGGTTCGAAGACGCTGTCCGCTCGCCCGTCTATTCACCCACTTGGCATATCCTTTGCTACACTCTGCTCATCCCGGGGAAGGCAAATTCTGCAGCAGGTCCATCTCCAGCGACGGCTAGTCGCCCTTGCACGATACTTTCCTCACAACAATGATGACCATATAAGTGGTATTGACGAGAAGTACCGTGACCTGTTAGAATTTTGTCGGTATGTGCAACCTATCCTCAGGAGGAAGAGTTCCATTGATAATCTATCTATACAAGGCCGAACGCTGGCTATCCACATAGTATACGGCGATATGCTCTCAATCTCTTATCCACTCAAATGTCAACTGGGCAAACCAAGCATCTAGCTCGCGCGCTCATTTGCTGGCCCCCTAGTCTCATCAAGGCCTTCTTAGCTAACCTATTATGCCCGCGTTACGTGGATGCAGCGCGTCAAGCTCGATTCGACGACCTAGATTTTAACTCATCTAATGCGAACCATGTCGTTGCATTCCTCGCTCGGACCTCTTGTTTCAGCACTTACAGCTGTTCAGTTTTATACCAGGGAGGTATGATGGACCTCCTGTTGGCTCTCTACGTTCGGTCGTCCCCTTCGTCGATTTATGGAGAGGCCGTTAGAGCGGCTTGCCATGAATTAGCGGGATGCTTAGCGGACCCTCTTTGCTCACAACTTCGTGAACATCCGCTGTATACACTGGCGATATGCAACGCCCGAGCAGCGCCTACATATTCGACAGCCACCGGACCTACAAAGCCTCATCAGTTTGTATTTCCGTGCGGTGATGACTTGAAGCTTCTGGGTTTGCGTAAACAGGCTTGGATCTCTGCTGCGGATGCAGTTCGCCATCGACTAGGCTCGATCCGTTCCACGCTGAGTAGCAACCTAGTTTGGAGTACCAACGAAAGCTGGACTTGCCTGATAGATCTCCTCGAGTTCACCGAGTGGGTTTGCCCTTTAAGTTTTGAACCGATTCGTAAGAAATTCATTTTTTCGTGCTGTAGTCGGGAGGCCTTTGGCGATGAAATCTCTTTCACAAGCTTTGTCACTCTGTGCCGACTTGGATCGTCAGGAGAAAGGGCAATGGTGGATCTTTGCATCAAATACTTCCCTACACTGCAGTCACCTCGCCGAGTGGCCTCTTTCAAAAGCCTTGTCAAATACAGCAGGGAACTCTTGTGAGTTCAATTCTTCCCCGATCCCGCAGACCCACTCAGGCCAACGTACTGCAGCCACCCTGCCACAAGGTTGAGCAAGTCAAAGACCGTCTCAAGAGCCCGACGGGAAGTGGTCACTCACATTCTCCCACTCCTATGTGCAATCGCTGAGAGTCATGAAGAGTGTAGGTCTGAGCTGCTGGAGGCTCGTACGGGGAAATTTATACGGAGTATTGCGGATCCGGACAACGCTTTCCCTTTTGTCTCCACTGACAAGGAACTTTCCAATACTCTGAAACAGTGGGGATTGCAGAGTGATGATGTGGTCATTAAAAATGTCAAGCATGCACTCGAGATATTTTTAGTAAGGGTCAGCGTTTGCTCATCTGTCTCTGAGAATGGTATTGAACATCCCACATAGGTGGTTTGCGAGAGAGTGCAGTTTATGCAACCTGATCACTGTTCCCTCTAAACCTTCACAATCGTGAACATAATATAATATTACAAAATTCTCATACTTTACATATAACATCGGAGCAATAAGTTCTACGAGACCTGTCGTCCTTCGCCTTCAAGCATCTTCAGGGGCCCTTCAGGAAATCCTCAGGGGTAATATTAGTTACTTAGGCAGCTAAGTTACGTAATCCGAACAGTTCCGTTTCCGTTTCTCCTCAGCTTGCACAAATTCCTTCAGTAGCAACCCTCGGTGAGCATTACGCCGAGACTCTGTTTCCTCTTAATTAACGTGCTGGAGCTCAGCGCACGATTCGTGCGGCCATATACCATCGTCGTACCTGTTGGACTGAGATTTAGAACGGTGTTAGGATGGTGTCCCCGACGGTCAATGTGCGTATCCTTCGCCAGGCAAAGTGTATAAATGAATGATACTCACGCGACGGATCCTTACGGAAAAATAGGTTGCCAGATATACTGCCCTCTTTACCGGTGTCGTCTACGGTTGGTATCACCGACGACAGCTACAGGCCGACCATGAAATCCAAAAGCAAAACCATGCCGTGCATGACAGGAAGAAACTGATAGCGGAGGCTAAGGATGCGTATAAGAAGCAGCAATCAGCGCCAAAGGACTCTGGTGGTGAGTGAGCTTGGACCTTGGTCTTTACTTGCACGGCGACAGTCACGCGGTTCCTTTGCTGGCCCAAGCCGCTATCCTTGCTTTGTCTCTACGGTCTACTGCTGACGGTGGCTTGATTCAGTCGTGACAAACCCAGAAGATCCACGCTTTGATTTAGAGAAGTTGATAGCGAAGTGGGAAGCCGAGTCTTCATGAACCCTGCTACTTTATTCCATGCTCCTCTGCGCCATGTATAGACACCCTACACGTCAAAGCATTCTTTGGTGAACCTTGGTTGAGCTTGGGATCCACTGCGGAGGGGCTGTTGGTGATAGATTAGGACTCCCGTCAAGTATGTCTTGTTGAGCGTGCTTTGTTGCTTTGTAGCCTTGTGCTGGCCTGGGGTGGCGAATAGTCTTTAAGAATTCTCCCCTGGGGTTTGAAGATCCTAATAAGCCATATTGTGACTGCCTTCTGAGTTCTCGATAAGTTGGAACGATTACTTTCCTGTTAGGTGTGATGTCACAGGCCGTGACCGAGGGCTTGTCGCGGTGATCATACACGACCATCCACAACCACCACACAGCAGCGCAGTAGGCGAATTTGCGCCTTGGCTTCAACCTACGGGATCAGGCTTGCTACCTGAGTCGACGCTCTTACAATGGCGACACAGGGCCTCGGTGACGTTGATGCTCTGGGTGGAGACGTCGTGCAGAAAGGTTCAGCCTGGGTTTCAGCTCGGAAGAGTGAACGTGGTCAGTTGAACTCGCCCTCTCGAGGGACGCTAAATTGACCGCTATGTAGTAGTAGCACTACAAGCCTATGCCTCCGATCCAAAGTATAAGAAATATGTCCAGCAAGTTGAGAAATGCCTTAATTCGTTTGACAATGTGCACGAGTGGGCAGACTGTATCGCGTTCTTGAAGCAATTACTCAAGGTACGTGCTGTGTGCTACTCTCGACTGCTCTGACGGGACTGCACGCTGAGTATTTGCTCCCCTAGACCTTCCAGTCGTATATGCAATTCAAGGAGATTCCACGGAAACTCGTCGTAGCGAAACGCTTGTCCCAATGTTTGAACCCAGCGTTACCCACTGGTGTACATCAGCGCGCATTGGATGTCTACGCACATATTCTTGCTGTCCTTGGAGTGAGTCAGCACCGTTATATAAACTATCTCCCAGGATAATTAACACATTACTCCAGTCGGAAGGCTTGAAGCGCGATCTGGCACTTTGGTCATCGGGATTGTTTCCCTTCTTTGAATATGCTGCCACCTCTGTGAAGGTAATGCTTTACTGCCGCGGTCATCATCCCACCACTCAACTATCCGTTGTAGCCTACACTGCTGAACCTTTACGAGACACATTATATGCCCCTCCAAGGCGGCTTAAGGCCTATAATGAAATCCTTCATCCTTGCACTGCTACCCGGCCTGGAGGAAGAAACTGGAGAATTCTTCGAGAAGGTGACTACATCATTGGCATTAGTTGTCTTTACTCACGGGATACAGGTTCTCAGCCTCCTGGACAAAGTATCTGGGACGGTCTCCCCTTCATTCTTCTTCCAGAATATCTGGCTAGTGATGCTGACTACCCCGTCTGCCCGCGGAACCTCCCTTAACTTCCTTGGCCGTCGGCTACCTCGCCTGAACTCAGACGAAGGTAGCAATGCCTTTCACCCATACGTTTTTCTATTAACACCGTGTTCTCTCAACCAGACATCACGGCTATCATAGGTCGCGACATTGGCTTGATGATCCGAGCATTCGCAGCTGCTCTTGAGGACGATAACCTCCTGGTTCGGCGAGGCGCCTTGGACCTACTTCTTCAATCCATGCGTGTGGATAGTGTTGCCGTTCAAAGAGCCCAAGCCGAAGATCGTAGTGTCTTGATGCGTGCAGCCACCGGCGTTGTCCTTCGACGAGATCTCTCACTCAATCGACGCCTATATACTTGGTTGCTGGGCCCGGAGGAAAAAAGCGACCACCAAATAGAGTACTTCAAGAGGCATGCTTTAGAGTTGCTGACGAAGACGCTCAAGGAGGAAATGTTATCGCCATCTACCGACTACATGGAGTCACGGCCGTTCAAGATATTCATATCCCTTCTGGATAAATGGGAAGTCGGCGCAGCGTTAACGGATATTCTAATTTATGACGCGTTCAGGGCGATCAAAACATTGGTCGAAGCCAATGGTGAGAATGCCGAAGATGTAAAGGATCTCACCGCAAACGTAGTTTCTGGCTCGTTCTGATCAACTTCTAGTTAACAATGACAGCAAGTACACTGTACGAAGCCGTGGAACCCCCTATTATCTGGAAACACCTACTTTCGCATGTTTACGATGAACTAACTGGAGATGGAGCGCAGACCGAGGTGGGTTCGGCTTTGACGCTACCGGAAATCCATTTACACGTCCATATAGGCAACCCGCATTTTAGCCTTCATCGTGGAAACCTTTGCACAAGACGACGAAATCCAAAATATACATCTACCTATCGTGTTTTCTGCCATTCTGGATGTTTTAGCGGTATTTTAGTTTCTATATTGCTCCAAGTCGTTCCTCATGATACTTCGATAGGTTGAGCTTGAGATAACCCCTTCAAAGATGTGCTCTGCTGCAGTGCGTGAAGCCCTCAAGTTAGCGGAGAAGATTCTACGGCAGATACCACATGTAGCGCTGATGAAGCGCCCGGAACTTACGGCCTCTCTCCAAGCCCAGAGTTCGACACAACGGCCCTACCTGTTCGCGTGCACTTTCTATGGTATCAAGCCAACCAAAGACCACTTGCATCCCAACCGATCCTTCGAGGTTCCCTTTGCCACGACGTTTGAGAATTTGACCAACCTGAGCGAAATCTGCGCTCATGACCTCCTCAAGGAGGAATCTAAACGGCTCCAACTCCGTGAATGTTTCGCCCAGACTTTACTCTTGATAGATAGGCTTGTAGGCAGGCTAAGTACCTCCGTAACCGTTGCTTGGGATTCATCAAAGTGGCTGGCTATAATACTCGACGTACTCGAAGACGAGGTGAATCATTTTAGTTGTATTGTTGCAGACAAGACTAACGAATTTAGTCTTCCAACTTCACTATTTTAGACCGTACGGTCTCGCTTTCGGTCGCCCTCCATCAGACGAAATCTTTGGAACCACGCCTCTCCATCGACCGCCGATCAACCATGCACAAGATGGTCAGCAGATTACTTCACTATCTAGCACCCTCCAGTACCGTGTATCACGCTAGAGCAGTGAGCCTGATTTGGGCATTGGAAGCTTCTACCCCTCGATCGCACGTTGAAGCCATCATAGCCCATACCATCACCGCTTCTCAAACTCAAAACGTAGAAGCTTCGTACAACGCATTCGGCGTCCTTTGGCGCTTGACAGGTGAACCATAGATTGTGTTAGTTTGCTGTCATCCTGGAGACTGACCATAAACTAGAGGACAATTTACTCCCTGGTTTCCGCTTTAAGGTTCCGATGATGATCGTCCTCGATACGCTCAGAAACGACGACCCTAGACTCCGTCGAATTGGTGAAACATGGATGCGTTGTAGTCTCAAGTCGTATCTACGGCATGTAGCAACCTCTTTTCTACAAGACTCTCCATAACGTTTCATTACAGTGTTCTAGATCCCCTCCTATTTGACCTCACCGATCCCACTATTCGCCGTGTTCCCACCGTCAACAAACAACGAGGCAAAGAGCTACAAGGCTTTGTCTATGAGAAAGAGTTTGATCAACGTTACGTTGCCCATTTGATGGAGACGCTGCTATCCGTTGTCCGCTTTGGAGGCCAGGGCTTCGTAAGGACCGCTCGTGTTACCCAAGTCAAGCGCTCACATCATAGCAGCTTGGCCGGGAGAATTGAAGCAGGTATTTCGCATCATTCGAACGCAAGCCTCGTGCTGACTCGTTGGTAACCAGGGTTGTCGGTTTCTTCGGAGACTTCCTACTTAGACATCCTCATAGAACTCTTACTTCGGTACGTACCTTTTCCCAATGCAGCAATTATCTATATTGATTCGAAAGCTAGGTTTCTCCAGTCAGAACCTAAATCTAATCTCGCCATCACAATGGGTCCCTCAAATGCGGTGCTACAATCAACCTGCGTCGACATCCTCCAAACTATCATCCCCCGCGGCGAGGCAGCCGCACAGACTATCGAGACCATTCATGCTGCGATTGTCGCCAAGCTATATCTTAGCATACATGCCGGACGATTGGATATCCAGAACAAGTTGCTTCATCTCCTCCATTCAGCTATATCCGCCACGATATCACAGGAAACTGGCAAACCGCTGGGCGAGTCTGACGTAGGCACACCCGACCTTGGGCACCAAGGGCTCGCTGCATCTTTACCTGCCACTACTTTACTCGTTCAAACTCTCATTGATGGAATCACGATGCCTTCCAATCGTCCGGTTCTTCAGCACTGGCTCGATTTCATTTTGATGGCTATACCTTCTTTCCAGCCAACACTACACGTGGTTGTCACTCCTCTCAACGAGTGTCTATGCCGGCAACTCTTATTGTGCCTGGCCGATGTGCAGGGTGCGGCTTCGTCGACCAATCATGTTGAAGACAGTATATCTAGTACGGGTGATGCCGAAATGGTGATGTTGCTGAGTGGATTGGAAAGACTCGTCTTGCTCAGCCTTGCCTATACTTCTGAGCCTAGTTCATCGGAGGATGAAGACAACGTCCCTGAAAAGGCTACTACAGAAGGAACAGGTATATTGGGTTATGTGTCCAATGTGTTCGGCTCAGACACCAGCCCCACTGCGCCGGAGGAACAATTAACTGTATGCCATTGCGTCTACACTGGTGCACCCTCACTAATCCAAGCCGCTGTTAGGCCCGCTCACCTGGATACCGAGCCCTTCAAGAGGCTGTTCGCGTCCTGTATCTAATATGGGAGGGGATGGCCTGGTCTCCGCCCCTCACTTGGTCCTCCAAGGATGAATCGTTATCGTTGATCTATACTCGCAGCAGGCTTCGATGTCGCCGCGTCCTTGAACACTTCTTCAGAGTGCAATCGGCCGAAGTATTTGAGTCTATCATCGAGTGCTGGAGTAAGCAATTAACGGTGCGAGCCTTGACTAGACTTCGAGAGTCCACCTAGCTCATCATGAAATTCAGGGCAAATCTGCTGCGGCATTCGAGCTCATGGACACGCTCCTGTCAAGCGCTCAAACGGCCGTACATATGATATGTGAAAGCATATCAACTCGTATGTCTGGCGCGTCCGAAAAGAGTAAGAAACAAGCCATCAATCCCAATCTGTACGTAGCGTTATCGTTGCCTGTGCAATCCCCCTAAATCCTTGAAGGTCGGATGCCATTTTGTTCCAGTTCCTAGAGCAATACATGCGACGACTTGAAGGGCCCCTTGCAGTACAGGTCTGGAGTCGCTTCCTTCAGCTTGCGAAGGATATACTGGGCAGCGCCCGTGATTTTCGACCCCAGACGTTTCCCACTCTACGGTAAGGTGTTCAGCCCAATTATAACCTCTACTTACATCCTTCCAGGTGCCTTATAGTACTGGCTGACAAAGTTACCCAGACAACGGCAATGGAAGATAAACGAATTCGCAAGGAATTACAGGCAGGATTAGTTTATCAGTTCTGTATCCCTACGCTCATTAAACTATTATATAGGATACCTTCAGTAAATTGTTGGATACTTGTGTACTCTGGGTAGGCCGCTCCTTTGACCAAGGTTCTTGGATCCGACGTACAACAAGAGAAGCTTTGGGCACCAACGGCAGGGATTCACCAGCGCCTCGTGGTAAGTAATGACACAACGGGTGTACGGAATGGCTCTCATCGTTTCGCCAGAACCCAAAGGGGAAGACAAGTTGGAGTCTAGTATCAGTTCGTTGCCTGATACCCCACGACTGACAATCTCGGCCACCGGAGAAATGATCCAACAGGTTAGGTCATTAGGAATGACCATCCGCCCCCCGCTGACGCATACCTTAGATCAACGAGTACATTGCCGGTGTTGCTTTGCCACACGCCCGGAGATTCTTGATGGAGAACGATAAAATACTAACAGCTTGCACCAACATTGTCTACTACATTGTTGGCCCCGCTGTAAAAGGGAAAGCAAGGTACTGTCTTTCTCTCACCGCCCGTCTGATCACCTCGTTTTGACTAAAGCCAGACCCTTGGATGTTGAAATCGTGATTATCAACATTATCCTGGAGATGTCCAAATTACCCGCTGCCCTCAAGGCTTGGAGACCTCCCGTGTCAGAACTACTTAATGATAACCGACTGTTCAGTAGTACGACACCCGAGGCAGAGAGATGGGTACCAATTCTCAAATCTCTATTCGAAGCTGACAAGACGGCATTACCGGAGCTCCTTTGTAAGTCCGATGCTATCTCTTAATATGGATTTCTCATACCCACCTTTCGTATAGCGAAGGTAGCAACATCTCCTTCTGCGAATATCTTCTCCAACCGAGAATATGAAATGCTGCTCCGCTCCTTGAACCTTCGACGCTTATCCTTTGTGTTGTATACCGGTGAAAAGAACCAATTCCTGACCTCACTGCCCACCATCATCGAGAAGCTCGTCGATCTCCTTCGCAACGTCACAGCTCCGAATGTGCAAAGCGAAGTATTCTTATGCGTTCGCGTCCTGTTATGCCGCCTATCAGCACATAATTTGACAAGCTTCTGGCCGGTGATCCTAACCGAGTTGGTGCGTAAATGACATGCATAATTATCTATTGGTCACAGGAGCACTCATACCCGTGTGCCTAGTATCGAATCTTTGAGCAAGTTCTATCTTCCCTCCCCTCGGACGGCTCAGAGGAATTGCAATTGATCCTCGCGGCGAGTAAATGCTTGGACCTGATGATTGCCCTCCAAACGGAAGAATTCCAAATGTAAGACGAGAATCTCTTTTCTATGTTGCTTAGAATTTATCGCGCATGTAGCCACCAATGGATTTTCATAACGGATACTGTGGACTCGATATACCGCCCTGATGACTACTTCCCGGAAGCAATGATGGACCAACTCGCAGATTTGGCAGGTAGCCTCCCACTAGGAGAATCACGGGTACGTCCACTCTTCGTGCTGTGTGCATCCACTAAGTCCCTTCTGCGTCCAGGATCGTCCGTCTCAAAATGGCTTAGTTGAGCAACCACCAACCGCCACGAACCAACGACCCCTGCGTCGACCGATGCTGAACCACCTTCGTCAGCTGGATAGCATTCGAGATCTAGTACCATTCTTTTCGAGCGTTAGCATAGTCTCATATGAGAATGTCTACAACAGCGGAGGAAATGTGGACTGGGAGGCAGTGGAGCATGGCCTGCTGGATGATATGTTTGATGGCCGGACCTCCTAGTACTCGAATGTAGGTATGTATACCCGATAGACTGGACGCTTGTATACCTCTGTTTTCACTTCATCTTGCATCATACTCATGTACGACATTAAATCCACATAATAAATATAAAACAAATAAACCAAAATGAATACGACTAGAAGTCACCCCAGTTACGACGGAATTTGTACTGCATTCGTTCCTTCTGATTAGTGGTTCTGGCTGGTCATAATGGGAACAGGTTGAAAATGACATTACCTTGTAGGGAACATTGCGGCTATATGCGAGACATCAACAGGTTATCAATGTGAGGGAACTTAGGGAAACCAACCGTAGTTTGCTAGCAGCGTCCTTTGGAGGTGCGTACCCATCAGGACCCTGTCCCCATTCCGCTCCTTGGTTACTTTCAGTTTTAGCGTCTTTATATCTTACACTAGGGTCTTGCTTCTCTGGAGGAGCGATTCTAGTGTACTTTGGGATCGGAGCTTCATGCGGTACCACCGGTGCGGCAGGTTGAGGAGGCGCTTGGTCAGCGTGAGGGTGCTCAGCGAAGACATGTTGCTGACCATCACCAGCATGAGCCCCTTCGCTCGGAACAGGCGCGTCAGCTGCAGGTGCGCCATCAGCGTGTTCCTCATGTTGCTTGATAACCTCATCGACGGATACGCCCTGGAATTGAGCTTCACGTTCGGCTTCTTGACGCTCTATGGCATCATGTTGAGCGAAATGTTCCAGATCTTCGGGGTGGTTATAGGATTCATCGGTTTGGGTTTCGGGCGTGGAGTGGTACATTTCTTCGTGGTGGAGGAAGAATTCTGAAGGGGTTGCGTAGGTGGATGTTGCCGAAAGATGGCATAAGAACGAGGGAACGCACCACTCTCCACGTCGTAGTGATGCCCTTCAGCACCGAGACCGTCAAAGTTGGGTAGCCCATCCAAGCCAATCTTCTCCAGCTCCTCGGGTGTTATGACACCATCACGGTTCTCGTCAATTTTCATGAGCACAGTATTAACAATTTGGTCTGCTTTCTTCTGGTGTTCAATCTCATCCTGTGCAATAAAGTGAGTGACTATTGAGTTACGAACTCGAAATGAAGGCGCAAATGAGGAAGACCAAGAGCACCTTAGACTTCTTTTGCGAGTAGAGATGATGTACACCATAAACTGCTTCAATCTCCTCCCGGTCCCAAAAGCCATCGCTACAGAGCTCATTAGTGAAATGGCGCTCCTTTGATGCACGTTCGGGGAGTCTTACGTACCGATTCAGGTCATGTAATTGGAAAAAGCTTCGTATATCAAACGAGTCGCTGTTTCATGAAAAGCATGAGAATCACAGAAGGTCAATCTTCCGAATAAGCACTAACATATGGTGTTCCGAGGACATCTAATCAAGCAGAAACAGCATTTCAGCACGTCACAAAGTTCAATGTAATCAAAAAGACGGAGGTTCTTGAGAAAAGAAAGCGAGGCAAATGCAATTACATACGTGTCTTTGTGCGTATTGCTGGATTGTTTCACCTTCTGCAGGTCCAGCGCCGTGCTCGTGGCCGCCATGAGCATATGCAGAATGCGCGAGGGCAGCGAGGAGGAGATTCGTTGTGAGGCACTTCATGATGAACGATGAGCTATAGTCGTCGTATGAGCAGAAGCTGAGTTCGCGCTAACCAAAACGCGACAACGCGCTGATGGATTTGATTTGTCACCGAACGGTCGAGGATGACAAACATTTTCTCACGATCAAGAAGGATAGAAGATGCCCCTGTTTGGACCTCTACTTACTAGGGAAACATATATATTTGCTCGGTCAGTGCGTATGCCGCTCGATTAGGCGGCCACAGACTAACGCATAAGAAGCTAGACTTTCGCCCAGGGTACAGAATACCAATACAGGTATGTATAATGAGAAGCAGCTAAAGCATGCATCATTAGTAACCATTCAGCTACTCTACACGTAGCTGGATGCATGCAAGTGACCATCTGGAAGACAAAGGTTAACAGCATCAAGCTTTGTATTCGATCGATGATCTGCACACAGCTAGCGAGCACGGTGGAACCAGCTGTCCGACCTCACAGATCGTTATCTAGCTTCTCAGAAGTAAATTACGACGACGCAGCCCCATTGCCACCGCTGCTTATCAACAGGGTTTCCTAGTGATTCCAAGCTGTTTCAAAAATATGCACTCCACTGGAACAGCTGTGTACCATGAGTTGAGCGCAGTGAGCGCCCACCGTGAAACCACAAGGCAGGACTGACAAAGATCATGCCGGATCAGAAATTCCAATTTCGGAAGGTGGCCATTTGTGAGTATACTCCGACTCGACGGTGGACACTCCATTCTGGATGGGGATCGATGTTCCCAAGCGATTCGGTGTTTCCAGTGTTAAGCTTGTATAGCCCAAGCGGTAATAATGTGGACAACGAGGATGACGTGTGCTGAGCTGAGTATACTTGCGGGGAATGTGTTCCAGCGTTCCAGCGAAAGAAGCATGAAGTGAAGGACCACCGAAGACAGATAGTCACTGTATTGTTACTAACATTGACAGCCATGAGGCGATCAGAAGAATCCTATCCATTATTAACGCCCAGTGCTGGAGCGGATTAGAGAGCAACCTCGTTGCGTACCTCATCGGCCAGCAAGATAGGGTCCTTCTGGAGAGATTATGAATAGTTCCAGAGAAAAAAGTGAGTAACGATGTCGAGATGAGGCCATGCAATCACTGAGAGGGGGCCGAGAAAGGTAAAATGAATCATGTTATCGCTCCGAGAAGTGCAAAACTCTGGCTGATTCATCGGATCGCCGGGACAATCGACTCATGGCGGCACCGATTTTATGTGTCAGTCATATGCCGAGTGAACCGGGGAATGGCGACGAATAACGGGAAATTTCGAGAGTAAGATGTGGGCAGGCGATAGCTATGCATTATTGAACAAACTGCCTGTCAAAATTTGGGAAGGCCGGGGAGCGCAGAGCTCAGGCGTCGAGTCACTGTAGAAGTAGAGGATAGTCAGGAGAAAGTTGCTGACCGACGGATTGGAAGGAGATAAGGCAGGGGCCAGGGTCTAATGCCAAGGTATTGCATTCCCGATCTATTTTTGAACTCAGCGAGTAAAGGTTTTGTCAGCGTTTCATACAAAGGGGATACAATCCTTTATAAAGACACAAAAATGAAGTCGCTTGCCAACTCCTTCCTCCGAGCCAGCACGCACCTTCATCCTTTGCTGCACGTTCCTTTGCAGCCATGGCAAGCACTCCAGCGGATGCGGCCACGCTCTACGAAGAAAGGCGCACGGAGTACGAACCCCCCACCGGCCCATCTAGTCGCGATGAAGAGAAACAAGAATCACAACCGGACTCTCACCACGTCGATGTGGTAGACGCCGAACGACGCTTCAATGAACTCTCTCGTCAGATGTCGATACGTACGCAAGTGGACACTCCTGGGGTGGCGAAGATGAAGTCCCAGGAAACGATGTGGAGTCAGGGTGGGAAGGACGTCGAGAAAGCCATCCCCGAGGAAGAGGAACCGTTTGATTTGCGGGATTATTTGCAGTCTTCTAACGATGCCAATCAAGCAGCCGGTATCAGACACAAGGTCGGTAGAGTTCGCTTGTATCTCTTCCTGCGTCGACTGAGGTGATCGCTACCAATTTAGCACGTCGGCGTCACGTGGGACGACTTGGAAGTAAAGGTCATCGGCGGTGTCGGTATCAAGGTAGGTCTATGTCGATCGCTCAGTCGCCTACACACTGCTGACGTCCTTGTCTCTGATAGTTCTATGTCCCTACTTTCGGTGGTGCGTACCGTGTTCTGATCGACGCGCCTGACAGGGTCGCTAATGCTCATCTAGGGGCTATCCTTGGCTTCGTTCTATCCCCTCTCTTCTGGATATGGAGCCTCATCCGTCCACTGTTCCCCTCGCCACCTCCCCCAACCCGCACAATATTGCAAAAGTAAGCTGACTTGGCGCGACCACTGCTACTTCTCATTGACGTCGACGGTATAGGTCGTCGGGTGTCTTAAAACCCGGTGAAATGTGTCTCGTACTCGGCTGTCCTGGCTCCGGATGTACCACTTTCCTGAAGACTATCGCGAATCAGCGGGACGAGTTCTACAATGTATCTGGCGATGTTCGATACGCCGGCATGGACGCCGCCGAAATGGCCAAATATTACAAGGGAGAAGTCGTCTACAATCAAGAAGGTATCGATCCCGTTACCCCCAGTGCATAGTGCATCTGCTGACCACCGAATTAATTAGATGACATCCACATTGCTACTTTGACTGTGGCGCAAACCTTACAATTTGCTCTGTCGATGAAATCCCCCGGTCCTAACGGTCGCCTCCCCAACGTCTCACGCAAGGAGTTTGACTCCGAGGTTCTTAATATGCTTCTTCGCATGCTGAATATTTCCCATACCAAGCAGACTCTCGTTGGCGATGAATTCGTCCGCGGGGTCAGTGGCGGAGAGCGTAAGCGTGTTAGTATCGCGGAGATGATGGCTACACGAGCGCGCGTCCAATGTTGGGATAACTCCACTCGTGGTCTCGATGCTTCGACTGCTCTCGATTTTGCGAAGAGTTTGCGAGTCATGACAGACATCCTCGGCCAAACCACTTTCGTCACCCTTTACCAAGCCGGCGAGGGTATCTACGAGCTTTTCGACAAAGTTATGGTTCTCGACGAAGGTCGTCAGGTCTTCTACGGCCCCCCGGCCGAGGCCCGTGCTTACTTTGAAGGCCTTGGCTACAAGGCCCTACCTCGTCAGAGCACTGCCGATTATCTTACTGGTTGCACTGATCCAAATGAACGTCAATTTGCTCCCGGTAGAACCTCCATTGACGTGCCGTCTTCGCCAGAAGCACTCGAGGGAGCATACCGCACGTCGCCCTATGCTAAAGACGTCAATACCAGCCGCGAGAACTACAAGATCCTTATGGAGACCGAGAAGCACGATCAGGAAGCTTTCCGGGCGGCTGTTGCTGCCGACAAGAAGAAAGGTGTTTCGAAGAAGAGTCCTTACACGTTAGGGTTCTGGTGGCAAGTTCGCGCCCTTACTATCCGGCAACTTCAACAGAGGATGCAGGATCGATTCCAGTTGTACACTAGTATGACCTTGTCGACGATTCTCGCGCTTGTCATTGGTGGAGCTTATTTCGGTTTGCCCGCGACTTCGAACGGCGCGTTCACTCGTGGCAGGTTAGTCATTCAAGCAATATTAGCACACTGTTTGGGCCGCTGACATAGCTACTCTAGTGTCATCTTTATCGCGCTTGTGGTTACCTGTCTTGATGCGTTCGGAGAAGTAAGTTCGGCTTGCCTTTTGCTTGCTTGGTCCCGTGCCCTAACGCGCGTCATAGATCCCTTTGGCCATGATTGGACGTCCAATCCTTCGAAAGCAGGTATGTATGCTTTCGTCTGCCAAAGCTTGCCATTCCTTATGCATTCCTTTAGACCAGTTACAGTATGTATCGCCCGGCCGTTGTGCCAGTGGCCAACCTTCTGTCCGACATCCCCTTCTCTGCCGTCCGCGTCTTCATCTTCAACATCATTGTCTACTTTATGTGCAATCTGAATCGTAACGGCGGCGCCTTCTGGACATTCCATCTCTTCAATTATTTGGCTTTCCTGGCCATGCAAGGTTTCTTCCGTACCGTTGGGTTGTTGTGTACCAGTTTTGACTCGGCGTTCAGGTAAGCTTGTCTCGTGCGCGTTGACCGCGCGGTGGTACTGATGCCTATCCGTTGCGATCAGGCTTGCTGCGCTCTTCATTCCCAACGTAAGCGTCACCCCGATTCTTATCAGCTTCTCCAGGCGCTGATCGTATCCACGACAGATGATTGAATACAGCGGTTACATGATTCCTGTGGATAGCATGAAACGTTGGCTATTCTGGATAGTACGTCACTTTCTTCGCTTCGTTAATGGTTTGATGTCTAACATCTCTTTAGTATTACATCAACCCCATTGCATATGGTATGGCTATCTTCTTGCTCGTTGCACGTGTTCAGTAATTGACTTGATAATGTAGCCTGGGCGGGTGTTATGGAGAATGAGTTCATGCGCATATCCGTAAGTATTAGTGCCGACCGTATACTCGGTTTATTCCCCTTTTCTGACGCTCACCGCCGATTTAGTTCACCTGCGACGGCAGTTCAGTCATCCCTAGAAACATTCCTGGATTCGTTGATCAATATCCGTAAGTACGATATATGACTGATTTGTTGTCCTAACCCTCCTATTCTACTTAGGGATGATCTCGGGCCTAATCAGGCTTGCACATTGTACGGCTCTCAGGGAGGAAGCGATATCATCGATGGCTCATCATACATCAACGTTGGCTATGGTCTTAATCCTGCTGATCTCTGGCGCCGCAACTTCCTCGTGCTTGTTGGATTCTTCATTGTCTTTATATTCACCCAGATTTTGGTGATCGAGCTCTTCCCTGTATGTATTTCCCTACCTTTTGCGCGGTTGAAAGCTCACTCCAGTTTTTGCGTCTAGCGCCATACCTTCTCTGTCGGTGTCAACATTTTCGCCAAGGAGGATGCTGAGCTTAAGAAGCTAAATGACCACCAACAAGAGAAGAAGGCTCGCAGGGGCGAGAAGAAGGATGAGTTGGAACAAGTTGTCTCCGAGAAGAGGTACCTGTTCTTGTGTTGCCTTGCGTGCACCCATTGCTGACTGTAATTCTAGCAGTGGCACCCTTCAAAAGCATCGTAAGACTTTCACTTGGGAGAACCTCAACTATGTCGTTCCCGTCCCTGGTGGTACTCGCCGTTTGCTCCACGACGTTTTCGGTTACGTGAAGCCCGGCACCTTGACTGCCTTGATGGGTGCTAGTGGCGCCGGCAAGACTACCTGCCTGGATGTCCTTGCTCAGCGCAAGAACATTGGCGTTATTTCAGGCGATATCTTGGTCGACGGTCGTCCTCTTGATTCAGACTTCGCTCGTGGCACTGCGTACGCTGAGCAAATGGATGTTCATGAAGGTTCTGCCACCGTCCGCGAAGCTCTCCGATTCTCAGCATACCTTCGCCAGCCTGCTTCTGTCCCGAAGGAAGAGAAGGACGCTTACGTCGAGGAAATCATCGAACTCCTTGAACTCCAAAATCTCACGGAAGCTCTTATCTTCAGCTTGGGTGTTGAAGCTCGCAAGCGTGTCACCATTGGTGTCGAGTTGGCCAGTAAGCCTGAGCTCTTGCTCTTCTTGGACGAACCTACCTCCGGTCTCGACGCTCAAAGTGCATGGAATCTTGTTCGCTTCCTGCGCAAGCTCGCCAACCAAGGCCAAGCCATCCTCTGCACCATTCACCAGCCTTCTTCCCTTCTCTTTGAGTCGTTCGATCGTCTATTGCTCCTTGAACGTGGTGGCGAGACGGTCTACTTCGGCGATATTGGTCCTGATTCGCAGGTTATCCGTGACTACTTTGCTCGTGAAGGTGCTCCTTGCCCTCCCAATGCCAACCCTGCCGAGTTCATGCTTGAAGCTATTGGTGCTGGTGTTGCCGCTAGAATCGGTGACCGCGATTGGAAGGACGTTTGGTTGGATTCTCCCGAATATGCCAAAGTCCGCCAGGAGATCGATGACATTAAGAAGGCTGCTCTTGCACTGCCCATCGAGGACAAGAAGCTCAATTCTACCTGTACGTCCTCCTACGCGGATGCCCTGTTATCGAAGCTGATTTTTGAATAGATGCTACTCCCTTCTGGTACCAGCTCAGGATTGTTGTTCAACGTAACAACCTTGCGCTGTGGCGTTCTCCGGATTACATCTTCTCCCGCCTCTTTGTCTGCGCGTTTGTATCCTTCTTCGTGTCGTTGTCTTTCCTCCAGCTCGGCAACGGAAGTCGTGACCTCCAGTTCCGAGTCTTCGGAATGTGAGTTCTTCATCCCGTTGATGTCATCTCATTGAGACTTAAATGCTGCGTAGCTTCTGGGTTACTCTCTTGCCCGCTCTCGTTATGGCGCAGATTGAGCCCATGTTTATAATGAACCGAAGTACGCCTCTATTTGTCCTAGTTCGGCGTGTGGCTGATTTGTGTCCTCTCAGGAATTTTCATCCGTGAGGCTTCTAGTCGAATTTATTCGCCGTTCGTCTTTGCCATTGGTCAACTCGTCGGCGAGATCCCATACAACGCTCTCTGCGGCATCGTCTATTGGGTTCTCATGGTTTATCCCATGGGCTTCGGTCAAGGCGCCGCCGGTCTCAATGGCACTGGGTTCCAGCTTCTTATCATCATCTTCATGTTGCTCTTCGGTATTTCGCTTGGCCAGTTGATCGCTGCTGTCAGCCCGAGCGTGCAAGTCGCCGTGTTGTTTAACCCTTTCATCGGTCTTTTCCTTTCCACGTTCTGTGGTGTGACCATTCCTTATCCTACTATGATCTCGTTCTGGAGGTCGTGGGTATATGAGCTTGTTCCCTACACTCGTACGATGGCCGCAGCCGTCAGCACAGAGCTTCAGTAAGTCATCATTGTGTTTTGTGATTCTAGGAATAGATGTCTGACATTCAATCAAAGTGGTTTGGTCATTCAATGCAAGCCTGAGGAGTTCGCTCTCTTCGACCCACCGGCCGGTCAGACCTGCGGATCCTGGGCGGAGTCCTTCGTCAGTGCTGCTGGTGGTTACATCGACAACCTCAACGACACTGCAGCTTGCCGCTACTGCCAATTCGCCGTTGGTGATCAGTTCTATACGCCTCTGAACATTAGTTTCGATGAGCGCTGGAGGGATGTTTGGATCCTCTTCGCTTACTTCGTTTTCAATGTGATTGTGACTATCAGTGAGTCTATCTCATGGTCATCGTATGTTGCGACGTGTTGATCGTGTCTTTCTCTTTTAGTTGCATCTCGCTTCTTGCGCTATGCTAAACGATAGATGCTCTTCGATGACCTACACGACGCATTTCCATTCCCTTATACCTAGAACGAACATAGCACGACAATCTCTAGATCGCATCAAGCACATTTACACACTGTCAACAAAATTCTCTTCGTATCTCTAGATGGACTCAACCTAATTCATAGCACTGTAGCTCCAGCTTCCCATTGTTCCTTATTTTCCCCCCATTTTCTCCATATCTATGACCATTTCTGCTTTGTGTATATACGTTTACTATACGCTGATATTTACTTACTGCAATTGTACATGCACCCATCGTTACTTGGCTTGAGTGGGTTCGTCTAATAGGATGCTTCCTTTGGGTCGCCCCAACATAGTAACGATTGGGCGTGTCGCTGATTAGTTGGATGCTGTTGAGGTTATTTTTGCGAGGCTCGATTTGTCTCGTTAGTTTCTTGTCGGACTTGGGGTATGTATATCTTCTTCTCATCAATGATTCGCTTCATAGGACGGGAATATGAGATCTCGCTGAATACAGCTATATGACTACCACCCGCGCTTCTGCTGTCTCGCCGCTTGATATGTATCGCTCCACAAACCTTCCTTGTGAGAGCGGTGCTCGCAGCTCGGACTTTCGACTGCGCGCAGAGCCTCAGTGTCTATAATCGGCTTTATACGGCGTATAGTAGCTTTTATGTGAAACATGAGAGTACTCGGCCTGCTATGGGTTGAGGAACGCCGCTGTGGGGTTTGTTCTGTTTTGGCAGTCTCGTACCAGAGGCCAATCGTTTTCCGTCTAGCACGACATTAGTCCAGAGTTGGCACATCTTCCATACGGCATGTACATGTCGTGCGATGCGAAGTCAGACATTGACAGTGGGGATGATGGGGGGATTGATGTCTTTCCTGCCTAGATCCAAGAAAGTTTAGAAGTTGCGAAGCTTGGGACACGCACCGCATGCTTCTGCGCGTGAGATAGATAACACATGTATTATTTATTTTCAAGAGAGGCAGCAACAATGGCGACAGTGACGACGACGACGGCGAAGATGATTTCTGGTTGAGGAGTTGCTGATAAGTATTGAGGAAAGTTCGGAGGTAAAGTGACGGGAGGTTGCTGGCAGGGGCTGGGTGAATCTCCATTTATGTACTGCCACCAAACCACAACCATTCCAATTTCTTTCGATTCAGAAGGCCTTGGTCCTTTGTTCCCTTCCACCACCATCACCCTTCTCGATATCTCACATTTCCGGCTCAACGTCCCAATTGCATTGAGGGCGGCTTTATGGAGAGCCCTGCTTTAGTTCTCTTGCCTCCAACGCCAACAAAGTATTTCGATAACTCAAGTAGTAACACCCCTTCCCCCGTTTCTTCTGCTTCAAGCTCTAGGGTTTCAAAAGTCGAGGATCGCGCATCTTCAGAAACGACAATATTTACCATATATTCAATGTATGGTGAGGATGACCAGGCCAGCAAACCCAGGTGGTCAGCCTCACGTCCTGAAGCCATCATTGATCGGGGGCCAAGTGATATAGTCGCTCCCAAGGTCGGCCTTCCATTGATGGACAGCTCATCTCGTCGTTCCCTTGCACCCTCGGCCCGATTCTCTTCCACCGAAATCGCGTACTACAACGCAGACAGTCCCAAGCTACCCCCACCACGCTCAAGCAGTCTTGGCAAGGTGCCAGCCATGGCTTTTCATGTCGAACCACACCCAGCCCCAACGGATACCACAAGGTCCTCGACAAGCACGCACGCACGTCGCCCTTCGTCTTATGACCCATCATCCCTTAATGACCCTGCTTCATATGACGACCGTCGAGCTTCCACAGGCCAAACCTTCCGAATCAGTGAAGCAACAACATCATCTTCTTCCGAACCTGGTCTTTCCTCCTTTTCTCGTTCCAGAGACTCTTCCCATACTAGAGAAAGCTTTCATAGCAGCAAGGCGCCTTCCATGCGACAAGGTCACGGCTCATCAGCTCACGACTTACCCCCGCTACCAACCCCCGAGCTAACTCGGCATACGCCTACACCACCTCCTGCTTCTTCATCCTCATCTCGACCCGTAACACCTCCACGCCAACAATCTCCCCATGTACGCTTGCAGACGCCGCAGTCGTCGCCTCTGAAACACCCCGCGTCGTCACCATCAAGCAAAGTTTCACTCGTGCCATCAGAAGGCGAAGATCTGGATGCTTTTCATGTCCGGAATACGTACGCCCAATTAGAGGTTTCTGGAGTCAAAGGGGATGGATATGAGGAAGGTGTGGAACGGACCAGGGCTCGTATTGGAAACAGCAGGACAAGTCAGCACAATGCCGACCAAGCCCTAGGCGATGGTACGGAGAAAACGAAGGATATGGATCCGAAGGAGGTTCAGCTATTGGCTACCTTGGATCGGTGCGTTCACCCGAAGTTTCATTCTCATGTCGCGTCTCATTAGCTTACAGCTATGGCTTCTTTACAATGCCGTCCCACGACCGACTTGTTCTATTGCCCGCGGCTCCTCTTTTCAAGCGTCTTTCCTCCATACCACCGGGTCCTACATCTCATCCTCCGCAGGCAACGCCCATCAGATCACTTCCCCCTCCACAACCACCCGTCCGAGAGACCTCCAGAATCGCTAAATGGCAACGCATGCTACAACCAGGCTCGAGAGACGAAGGTCAAAATATCGCATCCTGGCGAATAAAACCCACCAAAGAGCATAAGGTTGTTGAACGAACGTACAAAGGTATCCCAGATCGATGGCGAAGTGCTGCTTGGGAGGTGTTGATGAGTAGGTTTACGAGTACGGGGCGGAGGGACTTGGAGAAATGGGCTTATGAGTACAGAGAAGTGTTGGAACGGCCTTCGAGCTACGACATCCAAATCGACTTGGATGTCCCTCGTACCATCAGTGGACATATTATGTTTCGTACGCGTTACGGTGCAGGGTACGTTCAACTTTCCCCGTTCCTTTGTCGAACGCCCGTTAATTGACCTGCATAGTCAACGCTCGCTATTCCACGTCCTCCACTGCTTCTCCCTTCATTGTGAATCATGCGGCTACGTCCAAGGCATGGGACCCATAGCCGCCACCTTGCTCTGCTACTTCGATCCAGCCCACGTCTACGCCTCCCTAATCCGCATTCATGACACCTATGACATGCACGCCATCTTCTCCCCGGGCTTTCCTGGACTTCTCGAAGCGATCTACGTTCAAGAACGCATAACGGAACAAATGATGCCGCACGTATACGCTGCCTTCAAGCGCCACATGATTTCCACGACATCGTATGCAACAAAGTGGTATATCACGCTATTCGCCAACTCGGTACCGTTTCAGACGCAACTAAGGCTATGGGATGTGTTTCTATTGGAAGGCCAGGACCTGTTCATTGCAGTCTCGGTTGCTATCGTTTGGGTTTATCGTGGTAAGTCTATGTTGTCCACACGGGAAGCAAAGTCTAATGTATGGGCTTGCATTAGATCATATCACTTCAAGTGCGGCCAACTTCGAGACCGTTCTCTCCCTTCTTTCTTCGTTCTTCGTTCCAGAAGATGAGAATGCGCTACTCTCGTGGCTAAGCAAATTCCTAAGCGACAAGAAGATGCGTGCGAATATGCATAGATGGAGGACAGAGTGGCGGGAGCTGGTGAAGTCAGGAAAGGAATCCACCGCTCTGCTGTAGCCCCTTTCGTACCCCGTTATGCTCTCGTTATGACTCTGACGCACATTTATGATCCTCCCGCATTCTCAATGGTTGTATCATTAGCTCACACTTGCACCCTACTCGTCGCACAATCTATTAATCCGTTGTTCGCTAGCACTGTTACTTGCTTTCCCTCTTCTTACAGCATGCTATGTTATTAGTATAGTTAATCGTCGACACACCCTCGCCCATTCCTTTTTTAATCCTCTTCAACATCACACGCTCACTTGTTTATATTCCCTTTCCCCCTCATCTTGACTCTCAATACACTGTGTCTTTCATCATATCCGGACTACGCAGTGGACTCTATTTAACATCCGGGTCCTTGGTCAGTGATGCTTGTTATTTTATGCTATGCTCACATGGCTCGGGTTCGGGTTCAATCGCGCAACCTCAACAACTGGCCCCAGGTGAAGTGATATTCAAGAATGATAATACTCTTGATTTGCCTATAATGGGTATGGGGCTGCAGAGGAAGAGAAATCAATGAAGAAACTCAAGTGTGATATTTTATGCTCGCAGTGTTAGTCCAACTCCTAACCCCTTATAACTCCCTTTTCAGCAAGCAGCTCTGCCCCTCCGCTCGATGATCACCAAAGCAGTACATAGATGCACATGACTAGATCTATTTGTGAAGAGTGCCATTTTTTGCCTTAATACTAATCAACACTTGCACCCCAAACACTGCATGGGGACAATCTTTTCCACAACCCCCCTCTTGACCTCAGCCCCTATCTCCTTGCCCTTCTCAACTGGGATGCAAGCCTCATGTCCCCTACTTCACCTTCTGCAACCTTTGAACTTTGCACAAAGTCTCCTCCACTTGTTTGTCTCCTTCTCTCCATCTATCACCTCTTCTCTTTGCTCCCCTTCTCTCTCATGTCACTTCCCTTCTCCTCTTATTATTTACTTGCTCTCTTCTCTCTCTTAGTTTATCTGTACCATGTCTGCTTTACTGTTAAGGCAAAGATAATTAAGGAAAGGGGTACCCCAATATATGGCTGGAAGTCAGAGTCAGAGCACTAAGTGCAATAAATACCATAACAAACCTTGGCTTTAACTTATAGGTTGTGCCACCTATGTCCTTCAATGCTTCACTTAGGGTTGGTCAGTGTTGGTGCTTAGCTCTGACATTGGTCAACAATGAAGGTGAATAAGAAAAGGTAGTGATCTAGTCACTACACTGGGAAAGGAGGAAGTGTGTAGCAAGGAGGTAAGAGGAAGTTGGACTCTGATGCAGAATACTGTAAGGGCAACCTCTGGAGTTACAGCGAGACTGGCTGGCAGAGGGAGGGTGCAAAGAGAATAGTCTAAGGAAACTCCCTGCTGCAAGGTGCAAGGTATACTACTGTGATGCATGTGGAAATAAGCAAAATACTATACAGTACCAAGCCACAAGAGAGAAGAGAATATCATATGAAAGAGAAGGAGAGAGAGAATCACAAGGAGCACAAGCGCTAAGTTGAGTGCTAAGCGAAGCGGACTTGGTAGAATAAACTAAGGAAAGGAAAAGAATAGTAACTATGAAGGAGAAAGGTGAAAAGGCATAAGGGAGACAGGAGGTGACAATGAGAGGAGCAACAACAAGGGGAGCAGAGGAAGCTTCAGGTGAGGTCGAGAAGGGTGAAACAGAGGGAGCAAGGTTTGTGATGTAGTCAAGAAGGTTGAGACAACAGGGGTTGAGGTTGAGAGAGGGTTGCAGAAAAGGGGTATAAGGGGCAAAATAGATCATCCCCTTACAAATACAGCATCAATATCCTGTGTGCACCTAGCCAGAACTAGATTTTATTTCAACTGAGGAATGTATCTACTGGTAAATTCAAATATATACTGGGTCAGCTATGCAACATGTTGTATAGTAGGTAACTAAGTATGGAATTTGAACAATAGTACAAATGATATAATAGATGAGACTCATGTTTGGAAATGAGGTGCATGATCCAAAATGCTGTTAAGTCCAGAACAACATTGTTGAAATAGGGAAATAGGAGTTGGGGATAGGGCTTGAGGACCATAAGCTTCACTTAGTGCTTGCACTCCTTGTGATTCTCCTCAGTCATTTCTCTTCCCTTTCTTCCATATGATATTCCTCTCTCTTATTGCTTGGTACTGTATAGTATTTCATTGTTTTCTGTACACATCACAGTAGTGTACCCCATACCTTGCAGCAGGAAGTTTGCTTAGACTATTCTCTTTGGATCCTCCCTCTGCTAGATGAGTAGCTAGATTGTACCCTACTTAGCTGCTATAATATCCTGAATGGACCAGACAAAATAACCATGTGATCCAAAGAAGATAAAGAGAATAGAGCAAGGCTTGGAATATAACAATTTGATACAGAATCACAGGTAAATTGAGAAAGGGAAGAGAACAGATAGACAAGAGAAAGAAGGGGAATGCTAAAAAGAAAGAATAGAAGATATACAAGACTCTAGTCTGAGAGATCAATTTCACAATCATCATCATCAATCAGATAACTAGAATACTCCTAGTAACTTCAGAAAAGACCAACTGGAGTGAAGAGCAAACAGACTCACTAGTAATTCCTCATTGCTATGGTATTGTGTAGGATCCTACGAAATGCCAAATTAGTAGAGGTAGACAATTTATGAGAGTTGTGCTAACCAATGAGGATCCTGTAGATGCCTTGAAAAAGATAAGTGAATAATTCACATATTTATTCAAAAGCAATGAGATTCTACCATAGAGGTTGAGCTTGAAGCCTGAGCTACAGTCAATTGTGTTGATACAACTGAAGTAGTTGGAAGAGGTGAAGAGCTCTAATAAATCAGAACAGGTTGTCAGTAGCTCTCAAGGCTAGAATACTATAAACCATACCTTATGTTTCTTGTAACCTCTTTCCACCTTCCCTGAATCCCGTTGTACCAACATCTCCTTGAATACTTTTTGAAATTCTTGCATTTTTACCTTAAAGTCCCATTCAGGCTCTTCTTCCAAATATGCTCCCGCCACAGCAAGTTTATCAGCACCATCATTTCCCAAAATGTTGGAGTGGCCCTTGACATACTCCAACTCAACTGTATGTCCCCAGTGTCTCCTTGCATCATAGAGAACAAGCAGGTACTCAATGAGTGCCCTGTTTTTGACTTGTTCCCCTTTGCCTGTCACCCAGCCTTTGTTCTTCCAGCTTGGGCCCCAAGTGGTAACACCTACACAAGTTAAAGCACAAATATGATAATAATAATTAGCATAACTTACAATTTATGGTGTACTGAGAATCAGTTTTCACAATCAATGGCTTACCATCCATTGGTGCTTGCAAAAGAACCATCACAAGAGCCTAAACAAATCAATATAGAAAATAACAAGAATAAAAGGAAGCATACCATAAGTTCAGCCCTGTTGTTGGTTTGTGCCCCAGGACACCTATAAGATCTATTTCTACTGATAATCAATATCTCAAAAGGATTTCAAAGGCCAAATAGCATACCTTTCATCATTGATGCCCCACCATACACCAATCCCAGCCACTGCCCCCTCCTTTCCATTACCCCGGCATGCACCATCACAATAGACCACTTCTTTATCAGTCTCAATGCTAGAACTCTTCCGCTTTCCCAATGTTGTACCCTTCTGGTCACTAATGGTGGCAGAGCTGGGTTTGGTCTGATCACTGACTAGTCCAGTCCGAACAAAGCTCTCAGCTTCAGTCCTTGATGCAAAGGCTCGGTAAATGGCATCATAGCCATTTACTTGTCTTTGGCATTCATCCCTGCAATATAACAAAGTTGTAGGTATGGGAATGAGTTAAGATCAAAGGGACTGCACCAGGTTTCAAATACACCAGTTTTGCGTCCTTTGAAAACAGCATAATACTTAGAAGCCTTTGTCTTAACCATGATATCTGACTCTAAGGTCCAAAGTGCTTTCAGAATGATATTTCATAATATACCTCAAATAGTGTCCTACCAAGGAACTTGGGAAGTCGATGGGAGAAGAGGAGGTAGCCGGTGTTTTTTATGATACCGCCAATGCGCATAACAGCCTAGGCGGGTTTGAAGGGCAAAAAAGTAACGCGTGCGCTACGTTTGCGAAAGGAAGGATGGAGACAAAGATGCGAGCGTGTGGTTCAAGTTCGCTGTTGATCGTTGTTTTGAAGTTGCGACGCGTTCACTGGCCTGAATCTTGGGGGAATCCTGTAGTGGGCACCCCCCAACAAGCTTTCTTATAGACCTCATCATGTTGTTATCTCCGACCTGACCATCCTCAAGGCTTTATCGATGTCACGGAGCTCAAATAGTGAGTCTGTCTTATCTCTGTCATCCTGAATTCACGAGGTTTAGCCGTTTACTACAGGCTGATTGATACGTTGAGTGTGGAAGACTCCTCCCCCGAACGACATGTTGAACGAAGCCTCGGCAAAACCACTTGCATAGAAAGGATCCAAGGAGCAATAAACGGGCGCATAGCAGGTGAGTAGACATATTTAGTGGTTCCAGTTGTCGATTCTTCGGACCCTGACAGCGATCAATGGTCACAAGGTTTGTATTGGGATGCGGGGACGCCGATGGCGCCTTGGTCCCCTCGGTTTGGCCTTCTTACATGCTCCCTATGCGCCTACGATTCCTGTATGGAGACGAACTTCAAAGTCACCAGGTTCGTCACATCTGTCTATGGACCCTAGTGCCTACGCTGATGCATGCACTGAAGAATATTGTACTACGCACTCGTAGGATGGGACGTCTCTCCAGTGTTAGAGCCATATGTGCTGGGGTGATCCGCGCCCTTCCCGCCACCTCTTCCTCACCCCCGGACGATGGGCTCTACTTTACCCAATGTCCCTCGGAATCTTGTCTTCCGAAGTATCTAGATCTGCTTTTCAAATCTAGGTCCTCGCAGGACTGCGTTGATAGCATTCCTGTTGCGCTGCATCCGTGAGAGATGAATCAGTAAACACAATCTAATCGCATTTGTCGAACAATGCCCCGGTTTAGACTTTCAAACGTTCAAGCGTCGGGCTATCATTACCTCCTTACAATGTACCGTCGTCTGCGCCGCCATGCCACAACAAAATTGCGCGAAGACGAACCCGGACCTCCTACATTGGACCCGGGCGTGATGCGGGGCACCTCGCCGTCGCCCTATGTTATCACTTGAGTTCCCCTCTGATTTTTCCTGTTTGCTAGATACAATGCAAATACAATGACGACCAAGCACTTCGGTTCGACGACTCAAATACGCTACAAGAGCCCACGTCATCTCCAGCGAGCCTTTTTCCGTAAACTCAAACCTTTGGGCCATGGGACTCCAGCGTCTTGTTCCAAATCCAAACATCGGCGAACCTCGTGCTGGGGATTTGCTGCATTTGGCACTCCCTTTCAAGTCGAAACGGAGGCAGATGAGGCGCTTGTCGCCGTCACAAATCTGACCTTCCATTCCGAGACAAGGCGACTACCAAACTTGGTGAGTCCCTTGTATTCCCCACACAGGTGTCCTGATCGTCTTGTCTTTTCGCCCAGGTTCGATGAGAATATCTAGTAAATACCCTGGCCTACGGTTATCGCTCTCAAGCTATATAATCTCTGGCTATCCCAGGGAAAGATGTCAAGGAACCATTTGGTACCGACTTCGAGGACAACAGAAGCTGACACTGCCTAAAGCACGCACACGCTCTCATCCTAATTGTTCTCTCGCCCGACAATACACTCGCCCGTCACCTGCCATAACAATACCCCTATAAACTCGACGCCGCGTTTCTGATCGAGAACTCGCCGTCTGGGGCTTTATTATCTTCGGGTCTTACGCCGTTATATACAGCTGCGCCAATCGACCCCCATTCTTATCCCTATCCCCGTCTCTATCCCCCATTCAACGACATCCTACCTAATAACGACCTCTATACGAAACTACTTCCGTTCTTTGCATCGATTTCATTATTCATACCCTCAGCAACCCAAATATACCACACCTAATCATCCTCATCATGTCTTCCTACAACTACGCCGCCCCCACCGCTGCCCCGCGTACGGCCTCTTCCCTGCTGGACAGACGTCGCCAAACGCTTTCGCCGCATTCCACCAATCGCCGCGCGACATGCACAACATGTACGCATCTTTTGGCGCAACATCATCACAACAAGGTGGAGCGCAGGCACAGGGACAGAGTGGGATGGGTTCGCTGAAGAAGCTCGTCTCTCGCAAGTGATGGTCCGTCGTAAACCGTGGATACCCAATTACACCTTCGCGCGCGCAAGACCCAACCAATCACAAATAATTCGTTTTCTCTCCACCGCCTCTGTACGCTGCGCGCCAGGCGCTTCGTTGTATTCGTATTTCGCATCGTCACACCACCATCGCAGTTGTCATACCCACGCATTGTAGGAGTCGGAGTAGGCGGAAGTAATTGTCTGGTGGAATGGTCGGGGAAAGGTCACCGAAACGGAAGTGGGGATTCGCTTCCGTTGCCTTACTGTATAGCCGTTCCAAAGTGTTGATCACGCTCATCCGCATTTCTCGTTCACGCATTCATAACGTATATCATAGAGCATCAACTTGTGTATCGTCTATTGTCGTTTTCATATCTCTATTATCATGGGGCTTGGAACTGGATCAATCCTTACCTGAGCGAATTGCCTAGATGGACACAAAAGAAAGATGGACGCCCTAATGATAGCACACTATTGAGTTTAGCGCCCAAAGTCCCAAGCTCCCACCAATTGACCCAAGGCCTAATCTCCGTCCTTTTCTTTCAACCACCTTGTTGTCCAACTATATCTCCCGGTCGTCCCAGAAATGCCCACCAGGCCAGGTCACGGCAGCACTGCTGCAAAACTCACGACGGCCTATTCTCTTGCCTTGCTTCAGGAGTATACGCATACCCTCGACTCCCTGCCATCAGACCTGTCGCGAAATTTCGCTGACTTGCGCGAGCTCGATGCCGTCCTTTCGTCTTCAATGTCCTCTATAACCTACAAGATTCAAGCCCTGACCATCAAGATCGAAGAAAACAAGATCTCGAAGGAGGAACGGCTTTGGCATCTCACACAGATAGCTGAGGAAGCGTCAAGACTCAAGTTGGGCGGGGAGGACAAGATTCGGGTCGCTTGTATCGCCGCCGACAATCTCAAGTCTCATGCGCTTCATCTGCGAACTCTCGCTGAACTCGTCCCAGGGTTTGACCCGGCAACGTTGAATAGACGGACTGCCTACCCCCACGTCGCCACCAGGTCGTATATGCCTGCCTCTGCAATGGAGGGCGGTAGGCGGAAACGTGGAGGATTTGGATCCTTATTGTCAGGACCCCACGACAGTCCTGCTAAACGACGGCGGGTTGGAGGTGTCAGGGAGGAGGACCTTGATCCCAATTCACGGTCACCAAGGAAGGAAAAGGTAGCGGATCCTTCATCTGCCCGTCCACGCAACAATAACCGCAGAAGGTGCGTGACGTGCTCTTGTACGACTAACCATTCTCATACATAACTTCCTATCGTACAGGCCTGAGCGAGCAGCTTCTCCAGCTGAATCAATTCTCTCGGTCACCTCCCACGTTCCCGCTCAGATTGCCCATAGCCAAGGGGGTCCCTCACGGGTTAACGGGAACAGCGGTCAAGCTCGCCCGACCAATGGTGTCCTTCCCAACAATAAACGATCCCGCAACACTGCCAACAATCGTAATACAACGCCTCAAGATAATGCACAATTCGAGCATACCTCTGGCTCCCATCCACCCCGAGCCCGGGAATACAACGTCCCTCCTTCCTCTTCAACGCACCCTTCCCTTCCTCTTCCTTATAACAATATCTCGAATGGTGCAAGTCACTATGAAGCGGGCCGGATGGGACCTTCTGGGCAAGTCCACCGACTGGAGGACTGGTCACCTGCCCATGTCCCGGCGACGTTATTGGAAGGTCCCGGAATGCCAGTTGCGCGTAGTCAATCTGTGCACTCCAGCGTGTCACATCCTAACATGGGTCTCGTCTCTGGCATACACATTCCGACAGCTAACGGACATGTACCAACGCCTCCTCCGAACTCCCGTCGGAACGCTGCATACGAAGATACCCCGGGAGAAGGAGCGGATGGTGGTGATGCCGAGGGTGGTGATGGCGATGGCGAAACCGACGACAAAACGTACTGTATCTGCAATCGTGTTAGTTTCGGTGACATGATAGGTTGTGATGACGCCTCCTGTGAAAAGCAATGGGTATGTGACTTTGATCTCTTCTTGCCCATATCGTTGACCTCCTGCCGTATAGTTCCATCTGGCCTGTGTTGGACTTTCGAAGGCTCCTGAAGGCTCATGGCACTGTGATGACTGTAAAAGTAAACGTACCAGGCGAGTTAATCGTGGGGGGAAGCGTAGGACCAATACCACAAGGTAGTTTGATTTTCTTGCAAGAGTTGTATTGGTAATGTAATGTCGAGTTCCTGTTTTTTTGAGTCCTCCAGGCTGACGCGTAGGGTTATTCTAGATCTTGTTATCCCTGTTGTCATCATCTCTCCCTATATATTTCATGTTTCGTCCCCTCACTCTCCACCTTCTTTCACTTTTCAACTCTCTGGTATTGTCCTTTCAAGCTATGGCCGATGCGTACGGTATTCGGCATTCGTTTCTCATGTACATATGGCAGCTAGCTAATTTCTCCCGCCTCTCTTTGCATGAAACCTTGACCTCCGCCACTGTACCAGGATGCCGATCAGGGTGCATCGCAGTTCGTTCCAAGTGCGCATTCTGTGGGTTCTATTCGTCAGAGTAGATCCACCATATGACTCGGGTGACTTACGTCCAGATGGGCCTGGGACTGAGCCTGCGCAACATGTTGCGATGGATCCAGTTGGGCTGTGGCCAAAGTTGGTAAGCATTTGTGAAGTCCGTTCGAAGGCAAACAAGAAAACTGACCATGATCCAGTCATTATGGTCGTGCATCTGCCCCCAACGTATTCGTTCGGGTCGGATGGCGTATATCCGCATATTCCTCCCCAGACCGCGCTATTGGTGTGCCACTGTGCCACTCCAAGGCAACATTTTTGCAATGGCCTTGTGGGGTTGGTGCAGGCTGCTTGCGCTCCTGCGAGGAAGGTACAGAATATTACAAGAGCAAGCTTGGAGATGAGAGAAGGCATCTTGAAGTCAACGTTCCAACGTGCGGTGCATTTTATAAGCTCCTCGCCCTTCACGTAATGAGGTTGCGTGCACCCGCTGGTGGCTCATTCGTGTGCCTGTCGATTTCGACCTGTGCCCCGTTCCCTTTAGATCTACCCGGAACTTCTTGGTCGGGGTCGGTCTAGTAACCCTTTCGCATCACGGCTGCAAGTGTGAGGCACTAAACCAGGTACAACGAAGGCAGAAAAGCAACGTTTCTGATGTCGTCTGTCAATCATTTTTGTTGGCTGAACGTACGTGAGGCTGTTGATGTGAAGGAAGTAAGTTCCCGCCCCATTTGCCCCATTGCTGTATAGTGAACCTGATAAATGTACAGCGACATAAGCAGTTTTGAAGCCCTGGGATGCTAGCACGCTGGGCTTCGCTCTCCGGATGCTCTACGGAGGGCAGAGACGGGCCTCGGTCGCTTAAGCTGGTAGAAACGCATGATGGTCCCCCGCGTTCAATAATTAGAGTGCCTTCGCTGGGCTGAGGGTTTCTACACCTTGTTGATACTCGGAGGCGAAGCTCTTTGGCAATTGAC
The DNA here is from genome assembly GCA_017312325.1 of Pleurotus citrinopileatus. NCBI lineage: Eukaryota > Fungi > Basidiomycota > Agaricomycetes > Agaricales > Pleurotaceae > Pleurotus > Pleurotus citrinopileatus. The sequence continues at coordinate 835,364 of BHFW01000018.1, read as the reverse complement.
TACGGACGAGTGGCAACACTGAAGTGCTCCCGTCAATAACCATGTTGAGATCTCCTTTGGTCCCTAGACGCTCAGGCTCCTGTTCAAAGTGACGCTCGCGTCATTGTTTTCCACTTTCGGATAGACCACACTTGGGCACGCGCCGTAGTCGAGTGGCTTCCAGTGAGTCACCGCGGGTGGCGAGCAGCATATAAAAGGCCTTCGAACCCACCCTTTCGACATTCCCATCCTCTCCCTCTCTTCTCATCCCCCTCCATCTCCTCGACCACTACCCTACTCTCCTACCTCCCTCGCTTCTATACCTACTAATGGCGGAATCCACAGCTGGTCGACGTGGGCATCAAGGTTCCTCTCGAACTCGTGAGCCACCCGTGACGAAAGGGTCAGCTCGACACGACGACAATGCCAGAACCTCCCGTTCGCCATCTTTGATATGCTCATGAGTCATTGAGTGCAAGAGGTCGATTCTGAGCGCTTGAGTCTGAGCGCTGAGTCTGGAAGTGCACCCTTTACTCGCAAGACATCAGAGGTGCAAGGGCCCCGTATCAACTGTATGCCCTCCTAGAGATCGCGTTTCACTCAGCATCCCGTCGTCGATCTCGCTCAGGACCGTGATTCCGTCCGCCTCAAGTCTTGTTGTGGTCATAATGCCACTCTCTTTACCTGTAAACGACCGCCCGCGTTTTATTAGCCTCGATGAAGCCTCTGCGTGCGCAGTATAGTCGGTAGATACTTTTCCTGGGGAAGGGCATACTTCTGTGTCCTCGTGCTCCCTTGTCGCGGGCCCCAGGCTTAAGACCCTTTGCCATCGTAGGATGGTTGGGTCGACCAAAGCACGTTTAATTTCATAGGTATAATAGGACATGAATATCATACATATCCCGCCCAATCCGAAATCTGTGCGATTCATTCTTAAGACACTCTTACATCTCTAACCTTTGATATATCTTTAACATACTGACAATGACATCGCAGCTTATTTACGGCGCAGTACTGCACGAGGTTCAAATCGACGGTGGCACGCCTACGCGACCTTTATCACTAGCTTCCCTACGGTCTTACCACTTGTCAAGTCACGCTGACTCTGCTGAACGCCTTCCGCAGTGAAAGGATACTCCTTTGTGACGTCCACCTTGATGGCTCCATCTTCGATCAAAGAGAATAACATCTTCCCATAGTGAAGGATTTCAGACGGTGTGAAGAGATAATTGTTCATTCTGCGCTCAATATGTTAGTACTCCATATTGTATCGGAGAAGCGGGTTGGTTGCTTACGTTGGCCTGAGGATAGTCACATTCTTCTCGACTAACTTGAGGATTGGGAAAGGAGGAACCGTTCCCGACGCGTTCCCGACCACTACGATAGTTCCTTTTCGCCTAATCATCTTGAAGTTGTTGTCAAAGCTAGATTGCGATGCTCATCAACTGATCCCTAGTAAAATGCCTACAAGCGTCACTAACGTATCTTTGCCCACCCCATCAAAGATGGCATGCACTCCTTCACCTTTGGTAATCTCCCGAACCTTGTTAACCGTGTCTTCAACAGGATATATGATAACATGGTCGGCGCCATAGGATTTCGCTAACACCGCCTTTGCTGGAGTTGATGTGGTTCCGATAACAATTGCCCCTCGGTGCTTGGCGAGTTGAGTGAAGATGAGTCCCAGGCCGCCCGCAACGGTGTGAACGAGAATAGTGTCTCCTTGTTTGACTTTATAGGCTTCTTCGAAAAAGGTGACGGCAGTGATGCCTTGAACCAGAGACGCAGCCGCAGTGAGGGGTGATATAGATTTCGGAAGGGGGTAGACCAATCTCCACGGAACGGATATATAGGTCGCAAAGGCTCCCGCAGGGAGGACATCCTGTCGTGACCAAACGTTTAGAGCTGGCGATAGAATAACCGGATGATAACACAGGGTGATTGACATACGATGGCAACGGTATTACCAACGATGTATCCTCGTTCTAGATAGTCAGCATTACTTAGAACTTGTTCGTCTGTCGGTAATCTAACGATGGTTCCGCCCGCTTCCTTTCCTATAATGGCAGGGAATCCCTTCAAAGGAAAGACACCCTGACTAGATTGTAGTTTGATCCCGGGGGTAAGCGAGGCTTTCAAATCTCTAGCACCTACCGATGGTAGGTATCAATGAAATTGACACCGCAGTACTAAATCAACCCGATTTACCCTCGAGGTTGGCTTGAGTGGGATATCAACGTACTTGGACCTACTCTCAAGAATTTAGAGTCTACGTATGTGCATATTCGCGGAGACAGCTTACCTTCACAACGATATGGCTAGGATCGGGCTGGAACAGAAGACTACTTTTCTCAATGACTTCAATGCCCCCTGTCTACACAGGGTAAGCTCCTATCGACAGCTCGGTTACTTCGGCCTCACCTTTGAAATGGTGATAGCTTCTACGTTGGATGGAATCGACATTATAGTTGGGAACTGCGAGCTTGTTGTTCGAGAGATGCACAGTCATCTAGTCCCTTGGGAATTGGACTCAGAACAGAGGGGAAAATTTGGCTAATTTTAGACCTGAAAGACACGGAACTAGAAATAATGAGCGTTATGCTAAATAATATCCGTTCGTGAGATACAACATTGAGTGCGATAGTATATAGATGTCGGTGTACGCTAACTGGGTTCATGAAGGTTCTTCACTCGGCTTAAATGAGCGCTTGACAGTATGAACGACCTCGGACCCCTTGCGGGCAAATACGAGCTAAGAATGGGTTCAGAATATGGGGAAAAGGGAAGAGTGTTTGTGACGTACAAGATAAGGGTTCGCTGTTGATCCAGTTGTGTCGGCCAGTACTTCGTCCTTGGAAACCTCGGTAACGTCAGAGTCATTGTACTTGAACCAGACATCGGGTTGGTCGGGAAGGTGTCTTGAATAGAAGAAATAATGTCCCCATGATGGCGATGAACCCCGATGTATGAAGACGGAAGTCAACTCATACGCCACTTTGGTGTCATCGCGCCATATATCTTCCAGCTGATTTTTCAAGCCATCTGCCCGCGCGCGAAGTTCATCCACCTCCGCGTTGACTATGGCTGGCTCGTTTCGCAGTTCCTGGATGATATCGTCATCGATATCTGGCAAGCCTGCCGCCTTGAGGTCAGACAAGAATGTTGACGTCTTTTCAAGCGAGCTTGAAGATGATCCATCCTTGAGGGTTGGAGTAAGGAAAGTAGCCCTACCGAGCAAATCGGCCAAACATACCTTGCCCTGCAGTAAGGTCAGGATACGTTCCCTGCATGTATTGAGTTCAGCCTGTATTTGCTTTGAACGAGCTTTTCTCTGCGGGTCGGCACTGTCAAGGAAGCGGTCCATGTAGATAGTCTCCCCAAACTTAACGTAGGCCTGAGACTTATATGGCTGGAGAGTCTCCCTATTGAATTGCACTCTCTAGTGTCTCGTCAGAGTCGCGCTTGCCTGAGGATTGTCCCCGACTTACCTGAAGCTGGATTTGTAACAGGGGAGGGAGGTCTATGAGCGACACCTCCATGCGAGCCTTCTTCCCTTCAAACTCAACACTGTCGTCGAAATAACTACTCAGACCATCGTATATGTCCACGCCGTCATGTACGACATTGACCGGGAGGTGTGAGAACAAATCCTCCTTCTCGTGTATCGAGGATCGAGAGTCAGCGGCGACAGCAACACGTTGGCGCATCTTCCCATAAAAGAGTCTGTCAAGAACCCATGAATAACTTAGAGATTCCAAACAAAGCATAGAACTGACCGCTTCACGATGCTTGCCTTGTCATCCTGAGGACCTCCTAACGAACCAAACTTAAGCATCGCCGTTTCAATCTGGAACATGCAGTTATCCATGCACTCAGCCACATCATGCTGCTTCCCTGGACCGTCGAAGGCATCTCAGAGGATGTTGGCAAGGTGTAGCATAAAGTACTTACCGAACATCATAGTGGACTCTGAAGAAGGCGGAGGCTTCTTGGAGTTGGAGGCCGATAATCTGGGCAAAGGCGCGGAGGACATGGTGGCATCACCGTCGCCAGCCACGCGCGGCGTAGAAGAGGACTCTGGGATGCTATCGTCCGCTACAGCAGACGAGGAAGAGCGACGCGAAGGTACAGTAACAAAACTATCCCTATCTACATCGAGGACCGAAGATGACGCTGGGCTATCGACCTCCATATCCGCCTGATCAAGGGCGACGCCCCGCGAGCGTTTACCGAGAATCGAACTGGGTGAACCGGAAGGAGAACGCGGGGACAGCGGTGGCGGTTCCGACACAAAATGAGACGGTCCATCCTCCACCAAAGTGGCATCAGTATCATTAGACGACTCGGTACCCCCTTTGTCAGCTTCGTCTTCTTCTTCATCACGCGAAGTTACCAGAGCAAGCTTCGCCAAATCAATCGTAGGAGTGACAGCAGGAGTCTCACTGCACTCCATGTCAACAAACAGGTCTGCAAGCTGCTTGATGACTATCAGAGAGTATGAGCAAGGGCCGCAACGATTCGAGTGAATTTACATTTCTTGGAGCGGTGGACTTCACGCCGTGTGACGAGACGACCACCAACGCGATGTTTTTTGAGATCGTCGTCGGTGAGCTTATCTTCCTCCAGCGTCTTGGCGTACATTTGACCCATCTGGACCACATTGTCCCGAAGATCCTTGATTGTATAGAAATACTGTGTTCCCGTGTTCAGTACCGTTCCCAAACATCACATTGCGGCGGCGTACCTGTAGCAATGAATTGAGATAACATGTGTTGCCTAACTGATTCAGACCTCTAGGAAGGTCAGGTCGAGTAGGAACCACAATGTCTCCCGCTGAAATCGACGCTAATGAGAAGGCATACGGTTAAGTAGACAATACACTTACGGTCGGTGCCATTTTCGAGGAACCTTCGCAGACGCTCACTCTCCCTAACCTCAGCAATGACCACCAAAGCCTCACGCATTCTCTCTACCTGAGAGGGCTGCTCTTCCAACTAACCAGAATGAAAGCAACAGCATGAGAGGTAGATGATTGGGATACAGCCGAAACACTCACCCGCATGCTGAAGACTGTGATAAGCATGGCATCATCGACATCCTTGGGAACCTCCAGGATGTCGTAGGCTTTAGCGGGGTCCATCAACTTGTCTTTCTTGTCCTGCCAAATTTGGCGAAGCCTATGGTCTGCAAGAGTCTCCGCCAATATTCTGAGCGCGTCGGTGGCATCGCGCTGCAGTTGACCACCCCCGGGGTCAACCCACGATCGCCGTATACATTCCTTCCATGCATTCTCAATGAATTCAGGAGGTATATCGGGGTCGAACTCCACTCTCAGGAGACCATCATTTCCAAAACCAAGAACGCGCGCAGCCTCCGCGACGTCTTCGGAAGTGAATCGTTTACGCGACCGTTCGGTCATGCAGAGATCTTGTAGGTCTTGAGGGCAAAGCCGCTGCTCCTCCATAAGCCTGATCATAGAGTTGAAATGTGTAAAGTAAGTCATTGTGGAGCCGGGGTCACATCGGCACTGAGCAAGATACGCGAACGATAGTAGTTCTAATATAACAGTGAGCAAGACTCGGGAATCAACGGGGCGGTGAACCATGCCTACCAGAGGAGTAGGAACTCATTGTCAGACCCAAACTACTCCAAGCCGCTTCCAAAGGTTGCAATATAGGCTGAAGGGTATCAGGCATGTTACCCCTGGGTACTAAAGGATTCATGAGTCGGGATACTACGAGGATTTTCTTTCAGTTACTCACTTTGGTCGGGGTGCGCACCAATCGCCGTCTGATACATCTCTCGGGCGCTATCGACATTGACCGACAAGGCATAGCCTCGATGATCTTTCAGAGTCGTCGCTAAATGACATGTCATTTAGCAGTTTTACCAAGGCATGGATTGTGATATGACAAAAAGTACCGTTTAAACGTCTGAATATGACGGTCCATGCACTAATTTCAACCCATGCTCGAAGAAGTCTAGCACGGTTTTGCTTGCCTTGTAGGCTGACAACGTCCGTCACGGGTGGTCTTAGGGCAGTCTCGTCGCTAGTAGGAAGAACCTCCTCCAAGAAACCCAAGGTCCCAAAAACTTTTTTACTGATTTAATTGAACCGTTAGCAGAGATCGTGGAAATGAAGAATACTGTGGGTAACATACGTAACCGGGCCCCAACCGAGTTTCGTATGGAATCCTGGGCGGAGAACGCGAAGCATACGGTTCTCACCCCTCCAGAGGCGATTTTCGATGATCCTATACACTAGTTAGTATTTAAGCTTCGAAAAGCGAGATGTGAACCTACATCACGAAAGTATCTAAAGCATTTGCTACAGATACTTCTGGAGTCTTACCAGGTGGCGGGGAGCTCCTCTTGTCTTTGACAAACTCATCGAAGTACTTGCGCGGAATAACCCCTGGTATGACGCCCGAAGCCACGCAGTAAACGGAACATTGACAGCACATGTATAGATCCAGTAGTTCTCCCTCATCCTCAGGGCTTCCCTCCAAATCTTCGGTAGTCTCCATAGAATCCATGTCAATTTCTTCTAGAGGTATGGAAGCCGCCCGTCGCCTTTGCTTGATCTTCTCTTGAACCTGCCACGAAGCATGGCGGAAAGGAGGATTCAGCTTGAGCGAATCAATGGCTTTGGGGTACTTGTGGAAGTGGTGTGTCTTGTTCACATTGCTGGATTGGTCATTCACACACGACACTATACTTTTTCGCCTCTCTTGGTCGGGAAGCGAGTGCGGCGAGTTGAGGAAAGATGAGGCAAAGGGAGGGAGCACAGTTGACGATTTCCATTGGAGAATCACCCAACCATTCTCTTTGGGGCAATAATAGGCGTTCGGATGGGGAATGGAAGTGCGCACATCGTCCTCAGTGGGAGGCGGAGGTGCAGGTGCCGTGGAAGATGATCGGTGCACTGGTGGGGGTGATGACGAGGGTGTAGACGTCTCCGAACGTTTCTCGGAGCTATGCTGAGCGCCAGGAGGTTCGGGTGGCTTGAGCTCCGGAGGTTTGACACTCACGGAATACAGCGTATGATCTGGGTTGTGCAGTTCTTCCGCAAGTAACGGAGGAAGTATACCGGGACCAGGTCGCTTATGTTTATCTCTTTCAACGGGATCCCACCAGGCGAGCTCTTCATCTAGATCTCTACCGTCAATGTCGACCAGTTTCCCGTATGCTGGTAAACGGATGTCGTCCGTTGCACTCGTCCCCCAGCCATTACCACTCACCCCCCAACCTCGCTCAGTATCATCAAAGGTCCATTGACTGGCACTAGCAGGATACTCTCCCCAAGGATTGCTATTCTCCATCGGGAGGAGGTCAGGCATTTTATCGTCATCAGGCACTAGCTCTGGTTCACGATATCCTTCCGCCGCTGTATCGCTTTGATTCACACTATAGGATGGTGCGGATTGCAACGCTGTGACATTCGTGGCCGTATTTGCAGAGCCAAGTTTCTTGGGTCGTAACGGTAAAGGCGGTGGTTGCGAAACTGCCGCACTGTAGAAGCTGCTGGGAGGAATTGGAGAAGAAGACGCGCCGAGGATAGGCGTATTAGGTCTCTGGGGTGCGGGATTCGCAGAAATTGGAACACCAGGTAGCGGTCGCGGTCGCGGTCTGACTGGCTGATCTTTGTTCACATTTTGGTCCATTATATAACTCTAAACGTGGATATGATGATAATATACAATATTTGTTCCGATTTCCGTACAGAGAGCATCGATTCACTCACTGGGAATATAGCGTCGAAAACCGACTAGTAGTGGAAGGCGAAATGCAAATGTGCCACTGGATGACCAGGACACTTCACTGAATAATGACACTGGGAAATTCAGGATCACTGGGCACAGCTAATGACAACGGCAACCAACATGTTAAGTGGCTGGCACTGTAGCAGGCTGTAGCAAATGCAGAGGACGACGACGAAGTGGATGATGAGCAAAGTGAGTAAGGCGATCAGGTCGACGGTCGATGTAAGTACAATGCAATTGATTATGTAACGCGCCCTCACCGCCTCACGCAGCGCTCAGTCGAGCTTTCTATACGTCTGAGTGGGCCACGTCCTACGTCTTCTTGCATCATACTCTGCGATGCGCATATTATCGTCTCACGCTATGCTGCGTTACTGAATGGCTGTTTGCATCATGATGACACCGGACACCGATGGATCTCAAATCAAATATTCACTTGCTGTTCTGTTCTGAGTGCTTTCTTAGGCCCTACAATCCCCGGTGTCCCGGGGATGCAATGCATGGAATCTGATTTCACGAACGCTCACGCGACCTGAGTCAAACTCACGGTCAGGATGTACTTATATTGAAGATCAAGGGGGGGACTAATTTGACAACATGATAGGGGTGGGGGAGGGGGAAGGGAGGGTTGAGAATGTTGAACAGGAGCAAATGCATCAGATTTCAAGTCAATGGGGCCGGAGTGCGAGCAGCTCTAAGCTCCAAGAGCAAAGGATCCTAGATCAAAAGCCTCCTTTATCAGTACATCCGGTCTTATTGGTATGTTAACTGTGCAACTCACAGGAGCCATTCATCAATCATTCAGGAGGCCCGTCTCAATTTGAGCTATCGGCCACTTCGGGGACTGCACTCGGATTCAGTGCTTCAGAGTTCGACATCACTTCGTGGTTTGATTTCTCTATATACGATGAGCCCGCCATCGAGGTAAATTTCAACCAAGACTCTGCACGGTCCGCCTCAGCACGATCGAATAATCGAGCAAAGTATTCGACGGAGTAGTTTCTGAACAGTTTGCGAGGATTGTCTACCCAATCCTCGACTTCCCTAAATATAACCTCTACAGGTTTTCCCATCTCCTTCATACGGGAGTAGCTGAGAAGGTAGTCTTTCCCTTGTCGAATAAGGTAGTCATACGCTCCATCCTTAACGTAGAGTGACTTGGACAGCTTCACGCCAGACCAGTCCGTTAAGAGGGGTGCATAGCTAATCACCGGGATAGGCAGATTAATGTCCATCCGCTGTGAAGCAGGAATAATGGTTTCAATGAGATGGGGAACCTGGCGGAAGAACAACTGTTCTTGATATGTGCCAGAATAATCAGAGCCAGTCACTCTCAAGTGATACTGATGCTCCCCACTACCATTCTGACTTTCGATCGTATCCAGCATATTCACTAGACCGCGAGTCAAATTGCGTAAAGGTGTGTTGAACTCGAATTTCTCAATATCCACCGAATCAAGACGGCAAATATGAGGACCGTGTTCGAAGCAGTTGAATGTAACCATCGGCGAACCGCAGACAGGAAAATCGTAAGAATTCAGCCTGCCATGCTTCTCCGCTACACCACAACCAACGACGGGACAAGCAGCCCTCAATGCAAGCCTCTCAGACTCAGGGGAAAGCTCCCTCCCTGTTCTGACCTGGTCTTGCAAGATGGCATGCAGAACCCTAGGAACATACGGCGATCGAAGAAGGTCGGCTTGACGCGTAACGACATAGGACACTTCGTCGCCGGCGTAGGTGGAGAGGTTGCGGAGAATTTCGTTGTAGTCTGGTAAGAATGCGGACATCGCGTCTGTATTCCTTTGCGAGCGCTGATAGGATACGCCATCTTTCTGGACGGTATATTTGGAGTCTGGTGCGGTGTCGACTAGATCCAAGCTAACTGTCACACCAAGGGGCGGCATCCCACCAGCATTCTCGGACGCCAGCTGATCGTACGTGCGCTTGAGTTTGCGGGCGAGAATGAACCCAAGGGAAAATGTGATGATGGTGCCCGCATGAGGGCTGTGATTTGGCTGAGCGCCGATGTGGACGGTGAGTTTGCGTGCGGGGAGCTGTTGGGCGGCGGAACTTAGAGGCGACGGTTCAAAGGGATACATATTGAGGTAACAGAGGAGCGCTTTCGCGTACTCTTCCTTGTATATGTAGGATCCCGCTCCCAGGGGATGATGGGAGACACCATCGTGGATCATTGTGTACATTTCGGGGTGAGTTCCGCTGGAACAGTCATACTCGTCAGCTCCGAGCAGGCGGAGACGAAAGACAACAGTACTTACCCGCCACCCAATTCGTGCAGGCTTGTGGATGAAGACTTGCCGTTGCCATTACTAATCATCTCCGAAGCGGTGGGGGGTTCTGGAGACAATTGCCTGATCAGACTCGGGATTGACAGACCTAACATGAGGTGCTCGCCTTGACGTAGAAAGAGAAACAGGTCCCGTTGAATTTGGCGAAAATATGTCGCTGCCGATGTAGCGGAGGAGGACGGGGTCTAAGAAGAAAGGAGGTCCTCAAGAGACAATCACTTGGTTAGCCCCTGAGACCCTTGAAACACTTGACCCAAGTCCCAGTCCACTTGAACAGACGCGTCTATCTCTGTGAGAATGCCCCCCAACAGAACGGCCAAGCTAGTCCAGCGTACGCTCGATGGAAAAGTCGCGTCATCATCATCATCTCCTGCGCCCGTCGTAAAGCCTTCCAAGTCCAAGTCAAAAGGTCCACTGCGGGTGTACACTGATGCGGTCTTGACAATACAACCCAAATTCGCAGAGTACATCTCGAAACGCGAGAAGAACTATGAGTATAGGAAATATCAGCTGCGCGAGGGTGTGGTACGCCTCTGGTTGTACGAAACCGCGCCAACGTCAGCGTTGACGTGAGCAACTTTATTTTTGACGCGTTCAGCCGGCTCAGTGCATTTGATCCACGCAGGTATGTAGTGGAGACCGGACCGCCCAAACGCCCGGGCGAAGTTCAAGATCCTACAGGACTTGGAAACGATGACTTCGATGCTGGAAAGAAGTTGTCAAAGTTCGGATACCCCGTCGTAGGGCTTTTGCGCCTCAAGAAGCCTTTGACGATAGATGATATGAAAGGATACGGTCTTTCGACACCGCAGGGCTACTATTATGCAACACAGAGTTTAGTTGACGGCGAGCCATTGGATGGCATGGAACGCGTATTTTGAAGAGGGGTATGAATGCCTGAATTTATATTCAGGCGTCATCCACGAGCTCATAACCCACCCACACCACCTCCGAACAGCTATTGCACCCTACAAGGTGTTCTCCCCGATCCATCGCAAGTACCGTTATTGCATAATCGCCACCACATCGACACCCAAATCGCCACGATGATTCTCCATTCGAATCACCAACTTCTTCAAACTCCTCCAACGAGACCACTTGGGCTGGCCTCGGGCCCAAGCATCCCTGCTCCCGTAACTCTCTCTCAGTCAACAAGAGGTCGTACTCTTTCCGTCGGGCGTTTGTGGATAAGACTGCGTAGGCTTCTTTAATCAGAGCGATGTCGGCGGGCTGAGCATTTGAGTTTGTGGTGTTTTTATCTGGGTGAGAGAGGAGGAGGGCACGATGGTATGCCACTTTAATTTCATGTCTTTGGGCATCCCTCTGTACGGAGAGTAGTTTGTAGTAATCGACGGTATCTGAGGATTCGGCCAGTTCGATGTGGAACGGGTTGATAAGATTACTGACCTGTGACACTGTGAAGTGACTGAGTCGGGTCACGCAATGTCACATAGTGGCATTGACTTTCGACCAACTTGGTCACTTCTGGACTTGTAGAGCATTTCAAAATGTGGGTCGTACTTTCAACGTTTTTGCAGTTCGGGTATGCTCAATACCGTCCAATGCAGGGACGACGACGACGATCTGTACGGCGGTACCGTGGCAGTAGAACCGAAGACACCGATGGCGAATGGTAAGAGTATTGGAACCAGCTTCCGAGTCGACAGTTCATGACCCTCCATCTTGTATATTTCCTTAACCATCACCCAAATTATCATGACTTTTTGCCCACAAATCTGTTGTGCGTGTGATGCTCAGTCCCCCAACCGTGAGTTTTCTTCCCCTCGCGCGTGCGCGTTTTCCTTCGTTCTGGGGTCAATGTGGTTTAATACACGTGCATAATAGGGTTCCAATAAACAAGCCTGTTGGGTCATCAAACGGCGTCGTCGCTACCCTCGAAGCGCAAGCGGATAAAGACGAGGATTTATACGGTGAGGGGAAGGCGGACGCGGAGGCAGAAGCAGAGGAAGAGGAAGCAGAAGAGGAGGAGTCAGCAGAAGCCGACGAGGAGAGTGAAGATGTGCGTATAACTAGCCAAGACGCTATGAATCGCGCTCATTGGAATACAGGACGTCGAAATCATTATGGAATCCCATCGTTCTCTGGACCTTCGGTATAGTCTTCTTACTATTATCTTGACTTAGAGCTCACAAATCATTTGCAAAGGAACCATCCTCGTACACCGAGTCGGCCTGCCGCCACAAGCGTATCAAAATCTGCCCAACCTTCCTTAACCACCGAATACACGCCCATAGCTAGAGGTGAGCCTGCAAAGCCTACCCAGCCACCTCGAAGCACCCCCCTTCCTGCTCCTCAACCCGCCGCCGCTCCGCAAATTCCTCAAGCTCCCGCCACCACCTCATCCGCACCATTTCAACAACCACAAACGGATGGTGTATCCACCGAGGAGGGACCAGATCCTTCAACTCTGCCTCCGGCTACGGCTGCACCTTCGCATCCCGCCATAAATCCTGACATGCCTGGCGTCTTTGACGGACGGTCCATCCTGGATCTGGACCTCACTGCTCTGGCGGATAAGCCATGGAGGAGACCCGGTTCAGATATCAGTGACTGGTTTAATTATGGCTTTGACGAGATTTCATGGGAAGCGTATTGTTACCGTCGGCGAGACATGGGCGAGTTAGGTAACATCCTAAAGCAAAATGTTTTGGTGAGTAATCCAGAATGTACGGTTGGTCTTTACGCTGACTCGTCAACTGCTTATCACTCAGAATTTCGCGGGCATGCCTGAAGACCAGCTAACAGCCCTTCCACCAGAAGTACGGCAAATGGTTATGACTGGAGCCACTACGCTCATGAATAATGGTGGTCCCAACGCCATGATGGGCGGCATGAATCCAATGATGGATATGTCTATGATGGGCGGTATGGGTCCTATGGGAATGAATGGAGACATGGGTATGCAGATGCAAGGTGGCGGTCCTATGATGGATGGCTCACAAATGGGTGCTATGATGTCGGAGGGTACCGCCCCAGGACAAGCTCCCCCGAACGGAGGCGCTGAGCAAGCGAATAATGTCGGCGTCGGTGTTCCTGGGCTAGGAGGTCAGATGATGAGTAACGAAGGGTTCCCCAGTGGTGGCCCCGTGCAGGCCATTATGGGAGGGGACTTTGGTGGTGGCATGCAGGTTCGTCGGGCCTTCTCCATATATGCTAGTTTTGCCTAATACAATGTAGCCTTACACTATGGACGGACCGGAACAAAATCAGATGTACCAAAATATGGAAACCCAACCAAGCGTCCAGCCCGTTCAACCCGTTATACAACCCGGTGGACGAGGTGGTGGGTTCCCTTACCGGGCTCGAGGTCAGCAGATACGTGGACGCGGTTATGCGCCTAGAGGTCGCGGTCGTGGCATGTATGAAGGTAGTACGACACCTTATCTTTTCCCGATAACGATTGCAACTCATCACCGCACTCGTAGGTCCACCCGCTCCAGTACGGCCTGCTAGTCCTTTACCTCCCGGCGTGCCTACTGGTCCTCGTAATCAAAACAAGTACAAAGATCGAGATGGAAATGCTGCAGCCGTGGACGGCCTTGATTATGGTGGTACTAAGGAGGTTGGGTATAGGACGCCGAGCGGCGAACCTGAGGATAGGAGTTCTAGCCGGCAAGTTTGAAGTATTTTACCGTTGAACATTGCGCTGACCAACCCGTAACAGCAAGCGAAGAGGTTCCCCAGGTGCAGATGACGGCAGAGGCTCGAAAAGGCGGTGAGACTCGGCGCATATACTTATTATCACTTGTATCCCCCCTTCCATCTAACTCTGAATGGTATAATTTGCCCTGCCTTGACACATCATCATCCTAACTACACATGGACAAGTTAATCATCTTCATCAACCAAAATGGCATTTCGTCGATCCTCCAACCACCTTTCATATAATGCGAGGCTGAGTTCCCGACCAAGGGCTATTGATAATGGCCAGGGAACAGCATTGCCAATATGTCGATGCATCTAAGGAGACTTGAGTTGGCAGAGGAAGTGTTGGAGTTGTGTTGACTTACAGTTGTTAGGCGATTATCAATTGCTTCAAAGATGAAGTCATCAGGGAAACCCTGTGATCTTGCCAGCTCCCGTACTGTGACAATTCGCTTGCACTACTTGAATTAGTAAGAAGAATTCTGTATAGCTACAACCAACACACCCATGGATTAAGGATTCTGCTTTGTTTTGCTGTGGGGTTCACATTGGTTACAGTAGTGTGGAACCACCCATCTTTGTCCAACCTCCCATAGGCACCTACAAAATCAAAAATTAAACTGAATACACATGCTATTTCAAAAGCAACTTACCTCCATGGTGTCCCCTTCTAGCAACAGCAGAGACAGGATTAGACAACTGCCACTCTTGCTTATCAGCAGGAAGGCCTAGAAGACACTTCAGAGATGACATGGAGTTCAGCCAAGCACTGTTGCTCACTTCGGTGATCAGCGCGCACATGCATTGGTATAGCCATCACTCTGTAGGAAGACTCAGTGAAAAATATGCTATGGTGGCCAATGTGAACTTACCTCTTGACAGTGGCCGGTAGAAAGACCTTAGTATATTGCTGTATATCATCAGTTGGCCTCTGCCGGCACCTAGCCTGGAAGGCTGTCTTGGGGATATGAAAGTATGTTGGCAGTGAGCCAGAAATCCCACACCAGGGCCTCTCCTTATTACAAGGATATGAGGGATAACCAGGGCCTGGTACTGGACTATTTGGGAGATGCCTAACACAAGGTAAGTAACCTGTTGGTGCTTTCACTGTATCCAAATATAACCTACCAGTTAAACCGAGGAAGGTCACCAATGGCATCCTCAATAGTAATGTAGTTATGTGGCAGAGTGCCACCAGCTTGAGCAACAGGTGACACATTGACACTGTTTGGAAGGGGAACGGACAATGAGTCAACAACTGGAAAATGGTAAGAAGGCTGAGGGAATTTGGGAAGGGGACTCCCATGCTGAGCAGCCACTAAAAAGAAGCGGACACGGCGTTGAGGGGTACCATAGTGTGCTGCCTGAAGTAGGGCAAATTGATATTGGTAGCTAAACCACTGTCCTTAGCCAACAGTTGGTCCAGGAAGGAGAAACTTGCCCTTACCCAAGTTCATCTAGAGCTTGCATCAAAAACTTTAACCCACCCATTGGTACCCCTCCCTCAACACGGTGCTGTCCAGCCTGGGAGGCATCGGTGTTGAATTGTAGGAAACCGCGAACATTCTCAAAGTAACAGTACTTTGGTCGAAGAAAGTCGACATATGAAAGAGCTGTCAGGATAAGGTTGCTTTTTGCATCATTCGCCTTCTTGTATTTATTTAGTCCCGAATGAGATTGACTGGGATTCAGGAAAACCAAGTTGAGGTTGAGGTTACTTATACAAATGATATTAGGAACATTCTTACCAAGGGAACCCAATCATAATCAGATCAACATCACCTGGCTTGAGTGGGGCAGGAAATGGAGCCGACTTATTGTAGAGTTGGGTGGGTGCATCTGAGTCATGCCCTTGGAACGACTTGATAAAGTAGCGTAAAACAATGTTGGCACAATTGTTGTACATTTGTACATTTGAGTTCCGTCTAGAAAAAAGCCAGATCAGTATAGTGAGAACAAATTAATTGAAAGGAACATACATGAATGTCTTTGCAGCACTTGGTGAAATTTCAATTGCATATTCAACCTTAACAAAGTCAGTTGCTTCAGCCATACCAAGGCTGAAAGCACCACAGCCACTGAATAAATCCAGAGTACGTAGAGGTGTTTGGCCTTGAGCAGCAATGAAATGTTCATATAAGTCCTTGCGGCTAGTTGCCTCTGATTGAAGTGGGAGAATTCTGGACATGCACTCTTTACAGATGTGGTGATCCAATGAGGTATGAGGTTTCAAATCACTCCAGGACAGGATGCGGAGAGAGGTTGAGCAATATTGGAAGTAGAAGGAACTGGATGATAACTTGATAAGCCGCGAGAAGCGTTCCACATCAACACGAGGTAGAATGATGCAAGGTTGAATAAGATCTTTTATGGGGACAGATCTTTGCTCATCCGTAATGTAAACATGTTGCTTAAAAGTTGCATGAGAATAGAATAAAAACCCCAAATAGAAACTTACTTCATCATCAACATAATCTACCGGAACATGCCTCAGATGGGGGAGAATGCTCCGCATGCGGCCAATGTTTTGGATCTTGACATAGGGCTGTTTTGTTCGCAAAGGTCCAACCAACTGGTCCTTGTCTGGTTCTAGCTGGAAGCCAATTATTTGACCAAGGTCACAAAGCCCATCAGTGCCAGTCTTGATCATAACATGATCATAGCAATGGTATGTATGTCCAGCAAAGGCAAACCCAGCAGGGTTACGAAGTGGAGAAATTTGCTCCTCTCGATCCTTGGCATCTCGAAGGAGACAACTGGGGCAGTTGTGTGGAGGTGGATGGGAGGCGACCAATTGGAGATTGGTTGGAATGTCAGTGACTGAGGCAGTGGCATGATCATAGATTGAACTTGGAGAACATATTAGAACAAGACAGCAGTAGTTTAAGTGTGCTAAACTTACGAGTAGAAGAAATGATCAGAAGGAAGATCTTGCTTGGGATGGAGGTGAACATCAACCGTTCCAAGCATCGTCTGAAGGGGGATGTTGTCACATAGATTATTGAGAAAAAGTTGTTGCGGATTGCCAAACTCTTCTAACGCAGTGAACATACTATGCTCAAGCCACTGAACATGTGCCACGCCATCCCCAGCATTGAGAGATATGATTTTTGCAAACCTGAAATGCTTAAGTACTAGAAGGAAAAATCGAGCGCGAGCATACCAGAAGTAAGTCGGTATTGTTGCATCCGTTGGGATATCACCCGGAAGCTGAGGTATAGGTTTCACAGAGTGTCGCCATTGAGACTTTGTTGTATCCGGAAGAACTAAAGCAATGTTTCCGACCTTTGGGACAATTTGAGGGCAGCTTTGTCCAAGTATAAATGCTACCCACTCGAAATACATCATTCTCAATTCCGATCTCGCTATACCAGCTACTTGACCGATCACCGATCCTATTGGCCTGTTTGATAACCTTCTTGTATTTCCTTTCCTCTATACGATGTGCGCTAGACACAAGCGCCTGGAGCCGTAGACGGGCCTTACGCTTGGACTGAGGATCTACGTCTGGGGAAGATGGAAGGGGAGCGCCAACAACAACAAGCTGTTCACCAAAGTGGGAACCAGCCAACATGGCAATCAAGGGGGTGACGTGTGTTGTAGTCTGGTTTTCGGATTGGAGAACGAAGTAATCCAAATTACGCAGAAGGGCGTGCGTGCGAAGGGAACCAGGCGGATGACCACTCCAACGGGGGGTCACCTTCCGTGCGGTAATGGGGCGAGAACCGCGGACTAAGTGCTTGATGATCAACTTGTGTGCTAGAGCACTAGATTCGGGGTGCTCAGACACAGTTGCGGCAATCTTGTCAACCTGTTTGTTGAGTTTCATCGTCAGCCATGTGTTGGGATGAAGGGAGGTTCATATTGTAGTACCGAAGACAATATATTAGCTTCTGTGATGCTCTCTCCCAGTATTGTATGTGTTGTTGTAATTATGCTGAGGAAGTCGTCGAATCGCAAGAAAGTTTGCGTGGTCGCGTAGAAAATTACAAGTTGCGCGATTCTCCGCGGAAGATAAAAATGGCGGAAAAAGGGATGGTACGCCTGCGACGGTTGTCGTAAAATATACCAGGCTTGCTGTGTCTCGATCCACACTGGACTGATATCAAGGGTCGGCGAAATGCTTATAACAAGAGATGAGAATCTGAATCCTTACTCATTCGAATCGTTGCAGTCGATGGAGTATCGGAATATCGAACCAAGCCTCACAAACGGAAGATTTTCATCCTCCGCATCCTCCTCGCTCTCTTCATCGTCATCCCCTTCCGCCATAAACGCGCTTACATATCCCGTAGCCACGAAGTGTCGATCGATCCCGTCGTCTTCTTCCAGCGCCTCCAACGAAACCAATTCGTCTCGGTGTTTCGGATCGAAGATAGTGAAATCGGTCAATATGCGAACGGGCTTGTCGTCGGCTTGAGGATCGGGAGGCTCGTCTTCCCCTTTGATTTCCAACTCGGGGGACTCCTCGTCGATCTCGATCACATTCGGTGATGGTTTGTATCGTGCGGGGGCTACAATTCAGGTACATGAGACAAGGGAATCCAGCCAGAGGTATTTCACGGGAATACCTGGGAGCTCGAGGCGATTCCGTTTGGAACTCTAAGTACGTGGACATAAATTGATCAGTGTTGCACTCGCGTTGGCATCACACCTCGAACTCACAGATCCTTGCGAGTCACTGGGAGCGACCCGCTTTAACGTCGTAACCTTCTCGGGACCTTCGGGAAGCTTTTCTCCAAAACTAACTTCGAACGCAGATGGACGGTTTCGGCGGCTCATGATTTAGTGTGGCTTTAGGCAGCGTCGGGATAATCATTTGTGCAGCTGCGTGTTGTAAGTTAGGGGCTATTCCTATTCCGCACTGGCAGTTTCGAGGGTGGTCCGGACGTGTAATTGGACGATGCTACTAAGGAGACGAGAGATTACAAACATGTAGAGACGCTAACAACTACAGAGTACTACTTGAGACAATTCATGGAACTAGTGAGAGAGAGATATACAAACACCTGCAAGGTGAACTAACGTTCTTCAAACCAGAGTCGTTATCACGAGTAGCAAAGGAAAACAGAAAGGAGAAATGCGAGAAAGGTTGCTGGTAAAGGAAGGTAATAAGCGCGGTTTTGCTCGGGGAGAATATGGCAGCGGCGATGATTAGGGACATGTACAGAGCATCTTCGTAGACTACTGAGCAGATCGATTGTCCATTTCAGTCAAAAGAAGAGCGAGGCTGTAGAGCGTCGTATTGTTGGAGCTAGCAGCCTTGAGGAATCTGAGAAATTATGGGGAGGAAGGAGCAGCGTGTTTGGTACCGATGTACGAGTGGTAAAACGACCGATCACTCGGCCTTTGCTTCGACCGGTGTGGCCACCTGGGGTGTAGGCTCTTCTTCTTCTTGGCCGGCCAATGCACCTTCGGGAACGCCTCCGGCAGTTGTGGTCAACTCGTTAGGCTTTAGCTCACCGACTTGGTGGAAATCTAAGCCCAGTGGAGTAAGGAAGGGAGCTATGAACGAATACCAGCGAATCGACAAACCTAAAATTTCGCTGTACATCATGACCTTCCACGTATCAACGGGCAGATCGGCGTCGTTGAAACTCCAATCGAACTTCTCTTCAGCGATGGGTTCATCCGTAGGGTCGTGATACGGTGCGACATAAGTATGCGCCAGAGACTCGGTTGCGTCGATTCTCTTCCGTGGGTCAAAAACGAGCATTTTCTCCAGTAAGTCTATGGCTTTATACGAGCAGGAGCATTTCAGCCAGAATGGAGGATGAGTCTTCAACTCGCGCGTAGAGTAAAGTGGATTATATCTCACCATCTGGATCTGTGGTCCGGAGCTTCTGGCTGAATGGCACTCGATCTCGTTTAGGCAGACTCTGGACGAAGCGGAGAGTCTAAAGGTTTGAGCCGTCTTCAGCTGGGGTGTGGGGGATGATGATATCAGTAGCCTGCTCACGTTCTCGCTACAAATGGTCTTGATGACATCATCAGGAGGTGTACCAAGTAGCTCCGTTATAATGGAAAATTGATTGACATCTATACCGAAGAGTAAGTTGAGTGGTGGCATCGATGTCGCTTATCGAGGTACGAACGATCTTTTCCTGGGAAGAGTGGCTTCCCCTCTAACATCTCAGCAAAAATACAACCCGTGCTCCATATATCGACGGCGACGTCGTATTTCTGCCATGTTAGCATAATCTCGGGAGCGCGATAGTAACGGGTCGAGACGTAACCGGTCATTTGAGGATCTTGAATACGCGCCAAGCCAAAGTCACATATCTAGAGTGACTGAGATGACGTTCAGACCTTCGGAAACGTGAGCAAAGGACATACCCGTAGATCACAGTTTTCATTGACGAGAATGTTGCTTGGTTTCTGGAGGTGTGTTGGCATGAGTAAATCAGTGGAAGCTTGAACAACGCACCAAGTCACGATGCACTACGCCTGCCGAATGGACATATTTCAGTCCGCGCTGAAGGAAGGTTAATTTTGCGATAAGATGGGGGAGTGGCGAAGACGCACAAGAATTTGGTAAAGGAAATATTGTATGAATTGCTTTTCCAGCGGACGTGAGCTCAAAAGCCGGTGCAGATCAGTGCCCAAGAGTTCTGTAACAAAGTACCTGGTCATGGGTATGGTCAACGGAGAGGGGTTGGATATGGCGCAAACGACTCACAGATCTTCTAACGGCGAGATGAAGACGTCGTTGAGACTGATGATCTACTCGAGAGTGGGGTTAGCAGCGGCTCCGTCTGATAGGACAAAGCACACATTTTCGTGTTGTATATGCTTGAGTAGCTTTAGCTCGCGATAGGTTCTTTTGGCTAGAACAGGGGTGCTGAACGGTTTCATAATCTTCTTGATTGCCACAGAAGTTCCCTTGAGTTGGTCTTTCGCCGAACTGCGCAGAGAGAGTCACACATATACGATCATCCATGAGGGGCTCCACATACCACACGAGCCCAAAAGCACCTATTGACGAGCGAAATGAGCCATTGTCATCGACGTAGATCGGTAAACGGGGTGTACTCACCCATGCCCACCGGCTGTAGGTCGACATAGCGAGTCGTTACCTAGCGTATAACGATTGAGGACCAGTCAACTATACAATCATCTGACTGGTGGGCGCCAGGTCCTACCTCAAAGGACGTGCCAAAGATGCTGAGCTTCACAAAAGACATTACTGGTCTTCAACGTCGTCGTCGTCGTCGAGTGAAAGAAGAGAGTACGCGTAAAGTGTGAAGAGGAAATTTCTGTTGGGTGAGTGTCAGTGATAAAGGAGGCCAGATCAGAAATGGGCGACCGCTGACTCTGTTTGGTTTCCTCATCCGAAGAAGTTGATTGCCTGTATCCAGTATAGCCTCTTCCCGCAATTATACTCTGTCCCATTCCATTCTTACCGCTTCCTGTACTTGCAGGAATATTCTCATATTTTATTTCAATTTACTTTACATTGGAATCTCGAATTGTAGGTACGCCCTGAGACGAGATTATGATGCAATTGCTCGCTTAGTGTTCCGGCGGAAATCTCTTCCCCGTTCGCACACCCTTCAAAAGGTCATCTGAACCTCCACTTTTTGTCACACACCGTACACGACTCAACATGATGGCAAGCCTCGCAGCGAGAACACTTGCAACGCGTTCGTTGGTGAGCGTGTCTTTCTCTGATAGAATGTTCGTGGCTTTGCTGACCGTATGTTTTATTGGCCGCCCTGCAGACGTTCGGGGCCCGCCGTTTTGCGACCGAGGCAGCCCCCAAGAAGCAGTCGAATCTGCCATTCTACCTTCTGGGAGCCGGTGCTGCTGCCGCAGGAGGGTACTACTATCTCAGTTTCGCCGAAAAGCAACCTGCTGCTGTCAAGCAGGAGAAGAGCCCACTCGATCCAGAAATTTTCAAGGACTTCAAGCTGAAAAGGATAGAACCCTATAACGACAACACAGCCAAGTGAGTATCTTTACCATTCGGAACGGTCTTCCATGTGTTGTGCTTTATGAGAAGCCCCGGGTGGCTGCCCGGCCTGAAAATGGGTGTGTGTGCCCACACAAATTTACCCACCCCAAGTCACATCAAATGCCACTTGAACACGTTTCTTCCCAGATGATTCGATCTATTTCCTCCGCTATGTTCTTGCGTCATATATCGGCTACATGCCCCGTTGCCAAATTCCCCTTGTGGTAAATGTTCTTGACCAAGGTCGAGCGATGATATGCACCCACGTAGCTCAGACCGCCGACGCATGTCCGAGTCTCATCAGCCGCTCCAGGCAATGCTGATATTGGGAGCGTGCGCCAGTACCCATGTGTCATCATTCTGCGATGCTGGCATTCTGATTAATTGCTCCAACATTGTTCACCGCGTACCTGCTACCTCATTGATCAATCACGATAGGTTAACCACCTAGCGCGGACACTGAGTGGAAACCAGTACGCTGCTAGCACCGCACCCAGATTTCCGTGACGTCGTCGATTCATTTGGGCAAATTTCAACCCTAGGAACACTTATCTCTGTCGTTATACAATCATTATCAGTCACCTCTGATGCTCTAGACTGATAACAACAACCTACCTTACAGATTCGTCTTTGAGCTCCCAAACAACGAGGCGTCACTGCTCCCAGTAGCTTCATGCCTGGTCGTTAAATCCTCCGATCCTAATGCCCTTGTCAACGACCAAGGCAAGCCAATCATACGGCCATACACTGCGATATCGCCCCCAGAGCTCAAGGGAGAGCTGACTCTGATGGTAAAGAAGTATGATACGGGTAACGCCTCAAAATACATCCATTCCCTCAAGGCAAGTTTATTTCATCGATTATCGATTGTACTCGACGTGACCTGTGTATGTATGCAGGAAGGTGATACCCTTGCAATTAAAGGTCCTATCCCCAAATGGCCTTACAAGAGTGGGTTGTCTTATATGACGTCATCCATGCGTTCATAGTGAATTGACATTGCTCCCATTCAATTCAGTAAACGAATTCGACGAGGTCGCCTTGATAGGCGGAGGCAGTGGCATAACACCTCTGTATCAAATTCTCACCCACGCTCTCGCCGACAAGTCCAACAAAACCAAATTTACCCTCATTTATGGCAACATAGCAGAGAAGGATATACTTCTTCGCGAGGAATTCGACAAGTTGAAGGGCCAGTTCCCAGATCAATTTGACGTGGTTTATTTCCTTGATAAACCGGAAAGTAGTTGGAAGGGGGAGAAGGGGTTTATTGGAAAGGATGCAGTCAAGTCGCTCGTGGCTCCTCCATCGTTAGGGGAGAAGGTTAAGGTATTCGTTTGTGGTGAGTCGTTTTCGCAGGCATCAATGGGAATAAGTATTGAGTTTGATACCGCGCAGGTCCTCCTGGGCAAGTTGCTGCTCTCGCAGGCAAGAAAGCTGGTATGAAGCAGGGCGACCTTGGTGGTATTTTGAAGGAACTTGGATATACAGAAGATCAAGTATTTAAGTTCTAGATATCACCCTCTCGTGCGGTTATTCCAAGCATAGATACTGTCCTACCCACCCCCCATGCTAGTTCAATGATTAGAGTAGGCATGTATAGTTTCGGTACAGAGTGATAAAGTTGGGCCATCCCCTTCTATAACAGCATAAGTTCCGTGCGGTCTCAGTGGGTGAACAATAGAAGCGTGACGACGTCGACTCAAGAGACAGTCCTTAGAGACTCATCACGCTTTAATAGCAAGTCATGATTGTATTCGGAGCAGCCATCGAGGCAGCTTCTATTCTGAAAGCAGGATGCAGGTGGGTATGGTACTTGATACAAAGGTATATCTGAATGGTTAGTATTCGACTCTTCTCGTCTCCCTTCGAAAAAGAAAATGGGGGGCCCAAACTTCAAATCCCCAAATGAAAGCCAAAAAATCAGGGGCTTTCTAACATCATAATCTCCTTTAATTCCCAGCAGCAATCTTATCTCGTTGAGCTCCCAGAGTAGTGGCAACGAGGGGGCATCCCTTCCCTGGGCCATTCAAATTCTGCAATGTAACAACTGATGCTTGGATTCGATCGAGTTGCGAGCGTTGAGAGTTATCGGTAGGGAATGTAACGGCGACGCTTGGGTTGTTGACGGCCTTGCCTGCTGCGACGTTGGCATTCAGAGCCTTGATGAATGTCTCACGATCAGGAGGGCATGAACAAGGGATCTTGATGGGTTTTCCATCGGGACCGTTAACGGCACCATCGCAGTCACCAGAACCAGTGGGGTTCAAACCAGCTTGGAAGCCGAGGTCTGGGACGAGGGCGGGGTCGACACCGCCGGCATTGTTGTTGTCAACAGGTGGTGATGGTGCGGGGGGAGCAGGAGCAGGAGGAGCAGGGTTGGGTGAAGGAGCGGCGGGAGGAGCAGCAGGTGGTGGCGGAGCAGTCCCTTGGTCGATAGCCTTAGCCTGTGCAGACAAGGTAGTTGACACAATCGGGCACCCTTTGCCCGGTCCATTCAAATTCTGCAAAGTAATGGACGCAGCGGTGATACGATCCAATTGTGATCGCTTCGAGTTATCCGTGGGGAAGGTAACCTTCACAGAAGGGTTGTTAACAGCCTTCCCGGCGGCAACGTTAGCACTCAGAGCCTAGACGAAATGAAGAGTAAATGGAACCGTTCAAAGCTAGATGTAATGAAGAAACATACTTTGATGAAGGTGTCACGATCCGGTGGGCAGGCACAGGGAATTTTAATTGGCTTGCCGTCAGCACCATTGACGGCACCGTCACAATCACCAGTTCCAGTAGGGTTCACGCCAGACTGGAAACCAAGGTCGGGAACGAGGGCGGGGTCAACGCCACCGGGTGTAGTGGCAGCCTCGTTAGGACCGGGAACAGCAGGAGCAGCAGGGACCGGGGCAGGTGGCGCGGGCGCTGGAGGCGAAGCTGGAGCTGGCACAGATGCAGGTGGAGGAGCTGCTGTTCCATTTTCGATGGCCTTGGCCTGTGCTGATAGAGTGGTCGATACGATGGGACAACCTTTGCCGGGTCCATTCAAGTTTTGCAGGGCGATAGAAGCAGCAGTAATACGAGCGAGCTGAGACTGCTTTGAGTTATCCGTAGGGAAGGTAACTTTAACCGAAGGGTTGTTCACAGCCTTGCCAGCAGCAACATCAGCACTCAATGCCTAAAAACGAAACACGGTGAGTAAGCGAGTGTAGGTATCATGATAAAAATTCATCACCTTAATGAATGTTTCACGATCAGGAGGACACGCACAGGGGATCTTGATAGGCTTGCCATCAGCCCCGTTGACGGCACCGTCGCAATCACCAGTGCCAGTGGGGTTCAGACCAGATTGGAAACCAAGGTCTGGAACGAGTGCGGGATCAAGGCCGCTGACTGATGGCTCAGGGGCAGAGGCAGGGGGCGCTGGGGCTGGGGCTGATGCGGGAGGTGCTGGGGCAGGTGGTGCTGCAGGAGGGGGTGGTGCTGTACCCTCATCGATAGCTTTCGATTGTGCAGACAAAGTAGTTGATACTATTGGGCAGCCCTTCCCGGGACCGTTCAAGTTTTGGAGAGTGATAGCGGCAGCTGTAATGCGGTCATGCTGGGACTGCTTAGAGTTATCGGTAGGGAATGTCACTTTCACACTGGGGTTGTTGACAGCTCTCCCAGCGGCTACGTTCGCGTCAAGAGCCTGGAATTTTCAATATGAGAATGGGGATAGTGAGGGCCAAGGTAATTCAGTCAAACCTTGATAAATGTGTCACGGTCTGGGGGACAAGCGCATGGAATTTTGATGGGTTTCCCATCGGCGCCGTTGACAGCACCATCGCAATCGCCGGTGCCTTGATGATTTGGTTCAAACTTCAATACAAGGAACGAAAGGAATACCATACCTGTTGGGTTCAAACCAGCTTGGAAGCCAAGGTCTGGGACGAGGGCTGGGTCCACCGCTCGTTTAATAGGTAGAGCATAAACTGGTGCTAAGATAGCTGCCACACTGAGGGCAAGAGCAAATTTCATGATTATTGAATTCAAGTGAATGTTGGGTCCCGGAGAACGACTGGCGTCTTGACAAGGGTAGAATGAAAGTGGTCAACGCGCTGCGTGAAAGCTCGACACAGTCGAGGGACGGGGGGAAGATGGAGGTACGAGGAAGAGAGAAGGGGGGGAATTTGAACCACATCTGTCCCTTGAATCATTCTTTATAAACTTTTTTTGGCGGCGGCGTTTTGCTGAATTCATTGTGTTCAAGAGTCGAAGAAAGCCATATTTGTGATCACGTGAAGGAGCAACCATCATTGTCTTCAAATTAGCTTCGCGGCGTTCCTATGCTACATTTCCATTTCGGGCAACTTTTCGCATTCCTCGAACCTCCGGAACTTCCTTCGTGAACGTGCGTCCGCCGTTTGGCGAAATGCTACTACCAAGAACAAAGGTTTGTCTGTCCTGTTGGGCACATTTGTTCAATTTATCAACCAAATAATTCCAGAAGAACGGCTATTGGTCATGATGCAGTAAAGAATGCACATCAACCATCTGGTGACCCATGAGGTTGTATCAGGAGCATAATGTCTGTGTGAGTCTGCATGGGCTTACTCGGTAGCCGGTCGCTCTGGTCGGTATCGTTGCAGATGCTACCACCTCAGGAAAGCATGTTTCATCGGGTATCGACTTCGCAGAGACGTCCGTTGTTCGTTGGTTGTTCGAGCTCGACAAATAAGTAGACATCGCCGATCAAATCCAAAGATATATGTAGGTGGTGGAGGAGTATGGGGAAAGCGACGAGCGCCATCTTGATGTCTGATCTGCCACCAGGATGCAAATTGATAGAATCAATCTCAAAAAATCGAGCATGATGGGAAGATCGTGCCCGACACACAGCCATGCAACCCTTTGATGGACGAGTGCGCAGCCTGAAGCCACCGCTACAGCTAAATTGACATTTTCGCCACTCAATGGTGGCCTATTAGCGTCGCAGAGAAAACGTGAAGAACAGATTAACTCTCGTAAGGGCTTGCCAACCGTTTGACACGGCCTGTCACTCGATCTACATATAGCCCTCCGGTAAAGATTATTGGACTCTCGATATTCAGGAACATAACGGCTGTCCGAGAGGCTATAAGGAGTGCCTTGTTTGCCGAAATCGAAGACAGCTTCATTGTACGCAATTACCTGAATGCATCAAGTAATCACAACTAGAATAAGTTCAACACATATGAACGCGTGATGTATGCCCTATATACTACTCCAATCCAAGCACAATCTTCGCGTTGGCGGAGTCCTTGTTAGGGCTGTGAGAGGTGAACACAAAGGAAAACTTGTCACGGATTGATGTAGCCTGGTAATACTCGAAGACCGGAGATCGAGGTAGAGCTAAAGATAGTAGTCTTCCAGGAAATCCCCAGCTTGTCAGTCTAAGCAGAGGTAGGAAGGCGTCCGTAGGCTGCCTCTGAGCGGACTAGACCACAGGCACGAAGAGGAGCGCCGGCAATACCAGCCTTGGCCTTATGTGCCAAGGTTGTCCTACTTACAAGATGGGTGTATAAAGATGAGATTGAGCTATAGACATGCCCTTATAAGGTAGACTCAGCTAACCTAGTGATCATCATCCCAATTGGCACAGGCAAACATTTGTATCCTACGGAATTTGATAGAGTCAGCGGGTCATGGTGATGATAGATTACCAGTTCGATAGATATTGATGGCACGCGTACCTCTACTCAAATCTGTCCCCACACATCAAACGGAACGCAAAAGTAATTCATATTATTCATCTTCCAGAACATCTCCCTCTCCTCAACCATCTCCTTCCTCACTTTCTCAGCCTCCTCGGAATCCATCAGCCCCTCACTAACATCCATGATCTGCTCTACAACTTCAGCTGGAATTCTATCGTTAATCGCCTGATCGAGGGCTTCAAAAATCCACTCCTTCTGTTGCGGGGGCACATTCGCAGTGGAGGGTATAGCCTGATGACGCCCGATATCAGAGCCTAATTCGGCGTTACCAGACAGGTCTGGATCGATAAGCCAGAAGTGTACGCAGGTCAGGTGTCCCGACCTCGTTGGATCGACGAGAAAGAGGGGTGCGAGTTGATGTTGGTAGATGTTAGGGAAAACTATGCCGAATCCCGCTTTAGATAGAGGGACAGAGCCAATATATTGGTGACAGGGATCCACATCTCGCAGCCCCCAGGTACGGAGCGTGGCACCTGTGTCGCCCAGCATGAAACCGCCTGGGTAAGTCGTTGCCATACGAAATCGGAGGGAGGCAGATGATATGTTCTCCTGCAGATACAGTTGTGGGAGGGACTCAAGAGGACAAATAACGGTAGCTTACTATAGATGTGACATAGACAGCGCACGCAGTAATCCTCTCGTTCCTCATACCTTCTACGTGCCATTGTGACCCTGGATGACTGGGATTACTGGGATCCTGAATCGAGACACCAATGTCACACCGAGTGGAGTGAAAATGTCGTAAAAGGACTCACTAAGTGGATGTCCCTTATAGATACTACCACTTTGATCTCCCTGTCAGTTAAGCTGACGGTATGACGCCGGGTTTCTAGGCCACCACGATAACCAGATGGGGGGACATCGGGGAGCTGGATAGGTCTGTTCAACGACCAACGCGTCATCTCGGACTCATAGTTCGTCCAACCCTCTTCGTCGTCGGAGTGCTCTGGGGGGTCAGGCTCGTTCCAGATAGTGTATCTGCAGGCTCCAGAGACTCTCGGCGAGAGAGGATTGTTGCGATGTAAGTCGGTAAGGGTATGTTCAAACAAGGGTATAAGGGATGCAAGGACAGCAGAAAGCGACGAATACAAAGCGGAGTGATGAGTAGGATGAAGACTATTAATATATGAGCGGAATGCAACAGTTGGAGGTGCAGTGGGTGTGCTTGGAGACGATACGTATACAGTAGATGGTAAGTGGGCAAATCTGCGTGAGATCGCGTAGCTGTCCGTTGTATTGAAGGGACTGCGCGGGGCTTGTAGTGTTCCTCTTCGTTCAGCGAACGATACCAGGGTCCGCTCGTAGACAAGTGGGTAGAGGTAGGGGTCAAGGAGCCAATCCCTCGACCCGCTCACTGGAGCCATGCCCCCGGATCTGGTCCGCAAAGGCGTGATAGCTTCATTCAATTTTCCGAGCGCAAGGTCGCCTAAAATATGGTTGGACTCCCAGATGCGTTCAAAGCATGAGACCTGGCTAGGCGGGGTTGAGTTCCGAGGGAAGAATATTACAAAGGTCGAGGGAGTACCATTCGTATCTTTTGTCTCGAAGGGTAGCATAGCCAGCTATTTCGCCGATGACATAGTTGATCTGCGCAACGAAATCAGCGTTGTAGTGTGCGAGGCTTGGCGCGACCACGAACCTGGGGGACCGATAGCTTGATGTCGACGGAACCACCAGGTATACGAACTTTCCAGGTCCGCAAAGAAGCCTCTTTTGCCCATCTAGCTCTGATCTCAAGGCTAACGTAATCTCGAAACCACCCAGGCTTACGCCTGAGGTCATACGAGAACTGTGACATGGCCAGGTCGGTGAGCTGCGTCAAGCATGATGAGGAAAATGAAGACGAGCACGCAGGAGTGAAGTGTGGCTTACCGTTCTTGGAACATCTGGCAACATTTGTACGACGATAAGACCGTTTACTCGCTGTCGTTTATTCCCAAAAGCACATACCTCCTACCCCGGTTGCGAATTGAGTTGCATCCATGTACGGATGGCGGTACCCATGCAGAAGGTCTTTCCTAGGCATATTGAGGTCGTGGATCTATCGCAGCTTTCAGGAAACCCAAGACTTCGCACATGTTCTCTAAGAATTGAGAATTGGCTTGGAAGCTCACATCGGGCTGAGGGTGGCGCCTCTTGGAATTGCAAGCAAGAGTGATGTGGCGTGAGAGGGAGGTTTGAACGTGGAAAGAATAGAGCCAGCCGCAAATCTGCAACAGCAACAAGAGACTTACCCAAGACTTGAGCTACACGACTATGGTAGGTAGAGTGAAGCAAAATTCAGAGGGCAAACCCAGTGTATATGTTAATTTAATAGATTGGACAACTTCGTCTTGATGATTACGATTCCCGATCTATAGCTGATGCATTGATAGGCTGCAAGAGAATATTCCTCTGCGGAGGTACGCTACGGGTATCAGCTAGCAGCACCTTGATTGCTGGCGTGGTCGAAGGAGCAGTCGATTTGAGCTAAAGACAGGGGTCTCCTGGAAACTGATTAGATAACATCCATGATCGGTTGAAGGGCGTCAACTTGCTCAGCAACCTCTCCAACCTACCGACCACCGACGTTTCTACAGCCATGGTGGGTACTCAGATTTTCTCTACATATTGTATCGATTTCAATCTGCTTGATCTTAGTCGACATGGGAAATTCGTATGTCTAACTCCCGGGGAGTTCCCTACTTCTTCAACACGACCACCAAAGAATCGAGCTGGGACGCCCCCACAGAATTGAGTGAAGATGAGATCAACAGTCTGCCTGGGGCAGAAAATCTTAAACTCGCAAAGGGCGCTGCATCGTCTGGCGGTGGAAAGCCCGGCCAAGTTCGTGCTAGCCACCTGCTTGTCAAGCACAGGGACAGCCGGCGTCCTTCCAGCTGGAAAGAGGTCTGGCGATCAATTCCAATCACCTAATATGTATGCTAACATCGTGGCCAGTCTAATATCACCCGCAGCAAAGAAGAAGCTATCGACATCCTCAAGGGTTATCAAGCCCAAATTGCTGGCTCCGCAGAAGTCTTTGCTAAGCTCGCTGCAGAGCACTCCGACTGCTCTTCCCATTCAGCTGGAGGTGATCTAGGCTTCTTCGGCAAAGGACAAATGCAAAAACCCTTTGAAGATACTACCTATAGTCTTCAGGTCGGACAGATCAGTGACATCATCAGCACAGACAGTGGTGTCCACCTCGTGATGAGAACCGGGTAAACAAACCTATTGGGAAGAAGAAATCGGAATATCTAATTGTACCAACCGAGAATAAAACATGGTTATCTTTTCTCAGAAGGACCTGTTCAGTCACCTCAGCCACTTCAGATAATTCGCGAGCTATCCAAGACGAGTGGGCTCCTTTGCCAGCCTCATCTCATGGAGTCATTCGCACACCGAGTATCTGGTTCACCATACTTCCAGCAGCACTGATACGCTTGGCCCAATCGCGATGTGGCTGATGGGCCAAGGCCCATTACGCTGTTTTATGTAGAGGGGACTTCTGGAAGATTTCTTCCATCTACCTACTTGGCTCAGCGATAAAGTGATTCGATGCCCCTCTAGGCACTTCGAAGTGATATCCCCGCCAATGTTTTGGAACGCAGATGACTCAGAAGCCCCAATCATCCGCTCGCACCCACCGGCATCGGTACCTTCGCATGGAGGGCCCAGAACAGTATACTAAAGTTTCATCAAGTATAAGCATGGTCAAGGTACAGAAACAGAACAGAAGTTTTGTTGACTGCTAATACCGTGCGTTTGTCGCGTCACAAGCCGATGCTCTAAATCTTTAAGCAACCGTATTTTGTGCGAAGATCTCGGCCACCTGACCAATGTTGATACTCTTCTACCGCCGGTTGTATAGCTTTGGCCCTGAGTTGCACACTTTGACATTTGATCTCGTCATTTACAAGTCGGATCCTGTTTTGTTGCTAATATTAAACTTCTTGGGGGGCATCTTGTCCGCGCCGGCTCTGGCTGAGCTTCTCTACATCACGATGTAACCGTATATTAGGCGATAGTCTACTGACTTGGGCATAGCGCATTGAGCCGCAATCCCCTTTCTACCCGGTTCCCTGAATCGCTATTGGGCTTATTAGTAACTGAACCTGGCAGGAACTTGGTGTCCAAATTCCAATCCCTGGATCTTCGCGGAAACCATCTCTTAGTGGTTTACCAGTCCCTGACTATACTTCAAGCTCGCGAACCATGGCTTCAAGTGATACAGTCCATCTGTTGTGGCAGAAGGTCGTATCCCTGCTTCCAGCCGACTTTACGTGGAACGAGGCGCTAGCTATTTCTGCCCTTTTGGCGCTCTCCCTCATTTTCATACGACAGCAGACACGAACCCAGCAGAATCGACCACCAGGAGAGAAGGCATCCAATGGGAATGCGCTGATTGCGAACGGGCGGGAGCAGGCGCGTAAAAAGCCTACTGAGGTGCGCCTGACGAAGATCCTGGTTCATCCAATTAAGGTACGTCGCCTTCTAGCTCGGAAGTCTCAGTGTACTTGGAAGTAGCGTGGTTCTCCCATGTCGCTGATGCACATGTGATAGAGCTGTAGAGGCACATCGGTGCAGAGTGTAAGGTATACCCCTGAAGGTATCGAGGTAAGACCGAAACCCGTTCAATCCTTTGGTACAATGTCTAAGGCCTAGAGTTGCATTTTAGAACGATAGGAAATGGTGCTTCATTGACCCAAAGACCCACAAGGTCCTCACTGCGAGAGAGCTCCCAACGGTCCGTTCTTGCTCGCCATCGCGTTTGCCCAACGTTTGCCGGCGTATTTACGCTGGACCTTGGTAGATGGTTTTGATTTACCCGCAGATCGAAGAGGATGAAAGCTCCCCCCACGGAGGGAACTTGATTATTTCCATTCCAGTGAAACCCGAGGCCATAGTGATTTCGGTCCCCCTTCGTCCGACCGAAGAAGTACTCAGGACATGGTCGACGTAAGTCCGCATATTCTTTTTCTACCCTGACAATGAGTTTGACAAGGCGACAACAGCGTCGGCGATATCTCATTGTGGGGACACACTAACATCGACGGTTACATTGTCCAGTGTTTGCCATCCAACTCGTCCGCACCCACGCCAAATCCTTCGGAAATCCTTTCACGCTTCTTCTCCCGCGATGTTCTCCTTGTTTACAAAGGTCCGCGCCCTCGTGTCTGCTCCCCGACCACTTCGTTTCCCCAGCTCGAAGCAAGCGTGGTCTACCAAGACGGCTACCCCTTATTAGTCATGAGCCAGGAGAATATGGACGACATGAACGAGTGGGTGCAGGAAATGATCAGCGAGGGAGAAGCCACCGGGCGTCAGCTCATTGGCGAGGAGTGGCGTGATAGTACCGTTACCGTTGAAAGGTACGCAGGGACGACTGGTCAATTGATTGATCAAGTCTGAAAGCTTATCACGCCTCTCCCCATTATCTTAGGTTTCGCCCGAATCTCGTCTTCACTGGGGCAGGGGCGTATGCCGAAGATGAATGGGAAGAGATCACCATCGGACATACTAAGGAGGAAGCTCAAAGCGAAGATACGCCTGTGATCTCTTTGGTGGCGAAATGTCAGCGATGCTTGGTGGGTTCTCTACTCACTGACTGGGTTGTCCTCAAACTCATTTCGCTCTCTGTTTCACGATATTTTTGTTATCATTCACGGTTCAAACAAACTCCCATGAACAACCTCCCGTATCCCGTTTGCCATTTGCGCATCCTTATGCGGCGGATAAAAATAACGACTCTTTGAGCTGCGTTTGTTGTCCCGCAAACGAACAAAATGACGCACGACTTTCCCATTTGCGTCCGTTGTGCCTGGGTGGCTATCCCCTTTGACACAATCTCTTCTCACCTCGCAAACCTCGGGCCGTTTGGCAGCTCCCCAATGTTTCGCCTGAGACTGGCGTACGCGACAAGGCAGTTCCGTTCAAGGTGATGATGAAGCATCGGATTGGTGTAGACCGGGAAGATAAGCTCAAGCCATGCATGGGGGTCAATGCCGCTCCGAAGGGGAGCGGCGTTTACCGTGTGGGGGATTGGGTGGATGTAAGGAAGTACGAAACGAGTGGCTGAGACTTTGGAAATGGATAGAGGTTGGGTTTGGTGGGGGCAGATCCATGCTAACCAAGTCTGGAGATGCATTATTTGTGTGACTATAATATCAATGATGGGGGTCAGGCTTCAGGAGGTGAGGAGGTATTTCGGGTTTTTGGCTTGTTCGCATTGCTTTCTAGTCCATCATGGTTAGTCTTTTGGACGTCCGTTCCAAATGTAGGAACTGTGAGATATCTCTGGGGCACGCCCCGATCGCCGCCCTGATATCAAGGACGAGCGCTGCGCGTGATCGCTGGCAATCTGATGTAGAGAGTGTCATGCTGGGCCCTACTTGATGAGACTCAAGCGAGTGTGGTGAGATAGGCTTATATAGGAGTAAGGGGCAGTTGTAGGAGCTTCGAGAGTGGGTCGCTGACCATCTAAGAGTACCATCTAAGAGTTCGAGTCAGCCTAAGCGGTACACGTATTGACTGTCGTGTGTCCAGCTATCCTGCCAGAAATTTGGCTGGACCACATGTTCTAACCCTAGCGCAACCATCTGATGTCTCTGACTTTTGCGGAGCAATGATTCTTCTCAGAGGCGGGCTGTCCCTTACAGGCGTGTTCATTCTGAGTGATGGGAGCAAGTTACTTCACCAATGATATTCATCGCCGGTGCAACCATGTTACTCAACCATTTCAGATTAGGAAAGAGCATCAACTTTGAATGAAGAGATTTGGTAAACTGCTCCCATCTGGGACGTACACGCTGTGTTACTTTCCGATGTAGACGGTGGTATGAGAGGGCAGGTGGGAAAAACACAGCGAATAGATGCTCCCCTGTTGGTCTCACCGGGCCGCCGTCTGACCTAGGTAGCGCCAGACTCGTCTGGTCGATGGCAGCTACTGCGTCGGGGAGGCTCCTCATGATGGCCTAGATACCCGACATTGATATGAAACGCTGGTAACGAGTGGCATATTGGAGCGCATCAGACAGTGCGCAAAAGCTGGGATACCTCGGCGTCTGAAGTGTACAGCGCGTGAAGTCGAGAAGTCGAGCAGATGGCCAGGCACAGAAGCCAATTAGTACGGTCGGTTGGAGATAGATGTAGATGTAGCTTGGAATAGGACCCCGGGATGCTGGGGCGATGGCTGCGAAGGGGAACCATTTAGGTGCTAAATTCGCGGATAGGCAGTCCGTTGTGGGTCGGGACAGAGGGAGAATGCGCGGTGTGTCGAGGAATTATCGGGGGATCAGGGCCCCTGAGAGTTGCACGTGGGACATTTGCACAGCAAGAGAATATGTGCCTTGGCATTTGGCACTTGAGTGGGTGGCTGAATTCAGAAAGTGGTTGCAGGTGTTTGAATCTGTACGTCTCGACTCTGCCTGACTGAGAGCCTCAGGCAGGCCTTCGCATCACCATTCACGATCTTTCTCCTCAACCACCACCACTGTCACCATTGCCGCCTACCTACAATTCGCTAGCCCCCCGTCGTCACCAGCGAGTGTGATGGCGAAGGGGGCCAAATGGATATTTGGCGGCCAGCAGCCTCCACAGAGTGTCGCCAGCGCGTCCACGTCTATGAAATCAGAAAAGCAATCCTCGTCGTCTGAACCAACGACTGCGGATGCGAAGAAGTTTGGCCTTGAGAACGTGAGTTACTCCCCGGTATCTAGGTGGGCACACAGCTGAATTCAGCATTTCATGTTGAATCAGTTCGGAAATACTTGGTGCGTAATATGATCTAGCTATGCACGTCAGTAATTTGAAGAATCCATGCGCCCTAGTTACGCAAATTCTGTAATACAGGCCCTGTATTTCTGTGCGCCGTTTAGGCAGCTTGTTGTACAAGCAAACGACAATCTTGTGCTACCACCAATACCTATGCAGTCACCACCCTCGCCTGTCAACGGGGCTAGCCCGTCGACGACCGCCAAATCTCTCGCATCTAGTGCCTCGCGCTACAAGCCCGACCGCAAGCCGTCATACACAACCCCGCCGACACCATCACACTCATCAACGAACGTCGCATCTCCATTTGACAGCTTATCAGCTGCCGGAGCCCCCTCAACTTCGTCTTATACTTCAATACATTCACACCCGTCGCCCGCACCTACGTCAGCTCCATCAATACCTCTGAAGCCGCCAATACCAACTGCGCCCATTCCGATACCACTTCATCCTACAACGTTGTTCTCAGCCCTTCGATCGCTATATGTACATATATCAACCCACCCCTCAGAGAGAGGCACGGTAGCACCTCGTGCGTTTATAGAGAAACTTAAAGAAGTCAACGAAATATTTCGATCAACCACAATGCATCAAGATGCGCATGAGTTTCTTAACTTCTTGCTTAATAAGATAGTGGAGGAGATAGAGGATGAGAAGCGGGTGGCCCAGCAGCTCAAGGAGAAAGAGGCTATGGTCAACGGCGATGACTGTGAGTATTCTGATCTCTATAGCTTGCCATTTCCCTTCTATCGTTTCCTCACTACTGGCCTTGGTCTTTGCGCACATTGAACCTTACACTGACTTTCGAATTGTTTCCGTAGTGTCTAGTTCAATAGCAACACTGTCACCAACGATTGTAACAACAACCAGCACATCAAATTCGGGTGCGTCCCCCCAGGATGCCACACTGGTCCACAAACTGTTCGAGGGCGTATTGACGAGCGAGACGAGATGTTTGACATGTGAAACTGTACGCGCCCTTAGCTCTCATTGTCTACCTCATACTCACCAGCATGTCTTTCACTAGATATCCTCCCGGGATGAATCATTTCTTGATCTCTCTATCGATATAGAGCAGAATTCAAGCGTCACTGCCTGCCTACGGCAGTTTAGCGCAAGTGAAATGCTCTGTCAGAAGAACAAATTTTTCTGTGATTCCTGTTGTGACCTACAGGAGGCGGAGAAGCGGTGAGTTATTGGACAATCCCAATCAATTTTCATTCTCTCGAGACGTTGTGCCTACCCCGTCAAAGTTGGTGCTCGCTGTTGCCGATCTCCGGCTATGGATGGACCGGTTTGGGGCATTGCGCGCCCTTGTTGGGCCGATTGGTCATTCAAGCGACATTATCGTACAGCATGCTGATGCAATTCTCTTTAGGATGAAGATAAAGCGCCTACCAAACGTTCTCGCTTTGCATCTGAAGCGCTTCAAATACCAAGATGATCTTCAACGATATGTGAAGCTTGCCTATCGTGTTGCGTTTCCGTTTGAACTTCGACTATTTAATACTGTCGATGACGCAGAAGATGCGGACAGGCTATATGAACTCTTTGGTATAGTGGTTCATATCGGAAAGTATGTGTTGTCCTCACACTGGTGTTAGCCATTACTAATTTGTAACCCTGCTAGTGGGCCTCACCATGGTCATTATATCTCGATCGTCAAGACCCTAGGTACCTGGCTCGTGTTTGACGACGTCAATGTCTCGCCCATTGCGGAGACCGATATTCCGAAATATTTCGGTGACCCTGCGGGATCAAGTTCCTCAAATTCAGGGTCAGCGTATGTGCTTTATTATCAGGCGAAGGATATCGACTTGGTTAGCTTGGGACTCAAGGAACCGGATCTGGAGCCACCGCCCATCCTAGTGGGGCAGGACGGAGTGACGTTGAATGGGCTTGGTGTCTCCTTGGCTGGCGGGACGGGGAGTGGAGGGAGTCTTGAAGAGACGCCCGCTGTTCCACCTGGGCTGTCATCCGAAGGTCTTCCTTCCGGCTCGGCCATTGTAGATCAGTCAAACGAACCGTCGGCGCCACCTCCGCCTACGTTGCAAGTGGATATTACCGGCGGTTCCTCCGAGGACGTCCCTAGCGATGTCGCTTCGAGTGTCAGCCCACCAAAGAGTCTTATGGGAGGTATCATGGGAACTATGGGTATGCGCCGAACGGGAAGTCATTCTGGTCATACACATAAACCAAGTCGGGGTAGTATTTCTGATAATCGAGCGCTCGAGCGACCTGCGAGACCGTTTAGCGGGGCCTCGACAGACGAGCACCCGGTAGCTGGGGCGGACGGGTATGAGAGTGCGAAGAAAGAGGACAGCGAGAGGGAGAAAGGGGTGAAGGAACCTGGGAAGAAAGCCAGCTGGTTTACCAAACGGAAGAGCTTTAGGCTGGGTGACAAGGACAAGGATAAAGAGAGGAGTGGTCATGGAGCTTCTGCCTCGGAATACACACCGCACTCGAACGGGCACGATTTTGCCTCCTCGTCTGGCAATTGGTTCAAGACTTCGGGTCACCATGGCAAGTCTCGGCTACCCCCAGAACCTGCCAGCTTCTTCGACATTGGGCATCACGACCATCGGAATGGCCACGATCACAACCACGACGAACCCCAGTCGGGGAACAGCCGAAATGACAGTCCAGCGGAGCCGGATGGCACAGACCCGAAGTCCTTCAAAGTTATTAGAGGTAAAGCTAGTAATGGGACCGGCTCCTCCTTGGCCATGACGGAGCTGAATGGAGATGCGACTAATGGGTACGAATCTGGTGTCTCGACTTCGTCATCCCACACCTCAGCGTCAAGACCCTTACCCCCACCCATAACTTCAAGTAGGTCGATGGATCCACATCTAACAAACGGCACGGAAAGTCGCCTCCTTCGTCCCCTTCCATTGATCCCGTCGAAAACACCTGATCATAAAAAGTCACTCTCGAGTCTTCCGAATGTAAAGCCTGACATGCGTGGCTTGCCTCCCCCTCCTAGACCTTCGACTGCAGGCAATCATTCCTCTTCGAGAACCTCTCAGCCTCCCGTGCCTTCCCCTACACTGCCTTCACAGTACTTGAAGCATTCGCGGCAGCTGAGCAACGGTATAAACCCAGAAGTTCCTCACATTCGCGAGAACCCCTCAAAAGGGAAAGGTAGAGATGACGGTCATGTCTTTGAGAGCGAAGAACGCTCGCAGACGTCCGCAGCATTGGACAAGGCCAATACGACCCAGGTCATGTCGTCCCCCGAAGGTGCCCTTGCATCATCCTTAACTGTTGGTAGTGGAAGTAGCAGCGCTAGCTCGAACTTTAAACGAGCGACACGAAAATTGAGCTTGACCGCACCAATGCTGTTTGGGAAGAAGGACAAAGATAGGGACGAACGACATCGAGAAAAGGCCCTGCGAGACAGGGAGAAGGCCTTCGACCCAACGTTCCCGGTTGTCTCTCCTCGATTTTAACGCTCAGAACACGTTGCTTTCAACCAAGGGTTTCCATTGTCCTTTACCCCGCTTTTTTAATCCATTCTTTATTTTATTCTCTTTTATGCTTTGCACCCCGGTGTCGTGTTTTCTCTCTGTTACTTCTACCACATGCTTAGGAATATCTGCGCAACATCTCACATCATCCGCCCCGCAAGATTTACACTAACTGGACCATACACTCATCCTATGAACTATACGTACGATATCTTTGTAAATTAGAATAGCTCTTATGAAGGAGGGCGTAGTATTATCTGCATTTAGAGGCATGGCATGCAGAATCCCGCCTTCGCGGCGTTTGAATTCCTGGCTCCTCGCGAGTCGACGCTTACCAGCTTGCATACAACATCCCTCTGCAGTAATTCGCGCAAGACTCGCTGTAGACTCAAAGCTGTAGTTTAGCCAGTGCTTGGGAATACTTCTGCCCTGCACATCCTGGCGCGGTAGAGGTCAAAGAAGCACCTCGTGGCGAAGAATTGAATGCCGGTGTGGAGCGTCTCCCTCGATCCACTGCCGCGACGTTGTACTATAAACCATTTGTGCGGCTTCTCAACCATGACGCTGATGGACGTTGCAGTCGGAACACTAATTCTATGCGCCTCATATTAACTAAGGAGACGCGTTAACACCGGACAGCCCAAGTGGTCGTAACAACGAAATGAACAGCATCCCTACGGCCTACACGTTGAAAAGGCGGTGGTGTCGAGCAATCTATGTAGGCCGAGGATTTGAGAATTAGCAAAGACGTGCATGGTAGCCCAATAAAGCGCTCACAAAAGACCGTACTCGCTTCCCATAGATATACATGGGAATCGACGCCAACCAACAGAAGGCTTGACAACCAGCAAGGATAAGGAGTGATGTCTTCACACCACGATGCAGGACCATGCCATTCGCGAAGAACGTGAACCCATAAAGGACAATGTTCTTCATGAAGTTCGAGAGGGCCAGAATGTGGAGAGCGGCAGGTCCATGGGAATCTAATAGATAGGTAACTGCCGCTGAGCCTGATACAACCATGCTAAAGTTGGCCATCCTGGGATGGAATGTGAGTGACAAGGTAGGAGTGTGGGCATATCTTTGAATTTACATTATGCAGGCAACCTATCCCAACGTTAGGACGAACAACAGACAGTCGAAGCTGGGAAACTCACCGCTCCGATCCAAGGCATATTATGGGACGTCCCAACGGCCCAGCCAGCGTAGCCAAATACGCCGAAGAGCATAGTTGTAATGAAGATAATGCGAAATTCTGGTTCGTATATGCCTTTGTTTCGCTTTGAAAGCCATACTGTTCCCCAATCGGTTAGCGGCCCTGTGACCGTCATAGCGATAACGATGCCAACGATTCCACCAAGGTTAGTCAATCCCTGCTCAATGGTGAGGAATGACTGAATCATGAACAAGAAAGGCGACTTACAATCTGGGAGGCGCTGAAGCCGTACTCTAGGGTGAAGATGGTAGACGAACAGATAGGCATAAGACCTGGTCGGAGAGTTAGTATGTCAAAAGCCCTACTGAAAGGTACTCTGGATGACATACTGAGCCAGACGGTTTGCATGCCATGCACCAAAAATATGAAAAAGGTCTAAAACGGTGTAAGTCATGGGTAGGCTCGACCAAGTCCATATACTCACAATCGGCGACAAAAGGAAGGGGAAAGGCCTTAAGAATATTCTGAGGATATGGTCATCGGTGAAAACACCATTCCAAAGCTTGAGTTGGGAGATATAGCTATGACGTGAACGACCAATGTCAGTGGCGGAGACATGCTCGCGTTCCGCAACGTCGAATTTCTCGTGATTGGACTCTTCTGTATTGCTGCTAAAATGACCCAAAACTTCTCTCTTGTACGTAGTCTATGATCGCCACTTTTATTTATATTTAACTGATGGCCCAGGAGAATAGTCGACTCACTTCGGGTACAAAGAAAAACACAAGTAGGACTGTGATGCCGAGTGGGATGCTGACGAACCAGAATCCCATCTGCCAAGAAAGATTTGATATCACGTAGCTGTAGAGCAGAGGGCCCCTGAAATAGCAGTGAGACAAATGCACAGAACTTGAGAGGCAAGCAACCTACAAAGTAATTCCGGCCATAATTGAGAAGGACCATATTACGGACCGGGCACCACGTTCGTGAACGCTATATATATGCTCGTCAACGCTTCAGCGCTACGTGCATGCTCGAGTAATTTACAAGTAGAGTTGTTCAATCGTCGAAGCCACCAAGCTAGGCCGACTCCGTCAGGACGTAAGACTCGTAGGTAGCAGTTTTAAAGACCTTTGTAGAGCCGACATCCCAAGGCCCTGAAAGACACGAGATGCCCTGATCGAGGTTAAGCTAGGACTGAGAGCACACCATATACACGAGATGAACATCTTGTCACTTTTATAAGCTCAGTGTGTCGTCGAAAAGACGCGGTCAACTCACCAAGGAGACCGAGCAGAAATACACGATCCGGTGTCCAAACTTCGTAGCCAGCGTATTCTGGAGGAGCCTAACGCGCTGCGGCATAAGCCCATGGCGGGCTGTGATTGAAGGAATGCCTACATGAAGCAAGCAAGACCCAGTAAAATTGTTCCAAAGGTCGACGCCACTTCATCGACAGACACGCCAAACTGCGCCGACAACAATACATAGCCCGGCCCCACCATAGGTGATAGAGCACCATCCAGAGAAGCGGCGAAGGCTCTATTGCTCTAACATCAGGATGGGTTGCGCACCCGCCTGAACGAGAACAACTCGCAATGTCCAGAAGCATGTTTCTTTCTTCCACCTAGGCCAGTTCAAACTATGATTTAGAAAGTCAGAGAAGATGGGGTGGTAAATACGGGAAATGTAGGAACATACGGATCGTTGGGATCATCGGAGGGTTGTGGGACCAGAATTACATGAGCATTTCTCCCTGCTCCCCGCTTGAGTTTTTCTGTTTCGTTAACTACAATCTACAGTCGCTGAGCATGGCGCACTCGTGGGAGGGTTGACTACATGCGTACTTGTTGTCCATGAACAACATGAAGGTCGGTGAGCAGCGAAGTACCAGGAACGCTCTTGAGGTATTTATCCTCTGGTGCATACGTTGAACACAACTTCTAGCAGGCCAAATAACAAGGTACACACCTA
Source organism: Pleurotus citrinopileatus (assembly GCA_017312325.1). Taxonomy (NCBI): domain Eukaryota; kingdom Fungi; phylum Basidiomycota; class Agaricomycetes; order Agaricales; family Pleurotaceae; genus Pleurotus; species Pleurotus citrinopileatus. The sequence continues at coordinate 793,609 of BHFW01000018.1, read as the reverse complement.
GGATACCGAAGCTCATTGTGGCGAGGGACTACAGCGAGGAATTGAGACAGTCGAGCTATTTATACTGGAAAGGAATGCCGTCGTGTACCCATTTGCAATATTCATCACGCAAAGTACCAACTGACTTCAATGGATATTTGAATCATCCGGCACCTGCGCTTCGTTATCTACTCAATTAACGCCCCCCTGGGAGCCTAGCGTTATGCCGCCAGACATCTGTGGGTGAGAGACGATGCTCAAACTTGGGAGAACTGTTTCAACGGAGTCGTGAGTAGCCCTGGCCTTATGGTTGGGATTGTAGCTGGAACTATCGAGCTTGTACTGAAAGGGCAGCTAGCTGAGTGAGGTGGGTGTTTCCTGGCGCGGTATGAGAATGCTTACCACTGACTATCCAAGCTGATCATGGGATTAGTCTGTTTGGGTCAAATGACCTATTGCGCAGAGTAGGATGCCACGATGACGAGGATATGATTCGACGATGGAAATAGCACCGTGCTAGTGACTTTTACCCAGTAATTCGTGTTTTGTGATCCCACGACTTGGCCTCGGCCTTGATATCAGGACGAATTGTGGTGAAGTCTATGTTTGTGGTGTGTATATATGCAGCCTATATGCACGTAGAAATTATACTTGAAACGCAATTATCCCAAAGTTGAGTCCAACCGTCCGATGTTATGCGTGAAGAAAGCGCGTACCAAATACAGCCCTCGCCTCCGCACCAACATCTCCAATACCATCACGACCAACGTACGAACAATTGAAAAAGCCAGGCGCTCAGCTTTTCTTGGTCTTTTTACTCTCTACGAAGAGAACTCGTTGCTTCACTGAGATGCGCCAGCTTGGTGAGTTCCGGAGAGATAGTAAGTATACAGCACTTACCAACGGGGTCATACTTAACCGCCGAAAGTTTGGGGCCCGTTCTCAGCCTCTGCGTCGTGTAGAAGAATCCTGTTTGAGCGGTGGATATTAGTCGAACGATGAGAGTACTTTTGGGTTGTTCGCGTCAGCATTCGGGTGTGTCGGCGGCTGAGAATTGAACTTACCGAGCTTTGGCTTTGGGTGCCATATTCTACGCGAGCAACGAATGGCTAACGAAGGGGTTATGAAGGGATCAGTATAATTCGACGGAAGGGAAACGTCGGGCGCTAAATGTCGGTTTCGGAGCGCCCACTTCCAACCTTCTGGCTATTCGGCTCCTAACCCCTATGATAGAGTTCCCCAAAATATGTTCGTCTCCGGCATGGGATAATGGGATTATAACATAGATGAACGTGTAAAATGTAGCGTACTGTATTATCCAAGTGAACGCGTGCATTGAAACTGTTCGAAACCCGCTTACAGGAAGGTGTTGATTGCACAGATATGCCTCAGACGTAAAAAGATAATCGATAAAGGTAGAAACACGACATCGAAAGCCTTAATTAAATAATCTATTAATATGTAGTCCTTATATGAAAGTATATTGCAGTAAGAGCGAGTGAGGATGTTGACACTATTCCAGAAACGTCCTCAATACCTCTAAGTATATCCTTCTACTAGATTGCTGGTAAATCTACCATTCATTCATCATTAGGCGAACCAGGATTACTGTAGCCATTCGGGTTCTTGCTTTGCCAGTTCCATAAATCCCGGCACATCGTCTCAAGGTCGTTAACGGCCTTGAACCCAAGCTCTTTCTCAGCCAAGGCTGGGTCGGCGGTCAGGTCAGGAACATCACCAGCACTAGTTGAGCTAGAATGAGTCACAGACTTGAAGGAGGATGAGAAGGGTCTAACCGTCTGCCAATGACCACAGTCTTATAGTCAAATCTCGTCGCTTTGCGCATGGCCTCCACAATTTGAAGGACACTCATACCTTTGCCTTTACCAAGGTTATATGCCTTGTAACCTTTGGTAGGGGCGTTATCAAAAGCTGTGGACCCGGGTGCAAGCGCATCAAGTGCAAGAAGGTGACCAGAGGCCAAGTCCATCACATGTAGGTAATCCCGTACACAAGTGCCGTCTCTATGAAAGCCCAATAATCAGCGCCACGCTCGTAGGTAAGGGATGGTGTACACATACGGAGTTGGATAGTCGTTACCGAACACTTTCAACGTGTCTTCCTTGACACGACCGACGGCCATATGAGCTAGTAACGGAAGGAGGTTTCCGGGCCTGCCTTTGGGATCTTCACCGATCAGACCAGAAGGATGTGCTCCGGCAGGGCTAGAGGTTATGTAAATCCCTGTCCAGAGATGAAGAAGGCGAGTCGACCTACTTGAAGTAACGAAGCGCAATGGCTCGCCATTTTTCCGGTTCCGCTGAACGGGCCATCTTAATATAACAGATCAAGAAAACGGAAGAAACCATACCGCTACAAAGATCTTGGATTATCGTCTCCGCCATGACCTTTGTCTTCCCGTACGGACTCTCTGCCTGTAGACGAGTTGTCTCGGGTATAGGTATGATGGGAGGGGTACCATAAACTGTGGCAGAAGAAGAATAAACTATTCGTGTGCAGTCATATTCCGACATGATCTGTAGCAGCGAGATCGTAGCGGCCACATTGTTGGCATAATACGTCAAAGGTATTTCGGTTGACTCCCCCACGGCCTTGTAAGCCTTCAGGAAAAAAGACACAGCCGCATCAGAAACGTCAACTAGGAAGAAGAATGTTCAAGACAGTACTGCTATATGAACCACACCCCAGATCCCTCCCTTCCCATATTTCTCAAAGACCTGCCGTATTTGCTCAGGATGTGTGAGATCGCAAGTAAGTGCGTCGATCTCGGTGGCTTCGATATCTTGCGCCGAGGCTTGTTCGGGCAATTCACTCTTTGAGAGTTGGGAAACGCGGATCAGGGCTTCTGGCAAGGAGTTGTGGTGGTTGTCAATGGAAATGACTTTGTATCGCCTGGTTTTCTGGAGAGCGTAAACAACATGTGATCCTACATCACATCACAGACGTGAGATCCAGTAGTGAAAGCGATGACTGGATGCGCACCGATGTAGCCCGCCCCTCCAGTAACTAGCACGCGCTGTACAAACCTCAACCATGAGCCCCTATGTAATAACGCGAGTGAACTGATGTTGGTGGGAGACGAACTTTGAGAGGAATTGGACCGTCAGCCATTGTTTGGGCTAGCTCTTGCTTGTCAGATGAGACGATGGGTATGATCGGGGGAGGAGAGAATGGTGTTCGGTTATGAACGTGCAGAATATCGCGTAGGCCTAAATGTGTTTCGGACTTGAGCGAAGGTTTTTCGATCACGCGTCGAGGCTGTGGTCCCCATGAAGCATGTGGTAAAATGAACACATCGAACACAATCGTAGAGTAAACCCGGGAAATGGTTGCCTACATAAATATAGTAAGGAAACCGAGGACCGCAACCGACATCATCATGTGGTAGAAACTAACGGATACATAGAGTAGTTCTGATTGTTCTGATTAACTGTGAAATATACAATGCATGGGCGCTGTCGGAGCTAAACACCATCAGCGTTCATCTGGACATCACCTTGAGCATCTGTCCCCGTCCTGGATGCTTCAGGCTCTGCTTTTGAATCTTCCTGGGCGACTCTGACGTCTTCAATCGGTTGAACGGGCACCATCGGGCTCCCTACGCCTATCTCCTCCGCATTGGCAGCGGCCGCACCGGAAGCCTCCTCAGCTTTGCTAGCAATCTTCTCCTTCTCAATCTCCTGTGCAAGCAGTTCTATATCTCCCGTCCCAATTTTGCCGAAGTGCTGGAGATGCTGATCCCGGGCCGTGCGGAGTGCCAGCCATGCCCAACGGGTTTTGTTCTAAAGAGTCAAAGATAAGCTGGGAAGATATATGACGAACGTTGTGAATATACCTCTTCGTATTTGGTAATCTGCTCATCACCGCTAACTGGGGGTGCAGCCACTGGCACGGGAGCCGAGGGTTGAGCGGGTGGAGGGGCCGGGGCAGGCGAAGCGGAAGCCGCTGGTACAGGCGAGAGTGCTCTCGAGACAACTGGTGCACTACCAGGTTTGGCGGGTAGTGAAGGATGAAGCGATGATCCTGTTGGTTGCGAAGTCGGAGGTATTTCAGCCTTGGCTTCCTGCTCAACTTGAGTGGATGCTGGCGGTGCTGGGGAAGCGGCTTTGGATGCGTTGATGCGCTCAGCGGTCCTCGTTAGAATCTTCTTCCTCATTTCCATGCGTGCATCTTCTTGCTTCACCTTCTTCACGAAGTCCTTGACATCACCAGGTCTGAATAGCAGCAGTCAGTATGAATGGGCAATGAAGAGGATAATCGTCTTAACTGGAAGGGCGCCGCTAGATCGCTCAGCTCACGATATCCCATCTCCCAGATCTCGGTTAGCGGCTCAGATCCCAACGCCCACTCCCATTCCTTCGGTTCTTCTCTCATTTTCTGCCTTCCCTCCCGAGTAGCCTCTTCAAGGCCCACTCGTTTGCCATCAACCTCAGTCGACCACGGCTCCTTATCAAAAGGCATACAGAGTTCATTTTTCCATTTGACCCAATTCTTTTCCCGTTCAAGGATAATCGCCACGGTTTCGGTAAACGCCCGGCCATTCGGAGTAGTTTGTCGAAGTTCCTCGAAAGCTTTATTGATGATTTCCTGAACCCACTGAGCTTCGGTCGGCCCAAGGACGAAATCCATGTGCAAAGAACGATTGCGTGGGGTTGACCATGTTTCTTTGTTAGCCTTCGTGAAGGTCAGAAGGTGGTTAAGTAGAATCAGTAGCTGGAACAAAAATTGACGGCGGAAATGCGTGTCGGCTATCTGAGACCGGTCATGTAAGCTTAGTAGGTGCAGGGATATAGCGAATGACATACCTCGAGGTCCAGCAATTCAGGACTGGTAAGAAATTTAGCAAAGAAGTATTCGTTGGTCTGAGCCCCCTCAGCCGTATCGGTTTCGCGTTTTCGCTTGCCAGCACCATTATGACTAGCGCTGGCACGACTGCCCATCATAGCGCGTTCTTTGGCGGTAGCTTCCTTTATGACCGGAAGGACTTTGTTTACAGCTTCCTTGAAGTCCTCAAAAACACCGGGGTTGGCAAATAGCGGTGGCTTAGAGAAATAGAGCTGCAATGACCAGAAGGTACGGTAGAATTCTTGGTATTGACGGTTACTCAGACATGTATTTCCATTATACTTGGACGACACACACCTTCTTTCTTGTCTGAGCCATCCGTCGCGGATTTCTTGTCATCCGGCTTGACTTCGTCAACGTCCATCTGAGTTGACTCGGATTTCGATTGAGACGGCTCATCAATTTTCATCGCGTCTGTACTCTGCGACTCATCTTTCGTCTTCTCCTCGGTTATTTTCGGCCTGTCATATTCACCAACACTTTCCCAAGTGGGGCCATATTCGCCGCGTAGATTGACACCACTTCGTTCACCCAAGGGGAACACCGTGCTAAGGAAGGTCAGAATCCGCCCACAAAAGATGGTATTGGGCCCCATCTTCGACAATCGCCTGAGCAAGTCGTTGAGCATCCGTAGAAGGTATAGAGCTTTGCCTTTCTGCGGCACCATGCCTACGGTGAGTCGCTGGGAACGCGACTCTATCCATGAGAAGATATGAGAGCACGAAGCAATCGTTTGGGTTTCTAGGAGATCCTGAAGGACGACAAAGGGGAAAGTCGGCTCGCAAGCATCTGTACGCCGACCGAGGAGTTAGATTTCTCGTGCATGCTAACATGGATTTCTAACAAACCGTGTTCAGTGAATGTCAAGGCTAAATCCAGCTTGTCGCGTAGCTTATCATAGTACGTCAGATCTTTGGACTTCAATGCCTGGCCTTCCTTAGTCTAATAACGCATTAGTCCCCGAGCAACGCGCTGAACAGGCCAAACTCACCGCGAAAAGCAGGATTTCATTCTTCAGTAGATACTCCCAAATGCTTTTTTTATTCTCGGGGGATGACTTTTGGCTTGTCCTGTCTAGAGTGTTCTTGACGAGTTCATCCAGACGAGATTGGGTAATGGGTTGGGAGTCGAGCGATTTGATGAGGGCGTTGAGGTCCGTCTGCAACTTGAAGGACGTCATGAAACTCCTAAGCGCCCAAAGCCAGCCTTCACCCTCACACTATCGTACTATGTCATCCTCAGATGAAAAGAATAGCTCAAAACCAACAACAAATGGTGCTTCACTTGACGCCGACCTCGACCATTTAACCAAACTGCTAAACCAATCCATGTCCGGCGATGGCAACGCGGATGCTAGCCTCCAGGAACTCTTGTCCTGTTTGCAAAGCGCAGACAGTATCGCTGATGGTGTAGAAACACGGGTGGATAGTATTATCAATCATTTGGATGGATTATTGGAGGGTTTGGAGAAGGATACAACGTCCCAGCAGAACAAGGATGGCGTGAAGGGGAGATGAATAATCTCATACGAGCAGGTAGGTGGGTCGTATCGTCTATACGTGGTACATTGTTGTTGACCTTTACTTTGCAGTGGTGATCTCAACTCTCCATCGTATCAGCTTCAGCTGTGCCGTGATGATTGTCTGCAGATATGGATAATATACATGTAAGGCCGATACACCTTAATTTACTCGTGGGGCACATCGATGATCAGCTTTCCTACAGATACACCGCCTGTTAGGTCCTTCTGAGCTTGCTTTACACCCTCCGCCGTAAAGGGATAATGCTTGAATACATGGACCTTAAGCACTCCTTTTGAGATGAGATCGAAGACCTTGTTGCCGTAGTACAACGCTTCCGTTGGTGTATACGTATAATTGCCCATCCTAAAAAGCTCGTGAGTGACATTACAGGGAGTGCGGTTCCAGCATACGTCGGGCGGAGAATCTTAACGTTCTTCTCTACAAGCTTAAGGACTGGGAATGGGGGAACAGCGCCAGATGCATTTCCGACAGAGACGATCGTTCCCTTTCTCTTGATAATCTTAAAATTGTTGTCAAACCTTTTGAGGTCGCAGTCAGCTCCAAAGCCCCGCCAGTCATGTCAGTCATACGTACGTATCCTTCCCCACACCATCGAAAATCGCGTCAACCCCTTCTCCATTAGTGATTTCTAGCACGCGCTGCACAGTGTCTTCGGATTTGTACAGGATAACGTGGTCGGCCCCATTGGCCTTGGCCACCTCAGCCTTCTCTGGCGTGGATGTAGTTCCTATTACCGTGGCACCGAGGTGTTTCGCATACTGGGTGAACAGGAGACCAAGTCCCCCGGCGACAGTATGGACCAATAACACATCCCCCTTTTTCACGGCGTACGACTCGTCCATGAAGGTCACAGCTGTCAGGGCCTGTACTAGCCCCGCCGCTGCAGTCAACGAGGAAACGGATTCAGGCACAGGATATACGAGTTTAAATGGAACGGCGGTGAAGTTTGAGTGGGCACCAAGCCAATCCTATATGATGCGTTGCACTGTGTTAGTGCCGACGCGTGGGGTGTAAAAGGAAAACCCTAGGCATACCACGGCAACCCTGCCTCCGACGACGTACTTCCGGGCTTGGAAGTCGGGATCGTTGAGTACCGCTGCATCAGTGGGTAAGGCGACGATTGTGCCAGCGACTTCTTTCCCCAAGATTGCAGGGAAGGTTTTCGTAGGATAGAGCCCTTTTCTAATAGTATAACACATGAGCCCTCTTTCAGCATCATACAAAATTACATACTACGCACCGGTAATACGTGTCTATGAAGTTGACACCAAGGTACTATCGGTAGGCCGGGTTAGTGTTTCAACCCGAGCCGAATTGTATACACCTACTTCAACCTAGATAGCGTTCAGTACAGCTATCTAATTATTCTAGTTTCATCGCTCACCTTGATTACGATATCAGATGGAGAAGGTTTGAACGGTTGAGTGGTCTTCTCAATAACATCAAAATCTCCTGTCTATACCCCAAAGCTGGTAAGCACAAACCCCCGAGCCTCGTTAGGCGGCCGACCTTGGCGATCGTGATTGCCTCAATGGTACTTGGGATGGACATTCTTCGAGTGGTGGATCCGAAATATCTAATCAGTTGGCTGGCTCGAGAAATGGCGACGCGGGTGGGATTCAGTAACATACCGGTTTCTTTCGTTAGTCAGCTAAATATGCGAAGGAGTCACCGGTTGGTGAAGAAACCAAATTAGCCGTGCGAGCCTGCTTATCTACCATGATACATGATGAAAGCTTTGGCGATTGTCACGCTACAAGGCGATTATTGGGCTCTCGGCTCTACCTCCCCAAACATCCAGACTGCTACGCATTGCCAAAACAGCCTTCTAATAGTAAATCGTATATAGTGATTCTACCAAAGAAATCTGAACTCTTCTCAAATACGAATTTGATCCCCATAATACCCCGTGGGTCAGACAGTCGCGGAAGGTCGAAGATTTGTTTACGATTCACGTCTTCCGGGTATATAATTGTAAAGTACTCCCATACAGGTTTTCCAGACGTTCCTTCCGGGAGTGGGGGAGTCGTTTGTATTGAACATTGTGTTCCAACGAATCCACCTTGGAAGATGAACGACAAGCGTTTTGGAACTACTAGGTCTGGGAATGACAGTTGGATGTGTTGGGGGAGATCCTAGATATATCTTAAATAACATGATAGAAATGCTACTCGAAAGAGCACATCCTACCTGCTGAGAGGTCCAACAGGTTTCGGGACTTCCATCGATGAGATGCTTCTTGCCGCCACCCTTATCTGAGCTAACTCTGCTAGCCTTGAGATGGGTCGCGGTGAACGAATAGAGTGGGTATTTACTTGATCTTCGTCTCGGGTGTGATGAGGGTGATCAACTCCTCCATGGCGGATATACAACTTGAGAGTAGATGCAAAGGTTGAAAGCGGTCGACTGATACATTTAGATAGGGGTGACAGTATCAGGGGTGTTAGGGGAGTTGTTGCAATCGAACCCTGCAAACCGATACTCAGACCAAAGCTTCTTGGGTAAGTACTTGTGTGTCTGACTCTATTTCGAGGTGTGTATATTGGTATATGTATATGATTCCTGGAGGATCTGAGACTCCCGGAGTCTCGTTGCTTCACGCAACCGCTACTGCTTCCCTTTACCTTGACGAGTTGGGTTTACCTTGACGAGGCTGAGAAAACCTGATGTATCTGGCAACAATGCGTCTGGGAGTAAGCAAGAAGAAGAGAAGCCTATTTTCGATCCCGGAGAACTTCGAGCCTTGAGCTTGAGTGGGTACCTCTCAGGGAGAAGGCGGCGTGGGAAGAGGTTGATTAGGCTGTGGCTCGGGTAAATTACCTGGCGATCAGTATAATGTCATTGTCTTCGCGCTTACTTTACCGTCTCAACTTATCACCTCATCACCGCCATCGCCAACGATGAGGAGTCATCCAAATGCCTCAGCTGCGCTCAATTTACCTGCTTGGCTGGCAAAGGCTCAATTAACGCAATACCGCAGAGAGGCCTCGTTCTTTCTCGGAGAACGCGAAATGAGGCGGACGTTGGCGCGAGATCTGTCTCGCCCTCGCGGTCATGACCCAGAGGTCTACCACTCCGAAAATTACGCGACCGTCACCCAGGAAATGGTCAACCACTATGCAGTCTTCGTCGGCAGTAACCCAGAGCATCAGCGCAAGAATCGCTACTATCAGCTTGAAGCTTATGATCGCACTCGTGTCACCGTTGGAGATGCAGAGGATATGGGTCGATGTGACAGGTATCTGAACGCGAGCTGGGTGCAGGAGAGGTACGGTCGCAGGTGGTGGATTGCAAACCAAGCACCTCTGCCACACACTGCACATGCGTTTCTGAGCATCGTCATGCAGCCCACCGCCTTTCCCCCAGAGTCACTCCATAACGCCGATCAAGCGCAGCTTACTCCGTGTCGAATCCGCACTATTGTGCAACTTACCCAGAATATTGAAGGCGGTCGTACGAAAGCCCATCCATACTTTCCAGATCAGGTCGGTCAATCACTCATTTTAACCCCAGAGGTCAACTTCACGGCCAAAGCGATCAAATCAAGGCTTCTAGAGGTTAGGCACCATGAAGATGCCCTTTGCATTGAGAGCATAGTATCTGTGGTGCCAGTAGCGTGGTACAAGGAATCACCTACGGACTCATCAAATGGGGAAGGCCAGGTAATACAACATGGAGAAGAGGGTGCCGATCCAATTCTGTTCCGCCATATGCTCTACTACGCGTGGCCCGACCACGGCGTGCCTTCCCCCGAGGATCGTCTGAGTCTGCTCAGCTTCATTCGCTTGGTGCATGCGTTAAACAAGGTACCGGTGTGTGCCAATGAAGTCAAACCGAACGACTCCCTCGATCCCCCCATGATGGTCGGTTGCTCAGCTGGCGTAGGCCGAACGGGGACATTCATCGCATTATCTTCCCTTTTACGTACCTACGACCTTCTTCCGGATGACACCACCCCCTCATCCCACCCGAACGCGAATGCATTATCTTCGCTGTTCCGCAGACAGTCTGGTTCGCGTCGTCACCCTATTCCGAATGCCCCATCCCAGTCCCCACTTGGTCCCATTCCTGAGCCGTTTGCCGATGATTTAGTTGTCCAGGAGATCGATTCGTTGAGAGAGCAGAGACCGTTTATGGTCCAGCAGGATCAACAGGCTTGCCTGGTCTACGACGTATTGGCGGCCGAGTTGTCGGCCAAACAATCTGGAGCTGGGAGTAGATAAGAGTATTGGTAGATTTGTGCGGACGGGATCTTCGTTGTTCCGTGGACAAGGAAATGGACTTTTCCCCTATCATCACCCCATGAGACGTAGCATTACAGTATATTGGGCCCACTACGGGATGAGGGACATCCCATTGGGGTACTACGCAGATGATTCAAGTAATAAGAAGCAGAATTCGAGATGTGCGCATTTTGTTGCGACCATGTATATCACACAGCCCTACGTACTTCTTCCTTTGTCTCGGGCAAATTATCACCAGAGGATAGAGAAGGAGGATTATCCCTGTTATTTGTCTCCGTATCTACTTCCAATGTCTATGCCAACGATTAAGTTTAAGAACAAGGGAAAAGAAGACTAGCGGACGAACTTCTTCGCCATCACGCCTCGTCGTTCTGAACGAAGGTATCATGGTGACGTTGCTCTGAATTTGATTACCCGTTCTGATGTACTCTCGGGCATTGAGATTCGCCAATAGCGTGTTACAGTAGATGGGGGAAATGATCAAATTGAGAGAAACGAACGCAAAAGTGTTCGGCCATACGGACATCTACGTGCACAGGATTAAACGTTAGGGAGCACCCATGATAAGCAAGAGAATATTATTTGATGCTTACGGTGATCAAGGCAAACAACGCGGTTAGTGCCGTCCAAGTACCCGTGTTGATACCTATGAACATAACCCGGTAGATGAGTTGAGAGGTTCTGTGGCAGCAGGCAGTCAACCGACGGACACATAAACACAAGGAGACAGGCATCCCACTGTTTAAGGATTTCGCCATCCCGCTGTTTCCACAGCATGTAGAAGAGGATGATCGTGATGAGCATGTCTTCGATGGCGCTGACACCCCATATTGACTTCAACAATTTCTGATGGAGAAGCGGTTAGTGGAGAGTGAGACTGAAGCATTGCAGGAGAAGGTATACCTGAAGATCGTAGAATTGAGCGATTGAAACCTCTTGCAGACTGTTGTCGAGTTAGACATCGATCGTCAGCTAAGAAAACGATAACATGCTCGATCGGAAAGACTGACTTCAGAGCAAGGAACGCTAATAAATTCGGCATCAGCACATAGACTTGAATCTACACCGATTCTGCGAACACACCGATATAGCCAACTGATGGTAGAGCCGTCGGTAAGCTGCGCAAGCAGTCAAGGGATCGAATTACGCACCAAGCTGATACAAAGAAGCGGGAATCTGTTCCATGTGATCCAATTGTTTGAAACAATATGAGAGCGCTGAGAAGACGACGTACGAAGAAAACAGGAATTATCCACATGCGCCCAGAAACTACGTTAAGGAGTTAGAAAGCACAGTTACTGCCCATAGCTGATACGCACAGTTCCATATTCTATACACAAAGAATAGCTGGCAAGGCAGCGCAACCAAGCACTTGAAAGCAGTTAGCAGGGAATTGGGATCAGCATCTAACCTCGCTCACTGTGAAGAAGCTAGCCCACTGAGGCATCTATTAGTGCACGTTGCGCAGGGTGGTAGTAGAGAGAAACATACTAGGTATTCCCTGAAAACCGAGGTAGCCGAATACTTAATTCTTCCGCGGAGTCAATCAATCGATCAACAGAATATACTCACTCTGATACGATCCAACCGTTGTCCGAAAGGACGATGTCGATCCAGACTGTACGCGGAGATGGTCAGCTTTGAGAATGCATTAGATACGTAGTTCACTTACATCCACGATTGGTAAGGACCAGATGGGCCGTATCACACGCCCTACAGCATGTCGGGATAATGACTCCGAAATTGACAAAGGTTGCGGCAATACGTACAAGAGCCATAGTACCTGACAGAGGGTTTCGGTCTCAACTGAAGACTCTCGGGTAAATCGAACGTTCGAAATGGCTCACCAGGACCTTGATGTAATTATTGTCATTTTTACGGAAACTAGGGAAGAATTAGGTCCACGGGTAGAAAGCGTACTAAGTCAGTAAATGTCCACTCACTGCAAGAAGTAGAGGAAGCTACCGGAAGTGCAAGTCAGTACATAGATCCTCCGCTAAGGTAAAGAAAGGAACATTACGTTTGGGTACAGGAAATACCCCACAGTACGTTGTTCACCAAGACTGCAACATACTCAACCTCAGCCTGTTTGATACCGTCCCATGCCATGCTAGCGAATAACGAGCGACTATTGAAACCAGAGAGGATTGGCTTATATACATCCTCAGGCCCACCTAAAGCCTTATATGCGAAAGTGGTCTAAGGGGATACAGTCTCATGGGACCCAGCGTCCAATCCTATCAAGGTGTTCCTTTGTTAACCTGGCCAATCCCCGAGGGGTGACTACCGCCACGACCTCCGTGTGAATTGTGACGAACCCACAGCGGCCGCACCCTGCTGATGATGGGATGGCGTTAAACCACTTGCTGGAGCAATACTACTCGATGAGGAATGCATCATGGGCACGAATGGATGCTCTTTCACCAGATAGGATGGAAGAGTGGTGGGTTCTGTTCTTCGTGAAAGGGGGACGATTATAGTCATGTCCTCATTTGGATATACGGAAATTGAGCGGGACGTATACGACCTAAAAAGGGACACCAAGCAACAGCATATTATTCACCAAAGGGAGTGCGTAATTCAAATAGCTGAACTCGTCAAAGGAGGCTCAATCGTACTCCGTCCTGATTCTGTTATTCAATTGGTCACTTGTCCGCTTTGGCGACAACCACTTTGACATGTTTACGGAAAGTGGGAGTGAGATGACATTGAAATTTAAGATCTTCAATTCTGTGAATAAACCGTAAGTGTAATGAGCAGGAGAAGATCGGATAGGTGGCACACCTTGTGTCGTGAAGTTGTAGATCCAACTTACGGAAGACGTTCGCGAAGAGGAGATAGAGTTCACACCAGGCCAAGCTAAGAAGTATGTAGTGCCGGAAACAGTTTAGAAGCAAACGGTGATTAGCTTACTTGATTCCCAGGCACATACGAGGTCCTTTCGAAAAGGCGACGATATGGCTATCCGAAGCGCACGAACCTTCGCAAAGCCATCGATCCGGCAAGAAGTTGTGAGGATCCGGGAATAGCTCTCTTCGTTCGATGAAAGCTTATCGGTTAGGAGACGGGCAACCGACGAGAAATTGGACTAACGGGTCGTGATGCACGAACGTTGCACCCATGCCAACGACAGCCTGAAAGATGGAAGTTGGAAGTGGTGAATTTATGTGCTCCATTTGACGGTGGGAAGATGACTTACACCCACAGGCACGACGACGCCGCCGATGGCTGAATCCACCGGCGCGACTATCCTAGGCAGAGGTGTTGCAATGCCGTGAGACATACGAAGGGACTCCTTGATGACAGCTGTCTAAAACTCCCTTTAAGCCCTGGTTGCGAGTCGTCAAGACTGGTTTAACGTGAACTTACAAGGTAGGGTAGTTTTTCCAGGGTCTCATATCCGACGGGAATCGTCACATCAGGCCACGCGGTTCTCAACTCTTTCCGAAGAGCTGAGAGGACACTCGGGTTGTTGAGGACGTAGAAAGTCCCAACAGTGCACGTATTGCCGACGGTATCGCTACCGGCAGCTACCAGATTCATAGCTTCCTCAAGAAGAGACTTCTTCGAGGGGACAGTAGGTTGGCCTTTGGCAGGGTTCGGCGTCAATAGATGATGATAGATAGTATCGTGGGTTTGCTGCCGCAATAGCTCAGGTTGCTCCAATAATTCGTCGATTTGCTGGGAAAGACTGTTCATCAATTCGCCAGGGCCAAAGGAGTCCTTACGGAGGCGTTTGAAAACCCCGTCAAGACCCAGAAGCACTCCGTACACGAAAGGAAAGTGCTTGAAAACTAGGGCTAGAGGCATGATGACCTCGACAGCTAAAATCAGTGGATCGCGAAATTCTGGGGCGCTGAGGATGTCAAAATCTCGCGCGAAGCAGTATGACAGAATGATCTCCAAGGTGGCACAACGGTATGCGCGGTGCACGTCGATAGGCTTGGGCGACTCTTGCAGTAGCCTGCCGATGAATTTGTCAACCTATTGAGAAGAGGACGTCAAACTTCAAAAGAAAGGATGAAGAGAAAGGAAGGTATTTACCGTCGCCTGAATGTAGCTCTCGAGCTTGATAATTGCCCGCCGAGAGAAAAGTGGGCTTATCATGTCCCTTCGAATTTTAGCTTCTTGAGGGTCTATGAAGCAGAACGAAGATTCATCCTCATGGAAAGTACTGTATAACCGGGGGTCTTTCAGGAACCTGGAACCGTTGACGTAGATGTCGCGATGATATTGGAGGCCCTTGAAATGAAGCTAGGCAAGATCAGTAAGGGATAAAACCTCAAGTGGACTTTACTTGCTTCGTTGGGAGCGACTCGAACGACAGGACCTGAATTGAACGCGTTATATGCGAACCGGTGGAAGCAATGACCATGGAATACCGTATTGCTCGTGGAGCCGCCCTAGTTGACCCAAGAATGCGCCGTCACGGAAAACTTCATAGTAAGTAGTGTACCACCATGTAGCAGCCGCAAGCCGAGGCCCAGGGAAATGACGCAAAGGATGGAAGAAAAGGTTGTATATGATCTGCGAGAGGTGGTATGCAGCGAATGGGGCGACAAGCGCCAGAATGGTGGTAAATAGCATTGCTATGATGAGGGGCAAAGCAAAAGGTGTTGGATACAGCTAAAAGGGTTGTCCGTTGTCAAAGGCTTGAAACCCAGTCCTTGCAATTCTACGCGGTCAGGTTAACCACAAGGTCACAGCCAAATTGAGACCGCTCGCAGTTACGGCTGCGCCCGTCGCCCACTGATGATAGTCCACTGATAGCCAAGAGCAATTGAGTCATCTGAGGGACAAAAAGCTGACAGGATTGCTTCGCTGATGGGAATTTCCAGGGAATGCAGGACGCCCACCGACCACGGACAGTCACATATGTAGTTCCACAACACGTGAACACGAAACATACAAAAGTTGGAATTGAGCATCGCAGCTGCCTCGACGCCATAGTTCGCCAGCAAAATATGGCGACCCCCGGTCACAGTGAAGATGGAGGAGAACAAGGAGGTGCAGAGGCATGAATTGGAACCGAGGCCCGTAGATCACATGACACGCAGCCCCTATAGTCTCCTATCCTGTGACAGACTCTTGGATATTGACTCTGGACCCTGTGCATAGAACCCGTAGCACTCCATCCTGATAGCCAAAACTCGAAATGTGGTCTATCATTTCCTCGCCAGCTGTAAATTAACAACGACCTTGTACGTATAGAAGTTTATCACTACGTCCTGTGATTCAAGATGTTGGCCTCGTTGTGTTCCTAGCTATGTTCCATGCCGACCAGTTTTCCGACATGTGCTCGTACAGTCGCCTCCAGTCTTTGCAAATATGTACTCCTCCTTGCCTCCCTGCTTCAAACCCCCTTGTCAACACGTCCGCTGGCTCCAATGTCAAGTTCGGTTGACACAGAATCAGCTGCCGAATGAAATTCAAGCAGTGATGGATATGTCCGTCCATTGCTGGGCTGCGATTCGAGCTATGTGCAAGGGCATCTCGCATCGCTCGTAAGCAATGAATTTGGTGAAAGAAATTGACAGCGAATGCTCGTTTTTGTTCGCCCAATCGTACGTATCCGAAGCCAGCCGACGCCGTCGATGCCCACTCTTCTTGTGCGTCTATCCCGCGAATCGGGTAGTGCTCGCTTTCCTCGATCACCATGGTCACTGGCTCGCCTAAATTGACGTCCCAAAATTCGGGATAATCATCGTCCACGTAGGCTTCAAAGGAAGTGAGGACGTGGTCGCTCTCAGCAGTTACATTATACTTACAATACATTCCTTTCTTTATGACAGTAGTAGATGTTGAGAGATAGCCATTTAGCAAGGAAACCACCAGAGCCAAGGAAGAGATGACAACAAAGCAATACCGAAGGCTGGGCCGAAGATGGGGCATCCTCTCTGGTTGGTTCTCATATCCGGTGATGCTTGCGCTTATCAGGACCTCAGTCGTCCCAATGGCAATGATAGGTCCATTGCACCGTTGCATCCTGTTATAGTAAATTGCAAGCTAGATGATCATTCTGGGCTTACATCGAACTACGGGAATAGTATGGGTCTCGGGCATTGCTACGAGCCACTCTCACGCGGGTATTTCGATAGGGTGAGCTCGGTCTTAATTTTGTCTTATTGTTATACCACCAGGTTTCGGGAGAGCCGCAGCCAGCGGCGTCTTGATGCTACACGATCCCTATTCCAAGACGCTAGCCACTGATGCGAGTATGATGTTCATTCTCTATCTGATCAGCTTCCCATGGATAACAATAGCTGAGGCGCGAGGGTCAGGCGGGGCCAGGGAATGATCGGTCTAAGTAATATTTCAATTTCTCTCCTGCAATCTGATACTTATAAGGCTTCACAGCGGATCGATCCACTCAATATGCGACCTTCACAAGACCCCTTATCAACTCCTTGTTCGCTCCCGTACACTCTGAGTTATCAGCAGATATTCATTTGCACCAGAGCATTCAAATCAATTACATAGCCTCTCATTATGCCCATCCCTTCTACTCCCTTGGCACTCGTTGCATTTTGCGGGTCCGCAGCCTTACTACTGCTCCTCCGAACCTCTTCCGCCCCTAGGCTGCCCCTGAGTATGTGAATCCTAACATCCTCATCGCAAATTGGCATCTTATCGCTCGCATAGTGCCGGGACACCACGATGTATCACCAGTCTGGGACGTCGGGGACATGCCCACAGTATCAGTTTTCGTTGAGAACTCCAGACATTACGCCATGAATTCCTCGGATGCCGACTTCGAGTGGGCCGCCCTCATCCCCAAAGGGAACGGCATCATTCATATCGGGCCGAGCGAGATACCGTTCATGCCTGCGGTATTCCATCAGCTCCAGTGTCTAGACACCATCCGGAGGGAGTATGTGGCGCAGGGCGAGAGCGCAACGAGCCGCCATTGCCTCAATTACCTGCGGCAAACTCTAATGTGTCGGCCGGATCTGAGGCTGGAGCCAGTGGTGGACCCTTTTGGGCCTCATGCAGTCCAGCCATACGGCCTGCGTACATGCCAGGACTGGCGTGTCGTGTATAGGGCTTTCGAAGAACATTCTGTGGTATGAATACGTTCCTACGAATGTAGTTTAGTGTGGAGACACGCCAAGTATCACCAATGGCTCAGACCGCATTTTGACCAACATCTCCGCTCGTATAACTTCAGATGCGACCCTTTAGCCTGAGAAAATTGATGACGACATGATACTAGGGAGGAAGTAAAGGAATTTAGAGTATATACAGAATCCGATCATTCTTGGGGTTGATAAGAACCAACACACACGTTAATAACGGTGCACGGTTTCGTACTGCTTGAGGAGAATACCTATTGCAAATTGTTTGAATATCTACTGAAGGAAGATTTGGCAATTATGGTTACCAGTACCATGCTCCGTGGGGTCCTGAACAAACTGGAGAGGGAGGAGTAAATCCGCGGCTGCCGCAAACTCGAATGTGTGAATGGAGCCCCAAGCACACTGGAATGGGCTCGACTCGAATAGATGGCCTGGTCGCGCCAACCAGTGTGCGAAGCGGTACTCGCGTTTGGGACGATTGTTCCATGTCATGGGGTTACCCCCGGAAACACCATGCCTATCGACCGTCCAGATATCGACTGCATATGCGTTTTCAGGAACAGATACCGCTTCAGGGGTGGAAGGAAGGTTAGCTACGAGGGTGCAATTCTCAAATCCGAAGTCGCCAGCCCTGAACTGTACTACTGTGGAGACCTCAAACTCATGTCAGGACGAGGGCATCGAAGACATGAAAACTACTCACTTGACCTGTGACAGTGAACTGTCGCTTCTGCAGGTAAACCGTGCCGAAGGTCGACTCCCATGGATAGCTTTCTTGAATGGGTTTCTCAGGTTCTGAGGCGTTGATACGAGCGAGCAGTAACGGGGAAGAGAGTATAGGTGGCAACGGGTCTCCGTGATGCGCAGCACGATCGAGGCCAACGTATTGACTGACAACCTCTAACTGTCGTAGTGACGATGGCTTTTGAAGCCTAGTGTACGTTAACGTGAAGCTTGCTAGCGATTGCAACAAAGCTACCACGGCCACTGCGAGAAAGATGTACTCCGTGAGCCGTGCCACCCTCTCACGCCGAATATCTGAGGCGACGATATGAGCTATGGTTATCGGGCGGGTACGAAAGACCTACGAAGGACAGGTGGAGTGTTTTCGCCTTCCTCTGTGAGGAGAGTATAGTTCGAGTTTGGGGGCATTTGAGATGATGGTATGGAATGGACCTACGTCTGAGCCAAGGCAGACACAGCGGAAAGAGTCATCCAGGAGTCCCGATCCGGCGGAGCTGTGCGAGGGTCATAAGTACCAGATCGAGCCGTGTACATATATCAAAGACAAAAAGAAAGGCGGGTCCATCGGAGGATAGGACAATACCACCCTTGACCAGATCTTGATGCCATTGCATTCTCAAGATCCCTAAAGCGCTAAATAGGGCGTATAAGTTGGCCGAAAAGTTATAAAGGTGGGGTGAGCAGACCTTGGAAAGTCAGTGTCCAACCGCACTTCAAACACCAACATGCGATCCACCTCTTTCGTCTTCGTCTTCGCCCTCATATTTACACTAGTCAATGCTGCTCCCGTCGACGACAACGCGCGCCGCAGCATAACAGGTCGGTGACACGTCGCTCTCTCGCGTGTATGGGCCTTTCTAACATTGATGTCCATAGCCGACTGTGACCCAAACAGTGGATCTCCTCTAGATGTCCCCAGCTCCGAAGCTGGCACCACCAATAGCTGCGAGGCAGGCGTCTTTTGACGGTACGCACACTTGGTGCACTTGGCTGAGGACAAACTGATGAGATAGTTACCACAGAGAGGTTTGTAGTCCTGCAAAGCAGACACCCATAATTGTGCCAAAGAACGTCAGCAAAATCATGATGTATGCCTTACTTACTTTGTTATGTATTTGAACCACCTGTTTCGTATAATATGAACCTATCCAACTGGAACGAGTATTGTCAAATTCCACCTCTCAGCGGCAGCAGCGGAATGGTGAGGTTTAATAAGGCGAAATAGTAGAATATACATTTCTCCTTCCTCGTGTAGAGGGCACTATCTGAAGAAGAGTTCAAAGGCTTGCCAAACAGGCATGACTTGTCCCTTTTCATCAATCTCTACCCAATGTTTACCGACATTGTCGATACTCCCCATGGAGTCTAATTGGCCGAAAGCTTGAGTCCATCCCAAAGCCACAGCTGACATACGACACACAGAAGAGCTGTGCGAGGTGTCAGTGATGATACCTTAAAAGAGTAATGAACACCGACGAGATTGTACATATCGTAGCGTCCGGGGCCAAGCCTCCATTCCATGACCACATACCACTGACCATGGCGAAGTCAACGATAATACCCCTGGTCGCAGCATCTCTCTCTGACAAACTGAGTTTATCAAATTCACTTTGTACGTAGTCCGCGGGGCTAGCAAGGGTCCTGAGTTCGGCGCTCTGGCTTTGGCCCAGATAAAAGACATTCTCCTCATGAAGGGAAGAAACAAATTCGGCGATGGCGCTCGGAGAGTCAGAGGCGAGGTAGACAAATGGGCTTCGGGGAATGCCTGACGTATCAACAGGGTTTAATCGCTCCCAAGTATCTGCTACAGCATGAGTGTACTCAGATATGGGAAGATACTTCCCATGGTATTTCCAAGATGATGCATTGCGATCTCCGCGTCGGACGTGGACGCCCACATAGCGGGCGTTTGGCGCAGCGTTGGATGCCATAAGCTTAGAAAACTCTTCCTGTGCCGTGTGGATTAATCGTTTGCTTGGTTCATTCGGTATTATCGTTTCCACGAATGATTGCCTCGCCGTTTCAAAGATCGGCTCGAGGCGGTGCAATCCATGACCGTAGCTAAGCAAATGTAAGGACCGGGGAAGGAGACCGACTACACAGGACACTCACGCGTCCTCATACGTTTCTGAGAAGGAGTGTCCTAGATGGAATTTTGCCGTCCTTGAATTGACGACCTACACAGCCTTAGTATGTGGTAGAAGTGCGAGCGACTGCAACACGTACCCAATGTCTAACGTTATGACTCTTAATTAGAACAAGGTGATCAGATCGTTGGCCCAATAACGTACCTGGCTGTCCTAGGACATGCAACCAGCTCTATATAGTGAAGTTGAGTTTGGTCCGGAAATATGACACTAGTGGTACGAACCATTCGCTGGGGGAGGCTTACAGTCAGGCTCCACGCCGGGTTGAGTCTTCCTTACGTCCACGAAGTAGTCCGTCCATCTACATAACATGACAACCAGTCAATCAGTCGTATACGGTGGAAGGTCGAGCGAACGCACTTTCCACGGTCCCAGTACGTATCATCCACAAGGAAAGTTCGATTCCTCTGTGTTATCAGTAGTCAGAGTACATTCACGGGCACAAGGAAAATTCATACCTCGCGTGCCAGGGCTGCAATTTGTGCCATCAATGCCAAATCTGCCAACAGTCCAACATGTCCATCAAGCATATACGTTATCGTGCTCTCGCATATCTTCTCGTCCACGTCATGGTGCTCTACATCTTTTGGCCCATGCATAGGCGGGTCCCAGAACTCGCCCGAATGGTGCATAAACCCGTTATTGAGTTGTGCACATTCAGCCAGGTATTCAGTCGGACGGAGAGGAAAATGTGTGTATCCTTCATAGGAGATTAGGCCACTGGTGTTGTGGATGGATGTTTCCGCGGTATGGATAGCCTCGAGGGTAGAAGTTGTAGGCGAAGGCAAGGCAGACGTCAAATCGAGGTTGGCCTGAGGCTTAAGGGGCGATTCGGTTACTTCGCTCGAGGGTATAGAGGCACCAATAATTCTATGCAACGTCTCCGGCCGTTGATACGAAGCAAAAATCAGAAAAAGAAGCAGACCAGCTGTCAACCCTCCCAAGACCAACGGTAAGTTGGAAACCACAGTGGCAAACGACCAGCGTGTTGCCCACGGTTTCTGACTACAATTCACGTCAAAATCATCTCCTCGGCTTCGATAGCCAGCGTTGTTCGTAGATGTAAGGAGTGGTCTGGATTGCTGCTGTTGCGGTGACTTGTAATCTTCGTCGACTTCGTGTTCTTGGATATCATCAAGCTCGATTTCCGAGAACGCCTCCTCTGCTTTTCCAGAGCGAGAATGAGGAGTTCGTGGGGTAAGACTCTGGTAACCAGAAGAGGTAGGCGTCCCTGAAGAAAGCTGAAGGGGTCGGGGGCGGGGCATGTTACTCACAGAGTCACATCAGACACGAAATCTAACAAGGAAACGAGGAGGTTACCTTTTGGCGCCCTTCGGCGCTAGGCGCTATACTGGGACTGTGGTTTACTACTAACGAGAGATCCTTCCAGAGTCGCAGCATACATAGATTATGATATCTATTGTAGTATAACCCAACTATACCATTTATCCGCTAACCTTGACATCGAACACGGTAGTTCCAGAACCAACATTTGACCTGTTGGGTACGCTTGGAGGACTTACGGGTGGGTTGATGGCGGGTGAAGATGGGACATTGGGTACTTGCACGGGAGAGTTGGGAGGTATGGGAGGGTTGACACCAGGAGCACCGACGGGAGCGCTGGGGGGTGCTGGAACGTCAACAGGAGCATTGACAGGGGCTTGAGTTCCAGGGGTGTTTGGGATGGGTGTAATTACATCGCCTTCTGCGACCATTGTAGACGGCGTTGAGGTAGCGTCTATCGAAGTAGTCGTAGAAGCCGTCGTCGACGGAGATTCAGAATCCTCCGGTGAAATGAGCAACTCCCAAGTGCTAGGGGTGGGCGTAGCTGTGGTGGAATCGCTGATGGTAGCAGAAGGCGTCGCGCTGGTCGAAGTGGACGCTTCTTGATCGTTTGATTCGGCCGACGACCTGAGCTGATGCTTCACAATTATATTGATGAGCTCTACGCCGTCCCTTATCACTTGCAGTTGGTCATCCCAATCAGGAGATTCGAGATCGTCTGCAGTCTCGGCAACAGCTGCGCCGGCCACAGATGGTCCACAAAGCGCGGGTCCTACAGCACCGACTACCGAGGATAGAGTGGGCCCGAGGATAGGCAACCCGCCTAAGATACCCCCAAGGGCGCCCAGCAGCCCCCCAAGCTGGCGAGCGTCAAGTCCGTCATTCAAACCCCTCGCCCCTACCCGTAAATCGGTGTCGTGAGCTTCTCTGGTGGCAACATCTGATAGCCCGCCAGCGGGCGCGCCTAGGCAAGGTAAAGAAGAGGACACCGCCAGGGTGGCAATAACGAAAGAAGAGCTGGTCGTGAGGCGCATGATAGGGTATTAGGGATGTGGTATCGTTCAATTTCGTGAGGGTGTAGGCTGTGGAGGATAGATGATGGTGGGGCGGAAGGAAGAGGGGATGGAAAAAACCCTCTCGCGTCGGGGGGTCTTAATATGCGCTCTACCAGTGTCAGCCACAACACGTCCAAAGTCTACTGTAGACTGACAAGCCAACCGAAAGAGGAAAGTGGGCTGCCAGGTAAGGCAATCCCTCAAGCCTAGGCGCAAGATGGTGGAAACTTGCATGTTGAGGATAATATACAGGTAGAAGTCCTCTACACGGAGCTAAGGATACACAATAAAGGGTCGAAGTGGGGAGGGGACGCACAGAAAGGGTGGGTATTAAATATTCGTAGAACGAAATCGGGAGAACAAAGTAAACTTGGAGATGAATCAGGAAACTATGAACGGATTGTACGAAGATGAACAAGGTCTGTAAATGGTCATACAAGTCGGCTGGCATCAAGGAATGGGCGGTAAGCTTTTAAAGAAGACGAATTGGGGAGAAAAGAAGGCAACAGCGCCAGAAAAGGAGGAAAACGAAATTGAGAGTGTTTTGCATCATCAACAATCTGTCGTCATACTTGCGAAAGAGGTGGTGGAGGAACTACGCAAAATGGCCGTCGGTGAGGTGGGGGTGCTGCTCTCAGCGGAGTAATAATAGTGATAGTATGTCAAAGGCGTGGACGCCGGCTCCTCTGAACAAGGTGTTGTCGAGGGAGTGGTATACGAAGCGTGAGCTTGGAAAGTCGGACTTGGAGGCCGGGTGGATGCCTCGCCAGGGATCAAGGTCGTCGGGATGGCGACCCGAAGAGGGGGAAACGGTGAAGGGGTCGCCCCCACGGTGACTTGTGTAGATTTCATAAACTCGGCGCTAGATATCATCGCCTCCAAACTTGATATCTCCTCCAGAGCCTCGTCCATCGCCGCTGCAGCTTCTTTGGGAGCTTCCTTCTTCTTATTGATGGCCTTAGCGATGGCCTCGTCGATCATTATCAACGGCGTCCCAAGTAACGGGCCAACGATGGGGACTACATTGAGCAGCCCGCCCAACAAGGTGAAGAGGAACCTCTTGTCGAGGTAGTGCACTGTAATCCCCCATTAGAAAGACAGTGCGAGGGAGAGCGCTTTACTCACATTGTGATACGTCTTCCGATTCCTTACTGAGTGAGGTAGGTTCCCGTCGCCAGGCTCCAGGGCGAGGGGTGGGAGCGCCAAAACAAGGCGAAGAAACGAAGGCCAAGAGAGTCACAACAATATACGATAGATGCATGGAAAGAACGTGCTATGAAAAGAGTGTGGGACCCCTTGGAGTGAGAAGAATGGAGAAAGCAGTGAGCTTGTGACCGAAGGGGCGTCGCGTTCCATATTTATAACACCACATTCGTAGCATTCTACCATACTTCGTCCCAGGGAGGGGGGTCGCATGCGTGTAGTCCATGCAAGGTGTCATATTGCAAGTATGGCGTCTTGACTCCCCGAACCTACATATGGAAATGGCCTGGAAGAATTTATAGTTTCTAGTATGAGAGGCGGAAGTATTGATTCTTTTTTGGTAGACATGTCCGGAGTGAAGCAACGATGACGGAGATTGCGACAAAGAATGACTTGGCAACCGTCGGGAGAGGGCGCATTACTTTGAATGCTTCAGTACGACGGCGTGAAGCAAATCTTCCTGGTGAGTTTCTCAAATATATCGGACGCGTCTCCCTAAAGGTCTTGTCCATATGGTTGAACATTTGATTGATCCTAATAACGGTCCAGTGCCCGGTCGAGGCGTAAGTTATGTTGTGCATCAGTCATGCTATAGGATTTACCCGTGCGGAGACTGTCCGATAAGCGCACCTGCTCCTCACAGGACGTCAATATGGACGTGGTGAAGGGAGTGACGAGCAGAGTAGTGTGGAATCCTGAAGATGCCAACTGTCCGGTTGGGAAGGATGCTATGATTGATAACTCCTTATCATATCGGATAACAGATGGCATGAGATAGAAGCGAAAATGGACTCCGTTGAGATATCGACGAGCTGTTGGCGGTCATATGCTTGTCCGCCACCGAGGTCATCTCCTTCCTCGACTTTCCATCTCCCATACTTCTTCTTCACCCAGGGCTCTTCTTCGCCTCGAAGCTAACGTATATCCGCTGGAACTCCCGGAGCTGAGGCGTATGAATTCCCACAGGCTAGAGCACGACTCCAAAATGGGGCCTCCAAGGCAAGAGGACAGTAAACACCACAGTACCGCACTGAATCTGATACTATCTTGTCAACGATATCGCATGGAAAGGAGCGAGCGCCTCACATCAAGAGAGCTAGCACAAAAACTAGAGGCCCAAGTGTCCAGAGGTGCTTATGGTGTTCGCCCTCCATGGCCTGATGTCGTGACTGAGAAAGCTGAACTGAGAAAGTTTTGAAACCGGGTATCCTGAAACGGTGGGAGAGAAGCCCACGTGTCTGGGGAATACCGATGATAAGATGGATAAGATAAGGGAGTAACCGATCCCGAATCCTTGTCTTCGTTTCCTCCGTCGACCGATCATGGAGACAGACATTTGGGTCTCGACGAACACAGATGAACACCTCTGCCGTGCCCATGGCTTGTGAATTAGCCTATGTTTTTGCCCAGGCTAAGGTTTTCTTCCGCGTTAACGCTAATATTAGCGTTGCAACTAGCGGTTGGCACCTCTTGTACGTCTACCGACCGAATACGCATTCCAGCAGAGAAACCGCATCGTTTCGGTTACTGCTATCCAGCTAGGGGCGATATGTCTCATGCACTGACGGTGACGGTGAACGAGTGCTGATGCATGGAGCCTCATTGAAAGATCAGTAGACAATGCAAGTAGCGATATTTACTTATGGGCAAGGTGCCACTCTCACGTACGACAAGAACTGGCTTCGACACACTGGAACCACCGACCGACAGCGTGCAACCAAAACTGCGGAACAGTCGAGTTGACGATATATTGGGTCGTGAGATTGAGTTGAGATCGGTTCCCACTGTTCTGGTTTTCCCACCAGCTGCAGTCCGCCATACAAGTTTTCTGCGTTGGAGTTGTGCCCACGATTCACTGACTACATGGAGGGGGTCTTGCGCTCTTCGTCTTCCAGATCAGCTATAAGCGTTGACTTTCGGGTGAGACCACTCTTTCCTGTTTGTTTTCTGGCCATTCAATTTGGCATTACCCTTAAATCATGCAGGCCTCCGAGACAGTGGTACCCGATCTCAGCAGCACCAATGTGGATATTGAGCGAGGCTTGGACTCACCCTCCACCCTTGCTTCTGACCCTTTTCAACTTCGAGATGGCTTGAAGACCACCGCAGAGCTAAAGGCTCTGCGACACCGACGGAAGGGCAAGAAGGTTGCCAAATTCCAACGGCGACAGAACTCGGTGCGCACTGACGTACTGATAGCCAAGCCATGACTGACGATCACTTATTGCAAATCTGAATGGTGACGTGCATACCTTGGCCCATGCAGCTTATCAGTGCGATGCTCAAGCCTATGGAAGACCACACAGAAGAGGCCAAGCAGGAGGAAGAGGCCGCTCGCCTACCTGTGAGTAGTTGTCTTCTCTCACGCACATAATAGCTCCTCTGACCCCATAATCCAAAAGGTAAAAATTGCCGTATACGCCAGTCTCATCGCCAATCTCACACTGTGTGTCCTTCAGAGTGATTAATTAGGCATCCTTGATCTGTCCACCCCGGTTCTAACACGCATGTCAGTGTACGCGGCTATATCATCGTTATCGCTTTCTCTCCTGGCAACGGGCATCGACTCCATATTCGACATTGGGAGCAATGTGCTGCTATTTTGGTTACACAACAAGGCCAACAAAATGGACGCCAATCGCTGGCCCGTGGGTGGCGCGAGACTGGAAACGATAGGGAATATATCATATGGTCAGTGGAAGACTCTTCATCTCCGTTCATACCTTTCATAATGACCGTCGTCTCAGGGTTTCTGTAAGTCCACCGTGCTATTTATTGCACCTCATCGTAAGCATTCCTCAAATAGCATGGGCTCCGTTAATATCATCGTGATCGTGGAATCCGCGCGGACGCTGATTACGAAAACGAACGATGATCTCCAGGAGTTCCATGTCCCCTCAATCATCGCGGTAGCATCGGCTCTAGGTGGGTGGCATATGAAACGGCCCAGATGCAAGCGTTAACTCACTATTAGGCGTCAAGTTCCTGCTATTCCTATACTGCCTCTCTCTGCGTAAGAGCTCTAGCCAAGTGCGAGTACTCTGGGAGGATCATCGCAATGACTTGTTCATCAATAGCTTCGGTATGTTCGTAGGTACTTCAAAAGGGTCCGCCTAATGCATTCTAGGCATCCTTATGTCTACCGGTGGGAGCAAACTGCAGTGGTGTCCGTCACACCTTTCTTACCTCGCTTTCGATTTCTAATGATTCTCCCTGCAGATCTCGACCCAATGGGCGCCATCATAGTCAGCGGCAACTCAACTCAAAATATTGACATTCGCTAATACTGACTTGCCTTCAATTTCTAGATAGCTCTTGGTGTCATCGTCTCCTGGACTTGTACCATTTACGGGCAATTTGAGTTACTAGCAGGCAAATCGGCTCCCCACGAGTTTCTTCAGTTGCTTATTTACAAAGTGGCGACGTTCAGCGAGGAAATTACCCAAGTCGATACAGTGCGAGCATACCATGTCAGTTGATCTGACAATTCACTCTTGTGGATATCTTCCTGACCCCTTAACAGAGTGGCCCGGTAACAACTAGTGCTATTTCGCTTTGGTTCAAGCTCTCACCCTTTCATAGGATTATTTTGTCGAAGTAGACATTGTCATGAACGACAAAACGCCTCTATGGAAGGCCCACGACCTCAGTCAGGAGCTCCAAGATAAACTCGAAGTTCTTCCCAACGTCGAACGTGCCTTCGTCCACGTGGACTACGAAACGACGCATCATCCTGTACGCTTAATCCCCTCTAACTCCCCTCTCGCTTTCTGCTAATTCCGCCTGGCGTCCTGCTTGTGTAAAAATCCATAGGAACACCGGAAACCCCCTTACACTCCATGAAGACGCAAGTATTTCGCTTACGGTTATGATGGTGCGGGCCTTTCGAAGGCCGTCCTTGCCTTCGTTGTTCATGTATACCCATTGCCTCAATGGTTTCGCTCCTTCGGTTTGGTCGCAATGTCCTTGTTCATACACACGTCATATCTCTCACCATTGTTGTATAACTATTCAGGTTGGAGTCTCACTCTACTCATTCGCTGTGACTATCTCCGCCTTCTATACACGCTTATATTAAGAGGTGGATCAATGTTGCTCAAGTCTTCCCAGTACCTTCTTTCGTTCATCTCGATCAAACACGCTGAGATACTACCTACGGTATTGGCTTGAGCTACGCGAATTGTGAGTGTGACTGCAAGGGTGGTCCTCTTGCGGGTCCTTGAATACAACGGAACTCGGAATCGGCGGTACCTTCGACAGTCGATAGCTCGTTAATAGCTGGAAGTAGAGGTGAAATTCACGTGGTCGACCTTACGAACGTGTTTACGGTTCCCAAGTCCCAGTGTTTCGGGCCACCAATAACAGGGGTTCAAATGTTCACGTCCAGGAGGCATGCCGCTGTGGGTTTCTCCACATCCAACACGAGAAATGAAACCCCATCAATCCGGGTAACGTCAGTCGAACTATATGAACTATCTTTATGCAACATGAGCCCTTCCGAGGATCAGATGGAATGGGTAGTTAGATTAGTCGACGAGCCTCCCGATGGATGTCCCAGTTCTCAGCTCTCTGCGTGGGTGGTGAACGTACCTCCACGGCCGTATAGTACTTCTGAATCTCACAAACTATTCATTTTCATCGGAAATATAATATAGCAGCGCTTTGAACTCTCTGGTGATTGGATATGTGTCATGGTGTTGTGCCTCGTTGCAAGGCGTCCCCCCGGTGTAATGTTCGTTGCGTTTACGGGCACGAGGGCCGAGGACTGCATATGCAAGTGTTCATATAATACCGGGCTCTACCCCTTCCGAGGCTAATCATAGCTGAGAGTAACGGCAAACTCTTAAGCTGACTCTCTTTCTTCACATTCGATTGGACCTTCGCATTGGAGGTGGCAAAATGATTTCGTCGCCCAATGTTGCGGCTGGGAGAGCGGACTTCATTCCGAGAGAATGAAGCCATATTGTCCAATCAGCTAACCGCAATAGACATAGAGCCCGAATTTGGTCACCTGGATTCTCATTGTTCGGGCCGTCGCTGGTAGCCTCCTAGCCTGATGTCCTAATACAACATAGTGGGTGGGAATGGAAGGCGAGGCCCTACTGATCTACCGCAATTTCTGGTAGTTACTCAGATCTAGAGGCGAAACAGCCAATCTCAACGACCATGTGGACGTACATAGAACGTTGGCGAGCCTTTGGAACGAAATGCTTAGACCTAGCTCAGTTCGACCAAGTCTTTCCATAAGCTTCGAACCGACTTTTTATCTAGCTCGAGCCCACATCGCATTTCTGCGTCATGCCGCATGCTACATCATTTGGTTGTATCTCCCCTCCTAACCCCTTTCCTACATATTTGCAGCGAAGTCGGAGGGTAAACGGATGGTGATGTCCACGTTGATTAATTGACAACCGAATTCGATCTCCCTAAGTCGCCCACAGATTAATCCGAGGGAGATTGTTCAAAGGATTGTGCTGCTGCTCTCTTGAAGCGTAAAGCTCGTTGGATGACATGCGCGGTCACGTCGCCTTTTATCTCAGGGGTCAATGGGGTTGCATGGCTTCATTCCTTTCTTCTCAACTGTGTTCCGACCGACATGACTATCCGACACCTATACCTAGGCGGCTTCGCGCTGGGCGTGATGCCGCTTGTCCACGCATATCCTACGCTAGCTGGCCTACTAATTAGAGAGCCTGAGGTAAATCATGTATACTTCTCGGTGGAATCCTCTAATAACACCCTGCCGCCTCATAGAATCCTTCGGGTAAAATTCTGATCATCCCACAAGCCTATCACCATACGGAGGACGTCGGGACTGGCAGTGACACTCGAACCATGGGAATCGCCCTGCTCTGCTTCCTACTATTTTGCGCATTGCTAGCCGTGTTATTTTTCTACGGCAGGAAGATCCGACGCTGGACGTCTAATCTACTACACGCCCGCCAGGAGCACCCTCCATCGCCCGTGGCTTCGGATGAGCCAGGGCCAGGATTCGGTTTCGATGGATTAAACGATATAAAAATCAGCGAGATCCGGGAAAAGGATTCGGGGTACTTGAAGAGAAGCCATTCGTTTGTCAAACTGCCCGCCAAACCGCCAACGTTGCGTCTATCTTATACGGCCCCTCTTCCACCCCTTTCGATGTCACGAAGCCAGTCCAAGGCAAGGTCGCAAGAAAGTGAAATTGAAAGATATAGCGGTTAGATTATAATATGTGTGGTGCCCCTCGTGAATATATGATGTCGGCGTTGTGATTTTCGCTCTCCAGTTCTGTATGATATTTCATGAGCAACGAATCAATTGATGGTCAGCCACAGCTTCCAAAAATGGCAATCGATAGAGATTAGCTCAGGGCGCTAAAATAGCTGCTCGGCTTGAGCAGCATATATCTGGCCAAACCAAATCTCCCCGCCTCTTTTCCGCTTCTCCATTTTCTTTATCTTTAACGTTCACGGTCGCCAGCATCGCTGTATCTAACGCACTCTTTTGACTTGGTTTATCGCCGTGGTTCTCGCCATCTAAACATCTTCGGTGTCTCTTGTTGGTTCGGGAGAGACCCAAACGCTCATTGACGACGCGACACGAATTCATTGCCTCAATAGATCCACAACCGATATTTCTCTTCGATGGTGAGCAGGACGTCGCCTAGAACGGATTGTCGATTATTGTGGATCTCACATACCGAGGCGAGCAGGACAACCCCCACCAGGACCCGGAGGAATTGTATGTTAAACAGAATAGGATAGGTGAGTTGATCTACCGCCAGTTTACCAAGGCTGTCGACTTAAGGCGATGGCTCTGGTAGGAAAGGGATCGTTTGGAGAGGTTTACAAAGGGTAAGTGATATGTTTCTAGTCGCACGAGCACAGTCTCTGACAGAGTCCAGCTACGACAAGCGGACGCAGAAAACCGTGGCCATCAAGATAATTGACCTGGAGAGTGCAGAGGACGAGATAGAGGATATTCAACAGGAGATACAGATTCTGTCTCAGTTAGACTCTCCGCATGTCACCAAGTACGTTCCCCGTGTCGTTGATCTCAGTTCCATTTGATACTCATGCATACCCAGATATCATGGTTCTTTCCTGAAGGGCTCCAATCTTTGGATAGTCATGGAGTAGGTATATCCCCACTGCTCTGATCTTGATATGTCCTGATGATCTGATGTGCGAAAAGGTACTGTTCCGGTGGCTCGTGCTCGGATCTAGTAGGCGTCATCCCTCTTGACCGAGATAACCCACTTATCAAGTGTTTAGATGAAACCCGGCGTGTTCCGAGAAGAATATATTGCTATCATCGTTCGCGAACTTTTAAGAGGCCTTGAGTACTTGCATACTGAGGGAAAACTTCACCGAGATATTAAAGGTAATCGCATATATCCTACCCACATATGTGATTTTGACCATTCGTTATCCAGCTGCCAACATATTGCTGTCAGCAGGAGGTGACGTCAAGTTGGCAGACTTCGGCGTGTCTGGCCAATTGTCGGGGACACTGTCAGCGAAGAAGAATACGTTCGTCGGTACACCATACTGGATGTCTCCTGAAGTAATCAAGCAGAGTGGTTATGACCATAAGGCAGACATATGGAGCTTGGGTATCACTGCCATCGAACTAGCCAAAGGCGAGCCGCCGTACGCTGAGCTGCATCCCATGAAGGTGGGTATCAACCCAATGCCAGTTTTCAGCCGGATCGAACGTTTTGTGACCTAGGTCCTTTTCCTCATCCCTAAAAACCCACCTCCAGCACTGGAAGGTAACTTCTCCAAACCGTTCCGTGAATTTGTGTCTTACTGCCTACAGCGCGATCCAAAGGATGTAAGCATGACATGTTCCCGTCGGCTATGATTTCTGCTTAATCAAATGTTTAGCGCCCCTCTGCCCGCGAGCTACTCAAGCACAAGTTTGTTCGAATGGCCAAGAAGACTAGCTACCTGACAGAGCTCATTGAACGTCATGAGCGTTGGCGTGCTGAAGGCGGGGAACGCCTAGAGGATGAAGAGAGAGACATGGTGTCAGACCTGTACACTACTTTCACTCCTTGTTCCCCATGATACCTCTAACATTCCTGACAGCCCAGATTCCGGCGATCCAGACGACCTCTGGGACTTCGGAACAGTCCGGCATGTCAACCGTTCTGGTACTATTGGACGAAATAACATCCAGGTCTCCGGACCCCCTCTCACCTGGGAGAACAACGGTATCAATCGAACGGGATCCGATGGTTCATCCGACAGTTCTTTGACTCGTCGACCCGGTTCCTCCTCCAGCACGAAGTATTCTTCGTCTCTAGCGTCAAAAGGTGAACTTCCTCCTCTGCCACCAGCTGCGTCACCCTCGAAGCAGAGGGCGGATAATCAAGCCACTGTTCGCCACAACAACTCGGCACCCAACTCTGCCAATGCGACCGTGGCAGGGGGAAATCGCGAGATTCCGCGAGATTCCTCTGACCCTTACGAAGAGTATGATGACCAATTTGAAGATGCCTACGCTGATGATGCTCATCCGAACTCCGTTCACCACACGATGGCTCAGATGAGGCTAGAGGACGACGACCTTCCGGATACTACTATGTTAGACTCGGTCATCCTTCCGGCCATTGCCTCTGTACGTTTCGCAATCCCTTTCCTTGATAGTATATTGACCATTATGTGCAGCTGTTCCCCCGAGTCTCGTCTCAGGAAGCGAGGGTGGCGCTTAGCGCCCTACAGCGTGCTTTCACCGAGGCTGAGCGTATTATTCCTGGTGTGACTTTAGAACTCGTTAACGAGATCGTTGATTCCGTGGAGCATGTTGAGGACGCCCCATGATTCATGAGGTACTGTGACAATGAACAGCAATTACCTTTATCTTTAATGTCTTGGTGTATGCTCATATTTCTCGCCTGATATCCGCTTATCGTGGACTGAGCAACACAATCCCTTTGTCATAATTCATAATATCTCCACCCGGCACACCCTTCTTCCTTCCTCGTCACATCCCTCGACTTGTATATACATACACATCCTCCATCGCTATCAATCGCTTTACCTGTATTCTGTTGGTATTAGTATAATATGTATGTATGCCATCTATTCCGCAATATGTAGGTAGCGGACTTGGATGGACTTTCCCTGACCCAGTACCTTGTTTACGCCAGGGTCGAATTGCGTGGCAAAGACGACCTTCGCCCATTCAAGCCGTTCTAGCACGTGTCTGAAGCCCTCTGACTGATTACCGAGGAGTCTGCGAGAACTGTCTCTCAAAACGGCGCCACCTCAAGCAAGTCCTAGGTCGACGAATGTACACAGATTAGGCGGAAGGTCCAATGAATCCCAATGATGCATTGATGTCCGTAAGCCCCTCAACCGCGTGAGCTATCTGCTACATTGAACATCCCCTTAATTATGTTGTCGATCATCGGTACCGTTCTGACAATGAATGTATGTACATTCCTTGGTGCCGTGCTCGTTGTTGGCCAACCACGAGCTAGTATTTGGGTCCAAGTCGCCCAAAATGATCCCTGGAAGGACCCCTAAGTAAGTGAGGTTTTAGGGGGGACATGATGATTCTGCCCTCTGTGTGCCGAATATTATGACTATGTATGTATTTCAACAACTAAATAATGGGCCTATGGTACAGCTGCCGCTGTTTTCTTCTTCGTCCCTTTCTTCTTCGTTCGAACAACCTTGATGGGATCAGGAGTCCTCGTTCTAGGTATGTCTATAACTTCTGTTGTCTCATACGCGGGGAACGGAGAGCCTCTTGAAGGCGTCGAGGCGCGAGGAGTCGACGATGGTTGAGAGCGTATTGAAGAAGACAAGATAGCACCTTGCGGCATTTCGCCTTCTCTGTCAATGACCAGAGGGTCTGGAGAAGGAGTATCATCTTTCAAGATGGGCGCTCGGGGGATCACAAGTTCTATGGATATTCAGCATTAGAAGCTAGGGCGAATCCATGGGTCGCGCGTACCTTGACTCAGAGGGGGCATGTCCTCTAATTTAACAATCGGAATCGAGTCGATATCTTCAACGACTGGAGCCTTCGCTGGCTTTTCGTCGATGATATAGTACGGATCGTCTTTCAGCCTCTCCAATCGTTCTGCCTTCCGCTAGGGATTAAAGTTAGACATGGATCATCTCAAGCAGGTCACCTACTTACTTTTTCTCTATCTGCCCTCTCTTCTGGCGTCTCAAGGTCTTGCTCTGGAGGGGTCGATGTATTACCATTTTGTACACTCTCAACGGCCCGCTTCTTTCCCTTGGATTTACTGCCACTCACTTCTTTTCCTTTTCCTTTCTTTACTTTTATAACCTTCTTGACAGCACTACCATCGATCCCCTCGTCTTCTGGAGGCGTGGAAGCGACGGTGGGCGGAACAATCCAGGCGTCAAGATCCAACCCATCGGGCACAGGCACACTAGCTTGAGCCGTGACGGCCACTGGGTTGAGCTCGTGCGAAGAGAAGAGCGGCTGCATAAGGAAGAGGCTTTTAGGGAAGTGGGGCTCATCAGACTCGGTGGGTCCAGAAGTTTGATCATCACTTGCGGGAGTTGGTTGGGAAATCTTCCGTGGGTATGTACTGAGGTCAGCTTGGACGAAGCTGAACAACTGAATCGCGTTCGCGGCCTTGAATAACACAAAATTAGTATGACCCAACCAACAATGCTAACTACTTACTCTTTCTTGAACCTCAATCTGTGGGCTGGCGACGAATTCTCGCAGCCTGTCGATGATCATGTCTACAAGCTCCTTGGCTTCTGGTAGCTCGTCGTGGGTGTAACTCCACCGCTGTGCGAGCTCTGCCGCCCAATGGCCAAAGAGCTTCATAGTTGCCTGAATGTACACAGCGATGATATCCGGCGCGAGATTGGACATTTCTGGCCTGAGTAGGTAGGACAAGAGCTTTTGCGGTTCCGCTAATTCACTGGGATGGTGGATCACCACAATAGACCACCGATGTGAGAGAGGAGAGAACACAGACGTCATTCGTAACACACCTAGAGTATTCACCGCATATCCAAGCTGCAGCCCATAGAACCTCAGAGCAGCTCCCCGCATCTTGAGCATTCTGCACCATAGCATCATCGCTAAGCAGTGTGTACATTAATTTCACTGCATACCGCCGAGCAGACCTGACTCTGCCAACTATATCAACTAGCTGATCTCGGATGGCCTTTCCAATGTCGACATTGGCAACGTGGGCGAGATCAACGAGAACGGATAGATACCATTCAAAGTTAGTAACGTTCTCATACACTGATTGAGAGCACATGGTTAGTATTCTTTCAGAAAGAACAAGGCGGTAGGCCGGCGATTGCGTTGGTGGGATGTAAGGCTTCGCGCTGCCCGGTGACGATGGGACGGTAAGCTGCGCTAGGGACTGCGCAGCAGTGGGTGCAGTTGAGGCCGACGTGTCTTGGGCAAGATGGGAGAGTATTTGCTGCACGAGGGATTGTAGATTGTTGGGGTTCACCTGTTAAGCCAATTAGTTAAGCACTAGTCAGATGTTGTTGAAGTCTCAGCCCACCATCGCCGAAACCAAATCAAGGGCACGCATTCGTATGCTGACATCTTGGTCGTTCACACTGGCTAGGATAGTATCTTGATATTCAGCCACGAGATGAGGGTGCGATGGAACGATTTTGGCCAAAGCCATCAGGGCAATATATTTGACTACATTGATCTATGAGATGACTTCGGCGTGAACGGTAAACAATCAATGACGAACGATTCTGATCGGGATCCTGTATGAACGCAGCTAACTTTGAGACGCACAATCTTGCCAAACTGCTTCCCGAAGCTCCTTGAAGCATTCCTCCTATGATACAGGTGTGGACGCATTCATATAGTAGAGATATTGCGGGAGTCGTTGATATGAGCTCTGTAATGGGTGGTTGAAGCTTTTTGACGAGGCGCGACTCATGGGGAGATAATGAGCCAAACTATATTACACATTCAGAGTTCAGATACGTTCAGTTGACCGCAAGAAACTTGCCAGCTTAATAATTTTGATGAGCATCCAGTTGTTGGGTGATGTCGTCATTAGAAGGAAGAGCTGAGGCGCCAGATCAAGGTAACCCGATGGATTGCGGCGCGCTAGTTCGCATATGACGTTCACTGTTGCGGCGACGACACCTTCGTAGGACTTTAGAACAGAATCGGGGCTACGCAAAGGACTATCAGACGCACCGGGATCAGGGTCCTCCAACTTCTCCTTCAACCGACCGATAGCCCGCTCCGTGATATCAGGATAGGCCATGAGAACCTTGTAAAGGACGAGCACTGCGCGTTTGCGTATATGCGCACGAGAATGTGTGAGCATTGTGATCAGCTCATGAGAGAGGTCGCGACCCAAGTCCGAGGTAATTATGTGCGAAATGCCGTTCAAAGTTACCGCAACATCTGCCGGAGTTGACGTCAAATCCTGGATGCAATGCCTCAAAGGAAAGCTCAAACTTGAGCGCTGGAGATTGAGCGCACCTTCTTCAACAGATTCGTAGTCAACATTAACACGTCCGTGTCTTGGTTGAATGACTGAGTAGCAGCCAGGTATCCAACGACTTTGAGGTGGTACTTCGGCGAAGACATCACCTCCACTACGTGGAATGAAGCCCAGCTCATGTCGTAGCCGAGCATGTCGAGCTGATCTCACAACGTTAGGACACGGCTCACTGTTCACTGCGGACCCGCCGACTCACATATGTCAACTTAAGCACAGCACCAGCTTTAAGCTCCATATCATCGCTCTTCACCTCCGTCCGTATCTCGTCAACGGCCTTGGCGATAAACTTGGACTCATCCCGCTTGTTGGATCGCAGGCCGCGAATCAAGTCCTGAAGAGTGCGCTCCCACATGATACAGAGAGTTCAGGTCGATAACGCAGCCCACAGATGAAGCGCTATGATGGGATTTCAAATTGATACTCGTCGGCCACTGCCTGGCTCTCGAAACTGGGAAGGGGTGCTCGTCGGGTAAGATGAGGCATTTACACGCGACGGGCGCTTCGCACCATCCTTCAGCTTCGTGCGAACGCCCCTGATCAATGGGAACGTCCCCTAATCTCAGCAGCGTGTTGGTCGTTCACGATGCAAGAGATAACCATGTATACACGTATATTAACCCCCCCAAGTAATGACCCGTAAATCAGCGCTAAATTCCAGATAAAAGATAAACAAAGCTGGTAGGGATATATGAT
The DNA here is from genome assembly GCA_017312325.1 of Pleurotus citrinopileatus. NCBI lineage: Eukaryota > Fungi > Basidiomycota > Agaricomycetes > Agaricales > Pleurotaceae > Pleurotus > Pleurotus citrinopileatus. Next base: position 756,290 of record BHFW01000018.1, on the reverse strand, counting down.
AGTCTCAGGCGACTGAAGCTAAGAAGTCATATTGCTCATTGATGGCGCCCCCGGTAAGCCCATCAAAGTGCATGTCAAATCCCTGGATCACAATTAGCAATCCAAATATCAAGCCAGACAATGATTTCACCTCAGTGAATATGCCATATGTGCCCTTGAACTGTAGACCAAGGCGTGGGCCCTTAACCTCAATTGTTCTGGGAGATCCTGGTGAGTGCGCGTAAGGACGAGTATGAAGAAGCACCTACTGGAGGATCGACTGATCCGGATCCTCGTCAATGAAGATCGTACGACTTGGGTCAATCTTGGAGGGATGTTAACAAGGGCAAAATGATCAAACGAAGAGAGAAAAGAGGCGTACTTCAGGGTATGTCGCCAAAATATGCTGCCAGCCTTTTTTAATCTTCTCTACTGCCACCAGAGGTTCCTCATGACACCGTGTAGGTGCATCTACCGCCTCGAGTTGAGTTGATATGTTTACAAAGAGGAATTAATACAGTACCCGGACGATCCATTGGAGGTTTGTAGCTGATTAGGACGCAGAAGAATCCTTGCGCAGCGAACACTACAAGAAATGTGTCTCAGCGAAGCCGAAGGGCGGGACAGTATGGGCTTACCATTGGGGTTGGAAAGTTTGAACCATTGATTATCCCATGCACCAGGGGGACCTAACGCACGTTAGTATTTTCATGCCAAGTGGATTGAAGTGATGAATGATACCTGGATGATGAATCAGGATAGCAGGATACCGATTGCCGTCATCTTTGTCCCATCCTTTCGGCTTGACCAACCATCCGTGCGCATCTTTCTGCTCCGGAATAGTGAAAGTTACTCCCTCGTCCAGTTTCTTGCGCTGTACGATACCACCATTGACATGAGTAACTTGTTCTACAACCTTCGCACCGTGTGGGTCTCGGATGAGAAGCACTTCATTCGGAGAAGCGTAGGAGAAATGAGTTGCTAGGAGGTTTCCGTCGGGGAGAGCTTGGACACCAGATAGCGAGGGCTTGGTGAGTAATACATTGAGTGGACTGTTGGCGTGGACGGCATTTAATGCAGATGGTATTGGGGGAATATCAAGGGCGTAAATGGAGACAAGTACGTCGTTCCCTCCTGTGATATACAGAACGTCATCAGAGTTTGAGAACTGGCAAGATAAAGTAAGCAAAGGATCGTGCTGTGCTTAGTGGAAGTAACTGACCGTCAACGATGTTGGAAAGAAATCCAATTGATCCACGGGAGTGAATTCAATTGCCAAGTCGATATCGTATATGACAAGCTTGATTCTGCAGCGACACGAATAGCATGAGTTGAGCACAGGTATCGATACTAACGCAAATTCCATACCCCCCATCCTTATTGGTTTCGAACCAAGCGGCTTTGCTACCCGCGTGGTTAAGAGATAAACTGAAGACAACTCTGCCCGAGGCGATCCGTTGATGCATTATTGCACCATCAAGCCTACTAATGTAAAGCTGCAAGATTCGTAGGGTTGGCGAGGTCCGAGGTAATTGGGTCTGGAAGGACTTACGTCTTGGGTGAAGCCACAGGTACATACCTTATCACGGCTGTAGTTAGGAGGTTGCTCGGAGCCACTCTTGTACAAAATGTTGGTCGCTGAAACATCATAAGCTTGCTGCCGATACCAGGGTTCATATGAGAAATCAGGGAATTCCTAGCTCAGGCATAATTGGCAATACTCGATCATAAAGAAGGAGGACACTTACTTCATGAGTAGTGAGCCTCGTAAAATTCGATCCAAGAACCCACTTCTGACCATCGGTTTTGGCTAGACTCACAGAGAGTAAGACAGGTCGCACTGAACTGTAATGGAATGAGCATCAGTATGACATCAAAAGAAGGCAATCACTCCTCTGCTTCGCGGTTAAACATGGCTTCATAGCCTGAGGGTGGGGTGTCGCCAAGGAAGATAGCTTCTTCTGGCCGACTCTCAAATCTGCCATCTGACCGCACTTGATCAAAAAAGACAAGTTGCCCTGCTTCAGGAATGTATCGAAAATCCGAAGGACCTGTCGTGGGGAATGTGCCAATGAAGGAAGACCTGAGGAGACTGATAGAGCTTGTAGGAGCAGCCTCGTATGCTAGCTCGCGAACGACCAAGTCGAGTCGCTCGCCAGGGCAACCTTCGGTCTCGATATGAGTAAGGTGCGTGAGGGTCCGAGAGTCCAACCAGAATACATGGTCCCTTTCGTCGATCGCAAATGAGAGCGTTGGCGCAGAGGCATTGAGAGAAGAGACCAAGATAGAATGCCGGGTTCTAGATAAAGTAACTCGCGTCAGACTATGTCGCGAGAAGGTAAATTCCACGCACTCCGCATTGGAGGGATCATATGTTCGAATAGGAAGCATGAAGAGATCTCCTGCGCTGTTTGCTGACGCGACACCGGGTTTGCTCATCTGGACGAGGTCCAATGGTAGAAAGACATCTTCCCCAATAGTAAAGTTGAATTTCGGTTTAGAAGTACGGCTAGGCCAAAATGGTATTTGGCTGGCCAAAGAGGCCAGGCTGAAAGGAAACTGCATTGTATGGTGAAGAGAGCAAACCGAGACGCAGTCGGCCGTTTTCAATGAAATCGAGTCAGAGTGCCTGGCCCTGTCGGAATTTCGCAGATGACTCTAAAGGGCTTTTGGGAATTACAGGCAGTTCTTGCGTGCAGATTCGCATAAATTTCTCATTACTGTTGTTACTTACAGGTTGAAGAAACCAACAATTGAACGGGAGAGGGTCTGGCGAGCAACACAAGCGGGAGTGGCCCATTTCATGTTTACATAGGGGCAGATGCGCCAGGGGACACCGGGGGCATCCAACTTGCATCTACTATCCTTGGCCATTTGAGTATCCAGCAGCACTTTTTCTCCCTGAAACATATGTTTTCCAATTTGGCCCGACTTCCGAGTTTTGTATTCGTGTTTCACACTCGCTTTACCTCTCGCAACCAGGTCGGAGAGCGCCCGCACTCAACCTGGAAGCGAGATTGTCGCATGTACATCGTCCATCAATGCTGTTGACGATGGCGCGCCCTTCGCGTGATAGCCCCAATCAAGTTGTGTTTCGATGAACCTCGCTATGGTTACCCATTAGAGGGATTCGTCCCATAAGTAGGGCCCGTCTTTTCATATCTCCTCTTGCCTCTGAATTGATATCTGATACCCTCTCTAATGTCGCTGTAAAGCTAGCCAGCCTCGCTTCACAATGGCCAGTATAAGTACCCCGGACCTTCTTCTTTGGTCACCCTCATATCCGTCCAGTTCATCTTCAGGCTCATTCGAAGCTATATCATCTAGTACGCCATTGGTTTTATCAGGCAAGTACTGCGAGCAGTACGACGCTTTAGCCGCTCCTAAAGAGTCCTACGGCTTCGCGTTCCCCCCGGCCAAGCTTGCGAGCGACAATGCGTCCGCCGTCCAACCTTCCCTGGTCTTCATTTCCTCAGATACATTCGCATGTCCTTCCTCAAGCGTATACTCTTCCCTGGGTCGCATCCCATCTGTAATATATCCTGCTCGACCGGTGCATAGAAGCTCATCCGGCCTTACTCTACTGGGGGGTCGCCTTCCACCTTGGATTAGGAAGCGAAACAAATCACTTCCTCCCTCTACGTCGCCGACATGTGGTCCGGTCGGTCTATCATCAAACGAAGCCCGAAATCACACGAAGCCTGCGTTTACTTCGTCAAACAGATCAGTCTCATTCAAAATACCGGCAAACTACAAGAAGGTTCAACAATAATTACTGCTATGTAGTTCATCTTGATTTACGGACTCATCTGCTTCAGGTTGATCAGGGAAGATTCAATTTCGTGCCATCCCCACACCCACAGTTTCGGAAACGCACCATCAGCACAGCTACGCTCGCATCCCTCGCATGGACGGGCCATTCGTCAGCTTCGGCTTCTCCATCCCTTCATCCCAACTCAAGTAACGCCACGTCTTTCCTGCTTCCCTTAGCAAGTAGTCCATCCAACGAGTCGAATGAGAGGCTACCCTCCCTGTCTTCTGAACATCCCTCAAATGATCGAATGACAGCTCCTCGCAGGCCTTGTCATCGAAGACGATGGACGCTAGCCACGGCAATGGCTGATGCTAGAGTAACCGACGAGGTCCTGATTGAAGGCCTCGAGCAAATCAGGCTGGCAGAAGGGACATGGGAACGGAGGTTTGCCTACTCTCCCGTTTCACCTCAATCACCTCAGTCGACGGAAGACTCCGAAGCAAGTCCTGGCGAAGACGAATGTATTCGCGTGCGAATACCACATAAACTCCCCCTTCGTTCAACGTCTGACCCCTCCTCGGCTCAAACATGGCAACTCGCCCGTCGTGCGTTATTGATATGCAGGGAAATCATCCGTACTGAGCAACACTATCTTACGTCTCTCCGTATTCTTGCTGATGGAGCGACCAAATCTCCACCTCCACCAGTTATGCTTGCTCTATTGGAATCGCTCGTTCAAGCCAGCCAGACGTTGGTAACGAAGATGGAGCGAAATCCGAGCGCGCTTGGTGTCGCAGAGGCGTTTGTCTCATGCGAAGTCCTCATTGAAGGTGCTTTCGTCAGCTGGTGTGCGAATGTAGGCGAGTTCTTTGCACCCTTGGCGGAAGGACGAGTGCGAATGTATCCAAAGTCCATTAGTCAAGCGAACTTAGCCGGACCTTTGAAACGGAAGTTCAGCGCTTGGAAGAGAAGCAAGGCCACTGGATCTATGATCAATCACGACATGATGCAACGTAGGACGAAATTCAGTGTTAGAGATCTCGCCATCCTGCCAACGCAACGTGTCTCAAGATATGTATTACTCTACAAAGGCAAGTCAGGGGCATGCTTGCCGGAATCTCACTCATGCTGTTCTTTCCCGCTTAGATTTATTGCGATATACCCCTCATACGTCTCCTTCTTACAAATGGGCCCGAGAATCTGTTGACTCTGCAACCAAGATCGCAGAAAGATGCAATGCTGCGCAAAACCATAGAATGTTTCTTCGAGCACCCTGAGAAGCCCCTATAGCACAGGAGCTCCCTTAACAAAGAAAACATACATCTGCTTACGGATCTATCTTCACTACCACCTTCTCCCCACTGACTTTGTTATGCCTAAGTAAATCCAGACCCTTGCCTATCCTGTCCTTTAAGGATCCCTGGTCGATGAGAAGCACTTTACTGGGAGCGACGAGTTTCATCTCGAGGAGTTGTGGTAGTATTTTCGGCATTAAATTATCTTTCAGAAATTCATCCTAGATAAAGTGTAGCAACGACAATTAGCAAATTCCCCATCTCCTCAGAATATGAATACATACCTGCTCGTACAGAAATGTCCTGACGAAAGCAATTTTCGTACCCTGGGGAACTACGTTCCACTCATCGGGTAACTCGAACACCATCCTCGAACCAGGAGCACCTCGTACAGATGCGCCCTCTTTAATAGGCAACAGGAGTGCTAATGCTCCAGAGGGGCTGATAACCTTGGAGATTATCTCGATAGTTCCCTGAGACGTGATAGAATCGATCGCGTATTGGACTTTACCGTCCCCTCCCGCCGCCTTGGCGATATCGTCCACCAGAGTGGAACTTTTATAGTCAAAGACGTTCGTAGCACCAAGGGAACGGAGGTAGTCATGATGCTTGCTTGAGGCGGTAGCGATGATGTTTTTATAGCCCGCAGCGTGCAGGAGTTGGACAGTGTATTGACCCGAGATGGCGCCAGCGCCATAAACTAATATGGGCGCAGACGCAGATGGCGGGGGCTCAGTCGCTGGGAAATTGGGTAGGGGAAAGCCAAGTTGATTGAATAGAGTGTAGAAGGCAGTCACGAAGTTATCTGGAATAGTTGCCGCTTCGGCAAGGGGAAGGGCGTGAGGAATCTACGAAGTTTATATTAATAAGTTCAGAAGGGAACAACACAAGTCACAAACCTTTGCAACAGCACCTCTTGGCTGGATGCTATACTCTTGTAGAGCCTTTGATCGAGAACCATGGAAAGTGAAGGCTGTAACTCTATCTCCAGCTTTGAGGTCTGTGACTCCTGATCCGACATCGACGACGATACCAGAGGCACTGAACCCAAGGACTAGAGGATGGGTTTCAACCATATATCCAAGATCCGTTTGGTACGTATCGAATGCAATCATTGCACCGTACGCATGCTTGAGAAGGAGTTCCCCCGGGCCAGGGTGTTCTGTAGGAACCTGGATTTCGTCGAAGGAGCCGATTGATGTGGTTGCTACTGCTCGGTGAGTGGCCATGGCTGATTAGAATGCTTCTGCCCTGGCTTGAGCAAGACGAGGTTCATTTATAAGGCATGGGTCAACTCTATCTTTTTAGAAGTGATCAGTCAGCAATACGCAATACGATGAAACAGCCTCCAAGACAATTGATGACATATCTCATGATCGAGCTGAGTAATTCAACCGCTTGAGAGTTCACGGTAGATTTTAGATTAAGCGGAGGGGCGGTATATCCTAAATTTGGAAAGTATGATCGGCGGGATGCTGGATCCCGCCGTTTTCTATTTCGGGCCATTGTACCTGACCACGACATTCACTGTTGAAGGTCGGTTGAAGGCTGCGGGTTGGCGAGATTTCGGCGGCCGGAATACACAATTTTCCTTGATCTTTGATATGAGGTAGCATCCTGCCAGCCTTTCCCCCTCCGTGAGCTTTTGATTTGGATCTCATGGGAGAACCTTCGCTATGCCGAACTGGCTGTCTTGTGACTAGTTGCCACTTCAGGCATATTCCCATCGTCCTGAACTTCATGCATGTCATTTTAATGTGTGCATGAGCCTGGAGGCTGATGAGCTTGAGATGACCGTTGGCGTACATATCAATCTACATGATCACTGGATTTTGCAAAGCCAACGCAGAATACTGGGGGATACAGTACGCAGTGCTAACAAGTTCAAGACTTACGCGACACGGCCCGAAATGGTAAGCGGGGATTGTGCTGTCGAGTGAAGATATAAATTCCCAACATTTCACACATTCGGACTATTGGTCCCCATGGTTTCCGTCCCCCGAGTTGACTTTGACCTTCCTACTACCCTCAATGGAGCCACTCACGAACCTCCTGCAAACCCTGTTGCCTCAGACGATGGCCACTCAGCGAAACCCGGCCACAAGTACGCGCTGGGGGACTTCTGTATAGATGAACCGCGTCCTATGAAAGTGGTCGTAATAGGAGCTGGATACAGTGGCATTATCGCTGGTATCAGGTAATGTCGGCTGCTAGAATGTTGGTTCTGGTCTGACTTCCATTGCTCCAGATTTTCCCAGAAGGTTCAGAACATTGACTTGACTATATACGACGCGAATGCGGGGATTGGGGGAACGTGGTTCGTCAACAAGTACCCTGTAAGTGTTCATCACATCTACAGCTCTGGGGGTTCTGTGGGCTGACCCCACCTACCGGCAGGGACTGACTTGCGACATTCCGTCACACTGCGTACGTACGCATGGTGACTATCCTGAACCCACCAAATACTGAATGAGCCATAGTACCAGCTGACCTTTGAAGAGAATGTATGAGTAGCCGTACAATCTCCCGACTTAACCATGGGGCTGATCACCTTTTATCAGATAAATTGGTCGTCATTCTATTCACCTGGTCATGAGATATTAGCGTACCTCCAAGGCGTTGTTGACAAATACAAGTTGATGAAATTCATCAAGCTCCAACATCGCTTGGTCCATGCTAGATGGGACGATGCAGCTGGGAAATGGCGCCTGCGTATTCGTCGAGCCACGGCCGCGACCAGCTCAACCTCCTTCAGGAAGGCTCCCCCGAATGAACCTGCTACAGAGGGCGTTCCCACGTTTGAAGAATTTGAAGACACGGCGGATGTCCTATTCACAGCGATCGGAGGCCTTACTCGCTGGTCGTGGCCTGACATTAAGGGACTTGAAGACTTCAAAGGAAAGATCATCCATAGTGCACAATGGGAGGATGGCGTGAAAGATTGGAAGACCAAGCGTGTAGGCGTGATTGGAGTCGTTCGTATCGTTGAACTTGCTGCAATGCTAATAGCTAAGTGACGACACTTATGTTGTAGGGCTCTTCTGCGATTCAAATAGTCCCAGCCTTGCAACCCAAGGTAGGACATCTGGTCAACTATGTCCGCGGGAAAACATGGCTTTCAGTTCCATTCTTGGATGATTTACAACAAGGAATGGCTAAGGGGGAGCATGTAACGAACTGTGAGTGATTGACCCACATTTTTATGCTGAAGGGACTTGCCTGAGTAGCTCATAGATAGGTACACAGAAGAGGACAAGGAATCGTTCAAAGATCCAGAAGTTTACAAGGCATTCCGAAGAAAGATGGAGTCTGATCTAAATGTGCGTCGTTTTCAGCTCGCTATGGCCGCGGTCTCTCACCACGAGTAGATAGCCCAAGAGGCCGTGATGGTAGGGACAGAGATGCAAGCGATGGGGCGGAAAATCTTTCAGGAGCAAATGATCAAGCGACTATCCAAGAAGCCTTGGATAGCCGACTACAGTACGTATTCCTCAATTGTCTATTGGTAGCCCTTTGATTGACCCCAAATAAGTCATTCCCGACTTCCCAGTTGGCTGTCGCAGGCTGACCCCAGGGGTGGGCTATCTGGAAGCACTGTGCGAAGATAATGTTTGCATACGTTCCTGGCATGCATCTGTGTAACTGCTAAAGGATACCTTTTCAGGTGGACTTCGTGCCGTCGCTGATTAAACGCGTAACACCCACCGGAATAGAAACGGCAGATGGGAACTACAAGGACTTGGATATTATTATATGTGCAACCGGTGCGATATCGTCCGCCTTGCGTGGTGTCGTTGCTCTAGCTTATCGCGTTTGGCTAGGGTTTGATACTTCGTTTAGCCCGGATTATCCGTTCATCGGAAAGAATGGCGTCGACCTTCGGGAGAAGTATACCCCGCACCCCCGCACGTACATGTCCGTAACCGTGGATGGTTTCCCCAATTGGTTCCAAGGCTTCGGCCCTAATTCTGGCGTTGGCGCCGGGTCTCTGCTTATCATTCTGGAGAAGCAAGTTGACTATGCAGTGGAAGCAACGTTGAAGATGCAAAGGGAGAGGATTAAAAGCATGGAGGTTAAGAAAGAAGCCGTCGACGATTTTGACGAATATTTGGAAGTAAGTTATCGTCGGCTTAGGCATTCGTGGCCTGATACTGACCTGCCCGCAGAGTTGGTTCCCAAAGGTATGTTATTTGAAAGCGTGATGTAGACCTCTTCACAGCGCCTATTGCAGACGGTATTCGGGCAGAAGTGTCGATCGTGGTATAAGGTAGGAAAGGAAGAAGGTCGCGTAGTCTCCTTGTGGCCTGGTAGGCATTCTACTAGGTTAGCATACATCACAACTCTAACAATGTTACCTGCAGGATCATGCCTGCATGCAGTGGAAGTTTTATCGCAACCTAGATGGGAAGACTACAACTTCGAACGGTTAGACAAAGACATCAAGAACCGATTCTACTTCTTCGGCTGCGGTCGCACGAAGAATGAGAAAATCCCTGGAGGCGATTGTGAGTCGCAACCGTCATATCCTGTTATCAGCCTCTCGTAACCTGTCCATGTTTTAGTGGCCACATACCTTGATCACACTGACTACCCCAAAGGTGATAAACTCCACCCCACCTGCAACCCCCAACTCACCCAGTCTTGCCTCCTAGTCCCTGAATAAATGGCTAGTAAACTTGTTGCGCGTGGTATGATGGGGTATAATTTAGTTTCCGAGTCAGACTTTCCAGTATGTATGAGTAGATTGAGATATAGGATGTCAGGGTTATTATTGGATGATTTGCCCAACAGATATATGCATACCACTTCTGCGAAGGCATTCTAAATGTTTCGATTCAATTATGTCCAGGAGAAAAATGCTTCCGTTCAAAAATACAAAGCAAGTCCATCCAGAGGTAATGAAGGAAAGAGGCACAGAAGCGTCGCGGGAGAACCTGTCAAAACATGCCCTCCCTTGGGGGTATAGCTACGGGGGCCGGCCGATGCATTGCAGAGCTACCGGGCCTGTTGCTCGACCTAGGAGGAGGGGCGGGGCTGCCCCGCAATGCCCTTGGAGGTCGTTCCCGGGCTACCGCAGTGACATTGGCGCCTGGTGGTGGCGAACGCGTGCGACGGGGGGAGGGTGCTATCATTGGTACAGGTGGCGGGTCGGACGAAACAACGGAGGGTGGATTAGGCGTACGAGTTCGAGTGGGTGTAGGTGGTCGCGAGGAGGAGTTAGGTAAAGTTGCAGAGGCAGGGTATATAGTACTTGGGAGGTCCGAAGCGGAGTAGTTTGATATAACGGAGGCGGAAACAGGCTGTACAGGGGGAGCAGGAGAAGGAGAACCTCTCCGGCGTAAGGGGAGAGAAGGTAGTTTGGATGGTGCACCTAACGTAGAAGCGGATGCAGCAGACGATGAGCCAGGGCTAAGGAACGCCGATAAGACGGATGAGTCGACGTCATGCTGGGGTATCTGAATCGAGTGAGCGCGGAAGGAGAAAGGTTTTGACATCCTTGATTCTACTTTGGAGGGCGGATCTTTGGCGAGGAGTTGGTCCAGTAGAAACCTGAAGTCCAGCCCGCATTCTTGAAGTAGCTGTGAAGAAGGTCACACCAGGATCACGTATAAGGGAAAACCAGAGGAGTCACCTTCTTGCCTTGCGCGTAAGTGACCCGAAGAGCCTCTTCCACTACTTCTTGCCCGACGTCCGATCCATAGACCTGTGTCCTAAACATCTCAGCGTAGGTCTCAATTTGCTTCTTTGTCCATTCTACAAAGGCTAGTTTTCGGTAAACACGGCAAACTCGGAGAGAAAGTAAGAGGAAAGGCTCACAGCTTGCCACTTCATTTTCTTTGAAACTAGCTAGGAACCAATCTGCGGTATGCTTTATCGTGGTGAACCAAACCATGCACATTTCCATGACGTAGGTGACTATATCGCCGCTGAAGGCAATCTTGCGCACCAACGCCTTCATTAAGCATTCCCTCATCTCTAAAAACGTACGCCGAGCGGACGAGCCGGCGTCTAATCGGATGAGAAGGGATATAAGATGAACAACAGTAGTTTTCCTGTTGCTGGGGAGAGACAGAGCAGATAGAAGTGACGTGGTAAGGAGTGTTGTCAAAGGAGGGAGCTTGCTGGATAACGCCTGGATCGTGGAGGCTTTCGACTTGCCTTTCCGTGTAGACATCTAAGTCAAAGATCTTTTCTGATATGGATATATAACATACCTTCCTCGACGAGCCCAGTAGCTTTGTCCCACTCCTTCAAAGCGATAGCCACCGTCAAATCGTCTGACCATTCGCTGACCCAACGAGCGTCTCGGTCAGCCTTATCCTTCGCAGTTGAAATCCCTTCCCCGGCCTTCTCTGCAAGTTCAGCCATCCAGTCAGGCATAGGAGGAGTCTTTTCGCTCCCACCCAAGCCCATCATCATGGTCTTACGCCGTTCATGCTCGCCTTCGCGTTCTTTCCGTTTCTTCGCAGCAAGTTCCTCCGCGACTTGTCGGAATTGCGTAAGGAGCGATTTCTTATCTGAAGCTGATTGGTTTCTATATACATGTGTTTCCTTGCCATGCCGTATTTTGAATACGTTTGTCATGCCTAGTTCGTATAAATGAGTAAACGAGGAGGTGGACACAGAAGAACATACTGGGAGAGTCTTTGGTGTCCAACACAAGCATTTCGTTTATTGGCCAGCATCGATCTGCAACTAACTTGCCATCAATGCCACCAGCATTCGTATTCCCACCACCAGTGCCATTTCGACGCCGGCGTCGTGCAACGAGTACCAGATCGTCTAAAATCACAAACTTCACCTTGCCAATGGGCTTATACGTAGCAGCGTTCAAAGCAAGCACGTCCTCCATTTCACCGATAACATGTCTCCCCGGGACATTTGGAGCAAATTTGGAGGAGCCTTCGACCTGTGCGTGTAATGCCTGCATTTGATTGAAGTACATAATCCGAAGGTCGGCCATGGAAGATCGACGGAAGGTAGATATAGCAGTGGAAGAGGAAGAAGGGTCTGGGACGTGGAGCATGGCTGGCATGGACTTGTATTCCGAAAGTGACTCCTTGAGTTCGATGAGCTCGTTTTCAAGAGTCGAGATTTCTTTGGAAATAAGGACGAATTCGGCGTAACTGCAATAAGCGCGTCAGCATCCGCAGAATGGCGCGTAAAATGGCATACTTCTTGAATACATTTCGTTGAAGGTCGGATGCTACCCCATCCTTTGCGCCTCGCAAAGATGATTGCAATGACTTCAATTCGGCTTCGGTGGAATTGGCAAGTTTTGCCTTTAGATCTAGTCAAACAGCATTAGAGACGTCATCAGGGCATACATGTTGGTCGACGCACATGCATCTGGGTCAAAGTCATCACTGTCTAGCATGCGCTCGAGGTCGCCGGCCCCCCGCGTTTCACTAATACTTCGATCAACGACCAACTCTTCTTGATCCCCTTCTGCATCAGCAGCGCGACGTCTTTCGGCGACAGCGCCAATACCAGCGGGTAACGAAGGGACTGCTGGGACTGCTAATTCGGTAGGACCTGAGATGTCCGCATATCGCGTCGACATGCGCTTCTTGATCCTATCGTCCACCCTCGACTTGCGCGTAGAGCCATTGGATTTGGCTAGTTTGCCCGAAGATGTAGGGGCTCGTTGTGGTTGACGGGGAGCTTGAGAGCGCCTTGACCGAAGGGACTGCATAGCGCGTTGAGAGTAGTAGCAGAAGTGGATGGTTACTGTATCATCAGATCCCTCACAATGACTGTGGGAATATTATTTCTCACACTCAGAATAGTCGGAGTAATGACCGTTAATTCAAAAGAACCGCTAGAAGGGACATAAATAATTGTGCGACTGTGTATACGCATACTTTCTGTGCCCGGATGAATTGCGTGAAGACTTTTGAGACTTTTGAGCCAGTGCTACGTACTGACGCTTGTCCAGGGGCCTTCCCCTAAGACTTAGGCGCACGTGTGTACCGGCTTTGGGGCCAAGACCTTTACTGAGGACACTGCTTCATTTCGTCTTCTTCTGGCCCGACGCCGACAGTCCTCAAACCCTTCGCTGTTCACACAGTGAGTTCACAGGGCTTTTGCTATGCACTGTACAACTTTTGACTATTTCGCCCAGGACGAAGCATTAGTGTACTCGGAGAAATTGTTACTGCTTTGGGCACTGCTCAGATCTGACGTGAGTTGACATAAGACCTCATAAGACTGGCTGCGTGAGCCGACAAGGGACCGCCCCGAACACTTCCTCTGCGACCATGTACGCGAATGAGGAACAATATTACCCACCCCAGCCTCCATACGCCCAACCTCGCCACTCATCGTCGAGGGAATTCGATCCGCGGTCGGGGTCGCCTTATAACTCAGTGCGTTCGCAGGCACAATCACGGCCGCCCATGCCACAAGATTTGTATGAGTCTAATGGGGCTTCGGGGGGATACGCGGGATCAGTAGGAAGTGGGCGAGGGAGGAGCGGTGGGCCTGTAGATGGCGGGATGCCTGTGGGTGCAGGAGGCTATGAGCCAGAACCGCAGTCCGATGGAGAGGAGGATCCAGACGATGACTTCTACAGTGGCAATGCTAATCAACCTGGTATCGACGTGGCATTCCCTGCTGCTCGCTCACCACACTCTCAGGCGGGTGGTGGGGCGTCGATGGCGACCCAGTCAATACGGGCGCCATCGCCCACACTCAGTGGACCCATCCTAGATCACTCTCATCTACGGCCTGGAAACAACGCCGCCTTACTATCACACCAACGGACACTCGAGCTCTACCGTGCCAATGCAAAGAAGACTCAGGATCCCGACATTCAGTTCGAGTTCGCTGTGTTCATGATTGACGCCTCGAAATCCATGCCAATTCCCGCTCCAACACCCGGGAACGCCCTCGAAGTAGAGAAGGCTTTAGACAAACGGGATGACCTTATCCGCGAGGCCACCTCATTGCTGAAGCGTCTCGCTGACCGAGGCCACCCTGCATCACAGTACTTCCTTGCTGACTGTTACGCTAACGGCATCGGAACGGTCAAGAATAAGCAGGATTTCGATCGGGCATATCCGTTGTTCGTCCTCGCAGCTAAGCACAACCACCCCGATGCCGCGTACCGTGCCGGGACGTGTTGTGAGAATGGCTGGGGCTGCAGAAGAGAATCAGCGAAAGCACTGACATTTTACCGCAAAGCTGCAGCATCGTTGCATCCTGGTGCCTTGTACCGGTTGGGAATTGCAGAACTAAATGGGGAGCTTGGACTATCAAAACGGCCAAAGGAGGGTGTGAAGTGGCTGAAGCGCAGTGCGGAACACGCCACAGCTGAATTCCCCCATGCCCTGCACGAACTGGCACTGTTACATGAGCGAGGTATCGATGATGTGGTCTTTGTCGACTATGAATACTCCGTGGAGTTGCTTGCACAAGCGGCAGAACTAGGCTATGCACCAAGCGCGTACCGCCTGGGCGAATGCTACGAATATGGCAAGATGGGATGCCCTCAAGACCCCGCTTTGTCCATCCATTACTATGTGCGTGTGCTCCTACATGTATCCCCTCGTTGAACTTAATTCCCACTCTTAGAATATCGCTGCTCAACAAAATCATCGAGATGCGTGTTTCGCCCTGACGGCGTGGTATCTCGTTGGCTCTCCAGGTGTCCTGCCTCAATCTGACACTGAAGCCTTCCTTTGGGCACGAAAAGCTGCTGAAGGTGGTCTGGGGAAAGCCATGTACGCTGTTGGCTATTTCTTGGAAGTTGGGATTGGTACACCTGGAAACATGCCAGAGTAAGTTCATACTTTTTCGTACGGCCGGTGTCTTCGTTGATAGATGCTCTATAGGGCTATCTCCTGGTATAAGCGGGCTGCCGAATCCGGTGATAAGCGTGCGGCGCAGCGTCTCAAAGCCTCACAGGACGTCCCAATGCACCATCCTGGTGGTCCTGGATCTGTACTGCACAGAAATGAGGGCGATGGGAATAGTTCATCGAAGGGCAAGGATGGCAAGGAATGCATCATCATGTAACTCCCTTCACTCCTTCCCCCCCTCCGATGCACCACCCTATTGCCATCGCGCACGGCCCCAGCCTTCAAGCTTGAAGGGTAGCTTGACTCGACGATGCCTAAGCAATCTACTTTATTCCGTGGACTCATCTATGAGGCAGCGACAGAACATTGACTCTTGATCTCTTGTACCATTTGGATCTATTTCCCTTACTCAGCCTTACGATGTGGTACATATACTTTCTCTCTCCCTTACTTTATAAACTGCTGTTAGACGAATACCTACTGGTCACTAATTGTATACCCGCATCTATTTATCGACTGCGGATGAGTGGTGTGAACCCCGGAGCACACTGAACTTGCGAGTGACTGGCGATCACGGAAGCGATGCATGTCGAAGCCAGCGAAGCCTCATTCTGGGTCCGATGCGTGGTATTCTTGGTGCAACATCATACCTGCTTCTCTCATTGCCCGCCCAACCGGACGAGGCCTATACAATTTCTCTGGCGGCGACGAAGTCACAGATGCTTTGTGAGCGTTCGTAAATCTGCTTGCTCATAGCCCGGTTTGCATCGGAAACAGCTACGTAGATAGATGTACATATAAATATGAGGCTTCCTTAGAAGTTGGCATCACTGGACCTCCTTCTCCTTCGATGTCTAAAGCTCACAAGGCAGTTGCGATCACGGCTCTAGGCTTGTTCGACGAGATTACCTTGCCCACCCAGACACCAGGGTCTGGGGAGGTCCTAGTCAAACATGCCTATGGCTCTATGCTCGTGTCAGATACATATCAGATGGACCTTGGTATGGGGGTCGACACCTTCCCGCTTGTAATGGGGTTCGGTGCAGCTGGTACGGTCGTCGAGGTCGGCTCTGATGTGCTTAACCTCAAAGTCGGCGATCGGGTCGCGGTTATCTCACTACATTCAAAGGCGTTGCAGGAGTTTAGTATACAGCCTTGGCATCTCTGTGCCCAAGTATGTTCGAATCTGACCTACAGACATTGGGCAACACTTATATTGTGGGATAGATACCGGATTCCTTGCCTTTGGACCAAGCCGCCGCGATTCCAGACAATTTCGCAACGTCATTCTACACGATATTCCATTACCTCCCACTACCATTACCGGACTTCCCCGTTGTCGAACCCCCACCTCAAGCCGACGCGCCTATTCTTGTTTATGGTGCCGGTTCAATTGTTGGGGTGTACGCGGTCCAGATTCTATACGCAGCTGGTTATAGGAATATCATTGCTACGGCTTCGCCAAAGCATCACGAATATCTTCGGTCACTGGGCGCTACGCATTTATTCGACTACCGAAGCACATCATTGACAGAAGATGTCGCGAAGGTGATCGGTGGAGACGGGAAGGTGTTATATGCAATTGACCCTATTGCGACGAAGGAAACTATCGCGGCGATAGCGGGGCTTATCAGTCCATCAGGTATTCTTGCGGCTTTGCTTCCGTTCAAAGAAGGAACGTCCGTGGCATCTGTCTCGAGCTTCTTCATCAAGATGCCTGACGAATGGAATGTCCTTCCTGAAGGCGCAAAATATGTCGAAGTTTCTGCGATGCAGTTCGAAAAGGTAAGTTCCACATCGCTTTCTATCGTACCTCCCTAACGATGACCTATTCTACTATCAGAATAGTGCCTATATGAAAGAAAATCTGATGCCGAAGATACTTCCGAAGTTTATGGCACACGGACTGGTAAAACCAGCTAAATTGCTGCTACTAGATAAAGGCTCGCTGAAGGAGAGAGTGGGGAGAGGCTTGGATCTATTGAGGACCAACCAGGTTGCTGGGGAGAAGATAGTCGTGAAAATAGAATCTTGAATGTTAGGACAGGGGCTGACCCTATGTATGACCCTAAACAAAGCCTTTAGCCTTTATATCAAACAGCCGTACACACCAACGGATCTTGTACTCAACTCCGAGTATATTATCATGGCCTCTCTCGAAATCCTTTCACGACGCTCCCCGGACCCCCGATAAAGTGCCCAGAATGCGCATCAACAGCTCAAATATTAACCTGCTTGCTTCTAAGGCAGCTGCTGCTCATGCACCAGCCAAACATACCCATCGACTACTCCCAGCAGTCCTCACACGGGACTTACATTCTACCAGTGCTTCGCGGTGTAATAGGTCCATTGCTAGGCCTAAAGAACCTGCTCTAGCATCGTCGCTGGCAGTGCACTCCAGAGGCTTTGCAACAGAGATACGTGAATCCGGTACGCTGTTCACAGACGCCCGCGTTCTTTGCAAACCCTATGACGTCTTGTAGTAAAGTTTCGCGATCGTAAACCTCATTTCGATAAGATTCTTGTTGCGAATAGGTATGTCTTTGGTATGGGGCTGCAATTACACTGTTGACCGTGCTCACAGAGGAGAAATCGCGTGCCGAGTTATCCGCACGGCGAAGAAACTTGGGATTCGAACAGTTGCTGTGTACAGTGATGTGGACAAGGATGCGTTGCATGTAAGGGAAGCGGATGAGGCGTATTGCATAGGCCCCGCGCCGTCGGCAGAAAGCTATGTGAGTGACGCTCGGGGTTCCCTACTTAGCGGGTGCCAACTCTCGGGTAGCTTCGTATGGACAAGATTATTGAAGTCTGCCATAAAACTGGGGCGCAGGTGAGATTATATAAGGTCTCGTCTGCACCCTCTGAGCTTTCAAACTACTTAGGCGGTGCACCCCGGGTACGTCTGATGGTCTTAAGCTATAGGGCGTCAGCTAACCCATGCAAAGATATGGCTTTCTGAGTGAGAACGCTGTCTTTGCGGAGAGACTAGCGAAGGAAGGTATCACCTTCATCGGTCCCCCAGCCTCCGCCATCATCAGTATGGGCTCCAAGAGGTCAGTGGCTAATGGTTTTGGCTACCATATACGCGCTCTCATGAACCTTATACTAGTGAATCAAAGAACATCATGTCTGGTGGGTTCGACTCTGTCGTCTTGGCCTCCCATTGACATTCTCCAATGTCGTTAGCTGCTGGTGTTCCCTGCGTCCCGGGTTATCACGGCGACAACCAGGATCCACAGTTTCTTTATTCTCAGGCTAGAGACATCGGTTTCCCGGTCCTGATCAAGGCTATCCACGGTGGCGGTGGCAAGGGCATGCGAGCCGTCTTTGAAGATTCCGAGCAGGCTTTCAACGAAGCTCTGTCATCTGCGAAACGAGAGTCACTCAAGGGCTTCGGTAATGATGTCGTCTTGATAGAGAAGTATATCACACATCCGCGGCACGTCGAGGTACAGGTGTTTGCGGATGAACTTGGAGAGGTAGTAAGCTTGTGGGAACGAGACTGTTCAGTGCAACGGCGGAACCAGAAGATCATTGAAGAGGTCAGTTAACGTATGCAGCTGGACTGCAGTCAACCTTAGGCTGACTGCCTGTACGCAGGCACCTGCACCAGGTCTGTCATCAGAACTGAGAGAAGATCTAAGTGCGAAAGCAATCGCCGCTGCCAAAGCTGTCAACTATGTTGGCGCCGGTACGGTAGAGTTCATCTTCGACAATGATACCTCTAAGTTCTATTTCATGGAGATGTCAGTTAATCTCTTTGTCTACCCCACCTTATCTTATCTAGTTCCATGTGCAGGAACACACGATTGCAAGTCGAGCACCCCGTGACGGAGATGGTAACAGGTCTGGACCTCGTAGAGTGGCAGTTGGAGGTAACCCCTGTCGACCTAATTTTGTCTTTCCACAACTGATTTCACGCGTCAAGGTCGCCGCTGGCAACCCTCTACCCTTGACTCAATCCCAAATTTCTCTCGTAGGACACGCCTTCGAGGCTCGCATATATGCCGAGAACCCTAGAAATAGCTTCCTGCCAGACTCAGGTAATTTGCTTTACCTCTCGACGCCTAAGCCTACGCACACCTTTGCTCCACCCTTGCCTCTTGCTTCGCGCCCGACGGATGACGCGTTGGTCCCCATCTCAACGGCCTTAAGCTCATCAAGATTGGCTCCTTCAATTCGGTTAGAGCAAGGTTTCGAGCAAGGCGCTCAGATCGGCGTCTTCTATGACCCCATGATAGCCAAATTGGTGGTTCATGGGCAAGATCGGACAGAAGCATTGAGGGTGCTTCGCAAAGCACTGGATGACTACCATGTTGTTGGTGTGTCCACGAACATAGAGTTCTTGAGAACTCTCGCAGGCAACGAGGCGTTCATTGACGGACAGGTGGAAACTGGGTTCATTCCCGTAGGCTTCCCTGCTTCTTTGCGGAGGAAACGAGGCTTATCGTTGAGGTTTTAGAAACATACCGCACAACTGTTTCCGTCCATCTCAGAACCTTCGCATCACATTCTTGCACAGGGTGCCCTCTTCGTCGCCCTTCGTGACCATGCGGGTCACAGGACTTCTTATAACCATAGGCCTTCCCCGTGGAGCACCCTGGTATCCCGACGCTTTGGAGGAGACCACTTTGAGCGTACCATCACTTTGCAAACGGAGGACGCGTCGGAGAATCCACATCCAGCGACGATCCACGTCAAAGCCTCGCCGTACCCAGGTCGATATGACATTCTTGTACGGACCAAATCCACGGAGACTACATTTGATAACGTTTCGGCAGAGCTCGCCTCACCCACTATGCTTTCAACCGCCATCAACGGTGAAACACTAAAAACTACTATTGTTTCACAGCTCCCCCCACCCGATGCTCCGGCATCGTTATCACCGAGTACCATGGAGCGTCTGCACGTATTTAGCCACGGAAGGAAAACGACGCTAGTCATTCCGTCGCCTAAATGGCTTTTATCCCTGGGCAACGACGTCCTCAAGTCTGGAGCAAAGGGCGCGTTGAAAGCGCCGATGCCTAGTCTCGTGGTCGAGGTCAAGGTGGAAGTCGGGGATAAAGTGGCCAAGGGCCAAGCTGTTGTCGTGTTGGAAAGCATGAAGACAGAGACGGTTCTAAGGGCTAACATTGATGGTGTTGTCAAATCTGTCGGGTGCAAAAACGGGGAAATGGTCGCAGAAGGGAAGGAGCTGGTTGATATTGAGGAAGTCGATTCATAGATCTAACTATGTGAGCACGATACTTCTGTGATCATGGGTGCTGCTTCTCATTCTTTTGTAGCGTACATATTGGATGTGTAGCGTCGTGCTCGTTCCCAGCGATTATTGGGTTCCGATTATCATGACTGGCTAAGCCTGCTTGTCGTTTGATCAAGTGTGGTCGACAGGCTTCGATAGGGGCGCGTGATCCCTTGACCATTACGCTGGATGCAGCATAGCTTACAGCTCTCCGTTTCCGTGGCGCCTCACGGGCCCCCATGGGGCAAGGCTTACTCTGATCTATTAACCCCTCCGCCGTCCGACAAAAATGGAGGAAGGTTTGTACCTGAATAATCTATGAATCATAAATCTTAAGATCATTATAAGTACCACTGCTTGGTAAATGATCCTGGTGTTTCCATACATCCCTCCCTTTCACCCCTCACTATGTCGTTGACTGCGGACAGAGCACTCTTTGTTGAGCAATTCACCCTCGCTACTCAAGACGGCCTTCATACGCAGGCAAACAGATATAGAAGTCGCCATCGCACTGTACGAAAATCCTCAGGAGTTACGCTCTTGTTCGCCCATGCTTTAAGTTTTCGTGCGTACATCATCGTCCTCTGCGGTAGCGCGTTGGATTGAGTCATGACAAAGACAAGGAGCATTGGGAGCCAGTCATAACAGAGCTCTTCCGCGCAGATCTAGAGTCGGGCTATCCGGTCCTTACAGAAGCGTGGGCTGTCGATTTCCCAAACCATGGCCAGAGTGCCGCCTTGAACCAAGCGGAATTGCACCGCCGTTCACATTTCGTATGTGAGCGCAGCCCGTTTCCCTCTATGGGGTTATCAAACCTCGCTACTCACACAACCATCAACCTCCTACAGCTTGTGGGACAGCTGGCGATGTATTTTCGAATCTGCTGTGCTCGGGATTGATCGATCGCAACGATGAGATCATTTTCGTTGGGCATTCGGCTGGCGCGACTTCAGGGTAATTTATCTTTACGATAGATTGATATACGAGATGGTTGACGCTTTCGTCCCAGGGTGCTATCCACTTTGAATTATGGACCACACGAAATCCCTTACAGCTCCATGATACTGGTTGAGCCGATAATGTTCTCTCAGTGGTTATTAGAAACGAGTTCTCACGTCCAAAAATGGGTCGCGGGCATGGCTAGCGCGTGCAATTCCCGACGAGACTTATGGCCATCTATCGGCGCTGCCAAATCGTGGCTGATGCAGAGAGCTCCGTGGAATGCTTGGGACCCGAGAGTGCTAGACATATACGTCGTCAGTCTCCTGTTCTCTTCGGTTCCTCCTCGGTCTCATCTCGTGTTCAGCATTCTGGTGGCCTCACGCATATGCCGAACGGCGAAGGGGTCATATTAAGCCTGCCCAAAACCGCACAGAGTGCAAGCTTCTCCGATGTCCAAACACAACACGACGGATACGAACAGCTGAGGAAGATACCACGTTCCGGTATACCCGTGCATGCTATCTTTGGTTCACGGCCTAGCTACATGTAAGCCTTCGCTTGATTAATTGAATCTTCGCGTGAAATTTGCACTGACTTCGTTTTTTTCTTAGTCCAAGCGTCATTCGTGACGACATCACAGCTTTACTGGGGGAGTACACTTCCGGCTCCGTTTCGTATATGCCAAATGCTTCGCACGAAGTAAGTTTGCCTGTTATGCTCTGCTCTGGCAAGGTCATTCATCCTCCCAACCCATAGATTGTACAAGAGTACCCCGATCATCTTGCACGGCTCCTGTTGCACAAAATTAATCGGAACAGGATCCCAGCTGTGCAAAGTCGCTTATAATGTCCCTCGACGCAATAGTCTATGCTTACCATCCGTATAATTTGCTTAACTCATACAAGGTATTATGTACCTTTCAGATAGTTTCCTATTACAGTAGCTACGTACATACTATATTTCGACTCCTGGGGCATAATAGGGTATAATGTGGTATCTATTGCGCAGGCTCCCTCAGGACTTCTTTGTTCATTTATCCCTTAGGTATATACTCCCTCCTCCGATGAATTCGAGTATCCAGGATACGCTGAAAATGCATTCTCAAAGTCTATCTTTGCCAGCTCCGGGCAAGTTACACCCGGCGCCAAATTCTCCAACGTAGCAGCTAGAAGGCTCGCAAGACGACCTGATCCCATCGCCAGATCAGATTCTTGTTGCACCAGGAGCTGATACAAGAAGCATCCTGGAGTGACAGGCTCTAGGAGCGATGTACTGTTGTATGTACTACCGGTGAGGTTCCCTAAATTGACAGGAGTGAAGGATTTGGTCTTTCCAAGGTTCCCACCGACGGAGACCGACGGAGAGGAATTGAGGGTATTTCTTGACCGCATCGATGAGGTCGAGTATAAGGCGGGGAATGTGTAGTCATCGGGCCGGCGATGCCAATAGCTCGGAATTCGTTCGTGGCCATGTTCAACCTTGAAATCAGGGTACCTTGGATCATATACTAGTGAGAACTACTATGCGTCTCGCAGACGAACGCCACTCACTCTCCAGAGACGTCAAAGAAAGATTAACATCCCTCTGGAAAAGCGTCCATCAGGATAGTCCGGACCTCCAGAGTGATCTGCCATGTGTCGAAATTGTAGCACATAAGCTGCTGTCTGGACGAAAAGCCCGAGAAGGTGTTGTTGAAGCAGTACGGATTGTTGTCGATGCACTGCTGAAAGCGGGTAGTGCGGTAGTCTGCCAGGAGCGACAAGTGGTAATTTGATGTTTGCTCTGGTTCATTGAGTCGTAGGGCGTAAAGGGCTTTAAAAAGGTGTAGGAAGACTCGGTTGTTATTTTTGCTAATCAGGGGCCATCAGGGGAGTTCAAGTGAGTGTAGGAAGACGGGTACAAGTCGCATCGGGTAGGCGATATGTCACTTTCATATTTGTTATACGACCCAATAAGTCCTTTGAGCCTTCCAAGTGCGGGCAGATGAAGGTGTGGATCAGGCCCACCGATGGAGCATCTCGACCCATCACCATCGAACGACGCTCCGTAACTTGACTAGGGCTTGTTCAGCACGGGGCGGGGAGTGAAGACCAAGCGCAAGTCTTACCAGAGGTGTGGCGATATCCACGCCCATACCGAAAACAACATTTGTTGCTTCCACTAGCTGAAATACACTCGCGATGCCATTGTGGGGGATGTAACGACTGAAAGTTTACCATCGACTCTATCTCAGACTGTGCATACATACGAGGCACTGACTGGTTGGACAAGGCGTTCTAATTAAGCGGTTTGTTGAATCACACCGATAAAGCTTGAAAGTACATTAAACGTACCAATGCGGGGCATGCTCCTTGCTGGTCACTGGGACCCGGAGCAACCCATTCATGGGAACCTGTTGTATCGATTAGCTTCAGTGCGGCATCAAATACTCCGTGCATATGGTTCAAATGCCCCAAGGCAGCGGTGAAGACTCACGTAAGGATCAAGGCGGGAATAATGGTGAGGAGGAACATCGATGATGGAAAGAAATTTGAGACGACCTCTTGTCGCTACACTGACACCCCAATAAGACAGAGTCTTTTAACCTGTCATACTGTCAACTGACCTTTTCATTTCCGTAGTAGTACAATATTTCTAGAGAATTATGCAGCGGAATTATACTCTATTTTTTCAGAGAATCACGGGTTGATTGGGGCTACGTAGCAGAGTGCTTGCCGGACGATAGCCTAGTTACTGCCCCTGAGTCGAACATTGTCGGAAGAGCTTACAATTAATAGGGGCCGTTAGTGCGCCATAGGGATTTGAACCTTTGATCGCCTCGGTAGTTCAACTTCGCAAGACACGACGGATCTGACAAATGCCAGACCCACTACAACTAAGACTAGCTGAGTGGAACCGGGGGATCTCCCGAGGTTGTTTCCATGAGCATCCACTGATCTGTCAAGTTTAGCGAATGTGTGGAAATGTACTTACACATGGCCCCAAAGTCTTGCCAAGGCTGGAAATACAACAGCAGTGGCGCAAATCATCCTCCACGGTTGTGATGGTGGGCTAAAAAATTGTAGAGAGAAGGCATGCACAAAGAGCAGCTGTTCTAGATACTTGCAAAGAAATAGATCATAGTTACATGTGGGGATTGCGTGGTCAATGATAGTCATGGCTATCGCAATCGGTCGGGGATTTTTTGTCTGACGCCATCGTGAGCGGATTAGGGCTTCGACAACGTTGTAGGCAAATATATACAAGGCTGATAAGCGCCCGGTTTCGCCGAAGCGCTGACATAAGATGACAACGTAAGAAACGCCTTGCATCGTGAAATTTGCTCAAGTCGAAAGCTGGAATCCTTCGAATGCTATGTAGCACTGGGACCGAATGTCCGAATCCTTCTACTTCTCAGTGCTATTTATACTCACTGGCCACCGATGGTCTCGGATTGTTTCCTGGATGGAAGACACCAGTACGAGCTAGTGACAGGTATAATTTACCAACTCACTGAGAAGCTAGAACGCAAACGACTTCACATAATATTTCGGAGCGATACATACAAGGGGCTGCGGAATGTCAGCTTGGATTGCTCGGCCAGGCCAATTGCATACGTTGAAGGCCCGGCGTCAGGCCCCTTAAGATGGATTATTTCCTCTTTCTCTCGGTCCGAAATCTAGCCTTAGGTGAATTTGCTGACAAGGCGGAGCCCTTTCAAGGCGGATATGCGAGACTCCAAACATATATTATAACCCCTGCGTTGCTCGGACGATGGTTCCACAACGTTCACTACCCACTTACCGTACCAAATCCTTTTTAATTCGCTTAGCTCGCTATGTCGGGCATCGTCCCCCCACACCACCCAGAACATCCTGTACCTGGGACTGAGCATGAACACCTTCAACAAATACCCGAGGACCTCATCTCCGAAAGACTACCCCATTCCCCTCACGAACCACCCGCAGTGCATACAGAGCATCGAGGACATGGGCGACGACGAGGCTCCAGCGTCTCTCACGTGGATGTCGACTTCTTTGATCGCCAGGGGTTCAACCAACTTCAACGTACATTGACCGAAGCTTCGCGTCGAGACAAGAGTATCCATCAATCGGAGAATAACAAACGAATCTCGAACGATTCTGATGCCACCCTGGCATTGGGGGGCGAGGGACCGTTTGACTTGGAGAAGACCGCTAGAGCTCTCGTTCTCAAGTACGTCATTATACATTAAATATAGCACTCACTCCAACCCTACACCTTCCCTAGGCGCGAGGAAGCTCAGATCAAGACGCGACACCTAGGCGTCATGTTCAAGGATCTGCGCGTCGTCGGGATGGGCTCGGCGGCCTCTCATATCCCGACGCTTGGAAGTGTCCTGAATCCCCTTGGCCTGATGGAACACATACAAACCCTCCGCCACCCTCCCCTCAGAGACATCCTCTCCGGATTCGAGGGCGTCGTTCGTCCCGGGGAAATGCTACGTGAGTAATCTTCCACTTCTTCGATAATTTATCTAACACTTCTTCAGTCGTACTGGGCCGCCCTGGGTCTGGGTGTAGCACACTTCTGAAGACTCTAGCTAATCAACGCAAAGAGTATTACCGCGTTGACGGCGAGGTTCACTACGACTCCCTAACTCCGGATCAGGTTGCCCGTCACTACCGCGGCGACGTCCAATACTGCCCCGAAGACGATGTGCACTTCCCCACTCTCAGCGTCGAGCAAACTCTCTCATTCGCAGCCAAGACACGCACACCGCAAACTCGAATCGCAGCAACTCGTGATGAACACGTTGCTTTCATTACCCAGTTAACCACGACCATCCTTGGCCTTCGACACACCCTTAACACGTATGTCGGAGATGCTTCAATCCGCGGTGTAAGTGGTGGGGAGAAAAAGCGTGTTTCAATTGCGGAGGCCCTCGTTATGCGTAGCTGTGTAAACGCATGGGATAAGTGAGTCCCCGTAACACCTCTCTTTTATCCTTGTGGCTAATAATTCCTTGTAGCTCAACTCGCGGTCTCGACGCATCTACTGCGCTTGAATTCGGTCGTGCCCTTCGCATCACTACTGATATCGACAAACACACTACTATCGTGTCCATATACCAAGCCGGCGAGAACCTCTTCCAACTCTTTGACAAGGTCTGCGTTATCTATGAAGGTCGTATGGCATACTTCGGCCCCGCCGATAAAGCTAGACAATATTTCATTGATATGGGTTACGAGCCAGCCCATAGGCAAACCACTCCCGACTTCCTCGTCGCCGTCACTGATCCGAAAGGTCGTATCCCCATTGCTGGTAGAACCGGTCAGCCTCGCACCGCCGACGAGTTCGCACGTTACTTCCAGAATTCCCCCATGGCGAGGTTGAATCAGGAGGATGTTGAGTCTTATCGACAAGAGTATGTTGGGAATCCGAAACAATCGGAGCTGTACAAGGAGAGCGCTAGACAGGAGCGCGCGTCTACCGCTAGGAAGACAAGGTAATGTGCTCTCAATCCGCAACAAATATTGAAAATGCCAACTCCCACTCAGTCCTTATACGATATCTATCCCCATGCAAATTCGGGCAGTTGTTTTGAGACGATACCAAATTCTCATGGGCAACAAGACAGCTACTATAATGGGTCTGGTGTATGTATCGTCCTTCGCTCTAGTATCCCGCCAGTCTGATGGCCATGGCCCAGTTCTTTTATCTTCCAAGGTATAATTGTCGGCACGGTCTTCGTCGGCATCCCCGAGTCAACGGATGCCTACTTTTCTCGTGGTGGTGTTTTGTTCTTGTGCGTCATCCCTGTCTCCTTCGACAGTCGCTTATGAACTAAACACTAAACATTATCCTCAGTGCACTTTTGTTTTCGGCCTTGTCCAGTCTCGCTGAGCTTTCGTCTCTTTTCCACCAACGCCCTATTATCTTGCGGCACGAGAAAGCTGCTCTGTACCACCCATTTATCGAATCCGTCGCCCTTACGCTCGTTGATTTACCCATCCTTCTTTTCAATTCGGCGATCTTTAGTATTCTCCTCTACTTCATCGTCGGTCTTCAGACTTCTGCCGCCCAATTTTTGTGCGTAGCTCTCATGTTGAGGTTTCTTTCGCGGACTCTGCATCTAACTCATCCCACTAGCGTCTTTTATCTTTTCCTTGTGGTAATGGCATTTACTATGAAAGCCTGGTTCAGAGCGATCGCTGCTGCCTTCAAATCTGAAGCGACTGCTCATTCTGTTTCTGGTAAGTCGGTCGTACATTTTACCCCTGCGTGGCTAATTTCTCCGTAGGCATTATTCTTCTTGGTCTGGTTATCTACACGTGAGTCGGCTCTTCTTTCAACCCAGTTCGGTTCTCATTCCTTCCACTTTCAGTGGTTATACTATCCCGAAGTCATCCATGATTGGCGCGCTCAGATGGATCACGTACATCAACGTACGTTTCAATCACATTCTCTCAGATGTCTCGCTTTCGATGCTGATTTTGCTGTTAGCCCTTGCGTTATGGCTTTGAGAGCGTTCTATCGAATGAGTTCCGTTCCCTGAATGGTTCTTGTGCGAACCTGGTCCCTCAGGGTCCCGGGTACGAGAACATCACTATTGCGAATCAGGTCTGCGCGACAGTTGGCTCTGTCGCTGGACAAACTACGGTCGACGGAAACCGTTTCATTCAGCTTGCGTATGAATATTCTTACTCTAATACCTGGAGAGTAAGTTGTTTTTCCATTTCTATATATACATCCACTCATAGTTCCCTCAGAACCTCGGTATTATCCTTGGTTTCGGCATCGCCTTCTTCTTCGCACTTTTGGTCTTTTCAGAGTTCAACACGTCACTCTCGACGGACTCTGCTGTCGTGCAATACAAACGCGGTTCCAAGTCTGCCAAGGAAGCGGTCAAAGGTGATGACGAGGAGAAGAATGAGAAGTCACTTACCGGTCATGATACCTCGTCGCACGACGCCCAGACGAAGGAGGGCTTGGCCGAGGCAGCTAAGATGACGGATGTTTTCTCCTGGCAACACCTGAACTACACCGTTCCTGTTCAAGAAGGAACGAGACAGCTTCTCAACGATATTTCTGGCTTCGTCGCTCCGGGAAAGCTCACCGCCCTCATGGGTGAATCAGGCGCTGGAAAGGTATTCGTCCTCTTCAATATGCTGTAGCGTTGGCTAAAGACAACTTGCAGACCACATTACTCAACGTTCTTGCCCAACGAGTCTCTATGGGTGTGGTTACTGGCCATCGATATGTTAATGGACATGGGCTTCCTCCCGACTTCCAGTCACAAACAGGCTACTGTCAACAAATGGACACTCACGTTCCCACCGACACCGTCCGCGAAGCTCTCTTGTTCTCCGCCAAGCTTCGACAACCAGCGAATGTCCCTTTGTCCGAAAAGGAAGCCTAGTAAGCTACCACCATTTGGTCTCTATGACAGCGATGTTTATACATGAATAGTGTCGAGACTTGCTTGAAAATGTGTGGATTGGAGGCTGTTGCTGACGCTGCCGTCGGAACCTTGGGTGTTGAGCATCGGAAGCGCACCACTATCGCAGTGGAATTGGCTGCCAAGGTACTTTCTATGCTAGTTTGATGCAAACATATCTCTGACTTTCGTGTCACAGCCTCGGTTACTTCTCTTCTTGGATGAGCCGACCTCTGGTTTAGATTCACAGAGTGCGTGGGGTATCATGGCTTTCCTCCGTGAGTTGGCCGATAACGGTCAAGCTATTCTGTGCACGTTAGTCTTTCCCTCTTTCTCTCACATTACTGAAGCTCACGCCTTGTCTTTATAGTATTCATCAGGTATTTCCCACCTCCTTTTGACCCTGTCATTTAGGTACTGACATCATAACTTTTAGCCTTCCGCGGAACTCTTCCAGGTCTTCGATCGTCTTCTCTTACTCCGGAAAGGCGGTCAAACTGTTTACTTTGGTGATATTGGCCATCGTTCAACAACGATGATTGAGTACTTTGAGCGCAACGGTTCTCGGACGTGTAGCCATGATGAGAATCCGTACGTCACCATCTCATTCGCTGCATTCGTGTCTCACAGCAGACGTAGTGCCGAGTTTATCCTCGATGTAATTGGCGCTGGTGCCACGGCTACGACCGATAAGGATTGGTATTCTATTTGGCAGAACTCTCCCGAGGCACATAATGTCCAGGCAGCCATCGAAGAAATTCACGCCGAAGGACGACGTAAGGGTGCCGTTGAGGCTACCTTCAGCGGCGAATTCTCAACCTCCTGGACGTATCAGCTAGGAAACCTTTTCCAACGTGATTTCCGAAACCATTGGCGCAGCCCGACTTACCTACTCGCCAAAATCATCCTCAACGTCTCGGCGGGTCTTTTCATTGGAGTATGTTTCCCTATTTTCCCTCCCCTCCTGAGACTCAGCGTGTTCCCCTAGTTTACGTTCTTTAAAGCCAAGGATACTCAGCAAGGTGTTCAGAACAGACTTTTTGTAAGTTATGGTCATGGTGATCTGTGTTTCTTGCTAATATTTGAGTAGGCCATCTTCTTGAGCACAATTCTGGCTGCCCCCTTGTCGAATCAATTGCAGGTTCCGTTCATAGATATGAGGACCATCTATGAGATCCGCGAGCGACCTACCCGCATGTACAGCTGGACCGCCTTAGTCGCATCACAGATCTTAGCCGAGATTCCTTGGAATATCCTTGGGTCTTCGATATACTTCCTCTGCTGGTTTTGGACTGTCGGCTTCCCCAACGATCGCGCTGGTTACACTTATCTCATGATGGGCGTCATCTTTCCTCTCTACTACACTACTTTCGGTCAAGGGATTGCTGCTATGGTGCCGACACCCGAACTAGCCGCCATTTTGTTCAGCTTCTTGTTCAGTTTCGTCATCACCTTCAATGGTGTTCTCCAACCCTTCCGGTTGCTCGGCTGGTGGCAATGGATGTACGTGCACCTGTCCTTCCGTTCTTCGCAGTAGTTTAACACTTTAACAGGTACCGCGTCTCTCCCTTCACGTACCTCATCGAGGGTTTACTCGGCCAAGGTATCTACCTACTATGCACCTTTCCAAGCCTTGTCATACTGACCATCATTTCTTCGCAGCCTTGGGGCGAAGAGCCGTCCAATGTGCTGATATTGAATTCGTTCACGTGGATCCTCCTTCCGGTCAAACCTGTGGCCAGTTCTTCGAACGATACATCTCCTTCGCTGGCGGCTATCTCGAAAACTCCAATGCCACCTCTGATTGCCAGTTCTGCTCCATCGCTAATTCAGATCAACTATTGGAAGCCAACTTCAATATCAGTTACTCTCACAGATGGAGGAATGTTGGCCTTATGTTTGTTTTCGTCGCTTTCAATGTGCGTTTCCCTTCCATTCGTGTACCTGTTTTACCCATCTAATCTGTTGAATCCAGCTCGCTGCTACATTTGCATTCACCTATCTATTCCGCATTAGACGCAGGAGCCTCCTTGCCTCTCTCAAGGATCGCCTGACGGGCCGCAAGTCTTCGGACTAGATTATCCCTTCGTACTCGCCCTTAATTCGTTTCCTTCCCATCCTTCGACCCTTTCTCTTTCCATCGCTATTTCTCCCTTACACTAAGCTCTCGAAACTACATACCATATGTATATACTACGTATCTCTCTCGGACCCACAATCACGTATACGTCAACGTACTTATTTTGATAGTTGCAAGCCATGATAGATGATTCAGGAGATTTAACGACGCGGATTTACTTACTTAGAGCATGACCTTTAGCTACCGCGTACGAGCACAATTAAATACATCCTTAGGCATAACAAATAGAATCCTGGTCTCTCATCTAATTCATCATGGAGCTTCGCTGGGTTAGTTCTATCGCCACGATATAGGACAAGTTCGTTATACAGAGTTCTTGTCGCCAGCGCCAGCTTGTGAGCGGGAGAATGGTCATTTCCGACGTGTTCGGCGGTGCTAGCCACCTCATCTCCTGCATCTATGTACACTCCGAGTCATTATTCCATCTAAAACGACAATATGAGGATAAGAATTGGTTCAAAGAGCGGCACGCTATCCGCAAAACGTCACAACATGATTAATCCGGAGGTGTTTCCCAGCAACTAGCTACTCTCTGTCAATTGGTGACTCCGGTTCCAGGAAGTCTCTTTTTGTTTGCAAGCAAATAAAGATACTGAACTGGCGAAGAACTGGCATGCACACCCTTTCCGATGGCTAGCGAAGGCAACTAAATGCCTCGCTCGGTCGAGGCTGGTTTCACGCAAAATTGTGATACCAGCTTGGTTGCTTGGGTAGGTTTGAGGCTTCTTTAACCATTCACTCCTGAACCGGACCAAGGCGAGTGCAGAACCAAGAAGCTATAAACTCTGTAATCGTCGGTGAGCGCGATGATCTTCCAAAAGTGTAGACGAGACAAGGAAAAGCATTGAGAAGAACGTGCATGACGTTAGACGTTGCGAGTGACTACTAGCACTGGCGACTGACCGACTGCGGAGTGCTGAGAACGTTTATGACGCGAGAAATACTAGCAATTATATTCTACACAGCGACAGGAACACCAACACCACCACCGGGAGTAGGCGTCAGAGGATCCTCACTAGAAAATAAGAGCCGCTCGTTCGCTGGCAGCTTGGGAGCATCTGGAACTGGAGGGACAGGGCCCTGTGTGTTGGGAGGTGTGATGATCGGTTCGTCTGGAGCACTTTCAGACAAGGTTGCACAAGTCGTGCTCAAAGCCTCAGCGTCGAGTGGTAAGAGAACCCGACGTGGTGCATCTTCCCTCGCTTGGATAGTAGCCACAATAGCATCAAGCTCGTCCTTGCCTGACGGTGGATCTACGCCAAGGACTTCGTGTAGTGTTGGGTCTTTGTATGACTTTGATTTGGACAAAGCCTGTCGCAGGAGTTTCGCGTCGGCTTTTCGTACGTTGATGTGTGTTGCATTGAATTGGTTGACGCAGAACTTGGTGAGACCCCAGTGATTGTCTAGATATTCAGCCTAGAGGGGGCGTAAATAAGGAAGACTCAACGATAACGATGACAGGCATACCAAACGGATATACGGCGGAACCAAGGTCCGCTCTACGTCCTGAAGAGGCGAGGATGAGAAGCACGAAGGATTAGCCTCGGCCGCACGAGCGATCATCACAGAGTGCGCGCCTGCCCAAGTGAATTGCTTGATCCACCACAGTAGAGGTAGGCCACCCACCTGTCAAAGTATGTATCCTTCTTGCATCCTCCCAGCCCTGGCAATCGCCATTCTCTATTACCGCGATCCCCTTTCCCATTCCTGCGACAAAGTCAACGATCTCCCTCAACCTATCGACCATAGCAGGCTCCCGATCCCTCATATTCCGCGTCCGACAATGCACCGTCAACGCACTGATACCCGTATCCACGATTCTCTCCACCAACTTCAGCGTATCCCGACGATCCGGTAACAGTCGTATTTTAGCGGAAACGGTGATTTCGGGTGGCATGGCTGTTCGTAGGGCGGTGAGGATTGAGCAGAGGAGGTCGGGGTTGGTCAGTAGTGCTGCACCCATGCCAGAGTGTGTTGAGAATGGTTTGGGGCATCCACAGTTGAGATCAATGCCGGAGACGTCATTCATGACGGTTTTAGCGGCTTGGACTGCGAGATCTGGGTCTGCAGAGCCGATTTGATAGATGAGGTAGGGCTTTTCGATTGGATGAGTAGTGAACATGGCTCGAGATTTTCCGTTGTATGAGATTACTCCGGTAATAGCTAGAAAAGGAATTGGTAAATTGAGGTGGATGGACTTTTGGCGACGACTCACGATCAACGACCCGTTCTGCATGCAGTATGGCTTTATCAACCATTTCCGGTCCCCATACTAGAGTTGCCCCATGCTTCAGAGCGAACAGTCTGGTAGGCACTGATGCCAATGGTCAGGAATCAAGCAAGGAATAAGAAGGTAACGTACGAGCACCCGAGCGAACCATCGGGGCGAGAAAGACACCATGCTTGAAGTCCTCTGAGGTGAGGTGTGATATACGCAGTCGCTTTGCCGGTCGAGGGGTCGGCGACGTTGAGCGGGAGGGTGAGTGCTTCATCATGAGTCGGCGGATCATTGAGGAGGAGATCAAGGGACAGTTCTGTGTCACGGAGGTGAAATCTCTGGATAAGGCTTTTGAAACGGGGTACCTGCCAGGTTCTCTGCTAGTATATCGGTTAGTACACGCGCCTGTCACGCGCGAAAGCTGGGTTCGACTCCCAGGCGGAGAGTTTCTTTTTGTTTTGTTTCCGCTCATCAGGAGGTGCATACGAAGCACGCAATCCACTGGGCAAATTTGTAGGAATCACCCAACTATATAAATGGCAGTACCACCGATTCTCCTTCCCCACACAGTTGCCCCGTATCTCTTATCCGATGGCTAATCCTTTCTACAAGTACGTACGCCACCCTAACAGAAGGTTCTTTCGCTAACTTCGAATTAACAGAGAACCCGAGTTTGATACCCTGCAACTTCACGCTGGTCAGGAGGTAGATCCTACTACCAATGCGCGCGCCGTGCCCATCTATGCATCGACGAGCTTCGTCTTCAATGACTCTGCGGTGAGTACTTGAGTCAAGTGACACTCTGGATAAATGGTATCCTGACACACTTTCAGCATGGTGCAGATCTCTTCGGGCTGAAGTTTGTTTCATCGCCCGTTGTTTGCTGGCGCACTCTCTAACTTTGATACTCAAGATCGTTTGGCCACATTTATTCCCGGATTGGCAATCCTACAGTGGTATGCATTGGCGTTTGGTTCGTCTCAGGGTTGACGTTGAGCCCTGACCCCGGAGCCCCCTAGGATGTCTTCGAGAAGCGTATCGCTGCTTTGGAAGGTGGTGCAGCGGCGGTTGCCACAGCTTCAGGACAGTCGGCCCAATTGTTGGCCATTGCTGCCCTTGCGAGCACTGGAGATAACATCGTCTCAACGTTCGTAAACCATAACTAATCACCCATAATACGCGTGCTGATATCATCCGATATATAGCTCATTCTTGTACGGCGGAGTAAGTCCTTAGACGTCTCCTCGCTTGCCGAACTCGTTTACTATGTCATCCGTTTAGACTTATAACCAATTCAAAGGTGAGAAGACCCTGCGTTTCGCGTGCTCCTTCCACTAAATACTCTCCCTCAGTCACGTTCAAGAAGTTTGGGATTGGCGTCAAGTGGGTCACGGAAAACGACCCGGCCGCCTTCGAAGCTGCTATAGACGACAAAACCAAGGCAATATTCATCGAGAGTATTGCGAATCCTAAATACGTCGTGAGCGACATCCCCGCTTTGGCTGAAGTGAGTACTATCTGGGTATTTTGGGATTTCATAACATCGGCGCCCCGACAGATCGCGCATAAACACGGGATACCCCTTGTCGTTGATAACACCTTCGGCATGGCAGGTGGGAGCATCCTAATCCTTGTTTGCATCTTAGCTGATAACGCTTAGGGTACCTCATCAGACCGATAGCTTACGGTGCAGACATTGTCGGTAAGTCTCCGATTTAATTCTGCGAACCTGCTTTTCTAACTGCTCCCTCAGTCCAAAGCGCGACGAAATGGATTGGCGGGCATGGGACTACAATTGCTGGTGTGATTGTTGATTCCGGTCAGTCCTTTCACCTTCGCCCTTTCTAAACCCCGTTGATCTCTCGTGCTCAGGCAAGTTTGACTGGGTCAAGTCCGGCAAGTTCCCTGGTTTCACCAGTCCGTCTGAAGGCTATCACGGTCTCGTTTTCTCCGAGACTTTTGGTTCCGTTGCTTTCGCTGTCAAAGTCCGCACCGAAGTACGTGCTTCCTTTCCCCCTGATCGGATGTCCTCGATCTTAATCTCATCGCTTCTTCGCCGACCCTTCACTAGCTTCTTCGCGATCTCGGACCAGCCCTTAACCCGTTTGGCGCCTTCCTTCTCCTTCAAGGACTTGAGACGCTTAGCTTGCGTGGGCAAAGACATTCTGACAACGCATTAGCGCTCGCCCAGTACACATCCTCCCTTCAATGAAATATATTTACTCATAGGAACCTTGCTAGGTATCTCGAGAAACACCCAAAGGTTGCCTGGGTCTCGTACCTCGGACTCCCTTCTCATCCTTCGAATGAAATTGCGCAGAAGCTGCTCAGGAAGAATGCGTACGGTGGCGTGTTGAGCTTTGGTGTCAAGGGCGATGCGAAGGTTGCTAGTTCGGTCGTTGATACCCTTCGCCTTGCCAGCAATCTGGCTAACGTTGGTATGTTCGACTGATCCATCCATGTTTTTGTCTATGCATCCTATCGCTAATTACCCCTTGCTCTTCAGGCGACGCCAAGACCCTTGTCATTCACCCCGCAACCACAACACACGCACAATTGACCGACGAAGAGCAACTTGCATCTGGCGTCACGCCAGACTTGATACGAGTGAGTCTTCACCTGTTACATCGTTACACCTTTCGTCCCAGCCCGGGCTCATGCAATCCCTTACCTAGGTCTCTGTCGGCATAGAAGATATCCGCGACATTATCGCTGATTTCGAAGAGGCTCTTAAAGTCGTGGCGTAATTTCTAAGCAGTATAAAGGTTAAAGAAGCTAGTTAAGCAGAAAGTATCAATATTTGAAGAATGGACTGTATCATTATGTATGGACAACGGGAAATTTGCGTAGAAATTGGTTGGATTTTCCTAAGCGTTGCGGGGAAATTTTCCACTGCTTGGGTACCT
Organism: Pleurotus citrinopileatus; assembly: GCA_017312325.1. Classification (NCBI taxonomy): domain Eukaryota; kingdom Fungi; phylum Basidiomycota; class Agaricomycetes; order Agaricales; family Pleurotaceae; genus Pleurotus; species Pleurotus citrinopileatus. The sequence continues at coordinate 720,609 of BHFW01000018.1, read as the reverse complement.
TTTCACGGTACTTACATACCCCGCACGCCCCATGCTAATTATCACATTCACGATCTCACAGCTATCCCCAAATCATTTTTGAAAGTCAAGTTTTAGTTTCACACAGAACGTGACTACTGCTGTAAGGCGAAAATAGCCGTATAGGCAGGTACTACAATATATTTACTGGAGTTGAGATCAATTGTCGTCTAAAATGCCTCCAAATTAGTCCTGTTCAAGGAGGAACCACGGGCGTAGACACTTACCTGCCACTTAGCGATGCCCGATACACCACCGAAATGACGGAGGAAGTACTTGCCCGTGGGGACGTTGGACAAGTCAAGCGCGACGGGTTTGGTATCTTTGTTGACTATGACCAAAGACACCTTGTTGTTCTCCGTTGCAGCGTAAACACCAAGGACATCGGGGTTGGGCGACGCGAGGTTGACTTGAACACTCTTGGAGCCGAAGTACGTCCCATATCTATGAAATGCAGATGTCAACTGTCAGTTCAAGACAGTGGGCATATGGTATACGACCGACTCACCCTCGGAACAACCAGAAAGCCAAGCCAACGGGGCCCACCTCATCCGGCTGGTACCAATATGTCGCGGCATCGACCTTATTCTGCCCGAAGATACCCAAAGCATCGGCAGTGACCAAACCACCAGTTATATCATTGTCATTGGTAGAACTCCATTCACTAATTGCCAGTTTGGTACCAGGATAGTTGATGTCGATCAAAGTACGGAATCGAGGGATCAGCTGAACGGAGGTTGGATCCCATTGGTGGTTTTGTGGGCTCTCGCCGATCCAAGATTCATCGACGTACGTTTTGTCCTATAAGATAATTAGTGATAACACTCGGCAGAACAGAGGGATAGACCTACCCAGAGACTGCGAGTCATTCTAAGCCTCAGTGCCTTCGCGGCGGCATCGTTCGCGCTGGTATCGGGTTGGAAGTAGTAATGGATGTCCAAGTAGTCCAACAAGCGAACACCATTGGTCGCCTCAGCCTGCTTCATTTTTTGTAAGAACCACGGCAGGAAGTCGGTGTTATCGTGTACGGCGTTATCAGTGTATCCAACGGCGCTGGTCCAGTCTGTCAGGGGAAAGTAAGCAGGTGTCAGCAAGGGGGGAACACACATACAGAACCACCAAGAGCAGGTCATGGGGGCGGCTACTGCGACGTCGGGCAATGCAGCCTTAGCAGCCTTTGCAAAGGTAACGACTCGGTTGAGTTCTTCGTCGTAGCTCACTGGCCTGTAGGTAGAGATGATCACTCATGTCAGTCGTAACTACTGATGAGGAAACATAACATTAGGACGAACTCAGGGTGCATATCCTGATGCGTCGAATGAGCAATTTCGATTTCATTGTCGATGGCGAGGATGAATGGTTTATTTTGGAGACCAGAAAGCCACTGCTGTGCGAGAGAAGCGTTCCAGGGACTGTATGCAAGCGTGGGATCTGTGTTGGGAGTCAAAGCGGAACCATTGGAGAATTTTCCGTTTCCTGCGTCAGCATTGTATGGGTCGAAAGCTTGTTGGTCTGAATCGGGATTTAGTAAGTCTAGAGGGAGAAACAAAGAGAAGCGTTGATACCTGGGTATACGCTCTTGGGATATGAGTATGAAGTAGTATCCTTGGCAACCCAGTCTAAGCTGAATCGAGTGGAGCCACCTGAGTAAGGCATGTATTTTTATGCGATAATTCAACTCACGCTGGAACGGTCAAGATGGTATCAGAGCCAGCACCCTTGACCCATCCAACCCACTCATCAGCCGAACCCCAATCACTAGCGCGGTTCTCGAAGTACCAATCGGCGCCGGCGTTGGTGAAGTGACCAAACGGATTGTACGGCGTTACGGCGTTTCCACCCCAACGAGAGAGGGTGACACCGAGGTGTTGGATGTAGCTTGCGCGTGGTGGGAAGTTGACGCCATAGATGTGGGGGTTAATGGGGAAGTTCACAGCAGGGACAATGCTAAGGAAGGGTTATATGGTGATATTTATTGTTGGAAGGAGGAGCGACATACCTTCCGTATTGTACAGCGGGGAGTGTGTAATTGGCGACCAATTCGCCCGCAGTAATAGTAAGCAAGCCAGGGGCTAGAGCAGACGAGAGTGCAAGGTATGTGATGGACTTTGCTGGTGCATCAACCGGGGAGTAAGAGGTGCGAGTGAAGGACAGCGTCTGAAGCCCCTGTAAGTATGGGGTAAGGGGCCTAGGGGCAACGGCTTACTTGACCGTTCAATTTGACAGTGACGTCGCTGAAATCGACATCTCCAACCGTAGTGATGGCTACGACGTTATTAGCAATTGGTTCGGCACCTAGGAATTCAGGTTGTATGACAATTGACTGTAGGAAGGTCTTGAGACTCGAGAGGACATGGGCAATGGAACTTTTAAGGGGGCACATACCTCCACAAGAACGATATTATCGAGGTGATACTGAGGGAAAAACAGCTTAGCCGAATGCACGTATATAAATGGAGTATGTACTACTCACAGTGGCGCCGTCGCCTTGGGCCTGGAAGCTAAGACGGTCCCAGTTGGCATCAGGCTATAAGGCCGTTTAGGCATACGTGAAGCCACTTGAGCGGGAATCCGACTCACAAGTTGACTGCCACTTCCAGGTAAATTGTTGAAGTCGATCAAGAGAGACGTGAACTCCCCAGCAGTGACAGATTGGCTGATAGACGAGAGAAGGATCGAAGATGATGTAACCTCATCCGCAACAGAGTCAAAGTAGATGCTTATAGCTGGTTGGGCGCCCTAGGCCTGGAATGAGACCAGGTACGGCGGTGGATATATTCATCCATAAACGTACCGCGATATCGAATCTCAACCCCGCATAGTCTTTGAAGGTGCCTTGGCTTAGTTTGAACGACAAGGCAGCCCAAGCATCGGAGGTGACGGAAAGACTGCTCGTCCCTTCGTAGAGATCCGTCGCGGCAAAGTCAATCGTGCTACTCCAGCTCCAGTTTTCCCATCCGGAAGCCAGGGCGTCGTCACTGTAGATGCTGATGTCATCTGCTTGAATGAGACCGAAGAACAGCGACGCAGCGACGAGCGCCGCCTTCGAGGATATACGCATGTTGAGCACCTTGTGAAAGTATGCCAAGTGTGTAGCTTAAATTGTTTAACAATCTTCCATTTTATACTTCAAATCGCTTAGCAAGCTCCAGCGAAACCACGAATATGTGGATATAGCTTGGATGAAGCTCGGCGATGGGGGAGCGGAAGATTTGCGGAGACAAGCTTCAGAAGCTAGCTATATATTTGCGTTTCCCGCATTCTATCCGCACGCCCGGTCTGTTATGAGAGGGTCAGAAAGAGGTCAGAGTCCTAGCACAAATCATCATGACGCTATACCACCCAGTATTCTAAGTAGTATTTCATTTTTAGTATTGTACACACTGCTGCCGTCGCGGCAATTTGACCGATGTTCCTGGTGATCGGTGCAACTATACATGTTGATGTGGGAAGCGACACCCGGGCGTGTTGACGAATCCGTGACTGCCAAATCATCGATCTAGTTACTGCGACATTTGACGCAAGTCAAACGGAAGATGCGGCCAGATAATCAAAGCGAAAAGCGGTAATGGCGATGAGTGCAAACAGTTCGGTACGAGGGGGACGGTCATCGTCAAGTCAGCGTTTGTGGTGGTGACGGGTAACGTCAGTGACCCGACGCGTGATGCCGTGACGAGTCGCGTTTGTTTTCCGCCACTCATCTCATGTCTGACTCCCGCCGTCCCATCCCTCCAAATCCTCCTGGATGGTCACCGCCCACCGACGCGTCCGCACTCGAAATCCCTGGAATCGATCCCACTGCCTCAGCCAACGACCAGATTGACCAAATTGAGCAACTCATTACCGTCAAGCTCCAGGTAGATTCGAGGATCCAGTTTGTCACCATCTCAAATAATTGAAGATGATGCTGCATAGAACATCGATGAGAACTTCTCAAAAATACATAACCTTTTGGCGACAAGGCTACTTCCGGCAGTGAAGAGATATGCGGTCGGAACAGAACCTGTGCGAGAGGCTGCCAAGGTGCGTAGGAAATGACCATTGGAATGCTAATTGCTGAGAACCGTATAGTTTTGGACTTCCTTCTATGAACAAGCTGCGCAAATTCGCATACCATCCTACGAGGATTACTCCTCAATGAACGAGTCGTCAGCTGAAGCCGAGCCCGAACAAGAAACGACGATGACCCAACCACCATCTAGCCGTCGCGAAGAATATGACTATTCGACCACCAGCAGCCAACAATCTGCCGAGCATAGTATTGCATCTACGGACAACTCTTTCATGCCTACCCAGGCGGCATTCTCATCCACCCCGGCAACGGCTCATCGCCAACGCATGGTACAGCAAAATACCAGTTTCGCGAGCCAAGGGTCTGATGATCCATCATGGTCAGCCTCCTTGGAGTCCCCGCTAGTTAGGATAGACAGGGAACTCCAGAAGCTCTCGATGGATGAACCTTCCCCTTTGCCAATGCCATCGTTCACTCAACCAACCATTGTGCAAGATCAGTCACAAGAGGCGAGCATGATATCGAAAGTAGACAAAGGGAAGGGGAAGGAAGTGCCAGGATCGCTTTTGCGCAACGTTCTTAAGAACACATTAGATGCATCCGCAGTCCCGATTTCTCCTCTGAAACTCAGGAAGCCGAAAACGCCAATACCAAAAACCTACAATCCGTATCTGTCCCCAAATGTTAGACCAACCGAGTGGAGTGGCCTCGTTGATCTTTCCGACCCATCTTCGCGGACTCCGCAACGTTTCCGTCGCGACGTACCTTCTACACGTCGTAGCGGCACTACGACGCCAGATGATGACGACGATTCCTTTGATGGTCTCCCTCCTGGCATGTCACCACCAAGGCTCATGTCCCCCGCACGCCCTCCACGCTCAGCGGTCGAGCTTGGGCTTGGGCGTACGCCCATACGAGAAGCCGCCTCTAGGATCTCTCGTGATATCGTCGGCGATGTACAACGGCAATCAGCTTTCTCTACCAAACAAGCGACTAGCTCGTACTATCGCAGCGAGGTAGAATCGAGCATGAGTACGGTACCTACCCCGCCGTCGCTCTCTAGATACGCCGCTCAGGACACGGATAGTAGTGTTGGCACTGGCATGGATGCCAGTATAGAATCAATGATGCGCCGGGCAGGCCTCACATCTCAACCTCCGCCTAGCCATGATCACAACTACCCATCTTCGGATCCATATGCCTATTCACAAGACGTCACACAGGATGATGCCTCCGTATTCGACAGTCCCCTACAACCAGATTTAGGCATTGATCAAGTTCTCCAGGATGAGGATTCTGACTCTGATTCTGATGACGAAGTCAACAATACAGCTCACCCATCTGCCGCATTTCTCATGGCGTCTCGAGGTCGAGGCGGGGATGATTCGTTCGGCTCGTCAAACCACTCAGGTGATTCCTTTGATGATGACATTGGTGGCCTAGACAATGGTGCTCCTGTCCATCCCTTCGCTGGGACAGTGGTTGACGACGGCTTCGATGACTCATTTGATGATGATTCGTTTGTTGGGAATGGAATAGGAGGTGTGGTAAACGAGGAGACTGAGACGGTGTTTGGCGTACCGCCAGTGCAGAGACGCACAGGTCCCGATGGTCAGGAGTTTAGGATGCTTGGGGAAGATTTGTTACAAGATACCATTGGATTTACGGCACAGTTGGGGTTGCCTGTCGGTGCCACAGATAGCCCGACGCCCGCCAATTGGCCTGGGGCCACCAGGAACTGACGCAGCCACTCATTTTAATACCCACCCTTATGTATGGTATTACACTCCGTGGTGGGTTGTTGTACAAAAGTGTGACGGATAACGATAACGTTACTACATCATAGGCGTCAGGTCGTATCGAGGTACGGGGAAAGCAGTAATGAACGAATGTTTACAGGATGCATGGTAACACACAAAAATACAGTAAAAGGCCACGCTTGGTGATTATATCTTACACCTTCCTTGTTGCTTCATGCCAGCATGCGCACCTCACTAGCACGTCGTCAAGACTTTCTCCACGTACTGAGCGATGAGCTGGTGCGTAACTTTTGAAGGTGTCCTGGAAGCGAAGCTCGTTATTAGCACAAGCGAAGACGACAAGGCACGCAGGCGCCAGCTCACCCTGGTAACCAGTAGAAGGTTGAGTCGGGACTCGAGCAAGCACCATTAGTTGATGTCGAGCTGGGAAGGCAGGCCTCTTTGCTGGAGTAACCGAAAGCTTGGTATCCTGGGGAAGATCCCAAGACACCATCCCATACGGTCTTGAGGTCAACGAAGCCCACGTTGATACCGTATCTTGTGTGGAGTGTGTTGAGGCCTGCATAGATACCTATCTTGAAGGCATCGCCTGAAGGTGTAGCTTTCACGCCGCGGCCGTAGTTATCGACCACGAGGATATGTTTGGCGTAAGTGGGGTAGGAGATTAGTTCCAGGATTGTGTATATTATGCTGCCGGCGATATTGTATAGTTCATCTTCGCCAGTTTCTATGACGTCACGTCAGTACGAATGCTGGTCTCGTAAGAGGAAGCCGCTCACGTTCCACTAAGTCGAAGTCCCTAGACGACGAAGACATTGATAAGCCATCCACGCCCAGAAAACAGAAAAAGACTACTGACCCTATCCCAAAGAATATAGTGTATAATGTAGTGTCGTTATTTAGAGCTTTGCGTTGGTTGATATAACTGTGTGCTGCGGATGACGACATGGAGTGAATTCGCGCTGAAGCTGTATTTCAATTGAGCCCTACCTTGAGTGACGAAATCGCGCGCGTTCGAAGCAGCTGAAGGCACAAGTGTTTGGGGCCATGTATCTTTGCTCGTGATGGCGCCGATTTCCTGGTGATGGGTGAGGACCACAATATCATATTTGATAGGAACAAAACGCACTGCATAATCGTACAAGGATGCCCCAGCGGCGGCAGCTAGGTTCTCTACCCACACAGGCCCATTGCTCGCCCTTCCCCCCGCGTTCGGACTCGGTGGCGAAAGCACGGGCGGCGGCAATGGTGCCCCATCGTGTGCTCCTCCATCAGTCCAAGCATCCTAGGGCAATGTTAGTACACATAAACGAAGAAAAACGGCAATCTTGTACCCCAAAGGCGACGATGTTATCGTAAGACGTCAGCGGTTTGAGGCCGATGTTAACATCCCCGAAGGCCCCTCCTGCGGCACCACACTTGGGTTCGACAGCCAAGTGAACGTCGCTGGGCGCGTCTCGGGAAAGTACTGCGGCGTAAGCAACGCAGACGGATGTCAGTACAACGATGGATCGGAGCATGGTGAACCAAGGTCCTACCTACCTGTGATATCAGGGCGAGGTATTTAAGCTGTCCGTCAAAGGCTTCTCCAGGTTCCAAGAATTATTCAGTCGCTGTTTAGTCAGGGGATCAAAGACCCAAAAAGGAATGAATCAGCTGTATCGCGATCGGAATTACTCGAACCGTGCTTTCTCCGTCAGCGAAGCCGTCATCCAAGGTTGCATGGGAGTGAAGAATTCAGCCCACGTGGATGATCGAAGAGAACTGAGCTGGCACAACCCATCGCTACATCGCTAGTCCAACTTGGCTAAGCCCAACAGGGGCTACTTCGACCCGTTGCCAGCGAAAACGCCTCCTGCCTGAAAAGAACTTTAGAAAGCCGTCATTGTCCATACCGCCGCGGGATGTAGGAATCCTTACCGATATGCCGATCTACAAAATATGGCCTAACTCCAGACAGGCGGTGGAAGACGTCCACAGGCCTGAAGAAGATGGCGGTAGGCGTTAGTTGTAATAATGCTTGCCTGCTGGCGGCCGAACGGGCTTTTGGCCTCATGCCACGGACGGAGGTGCACATGGATTCGCACCTTGGCCCTTGGAAATCGCAATCCTTCTCAAGTTGTTCGTATTCAGAGGATGTGGAGCCCTTTAACATTATCATCAAGATACACGCGACTACATAGGCCATGTATCTAAAAACGGGGCTGATTAGACAGACTTTCCAGATGGATGAATTGGGGCGTTCTAACCTGCAGGATACATATCCAGGTGCCAGGTCGGTCTTATCAGGTGCAACAGGAAGGATAGAAAGGTGCTCTGTACTTTATCGCGAGCCGAAGACCAGTCAACATGCGTGCTTCAGGGAATCAAACCCGTAAACATCCACATGATCGTCTTTGTGAGTATGAAAGCATCTTGGCAACATGACACCTGTGCAGCACTTGGCCACATACAATCGGGAGCGGAGGTAAATCGCTATTCCGAAGTCCGCCCCACCAAGCATCATAAAAGCAAGTGATACTTTCCATTTCAGTGTCTTTCTTCTCAAGCCACCTCGTTCCCCGCCAAAGTGGGATATTCAGTCCAACACTCGGATCATCATACTGGGTCGTTGAGAGGCCATTCGGCATGTGGCCATTCTTCAAATATCGCCTGTTCGCCAACGAGAAGTCATGAAACCCGTAATCTGTGCCGGTTATACACGGAGGCTAGAAGGTTGTATGAGCAATCAATTAACCAGGTGCGTCCCTCGCCGCAGAGCATGACGACCTGAGATATCAGCACAATCGATAAGAACGAGGCTCTTATGAACTAACTCACCGGTGCCGGTGAATTAGTAGCACGTCATCCCCGTACCTTCGCAGAAAACTGCGCATTCCGACACATCGCAAACCTCCAAGAAACCCTCATGAAATGAATGTCGCCCTAGTCACCCTTAGCGGCCGCCAGATTACCCTGTTTGTTTTCTTGGCATTCGACCTCGAGGCCAAATCGATGAAGGGATGAGTCGCCATTATTACCAACACTCCTTCGACCACATACAAGTATCCACATCGGATTAACTCGACCAGAACGGTAATGAGGATAACCGTGTCCTGGATGGCTGGGTGATTATAAAGGATCTCCTTGGGTATATGTCAATGTGATCCACGGAAGGAGGGTTACTGGCGCAACCTAGGTCAAATACAAGGATTAGTGAGCGGGGGTGTTTAACCGAGCGGGGGTTGATCCGGTGAGGAGTTTGCAGCTATGTAAGTTGATGCATATAATATAATACATGGGTGGATGCGGGATACTGTTGTTCCACTTACAAGCTGTCTCTTAATTGTTGCCGAAAACGTCTGTCACGTATTCAGTATTGCTTCACATCGATTGTGCTCTAAGTTTTGTAAGATGGGCACAAACTCGCCGGTCGCCAGCCCTTGAGCGACATCCACACTGGTAATGACTGTTCTCTAGATGCAACGCTTGGATTTACTGTGAAAGCTTGAGGCTTGACACGAAAGCCTCGCGAAGTAGCTCATTCCAGATTCCACCGTCGGATTGATGGCCTATGCTGGCACATCCAGATGCGAACCAGCTCCAGACAACCACTGCGGAGTCATGGATGCCGTCGCGGACCGTTCCTATCGTATCGCAGGAAGGCGCAGACCCCTAACAAGCACCTGATCATGATTCTCGAAGATATACATTTCGTCGATGTTACGCCGGACGCGACGGGGGTGGGTTCTTGTGAACAGTTGGTGCGTTGAATGACAGCGGTTTGTCGCGTCTTGCATACTAATGATCCGGCGGGGGCTTTCGTACCGCCGTTCAACTCAAGCCTACCACACAGGGATGGCTTCTTTCATTGAAAAGTCAAGGAGAACATCACAAAACCTCAAGTGCATGATGGTGAAGCATATGTTGCGAGAAGCAGCCCGGGACGGGCCTTGTGCTCCTTCAATGGACATTCTCCATCATGAGGTCTCGCGGAGTGTGGAGTGCGATACTCGTGTCTGATGAATTGCTTTTATAAACAGAGGTAGCTGCATCGTCGCAGTTCCAGTCGACAGCTCTCCATTTGCGTGCGTAGACTTCGTAAATCTCTTCCAACCCCAACCTGATTGATGTGCATGATAGGATGCGCTTTCGCGTGGCTGCCAGAGCCTTTGGGTTCCTATTGCTTGTGGGCAGCGGATCCCTAGCCCAGTCTACGATCAACTTGGATACCCCTTCATTCACAGTTCAACTCAACAGAGATGCTCAAACTTTATTCTCCCTGAAGCCAAAGGGCGGTCCCAGCGGATTCGATTTTGTTCCCTCCGATCAGATGTCTCTGCGCTCGGGCAACGGGAAATACCATCTTGGCGACATCACCTTTCGAGCTAGACAGGTGGGGTCAACAGCCTGGGTCAATGGTGACTCTGCTGCATCACGACGCGCCGTGTCTGCCTCAGCAGCATCTGGTAATACCCTGGCAGCTGCTAATCTTGCTCCCACTCTTCCGTCTAATTCTCTCTTGAATATCACCCGACGATGGGTACTCGATAATAATCAACTCGAGCTTCTCTTCGATGTTACGAATTCACAGAGTGCGGCAGTCGAAATAGGATCAATTGGCGCGCCGTTGGAATTCAACAATGTGAGTGGAGTGACTTGCACGAAGACTGACTGATTTATTGGAAACTTTCACAGATCTTCACATCTCGTACCGCCGAACAGACGAACGAGCTCTGCAGTTTGTTTGATCCATACATTGGCCAGGATGCCGGATACGTTCAAGTTACTCCACTCCTTGGCACTCTGCCTCCGTTGGTAGTACTTCCGGTGGGCAAATCGCCGTTGGAGGGCTGGCGCTTCCTTCCAGAGTCTACTTCGGGTGCCCCTAACTACCAGTCGCAAACCTTTGAGGGCCTTTATGAATGGCAGTTCCACACTCTCGCGTACGCCCAGAACGAATGGTCCAGAGTGACACCATGGAACGCCGCTACATCGACAACACTCCAACCAGGAGAGACTCGGACGTATGGGTTGCAGTTCAGGTTGGCAACTTCGATTCGAAACATCGAAGCCACCCTTCAAGCTGCCCATCGTCCGGTTGCTGTTGGAATTCCTGGATACATCTTGCCTACCGACCAGACTGGCAAGCTCTTCCTGAATTACCCATCTGCTGTTCAATCCACGTCTGTTAGCCCGTCGGGTGCGCTGACGTTAACAACGAACAACGAAGCACATACTTCAGGGTGGGTAGGGTACTCCATCACTGGGCACACGTTCGGGCGAGCGCGATTGACCATCACCTATGCCGATGGTACAGTGCAGACGGTCCACTACTTTGTTCCTGCTGGCGCGACCCAAACCATAAGTAATCTTGGTCGCTTCCTAACGACAAACCAGTGGTTTGTAGATTCTTCGGACCCCTTCACCCGATCACCCTCCGTTATAAGTTACGACCGAGAGGTCAATGCGATAGTCAAGAATGACCCTCGAGCTTGGATACCTGGATTGAGCGATGAAGCAGGAGCAGGATCTTGGCTCGCGGCCGCCTTCAAACAGTTCGTGCAGCCCAATGCCGCAGAGTTGACGAAGATGGAGGATTTTATAAACATTACGCTAAGACGTGCCATACAAAACACAGATGGTGAGGTTGCCCTTATGTTGACCTGTGTTTCAGCTAACGCTGGTACTAGGAACTGTCAAGAAGGTAAGCAAGTAGTCCCCGAATTCCGAAGACTGGGCTGATAAGGTGACTTCAAGTCGGTCTTCTTTTATGAACCTTCAACCGTCCCAGGCTATGCGTATCCTTCCTCTATCAATTGGGGTAATTGGTGGAGTTGGAACCGCGCCGCGTCTTTTGCTACTGACCGTGCATACGACTACGTGCATGTCATCGCCGCTTACTGGTCGATGTATCGCGTCGCACGTAACTATCCCGGCCTGCTCAGAACGACTTGGCAATGGTACATTCAACAAGCTGTCTTAACGGTCCAGGCTATGACAGGGGGGCGAGTTGGGTACGTCAATGATGGCCTGATGGGCGAAACTGTGATTCGCTTCCTTCTGGACGATCTGAAGCGGGAGGGGCTGACAGCCAACGCTACCTTCGTGGAAGGGAGGATGCAAACTCGAGCGACGGCATGGACACGCTCCCGTTATCCGTAGGCATTTTCGTTGATATCGTAGCCTAGCGCACTAATGCCGCTGCATTTGTAGATTTGGATCGGAGATGGCCTGGGACTCCACAGGCCAGGAGGGCGTGTACGCGTGGAGCAAATACTTTGGGAACGCGGCGACTGCTACCAACACGCTAAATTCGATCCTCGCATATCAGCCCACGGTTCCGCACTGGGGTTACAACGGAAATGCGCGACGATACTGGTGAGCTCCCAGCGTGTCCCTTGAGTCGACGCTCATACGTTCGCCGCAGGGATAACATATATGGTGGGAAGTTACAGCGGATCGAGCGGCAAATACACCATTACGGTAGCGGCCTTAACGCCCTCCCCCTCATAACGGAGTTCCAAGCTTCGCCTAATGACTTCTATCTCCTCCGCGTGGGATACGGTGGTCTAAGCGGTCCTTTGTCCAATATTGACGATGGAGGGTTCGCATCGGCTTCCTTCCACTCATTCGCGGATACTTTGAAGTGGGATGCGTACTCAGGCGACTACGGTCCGAACTTTGCTGGTCTAGCAATGGGCATTGGTACGTTCCAGGCGTCTTCATAAAGTAATCGACTAATGGAGAGATCAGGCACATTTATCATCAACCATCCTGACTTTGGTTGGCAAGCATTTGGGGGCACGGTCACAGCAACGTCACCCGCCGTGCAAGTCTCAGTGAAGGACCCGGTTCGGCGCCGTGTGTTCATCGCGCCTTTGGCCGCCTTACTCCAACTCGATGCAGGAGCGTTTTCTACCGTCTCGTACAATCCAACGGCACGAACGGTGGCCATCACGATTGTCCCCGCCGCTGATGGTGCTTCGTCCCCTGCAAGCGCTCCCAACGGTCGACTAGTCATCTCACAGACAGCGTCAATCTCCGGGATCGGAGTCCTTCGCCCAAACACAAATCTCGCCCAAGATGCAGGCGCATTTGTCGTCCCCATATCCGGTGGACAAGGAAGCGTAACGTTAACTCTGTAGTAGCTAGGCCAAGAATAAAAGATTTGTGGTTTCGTGTAGAATGTACGATTCGAATCGTCTTCGAATGAATGCTATTTGTGTTGCCACCAATTTCCGAGGTCGAGTCGTAGGAGCAGGTCTTGTAAACACTGAACTCCCCGCAGCGGTTGCTTTTCGGCAAGAACGTCGATCGGCGCGCGTGAAAATTGCCCTTTGTCATTTAAACCCTTTAGAACTCGGACCTATTGGCGACGTTAACAAAGGTCAAGGAAGAAACGCCTCAGGGACACGCACAAGTATCGTCATCTTTGCCAAGAACCCAGCGTGTAGATCACTCAGTAGCGGCGCAGCCTCGTACTCTTGCAAATCCCCTCGCTTGAGCTGTCCAACCAAAATCGAGAACTCGAGAACAATCTCGAGGGCATGGCGCAGCAGATCACCAACGTTACGTTGACCGGACCGTAAGAGTAACGCACTGAGTATGTCGTCCAATAAGGACGAATGCGCGGAGGCCAAGGCAAATATGTCCGTAAATCCGCTCTCGGTGGGATCGGCTTGAGGCGCAAGCCTTGTGAGGAATGCATCGAAATTCCCGCCGATGACGGTGTCATACGAGTATGCACAAACGGCAGAGACAAAGGACTGGGCAATGAACCGGAAATGTAGAAGTAGTTTATTTGAAGGTGTGAGGGTGGGGAATAAGGGAACTGGGCGAGCCATCCGAAATACAGCATGAATAGCACATTGCACTAGAAGAAGCGCGTCAGATAAGGACAGTAAAGACCAGAAGACAGCATACCTCGCAGCAGCCTTAGTAGGAAGGCAAACACTCTCTGATACTTCGAAAGTACGTCTGGCGTAATCACAACGTCGAGGGGATGAGGGGGCCTGTAGTCCATGTACAAGAAATCTAGTGCCCTGGAAAGATGTCAGGTCTCGAACGAAGTAAGGATCAATGATATCACCAACTCGATAGCTAGTTTAACTCATCAGAATGTATCACAAAGGTAGGGTAAAGAACAAGCTCACTTAGAGGGTTGAGCCATTTCTCCCTCCCAGTATCCGCAGGCAAATCACGAATGGCAAATCCAAGTCTAGATTCTGCTTCCTCCATGATACGTCTTCGACCGTGAGCCTCTAAATCGACGTTATCAGAGGAAATGCGAGGTTCAAGCGAGTCAATTATGACAGTCCGAAGTAAGAAGCTCAGATCGGTCCCAACAGGCGGCCAGGTATCTCGCTGCAGAAGCGTAGGAGCCAAGCCTACTGGCCAGGTGCTTGACTCAGGCTCACGACCTCGAGGTGTAGGGTGCAGACGAGCCAGGAGAACGTGGCTCCCCGGAGCGTCCTTGGAATCGCCGGAGTCAGAGAACAGAGCAGCCGCCAGGCGTGACATGAAACCATCAGAGGTCAACAGCATATATGACCGTAAGAGCCGAAGATGGGTGGTAATATGGAGATATGAGGTCTCTTTGAGTATCAAACTCAAAAGGGCGCTTGACAGTCGAGACGAGTATTGGATGAGAGGTTGGAACACGAGGGAGCACAGCTGTGGTAGAGTTGGTGTGAGGGATGGTAAGTTCTCGGGGAACGATTCGATGAAGTTCCGTAGGGCTATGACTGGCGTGTGGTAACTATTATGTGGTGAAGGTTCTAGAGAAGCCCCTGGTTCAAGGTCAAATATGCGCAGACCCAGGAGCGGTGGGGGGTACTCCTTGAGTTCTGGGGTATCATGCTTAAGCTGCAGTGTGTCAAGAGCTAGTGAAGGGGGTGCATCGTCTCCATTCCATGCTCCTAGCACTTGGTCTTCGCGCCAAAACCATATTATATCTGGATATGTTGCTGCGTCGGCCAGTATCGGGTGGTCGGCCTGAGCAGATCTCAGTAATTTCAAAGATTTTTGCGCGGCGCCGAGTCCTTCCAATAATTGTGGAGGGAAGAAGGGTGGAAACGGCTCAGAGCTGTCCAGTGAGTCTGAAGAACTGTCGTCGACTTCACTGTTGTTCCCATCGACTTCGCCGTTTGCCTCCATCATGAGGGTTTGATAGCTAGTTACCAATTCGCCGTAAACATGCGAAAGCGTCGCTGGTTGCTTACCGTATCCGACAGAGCGGCAGACTTGCTGGGTAAGATCATGGGAGATGACGGTGATTAGGTACGCAAAAATGGCTCGTATAAGGCGAACGGAACCCATCTCCACATGTTTGTTCAAATGTTGGTAAATTCGAGAGAGGAGAGGCCTAGGAGAGTATTCAGCGACTGGGTAGTTAGTTGGTGTCCTGTGTTCTTCCTGAAGGGTGTATAATCAGTAAAGTAAGCCTCGCCTTGTACAAAACTCGGCTCACTCGGTCACATAACTCGGAGAGTGCAAGGAGAGTATCATGGAATGGAGTGTAATGCATCCGTAGCGACGACAGGGTACCCACTGAAACTCCGTGCAGAGATTCACGAAGATATTTGAGGATTGTGGCTAGAGTATGCGACAAGGCATTTACTGTGGGACCTCTTAAGGCGTATCTAGGTTGGATAGTGAGCATATAGCGACCGGGGACAGAGACGTACATACTCTCTGCGAAGGAGCGCAACAAAATTATCTAATCGATGCAAGAGAGTACCGATGGTGAGGAACAGTTGCGTGACACTAGATGGTGAAGTGGTGAACTATGTGATTCTTGGTTGTTTTGGGTGTTCTCACCTTTTCCCCACTGAGTCATCCTTCCCATCAATGATCAACACACCATGGTTGCCCGGCTGCACTCCACGAAGGAGAAAGAGTTCCGACGACGCATCCCAGGTATACAAGGTAGAAGACGAGCCCAAAACGTTCAGTTTCAGAGATTGCAGTAATTGACTTTCCGAGACATGTATGATATCTACCATGTCATCACGTAGCCTAGGTTTGATGCTTTCCTGACAGCGTTGGAAACTCTCCGATGGATAATGCGTTTGGGTGCTCACTGGTGGCGTATGGACACAAACGTCGGTTCATCTTGCTCAGAGAGAAACGGAGAAACGGTCGCCCCCCGTGGCGGCGTGCATAGAGTATCCCAAGATGCTATCTTACTCTACGTTTCGCGTGAATATCACGACAGTTAACGCGTTAATAGATACGTGCCTGGCGTTCGTGAACGATATTGTAAGTTGATGCTTTCTTCGATGCTTCCCTCTCCGTTGAAGCATAGACGCGCGTTTTTTCGTGCCGTTCCAGGCCATTGAGGGGATGGACAGGTCGAATCTTCAGCGTTTTCAATGTCTCGAGTATTGGATTCTGCGGACTTTCCACGAGTCGAGGGATGAAGAACTGTGGGCGAATGGGCGAAAGACTTTGAAGGGTATCAAGTTGGAATGCGTCGAGATTGTCATCAAGAGTATCCCCCCACATCGGAAGACGTGATGTGGCGTAGCCCAATTGACTGTCGTTGAGGTTGATGGTATGAGACGAGCAAGGACTATGGCTAAGCGCGCGTCGACCACAGTACTAGTCCCCGTTTCGAACTTCCATCATCATGCATCAACTCTGTCGACGAGGCTGATGGGAACGACGCGTCCAACCAAGATCAAGATGCTAATCTGGACTGCGACATTGGTCTCTCTACACCAAGGCTTCGAGCAGGCTAGACAATTGGGCTGACTCAATAATGAAGCTGAAGCTCGAGCTTCCATTGATCAACGTGTTTTCCTTCCTCCGTCGCCTCCTCTAATGATTCACTCTCGAAATGATCCATATGACCCGCAGTCAACAGGGGGCAGTCCGCGACGACATGGTGGTGGGTTAACGGAAGCTTTGGCGCGAACGATTCTCTGATAAACTTGTAATCATTTATATAGGTTATGCAAACTCTCGGAGTGGCCCTCATTTTGCCGACTGACCAGCAAAAGACTCCGGAATCTCTGTAAGGAGCTCGCGACCGAACACATCCAGGAGCCGAACGATTTCACCCGTTGGCATCCGCATCGCGCTGACCGCTTTGCTTCACCCTGAACATTTCGCAAGAGTTCTTATTCTACGACAAACACTTCGTCATCCTCCAAGTCCTCGCAATATATCTCATCCACCATTTCGCCATCCATAATCCCTGCAACATATGCCACACCATGGACTGTATATACGGTCTCTTGCTGCTCACCTTTTCCCCTCAAAATGAATGGTGCTGGAGCTGCGAACCAGATCGCTAGTTGATCCCCTTCTTGAATTATCTCTGGTGCGACGCCGCAAAATCCAGTCGCCGTCACGAAAAAGCTGTTTGCAGGCAGATGGTTGAACAAGCATCGCTTATACTCCAAAGCGTCGTCATCGTCGTCTTCCATGAGTATGGAGTTGTCACGGCCCAACATCCGATAGTACATGTCTTCATACGAATCAGGAGCCGCTTCGCGTTCCGCACCACTGTATTTTTTGTTCGCGATTAACGTCCGCCAGAGCGGCTCTTTGTCTTTAAATTTGTTGAGGTAAGACCTGATGTCATTTGAAGCTGCAACTTTACGCGCCCTGTCCGCCATGGCTGCTACTGCTGGCAACCGACTGAGGCATTCATCCCGCCCCCCAAAATCTAACTTTTCAATAACGCGATCGACGCACATCCCCCTCACCCGAAGTGTTCTCAAGTCTCCATCAATGACCCCATTCTCACATTGGCTTCCTGCTCCTGAAACGCCAGCTCCTGGAGGATGGAATTGAATGGGATGGAGCAGCGAATCGCTCCCAAACGACGGCACCCATGATGGGCATGAGGGATCCTCTGAGCAGCCTGTAAGCTGTACGCCGGAAAGAAAGAAGGGGCCTTCACCCTGCTGGAAAATGTGAGCTGTCGCTTCCGCATAGACCATGCCAACTGGGCGACGGTAGTCGACTGTAATGGAATTCCTTTCCGTTTCCCGCATCATTCCGCGCAGTGCATATATCCTATCCCTTGGTTCCGATACCTTCGAAGACTGAGTATCGAGGAGCAGGTTTCGAAAAGTGTGTCCCGCACTCTCGGATACTGCATCGCGTATGTTATCCAGCAGGTCAAATTTGATGCCATTTGGGCGAATCTGGGCAATAGTCTGGTCTTCACCAACACTCTCAAGGGGTGGAGTTGGAGGGCGCATTGCCATGCCCATCTTCTGGAATTGGCTGTCCGCCACTCGGCGCCAGACATTCATCAGAATATTCCAGGGCAACCACTCATGCCCACACCCAACAAGTGGCTCGTGCGTAGCCAGTGCCATCTCTTGCACCGTCCAAAGCCGAGTGAACCACTGTCTTTCGACAAGCTCGAAGAAAAAACCAAAAATCTCGATTTCTGCTTCTTCGGTGATATCGCCTTTTTCGGAGATGCCTTTCACAAGTTCAAATCCCTTGTCGCTGTCCTCGTCCGCTTCTCCCAACCACACCAGCACCGTACTCGCTCTCACATAGATTTCTCCCATCATTTGTACTTGCTCGTTACGCTCTTTGAAGTCCTTCTGATTAATGCACAATGCGTCGATCCAAACTTTCCTTTGTTGATCTACCAAGCGAAGATACCGCAGCGCGATGAATAGATTCAAAGTCACAGGGAACGATGTGCCATTGAAGATGATATTTCGCAGCATGGACGCATCGCCCCAGACATACGATAGAGCCTCATACTCCGGGTCTTCAGCCAAAGATACAATGCTGAATGTGCATCGGATTTCTGCTGAAGGATCGCCTGGATAGATCGTTATAACGCGGATTTCTTTTCGATTGATATCGAGAAGCGTTGTATAGGGGCCCATTCAGTGACGCCCCTATGCCAATAGTACTTGGTGAACGCGGATGGTGGTGTACTTCCCAAGTGAATATTTCCACTTGGCCAAGTGCTCCCAGCGGTAATAGTGCGAGAATTGCCAGGAATGGCTTGTGGTGCATCATCAGTGGCAATATTACTGCATGGGTCTCTCAGGCCTCATGATTGGCTTATCAGACAACCCCATCACTGGATATGTCAAAGACACTCTTGCGGCGGCGACACTCTCACATGGAACATATCTAACATGTTCTAGCCACCGGCATATTCATAGTGAGCTATCTCAGCATTTCTAAGCACAAATGCATTACCCATGCCACTCTAGCTGAATGTACAATAAAATAAAATCGGTTCCCTTCCACCAAGCCCACCCCTCTGTACCGTAATCTCCCCTCGAAGGAACTTTCTTTCCACTGCCATGGTACCTTTACTCTGGGAAGAGAGGCACAAGATCAGGTGGCCGGGTCTTTCTAACACTTGGCCTTCGCTATTATGGCTTCCCCATTGCGCACCTCTTAGTTCCGCATTAATTTTAGTTCAAAGCATGACCTCTATGCCCACATCCACTCCGTCTGTCGTCAGCCGACAGAGTTTCATTGTCTCCTGCACCAAGCCTACTGAGTACTCTGATAGAGTTTTGGCATGGTCCTATGATCACAACTGACTTTTGTGGGAGCATAGAGCCGTAAGGGCTCCAAATCAGCGAGCATCCTACAGGTGCACCAAGCCGAGCACAGGAAAATCTTGAAAGCGCTAATTACCGGTGGTCTATGTATATCTTATCAATGAACCTTTGAGGGCATATAAATTTGCAAGCGTGTAAGTCGCTGACAGACACACCCCATCCCCGACAGTGTTCATCATGGATGCTGCAGAGATCGCTTCGCTTTGGTTGGCTGATTTTGCAAAAGGCATCTACACCGGCAATATCGAGAAGGTTGTCTCCGCCTTTCGATCGGACGGCTGGCTTCGGGATCTCCTCGTCTTTTCGTGGGGTACACGCTCACTTGAAGGTCCCAGCAAAATACGTCAGTACTTAGGAGGCACCCTAACTACCCCTGGTATATCGAACGTAAAGCTCCAAGTGCAGCCTCACCTCAATCCATACGCTGGCCCAATCACGCCCATTCACTCTGGCATCGGCGCGGGTTTTACCTTCGAGACGAATAATGCTGTTGGAAAAGGGTATTTTAGACTCATGAAGTCGGTCGATACAGAAGAATGGAGGGCCTTGACCGTATACATGGCTTTGGACGATTTGAAGGGGTTTGAGGAAAATGGCCCCGAGTTAGGCCTATACGAGGGGCGTACGCTTCCATGGGAATCAGTGAGGCAGTCACGCAGGGAGTACACGGAGAGCAACCCATACGTTTTAATCGGTAAGTCGATGTCTAACTCCATCTACCTTCACTTTCATGGTTTCAGTATCCAGTTGGTGGAGCACAGACTGGGCTCATTACCGCTGCGCGTCTTAAGCAAATGAACATTCCTGCTATTGTTGTCGAACGAAGTCTACGTATTGGGGATGTGTGGCGGAATCGCTACCCAACTTTAACCCTCCATACGACGCAGCGTCACCACGAAAGTGGGTCAAAGAAACTGTATACCACATGGTATTGCTGATACCCCTGATAGTGCTATATCAATCATACCCCAGAAACTGGCCCAAATACACACCGCGCGATAAGGTGGCAGACTGGCTTGAGCAGTATGCTATAACACAAGATTTGGTCGTCTGGACGGACTCGGAACCCCTACCATACCCGAAATACGATACGGACACACGAAAGTGGACGGTTCGAGTGAAACGCTCTGGAAACGAAATTATACTACATCCTTCACATATCGTCATTGCGGCTGGGACGCTCGGTGCACCATACATTCCCTCATTCCCCGGACTCGATGACTTCGTTGGTAGCAAAGTCCACACGGGGAGCTTCCGCGGAGCCAAAGAGTATCGCGGAAAGCGAGTTGCTGTCGTAGGGGCTGGTAACACGGCTGCGGACGTGTGCCAAGATCTCGTCACTCACGAGGCTCAAAGCGTGACTATGATAGAACGCTCGAGTACTTGCGTGGTTTCCTTGAAGAGCATGGCAGCCTTCTTCGATGCAACATGGAGACCGGACGTACCTACCGAAGTCGCTGATTTCAAGCAGTCATCAATACCATATGGTCTTGCCCATAAGGTTGGCATTGCATCCCAAGAAACAACAGAAGAAGAGCACAAGGAGATGTATGATGGTTTGAGAAAGGCTGGCCTCAAGTTGAACATGGGTATTGAAGGTGCCGGACTTTATAGTCTGTTTCTTGGGCGGCATGGAGGTATGTACTTGAAAGCTTGGTGATACGATGGTCCTTGCTGATTCCACCCTCCTAGGCTATTGTGAGTCTTCTAGAGCTTACCCTCTAACGATTATTCAGCACCGACCCTACCCTGTAGGGATCGACGTCGGATGTGCTCAGCAGATCATTGCTGGGAAAATAAAAATCAAGCAAGGCGTCGAGATTGATCACTTTACCAAGGGCAGCATCACATTTACAGATGGATCTTCTCTTGAAGCTGATGTCGTTGTATTTGCGTGCGCCCCCGTGACTACGGGACTCCTCCAAGTAACTTACCACATCTTACAGCACTGGGTATCACGACGTTCGCGACTCGATGCGTACCCTCTTTGGCGACGAAGTAATTGAAAAGACATCTCCAGTATGGGGACTAGATGAAGAAGGTGAGATAAGAGGAATGTATCAGCCTTCTGGCTACCCTGGAGTAAGCTCCGGCTTTTGTCTACTTCAATTACAGTTACCAATGCCTGTGGGCAGCTATGGTTTGCTACAGGTGACTTTTACTATTCAAGATACTACTCAAAAAGAATGGCTTTGCAAATGAAGGCAATGGAGCTTGGGTTATATACTCCCTAGGTCACTTAGGTTCGCGCAATCAGTGAGGCAATATTGTAGGTCTTGCGACGTGGGAGCACAGGCCAAAGCCTCTGGACGAAGAGTAGCCAAAAGTATGGGCAATTACTGTGAAAGAATCTACCCTACAATTTAAAGTCTCCAATATAAAGCGTCGAAAAACCTATGTTGACATGTTTTCCCTAGGTACTCCCCTATGTCTCACAGATCTGAGTCCCACGCTCGTCCCGCTATTACTCGCAGCTGCGTCTGGCTTTTCTCAATCATCGGGTGAACCCTTGGTGCCACTCTTCGAGATCCTCTCGCCACTGCTGCATCTTAGCTTTCTAAACTCTGAACTAGCAAATTACCGGCGTTGCCAACTTTTTGTGCGGCAGGAAATATCGTGTGGCATGTCACGAAACATACTCAGAATAGCGTCGTTTCCCATAAGGCAGTGGCCCAACCCCCAGAAGAGGTGAACTTTCACAGAGATGTGCGATGTGCGCACCACCAGGAGCTGATGGAGCGGGGCCGTGGTGCACCGATATTTCCCCAGCCGATGGCTTCTTTATGGTATGATCACCACTACTCCGTGAAGTACTGGCCCCCCTACTATGGCACAAATGATCTTCGGGCCACCCCTTTTAGCGAGGCTCTCGTCTGTGAGGCCAATCAAGTAGACCTCGCTCGACTCTCCCCCAACCCAGTACTCCGTGCTGGGCACCTCGCGCAGTGGTGTAGTCATTTATCTCGTCTTCGCTATATACCGGACCGAACGACGGACCGCGCCGTTATCAGGTGGTGTCGTTCCACGAGTGTGCCGTAATAAGTGGGTATTGTCCGCTTTATACGCGTTGGATCTCTAATTCCATGTAGTGCTGTTTTCCATGTCTGTAGCTAGCCGACCTAATTCATGACTCTTAATGCCTATTGTCGTGGCATCAGTGTTCAAACTGTTCTTCCTTGTCGCCTCACTCCCACAGTTGAGTCGACATCAGCAGATAATCACACCTTGAATAGGAACGACCATGGGACGAGCAGTTCCTACGAATCGTAGAGCTATCCTTCTAGCCATCTTCATCGCCTTTGGTGCTTCCTGCAGATGATTTATCCCCCGAGTCTATCTGACGCTTTTCCGCAATTTCAGGAGGCCAGTTCAACCCTTTCAATGGATATTGCCTTGACGTAAGGCTCCCAGCTGGTCTATTCATGGTGCTTGGCTGACTTCTCGTGTGCAGTGACTCGTTCCGACGTTAGGATTTCTATTCGGATATGATATTGGTGTCATCTCGGTGCGTTAGTCCCCAATCAACCCGCTCGTTTCCTCAACTTCGGGTCACATCTAGGGATGTCTCATCATGCCAGATTTCATCGACCGCTTTGGGGAACTTCAAGGTGATGGAACGAAGATACTGACACCTTCCCGCCAATCAATAATCACATCGCTACTCTCAGCCGGGTGAGTTCGCGTGACGTTGTTCCAACTATTAACTTACAGTCATCTTTACAAGGACATTCGTGTAAGTCTTCGCTCCTGCGAACATGCCTTCCGGCTTACTTATTTCTTATCCCAGTGGGGCCATAGGGCAGGCATTTACTTCCGATAGATTTGGTCGACGAGGATCTATCTTGATTTGGTCTGCTATCTTTACTGTTGGCGTCGCCATACAAACGGCAACAACATTCTCTGTTGCCCAAATCACAATTGGGCGTTTCATTGCTGGCCTTGGGGTTGGTGCTATGAGCGCCATCGTTCCGTATGTTTTCCATGATTCTGAGACTACTCGGACTTGCCTATAACTATACGTAGCTTGTACAACGGAGAAACTGCCCCTAAGGCTCTCCGCGGAACGCTCCTGGTTTTGTACCAGTTACAAATCATCATAGGGTAAGGCTTCTTTGAGTCGTTCTCTAACGCTCGACTGATGTAAATTCCGTTAGGATCTTCCTGAGCTACATCCTGGACTTAGCTACACACGCTGTGCCCAACTCTGCATCATGGCGTGTACCAGTCGGCCTTCAGATGTTATGGGGACTAATCCTCCTTTCCGGAATCTTCTTCCTTCCAGAGTCACCGTGAGCTTCATTGCGGTATTTCCCCTGGTATGGAGAGCCAACTGGCCCTTTTTGTAGCCGACACCTGTTAGGGAACAACCGAGAAGAAGAGGCCCGTAAAGTCATCGCTGAATTGAACAGCGTTCCCCTCGATGACCCTCTTGTATCCGAAGTGATTGAAGAACTTGAGTTTGCTATCAAGGCCGAGAACGAGGGTGGTAAGGCTACTTGGTTGGAGTGCTTCTCCACCAGAAATGCTCTTTGGAAGCGTACTGGAAACGGCATGATGTTGCAGTTTATTCAGCAACTCAACGGACAAAACTTTTACTGTGTGTCTTACTATAACCTTCCCATTGCTTCACTCAGGCCAGTTCTACTGCAGATTACTACGGCGATACTTTCTTCGAGAGTGCTGGAACGACGTATGCTTCTGTTATTCATCTCCTCTCCTGCACTCTCAAACGTGCATGCGTAGCTTGAGTCCCTACGTCATCCAAGTCATTCTAGGAGCCGTTTCAGTTGTCGGCACCATTCCTGCCCTTGTAGGTCACTTCATCCTAGCTCGCAGACTCAGTCTAATGCTCCTCTCAGTACTTGATCGAAACATGGGGACGTAGAAGGGTATGCTTTGCATCTTGCTCAATTGTTCCTGACTCTCACTAACATCAACAGTCTCTTCTCACCGGATCTCTCCTAGAGGCCACATGCTCTATCATCGTAGGTTTCCTGAATCTTCAGGAGTTCAATGGTTACTAAGCATGAGGTAGGCTGGTTTGGTCGGCCATTTCACGCTAGCACCACCACACACTCCACGGGAACAACTTACCACTCGCAACAGGCAAGGAGGTGCGTCTACAAGCCCGCCAATTGTCGATGACTCAATCATACTGTAACCCCTAGGTGACACCTTGATCGCTTTCGCTGTCTTGCACGTCTTCTCGTTCTCAATGTTCTGGGGACCCACTCCTTGGGTTTATCTTGGAGAGTCATTCCCTCTCCGCGTGCGTGCTAAATCTATCGCGCTTGGGAGGTAGGCTCTAGTTCCAGTTCTCAAAGCATCTGGTTCCTATTGACTCTGGCTTCTTAGTGCTACGAACTGGCTATGGAACTTCTTGCTCAGGTCAGCTCCCCCCTTTCATCTACTAATACAATCCCGATTGGCATATAACATCCAATTACTAGCTTCTTCGCCCCCCGAATTGCTAATGAGTAAGTTTGGTGCGTCCCCACTTTCGAGTCCCTAGTTGACGCCTATGAATAGCATCGGTCCTCTAATTCTCATGATCTTCTTCGGCATGCTGGTCTTCGGCTATGTATATGTCTACCTCTTTATCCCCGAGACCAAGGGTCTAAGCTTGGAGGAGGTGCGCCCTATCTGACCCGGTAGCCCTGGCAGCTAGCCTATTCTCATGCTTGGCGTATAGGTCGACGAGCTCTACCGATCAGGAGTCAAACCCTGGCGATCTGCGGGATGGAGACCCCACTTGACTGAACAAATTCGTAAAGGAAATCCCGCTGACGTCCGCGAGAGTGATGAGAAGCAAGATAGTGAACAGTGATTGACATGGCGATATCAGCTAACAGCTTAGCTTAGCGCAAAGGTCCCAACTTACATATGTAGGAATATCACGATTTGTGTAGTCACGGAATTGAATGGTGTATCAAGAACCACCGTCTCTTAATAATGTCTCGCTCGATCTTGGAAAGCACGTTCACAAATAACCCGCGTATCACCACCCAGGTAGGCTATATATATTAACTCTGCGATGGAAGGTTGGCAACGATTTCAGTGAGTGGGCATCGAAACGACCAACAGTTCACCCATTGCATCACCTAACGATTGATACGCCATTGTAAGAACTCCAGTCGCTGAGCACGTCAAATCTCACAACATCTTGGATCCATTACAAGGACAATTCAACAAACCTTATCAACATCCTCCTTGAGAGGTTGGTAGAGCTCACTGTATACAGCGATGTCTACGTTGCCACCCTGCCTTCATCATCAATGATTACAGATCACCAGCCATTCAATCCCGAGCCATTCAATTGTCTCCCCGAAGGTGTCCTCACGAACCCGACGACGTTGCGCGCAACGCCTGAGTGCCCAAATCTTTTCCTCTCTTATCCCTAGGCCCTAAGTTGCAGTCCGCCACCATCAGCCTCCATGTCCCCTGCAACCAATGGTTCGCCTTGGGTACCACTAGTCAATCTATGGCAGGAACTCGTTGCCGCCTTTACCATTTTGAGTTTTCGATGAAGCCATTTGCAGAATGCGGGTAGATACATTGAGACGATCTAAGGGGAGGAGACAATCACAACAACGACACAAAACCTAGGATCAAGCGCTTGGGGGCTGGATGCACCATGCTCCGTGCAGTCATTCCTTGCGCGGCCATACCAAACAGACATCATTTCCAGAATGCATCGCCCGATCACCGAGACTTGCATTGGTTGACTAGTTTTTATAGGCACCGAAACGATACGAATCGTGCATTAGATGGACGAGTCCTGCCAGATTTACCGAGTCGACTGGCGTCAATATGGTACTCATTGAGGTGTTTCTGCCTGGAAGAAGCATGGGAAAGCGCAGAACTGGTCAGCATGATCGGGCTCGTTTGTCGTCCTCCCTTCCTATTTCGTGAAGTGATCGACGCTTGGTCTGGCAGCCTTACAGAATACCCCCCGCTGTACCCTTTTCAAAGAACAGAGCAGAGTAGTCGGTCAATCGGAATTGTAACGCAGAACTTCGAGGTATAGGCTTGAGCACTTGGTCTTGAGCATTGGGACCAGGGTGCAATGCAATCTACCACTTCTTAAGCGAAACCCTGCATCATTTGGGTAGGAAAAGCGCTCACCTCTCCACTAACTGCGCCACTTTTACCGCTGGACAATGGCCGAATGTCTAAGTGGTAGCTACACAGCTGAAATAAGAGCCGGAAGATCTCGTCAGGCTCAGATGGCGTGATCATATGATGGCGAATGAAAAGACTACATCCAAGCTAAGCGCTCATTAGCGGCGTCGGTGGTGGAAGTTAGTAGGGAGCAGGCCCACCTGCATGCACAAAGCGCGTACTGCACGATAAAATCGTATGACATCCAGAGGCTTGGACCCCATCCAGTGTAAAGATGATATTCCATCAAGTATGACGTCTGTATTTGATGCCTCGCTGGAATTGGATAGGGCTGCCGATATGGCTTGATATAAAGGGACCAGCTGAGGCACCTCCCCGACGTCGCTTTGTGGTTGAATGGTGGAAAAGACGTCGATAAATGACAACGCCCCCAACGATAATTTATCATCCATGTTTAGGTTATGCTGGTAGTTCAGATCAGGATGAATTCGGTCAATGAGGAGGCTTTTGCGTCCCACCAACCGATTTGGACCCAATTGCTTTCCATCTCGATATGTCTGGCATGGTAGAAACCACCAGACTCCGATAAGATTTCGATTCTTTGAGTCGCGATCCAACTCGAGAGTGCAAGAAGAAATCTGCGGGTGAAGCAAGTTCATCTGTAATAAGGAGAACGATGTTGTTTGGTAGATCGTATGGCGAAAACATTGGTAGTTGCTCGAGTCGACGAGTGATTTTCAAAAGTAGCACCGACGATCTTTCTCGGCGCCTCTTGCTCGAAGTAAGCGCTGGACTTCTCCCGATTCCAAGGTTTATTGCTGCTGCGTAGTACTTGTTAGATACCTTCGCTGTCGGGCTGGGTAGCGCCGAAGCCCTTGAATCTTGCTCTCTCATCATCTACTCCATTTCGCTATTGATAAGGTCCTTGCGGACATGTTCTTCGACCTAAATATACCGATACCAACCATCGCATCCTCCTCTTCGAACCAATCGAAAAAAGGCAAGGGAAAGCAACCACAGAATGCTACTTCCAACGCCGCTGCCGAAGCTGTATTCTCACCGGCACAGATCGCGTCGCTGGAATCAAGAATCGATCTGTTAGTGCAATGTAAGTACACGTAGTTGTCATGTTCTTACTAGGGCATTGGTGTGCTAATATGTGCTCAAGTAGGATACTCCGTATTCGCATTCAATCAAGTTGTTCATAAAAAAGTGGATCCCAAATCCCACATCAATGTGTTAGATCCTCTACTGCAGCAACTGAGACCACGGCAGGGGTTGATATATCTGAAAAGATTGACAATAGTGCTTGACGAGGACAGCGAGAAGGGTTTTGGTTTGGTGGGCTATGTTTCGGTTTCGTCGCCACTTCAGAGATCTGACGAAACACTAGATCAATGCCAATCTTCCGTTATTCAATCCATATGATCTCATATCCCTGCTCCCGACCACCCTAAGCACGTTCTCCTTGGCATGTCTAACCCATAGTCTCCCTTCTTCGCTAACTGCGCATATCATAACCCTTCCGTTAACTCTCCCTCGCCTCCCATTCCGCATGAAACACACACTCGTTCGTACAGCACTGAAAAACGGCGCCGTCTTTGAAATCACTTATGTTGGCGCCCTCGGAGGAGAGAATGATCCAGCTTTGGTGAATGCAGACGCGGCATTGAACGATACTAGCGCGAAGAGGAATTGGTGGGCATCAGCGAGGGAGTTGTGTCGAGTTACGAAGGGTAAGGGGTTGGTTGTTAGTAGTGGCGTGGTTTCCGAGGCTGATATGAGAGCTCCTCGAGATATTGGGAATATGTACGTTGTTGTGTTCTCTGTTGAGATCGGACTAACGGTTCAAATGCTCAACAGAGTCACGCTGTTGGACGTATCCCAAAACATCGCTCATGACTCCATGACTACAGTGCCGAAGTCACTTGTGAAAAGAGCCAGTGAGTTAGATCGCGTCCACCCGTCCGTGACATACTGATAGGATGTTGTGTAGCGACTCGTAAAACGTATCGTGCTGTCCTTTCCGAACCTCGAGTCGTCATCCCCGAGGGGTACACGGACAAGCCGTCTAACAACGATGCGGCTCCTCTTAGCGAGGCCATCAGTACCACTCCCAACACACCGGGAGAACAGTCTTTAACTAGCAATCACAAAGATACCAGTCATCCACAAAATGGGCAATCAAAGGCACAGAAACGACCCCACGAGGACGGTCTGAAGGTGCCGAATGGTGAGTCTCAGTCGAAGAAGAAGCGGAAGAAGAACAAGGAAGGTCGCCCCAGTGGGTAAGCCCTTCGCAGCGCCTGAAGTTCTCTGGGGCACGCGTCATTTGAGTATGTACATCAGCCTACATACAGAAGTGGGCCTATCATTCGTCCATCCGCCCTCAAATACGCATCTGCATCAAACAATACGATTTCATCAAACTATCTGCGCATGTCTAGTAGTCGACGTCAGTCCATATCAGACCTAGCCAACTGTATTATGGGGCACAGGTATAGACTCCAGCCCAACGAACGCATTTGCGAATGCCGACGTGTTGAGACGCGCGCGCAATTTGTCCTGGTCATCGATGATATCGAACAACTAGAATGATCTTTGATTGCTGATGGCTTTAGACGTTATAGTAAGCCCAAAATTGCCATACAAAGTCGGGTCGAAGGCTTTGAGGTGTGCATTCCAATGCCCCCTCGGCCTCAGTACTCAAGTGCTCAGTGCCAGCGGTGTTCCCACGCTCCTCAACCGTCGCGCTCAACACAGAACACGATGACTATGCCTACGTACACAACCTGTTACCTCTCTCATCAACGACGTACTCGACGTACTCGTGACACTCCAGGGCAATTTGTCGAGCAATGATGGTTCCTTCCGACTTTCGTCCGCAAGCCAACAGGCATTCTTCCGAATCTGATTGAGGAACCAACAAGGACTACCGGGGGCGACGGGGTGCGCGTGGGGACCTAAATATGATCCCATCATGGAACCGGGACCAGCTCGTCAGTCGGTTACGGATGTTCGTCTTTCCGTGCCGTTGTGGTCTGACCTCCGAGCGCGTATGCGGTGTTTCTTTCAGTTCATTCCTCGCCGGCCGATGCACGCTGTGCTTCGCTACTTGCGGTGCACTCCCACAGAACGGAATCTACGACTGTGACCATTGGTCCATCATCATGGATACATGATCATCTCTTCTGCGACGAAGCATCAGCCGCAGGTTGTCCTTTTCACGGTTGTAGCCTGCATTCCGCATGCCTAGTAGGCAAAATCATGATGACCTACCCAGGAGCGCTCAACAATCTCATCTAATTGGTCAGAGATGCTGAATAAATTTATGATTGTTTCCCATCACGCTTCCCCGTTTCTCACTGTTCGATCTCAGTAGGCTGGACAACGCAAATGCACCGCATCCTCATTTTCATCTTTAAGCCTGTGGCTTTATGTCTGGATTCATCTGACGTCCATGATTGCAATGTACTAGATAACTCTGACGCCGGTCGTATTAATCATTCTTCGCTTTTTTGCCTTTTCTACCTCTGGTCCTAGGGTTGACCTCTCCACATCCCTTTCTTCTTCCTCATCCTTCGCGCGTCCTAGGACGTAGCAGTGTTTACCTTCAAGTAACGAAATGACTTCTCCAAGGAGTCGCGCGTCGTGGAGGCGGAAGACGGGAACTTCCGCCGAGGGCCTGTCAGGTGCTGCTACAGGTACGTCGGTCGACGTTTGATGCTGTCTACGACATTGACAGTCACATTGCCTAGACTTACCGGAAGTGCAAGACACTCCCCAACCTCAACAGACACCCAAGGCTGAAGCAGAAACGAAGAACGCTGCAGCCTCCCATGGTGATGCATCCACACCAACGGGTGAGTTCTTCGCGACCTCTACACAGCACATGATTCAGACCGACCCTCCTCGTCGTTGTAGAGCCCAAGCCCGACAAGCCAGTCTCTAGTTCTTCAGAGTCTAGCAAGCAACCTTCTCAGCTTAATGCCTCGCAGCCGGCGGCGAAGCCTGATACTACATCCCCTAAGCCTGACAATTCAGCTAATAAGAGTGATGCAACCTCTGGCTCATCGGACTCCGGCAGGCAGCAGGGATCCCCGCCCAATGCCTCGCGTCCGGTGACAAACAATGCTACCACGTCCCCCATTTCGGACACCGCTACGAAGGTGGCCAGCAAGGCATCAGTGCCTACAGAGGAGTCCTCTGGTCCTGAGCCATCGGTTTCACCCTCACCGGCGACGACGCCAGCATCTGAAGCCCCGCCGGCCAAAAGCCAGAAACAACAGGCTGAAACGTCACCTGGCGCTCAAACTACTGATGCATCTCCAACGGATACCCCCGTAAAGGCGAATCCCAAGGACACATCTTCTGGTAGTCCCCCGACCAATCACGCCGATGTTGGTCCAATTACGACCGAGGCTCCTCTTTCTGCCCCTCCAACGCCATCTGAGACGGTCGGGGGTGCGCAATCAAAGGGTGGCTCCCGGGTTGAGCCTACAACGTCTGCGGAAGCTAGCCAACCTACATCCGACGCTAATGGAACCACAGACAGGAAGAGCGGGCATGCCAAAGTTAATGCATCATCACCAAGCCTATCCCGACCCGTCGAAACCACCTCAACATCTATCAACGTTGAGGCCCAGGATGGCTCGCCTATATCTCCTCCCACTGTGGCTCAACCAACACCTTCGGCATCGTCTCGCTCACGAACGGGTACAACCTCAGCACAACCGCAAGCTAGTGTTCCCATATCCGGAAACAATCCTACCGCAGATGACGAGCACGAGCGCTCAGATCCCGCCGCGCCTCCGTCGAGCGTGGTGGACTCGTCTACATTGTCAACCTCGGATCTCGCAGGTGAGGCCGCCCAGTGAGCTGAGCTAGTCTCATCTCATCTACTGATGTCACCCATTCATAGACTCAGCCGCCCAGGAAACCGCCAGTGTATCTCCCACAAATAGAGAGGACCCACTCGATCCTACCCCAACGATTGGTGTTGATCCCTCCGTTGCAACCTCTGTCGATGAAGTGAAGACAACAGCACTCCCTTTAAAGTCACAATCACAGGCAGTCGTCGTGTCTACCGATCCCATCCAACCAACGTCACTGCAACCATCATCCCCGTCAGCTGTGACTACAATTATCCCCACTGATGTTCCCGAGGACAATTCATTGTCGATTGGTTCCACCGCGGCAGCTGGAGACACGCCTACAACAGAGCCTCGCGCTTTTCCTTCTTCCAGCCTTGACGAACCATCAGAGGCTGTCCCTTCCACGCTGGCGAGCTCCACGGTTGATGTTACTACTGCCTTCACAATTCCTACTTCATCACGTTCCTCAGAAACCATAACTGATGGGATATTGTCTTCAATCCCCCAGACTGAATCCCCAGCTTTCACAACCTCATTCGCACGGCGTCCTAAACATTCCTCGGCATCATCTATCCCCGATGCCGAGACCATTGTTCATGCTACACCGAGCCCTCCCTCCTCTGAGCCTACGTCGTTGACGACCACAGTCAATGATACGTCTGGCACGCCTGTGTCAACTGAAGCTGAACTTGCTACTCCCACGACTGACCCCTCGTCACGAAAATCTGGAAGGAAGACGAGAACCTTCGGTAGCGGCAGAGGTCCCCAAACAGCAACTTCATCACCCCCTGGTCGTGCCTCGAGGCCAACTGCTCTCACTGATTCCCCCGAACCAACCACATCTTCCAGTTCGAATGATGACGATTCTGCATCCATCCCGGGAGGTCAGCCTAACAGAAATAACGGCCAGGGTGGTCACCAGAGTCACGGGACTAAGAGTCCGGCGCCTATTGCTACAAGTAACGCCGGGGAGAAGCCCAACAACGACGACGGTTCACCAGCCCAACCAAACCGGGGCAATGGTGATGGACGTGGTTCATCCTCGAACCAGCACTCCGGTGCTCAAGAATCCGGCGAATCAAATCACAGCGAAACAGGAGGCAGTGACAAGAGTAATAATCAGGACAACGATAATTCCCAACATGGCCCAGGGCAGCAGGGAGGGAATCCCGATGCGCAGGCCGGCCAGGATGGTCGGAACGACCATACCCATGGTCCTCGCCCCACTCCCGACCACCCATCCCCGAAGGACCCCAAGGATAATGATTCCCCTGACAGTGGTAAGAACACTACGACTGATCAACCTACGGAGCCAACCGGCCGACCCAACTCCGGTAACGGTAAGGGAGAAGGAAATGGCAGAGATGGTTCCACAGAGCACGGGAATAGCGGTGACGAAGGAGAATCCCCGAGCTCTACGTCGCGCGAGGATGACCATCACACCAAGACTAGGACTTCTGGTCCCAGTCAAACTACCAGCAACCAATCTAGTGGTCATTCAAAGGGTGAGAACCAGGGTGACCATGGAGGACACGGCAATAATGGTAGCTCGCCAGATGCGTCACAAGATGCTCCGTCTCCCACCACGCCACCTGAAGAGGAAAAGCCTACTCCTACCAGCGACCAGCACGACGAAGTCACTAAGACCAGGAACTCGCCTGAGCCCAGTAAAACTGCAGGGAACCATTCAGACAACGAGAACCAGGGTGACCATGGAGGACATGGCAACAATGGTAGCTCGCCGAATGTATCACAAGATGTCCCCTCTTCTACCGCGCCGCCAAAGGAGGACAGACCTACTCCTACTGGCGATCAGCCCGACGAAGCCACTAAGACCAGAAGCTCATCGGAGCCCAGCAAACCTGCCGGGAACCATTCCAGCGATACTGACAATCACCAAGGACAAGGCGGACACAACGACAACAACAGTGACAAGGGTGGTAACGACAATCCCCCGACTTCATCAAGCCGTTCTTCGCCGAGTGATCCAGCGCCTACCTCACCACCAGTAGGCAATAGCGGCCAGAATCACAACAGTGGCCAGCAAGAGGGTGACTCCAATAGCCCAGGCGACGGAAAAGCTCAGAATGGTGGTAATCAGAACGGAGATACCAAGAAATCTCAATCTTTGAATCCTCCCTCACCCACCTCGCCACCGGCCAAGAACGGCGAAGACAGGGGCCAGAATGATGGTAATGACAATTCAGGTAGCAACAGCAATGGCCAGAACAGTCAAAGCGTCAATAAGGGTGGAGCCAGTAAGGCCACTCCCGTCCTTCCCCTGCCCACTGCGTCCCCAAACAGCGATAACGGCCAGGACAACAGTAGCGAGAAAGATATCAGCGCCAATAACGGTCAGAATGGCGCCATTACCAGCCACCTAAATCAAAGTAGTGGGCAAGGTGGTCAGAGTGCTCAAGCTCAAGCCAATCCGCAAACCACGTCTCAGACGATGCCAAGTTTTCCGTCCCCAACGATTGCTCTTGCAGCATCACAGGCTCCTACGTAAGTCAACCTACCCTCTCATCCTGTTCAATTCACTTACGCATAAGCAATCCAGGCCACCTGGTCCAGACGACGTCGCTCTTCAGACTGTGATCGAATTGACTTCCGTTGTCCCCATCACAACTCAATTAATAACCACCATTAAACCTACCGTCACCGCCACACTTACGCTTGTTTCCGGAGGGAGGACGTCCATAGTAACTACGGTGGTCTCCAATGGAGAAATTACTCCGACCATCGCTGTAACCACCGTCTCGACCTCGATTACCTCGACTACCTCTACAATTCATCCCGATGTGGCAGCCAACAGTGCGTCGACCTCCCCGTCCAAAACTGGTCCCATTGTTGGTGGCGTCATCGGATCATTGTTGGTCCTCATCACCGCCATCCTCCTTTTGTTTTTCGTTCGCCGACGACGACGCCAACGAATTCAGCTTCGTTCTGACAACTTCGGAGGCGATCATATGTCCACGCCATTTTCTCCTTTGCCTCCCATCGTCACTGTGACCGCCCAGCGAACACCCTCGCCCCCCGACCCGTCCATCGCCGATTCTTATCCGTCTGCTACTCGCTTTACCCCCTCTCTGCATGCCCTCCCTGGTGCAGTGGGTTCCGCAGCCCCCAGCCCTGCAGGGTCAGCTTCTCTTTACAGCTCTGGAAGCACTGGTAGTAATTTCCCGTCTCAGCGTCGCAAGCCTGTGCCCGGGTTCATTGATATGGACATGGACTCATACTCAAACGACTCAGGCGCGCTCTCGACGTCGCCAACATCCCTCGGTGACTCTACCAATCGGGCCTCATCACGAACATCTTCGTCCTCTGCTTCTGCGGAGTTTTGGACTCCTCTGGTCAACCCATATGGCAAGGCCGAGCAAGCTAGTCGTGTCTCTGCAAATCCCTTCGAGGATCCTCCGGAAGTTCATGCCGCTCTTGCTGCGCTCGCACTAAGCGACGATCCGTTCAAAGATCCCAT
The DNA here is from genome assembly GCA_017312325.1 of Pleurotus citrinopileatus. Lineage (NCBI taxonomy): Eukaryota > Fungi > Basidiomycota > Agaricomycetes > Agaricales > Pleurotaceae > Pleurotus > Pleurotus citrinopileatus. The sequence continues at coordinate 685,801 of BHFW01000018.1, read as the reverse complement.
GCCAGACATCCACAAACAAGGAGCTCGTCTTTCTGTCTTGTCCGCTTCTTCGTCCCAACGAAGCGTTTCCCCTCAGGTATAGTAAAGTTTTCTTCTGTGTGCACCCTCCTTCAACTAATCGACCTCTTTGTTAGTTCGGCTTCGCTGTTTGAGCCCATCAGGGACTATTGTATACCTTCGCCGTTTGCACCACAATTTACCTATAGTAGTTATTATGTCGTAAACAGTTTCGAATTTGCTTCGTCCTCGTATCACGTATCGTTGTTGCCTGTTGTCTCCGAGCTCATAGCTAATTATTGTATACCCTTGGGCACGAATGGACGCTTGAACCACTTACGCCGACGTAGTGGTTGGTTATGATGATGTCATGACGCTAACGACCCCACTTGACCAAGGGATAAAGCTTTATGTAAAGAGCACGACTCTTGTAGAACGGCCTGCTCTACATTGATCATGTTAACCCGCATACTCGTACCCGCCTTCATTCTACTATTGATCTGCATTCTCTTTCGCTTGTACTACCTCCGAATCCGCATAGGCAAGTTTGGGGTTGAGTCATCACCACTTTCGCTTCTTTTATCGAACGTTCGTAGACGACAAGAAGAGGAATACCTATCTATAGAATGCATACGACTCCAATTCCACTTGCCAACAAGCCAGAAACCTCGATGGTGCACGTTCACCGCGACAAATGTCGACAAAAGGGACTCTAAATGCCACATTTCTGTTGGCTCACTGCGAGCAACTTTATGGCTATTCCCGCATCTACTCAGATTCACCGGAGGAACGTGGGTCTCCGTGGACATGGACGACTTCAGGTTACGTGTGTACACGTCCGAAGAGACGCCTGGATGGGTAGAGAACTTGCGGAGGAATTTAATCACTTCCATCTTCACCGGAGAGTATTTACGACTAGATGATTTGAAGACAACCGCCGGCTTCGCCGGGGACGAAGTAGTGATATCCTTCTCCACACAGAATTGGCACATACGAAACTGGGATGACAGGATATATTCACTAGCCAAAGTCGACGCTCAATTGCGTCGGAATTGGACGGAGGGGAGTGGGACGTTCGTGATGATAGCCGAAGAGAGCAGGTGGACCAAAGTGCAATCTCCTGCGAAACGGGATGGGTATAGGAGTAATTCGTTTCTATTGCAGACGCTGCTATCAGTAGCGTATTTCCCTTCGGATGTCTGGAAAGTGGTTAGAGACCCGATGTGTATGGTGGATGTGTACGCCTCTCGGGCTGATATCACTTTTGATGGATTTAGAATACGTGATTCGGAGGTGGTGAGGGAGATTGAGGTGAAGGCTAGACAGGCATATGAGGAGTCATATTGATCGTATTGTGTGCAGATCTCTTTACACTTCGTTGAATCGCACATGTTCGACCCACCATAATTGACTGCCCGATAACAACGCAACGGCATTTCGCTCCTGTGAGGTAAGTATCATCCTATCATTCGCACATCGCGTTCCCAATCATGGCACCATATCTCGTCCACCGGGCATGTCCATTCTACGGTCACAGGTTCAGGCTGGCCACGATACCAGCGGGAGGAACGAGGAGACAGAGCCTTACGCGACGCGCCGCGCCCTACGGTTCCCTGGACCTCAATGCACTGTAGTGATGGAGGGAAAGCATCGGTATCACGAAGCTGTAGGATCTCCGTAGCCGTCTCGAGCGAATCAAGGAGGAAGCGGATGTGGGTGATGCTGGTGTTACGGATGGAAGCGAGCATACTCCAATTGCGATATATCTACAGAAGGAAGCCGCTCAGCTAGGGTGAAATATCAGAGGAAGATAATGATATACGAACGGTGATTTCCAAGTACTTGAGATTCTTAACCTGAGGGAGGAAGACGCGCAAAGAGTTCTCGTGAAATACGGTGCATGATAGGGTCCGTATATTCTCGAGATGCGGTAAATTGGAGAGGCCGCTTCCTGAGATATCGGACTCAAGGAATGCTGTGCGTAGATGGGCAATCTTCGAATTCGTTTGAAGGGCGATGAGTGCTACAGTCGTAGTGCCGCTCAAAGATGTCAAATTGCGCAGCGAAGGGATCGAGACGATCTCGAATGGGCGAAGCCAAAGCTCCAAGTGCTCTATGGAGGGTTGTGATTTAAGAAATGCTGATATGTTGATGGTTCGATCGCGTGTATGAAGTCCAAAGCGCTTCAGGGAAAGCGTGGGTGCGGCATTGGAGAGTAGTGAGAGTGGTGTGTTAGAGTCGATAGGGGACGTATAGCATTGTATGTGGAGAGAATGAAGGTTCGTAAATGTAGGAAGCAGTTCGTCGATTACTTCGAGGTCCCTCAGCGAAGGCTCTAATGTAGAATGAGGGAAATACACGGAGAACGACTTTATACTAGTACGACGGCGGCGGCTCTGATGAATGTCGGATGCACGGATGAATTTGTGGAATGAGATTAGAGCCGTTGTGCGACGAGGCGACTTTACGACGATTTCTACATTCTGGAGGAACACAGGTTCGACTAGCTGGTGGAACTGTCGTGAAATTAAAAGTAGCTCGCGAAGCTGGGCGTAATCTTCCACAGCTTCTATGACGAGCCGCAATATTTCAGTTGGGAGTGTTGAAGGCATGCTTGATCGAGGTGTTAACGATCTTGTTTGTTCAAGGACGGTCCCTGCCACGTGGCCGATCAATCTTCCTGATCAAGATCGATCGGCCCGGCAACGGAGGTTAAGGTTTTACTATCGAGTGCATAACTTCTGCTACCTACTAGCCGCCATTTCTAGATCTACGCTCGGGCGCAGTGCCTCCGCCGCCTGCCGTATATTGGCGATCTTACTACGCATGACTTGAATAGCCTCAGGTAATAATCGTTCTGGGGGGTAGGCGCTCTCAGATTCCACGTTGACTAAGTGTTCCAGTCAGTGAATTAGATTCGCAAGTCGATAATAACCGATACGTACACATGAAATGATCTCTGATCCTCTTGAGCTCGACGAGACCTTCGAATTCAGGATGACGGAGGACCTCTCTGCTGACAGTGTCATCTCGCACTGCTATGGGATCAACACTGACTGCCTGAGTGCGGGAGTTAATGCGAATGACGCCGGGGGAGAAACAGCTCTGAAATTTTTTGGCGAGGTGCGGAGGTATTGGTTTCTCCGGATCAAGCTGGATATATGGCAGGAGGCGGTAGGAAGCCGTGGCTATTCCAAAGAAGACCTATGAACGATAGGCAGGGGATGTATCGAATGGATGGGCGCACCAACGGGACTGAACTTGGCATGATCTTTCCCAACACCTTTTACAGCATGAAGCTCCATATTAACCTCCTGCCCGGGCCTCAGCTTCGTGAGCACAATATTGGGATTCGTCGGTGTCGGATGATCTTTGGCGAAGACTTCCAGCTGCTCGCCGACTGGCTCCCAAGTCATATGGCCGGATAGGACTTCATGATTGATGTACAACTCGGATGGTTCTGTGGCGTCTTTGCGCGCTTTCGGATTCTTCGTGCATGCGACGTTGAGTTTGAATACGAGGGTATTTCTGTCAGTTGGTTGTTCATCAGGGCCTGATGCAAGTGCGGGTGAGGCCTACTTGGTCCTAGGGGATGTAGCGCGAACGTACCTTTCATCTCCATTACTGCTGGGTCCACATTCAGGGGTATCATTCCAATTCTTTGAGCTAGGATCTCATCCACTATGACAGAGGTGTTGTTCCACACATATACAGCCTCAATACAAACGGTGGGCACCTATTCCGAGATCAGAATCCAGCTGCAAGCTCATGGCTCAACACACCTCCGCAATCATAATCCTCCGAAATGCGTTGGCGATCGAAGCATCCACACCAACCAAGTCGAAATCGATCGACTTAGCAGACAATTTCTGCACAGACACATCAAGGTTCTAAGACCTCGACGGCTTGAGCAATACGTGGTACACAAGCACACACCCCGACTTACAAGACGAAACTTCTTCAATGACCAAGAAAAATCCTCGTTGGGGTAGTGCCCAGGAAAATCGGTGCTGGATACGTTTGAGACGCGTTCAGCTCCTATGTTGACATGGCGTCGAGGATCTGATAGGGATTGCATCGCAAAATTTCATCGATGGTGAACGAGGGGTCGTCGCTTGGTCGCGGGCTCAGCCAGTCAAGGTGAGTTGGGTGCCTTACGTACTTAATTCAAGGACTCTTGAAGCGCCGAAGCGCTTCTTTTGCCGACGCGACCGCACTGCATCATTTCCCGCTCACTACGTTTTGCTCCCCAATCAGAATGCGAAAGGTCGCTACCGTGTCTTCTCTGCTATGTCTAACGAAGTCACTGACTAGAACTCAGTTGCCCGACTGCGCAGGCCTCGTGTTGCTGACGGCCAACTCCGTCAGAACCCTTGAGGCTTGTTGAACTGCCTTCAATGGTTTGGCGTTGGAAGCTTGCTCAACTACATATGCCTCGGTAAAACTGGTAGTTGATGTGTCTTTACATCTCAAACTTCCGCAGTACTGCGCACGGAGCCTATTTATGGCCTTCTGTGCTACATGTGAGTCTAACCTTCTTCAAATCGTCCATGACTTCTAATGCGTTTCCTCTCATCGTGACATAGTTAACCTGAGACCTGGTGCTGTCAGATCTGTCGCTTGGTATATATATATATATATATTGTGAAAACTCTTCAGTACGCACTAAGACACTATGGATGGGCTTTCGGACTGAGTCAAGCGCCTCTATCATTCTGTGAATGTATTCATATCGTTATCAGCGCCCCGGTGTGAAGTTGGCCCCACAGATACAATTATTGGAGGGCCTAGACTGACTTCCCAGAACATCATCCTTCGACAAACTCCTCTGATTACCTTTCTCTACATTCAGAGGCTCTCGCACCAACGTGCCGCAGCACCTTATCTTCTTTTCGCAGTGTTTGATACCCCCCTCTCGCCGAGTATCTTTTCTCCAAGTCTTCAAGCATGTCTCGTCCTCCTTGTCGATTCTTCAACAAGCCAGACGGTTGCAATCGCGGCGACAAGTGCAACTTTTCTCATGTCAAAACCACCCCTGGCGATCCTGCAGATGCTGGGGCAGCTAATGACAATTTGAAGCCCTCTGGATCCCAGTCCAAGCCTCCTCCTGGCGCTTGTCATTTCTTCTGGTCGTCTGGGGCCTGTCGCAATGAATTCAAGTGTCGTTTCAAACACGTATCTCCCTCTGATCCACCCACACCATCTTTGCCCCGACTTTTTGGGTTATCCACCGCATCGAACGTAGCGGCCGAAAAACTTGCTCCGTTCTTGACCCCGGAGGGCCTTGTGAAGTTGCTGGGATCCGGTAGCACTGACAGCTACTTCCCGAATCCTATGGCACCGATGAGTCCAAACGAAGCCCACAACGCGATCAAACGATTCCTCCACGATGATTTCCGCTTTAGGAGAGTAACCGACATCTATGCATTCATGATCCCGATAAACAGCGCTTCCTCGCACAATACTCTTTGGGTATGACCTTGTTGTTTTCATTTGAAATCGCACACTAACCGTTCTTGTAGTCTCTGGAAGATGGACAGGTGCGGGCTTACAAACTGCATAAGTGGTTGCTTCCTAACAGATGGTGATATATAGCTGTTTTTCTCGGCTCTTGCCACCGTAAGCCCTCTATTAATCGGCTTACGTCTTATTCCGTAGTTGAAACGTCGCGACAGGGGAATGGTCTGCTCCGCATTGACGACGTACTTCGCTGGCCTAATGTCAGCATAGCGCCTTCTGGTACCCAAGCTCTCTCATTTCACCGAGGCTACCTTCCTCTCCTCAGAGTATGTCTACCACCTCTGCCATCATTCCTTTTGATTGAATCTCCACATCCTACACAGTTCCTGGCCTCTGATTTCATCACCAAGAGCACAATGCACCACCTTGTCAAGTATGTCCCGACCCCTTATAAAACTATTTCTGTAGTCATCAATGCTTCTCCAGCGCTCTCTACTCTCGAATCCTCGAGAACATGGCGAATTTCTCCGAAACAATTGAAAGATGCTTCGCCGCGGCTCTGAAAACAGGCTCGTTCAACGATCCTGCACATCCGCAGGCAAAATCGCCAGTAGGTCATCAGGTGATCGTGACGCTTGTGGTGATCCTCTTTGAGTGAGTTTCATGCTGCTCAACGCTATTGACTCATCACTGTGCCGTTTAGGTGCTTGACCCGATTCAAAAATGCTGCCTTGGCGTATCCAAAGCTCGCCACGCTGACCCGCAGCCTACGCGAGTTTTCAGACACCTGGATTGGTAGGGTAACAGCTACCCCTTCGACGGTCCAAGATTCTCTGTGCAATATTGCCTCAGGGTCCCGAGACCATATCATCGCTCACTTGAGAGGCAAATTAGATCGCCTTCGTTCTATTGTCGACCGAGAAGAGGGACGAATCAAGGACACCCGAAAGGCCGTCTCTGCGCCGCTTGCTCACTCAAACGACGGCCTAATTGCTGCCCTTCACGCAAGTTATGAAGGCCCAGGTACACTGCGGCCCTTGGGTCCACGACACGATAACGATTTCGTAGATATAAATGACATTCGAATAGCCCCAACCGATCAAGAACTTATGTCACGGATCCCTCCTTTCCTTCCGGCGAATATCCATGGTGCGCCGCACCCTCATCCCGAGAGCAGTATGCTCCGCCTTCTTGATACTCAATTTCGTCTTTTGAGAGAGGAGCTAACGTGAGTCCATGTCAGTCTTGATTACCCTCGCACTCACGTTCTTAACTTCTCAAAGGGCACCTCTCAGGTCTGCGGTGCAACTTGTCTCAGACGATCTCCAGAAAGGTTCACATGCTACAACGCCCCTCGCTGAGATTTTGAAAAAAGGCGGCGGAAAATATCGCTCAACGGGTCCCGAAGGAACTATGTTCAACATCTATTCAAACATCAGATTCTATAACTTGGTTCCTGACCGCCGTGGACTCAGTACGGCGTTCTCTTTCGCTACTCCTCCTGGCCGCGCTCGCTCGGAGAACGCCTCAGCCCGAGCTGCATTTTGGGAGGGGATGGGTGGCAGGCGGATGATGCAAGGTGGTTTGGTCGCCCTCGTTTGGAAACGTGGTCCCGAAATTTGTACACATCTCGGCCTTCTTTCTAGCTCGGCCAAAGACTTATCCTCATCCGCCAAGCAGAGCCCGGACTTCGTCTCAGCTAGAGTAGTATTTTTCGATCCTGAGGTTGAACTTCGGATTTTAGACAGCCTCAAGTCTCCAACTTTCAATTCAGAAGAAGTCAAGCTTCTGGTTGAAGCTCCCGTTATGTACGAAGCTATCCGCCCTTTCCTTGAAGCACTCCGCACAGTACCAGAATCTGTTCCATTCGCAAAATATCTACCTCATCACCGTCCTTCCTATTTCCAATCTCTCACAATTGATCCACCACGATTTTCTACCGCCCCAGGATTCCGTTACCAACTTGCAAGTCTCTTCGATACCGAAGCAGATGTCGATGATCTAGTGATGAACGTGACTCAGCCTGCATCTATCGACGCAGCTCGACAAGTGTTGCGACGAAGTCGCCTCGATCCTAGTCAATCAGATTCAGTTGTAGATGCCCTCACCAGAGAGGTAGCACTCATTCAAGGGTATGTTGGCTGTTCTTGTGTTTTTGCCCTCAACTTAACTCGTCCCCAGCCCCCCTGGTACTGGTAAAGTGAGTATAACCCTACCATTGGTATATGGCTCAACTAAGAAGGACCGTTCTCTCAAATCAGTCATACACCGGTGTGGAACTCCTCCGTGTGTTGATAGATAACGGCATTGGTCCGATCCTCCTGATCGCGTTCACCAATCATGCTTTGGATCATTTACTGTGCTCTGTCGTAGATGCAGGTTTTACCAGGAAGATTGTTCGGCTGGGTTCCCGTTCTGCCGATGACAGAATTTCTCAGTATTCTCTTGAAACAAAAGAAATTGCGGCCGGTCAATCACGCCTGTTCCGGACCTTTGGGGATCAACATAGATCACTACGTGATGTGGAGGATGAGATCAAACAACTAATGAAGAAGCTTGTCTCCACTGATATCCCGTCTCCACAGCTTGACCTTTTCATCCTACTGAACCATCCTGGTCACTATGAGTTCCTTCATAACCCGCCACCTTGGATCCATCTTGTAAAGGCAGCCCAGGAAAGTCAAACGGCGGGATGGCAGCAAGTTGGCAAGCAGGGACGCCACCACGATCATGATGACAAAGAAGACAAGTCCATGTACAACTTCTGGAGTTCTAATCGAGATCTGAATTTCCTACAATTCATCCCCCCTCCCCTTCCCCCCTCCCAGAAACCAGCCATTCCCGCTACTCTTGTCTCCAACGCCTTTGCTGTGTTAGACACAAACCATGACCATGATGACACTCCTGACAGTGAAGCTGCCCCTTCGGATGAGGGGACTACACTCATAGAAGAAGAGTGGCAATACATGGTTGTTGAGGATAATGCACCCCCCACTCCACCCAACAACCATCGCACATCTCCGGCGCCAGATTTTGCAGCGACCCCAGAGACACAACCTCCCCCAGCCAACAAATTTCATGTGACCGATCTTCAAAATCCGACCATGTTCTTTGATGCTTGCGGACTAGCCCAGCCCTCCATGCCAGATACTGATCGTCCGCTGGTTGCTCTACTTGAAGACGACAATATCTGGAGTATGTCAGCCCCTGAGAGAGAGCGTCTCAACACTTATTGGGTGGAATATGCTCGGCGTACTGCCCACGAAAACTACATCCAGGATTTTGTTTCACTTCGTGAACAGCATGCAACATTGCTTGCTGAATATAATGAAGGTCAGAATGAGGTACGCACACTACAGGTTCACTGGTCACATCATGAATCACACTAATTCACCTTTAGGTAAGACGCCAACTACTACAAAACACCGACATCATAGGGTGCACAACCACAGGTGAGCATCTTCTATGAAGCTTAAGTAACTAGTTGCTGACAGTATGAATTAGGTGCAGCAAAGCTAATATCTCTACTGAAGGTGAGGCAAGTATTTGTGCATGTTCAAATCAATTGCTAATCCACCCAAGGGACTCGACTTGCGGGTCATGATGGTGGAAGAGGCAGGACAAGTGCTAGAGGCCCACATTCTCGGCAGCTTGGTCCCATCTATTGAACACCTTATTCTTATTGGAGATCCACAGCAACTTCGCCCGACTTTGAACAATTATGGTATACCCGCAATATGGTCTCCCTATCCCAACAATGACTTACTTTTGTCTGAAGGCCTCTCCATGGACAGTCGACGAGGCAGCAAGTTGTTCCGATTTGATATGTCCCTGATGGAACGACTTGCCTTTGCTGGCTTTCCAATGTCACGGATAGATGTGCAACGAAGGATGCGCCCAACCATCTCCAACTTGATTCGGTAAGAGTTTAACAACCTTGTTCAACATAGTGTTTCATTATTTTAGCCGAACACTTTATCCTTCTCTTGAGGACCATTCTCTTGTCATGGGACATCCCCATGTCCGTGGGCTTAATAAGGATGTCTACTTCTTGACGCACAGCCATCAAGAGAACTCGCAAGGTGATGAATCTGCCAGCAAGTATAACACATATGAGGTAGGTGGCTCTATATTATGTTACTCTAATATCATAATACTAGATTCTTTTAGGTGGAAATGATTCGGGATCTAGTTCTTTATCTCTTGCGGTATGATTCTGCCCCAGGTGTCATCTCTTCCAATACTCAGTATATTTATTGTCCAGGCAAGGATGCTACTCACAGGATGGAGATATTGTTGTCCTGTGTGCGTATCTAGGCCAACTTGCACGTGTCCGTGATGCATTAGCTGGTGAAGTCACTGTTACAATTGACAAACACGATCAAGAGAAACTTGATGCTAATGAGGATGATGCAACGGATGGCAATCAGCTTGGATGTCAGCCAGATGTTGAAACAATTGGTGTCACAAAACTGGTGCGCTTACAGTCAACATGGTTCCCAACCCCACTTCAAGTCTTCATGTGTCTTCCCCCCCCAGGTTCGATTACGTACAGTGGACAACTACCAAGGGGAAGAAGCCAAAGTAAGTAGACTTCCAGTCTCCATTTTATTTACCTCTGCAACTCACTCTGTTTATGACTTTAGATTGTTATTCTGTCACTGGTCCGTAATTCTGGAACTACTGATGAGCCCAATGAAGAAGAAGACTGGGTCCAGTCTATACGCCCATCTATAGGCTTTCTCAAGGTATTTATCCTTGCATACTCACAACTCCTTCTTAATGCAAGCCTTGATGCTAGTCTGACAATCGAACAAACGGTAAGGCAGCTTTCTTAGATCTATTTCATCCCTAATGGCTGTCTCAGTGGCACTTTCCCGTGCTCGTGAAGGACTTTACATTCTCGGAAATGCCCCATTACTCTCCTCTAAAAGTCCCATGTGGTGCAGCGTGTTGGATGAGTTAGCTAGTGAGGATGCTGTTGGTCCAGGGCTCCCAGTTGCATGCTCTCACCACCCGGAATATGCGGAGTCCATACAACAGCCTGGACAATTGTCCCGTGTAGCACCAGATGGTATGCCTCAGGAGTGACCTCCCTCCTTTGAATATTCTGAGAACATGTGTCAATCCAGGTGGTTGTCTCCAGTCCTGCGACTATGGTCTTCAATGTGGGCACCTGTGTCCATACAAAGTATGTACCTCCTCTTTAGGGGTTGCCAGAGGACACACTACTCACATACCCATAGTGTCATCCAGATGATCCTAAGCACCTGTCTGTTGCATGCACTCAGCTCTGTAGGAGGCTCTGCTCCAAGGGGCATCCATGCGAGAAGCAATGCACTCAGGATTGCGGAAATTGCAACTTTCCAGTGCCCAATGTCCAGCTTCCCTGTTTGCACATTTGTCTATCTGTACCATGGTATGGTTCACAGTTGCAATCATTGAAGCAAGGCTGATTTTGAATTCTGAACCGTTAGCTATATGCTAGATAGGTTATCTGATGTTGTCTGCGATGAACAGGTCCGGAAATATCTCCCTGAGTGTGAACACGAGGCTACCATGGCGTGTTCAATGGACCCAGCGCAGTACAAATGCAGGCGGATATGCAATGGGAGTATGGGATGCTGTGGACGTCCTTGTAAATCACTGTGTTATCAGTGCCAAGCGGGTACCCACAGGGAACACCCCTGTGACAAACTTCTGCACTGTGCCCATCGTTGTGTCGAGACGTGTTCGACTGACCATCATCACACATCATTCTGTAAAGAATCCTGTCGCCAGGAGTGTGTTCATACTCGATGCGCCAAAGCGTGCTCAACTCCGTGCGCCCCCTGTCAGGAGCCATGCAGCTGGTCTGGCGTCTACCATCTTCCCCTCTCCACTCCACTAAAAATTAACTCTTCAGGCGGTGTGCTCATCACGAGTGTCCAGTGCCATGCGGTTCGGTATGAATTTCCCTTATCTTCCCTCTTTGGGCTCACTCTTTGGTGCTCCAGGTATGCACTCGTTTACCTTGCAACTTACGTTGTACTGCTCTTCTCGCTTGTGGACATCGTTGTCCATCGGGTAAGCCCCTTCCTCGACATCTGCCTAATGGTCAGGTACAGCTAATGAGTCGGCCCTCTGATTCATAGTTTGTGGTGAAGATTGTAACATCCAAATGTGCAACATCTGTGCGGATCAAGATGCCCTACAACAAGTTGTTGATATGATTCTATACCGTACATTTGGCGAAGTTGACCCCGATCAAGAAACATTGGATGAACTGACGATCACGCTACCCAAATGTCACCATACATTCACTGTTGAGACTTTGGATGGCCATTGTGGTTTATCCACTTACTACACTCAAGACGAAACTGGCGCTTGGGCATCCCTCCGATCGCCTCAAGATTTGGAACCTGCACCACCTCCTGTATGCCCTACATGTCGCGCAGCCATCACATCGCCTAGATACGGTCGAGTTTTCAAACGAGCCGACCTGGATATTTTGGAGCGGAATGTTATAGCACAAATGACACGCTCGCTCACTCAGGTACAGGATTCTTTGGGTCGCATCGACAAGGTCGAAATTCAGAGGTCTATCAAAGAGGCAATGGAGAAGGGACTTTCCTCAAATCCAAAGGCTTTGACCCCCGACGAGCGTAAAAGTCAAGCCGCCCAGCGCAGGCAGCTACTTGTAGGGGACCAGTACACCATCATGCCACCCGATGCACTTAATCCATCAACCTCACATCTCCACAACATCTCGAGCGAAGTTTCAAAGCTTTGGATGCAGCAGACTGCCCTCCTCAACAATATCTATCGCCAGCTCCGTGGCATTACAGACACACGGTCTTCCCACATTCGTGCATGGGAGGCTTCGTTCTCCTTTCTGTATCAGAAGGAGATGGATACGGCAGTTGCGGATCCTGATCATGCACCATGGCGCCCTAGAGAGCACGCACTCCATATGGCAAGAATGAAGGTTGGCCAACCCCAGCCACGAGCTGACAAGCGTTTCATCGTCGAGGGAATATGGCTATCTCTACGGCTGAGGTTCATCCTTGTTGAGATTGGCCGCGACGTGTATGACTCTTTTGGGAGTTCTGATTCTCCGAAAGGTCGGCAGTCGTGGGCTGTTTTCATCATCTTCGTGCTACGAAGCTGCTCTCATGATGCCAAGACTGCTCTGGAGATCGCCAAAGAATCTGAATCACATCGGCAGATCGTCACAACCACCCTGTTCATCATGCGTGCTGAATTCGACACATTTAATTTCAATGTTGAAATGTCGAAGCATATGGATCAATGGAACGAGAGGCGAGATGGGCTTGTGGAAGCAGCAGAGCAGAAAGCGAACCAAGTCGAACACCACGTCTCTTTGACGCTATCCGGCATTCCTCCCCAGACGTCTATGGACGACCTACGTGCGATGTTTCAATCCAAGGCGACTGCGATTATCGAAGAATGGAAAGCATTGGCCTCCAGCCTACGAGACGGATATATATATCTTCCCATTTCCAAGGCTGAGCAAATAGAGATCGTTCGGGCTTTTAACTTCAGTAAGTAGCTCAACCGGTTTACAACCTTCTAAAGTATGTAACATTTTTGCTCGTTTCTAGGCTATGCCGGACATTTCTATAACTGCCCCAACGGGCATACGTTTGTCATCACCGAGGTGCGTATTGTCCAGGTTATTCAGATTAAATTACAATTCCAACTGCTGATGATGATTTATGATTTATGATTTATGATGACTTCTAGTGTGGAGGGGCCATGGAAAGGGCCACTTGCCCCGAATGTGGTGCCCCCATCGGAGGGAGTCATCATACCCTTGACTCCTCCAATACACGGTCCACCGAATACGAAAGCATTGCTCGCGCTCAAGGCGCACAGAGTAACCCCTGGGCATGGGGTTGATGGATGGTGTTTCAAATCCCTTCGATACGCCGTACTATGCCAGAAATTGTACATATATGCATTGTGTTAGTAGTGTCATGGACAAGTAATGTACTATTACACCTAAACCACCCACGGGCTTAAAGGTCAGTGGCGCACTTAGAGTGCTATATCAACTCTCTTGCGCGGAGGTGTCCACAGGCTCAGCAGAGGCCTCGCCGCTAGAAGATGAGCTAGGAGCTTTGTCTGTTGCGCCCTCTGAGACACTCCTTCGAACTTCAATCAACCGTGCTTCCAACTTCTCCTTGCGCAAACGTTCCCGGTCTTCCCTTTCCCTCCGGGCAGTCATCTCGCCCTCTACCCATTGCTTTATGCCACCCACAGCTGCCTCGGGATTCGTCTTGTGGAATAATAGGTATCCCTGTAGCTCGGCGGTGGAAAATCGCAATTCTGGTACGCCGTCGGCAAATCGTTTAGCGAGTGTATCGATGGAAGGAGGGGCGGCATTTTTCTCATCATCTATATCCAGACTGGGTGAAGGTTGAGGGTAAAACCTTTGGAACAGAGCCTCTGCTTGTTCATGCGAAGTGAGTGAATATTCAACTTTGTGGTCCACCCTGCCTGGGCGAAGCAGAGCAGGATCCAAGCGATCGAAGTAATTCGTCTACAGAGAAAACATTCAGACTTAACAATCAAAAGGCGGCGAGCAGAGTCGAAAGCTTACCGTGGCAATAAATATGACGCCGTCTTCGCTACACACTCCGTCGATGACGTTCAGCAAAGCGGACATCGTGACTTGGCTCTTGGGCTGCCGGGACGTCATCTCATACCCATCATCCATCCTCGGTAGGCGGAGGACCTCTTCGTCCTCTTCCCGAGAAGTGAAACAGCAATCGATATCCTCTATCAGGAAGATGCTCCCTCTTGGGACGCCAGAGATGGCACGGTGGAGGTAGGAGTCGTCAACACTGTATTTGGGGATTCAGGCGGTGGGTAAATTTCAATGCCATTCAACGACTCACAATTTCGACCCAAGGGACAGAGTGTATATCTCCAAATTCAATTCGCCAGCCTACACGCAAGATTATGAGCAGTTAGCGGTTGATACCAGTAATGGTGGCTCACCAAAGCATATATAGTCGAGCCTAGGAAAACGGTCAGAAATTGGCGCCATTTGATAGCATATAGTCACGTACTTTTCCCTGTTCCAGGTGGCCCATGTAGTAGATAGCCCCGTCGATAGGGTATACCGGCATTAACATACCAATCCTCTGCACCTAAGAATTCGCGGATATCGCCAAGTAGTGATTCCAGAGTTCCATCGCGTAAGACCACGGAAGATATAGGCCGCCTAACTTTGTGCTTGACGTTATTCCAGACAGGGTGGAACATGCTTGCTTCCTAAGAAAGATTCGTTTATTCGGTGAGAAAGACGGAGGAAGAAGTAGCATATACGCACCGAATCGGCTGCGTGAACAGTTACATTCGACTTGGCAACGACAGTGTATAGTTCTCTTGCTTCCTCCACCAATGCATCGACCACCGAAACGTCCAAAGAAAACACGCTGAGTAGGCATTGAGTTAGTATGGAAAGAGTCAATCGACAATGAGTCACGTACGAGATATAGATCCGTCCCTGAGGTCTATCATCATACCTAAACTTATCTTCATTTCTATCACATCTCACTTCCAAGAAGTAACCTCGCCAGTAGAAAATCTGGGGTACATCATACACAGGGATATAGTCCGCAAGGGGATTCCCCCTTTTGCTGAGGGAGACGCCAAGTCGAGAACGCGACGTTTTGGCGCCTATTTGGAAGCTCTTTGACCGCCGCCAGACTTCATGATGAGCCTTTACACGCTGATTGAGCCAATGTTATCAAGAGGTTCGATGAGCAGACATACTAGAAACTGAATTATCCAAGGGTAGGTCTGGTCGCCTTCATTGAATTCGACAGTAACGGCATATCCTGATGCCATCAATCAGCACACGATCCGTCTGATCATCATCAAGGCAAAACTTACTGAACGTACACCGTTCTGCGAGCCACTCGAACAGCTTTCGCCCAGCTTCTATCAGAGTACCCAAGATGATGATCCTCAGGGTATCGAACACATAACTATTCATAGATAAAATGGAACCAGCAAATGTCATGAATCCAGCCGAGTTCATCGTCTCAGTAGCAGGTCGGAGAAAGGGTAAGGAAGAGTTGGTGACGAGGTTATCCATAGAGTTGCGATCGTGTGGCCATCAGGGATCAGGGTAAGTTAGGCTTTTATACTTTCGCCCCCGAGTCATGGAGGTCACAATGGCGCCCAACCGCATACACGTTCATTGTTGGCTATGTATGTAATGAGTGGCGAAGACAATGGAGTTTTGGTAACAAAGCTATAATTCGCGGTGTTGGATAGCCTTCGATACGTCCGCGCGCGCCTCGCTTTGCAGCGTGCGGTTGACAGCGCTCAGAATTATTCGCCACGAGGGGAAGCCGCTTCTCCTCACGAGGCGTACACAATACATCCGAATCGGCCTGACTGCGAGCTTGTTCGCCCTGGGCATGTTCAGTAACAACAACGATTCCACGGGTGCCAGTGCAGTGACGTCTGGAGCGAAAGTGTCGATGGCCTAGCCAAGGCCCAATGATGCCGTCACGACATGAGAAAAGCTTTGTTATTCTGTGCGCGCGCAAAGGTTCCGAGGCCGCTGGCCAGCGAGTTTCCGGGGGGGATTCAGAAGTTCGTAGTCGAGGAACAGAGCCAAAAGGTCGCGTCGACGGGGCAGGCTGTGCAGCGGGCGCTCTTGAGGCGCTTATCGCGGCAGGCTGCGCTTAGACAAAGGATACTTCTCCATGACGATTGTATGACGTCTGAGCCATCCTACTCTGTCGCAGACCAAGGGTCAAGTCATGAGTGGATAACTATCACGCCTAGCTTCCGAAACGACACAGCCAACCAATGTCCGGTATCCCTCCGCGCAAAGGAGCAGATTGAGCGCAAATCGCCACACAATCCAATTGTAGCCTGGAAGAATAATGTGGTCATCCTCCGATCCCTGAACTACCTATATATCACCCAAGTGAGCCCAAAGCGTATCCTCCATGAAATACCCATCAAATCCACCCATTCTAACAGCGCAAAAACCGAAAAAAGATGACAGAAGCCCCCCAAAAGCCGTACGCTGATCACAAAGTCCTTCAATATCTACCCCTTCTCTTGGATCCTAACTGTGCCGTCTTAAAAGCCGTATTCCCGTCAATTTCGCCACACAAGCCACGTACTTGCATGACCTCGTTAAGCCGAACTTCATGGTCCGGGTAGAGGGGAATTTTAATGTCTAACACCTTCAACGAAGGGAGGAGGCATGTTGCCTCGGATGGTGATCGACTTAGGCGGGCAATGAAGATATCGGACACCGGGACACTACGTCTTCCACCTATTTCCAACCTCACCAACTCCGATGCGTGCTTCATGACTTCGAGGAAGGCCGCTTCATCCTTCATATAGACATTATAGAGGTTCAGCGATTTTATCGAGCAGGAAGACCGCAGGAGAAGGTTATGAATGGCACGGCATGAGCAACCCGTGTCTCGAGGGTGCTCGGGGGTGGTGATCAACGGCGCCTTCTCCGAAACGCGAAGCGAGTGCAACTTTGGTAATACCAAAACAGAAGTAAGAGTTTTAATGTCATTAGCGTTATCCCCCACAAACCCAAGATGCAGGCTTTCTAGTCGATGAAACGTGATCGTATGTGAGGTATTGTGGAGTGTTTGGATAATATCCGGAGAGCAATGAAAATCGAGATCCACGAGGGAAGTGAAGCGTTCGGAGATCCACCCGAGATCAGCTCCAATGGCGAGGTGCGATATATCGTGGAGGGGAAGTGATTGTGTGCACCAAGCCATCTCGTGATCGGCGAGACACGGTGGTTCGGTCGCAACTTTGCGGCCCTTCATCAACGGCCCGAGAAAGTGGACAACGCGAAGTCGAGGGTAATGATATTTACGCAGGATCATCGTTTCTAAGAGAGACTGGTGTAATGAAAGACGCTCCCAGCGGTAGGATTCCTCTAGGACGACGTCGAGCAATGCTCGCGGGTGTCGAACGGGGACATGGACGGACAATGGAAGACCTCTCGATCGCGAGATCCATAACTTCAGTAACGATAACGCGCCATCAATCATGGGAGGTGCTATGTCGGCTAATTGTATGTGGGTCCAATTCCGACGGTCGTTAATGACAATATTGCGCCACCGACTACAAACTTGGGCAAGGGACATCGGGGGCTTCGTCATGACGGACGATCGAGTATCGATGGGGTCTCTGTGGTGACTGATGGGTCGACCGAGACAAAGGACAAAGATTTCGGCAAGGATTTCAGTTGGAAACAGTCTAAACGAAGACAGCAAGCTTGAGCACGATTTGCGCTTCTGTGAGAGCTGAGCGCAGTAGTCATCAAGTTGGTCTCTTTCCTCGGAGTCAGGGGTAGTATGATCAATGTGATCCTCGATCTCCTCGATCTCTTCATCAAGTCTCGGTACCACGTCAACGACCAGTTTCCTATGCTCCGCACTCGGTGCGTCGTTCGTTGGTAGAATCTTCGACAGAGATGATGATGATATCAGTTGCGAGGCGTACGAGGGGCCAATGAAAACCCCACATGCGCCGCACAGCACCGCAGAGCTGCTCCCTGTCCGGGCAATCATGGTTGGTAGGTGTCCGAGTGGCCTTGAGAATATCTTCGGTAACGAGCCGTCCTGTATGGCATGGATGTTTCAAATAGGTCCTTAAAGTGAGCGAAGCGGTGTCATGGTAGTCGTTGAGGGGAAATTCACCGTTGTTGCGTTATGCAGAGTTGATGGCCCGTTATTGACCTGCATGAGAAGGCCACTGAACTACGCCGACGCAGAGCGCTTAATCCCGAATGAGAAAGACGGGCGCCTATCACTGACTCAGGGGTCTGCATTCATTTCGGTGCTTGGCCTCCGATATCGACGTATAGTTGACTACGTAGAAGATGAGCGCAGCGTGTAGACGGCAGAATTACTCCATGGTACAAAAAGAATAAAAGATCCAAGTCAAGCACCTTGTGTAGAGATAGCGCAGATGACAAACATACAAGGATGCTCGTAAGCCTTGGCTGCGATAAGGCCCTCCAAAGCAAGTGCGCCCCGGGCGGCGTTTACCTGTGTCTGGGGAAACGCTGCAATGGTTGCAACATCTGCGATGAGCCCCTGCGGAGGCTCCCCATCAAGCATCAATCGACATCATCGACCTCCCCAACCTGCAACCCGACGGTCCGATTCTCTGTAGCGATCGTCGCGGGGTTGGAAACGAATTTGCTTCCGTATAGCGCCCATTAACTCCCACAGGAAGCCTGGGAATTGAGCCATGGGCGCAGTTCATAGGTAGTGAACCATTCAGATTGTCAAACTGGTTGTCAACTGCGCACATGGAAATGTGCAAGCGGGCGTGGAAAGAAAGCTCTACCGGCATGATCCAATGATATTGTACGACGAAGTGTCTTGAAAGAGTTGGCCGGATGTAGGTATACGGTTTGCTGTTAAAAAATCTTCCGAGCTTCTTCATGACTCGCCCGTCGTTCCGTGTGACCGTCTCTCACAGAGATATATCTATCGAATTTCTATGTCAAGTTCTATTCGCCCTGAATAAGGAGGGGCGCCACAAATCGCTCTGGGATTCCTTGAGTTGCATAGACGAACCGATGTGCGAAGGCGAGGATTGGACCGCGGGCAAGGGGCCGTTTGTCTGGCACGCAGTCCGTAGAGAAACGTGAACTTGCTGAAGCAGCAGTAAATCACGTCGAATGATTCAAAGGAAATCAAGCAATTGCACATGCCAGTATGCAGAAAAGCTTCGCTCAAAGCGGGCGATGTACGCTACCACACGACGTTCTCAAACCCGTACCTTACGCTTTACCGTTCCAAGGTAATTCCTTGTGTCCGAGTCCGGATTTCCGGGAAATTTGCTCAAGAAGTCGAGAAGCCATGGCGCGCTGTCCCACGCGCACAGACATGAGCCTTACATAATAGAATCGGCATCGGAAATAAGGTACGTGACTGTGACAAAACTTCCCTAAACCGAATTTAATTAGCACGTGGATCTGGCTGGGGCTAAATGGAAGCTTCTATTAAACGTAGCTGTTTATTATTTGAATTATATCTGCCTTAGGCAGAATTACTCGCAACCGGCTCTTGTTCCCGCTCCTTGACCTTCAACCACCACCATCCCCCCCTCGTGCGCTCGTCGCCGCACACAACGATGAGATACTCACTTGAGGAACCCTCATTGACCTCAACCTTCCGCCGACGCTCACTATCCGACCCCTTAGCTGCTGCCCTTGCCCCTCCGCCTGGTGAAACTCTTGAGCAGAAAGAAGCACGGTTGAAGGCAGAGGCAGAAGCGAAGCGCATCAGCGATGGCATTGACGATATGATCAGGCAGGAAAGGAACGACAAGAAGAGGTCGAAAGAGGCGACCAAAATTCTATTGCTAGGACAGTCGGAGTCTGGTAAATCGACGACACTGAAACGTGAGTACTTACTCTTATAGCTCGGTCTACCTCTCTGCTACCCGTCGGCTGCTGTCATGCTCGCCGGGCAATTAAGCGAGGGGACGCGGATGCTCGCCCCCAGCCTACGTCAGGAGCTATCGTAGGTTCTTCGTCGTCAGTC
Source organism: Pleurotus citrinopileatus (assembly GCA_017312325.1). NCBI lineage: Eukaryota > Fungi > Basidiomycota > Agaricomycetes > Agaricales > Pleurotaceae > Pleurotus > Pleurotus citrinopileatus. The sequence continues at coordinate 665,771 of BHFW01000018.1, read as the reverse complement.
CCTGTCTCCGATACTCACCTTACTTCTACTTAGTTCATCATTCGTGTCGCGTTCCGGAGTGAATCTCTTCGCAATCTGTCCTCACCCTCTTCTCCTTGCAGAATTCCAACTATTGCATTCCCCGGACTCCTTTCACGCTGAACGATTAGCTTGGCGAGCTGTCATTTATCTCAACTTGGTCAAATCTGTCCGTCGGTAGGTGGTACGACGTTGACTTCCCTCCTAACGTCTGATCGCGGCCTTAGGATCCTCGAAGCGCTTTCTCCCGAACCAAATGATGTCGATGAAGATGATATTGATTCCACTGAGACCGCTTCCATCATCATCACGTCAAATGGACGGCCCCCTTCTGCCATCTCTGGCACCAAAGTACCTAATTTCGAGAGATATCGAGACCAGCTGGAGCCTCTTGCTGCATTGGAAGACCGCCTCATCCGACTATTATCTTCCCCCGATGAGGACGAACCTACCCATCTCCCTTTCAACTGGGACTCTTCTCATGCGAAAAGCAACACACATGCCGTTCATAACGGATTCAACGGACACAACGGACATAATACATGGCCTAATGGCCGCAATGTTCCCGGGATAATTATTCCCCAGAGCAGGCCACCGTACTCTGTTCCCGTCACACCCCTGACAGCTACTTCGTCCGCAAACCGACCCTCCAACTCCGCTAATGGCGTCAGTAGCAAAGGAAAAGAGGTTGTTATGTCGGCTACTACCAATTGGAAGAAGGCTTTCGCTCTTGGTGGTCGATCAAAGAGTCCGAAGAGTGCGCATACTGGAGAAGTCGAGGGATGGTGGGAAGATCCGGACGATCCCGTTCATGCTTTGAACGCGTGCGCCCCAACCATGCTGGAACTGTGGAGAGATTCTAGAGTCAAGCAACGGTTGCACGAGAAGCGACTTCGATTGGAGGAGAGTAGTGGCTTGTGAGTCTTGTGTTTTCATTTAACATGCCGGACGCCGTTCTCATCTCCCTTCTACTCCAATCAAGTTACCTTGACGAGATTCCTCGGATTACGGCAAAGATGTATATGCCTACCGATGGTGCGCTTTGTTACGTGTCCCTTTGCAAGGTTGAAGACTTATCACCTCATCCAACAAATTTGCAGAGGATATTCTTAAGGCACGCCTAAAGACTATGGGAGTCGTCGAACATACATTCTCTATTCCATCAGGCATGAACCGCGGAGTCCGATGGAAAATATACGACGTCGGTGGCGCTAGGAACCAGCGGATGGCATGGGCTCCGTACTTTGAGGATGGTAAGCACTTCTTTGCTTCTTCGATTGATCATTCGTGCAATGAAGAGTGATCCATCTTCTGATCATTGATTTTATTCCTCCTAGTAAATGCCATAATATTCCTTGCGCCCATATCTGCATTTGATCAAGTTCTCGCTGAGGTCAGCAGCAACCATGTGCAAGCACTCCCGCTTTCTGATACTCATCATTACTTCAGGATCCTCGAGTTAACCGACTGGAGGACTCTCTCCTCCTTTGGAAATCGGTGGTATCAAACAAACTCCTATCAAAAGTTAGCATTGTCTTGTTTTTGAACAAGTGCGATCTTCTCCAGGTAAGATGCTTCGGAAGGCACACATCAACTCCAAAATTGAATGATCGTTTTTTCTTTTACTCCTTAGGCAAAGTTGGAAGCCGGCGTTAAATTGCACCATCATATGATCTCATACACCGGATCGAATGACTACGCATCAGTGTCCAAGTGTGAGTTTTTTTCACTTTATCTGCGAACAACTTTGCTAATAACATCTTTGTGGCTATTCTTAACCAGATTTTCGAAACAAGTTTGGAGTACTCCATCATTCGTACACGCCAAACAAAGAGCGGGAATTATACAGTGAGTACCTGATTTCGGTGGTGCTAAATGTGTCAGGTCGAGCTTAGGAACTGATTGCTTGTTCGATGTGATCGTAGTCCATTTAACGGCCGTCACGGATACTCGTCGAACAGCGACGATCATCGCAAGCGGTAAGATCTTCTGTTTCGGAGTAGGTCAGTATGTTGATCTGGATGTTATTTGACAGTGAGGGACATCATCGTCAAAGGCAACCTCAGAGAACTACGGTTGGCATGATTCTCCCTGCTTAATTTTGCCGCATATATGCCCTCTATTCCCAGCCTCCCTACAGGCGGTCGCATTAATCATTCGATTCGGACTTTTGCACCACCCTGCTCACTAAAATCCTTTGTGCTTCCGCTACGCCCGCTCTCCATCCCCCACTGTTAGATACACTGGAACAGATCTTGCTTGTTGCTTTTTATGTTTGTTTTATTATATACATCTGCCCCACCTGCAATTACCGTACATGCTTCTTTATAGTAACGTTACCCTCCATCATCAATCAGTCCCCCCTGTTTCCGTGCACACCAGTCCAACTGTTTTTATAGTCATACTTATTTACTCTCACAGCCTTCCCCCCTCCCCAATGCCACCACCGTTTCACTACGACCACCACGATACTTGAAACCTTACTTTATTATTGACTCGATGTAATGCTACCTCAAGGCCCACGTCGCTAAAACATTCTCAGCCTCGGCTGTCCCATCTGTAGTAATTCGGCTTCTTCAATGTAATAACACGCAGATTCATCTTCTCTTCACTTTTTCATCGTAACCCCTTGCGCGGCTTGTTACGTGGTGCACGGCGGTGTTGGTTTGAGAAGGCGTGAGTGATTTGATAGATCTTTGGCGCGGGGATCTCACGAGAGCACCGTCAAGGTAACATTTACGTATGTGCCAGCAAAAGCGCCTGTGTACCTCCTAGAAGCATCACCGACACCGACCCCTTCAAGCAAGAGCCTCAGGCATAAGTTCTAAGCTTCCAAGTTCCAATACTTGCAAGCTCTTCAAAGCTCCGAGTTATCGCAACGGTGCGTGCTAATTTCTAAAGTACTACTGGAGCTACGGGTCCTACGTCAGATAGTTCAAATCACCGCTCGAGCCGGAACAGAGGAGGAAGTACATTCCTTTAGTTCGAAATGATTCGGCTGTAGATTACTATTGCGTTGCATCAATCTGCATGCCACGGCCATATATGGAGAGAAGCTGGGTCCCTTCTCTACCCGGCCAGAATCATCTCGTTGGGAGGAGGCGCTTGCTCTGCTTCGCGTTCCCCGCACTGCCTACACGAAGTCACCCACACGGAGGAGGATAAGTGCCGTCTCGGTGGCGGCTTTCAGAATTTAAACCCGTGAATATCACTATGAGACATCCGCCGTCGAACTTGATTAGCACAGCTAGATATAGGTGACGCTCGTAGATTCAACCGGTCATATGCTTTCAAGTCCACAATCTTCCCCGTTTCCCCATTCATACCCCACAGGTTCTCGCCATCAACATACCAACATATTTTGCCTAGGTTGGTAAAATGAAAGAGCTAAAGTAAGTATGTATCATAAATTCGACGGTAGAAGATAGGTAGCCGACTCTTAGTTCAGTAGGAATGCAAAGAGCGTTGCCCCCACTGTGTCGTACGGCAATTCGGGGAGAATACCTCTATGGCGTCAGTAATAACAGCACGGAAGAGCCAAAACTAATGAGCGGCCACTGGCAGCCGACCGATGCCCGTTGGGTGCACATAGCCTTAAGATTGGCAGACGATGTAGTCTTCACTTTCTGTTATTGACCCTGGGTCAACTAGTTGATATTTACCCTGAACGACGAAAATGTGAGGGAACAATGGGAGAAGGAACTTGACTTCGGGTGACTGAGAGGGTAGGCACAATCCAAGAAGGTTGGGCTAGGGACTTACTGACCGCTTCATCGAGAGCCGTTGTATAAATTGCGACACAATGTTATGTATTCAGATTCCCCGCCTTCACATTAGCCTACTTCAAGCTGAGCAGCTCACATTTAGCATTCGCGATTTCCTCTATAGTCTACTAATGGAGGAAGCATCGACACACCTAGCAATGCATTCTACCTCCACCAGAACGTCCTTGGGAAGCCTTGCGACTTCAACAGCAGACCGAGCGGGCTTGTGATCACCAAAGAAGTTTGCGTAGATACCGTTGACGGTGACGAAATCATCCATGGATTTCAAGAAAACCTGTCCGAGTCTGATGAGATTAGAATAGGCGAAACATGAAAAGAAATCAGACCGTCGTCTTAGCCACTTTACCGAGCTCGCTACCGCTGGCTTCCACAACAGCACGGAGGTTCTTCAGAGCCTGCTCCGTCTGGGCTTCGATGCCACCTTCGACCACTTGCGCCGTCGTCGGGTCGAGAGGAATACATCCAGAGCAGAAAACGAGATCCCCTACTTTGATCGCTTGCGAGTAAGGGCCAATTGCGGCAGGTGCATCTACCAAATGAACTGAGAATGAGATCGAGGAACCGGGGGAACTAGGTCACTTTGGGTTGAGACGACGGTCAAGCTGCTGTGAGTTTGGGTGCTCGACATGGTCCTTATCGTTGGAAGGCGAGTGAAATGAGGAGGACGACGAGCTCGAAAGGTGTGAATCGATGCAGAACGGAGCAACAACATCAACAGTAGGCGCCCATAATTGGTCAGGCGTTAAGGCGACATTCCTCCTTGAGTCTGATCCCCTTGCACATCGTCCTTCTCGTCTTACTTGGATCTCTCGCGATGTCGGGACAAACTCCCGTTTTTGTGATGAGTACGCCAGAATACCCTCTCATCGGCATGCGTGCTAACGGAGATCTCGTCAGACACTGCGCCTGAGAGGCAGTCTGGACGAAAAGCCCAGGTTTCAAATATCACCGCTGCGAAGGTCTGTACCGTGGCCTTACGTCCTCATTACATTACTGGAACTGATGAGCGTTGTTGAAGACAGTTGCCGATGTGATTCGGACGTGTTTGGGGCCCAAAGCCATGCTTAAGATGATATTGGATCCGATGGGAGGCATTCTGTGGGCGAAACTCGTCTTTTCGTGTTGATCTACTCACCCAGCAGTCATATTCAGTCTGACAAACGATGGGAACGCAATTCTGCGCGAAATCGACGTGGCTCATCCCGCAGCGAAGAACATGATCGAGCTGAGTCGGACTCAAGATGAGGAATGTGGAGATGGCACGACGAGCGTAATCATTCTCGGTGTGTGCGAACCCCTTTTGACGTTATACACGAGCACCAATCCCGTTTTTCTAGCTGGGGAAATATTGGCGCAATCTCTTTCCCAACTGGAACGCGACATTCACCCTGTGGTCATCATCTCAGCATACAATAAAGCGCTCAAGGAAGCTCTCGAGATCATCAAAAGAATTTCCGTTCCAATCGATATTAACAACGACGAAGAGATGCTCTCGCTCATAAAAACCTCGATCGGAACAAAATTCGTTGCTAGGTGGTCCGATCTCATGTGTAATCTGGCCCTGCAGGCCGTGCGGACCGTAGCGCAGGATGAAGGTGGTATGAAGACGGTTGACATCAAGCGTTACGCGCGTGTTGAAAAAATTCCTGGTGGTGAGATCGAGCAGAGCCGTGTGTTGAATGGTGTCATGCTGAATAAGGATATCACGCATCCGCATATGAGACGGCGGATAGTCAAGCCGCGGATTATTTTGTTGGATTGCCCTCTGGAGTACAAGAAGGGCGAAAGTCAAACGAATATGGAATTTTCTAAGGAGGGTGACTGGGAGAGGGCGCAGGCTATTGAGGAGGATCAGATCAAGACCCTCGTCCATCGTCTCTTGGAGTTCAAACCCGACCTCATTATAACGGAGAAGGGTGTTTCTGGTAAGCCGGTCACCCATATATATGGAGCGTTTTCATAATGTCACGCAGATATCGCACAGGGCATAATGGAGAAGCATAATGTTTCGGCTATACGGCGAGTCCGAAAATCAGACAACAACCGAATCGCTCTCGCTGTTGGAGCCACAATTGTCAACCGCATAGAAGACCTCCGGGAATCTGACGTCGGCACAAAGTGTGGGCTTTTCAACATCGAAAAGATTGGTGATGAGTGAGTGGGGATATTCCTTCCATCACCTAATATCGCCTAAACAACGTGCCCAGATACTTCACTTTCCTTACGGAGTGTAATAACCCGAAGGCATGCACGATCCTCCTCCGTGGCCCATCCAAAGATATTCTCAACGAGATTGATCGTAATCTTGCTGATGCCATGTCCGTTGCGAGAAATGTAGTATTCAACCCCATGCTGGCCCCCGGCGGCGGTGCAACGGAAATGGCTATTAGCGTCGGTTTGCAAGTAAAGGCCCGCTCAATAGTTGGGGTCGAAGGGTGGCCCTTCCGGGCTGTTGCTGACGCCATGGAGGTAATTCCCCGAACGCTCGTACAAAATAGCGGCGGCAATGCCATTCGCGTGCTTACTGAACTAAGGGTCAGTTTCTTGCATTCTACCGTCGGATTTACGGCACTCACCTCAACCCTTTCATCTTGCCAACCTAGGCAAAACATGCTAATGGGGAGAATTCTTGGGGTGTGAATGGCGAGACAGGGAAGATTGTAGACATGAAAGCATATGGCTTGTATGAATCTGCCAGCGTAAAGGTGAGTGTCTGGCTATGCCTGATTGGGTTGGCATCCGACGGCAATGGTCTCATTGCAATATTACAGATCCAAATTCTCAAAACTGCCATTGAGGCGGCACGTATGCTCCTCCGTGTTGATGACGTCGTCCAGGCAATTCGGAAAGAACGCGAAGCGGAACAAGGGCCTCCTCCTGAGGAGATGATGGCTGAGTAAAATAGAAATAAAAATCATCGACAACCATCTGCCACATTCATGGCAAGTAGGTTCGATGCAAGTATAGTCATCTGTAGTCTAGTTATTTAGAACACAAGGAACGCTGTTCCGGCTCGAGCGGTAATCTGAGTAACACTTGGGACCTCCTCAACAGTTTCTATTCGAGTCAGCACATATATGAGGGATTAATCGAAGCGTTGTTCTTTCTATATGACGTTGTCCCTACACAAAGATGGCTTCGACGTCGCGTATGTCGTTGATGCAGTTCACAAAGGCAATTCCGACCTTCCTGAACCGATGCTTTCCGGTGGGATTGACTGGTTCAGCAATGACAGCCCACAAATTATGCCCGCGACGCGTCCAGATCAGTGAGCAAGCTTGTAGCCTTGCGCGGCCGTTTCTGAATGGGAACCAAGCCAAAAACGCATGTCCATCACCCGTTGTCACAATCCAACGGTCCCACCCACTAAAAACCTCTCTCAAAGCGCTACTAAACGCGTTCGCATCCCGATAGAGGAGGAAGCACATGTATTCCAGCGCTCGGCGGTGATCTCCCTTCTGTAGAGAGGTTTTTGCAGACGAGTAATATTCTTCGTCTTCTCCGTCTTTTTCGCGATACCGCAAGGCCACGTCTGCTGCATCCATGAGGATTTGGACGATGGCAGCTACATCGTAGTTGGGAAGGATAGCAATTAACGTTGCGAAGAGGCGGTTCAACTCCCCGCTCCCATCGCCGAACGAACCCAAAGCCATGTCAATTTTCTCTATAGCTGTGACTTTGAGGCTCAGCTCGCCATCTTTTGTTACCTTGGCTAAGGGCTAGAAGTTGGTACACTGGTGTGGAAGACATGGGAACAGACACACCTGTTGGGTTTGTCCACTTCCCAAGTTCCACCTGAGCCCCTCCAACAGGGTCTGCCACACTTCCGAAGTCCCACTCCCGAGTTGCCGAGGCCGAAATACCCCTCCACCGCAGCCAAACATCCAGATTCCATGTATCACCGTCACGTCTTTGGGACGGTAGCTGCGTTGCGCAATCCCAGGTCCTACACGGGAACTGCGTTACCCTCATGGCTAAGAGAGGCGCACAGTCGTATGCGCCATCTTGAATGTACCGAGCCACAGTCTTCTGCCATAGAACATGGAACGTCATCTCATACGACTCCAGCTTGTCCAAGCCCGATTGCTTTTTCACCTCTTTTGCAACCTCGTCATCGTCTAATTCCCACCGTGGATCGACAAGCGCGTATGCTCCCTTCAGCCGGTCAACTGCTCGGGAGCATTCCCTGTCACGAGTGATATTGAGGATTTGCAAGGGATGTATTGTGGTATTCTTATATTCCAAAGCGACCGCTAAGTTTTGAAGTAAATGACACCATCCGCGAGAGTAGACGACACCGTGGCGGGGATACACCCAGTCGTACTTGGCTTCACCGCTGTTTTCATCAAGGATTCCCAATGCAAGCGCCTTTACGGACCACTCTACAAGTTTGCAGAGTACACCGAGGCGCATTGGTACACCATCCGACGTGAGTAGCTGGGACACGTCGGAGACTAGAGGCACGACGGCTTCTTGTAACGTCCATACTCGCCAAAACCATCCATCTTGCATAACCTCATCGATTGCGCCTAATCCGTCCCAAACACTTCGAAGAGTACTTGACAGCTCGCCGAGTTGATCTTCGTTCCACTTGTCCAGCATTGGCTCCAGCTTGGCCCATCGAGATGCGAAGTCCTTGTGTCTCTCACCGAAGACAATAGTCGCAGCTGCATTGCCGTAGTACCCTTCCATCTTCACCATTTCAGCCAACGAATCGGCTGGCTCGTCTTGGTTGATACAGAGAATATCAACCCATACGTAGGTATACCCCAAGCGACGGCAAGCCTCGAGTATAAAGCGAAGTTTTTCTTCGCTCACCACTGGGACTTTCCATTTGACTGAGCTGACATCGATGCGCGTCGTCTTTCCCCAGACGTGACTGACGGCACAGTACTTCGGAGGCGAGACCTGGCTAAACGCGTCGCTTTCTCGCAGCTCCCCACAGATCAGCCGTCCATCTTCCGAGGTGAAGGGTGTCGCAGAAACTTCAAAAAGACGACTAGGCAAACTGTCTGACTGATGAGGATCAGTTGGGTCCAGGTCTAAAGCCTACAGTGGACGTACCATGAGGCTTTGTGAGACGCGAAGTTATACCATCGTGGTCCTGTCGTTTATATATATGAGAACCATGAGAAATTCTTGAGCTTGAAGCAATCATTAACGGTCCTCCATCGAGAAGCCATCAATGGTGTGGGTACATCGATCCATACCAACCGCCTGGCTCAGTCGTTAATGAGCCTTCCTAGCGCCGTGTTTCTTCCACAGGGAAGTAATGGACTCAACCGTCTGTACTGACAAATTGAAGCATACTGCGGTACTGCGGGTACACTTGCTCAAGCAATGCAAAGGACTAAGCAAGCTGATCACCGTTGACGTGAGGCATAATGAATGCGTGTCGATGTGCAGCGCTTGTTTTGTATGGTGCGATGAGGAGTCCGTAAAACTTCAATGAAAGAAGAAGCGTGTCAAATTATCGCAAGCACACAAGCTGGTCATCCTAGAAGGGAATAATACAAGAAATAATTGCTTTATAATTGAGTAACAACCAAGTGACTTAGGACCATCTAATCACACGAGTAGTCGATCAGCCAAGCAATTTAAGAGGTAAATCGTTTGTATCACTTACACGGCAGGCCCAGGGATTGGGTACGCGCCGGTGTCTGCCAAAGATGAGCGAAACCCTACATGGAAGTGGTATGAAGCCTACTGGTGTAAACGTCGTAGACCTAAGATAGGGGTTGTCAATGGGGGGACGACTGACGCACGACTATACTCACAATTCCCGGAGTATTGCCATTGTATGCGCCGGGGAATGAAACGAAACTGGTTGGAAGAGCGGTTCCAGACCCAGTTACTTGAACTTGGACGCAAGAAGGGTAAACCTTAGATGTATTTCAATAACTCACTCGGGATTGATCAAATCACAGTACTCATACCTGGGCGCCAGGGTAGCTCCATGCTAGGATTCAAGGTGAGCACGCATCAAAGATAACAGGGCATCCGATATGCTCGACTCGCCTGCATGCAGAGCAATACTATTGATGGACTGTCATCAATGTGGAAAGCGCGTAACTGGCGAGTCCGCTCACATTTCGTGGCGGATAATGTATTGTCCAGGCTGAAGCCTTGAGGGGATCTTGAAGGTGTACACACTATTGCTAGCATAGAGGCCATCGGTGGCAGCCCATTTGCCATTCGCGTCCTTGCCCGACTGAGCAACCTTGAACCATACAGCACTAAGACAGAAATGAGCTCTGTGCAACTGCCGCCCTAGATGATAGAAACAGATGACTGACGAATTACCAGGGCTCCACTTCGTGATGTCCGATGGGGCCTTCGCCATGTAGGTTATGATAGGTCCCTTATTTTGTGTTAGCTCTAGCGTCCGAACAGGGAGCAGGCCGCAATGCTCACAACATGGGAGTCGGGCCATGTAGTCCAATTAAGTTTGACTTCGGCACCCGCGGCGACGGTTCCAACGAGGGGGGCGGGGGCGGTGGTGAGTCCACCGGCAGTCCATCCGTTGCATTGAACACTAAGGCCGAATTTAAGGAAGCACAGAGATATTATACGGCACGAAGTCCTACTCGATGAGAGACAGATCTTCGACCGGGCCTATACCATCAGGATGGTCAGCAAGGATCAATGTAACATACTGATCTCCCGTCACCATTTCCTGGGATCTTGCGAACGATGCGTTGAAGGGGAGGGTCATAGTATGGGTCTGAGTACGGCAGGTAGCCTGTGTACTTCGTGCTTCCTAAGGTAATTTCTTGAACGTATCCGTGGGCACTGACAAGAGTGATCGCGCCGAGGATAGTCGCGGTGAAGGCGAGAACTGATCTAAGCATCGTCAAAAAGGTAATAGGTTTGGTGTCGAGATAGTTAGGGGACTTGATACGCAACTATTTATACTGCCAGGACCATGCGCGATAGCAATTGCTTTAGATCTATCCACAAATGTGTCGATGATCATAAGACATGGGTGCATGAGGCGATTCCGCTGCCGACTGCAGCCAGAATAATGTCGCTAGTTCGACGATCGCGTCTTTGAGGGCCAAGCCAACCGTAACACCGCACAGTAGATCACAATAGGAAGTCAAGGGTTAACAAATGACGCGAGTGAGCACTCGATGCTATTGAATTTGACAGCCTTCTACTGCCCCGCTTTTGCGGGGTAAGATGGCGGAAGAACCTTGGTCCGAGGAAATAATGAGTCTAGGTTAGATGGCCAGGTTCTCGCAAGCGAAGGTAAGGTTAATCGCCCAAATTTCAGGGACATTGGCGGTGAACAACGGAAGTTGAGCTAGGTGAATTCAGAGAGTTGCTGGAGCCTGATCCCACAGACCAATTCAATGGCTTCCTGGATAGCAAACAGGCTGCGCGCTCATGGTCGTTGTGCAGCTGTGAAAAACACTAACACGAAATCAGGGAACTCTGTGGGTGCCGATGATGTTCCCGTGAGGGATTGACAGTTTACTGACCGCGTGTTGGTAACAGCCTTATCTTGGCATACCTTCGAACTGCTGTGCATTCAAGTTGGAACTTGGAAGTGAATGGGGAAGACTGATGCGATCATGGATGCAACTCAACGTGACCCAAAAAGGCGGTTGAATAGGGGAGAATAAATCTAGCGAAAATAGTGCAACATTTATCCGTACCAATCTCAACCTTACGAGACAGACATACGGATATTGGAGCGGTCCGGAGGTCAGTAGCGTGTGCCGTCAGATACCGTATTTCACAGCTTCATAGTGAGATCATGGGGAGAGCTGAATGTTCATAGGTTGGTCTTAAAGGCCAAAGGACGATCTATTCTTTTGACGGATCATCTCCAAGGTAAAGAAAACGATAGACCTAATCAAGGTGTGCAGAAAATCACTTCCATGACATGTTCGACGTCCGGCCCCCAAATGTCTCTTAGGACCAGCTATTGTTCGAAGAAGCCTCATCAGAACAATGCACCTGAGAGAGGTGGCGATCACTTACACTGGGGGACCAGGGATGGGGTAAGGCCCAGTGTCTGATGGACATAAGCTGGATCCCAAAGAGCGTAATGGTGGGTTGACTTACTCGTGTAAACATCATAAACCTCAAATCGAGATATTAGTCAGCCGAATAGCGATAGCGCGACATAACTCACGATTCCAGGCGTAGCTCCGTTGTATTCACCAGGGAATGATACGAAGCTAGTGGGGAGAGCGGTACCAGATCCAGTGACTTGAACTTGGATGCAAGATGGGTAGACCTAAATGCGTCAGTGTTAGTAGTGCAAGGGATGAACGGCGTGAGGGACGGTACCTGGGCACCGGGATAGCTCCATGCTGAGGGTCGTTTCTCAGATAAGTAAGCGGTCCTGTTTTAAAAGGAACTTACCAGCATGGAGGGCAATACTTTAAGAAAAGATGTCAACGCGAACTGCCTTCCCGACGGAGCAAGAGGAGTGTCTTACATTTCGTGTCGGATGATGTATTGGCCGGGCTGAAGTCTTGAGGGAATCCTGAAGCTATAAATGTGGTTGCTGGCGTACAAGCCATGGGTGGCCGCCCATTGTCCATTTGCATTCTTTCCAGCCTCATCGACCTTGAACCAAACAGCCCTAAAAGCATGTTTCAGACTGAAATATCGCTGAAAGGACATCGACAATGGACGTACGCGTTGCCGGGACTCCACGAAGTAATATCTTGGCCTGAAGGTACCTTAGCCATGTAGGTTATAATAGGGCCCTAAGGGATTCGATCAATATTGGAACAACTTCGTAGCGTCTATGTGGTCACTGACAACATGGGAGTCAGGCCATGTAGTCCAATTGAGCTTGACTTGGTCACCAGCGGCGATGGTCCCGACGAGTGGGGCCGGGGCAGTGGTGAACCCACCAGCACTCCATCCATTGCATTGGACGCTGAGGTCACATTAGGAATAAGACGTAGTTTCAAAGATTAGAAGCCTTACTCGATTAGAGACAAATCCTCGACTGGGCCTATGAAACAATGATCAGTAAGATCAGCGTAAAACATCCAGCCAGCCTTACCATTTCCTGGGATCTTGCGAACGATGCGCTGAAGGGGAGGGTTGTAGTATGGGTCGGAGTATGGGAGGTAGCCCGAATAAGTGGCTGAACCAAGAGTGACCTCTTGTACGTAGCCATGCGCGTTCACCAGAGTGAGGGCGCTCAGGATAGTCGCAGTCAAAGCCAATACAGACCGAATCATTGCGTTGATGACTTGAGTAGAATTGTGAACAATATCTCGAAGACGCAGGCATTATTTATACGCTGGAATAATACGCCGTGGTAATAACGAACGCCCTCGTCATCCATCATTCGAAATGGCGATTCTGATAGCCCAGAGATGAATACAGCGCACTCATCTGACGAGATGTGCGCATGAGCACATTTTGCGACCCTCAGACTGCCTGGTATGACAGAGGCACCGTGGAGCGATGGGGTGATCCCTAGTTGGCCAATGTTGTCGGAAGAACTTTGGTCCGAGAAAACAGAACAGCCAACAAGTTGGCACGTTACCGTGATAAATGAGCCCGAGCTATAGAGATGATATTATCAGTTTGCATAATCGTGCAACGATTTCTGGGTGAAAGAGGCGGCCGCCGCTAGTCTCTTGGTTAGAACATTCATGAAAGCTCCACATCCTCGGAGAAAGTCACCACCAATGAGACATGCATAAGTCAGCCCCTGGGCACGTCCGCCGCTTGGATGTTATCGATGCCAACTGTTCACCAGTTACGGTCAAGCGACGAAACCTAATGAGGCTTCCAGTCAAGCCTCGAAACTTTACGGTGAACCATTTTACAGGATCGACTACCAGTTATGCGAGGTTGCGATAGAGAAGGGCTTATACGGACTCGTCCAATGACGCTGACAGAGTTGAAAGGTACAGAGTCACAGACCCTTGACATCCATGGCTTGGCCAAATAAACATCGTACTCTCAGGGTCACTCCAGGGGTAGAAATAGCGAAATTGGCGCAAGCTTTTTCCGCGAATGAGTTGGAGCTCGGATGATATGTATCGATTCTGAGGGTGCAAGTACATAAAAACCACAGGTATTGACCACCGACTACCAAGCTTTAGTTCCCACCAGTCCAGCTGTGGAGATATTAGTGAGTGAGATGATGGAGGGGGGATGATAGCCAGGGGCACTGACACAGCAGGTCCTGGGATGGGGTAGGCACCCGTATCTACGCGCAAAGGATCTAGGTCACCGCTAACTCAAGTAAAATGCGACTATACTCACTGGTATATGCGTCGTAAACAATACCCGGCGTTGTCGGTGTGTAAGCACCAGGGAAGGATACGAATGAAGTAGGGAAGGCAGTTCCAGAGCCAGTGACTTGCACCTGAATGCACGATGGGTAAAACTGGGCACCAGGGTACTCAAAGGCAGCGTGAAGGGCAATGCTTCAGACGAGTAAGTTGCATAGCACGCTGAGCATTGGAACAATTGTTGCTTACATTTCATGACGGATGATGTACTGACCGGGCTGGAGCTTAGGCGGGATGGTGAAGGTATAGATACCGTTGTTTGCAGTGAGAATATCAGTAGCAGCCCATTTGCCATCAGCTGTCTTCCCCTCTTCGTGAACCTTGAACCACACAGCGCTGCAAAATGCGCACTCAGCGAGTCACCTCGAAAAGAAAGAGACGTGTGCTTACCTTGTGCCGGGGCTCCATTTGGTAATGTCGCTGGGTGCCCGTGCCAGATAGGTCACTAAGGGACCCTATTATTGTTAACAGTTTCAGAAGTGCTACATAGAGGTTGGAAACGGCAGGTGTTACAATGTGAGAATCTGGCCAGGTGGTCCAGTTAAGGTGGACTGCTGAACCAGCTGCAACAGTCGCGAAGATTGGCGCTGGAGCAGAGCCGGGGGCACCTCCATCGGACCATCCGTTGCACTGAACACTATTATAGGCACATTCAGAATCTAGACGCTGAGTGGATCACCATGTAGCAGTCTAACTCACTCAATAGAGGTGATATCCGTTACGGGACCTAAGCGTTTAAGCTCTGAGTAACTTTTATCCTGAGGCAAATCCACTCAAGCGTACCGTTTCCAGGAATCTTGCGGACGATACGTTGAGGCGCAGGACTCAGATACGGGTCGAGATACGGCAGGTATCCTGAATAGACACCACCCGGGACAGTAACCTCTTGGACGTAACCGTGTCCAAGGACGGTTTTGACCGAAGCCAGAAGGGTTGCGAGGCCGAGTATGGAACTGAGCATTGTTGTTAGGTGAAGGAGGGGTTTGAGACTGTTATATCGAACGCTCGACTGACTTTGAGGCTTTTATGCTTCAGATCACCGCGGATAAATGGCCCCAACGAGGAGCACATCAATTAGCGATGGATTTACAAATCTCCACGGGCGACCCAGTTAGCAGTGGGGGCGGATAAATTGACGCAATCTACGCGCTGAGCATGTACAGTAAGTGTATATTCTGCGTGAGGAGATACCTCACAACCCGTCCCGGAACATATAAAAATAGCAATGCAGTGGAGCACGGAAATCACGACATCAGACCCAATGGTGGCAAAGAGACGATACGAGGGCATGAAGCGCAAGCTCCAGGCAAAGAGAGCAGCTTACGAGGTGTCCGACGTATGATGTACATCATGTCTAGAGGAGTAGTAGGGTGTAGCCAGGGCACAGCTTCAAGGATGGGCTTGGGGGAAAACGCTGTACCTCAGTGGATCTGAGTCTGTCATCTACGTTTCCATCTGAAAGTACGGATAAACCTCAATTATAACGTCGGAAAAAATGCTTATCCGTAACCGAGGTTGAATGTTAACCAAGACATGTCCATCAGCGAATGACGAAGTGATCGAGTATATCACCGCAACTGACCTCAGCATTTTGCGGCAACCTTGCGGTAAACAGACTGCAGGGTCAAGTGCCTCTACCAGACAAGGATCGGAGACACTTGCGGGCCGCTGGGCACACGGTCCTCGGACAAGGGGGTGGGCCAAGGATGCGGGGAATGGGACACTCGTGACCCCAATATCGCCATCGTTGTTGGGAGCAGCCGGTGCTACGGAAGAGATAGCCTGGATGAGACAAAACAGTTACAAGCACGAGCATCGACGAGCGGGATAAAGCCTAGCGGTCTAGCCCTAGTAGAAGCAGTCGTATAGTTCATCTGCGTAAGTGGGGGCCGAGCAACAGATTTTTGCTCAAAAACGCGAGTTGCCAGTGCTGTATTGCGGAACGGAAGGACAGCACCGGGGGAAGGTCCAGTTGGGCATTCGGGTATCACGACCAACTTTCCATGTCGCATTTACAAAAGAAAGCCTTACAAGGCATCTTGTGAGCAACGAAAGCCACAATTGGAACTGGCTGGGAGGTTCGAGCTCACAACGTTGTCGATGATGATCAGGGGCGAAAGCCATCGGTGGCGCCCGTTGGGAAGAGCCCCTGAAGATCTCCTGACGAGCTTCGCACGACCATTTACAGGGAGATCGACGCGCGTCCACAGCAGATATCCAACTTCCAATTCACCATGTTTGTTACGCGTTCAGAATACGGTCTGTGCTTGATATGGCTCGACCTCGTTTGTATTTGTGCTGATGAAATTCATAGACAGAGGTGTAAACACGTTCTCACCGGAAGGACGTCTTTTTCAAGGTGTGTTGCATGTCGCGCCTTCAAATACCTGGTTCTGATGGTCAACTCCAGTCGAATATGCCATTGAGGCAATTAAAGTACGAGCTAGCAACTGCTGGCCGTGTATTTCTTAACTGAACGGGCTTCCATTAGCTCGGATCGACAACAATAGGTGTATCAACTCCCCATGGCGTGATTCTCGGTATTGAGAAGCGTGTCCAATCTCCCCTCCTCGAGTCAAGCTCCATAGAAAAGATAATGGAAATCGACAGACATATGGGTTGCGCAATGTCCGGCCTCGTCGCTGACGCACGAACCATGATCGATCACGCACGTGTAACAGCGCAAAACCACAATTTCACGTATGACGAGCGGATCAAGGTGGAGAGCTGTACACAGGCTGTTTGCGATTTGGCTTTGCGGTTTGGAGAGAGTGTTCACGACGAGGAGGCTATGATGAGTCGGCCGTTTGGTGTTGCGTTGTTGATCGCAGGTATTGATGAGTTGGGACCCCAGCTGTGAGTACCTTTCTTGATCGCTCCGTATATGCAGACATTGACTTCAATGTATCTCTCTGCTAATGCAACTCAGCTACCACACAGATCCGTCAGGGACATTCATGCGATATGACGCGAAGGCAATCGGATCCGGTTCGGAGGCGGCACAGAGTGAGCTACAGGACAAATGGCATTCAGTATGTTGATACCCTTTCCTCAATGATTGAACCCCACTAAACCTCTTCTCAGCAAATGACTCTCCAGGAGGCGCAAGTCCTGACACTTCGGGTGCTGAAGCAAGTGATGGAGGAGAAATTGGATCATCACAACGTTCAGGTCGCTCAGGTAGGCCGTCATGTCATCTATTTCGGCCTACTAAGTCCCTTGCTCCCCCATAGGTGACACCAGAGAAAGGTTTCGAAATTCTTAACGAAATACAACTCAAAGAAGTGATCGATACGATGTAATTTTAAAACGGATTTTTTGTTTTCTTTTTCAGACCTGAAATTGCGTATAATACAACTTACAACAGTAACGCATCGTCCGCATGCATTGACTAAGCCCAGGTATATCGACTATGCCGCCACATCATCTCCTAGTATTCAATGCTACCTCAAGCACTCTCACTTTGGCCTCCAGCGCATCGTGCTTTGCCTCCAGAAGTCTATACCTTTCTTCCATTCGGAACAGTCTATCCTCAAGTGTCGAGGCGCTCGGCTGTGGGGGTTGTGGTGGAATAGGTGGCACGGGCGGCGCAGGTCCATAAGGATTTGGCATAGTATTCGATGGTCCTGTGTACCCGCCTGCCTGTGACGGATGGGGTGCACCAGCTGTTGGATATGGGCTCCCTCCAACGCCGAACCCATTCGGGCCAGATTGATGCCATGCATTGGGGCCCTCTCCGAAATTGAAGGGGTTAGGCATTGCTGGGTGAGGGTTGGGTCCCCCTCCGAAATTGAACGCGTTATGCATCTCTGGATGAGGGTTGGGCATTTGAGCGCCATTCGGTGAAATGGGCGAAGCATGGGGTATGTTATCGTTACTCTGTGGCGGGATATTCTGATTCGTCGCGGGTGGTGGACTTGATTGATTCGCTTGCTCTGGCTGCGCTTGTGTCTCGTACCATGGGGCGATGCCCCAACTTAGAGAATAGGGATCGGTAAAAGGAGGGAACTTCTCTCCGAGGTCGAAGCCGAGCTTCGCACTCGCTGTCTGCCCAGACTGTTTTTCCGTGGCAGTGACAATGGTGCTCATCTTGCCATCTACGTCGAATTTCACCTCGATGGTCAGAGTCCCCTTGGGCTTTAATGGCAAGTTGGACAATTGGATTACTCCGACGATCTTGTTATCCTTGGTGCGTGATCTGTCTCCCTCGTAGATTTTGATCAGTGCCATTGGTTGATGGTCCGCTGTAGTGGTAAAGGTGGTAGTTCTCTTCGTCGGGATGGTCGTATGCCGCTTTACAACGGGTGACATTACGCCTCCCTGAGTTTCGACACTAGAAATTGTATTAGCCAGGCGGTCTAATAGGTTGGCCATGAACGACCTACGCACCCCAGTGTCAACGGTAACACACCCAAGACCAAAGTGTCGTTCAATAGCGCAGGTGCTTCGTCTCCACTCAACATCGCTGCCGTACATGCTGTCCCATAAACAACCGCCTCATCCGCATGAACACCCTTCGTCACCTCTTTGCCAAAGAACTCCGTAACAAGTGCCACGATCCTCGGAATCCGACTCGACCCTCCCACCATAACAATGTCGTCGACTTGCTCTTTCGAGCTCTTCCCGCGACGGAGAACGTCTTCTATGATTGTAATGGTGGAACGGAAGAGGTCTTCGCATATAGCTTCGAATTGGTGTTGTGTTATGGAGACGCTGTAGTCGAGGTCGTCCGCTAAGGTGTCGATGTCTATATAGGCTTGGGAAGCAATGGAAAGGTTGCGTTTCGCTCCTTCACAGGCATTGCGTAGTCTTCGTAATGCTCTCTCGTTTCCACTTATATCTAGAGTGTAGGACTTTCAGCAAGGAGCAAGATAACACGGCGTACAGCGATCAAACCTTTTCGATACCTCCGCTTGAAATCTTGGACGCAAAACCCCACCAATTTTGCATCGAAATCCTCTCCACCGACCTCGCTCGTGCCCGCCGTAGCCTTAACCTCGATAATCCCCTCTTCAATCGCCATCAGTGCGGCGTCAAACGTTCCTCCACCCAGATCTAACACTAGCACCTCCCGTGCCGGTTCATCCTGGTTAGTGTTAGTTTGCTGCCTCTTATGAGCGAAAGCTATCGCGGCTGCTACAGGCTCCACGATAACATTGAGTACATTCAGCCCAGCGTTCTTCCCTGCTACCTCAACCGCCTTTCTCTGGAACCCGCTGAAGAAGCTTGGGACGGAGATGACTGCATCTGTGACGGATTCGTCCAGCCGTGAGGATGCCATTTCGCGTAGTTGGACTAGGATAGATGAAAGGATTTGTTCGGGGAGCTGAGGGCGGGTGAAGTGAATTAACGACGATGTCTATCCATGAGTGAACGGAAATACGTACGAAACGGCCTACTTGGCCACGATATTCCGCGAGGATGTGACTCCGGCCATCGTATGTTTCCACTTGGTAAGGAAGTTGGGATGCCACTCGTTGTGCGACATCTTCATCGCTACCGACGATCCTCTTCACATTGAATATCCTCAACGAAAGGTCGCATTCGTTAACTACTAAGTTGTTGAGGGGATGTTCTGACTCACGTATTCTTCGCATTTCGATATGCTCTGTTCTTGGCCGACTCGCCAACGACGAATTGAGCACCAGAGAACGAGACGAAGGCTGGAGTAGATTTGCTACCATCTTCGTTGGATAAGATCTCTACACGAGATCCACTCCATACACCAACGCGACTGACAGGAAAGTCAGTGCTTCACTTCTCTGGATGAGAAGTCATATATACAGACCATGATGTGGTACCCAAGTCGATTCCAATAGCAGGCATGACTTGAATATGAAGGCAACAAACGCTGAAAGCAAGAGTCGAAAGGCGTCCATATGTGTTGTTGTTCCACCCATCAAAGCCACAGCTTGACACAGCTCAGATCAAGCGTCAAATGAGCGGAAATCTTATCATAATCTCCTGCTGCGTAGATTGGAGAAAAAGACGATATTACAAAACATCATAGCAGCAACTGGTTTCGATCCAGTGACCTCGGGGTTATGGGCCCCGCGCGCTTCCCCTGCGCCATGCTGCTGTTGCAGTGACTGTCATGAGAGTAGTCAATCCCAAGTTAAACTTGTTATAAGATATCCAGCCAAGCCCACATCGAGCACCAGCGTGCTATATAAGCCCAGCCAGTCAGATAGATATCAGCAGCATGGCGCAGGGGAAGCGCGCGGGGCCCATAACCCCGAGGTCACTGGATCGAAACCAGTTGCTGCTATGATGTTTTGTAATATCGTCTTTTTCCCTCTTGCACTGAGCTGTGACTCTGACGGAGCATATAACTAAGACTCGGCCACCTAGGCTTCAAAAGGTTGACACTTTGCAACTCTTTTCACCATCATACTTACCCAGCAAAGCATCCGCAGAAATAAGGCCCGCCCCTATGCTGGATGCCTAGGGACCGTCTCTAGGAAGCGTTTGGTTGACTCTCCGCACTGAGGCAATTGGCGCTCGGATTCGCGCGGTACTAGCCCCTTGTCTTGATGCTCGACAATACGCCGTGCACTGTAGCCCCCATTAACCGTAGTCAAGCCTGAACCGTCGGCTTGGGGCATCGAAGTTTCAGAATGGCAATTCACCACAAAGATATGAAGCTGCAAAATCGTGATGTGGAAGTTGTAAAGTTGCATAGCTGCGGTTCCAAGGTTAGGAACAGAGAGTCCCCACATAGGAACAACAACACATTTCCCTGAGCCATGGTCATGTTCCTACCAGAGGTCAGCGGCCGGGTAATGAGGATTGAATACCGAGTAGATACATCACATACTAAACAATCATCCTGAGCCATTGATCAAGAGGCACCGTCGTTGCTAGTAGCATACCAACCATCCCACTCACTCCTGATTTCCTCCATCTTCTTCCCAACCTCCCTCTCCACCTGGCTTATCTCACCTTCCTCCGTCTCATCTCGTTCTGATCCCATTCGCCGCGAATACACTTCATCCACCTTCCCAGAATACACCCCCTCAACCAAAGCCCTCCTCACAAACGGCACAAAACAGCCAAAATACACTTGCCCAAAAGCTTTGACGATCCTCGCTTCCTTCTCTCTTTCTATTTCACTTAATTCCTTACCTGCCATACGACCGTCACCACTGCCCTCGGATCGGACAACGTGAGCATACCGCAGGAATGCTTGAGCAACTTTGACAAGCTCGTTTTCCAAGATTACGATCAGTCGGTGGCGGACGTGAATGGGGGCGAGGAGGCGAAGTCCATTTAGTGTCGTTAGAATCGCATTTGTTAGGACCGCCAGAGGCGGGTACGAAGCCAAAATGGGCGGGGGCATGTGTACCGGCGTCGAAGATGCATCAGGCATCGGCGGCGAATTAACATGATTGGCAGAGACAAGCCATTTCGACGGAAGTCTCTCCACCCTAGGGCCAGATTTACTTGAAGAGCTGGTGGATCGCGACATTTCTATGCTCAGAGCAGTGATGGTAGTAGATTTTCCCTTGTTGCCATCGGCAGCATCATTCTCCTCGGCGAAGTAACTCTTTGATATCTCCTGCGCCCATCTTGTGGTAGCGGTGCGAATTTCTCGTGCGACAGCGGCAACGACTGCGTCTCCTATCGTTCCCGTTAGAAGGACGCGGAAATCAAGCCCCACTCTTCCAAATGCAGACGCGCAATACGTTAACTGAGTGAGCAAAGAGGGTAAGGAGGGTAGAGCAAGGAGGGATGATGCAGAGGATAAGGTGGGCAGGAGATGCTTTGTTAGCGCGTGTGAGGCATATGTGGCTAAGAGAGAATGAAGAGATGCGTGGAGACGTTGGCGAAGCTGGAGACTGGCAGTTATACGCGGGCTGGAATTCGTATTCGCCGGATTTCCAGATGTTTGGTACGGCGAGCGTTCAAGGAAGATGGTGTTGTACTGGGTGATGACATCGTAGACACCTTCTCTCCATGCATCGATGTATTTCTTGAGATAGCGCGCAATATCTTCCAGCTCCCTCTCCTCGAGCTGCTGTGCATCGTCGGCAATGTCGTCGGTAGACCTCGTTTTACCTCCCTGGAGAGCACGTATAACGCCTTGGATATCCCTCCCACACCCATCCAACGAAGCAACAAGACAAGCCTCCCTCCCTGACAAGAAGGCCAAAGCAATCTGCATCTCAGCCTCTATGGCCTCTTGCGTATCCTCATCGCTTGTCGGAAATTTAGCGTCGATAACGTGAGTACCGTTAGTCCTGAGAGTAGAACCATGGCTCTGAGCCATAATGGAAGAGATTTCGGTTCTACTACCGAAGACACCCATTCGACGGAGAAAGTTAACGGCTTTCCAGAGGGCAGGAAGTTTGCGATGTGGTTCATGGAGGGTCGCTAGCAGGGAGGCTAGCATCTGGGTGATGCTTTGGTCGACCTCAGCTAGGATAGAGGCTATGATGAGCGGGGGGGAGCTGGACGATGCAGCACTCGTAGCTTCAGGCGCTACACGATGGATTAGTGCCCATATGTGAGCTTCGAGAACGATATATCACTCACCGTGATCGTCTTTCGCATTACCAAGTCCAAAAGCCTTGCCCAATGACCTGGCATGAGCCGCCAATGCCAACGCCTCTCCGAAATATCCATTCCGCACACACGTATCAATCAATAACGGAATATCTAGCAAATCCCGCAGCTTCTCATGTTGTTCCAGAACGACTCTAGCGCGTTTCCGCTCCTTCAGAACACTGTCTGTGCGATTCTTCCATCCGCTAGCACACTCCTCTAATGCTGGTAAACTGTCCGTGACTAGAGCGTCTAGCGACGTGGAAAGTGACGACAGAGAGGTGTTGAGCGCTGTAGTGGATTGATGGACCTCTAGGAATGTCGGGTAGGAGGTGTTGGCGAGTGTGACCAACGACGAGGTGAGGTAGTGAGCCTGGGTCTGGAGGGCGGTCGGCTCGGCGAGGAGGTCGGAAAGCGGCAGCGTCGTGAGGTGTTTGAGGTATTCATTTGTCTGCGGTGTGGAAGGCGCGCCTACGATGTCGGCGAGGGTTTGGGGATCGTTGGAGGTCATGAGCAGGTGACATGGCAGAAACAAAAAGAGAAAAACTCTTCGCCTGGGAGTCGAACCCAGCTTTCGCGCGAACGTCACAGCATGACAGGCGCGTGTACTAACCGATATACTAGCGAAGACTTGAAAATACGTGTGGCAAGGATATATATACGTAGGTCCTGATGATATACTCATTGTCCTAGTACGAGCACTCCTTCAGTAGTCCCTCTCTACACAAGTATTCACTGAGGATCAACATCAATAACCGTATCATAAAACTGCCTCATGAGCCTCTTCTGCGTATCACTTCCTTTCTCTCGCTACAATCAGAGATAAGCGGTAAATTTTCTAGTCAAATAAGCGTAACTGACCTCGCTGTCCGCAATAGCTCGTATCACCAAATACTTCCTACCAGTCAATATCTCCTCCGTCACGTCCCCGAAAGCTGGCGTATTCACAGAGGCAGAGAAAGCATCGTGAGAGCCGGTGACGACGCAGCCAGCTTCTTCAGCGATGACGAATCCTGCACATACATCCCATGGCCAGCATCCGATTTCCCTTCATCACGGACAGAAATAGATGATGTCAATCGTTACCTAAGAAAAAGAGTTCTGGAGTTGCTACCCACCAATACATATCCAAACCCCCTTGCGCTACCATGGCGTAGTTCAACGCGGCACTCCCCATGGATCTAAGGGAATGTGACATGATGCCTTTGTCAACACCCTTCTCGGGGTCTCCTGCGAGTCGCATGAATGAAGTTCCCTTGGCATCGATGGTAGAGGAGCCGCGGTCGGAGCCCCATTCGACGGCTATCATGGTGGAAGAACATAAATCAGGGTACATTGACGTTGAAAGGAGAATTGACTCAAACCTAAGGCAGCTTGGGATAGTGAATCCAAGGGCTTGGGAGCATAGAGTGGGAGACGTGCAGGTTGTCCACCATTGCGAATGAGAAAGGAGCCTTGACCCTTTACTCCGTGATACTAAACCAGACATGTTAATACTGCGCATTTGTTACAATCGAGGATCCAGCCACCCACAAGATGATCCAGAAATGGGTTGTAGATCACTCCAAGAACGGGTCGCTTCTTGTATATCAAACCGAGAGAGATACAAGCGAAGGGGAACCCGTGGACGAAGTTGGTAGTACCATCTAAATGTTACGAACCAATGTAAGTTAGGGAACAATCGAATGACAAGAGTATAGAAACATGCGAATCA
The DNA here is from genome assembly GCA_017312325.1 of Pleurotus citrinopileatus. NCBI lineage: Eukaryota > Fungi > Basidiomycota > Agaricomycetes > Agaricales > Pleurotaceae > Pleurotus > Pleurotus citrinopileatus. The sequence goes on along the minus strand of BHFW01000018.1, from coordinate 641,430 downwards.
GAGGAACATCATACCGATAGGATCGACGCAAAATGTTGGCTCATCAGTCAATGGGGGGCGAGACCCAGCGGAATACGACTCCTCTCCAATACTAAATTCACAAGCATCAGCCATACAATCGACGATCAATCGCGTTAATTCGAGATCGCCCATACGAAACGAATGTACAGACGACACCTACAACTTGAAATCAGGAAACTTCTCGGCTATCTTCCCTTTGACTAACTCCTCTACTCTAACGTCGTACTCCGTCACCAGATCCACAGAATTTTTCTTCTCGCCGACGTTACTTTTCGCCTCCTGACCTGCGGCGCGTTGAATGACCTCAGAGCCCTCAAGGATAAGCTGTCCAGCTTCGCGAGCGAGGGTTATGGTGAACGATAGTATGGATTCGAGGTCAATAGATGTGAGGTCGGGCATGCTGGGCGGTCTGGTGGGGCGGAATTAGGCTGTAGGAAGGAGTGAAAGATGAGTGGATCAGTGCTGTATCTGTATAGGGGCTCGGCTTAGACAGGGGTATCGTGCAGAGGACCACATCAGTGTGCCCGATCCAAGTGTTACTTTCTACTCCGTCCCTTCCCATCACTATTTCTCCCTTTCTGTTTAAGGACACGACCCTGTTGGTTATTAGCGATACATACACAAAATTTACGGTCTACAGTTGTAGCCATCCAAACACACAGGAATAGAACACACCACCTCCTCTTTTACATCGCATTCAAGTGATTAGGATCACCATACCGTGATATTACGTCCTCACTGAGTTCTCGTCGGCTCCTAAAAACGGTACAAGAATCCTTTAGCGGAACGGCACGATGAACCGACAACAATGCAATCGAACTCTGCTTCTCCAGCCGGTTCCGACGATTACGAATACGTTAACTCCGGGGTAACATGGGAAAAGTTGGACGAGGCGTGCATTAGAGAAACAAATGGCCTGCGGTGACCATGGGGTCTGAGATCTGAGGCCGTATGCTTTCTGTAGTGCGTACACACCATCTTGAGTGGTGACTATCTTGGTCTCCGATAGGAGTATTCAAGTAAAACCCCTAATAAATGATTCACTTAGACAACGGGACCAACTATCACCAATCCCTTCACACTTGCTTCAATGGGCTATTCAACCTCAGCGTCTAACCCCGACGAGATCCCGCCCGTCGCGCGGCTTGAATCAAAGCCGCGCTTACACTCAACTCCGAGTTTTCAGGATCATTTTGAATCCGCTCCCACTACACATGGTATGTTCCGCGATCCGGAGCACTCGAACGTACCATGGCCTATTATTGGTCGAAAGACGGTCGTTATTCCCCGCACCGTGGCTCATCATTGGAGTATTGACCGAGGGTTGCCGTACCGAATGATATTCAAGTGGCCGTAATCAGCCTTGACATAGGAAAAACATATAGCTATGGAGTTACGGGTAGGCCTAGGGAGTCCGATGAGCCGAAAGCTTGGTCCTACACCAGCTCTGGATGGTGTAATTCGCCTGAGCACCCGGAGGGGTTTTCAATAGTCTCGACGTCTAGAGGACTCTGGGTAATGCGGTGTAAGTCTCCTCAAGTCCTCATGCTGGCCATTCCGGTTGACCTCCTTAAGCGGAGCGGACATTGTAGCCCTTTGGGTTGTCGGATGTACTGGTCACCTGTGCTCTCCTCGAATTAACATACCCGCGCGTACCATAGGGGCAGAGGTATATAAACCTCCATACGCTCGGTATTGCAACTCATCATCTTTTCGTTGATAAGCACATTCCTCTTGCACAGTCTCAACAATGATCTTCTCCGTGCCATTCATCCTCGCCGTAGGGGCCACCTCGGTCTCTGCAATGACTTTGCAATACACCAGACAAGCCGCTGCCGTCCAATTACACCCCAACGGTCAAGTCGGCAAGTGTCTAACTGTCCGCGATAACAACCGTCAAAACGGAACTCCCGTTCAAATGTGAGCCCTCCTCTTCTTGATGTTCACATGACGCTCATTCGTCCTGATAGTAATGACTGCGCTGGCACACCTCAGCAAAACTGGGAAATTGCCGATGGCAGTACCAAAGTCCGGCTCGCAGGCTCCAACTTTTGCTTGGATGCAGGCAGCAGTAAGCTTTTTCAATTGGCACGTAAGTCCACTCGCTCATCGCATTCTAGACCCCGGCAATGGTGTTCAGCTCAAGATATGGACTTGCTTTGATAATCTACCTGCGCAACAGTGGTTCTTTACCGCTGATCGCCGTATCGCATTGGAGGGCAAAGGCCAGTGTGTCGATTTGCCCAGTGGCAACACCGCCAATGGTCAAGTCGTCCAAACCTGGCAATGCACCAACTTCAACACTAACCAGGTATGGACTATCGCTAGTCCCGGAACACCTTCTTCGTCCGCATCATCCTCGAGCGTTCCCCCAACCTCTACTTCTTCATCTTTACCTCCTCCTACTTCCTCGCCGAGGCCTTTCGTCCAACTCCATCCCAACGGAAATAAAAGCAAGTGCGTTGACGTCAAGGGTGGTACTCAAGCGAATGGTACTCCAGTCCAAATGTGAGTTTATAGTCATTTCATCACATATTTCGCTTGCTAACGCGAGTCTGCAGTTATGATTGTAACGGCACAGGCGCTCAAAATTGGGAAGTTACTCAAGGCAGCACCAAAGTACGCCTCGCCGGTACCAACTTCTGCTTGGACGCTGGCGCAAACCCCGCCAACGGCGTAGGCATGAAGATTTGGACCTGTTTCGACAATCTCCCTGCTCAGCAATGGTTCTACACCGGAGACTTGCGGGTTGCTGTCGAAGGAAAGGGACAGTGCCTGGATTTGACCGGTGGTAGTCTCTCCAATGGCAATCGCATTCAAACTTGGCAATGCACCGATGGAAACACCAATCAGATTTGGACTCAGTGAACATTGTCGACCGGTGTTCGACATGATTGGAGACGAAACAAACGGCGTTGAAATGTTATGGACTTGTTGTATGCCTATTTCGTTTGCTTGGGAAAGGACATTCATTCCTATTACAGACTTTTATTTTCATAATTGCGTGTAATGATCTATCTTTTTATCACGTACAATAACATCTCGTCTTTCTTTCCTATAAGATAGCAACATTCCCTGCCCGCCATCAGTCGTAACTACTCTCTCCTCGTTGCGTCCGAAAGCTTTACTCTATGGATAGAATTAGCTACAACCGCTCCTTTGCAAGTGACTTCGCGCGTTGTGTTTGACAGTGCACTAAACTACACTTACCCCTTTCTTGCTCTGTAAGCCGATCTCACACCTTTCTCAACTCAGCTTGATGCCCACCATTATTACTTGCGCAATATGCCGCTTGTGCCAAAACCCCCGTTGGCTTGTTCATTGCGTTTCTCAATCCATGAGTACTTTTCAACTGGAGTCGCAACTCTTCGTAACCAGGCCTTGACGGGCAGCGCAAAACTTCTCTCAGACGCGGAACTAGAGGACTCCGCTGGTGATAAGCCACCTACCAAGTCTGCACACTTGCAGTCGCTGGAGAGTCGTGAAGAGAACTGGACTGGTGACGAGCCAATTGAGCATGCGGTCTTGCGTATGCTTGTCGATAAGTACCAGCCCTTACGAACGGGTACTATCCAAACGGCAGAGGAGCGATTAAAGCAGAATCCACCCTCAGTTGTGGGGGCTGATACTGTTGAACGACTGGCCAGGCTCGTCGAGAATGTGAGGGACCCAGCTGGAGAGGCATCTTCGAAGCCATCATCGTCTCCCGCATCTGGTTCATGGGCAATGCAAGAGCTGATACCGTCGACTGAGGGACATAGGCCATGGCATACGACCTTCAAGGTTCCTTCACATGTTACACCCTCTATTCGTATGGCTATTTTGCCCTCCTCACGCCCTTCACAAAGCAAGTCCGAACCTGCTAGGCCTGATGACGAGCGCCTGAAGAGGATCGAGCGTCAGCAGAAGAAGCGCGCCGAACAGGCTGGAAGACTTGCAAATGCGAGAGAATCAACCTTGGATTATCGTTTGGGCATAAGAGCCGCTCAATCTCATCTACAGGCAGGCTCACGACCAAATCCTGTTGGCGTCAAAGGATGGGCTAGCTTGGTTGAGGATCGGATCGAGGTTCGTCTACCCCGATAAGGAATTGTCTCCTAGTACTAACATCTTGCATGCTACCTCCAGAAAGCGAGAGTGAGGGGCCTATTCAACAACGTCAAAGGGCGAGGGAAACCTATTATTCACAATGCAGCGGAGCATAATCCCTTTATCGGCAGAGAAGAATTTCTCATGAATCGCATCGTTCAAAAGAACGGCGCCGCCCCTCCTTGGGTTGAAATACAACAAGGTTTGTGTACCAAAAGGTGGTTTCCGCCGAGCTCTGTAGGCTTATCAATCTGTCTTGAATTTCAGAGATGGAGGCGGAAATCACATCATTCCGAGAGATTCTCCGTCAGGCATGGATACGACATGCACTGCGCTCTTTGACAGTTGCGCTTCAAGCCTATCCTGGCTCTCATCAGCCCTCGCTTGCCGAGGTGAGCGCTCTGCGAGATACCGCATGGGAGCAAAAGGAGGCTGCGTATCACGATGCCGCACTGTCAGAGATCAACGCCCTCGTGCGTAAATATAACACTGTGGCGCCCTACGCAGTCCGACGTCCGTTGTACACGCGCGTGCAGGAGTTGGAGAGGATGTACGGGGACGCTGCGGGGGAAATCATGACGGGTTTAGAAGAGCGAAGAAACAAGCTGAGTGGTAATAATCCGAATCACGGCGGGCCAAGCTCCGGCGACGAGAATGAAGGCAAAGTCGGTGTTGGCTCTTCAGGTGATGACACAAACGTGGTAGGCTTAAGTGACGTTTTTCGGCGTTGGATTGGAAAGGTGATACAGCTGGTAAGGTGGAAGTAACTTACCTCCGTAAGTTCGCTATTTCATCGCTCCATCCTATGCCTGCTCATTATCTTTTCATCATTTACCAGTCTGCCAATTGTTATCATGGGACGCGCTCTGTTCCCGACCGGATATCTCCTCGGCGTGGTATTGGACATTTGTATACCAACCTGCATGGAACTTACCGCCGGCGGTGCCTGCGTACCTGTGATTTCATACCATTCGCGGTCCCGCTTTCCCTTAGGTGTTGGTACCTGACGTCTTGGAGGCATATGCATACGAAATCGGGTGCAAATTGTCGTAGGAGTCGCTTTCATCGCCCGTGGAGCCTTCGCCCTTTCGCACCTGTGTCATGAGGCTAGCCTTATCAACTGCGCTGTGTCCTCTTCACCGCTCAATGTCCCTCTGAGTGAGCGTGCTGGAAAGCACGAGGCTTGTGTGGCGATAGAGTTCAACACATCGTGGCGGCCAGGATTAAACGGCTGAGAGGGTGCTGTGTCATCCTTCGACATTTCATTCGTCACCGTTGCCGGCAGCTCCCCCGTATAGTCACAGATTGCGCAGGCCCTGACTGATAGGCCATGTAAACATACTTATAGACCTGTACTGACGGAGAATCCCTAATGCCAATAAACCCATTAAAGTATCTACATAGCTATGTTTGGTTTGCTAATAATATGATATTAGGGCGCCGGAACGGCCCGCCAACACTCGACTCCGTGATCACGCATCATTCATCATGATTGTAGCACGGTTGGGCGATGGAGTTATCAAGTGCAGTAGGTAATGAGCCTTGGGGCTATGGTGAAGGTTTTCACTGGCGGGAAATGCCGCAGTCAACGTTGAACCGGAACCGTTTCTCATATGGCGTGGACCCGGAGGTGGACCGAGACGATGGGCGTCCAGTACTAGTACTCAGTTTCCACGATCATGATAGAGTATTGTATCAATTCGACTTAGATAGCCACGTACGTATGTATCGGGGAGGACTATACAGTGGCGAGGCGAAGTACTTTCCGTGACAGTGCCCTGCGGTCAGTGTATTGGTGACCACTTCCACCAATGGGATCATAACCGCTGCGCCAAGCTGAGAGACGGCTAGAGACAGCCACCACTAGAAGGAACACTCAATCGTGGGCCTTGTCGTCGTATGTAGCCCTGACGGCAGATTAGCTCAGGCAAATTTCTCAAATAAATCTGAAACGATGACGCGTTAGCCGAGTAGTGCAGACCGTGTATGCACTCGACCCCAGATCCAGATAATGTGAAAGGGAAAGCCTGTGAGGAAAATTGAATTCAATAAATACGCACATGTACGCCTGTGAGCTTCTCCATGCAGTATGTGAGAAGGGCGGCGAATCTTGACAGGGATAAGCCCAGAAAATTGTCGCATGGCGACGCGTTATTTTGCGACTTACGGAGCGTTACTACGAGTCTCGATCTCAGGGTTCCTTGCACAACCAGTGAACGAATCTGACGGACCGGCGCGTGATTGGGTACCCAAGTGTCGTGTATGGGTCCTAGAAGTACGGTATAATGTCCGTGCTAGCCTAAGTTTGTTTCAAGCGTCGGGATCTGGTGGGACAGAGTGAAAGGGTTGTACTATATATCGAGGGGATCGCCGCCTTCTGTAGCCGGCGGCCTCTGATTACGGTACCTATACGGGTGATCCTACACCGCTCAATACTTCTGAACATGAAATAGAGTATATCGACGTACCAAGATCCACTTGTCTTGCACCTTCAGGGGCTTAGCAAGATGCGGAGGCGCTGTGTGGGCGGCATCCCACGATGCCTATGCCAAGTCACGTACATATTTGCCGATGGCGGGGAATACATCTGGGCCCAGATTCTTAGGAGAAGAGACACCAGAATTTGAATGAAGTTTTCAACGAAGCTTGAAGGTTACTTAGTAGCCGGCGTATGAATTAACATTTTGTAGCCGACAGTATAATGATAATAAACGTAACTAGAACGATGGGGCGTGGGGTGACGTTGTGTGGTTTTGCCCTTGTTCAGATAGTTCTGGGGTTGTCTTGGACTCGGATACAGAAATGTCCGTGGAGATACCTGCCCGAATGCCGAACTTCAAACTTCGTTAGCCACTTAGGCCTGGTTGCGATCTATGCCTAAGGTGAAGCTATTGGTGATCAAAGCTTTGTGTGGCAGATGTGCGTTGCGTTGCGTAAAGAGTTTGAAGTTTGCGCAACTTGCTGTCGTAGCTTGGGTGTCGATTGAGGACCGGGATCTTATTGGTAGAAGATGAAAGTTAGGATATGACGGGAAGAGTATCCTTGAAAGTGCTTGGGTGTGAGAGAGGGCGACATGTCTAGTAAGAGACCGAGACTTCGATTTTAGATGATGGGGTCCAGAGTAGCGTACGTTTGGGAGAGGGATGGACGTAGAAGTGGGCATTTCGGTGGGACGCCTCTGAGGAGGCTAGGCTATGTTTAGGCACCATATATCTGGCTCAAGGGACAATCCGATCGCCTTTCTTGAACATACTTTCGTCGCCATAACCGGTACTTGGGCTCCAAAGGACTGTACCCATCGAAAAACCTTCTCGAGCGTTACACAAAGCTTCGTCGTCGATGTTAGACACACATCGCATGTTTATCGAGCTAATCTAGAATCTGGATGCAATAAGGTGTGAGTGTGTGAAGTGACTTGGCTATAAACACGCCGCGGAACAAATCATCGATGACACCCCTTTCTTCCAAGGGTAGACCCCTAACGTCATGAACCAAAGTGCTGGCACTTGTCGAAGGATCGGCAACGATACCACAAAACGCAGGAGCCAGTGGGAACGCCAAAGCGGGAGTGAGTCGGACGTGTTTGAAACTAGGGTGCTGTTCCATAAAGAACGTGAGACTGTTGTGGTCTGCTGCACGGCTAGAGAGACAATAAGTAAGCGTGGACGCCTTTCAGGGTTCCAGATTTCTTCATTCCTATCGCAATCCTGTCGCATCATAACACTATGATACATTTGGAGAGGGCGATAATCGATACCATCCAAGTATGGCTGAGCGAACCAGCTGTTACAGTAATCCTGGGAAGCGACCTATGACATTTCATCATTGAGTAGTACATTCTGATACACCGCAACTGATTTCGTCAGATAAGGAAAGAAGGTTTACATATCGTAAGAGTGCCGGTTGAGCGGAGACTATGGCCCGCGCATCGCATGTCGAGGAATATTCCAAACAAGGTGCGGTGCATGCGCGTGTTCCATGGTCGTTCTATTTATTCTGCAAAGGGAATGGGATGCATGGCGTTGGTAAGTTTCAAGCCACCTGATATGTTAGAAGGCGTCGAGGAGGTTCTAAGAGGGTTGTTCCCATTGGCGTGGACCCGAGGTTGGAAAGGTTGAGCTAGGGACATGAAGCAAAGTGCGTGAGTCGCGAGAGACCGAATGCCACGTTAGGCAAGGAATTCCGAGAAAGAAGGCAACTGAGCTCTGTGTTACCGTTTCTTAGAGATATTGTGGAGAGGCCGTTAGGTCCTGGGAAGCGCGAGCATAGGTGTTGTGTCGGAGGCTGTCCAATCAGTTGTTCGTACTGCCGACGCAAAGGAAGAAAGCTCGGAGATATGCTGTAGCTGACTCACCCTCGTTCTGTCTCTAGAATATGGTTGGAAGTAAGAGCCACGCTTCAATAAGCTCCGGGGTTTCCTGATGATGACTTGATGAGAAACGTCAAAGTCGAGAAAGAGATGAATGACTCAAATGGAATAGAGGAAGCTCGGGATCCTCCCTGATTGATCGCTGCCTCGATGAACATTGATAGGGGACGGTTGGGCGCTCGGCAGACGAAAGGCGTACGTTAGTCGTCAGTAACGAACCCCCGGTCAGAGAGCGGGTCCAGTGGCGTCAAAGCTATCGTAACGAACGCAGTGCGTAGGTTGTATGGAAGACCTGATAATACAAGTAGATGTTTTTGGTTAGATGACTACCGAGTAGAACCTCTATACACACACCTGCTAGAGAGAGAGAAAAATGGGGTGGAGTTTCAGTCGGGGAGCACCAGAATGACTATCCGGTTTCCCCATTGTGCTAGGACGAAGAAACCCGGTTGGTTAGTAATTTCCCTAGCTTACGAGAGGGAGAAGGGTGGGACGCCTATCGCGTTCGCAGCGTCCTGACCGGGTAGAAGGCCTCGAAACCGCAGCTGGTTTTACATACATTATAATACGGAGGTACAACAACTCCAGAAATGACAGCCAGTTCGCCGAATTCGCTGAGTAGACATGCCACGTTGCGGAACAAGCGCCCGCAGGCGTCTGTGTCGCGTTGTTCCCGCCTTGTCGTTGTTTGCGATGTCTGTGTCGCGTACACGCGTCGAATCCGCGCATTGCCATGGACAACGTGTACTCCTTGACCAGCAGGCAGTGTTTCTTTTAGCAACGAGAAGGCACGCGCGAGGTGCATGGGACGAAGTTCTGCCCCACCGTGTCCGTCTGCAAGCGTGAACGTAAGACCCGCACGCGCCTCTCAATCAAACTATATTTTTTTCAGTAGAAGGTGCAACATAGAATCCCTGCCTGCCCAGAATATACCTGCCGACGGACTGAGCGCCACTGAAGCAACGCGGCCGAGGAGGACTGACTCAAATTCAATCAGTTTCCTGGAATATACATTTTTAGGGAAGAGGGCTGAAATGATTCTCGTGGGAATCAAAGGAGGTAATAATGACCCGAAGTAACGGTAGTGGGTTCCCACGGTCTGTGTAATTCTTGGGACGGCGTCTTTGCCAAGTTCTATTGTTTCACGCAACGGAGATATCGAGATCTGCGGTACGGGAACCTGTTTTGATTTGACACAGAGTCATCCTCCCCTATAAATACCTCGTAACGGCTCTGCCTCCTCTCCTCTTTACCCTCTGCTCATCACCCCCAACGTCCTTCGCTACAGTCGTCCTCATCGTCCCCGACGACGACCACGAATAATGGGTTTCTTCAATCTGCTCGACTTGTCCTCAGGCCCTAGTGTGCGTCACCACTGTCTCTCTTTGTCTCAGACCTTTTGTGCTGACTTGCATTTATATGGCCGACAGGCCGTTGAGCACAGTGTATCAATCGACTTGACCACTGCCTACCCGCCGCGAAGGCAACCACCCCGTCGTATCGCCAAAATTCCTACGCCGGTACACATGCCCATGGAAGTCATCCTGACTATCCTCGAGGCTGCCTATTACGATGAGAACTTGCAAGCAAACGATAAACTACTCAAGGATTGTGCTCTAGTCTGCAAGAGCTGGTCAACTCCCGCACAAAAACTTCTGTTCAGCAATGTCACGCTTAGAACGGAGCGCGCGTGTACGGCATTCCTCGATGCCGTTAATCCTGTCTCGGAGCGTGGTCGTCTGCTTGGAGAATCGGTTATAAGGATGCGCGCAGTGCTTGATTTAAACCAGCCCTATCACCTTTCGCAATCTACGTTTGCCAGAGCGGTAACCTCCTGTCCAAAGTTGTACGAGCTCAACCTAGCTGTATATGGTTGCGGCGCTCCGGGGGACGATGTTGTCGGTGTCCCGGATGTCGCGCGCATGAGTCGATCGGCGCCTTCATTCGACGATGCTACTCTCGCAATGCTCAAGTCGGGCCCCGCCATTCGTGCCCTCACCTTCTGCAATTGGTCCGAGAACCGACAATCCCTAACCCAGCTACTTGACGTGTGGCCATCGGTCCGGTCTCTTGTCATCAGTGGCACACCTCCACAACTCTCTCCGTTGTCATCCGAGCCAGCTCAATGCTCCCTCGAGGAACTACGCATGAACTTCCAGATGTCGCCTTCGTTCGACTTCATGAAGTGGCTCCTCCATAATTCTGCCAGCACACTACGCATCCTCGAACTTGAGCGCGAACCGTCCACGGAACTGCTTGACTACCTAGTTGCAGCTCATGGGGAGGCTCTTTACTCACTTGCGCTACCTGCATGTGGCTCTCATGAACATGCCTTAGCCGTTCAACAATGCCGTCAGCTTCGCGAGCTCAGAATCGAGAGCCAGTGGGTTTCTCCGATGGTGTACAAGAAGCTTCCAGAGGAAATCCAGCATGTCGCTTTTGGCCTCGATAGGGATACTGCTCTACAACCTGTTATCGACGTTGTGAAGTCCCGTTCTAACCTTCGTGCTGTTACTGTGCACGTTTGGAATGGCGGCGAGCTGCACCCTCTGATCCCCGCACTCAAGATCGCATGTGCGTATCACGGTGTTGAGTTACGAACAACTAGAGATATGCAAGTGTTCAGGACGCTGACTGTACGCATTATTCTGACTTTCTCGTCTCCCCCCATCTCTAACTTCCTACTGTTAACAGAGAGGAGATCCAATTCCGAACCAAGGCTCATTCCCTCGCGTCCGATCACTTGAGAACTTGAACGTTATGCGCTGTTAATCGACTGCACGAGGTGTACCCTAGCTACTACCACCCTCCCCATCATCCTCACGCCAAACCATATACTTTTCTGAGCTTCGTCCTAACGTCCACTTCATTCATTTCACGACCCTTATTTTTCATCTCACGAGAATGCACGCCATCTGTATATCACCATCATCGTCAACTGCAATATCGTCGTTTTATCGTCAACAAATCCCACTCTAGTTTTACAAGCATTATTTCGATATGTATTCTCCCCCCACATACCCTTCTACCGACTATGATTGGTACAATGTTTGCTCTGATATAATCCTCAGCCATCTACCGACCTCCGCGTAGCTTCACGCCCCTTTACTACCAACCCACCTACCCGTCCGCTCAGGTTATTAACAGCTTTGTACCCTATCCATACACTAGATTACTCCACATCTCTATTATACATCGCTTCGTTGCTATTAGTCTTTTGCTCCGTCCCGCCTTTACTTTTGGGGCTGAGTAGGATTCAGATAGCCTTAATTTCTATTCGTTCCGCCCGCGAGCGTGTGTTCGTGAGGTTCAATTAATTTTTATTGATTTCCTACCCTATTGTTTTCCTTCGGCATACGCGTACCGAAGGCCTTTTTACTACGCGGATTTTGGAGTACGTATACGGATGTACGTATGCTAGGTACTTGGGAGTCAGTGGATCGCGCCAATAGATGCTTCTCCCCGGCGCAGCTTCCCGTGGGCGCCGAAAAGACAATTGTAATGGGAAGGACAATGGACAATGGTAAAGCTTCAAGGGCCGACGTACCGAGAGCGACAGGGTAATTCTCCGTCTAAGCATTTGATTATTTACCGAAATACTCCAAGGTCTCCGTCCTCCGTTGACGGGTCAACCAGTGAGGAATGATGTAGACTGAGATGTCTTGATTATGATCCGTGTTGAGCCACTGCTCCGATGGATCAACTACGTTCACACCCTCTCCGCGCATTGTCTGGCTATGCATGCAGTCACAGCTGTCATAGAGAAGTGATGGGTATGATGATGATGATTCTTAAGTTCTCCACGAACAAAGGAACAAGCGGTGCGTTTCGAAGTCAAGCCACTGCCATTTGACGTCTGCAATGTTCAGCGGCGAGTTCCATTTGATTTCGCGAAAATACGAGGGTTGGCTTGTTTTGGTGTGACGCGTCGAGGCTGAGACACTCAGACAAAGCGACGCGACTTGCAGTGTCAGCACGGCCCTGATCAAATAAACTTGACGCCCACAAATAGTCCGGATATGGATAAGATGATGATGGTGTTTGACTCGCCGTTCGATCATATTTCGATCGTGATTATTCGGGTTGGAAAAGGAAGTAAATTACTGTGGATGCTTGTGGATGCGACTGTTTACCGCATGCGACCCTTGCTCGCTGTCGAGAGACGCTGAGATGCGAATGGAAGCCCGGGCGGGTAGGGTCTTACAATGAATGATAGTATTGTGCTGCGAAAGCTGTCTGAACGAAATACGTACCCCTCTTTGGCATATGTAGTTCATAAGGGGAAGTAAATTCAGGTGTTACTTCCGATGTTTGGAGCTAGGCAAACAAACAACAATCCCGTAGTTTATGGCATTTCCAGCTCCAAGGATTCACTCACTGACAGTTCAAAGCTAAGATGACTTCGATTCGAAGAAAATCGCGCACAAGCAGTGAATATGGGTGATGTGAAGGGTCATCGATTCATCAGTCACGTCTAGAACAAGGGGATGCCGTAGTCTATTGCCACAAACTCGCGAAGACCACGCGGTATGACAGAAGACCTGTCATGCGATTAAGCGGCCTGAAGGCCTTGTGAGACGAGACCACCGCCCCAAGGAAACATCTGTGACTCTAATCGCGGGTAGGTGATGATCATGATCAATATGATCAGCATGGATGGGTGGGAGACTCGAGAGAGGCAATATGCCGCGAGTCATAAGATCATGATCAAAATTCATACCGAGAGTCATAGCACTCATCCTGAATATGGGGGTATTCATAAAATGAATCGAATTCTTCTCCTTTGATGAACATGCCGTATAGACCGTCCTAGACGCGATGGGTCGTCTCAGAGGCCTTGACATCGCTCAATAGCGAACACGTGTGTATTGTGATTCAATTTCATTCTGAACTTTGATATGTGATACCTTAACGGACATCTGCGATGGACAAGGAACACCACTGTGAGGACATCGTATCAGGAGTAATAGATCAAGCTAATGAAATCAAAGTAATTCACCTTGTGCGACATAAAGGAAGATCATTTCGCGTGCTGCCAGTAGCTCAGCACCGCAACTCTTAGCCCCGGAGAGAGTTGTTCATGAGCACGTTCGAATACTTAAGGCCCAGAATGCGAGAAGCCTTAAGCTCTCAGTTTTTGGATGGTCTTGCTACCGATTTGCAGGGGTATCTGAGAGCATAAAGGGTGTGTTCCCGTAGTGCGTCATCGGCTTCGAGACTTCGCGAGACCTCAGAAATCAAGAAGTGCTGATGTTTCAGAAGTTCCCCTGTTCCAAGCCATCTTTCAGCAAATTTCAGGGGCCACCAACGAGAGGTATGGTAGCCATGAACGTTAGGAGATGTTCTGGATGGCGACGGGCGGCGACGTTCAAGTTCTGAAGCGCCGGGCCGCAACTAGTACCAGCGGAGCTTGAAGCGGATTCACATTGACAGTGGACGGGCGCTTAATCACGTTACTTTCACTTTGTCTTTTGTCCCCAATGTCGTCGTCGCTGTCCTCCGTGGTCTCTAACCTCGTTAGAGCCCAGATGGGGACATCACTATCCAGCTCAGTTACAGACGATGAACTCGACAGACATGTCGCAGAGCTCATTCTTAAAGAAGCGAAGAAGAAGGCCCAGACTTACAGCCAACACGGCATACGAGCCTACCTTCGCAATAATATGTGAGTTCTCTTCATTCGAATTTCAAGTGGAGCATTCTAATTAAAGGGCTCTATTATAGAATAGACAGTAATGCGCCCAAGACGAACAAGCGGTTTTTGACTTCCATAATTCGTAGCACAGATGACCACAACAAGACGGTGCTTCGAGCTCAAGCACTAGCTGCGGAAGAGGTGAAGAAAGCACGCGCAGATGATGAGCGCAAGGAGAGGAGGGCTAGAGCTGAGGAAGCTGTGGCTGCGGAAAAGATGAGACGATCAAGGGGTGAGGGGAGTAGCAGCAGCAGTAAATCAAAACGACGAAAGGAGGAGGACGAAGGTTGGGATCATTGGGATGGGAGGACAGCTGATAGGAAGAGAAGGCCGAGGCACTGGGAGACGTGGGTTGGTGGTGATAGCGTTTACAGTGAGGATGATCGTGTGGGAGACTCGGCGAGGAAGCGGCGAAGAAGACACCGCTCGAGCAGTCGGCCGAGAGACAAAGATGGACATCGACACTCTAGGCGACGTGACTCCGAAAAGGATGAGCCTTCCTCGAGACGTAGGCGACACCGCGCTCGTAGTCCCGACAGAGACGGCGAAAAACGTCGGAAATCTCATCACGACAAACCTGACGACTCATCTCGGAAGAGAAAATCCAGCGCGTCGCCAAGCGAGCCTCGCAGTAGATACACAAATGACGAAGACAATAATATTTCCGACGACTCATGTCGGGGTCGTCGACGACGACATGTATCCCCTTCTCGCTCTAGATCCCCACCCCACATCCATATCCGTGGCTCCGATTCATGCTCCCGCAAACCTTCGCCTTCAATACGCCATGAATCACGTTCGGTGTCGCCTTCACCTCATCACTCTCTCAAAGGGAAGCAAAAGGCTTCTAGCGACTTGCCTAATCCCGCTGCATCCCCCAAGCTAGTTTCGTGGAAGTATTCTTCATCTTCTCAGACAGCTATGTCTATCAGCGAGCCAGAATCCCGTGCCTCTACGCCAGGGCCCGATCCCCTCCCACAACTACCATCGAAGATGGATAAATACTTCGAAGAATCGTATGACCCTCGCTTAGACGTAGCCCCTCTAACGGCACCAAAGGTTCCAGCGACTGGGTTAATTAATGACGAGGAGTTCTACGGGTGGGATTCCATGCTAGAACTGATTCGTCAGCGGAATGAAGACAGGGCGGAGAGGAAGCGGCTGGAGCGACTGGGTATACCCGTCACGAAGACTGCGAAGAACAAGAAGACTTTGGGTGGGTCTGCTGCTATGGACGAACGGTGGGACGCTGGGGGAACCAGTATTATGGAAATTGAGTATAAGAAGCGGGGGTCTGTGAGGGAGTGGGATATGGGGAAGGAAGGGTTCTGAGCATGCTCTTGGGTCTCATGGGAAGGAATCTACGCGCTATCATCGGTCGCATTTTGATTGGTTCTGTCAGCATTGTTTTGTTATGTCGTTCATCTATCGTTCTTCAGCATATCATATTGTAGTTACTTATCATAGATATTTTGCCTAGGGCATTGGTGTACGACGACCCACTTAAATTAGGCGTGGATCAAGGCAATATATTACAAGGTTATCCGCACGGGATGGGCTACTGGCTTTACAAGATTTGGACCTTAGGCCACTTATACTGGGGCCCAACCTGGAGACGGTGTTAGTAAATATGAATCAAGGGAAGTAAATGACGGAAACGAACCTGCTGCACACACATGCTGCCCATCTTATGACCAGCCTCAACACATTCATGGAGCTCCTTACCGGCAACGTACGCCCCTAAGAACCCACCAGCAAAGGCATCGCCAGCACCGTTAGTATCGACGATCTCATCATCCGTCAAAGCATGGACGGGAACAATCTGCGGGCTATCTGCCTCGGCCGAGCTGACATATACAGTCGACTGAGCACCTTGTGTAAATACTACGATGCGTGGTTTCGACGCGTTTGATTTCGGGAGGAGGGCGATGGATTTAGCGATGGCCGGGAGGTCCTTCGGGTCAGGTAGGCCATTTGCTGAGGCATAGGCCTCAGCCTCAGCTTCGTTTCCAATGATGATATCGCAGAAGGGGAGGACCTGCTGGAGCTGTGCACCGAAGAATTGAGCGATGAACGGGGCGGAGAAATTGAGGGCAAAAGTCTGTCAGGATGGTTAGCGAAAATTTGGTAGGTGGACGGAAGGGAGGCTAGTACCTTGCCGGCGGCGGCAGACTTCTGGCTAAGCTCCAGGACGGATTCTGTGCCGTGAGTTAGGAAGTAACCTTCGACGTAGTAGACCTTGGCAGCTTCGACCAAGGGCGCGACTTCAGGGGAAGAAAGATGCGACTTGTCGAACTTCTCTGCAGCGCGCAAAGTTGTTACAAGGGATCTAATTTAGGGATGAATTAGATATGGATTTCTCCTCTTCCCCGAGGCGTACCTATGGTGACCCGTGATGATGACAGCACAAGCTCCAGTTTTCTCTCCTTCCTTTACCTGGTAGACCTGATCCAGACCTTCACGTTTATTTGCGGTTTTGAGCTGTTCGGCGAGGTCGTCGTTGCCGACACATCCAGTGTAAACCACAGACCCCGGTGGTAAAATGTACTGCGTTCATAGACGGTTAGAATAAGCCGAATTTGGCGGACTATTCAGAGTACGCACAGCAGCACCGCGAGCAGCATTCTGGGATGCACCACCGGCGACGTAGGTAACCTTGTTCGTCTTTACGACCTCATCATATCTAGACATAAACAAGTTCAGAGTTACGCAACATGCACAGGCTTTGGCTCACATCGGCAGATGCTTCTCCTCGGCCAAGATAGCATCGTTGGCTTTCAAGTCATACTTTTTCAAGATCTCTTCGCTGGTAACCTGGATATCGAGCAAAGGGTTGCCCAAGCAAAACAAGGAGTAGGAAGTCATGAGGGTCGGTTCTGGCGATAATTACCAAGCTTCAGAGATTTTACTGAGAAAAATCTCAGATATAGTAGACGTTTGGGTTGGGCCCGGAGTAGTGATACCTCGGTATCATAGCCATCGATGATCATCATAGGGGGACCAAGGTGATCTGCTCCGGCGCTTAGTATCGCTCAAAGGTGATGGGAACCTTTGGGTGGGAGCAACTTGACAGCTCTAGCCATAAAGCCCTGGGTATAAGGATAATAGATACGTATCCACGCGCTGTGAACGACGAGGACTGGGTACATTGTACGCTGTTATAGATGATAGGAGCTTCACAGGGGCTGGATGTCTCCAACTCTATTCCTAGCGTCTTTTCTCAACACACCGATTTCTGAGGATCGTGCAATCCACAATGGTACAATTCCACCTCGAATATGCTAACTCTGGCCTGACCTTACAACGTAGTCACTGAACTGCTGGTCTTTGGTTAAGCTTGGTGAGCTCCGAGCCATACTTTATCTTTGGTCTAAAGGTAACACGTTTTTCTGATTTCAGTTTTGTATGTAACAGTAGGTTACAATTTCTCTAAGTACTCGCTCGATTACAGCGGAGTAATTCCTGCTCCCGAGGTATTGCATTCCCGCCAATTGAGCTCGGATAGCACAAATTTCTACATGAACCTTTAAGCAACCTTGAAGCGACCTTTCCTTTCACACCAGTTACCCAAGTGCAGGGAGTCTCGGTGCCAATATGCGGGTACCTTGGCGCGTAGCTCTTAATGAAATGGCAAGCCTAGGGTAGAGTATAAGGTCGATGCCGGTAGTCGTCAAGTCGCTGAAGTCCCCCACAATTTCGGCCTCAATCTCCTGCCCATCAAAAGAAACTCGTTGGTGAATGTCCGAAGACTCGAACTCTGTGGAAAGCTCTTTTCAAGGCGGCCTTTTGATACTTAATAACACCGTGACGGGCGCTAGTATCATACGCGTGGTTGACCCTCACTCATAGCGCACCGAGGCTTGTCGGTCGAGGGCCGTTTGTCGGCACGACTTATTTACTCGGCGGTATAATTCCGGCCATTCTACGCTGTCTGCCTATTGAACTCAATGCAGTCATCTGACAGCCTTTCTATACCGCAGGCTCTCCTCAAGTGCATCTCAATTCTCCGCCTCCGCGTACCCTGCTCGAACCGGAGAGAACCTGGTTCTCCTCCTCTTCTTATATTGTTTATCCTCCCTGTATGATGGCGGACGATATATAAGTAGAATTGATCAACCTACCTTGGCGGATACACTTGACGACCAGCAAAATTTCCGCATGATCCTGGCTACCAAAAAGCTCGGAGAATCTCCGAGGGCAATCTGACGAGCTAGCATAAATACTCGACATACTTGAGGTGCTGGTTCATCAAAAAGTCCCCGATGAACAAACTCGGTCTGATTTCCCTTGTGTTCGCCGCCACCGCCTTCGCCCAAACCGGCAGGACGACGCGATACTGGTATGTTAAGACCTCCACCTACTTGCATGTCAGACTAATATCCCCTCTCACTACTTAGGGATTGCTGCAAGCCTTCTTGCAGTTGGTCAGGCAAGGTACGTGAGATCACCATGCTCTAATTCTTCATTCTCAGCAAGGATATACTTCAGGCCTCCGTATCTCGCCCGGTCCTCACCTGTAATGCTCAAGGATCTACCCTCACCGATCCCGACGTTGCGAGTGGCTGCGATGGAGGAAGTGCCTTTACCTGCGTCAATAATTCTCCGTTCGCCGTGGATGACAGCACTGCCTATGGCTTCGCCGCCGTTAGCATCTCAGGCAGCACCGAAAGCGTGAGTGGCATTCTGACGATCCATGTTCCTCCTGTGCCCATCTCATTATCCCATTTCGTAGAGATGGTGCTGTGCTTGCTACGGTAGGCTTTTGATCGTGGAAGTCATGGAACGACTGTCTGATTTTCTGGATTAGAATTGACGTTCACCAGCGGACCGGTTCAAGGCAAGCGAATGGTCGTCCAAGCTACCAATACGGGAGGCGACTTGGGTCAAAATCACTTCGACATCCTCATTCCTGGTGGAGGTGTCGGTAAGTTTCCCCTTTACTTATGTGTAACGTGTGGATACTTAACGCAAATTTAGGTATCTTCACCAACGGATGCCCTGCTCAATTTGGCTCGTGGAATGGCGTATGTCAAGCGATTGATTGATCTGGAGCAATGCCTAACCAATATCTTGTAGGGTGCTCAATATGGTGGACTTTCCTCCAGAGACCAATGCAACCAACTTCCTGGCTGTTCGTACCATCTTTCCTAGCCATTTCCCCACTAACCCTCGAATTAGCTTTGGTTGCTGGTTGCCAATGGCGCTTCGGTAGGCCGCATTCACTGGCCGACTTCTTCAGTTTCGTCGACTCATGGTTGATTCTTTAGACTGGTTCCAAAATGCCGACAACCCAGATGTTTCCTTCCGTGAAGTTCAATGCCCGGCAGCACTCACCAATATCTCGGGGTGCTCCCGTTCCGACGGTGGAGGCCTACCAAGCCCCACCTCCGGTGGTCCCATCTCCTCCTCAACGTCAGTTTCCTCTCCTGGCCCTACAACCTCATCGCCTCCTAACGGTGGAGGAGGTACCGCTCCGCAGTATGGCCAATGCGGTGGTATTGGGTAAACAAAATATACTTTTTGCGTCATGAGTACTGTATTAAATGGGTCTCTCTAGTTGGTCTGGTCCAACCGTCTGCGCCTCAGGATTTACTTGCACTAAACTCAACGACTACGTATGTCACTACCCTTTATCCCCGTCTAGAGGTTGCTTGCTGAACCTAAACACTTTTCTAGTACTCCCAGTGCCTTTAAGAAACCTTCCTCGTCGACTACGATCGATCTAAGTTTTGGGCTCCGCTGAATCGAAGGATACCATTGTATATACACAGGATGGCTTTCGTTTATATTAATCAACCGCTACACATTCATTTTCTCTACCAATCTCATCATACCCATTTCGGGCTGTACAGAAATATATCGGCTATTGCACTAATACTACCCGGCTTGAAACGGCTACTTTGTTACAATGTGGAGGTGGACGCAAGTATATTGACTATTCTAACCCGTGTTTCATTCCATTGACTCGGATGCCGCCTCTAGTCCAATGCTCATTTCCAGCAATGAAATCGGCCCGCACAACTTTCCCCCTGGAGACAACCCTCCCAGACCTCTCTATCTTCACGTAAACCCCTTCAACACGGCCTTCGTAGAACATCGATGTCCTGTGAACCATCTCACGTAGTTCCCCTTCTGATGGCATGGTGCCTTCACGGATGGTAGGGACTTGGAACAATGATGTGACAGAGAGGAGGGAGCGTAAAATTTTGCTGTCAACAAAGGAATCGGTGGTCCGGTCGTATAAATCGAAGACGATGAATCGATCAGGGAGATCCGTGTAAGGGATGGAATGCGTAGCATACATCCATTCTCCAAAGAGGATGTAGCGCTCAGCGAAGTAGGGATCTCGATCTAAGACTTTCCGCAAGTCTTTCTCATGTTGCTCAACCCAATGTCCGAGCTTTTTGAACTGTTCGTGGGTGGATGAGTTGACGAAGTGGGAGCGGTTTTGGACGATGATCTTGGAACGGTCGGAGGACAGAGAGAAACCCATGTTTGCGCCGTCGATCTTTTCGGTGATTGCTACATGAGAGTCGGAGGTGACTTGGGGTAAAGTGGTCACGTCTAAGTGAATGTCATCATTTGTTGCAGCCCCGAGGTTCAGTAGGTGGGGAGTGCGGGGGAACTTATAAATGTTGATGGGAGGCGAGAGTCGACGGACGAGTTCTTCAGCTGCAGCGAAAGACCGGATGATAATAATAGCCTTGAATCCCTCTTTGAGAGTCGGCTGCACGAACATTCTACGCATCTGATCCACCGCATTGCGAACCCGGCTCCCCGGCGGTAAAGTAGGATGACCGGATCGTAGTTGGGCACGAGAGGCGCATAATTCGCTGTCGTAATCGAACCAGACACAAACGGGTGACCTCGCCCAGTTCGCCGCAAGTGAGAGCCAGATATTCCTATCCTCTAAGCTGGTATTGCATCGGTCAAGCAGGACACGACCACTCGCGTGACCTATGGCAGTTTCGCAGCTCGCTCTGCTCCCTGATTCATCTTGAGATACCCTGGTCCATCGTTTCGGGTCTCGTGCGAGAAGGCATTTGGAGAACCAAGATTTTCCAGAGCCAGGTAGGCCTACCAGTACGAAGAGATCGTAATCCGGGGGAAGACTCCCTTCAATTTCTACCTCGCAAGGAGGAGGTTCTGAAGGGAGGTCTTGCAAGACGGATTGTCTTTTCCATATCGTACTACTCCACTTAGAGACGAAGGCTTTCTGACGGTCTGTTTCGATACTTCCTGGGCGGATGGCACGCAGGGATGAAACGGCTTCCTCTGCGGACATTGCAGGCTGAGTCTGGTAAGAGTTGGGAGGGTTGAAACCGAACGCCACAAGGTAGCAAGCAGCCACAGTCCCAGCACGGCCCTTACCTCCACCACAATGGATGAGAAGGGGTAAATTTGTTTCGTCCTGGACGAGATGCATAATCAAGTCTACCTGCTCGATTGAAGGTGGATACGTGTTCGGCACGGGGAGAAAAGTGTTCTTAATGTTCTTGCCCACGAACCATGACGACTGAAGAGGTGTTTCCTCAGTTAACGTTAGGACATGGCGGATTCCGAGGGGAGGGGAAGCAAGAGCAGCGATGTGCTCTTCATTCTGAGGGGTTGACATCACGGCTATTCGGAAGGGAACCAGCCATCTGAAAAATCTGGGGAGCTTTTGGAATGTCTGGGATGCGGTTGGGACGAATAGATTGTGGCGGGGTTCGAGGCAGAGGGTTGGCTTGACACCTACCTCACTAAGGAGTGAGCGAAGCTTGTCAGTCCAGGGGGAGAGTAATGGTTTCCGGATTTCCTCTGGCAGCTGAGATTGTTCGGCAGACTTGAAAACTTGTCCCCACTCCGTAAATTCTGAGCATGCGACTAATTGCTTGGTGCAATATCCTTGTACCTTGGCATCATCTGTTCGCTCGAATGCACAAGCGTAGGACAGCATGGCCAACTTGTGACAGTCTTCTCGAAATGCCGAGTCGGCTAATCGCAGGTATCCATGATGTGTATCAGGGGATGTCTGAGCAAGGCGAAGAGAATAGTATCGTTGCTGGGAGTAGAGACGGAAGGCTTGGAGGGTAAAGCAGACGTGGTCGAGGAAGTCGCAAGATGAGTTGACCATAGTCTGGTCAGACAAAAGGGAATCAAGTCCTTTGTCCATTTCATGGACATCCCTGGCAGACAACGTTATGTGGAATTGCTTGGGAGGTAAACCGAGCTCCTTTCGGATTTGCTGACCAGCAGCCCATATGATAACCACGAAATATACACCAGACAATCGATCACCCCCTACACCGGCAGAAAAGACATGCCGCAAGTCTGGTTGGAGCGACGAAACCTCGTTCTGGGGTATGCGACGAAGTTCAGCTTTAGTAGCAAAGGTGATGTGATACGGAGCCGTAGCGAGAGCTAAAGGTGTCCCAGAATCTCGCAGATGGGTAATGGCATCCTGGGCCAGTGCATCCACCTTGGGGCCGACCAGCGCAAGAAAACCACGAGTTTTTTGAAAAGATAAATCTATGGTCGGCATAGAAGTAATTGAGGGCGCAAGTGAGTTTTTAATGGAATAGACAGAGGTAGAGCTTCGGTAACAAACGCTTTATTGTCAGTATTTCTGGCGGGACTGCTCGAGTCATATTATGTTCAGTCAATCGGATCCGAGATTGGGCGAGGCACAGCTGTGTGGTCGACACAAGTCCTGACGATGTGATAAACTAAGCAATTATTGATCGTCGCCGTCAACGCATTGAGACGGCTTGATTGGGCTCACCATATTACGTAATCTAATAAATTTCTTGACCAACAATCCAGTGGAACCTCCCAAACGTCGTCAGCCGCAATGGCACCCATCAAGAAGGGAACTTCGTCTCCGAAAACAAAAAGTTCATCATCCGTATCTCTGAAGAAAGTCAAGGGCGAAAACTTCTATAGAAATGCCAAACAGGTCGCCCGACTCAAGATGCTGTCTGGCGGCAAGCCAGTCCGCGATAAAGATGGAAAAATCATACAGGCTGCTGCATTCCAAAAGGGCGAAGATGAGACGAAACCAGGCAGAGTACAGCCTGACAGGCGGTGGTTTGGTAAGTTTTCAATGTGCGTTGGCATCAGGATGTCTCAGTTTGATCATATTGTACAGGAAATACTCGAGTGATCTCCCAGAATGCGTTGGATCACTTCCGTACAAGTCTGGCTACCAAAAAGGATGACCCATACTCCGTATTGCTGCGAAGGAATAAGCTGCCTATGGCCCTTCTAGACGATGCAGCCAATCCAAATCTCCGTAAAGTAATTCAGCTCTCGCCGATCCTGTTGCTTTGCTATTGATTTACGCCAATGATTTAGCGAACTCATATTGTGGAAACTGAGCCATTCGGTGAAACATTTGGGCCAAAAGCTCAACGAAAACGACCCAGAATAGACGCGGGTTCCTTCGACGAGCTTGGTAAAGTGGGTGCTGCTGCTGCTGCTGAGCAAGCCGATGCCGCTGCTACATCGTCTGGTACTGGCGTAATTGGTGAGTCATGCCTTAAGTACACGGAACCCGACACTCATTTCGTTGTAGAACCCCTTGCGTCGTCTATCACCGAGCCACAGACACATGCCGATTACTTTGAACCCATCTATGCCAAGGGCACGTCAAAACGCATTTACGGTGAACTCTACAAGGTTATCGATTCGTCAGACGTCGTCCTCCACATACTGGATGCTCGTGATCCAGTGGGAACAATGTGTGAATCTGTCCTTGAATACCTCAAGAAGGAGAAAGCGCACAAGCAAGTCGTTCTGGTCATAAATAAATGCGACTTGGTGCCCAGCTGGGTAACAGCTCGATATATCCAACATTTGACCCCTCGGTACCCTACAATCGCATTCCACGCTTCACCTAATCACTCCTTTGGAAAGGGATCGCTCATACAACTCTTAAGACAGTTCGCCCAGCTCCATTCGGATAAAAAACAAATATCAGTGGGTATGATTGGGTACCCCAACGTTGGGAAAAGTAGCGTTATAAATACGCTTAAAAGCAGCAAGGTCTGCCGTGTTGCTCCTATACCCGGAGAAACGAAGGTAAAGTGATCTCTCTTCTTCCATCACACAGCCTCGGTCCTTATAATTCTTCTAGGTCTGGCAGTATATAACGCTAACTCGCCGGATCTATCTCATCGATTGCCCTGGGATCGTACCAACCTCTGCGAAAGACGATGATGCCTCGACTGTCCTGAAAGGCGTGGTTCGCGTCGAGGCCTTGCCCTCACCATCGGAGCACATACCCGCTCTCCTAAAACGTGTTAAGCCGATATACCTCTCCCGCACATATGGTATTGACCTACCGAACAAATCTGACGCATCAGAAACTTGGGACGCAGAAGTGCTGTTGGATCGACTGGCGAGGATGAAGGGACGTTTGCTGAAGCATGGGGAACCAGATGTCGATGCTGTCGCGAAGATCATTCTGAGTGACTGGGTTCGTGGGCGTATACCTTTCTTTGTGCCGCCTCCGGAGCGGTCAGAAGAGTTGAACGCCGCTGAAGCTAAGGAGGCGAAGAAGAAAGCCAAGGACGTTAAGGGCAAGGGCAAGGCTAGTGACTCAGAGCAGACCGCTCCTAACGTGAAGCAGAACCTAGGTTCAATCATGCAGAAAAATACGTTCGTACCGGAGGATGTGAGGCCTTTGGAACAAGAGTTTGATGGGGATGAAGAGGGTGGCTCTGAAGCAGACTCCTCCGAAAAGGACGCTGGGTCGGAGCCTGACGTAGATCAAGAAGAAGAGTTATCATGGAATGATGTGTTCACTGGCTGTGATCCTGCTCCGTTAAGCAGCAAAGTGGATCCTTCGCCTAGCGGTACGCATTGTTATTCCTTGGCAAGCCCTTGTGCATATTGACCTGGGTAGTTGCAGACGTCAAGATACTCTCTGACGACAACGAACAACCGAGGAAAGAGCCTCGGATGAAGACAAATAAGGTAAGCGGGCATTTCGTGCGCGACTATCTGTCACCCGTCTCACAAGCGCGCCAATCCAGCAAAAAGCCCAGAACTTTTACAGCAGCGCCAACGTGAAAAATAAGAATAGGAACAAGGCTGCATTACTGAAGTCCCTACCCGTCGGCAAGAGGACGGATCGGAAAGGGAGGAAGGGGGCGTCATGATAATCATGCACTGTAGATAGTCGGTAAGCGTTTCTTCCCTCTTCTGCCCGGATAATTGTTAAGGGTGGCGTTTGCAGATTGTAAAACTTACTGCGGTTGTAAGCTCAGTACATATTACTATCTCCTTAAGTGGGTCGTTATCTCCTTCGCTAGAGAACTAAGTAGTTTGGCATGCGTGCACTCGACCCATCCTTGCGCCATATATGCAACTATCAGCGGAGGAGAGGCCTAGACGAACGTTCAGTTAGGTCGTAACTGATCGGATTTGGTGAAGGGATGCGACCGTGGGAATGGATTAGATCGGAGGACCGCACTCGTTATAAGTTGGAGTGCAATCAGCCTCAGTCAGATCGTATCAAACCCTCTTCATCGCACCACCATCCTCTACCCATGTCAATCACCAAAGTCCACGCTCGTCAGGTCGGTGCACCTCATCATCTTGCGCTATCGTTGAGCTCATCTTAGTGCTGTCTATCAACCTTCTATAGATCTTCGACTCTCGCGGAAACCCCACCGTCGAGGTCGATCTGCATACCGAGAAGGGTACGGCCATTGCTGAAATATCGAGATGATGATGCGTTCTTAGTTTCTGCATCAGGCCGCTTCCGAGCTGCTGTGCCTTCTGGTGCCTCTACCGGTATACATGAAGCCGTCGAACTTCGTGATGGCGACAAAAACAGCTACGTCGGCAAAGGTATGCATGACTTCGCCTGCGCTTATCGGATCACTGCGATCTCAACAACCATGATAGGTGTCCTCAAAGCCGTCGCTAATGTGAACGACACGATCGCTCCCGCTCTGATTGACTCTGGCCTCAAGGTTACTTCCCAGAAGGAGATCGACGATTTCCTCATTAAACTTGACGGCACCCCCAACAAGGGCAAGCTCGGTGCTAACGCCATCCTTGGTGTATCTATCGCTGTAGCCGAGGCTGCCGCCGCAGAGAAGGGAGTTCCGCTCTATCAGCACTTGGCCGATCTCGCAGGAGTCAAGCCGCCTTTCGTCTTGCCTTGCCCTGCATTCAACGTTATCAATGGTGGATCGCACGCCGGAAATAAGTTGGCTTTCCAGGAATTCATGCTCCTCCCTACTGGCGCGTCGTCTTTCACGGAGGCAATGAAGATTGGTACCGAGACATATCACACGCTGAAGAAAGTTATCAGCGCGAAATACGGTATCGATGGTTGGTGGAGTTAAGTGCTTCTAATGCGCAGGGCGACTGACGTTTCTGTTTTTCCTATCAAGCCGTCAATGTCGGTGATGAGGGTGGATTCGCGCCCAACGTCTCTGGCGCCGACGAATCATTGGAACTCCTCTCTGAGGCCATCAAGAAGGCTGGTTACGAAGGGAAAATTAAAATTGCTCTGGATGTTGCCTCTTCCGAGTTCTACAAGGAGGGTAAATACGACCTTGACTTCAAGAACCCCAACTCCGACCCTACCAAGTGGATCTCCGGTGTTGAACTCGCTGACCTCTACTTGAGCTACATCAAAAAGTACCCTATTGTTTCTATCGAAGACCCCTTTGACCAGGATGACTGGGAGGCCTGGACACACTTCACTGCCAAGGCTGGCATCCAGATTGTCGGTGATGACTTGACTGTCACCAACCCTCTGCGTATCAAGACTGCCATCGAGAAGAAGGCTTGCAATGGTTTACTCCTCAAAGTGAACCAGATTGGTACCATCTCAGAATCCATCCAAGCGTTAGTATAACCCCCGTTTATGTGGAATTGGTGTATTGACCCCTTGTTATAGTGCTCAGCTTTCCCAGTCCGATGGATGGGGTGTCATGATATCCCACCGCAGTGGTGAGACGGAGAATACCGTCATTGCTGACCTCGCCGTCGCCCTCGGTGTTGGTCAAATTAAGACTGGTGCTCCCGCACGTAGCGAACGTGTCGCCAAGTACAACGCCCTCCTTCGCATCGAGTAAGTCGCTGATCGAATACATATGCCTTTACCATCACTCAATTCCGTTGCAGAGAGGAACTTCCGGATGCTTCCTTTGCTGGCGACAGGGGTCTCTCTGCTGGCCACACACCCCCTGCTCTTCTCAAGAAGTAAAGTAGTAACGGAATATAACGGACTTTTTGCTATTGTAAACCTTAGACTCTTGTATCTAGCAAATGTAAAAAGCGCGCGATGTATTGATTCCTTTTCGGAGCTGAAGCGGTGACTCTCCATGGGTGAAGGAACAGGAATACTCCTGTCTCACGGGATCACGGGCTATTCTGTTCTGCGATTGGCGACTTGCATTCGCACAAACCGCCATCTCAAATTTCCTTTCGCTCTTTCACCACAACATCTAGGGTGCCTCCGTGGAATCTGCTTGAGGAGATGCTACTAAACTGCCTAGCTTCGAGTATGTCAAGGGTTCCCTCTTCGTCGCACCTCTCTTTTGACGCTTCGGCTAGGCTCCCGTTCGGCCGCTCCCAGATGCGCTGGTCTCCATACTTCGGCGGTGCTACGAGCTGAAAGTACGAGGAAACAAGTCGCACGCACCGTAAAAAAGCAAAATATCCGAAAGAATGAGGAGCGAGTCCAACAAGCCGCCCTCAACAAGCCGAGTCCGGTGCTCGGGACGCGACCGGGTGATGAAGCACAGTGGCAGGATTGCGATTTGGCCAAAATTCTGGTTAAGGAATCTGATCTCACATCTCCGGAGCCATTCGTTTCCGTCGACCTTCCGATAGGGCGCGTCAATGTCCCACAGGTCTTGAACTATGGCGTCGACGGGAAAGTGAAGGAACAGCTACTTGAACACTTGCCCTACCTCTCTTCCGAGGCTGCCGTAGAGGGACATTCGCATATGACACTCGAACGGAAGAAGGAGAAACTGCAGGAGGGCGTAGACAGAGAGTTGCAGAAGACGAGCATTTTCGCGAAAGTGATTGATTTGAGGAATGCTAACGCTGCCGGCATTGCCTACGAGAACCGTAGACGGATAATTGTGGAATTCTCTGACGGGGAGAATTCGTTTGATACAGGACGTGCGGAGGTTCAAGGTACGCCGTTTCACTGTTGTTATGTCGTCGCTTCCTGCTCATCCCCTCCACTGAATTGTCCAGCCGCTCTATTGACATATAAGATCCGCAATCTTTGGAACCATCTTACCAAGTTTAAACGTGACGTTGGTAACCGACGAGGTCTCCGCAAGCTGGTTCACCAACGAGCGAAGATTTTGAGATATCTGAAGCGCACTGACCGAAATCGATATGATGTCCTTCTCGAGCGACTTGCTTTGCAACCGGAGAGCGTTGAAGGGGAACTGGTTGTCTGACTTACTTATGTAGATAGTCGGCCACAGATAATATTTCATACCCCTTTGGTGTTGTGGTACACGGGAATGATATTTTGACGCGTAAATTAGTGCAAACAATTGCAGGACGCGACTTGATTCGCGACTCTCATTTTCATTTCCCTCGATATCTACCATGACGACTCCAGAACTCATCGCAGAAACCTTACGAGCGACGTTGAGCACCAATGCAAACGCCCGGATGGCGGCTGAGCTTAAGCTCGCTCAGGATCTCGGGAAGCCAGGTATGTGTTTATCGCATCGCCTAGTCGATAACGCGACTTACGTCGACCAGAGTCGGCCCTCGCCTTATCACAGCTGGTACTGGCCCGGAATTTAGATCTATCGCTGCGCCAGATGAGTGATGACCTATGTTATGGGCTGGTCGCAGCTTCTTGATGACTTCCACTTCGTCCTAGCACTCAGCGAGCATTTTACTCAAGAAATACGTTACCGAGCGATGGTCACCCTACTTCCAATCATTCAAGGGCTCTGCTCCTCCGGTGGAGGTAGGAATTCCTTGGACCTTGACGACGGTTGTTTCTGATCACTTTGATCACTCTGACTAGGTGAAGGCACAGATACGACAAGTTATCTTCCAAGGCCTCTCAGATCCGGAGCGAAAAATCCGCACGCTCTGCGTTCGTCCCTGCCTGTTCTTCTCTATTGCAAGCTGACGCGGTCTCTAGGCCGTCACGCTATCACTTATCGCGCATTGTGACTGGCCTGATGAGTACCCAGATCTCCTCAACAACCTCCTGCATCTCCTCTCGGCTGGTTCATCGGAATCTATTCACGGTGCTATGCAAGTCTTCACGGAGTTCATCAAGTCGGATTTGACAGAGGACCAGATATTACCAATCTTACGCCAACTACTCCCCGTGTTACTCGCCATTCTGGGGTCCACGGAACACACTCCATTAACTCGGTCTCGGACTGTCTCTGTATTCCGCCAGTGCGCTTCCGCTCTTTTTATGGTCAAGGATCAGCATCCACAGGCTGTTAAGGAAGCCACAGCATCTGTCCTTCCAGTTTGGCTGGAGGCGTTCAAAGTTCTCCTCACCATCGACCCTCAGCAAGACCTCTCAGCTCCCACGTGGGATGGCTTGTCCGTGCGCATACAAGTTTACAAGACGCTTGATATACTCCATACTTCATTCCCCAAAGTGCTAACGCCGTACCTTCCGGACCTACTCAACGCATCTCTCGACCACCTCCAAAAGATCTATACTCCATTGGCTCAGTATTACCTATCCGCCGATGCGGACAGCGCACCTGGTACCTCTGAAGAGGATTCGATAGACCTTTCCCAATTAGTATGCCCCATACTCGACTTCGTTGGGGCAGTTGCTAGAGGGGGGAAAGCTCGGGCGTGGTTTGATGATCACAACACTACTATGTTAATTTCTGCGGTATTTAACGTAGCGCAAATGACCGCCGACGACGTGCGTCCGGAAATATGCCCGACCTAAGTTAAGCTAACTTGATGCACAGGAAGAGACTTGGGCATCAAACGCGAATGCATTTGTAGCCCAGGAAGACGATGAGACAGCTTATAGCATTCGGGTTGCTGCCTTTGATCTCCTTAGCGTAGGTGTTGGCACTCTTCAATTTCGGTGTTGTACATCGCTGATAACGGAATGGTAGTCTTTAATTGACCGGAATCCAGCCCAAATTGCGAAGACCTTCCAGACCATAATTCAGCAAGTCGTAGGAGCTTCGACTCAGTCACGGGAGGCTGGCAGCCAGGATTGGTGCGTTGCTGCAGTCCTTGTGCTGGAAGTGGACTAAATGCGTCGACGACAGGTGGCGTTTGTTGGAAGCAGCCTTAGCTGCGGTGGGTTCCCAATCTGATGCCCTCCTGGATTGCCTTGAAGATGAGCAAGATGGCGGCAGGGAGAAACCTGTCGACATCGAATACCTCCTCGCCAACGTGATACCTTCAGTTCTTCAGCTCTCAGGTAATCTTGATGATGGCTATCGAGGGACTCTGCTGAAGGTTGGACATTCGCAGGGTTCCCGTTCTTACAAGGACGGGCTTTCGTTTTTGCAAGTCAGTACGCCAGATTACTCCCGTTACAACTGGCCGGACAATACCTTGAGGCCGCCATTCATGTTATTGAAGCGACTGAGCCGAGTATCCCAGTTAAGGTTTCTGCAGTGAAAGCTATCCATAAGTAGCACCCTTTTTATGGCATATTGCTTTTGCCCTCTGACATACTTGTCTCCTAGTTTCTGTCAAGGTGGCGACGACTCAGCTATCGAACCCTTCGTTGAAAGGATAGCAAAGGATTTGGGGCCATTCCTACACGTCACTTCGGAGGATACTTTGACACTGGTACTTGAAACGCTGGCAGTCATCCTGGAGGTCAGTAAAGGGATCTGGATTACGCCTGATCTAGCGAACAGCTTGGTGATCGCGATGCTCGACGTCTGGTCGAAGAATAACAAGGATCCCATCTTTGTATCGATGTTCACCGATATCCTGGAGCATCTCGCTTCGGCCCCCTCCACAGAAGTGTACCCGACCGTCGTGAAGCAAACGTTGCCCAATCTATGCAATGCTTTGGCTAATGCTAAGATGGAGGAATCGTGGGTAGCGAGCTCTGCCCTTGAGCTCGTTAGCAGTCTAGTCGAGGGTTCGCCAGTAGCTGGGCTCGGTGACGGTTTCTTTGCCATGCTCGCGCCTGCTCTCTTCAAATGCATGTCCAGCGCTGAAGATAGAGATGTGCTTCAGGTACCCCCAAATCTGCACATTTGCTCCACCCACCTAACACGTTTTATCATATCCCCCAGAACGGTGTATCTTGCCTAACCCTGATAGTTCGCAAAGATTGCAATCAACTCCTCACCTGGACTGACGAGGCCGGCCGGACAGGCCTTGATCACGTCCTCACTATCATAGCCAAGTTGCTTCAGAGCGAAGATGAGTCTGGTGGCTTGGTTATCGGGGACCTCATCATCCATCTGTTGCGCAATACGGGCGACGCCATACTTCCTGTGCTACCTGAACTACTACAAGCTATGTTGGGCAGGATGCGATCCGCGAAAACGGCCACATTTCTACAGGTATGGTAACCGCTCGTTCCTTCCCCTTCTATATTGATCTCCTTTGACAGTCCCTCGTTATACCATTCGCATACCTGATACATAAACAACGAGACACTGTGCTCACCCTCCTAGAATCAACGACAATCGACGGACGATCGGGCTTAGATATCCTCATTCAAACATGGTGCGAAAACGCGGAAACCTTTCAAGGCTTTTGGCCTTCGCGACTAAGTACAATAGCTCTCACCCAACTCTTTGTCTCTGAACGGCCGAGCCTGCAAAGCCTAATGGTGAAAGGCGATTTAGTTATCAGCCCGGAAACTCAGAACGGTGAGTGTCTAGTGTTTGTGCTGGCCGTGAATATGTCTGGAACCTATACATCCAAGTGATCATGACGAGGTCTCGAACGAAACAAAGTACGATTGGCGGAGATGCTGGTGTTTCTCTTCTCCTTATCCGGGCTGACTCCTTGTGTCCTGTTGTTGTATAGTACCTCAAGAGTTCACTTCCGTCCCGTTTCCGGTGAAGGCTTTGAAGATCGTCTTACATGATGTTCATTCGGGCGGAGAAGCAGCCGTGTTATCCACGACAGGGAATGAGGCTTATGACATCGACTCTGACGGGGTTTGTCGTTCCGAGTATCCTACTCACGAGTGTACTCATCGTCTTTCTCAAGGATGACTGGCAAGACGACGATCCTCAAGGCGGTCTCAAGGAAGACGAGTTTGCCTTCCTGTCAGAGCTTATTGGTCCAAAAGGGATGGCGTTCGATAACGACGATGTCCTCGACGATAGCGACGACGAGGACCTGAAGAATGATGAGATATCTACACTAGATCTACAGGTGAGCTTCTATCCTGTCTAAAATAAACACGCTCACCCCGCGTCATAGTCCCATTTACTGGCTTTCTTCAAAGAATGCGCTGCAAGGAATACAAATAACTTTTCGAACATGGTTGAACAAATGACAGCGGAAGAGATTGTTGTGATTCGTAGAGTTGTGGAACAGTAATATATGTACGTGCAGCAGTTTGGTTCGTTTCGTATCGTATAGTTGTTCTGTCTGCAATTTTTTTTACCTTGCGAATAGCTTATGTACATGGAGTACTCGCTGAGAGTATGTGAACTGGACACGAACTCAAGGCCCCAGGCGGCGGTGGCCAGCGCTCACACATACGCATCAATGGGGTAGTGCGGGTCGTTGCCACTTTCGTGTCGACCCGCCGCGAGTTCGATTCTCGCTTGATGCACACAGGCTTTTTTCCCATGAATTCATACTAAGAATCATGAACATCACCGGTATGTAGGGAGTTTGACTGACGACTGTCAGTGGTTCGCGCCAAGTAGGTTGCAAGTGTTGTATGCACGAACGCTACCTCCATCAGAGCCCGCAAAAGCATGAATTTCCATCGATCATCAGGGACGTTGTGTGCACGTCACCCGTACCAGGCAAGTCCGCGACCTCGCTTCCATTCTAATTTTTTTCCCGTTTTTGCGCTTAGATGCCATCCAGCCACTCCCGAGATCTCAAGCTTCCCTTCGCACATGGCAATATATCCAAAAATTTGTATTGCCTTACAGACTGGCATTTACTTGCTTGTTGAGAGGCAAAATGACCATACCGTAAATTAAAGTTAGTGACATTTTCCGAATGGCAGTACGCTCATGAAAACCATACGGCTACAGGTCACAGGTGTCGACTTGACAGTCGAGTCGTGCTGACCATCGAATTGTCCCGAAATTAGCGGTTCTGCTGAAGCTTCAGTCAATTTACATACTTACTTCAAAGGGGCGCCGCCGCGAGGCAATACAATCTGCCTAATAACATTCAACCCTGTCGCTTTTGTAGTAAAGCTTGTTTCCCAACCCTGAACACCGACGAAGTGTAATCACTGTGGTGGCAACATTTGCAGCGCAAGCACTGTCTGGAGGATACGTCGAGCGCCCAGTTGGACAGTTCCAGGCCTCTCAGCGCATATGTTCTGAGGGGAAAACATGGTTCTCGCTGTCTTGTCGACCGCCCAAACATGCAGAGTCCGCACGCCGCTTCTTTTCACCCGTAATTATGCGGTATCTTAAAAGCATCGAATATTGAACGAGGCTTCTTTCTTTGCTAGGGTCGAAAGCTTGCCGTTTCAAATTTCGCTTACGGGCTTGGCTTACGTCTACACCACTCGAAACGCACGGACCCATGCCTCTGGATGAAATGGTATAAAAGTGAGTTCATAGTGCCATGGAGAATCCAACGAACTCTACAGTCGTCTTTCGTCTTCTATTCTCCTCAGCTTAGATTTCTATCTTATCCCTTCCACTCTTTACCTAGCTCACAATGCCTTCCTTCGGATTCCTCGTCTCCATCACCTCCCTCGCTCTCGCAGCTCTCTCTTCTGCGGCTCCTTTTGGCTCAGATGTTGTTCAACATGGCGTTGGCAACATCGCGGTCGTCGATGCCATTGCCAACAACAACGTCGACGTTTTCAAACAATCTCGCGACTTCATTGACGCTGACACTGAGGCCTTGAACAACTCCAATGCCGCCAATCATGGTCATGAAATTCCCGATGCCGCAGTCCATACGATTGCCGCCAAATATGTCGCCGACCTCACCAGCGACCATGCTGGAAAGGGGGTTGACGTTCAGCGCCGCTGCAACAGTGGATGCCGCAGCCTTCCCGATATCCTTGTTGATGTCACTGCGAAGCTTACCCCATCCTGCAATAAGCTGAGTGAGTATCCTTGTCAGACTCCTACTTTGGGCTGCAGTTGACTTTCGTTGATAGCTGCTCTCGCTGATGTTGATATCACCGTCGAGGTCATTGCACCCATCTGCAAGGAGATTTCCGGTGTTGTCCTGTCTGCTTCGGCTGAGATCAAGCTTTTGATCGGCCAACCTCTTGAGACTACGCTCCTTCTCTCCGGCAAAGTTGTCGCTCTTGCCGACGTTGCCAAGCTTGTCGCTGATCTCCTTTGCGTAAGTTTTTGTGTATCATTGTATTGATGGTTTGGCTGATTTCGGTTTTCAGCTCATCTTGGGTGCTCTTGCCGCTGTTATCAAAGTCGTTGCCACCGTCAAGCTCGCTGTCATCTTGCCTCTTCTCACCGCCGTTGGGTAAGCATTTGTTACCGGGCTGGCTTTGATGGACACTAATTGATTGTAAATCTAGTCTCCTTGTTGCTGACCTCTGCGCCACCATCTTCTTGGCTGTCCACGGCCTTGCTCCCCTCGTTGTTGGCTTGATCTGCAAGATCGTCCCCGCTCTCTTCCACCTCAGGCTGTATGCCTTCATCGGTCTCCTCGGCCTCTAAACGTGAGTGTTTTCAACGATTCTGACACCCATGCAGACGAGCTGATCCGTACGCATAGGCTCTGTCCCATGCAGGATTTCCGAGGCTATTGGTATTGCTACTAAGGGCCCCGTAAATATATGTTAGGGTTTTGCTTAGTAGATGGCGGATGTGTTCGTAATCATAGTGTAGTCGGAGGTAGCTAAGTGTTGTGGGTTCATCACTGCCTGCCTATTAATGAACATACTCTTTTACGGGTGAACATATTTCATGGTAATTGAAGCTAATCAGTTCTTCATTAGGGGAGTTGTTCTGTTTCCTAGTGAATTGCGTGGTGCTCGGCCTGGTTTAGTTCTACGTAAGTGGGCCTTGCGAAAGGAAATGAAGATGGATTATCTAACTGAGGATTGTACTTCGATTGAGTACAGTAGACTCTGTCATAACCCATGGGGTTCGGGAGACACCCGAAATTATTTATTAGAGAGTATGGGTTACTATGTAGTGAAAGAAAGTTCGGTCGCTAGTAGCCTTGCCTGGTGGCCGACGTAGCTTTTCGACATGTTGCGAGTTCAATTTGCATGATGCTTGTGGGTGTTGGTGTGCTGTTTATTTTTTCGGAAGAAAGTAAGATGTTGAATGCTGAGAACCTCAACGCATTCAGTACTGATAAGCCACTCTGGATTAAGCTGACGAGCTAGTCTAGTTGACGTCTATCGTACTCGCTTCTTTGAGGTCGCTTTAAGCCTTGCCCGACAAACTACTTAACCCCCTTTATAAAGTGGCACGTGCCCGTGGGACTCGTTCAGAAAAATATATAAAGCTGTCCGACCCAGGTTTTACTTTTTCTTCACGAGAGAAATGCCACGCTGCGCGATGTCAGAGTTCCTCCACCGTCGATGACAGTGCCAGTAGTGACTCTACGGAGCCGCTCTGATCTCTCAAGAGGATATCCAGTCTAGGAAGTGTTGTGGTGACGATAACCAGACTACGGCATGTCGATTTTTCCTGGTACATACAGTCTTTACAACCTTTTGTTCTTTCATGTTTTGTTGAATCTATGCCATGCTATTTACAACCCTTTCTATCGTTCCATGAGCCTTCTCGAGCTGGGTACCGCCTTTGGTTCTGCTCGGGTCTCCAATGGGATCGCTGCGTACAATCAGCAACAGCTATTGAAA
The DNA here is from genome assembly GCA_017312325.1 of Pleurotus citrinopileatus. NCBI lineage: Eukaryota > Fungi > Basidiomycota > Agaricomycetes > Agaricales > Pleurotaceae > Pleurotus > Pleurotus citrinopileatus. The sequence continues at coordinate 605,298 of BHFW01000018.1, read as the reverse complement.
ATGCGACTCTTTTGGGCGCTTAGGGCAATAACCTTGCTCTCTAACAATGACAAATACTATTAGACGCTAGGTGCCCTTGATTCCGTACCCCTTCGTCGTCTTCAACACATTGCCGCCTGCTTTGACTTTGCCATTGACGACGACGAGGTCAGTTAGCTCCGCTCTGTGGATAACTTAGAATTCACGTAGACGATGTGCGCGCTTCCTATAATTGACCTAGGCCCGGACAGTCAAGATCTCGACAGTTCGTCGATGGTACTCAACTGTCACAGCTGTTAAGCGAAGCGACAAGTGATTGTGATAGAGAATGGCAAATCACGCAAATCATCATGCTCGGGAAGGACCCAAGTTCGCTACTGGTGCGTGGTTTGCTATCTGCTCAAGTTAGTCAGTTCCGAAACGCCCGCTTTAGGAGCAGGCCCATGGTCGAACCGGGACAATCAGAGCTCAGATTCCTCAACGGAGCGCGACTACTCGGATCCTTCATCATATGCTCATTCCAATGCCCCTTCAAACTCCAATTCGCGGTCTCAACGCGAACGTAATCATAGCCCCGACGATCCACGTCTGAATGGTTCAGTAGAAGCGTCGCAGGAAGATATGGCACCACCCATGGCATATTGGCAGGCAAAACGACATCTCACATGCGGTAACCCTTCACCCTCACCGCCGTGGTCAGCCAAGCCGCACCCATGGCGAGGACAGTCTCCGGGCAAGCTTAAGACTGCAAACGCGGCGCTCGTGATATGCCTCAATATCGATGTTGACCCTCCGGATGTGGTCAAGACCAACCCTTGTGCTATAATGGAGACCTGGATAGATCCACACACCATGCCTTCGCATAAGGCCCTAGAGGCAATAGGGAGTAACTTACAGCATCAGTTCGAAGGGCTAAGCAACAAAATGGTCTACAAGCCCATTCTTGATCCATGTTTTGAGGACCTAAGCCGGTTCTGTCGTGCTCTCCGCAAGTCGGCGAAGGATGACGCTGTCCTATTCTACTACAATGGACATGGAGTACCGAAGCCAACAGCCAGCGGCGAGCTCTGGTGCTTCAACAAGAGCTACACGCAGTATATTCCCGTCTCTCTGTCGGAAGTGCAGACGTGGCTAGGATCTCCTGGCGTGTACATTTGGGATTGCTCTGCTGCGGGGAACCTGTTGACCAACTTCAATATGTTCGCTGAGAGTCGAGATCGGGAGATCCAGGCTAATAATGGCGTCCGGATCGATGGGACGGTTGTGCCACTGTTTATGAACTCGGTACAGCTTGCGGCCTGCATGTCCCGTGAAACCTTACCAACATGCCCCGAGCTTCCTGCCGACCTCTTCACATCATGCCTTACCTCGCCCATCGACATTGCCCTTCGCTTTTATATCCTTACGCATGAACTCCCCTACGGTATCAGCGCAAGTATGGTTATGCAAATTCCTGGTGACTTGAAGGATAGACGGACACCGTTAGGCGAACTCAACTGGATATTCACGGCTATCACGGACACAATAGCGTGGACAACGTTTTCTAGGGAGATATTTACACGCCTGTACAGGTGTGACCTACTCATTGCCTCTCTGTTCCGGAATTTCCTACTTGCGGAGCGGATAATGAAGAACTACGGATGCACGCCACATACGTATCCGCCACTGCCTCCTACGAATACACACACTATGTGGTCAGCTTGGGACCTTGCGTTAGATACGTGTATACGTCAGCTTCCTACTCTGCTGAACAAGGAGCCCGAAATACCCCCGCTTACACCGCCCACCACCCCTTTTCCTCCCATCGGCCTTGGTCTTCGAACGGGTCGAGTCGGTTCAAACCCAATGAATACCGACCCTTCTAAACCTAATCTTTACATCCCAAATAGGTTTTTCACCGATCAGCTAAAAGCGTTCGAAGTGTGGATATCGAGGGGAGGATCGGCTCTGACCCGCCGTGGTACACTTGCGCTCCAAATGCCCAGCCTGAATTTGGCTGAACAGACCAGTGCGCAACTGGCCAGTGGGGAGGATCCGCAGCAGTATTCAGACTACTCGCGTTCAGTCTGGAGCTCTGAACACTTGGTGCCAAGGAAGCCTCCAGATCAACTGCCTATCGTGCTCCAAGTCCTCCTTTCTCAACCTCATCGACTACGCGCTCTTATCCTTTTGTCACAATTCGTTGACCTTGGTCCTTGGGCTGTCCATCTTGTCCTTTCTATTGGCATCTTCCCTTATATTTCGAAGCTACTCGGCGCCGCTGGGACTGATCTGCGACCCGTTCTTATCTTCATCTGGGCTCGCATACTGGCAGTCGACCCTACGGTTCAGCAAGACCTAGTACAAACTCCAGGTTATCTCTACTTCACAAAAGTACTCTCACTCAGAGATGACGATGCTACATCGCACTCCGCACTCCCTAATTCCTCCGAACATAAAGCTATGTGTGCGTTCATTTTAAGCGCTATATCGCGCGGTTTTCTCACTGGACAGAATGCGTGCTCGGCGGAACATGTGTTTGATTATTGCCTCGAGCGGCTAGAGTCGGAGGATTTCTTGCTTCGACAATGGGCAGCGCTGTGCATAGCGCAACTATGGTGTGGACATGACGAGGCAAAGGTATACGGAGTCGATCGCGGCTCCCAGGATACATTTCTCAACCTGTTGATTGATCGATCACCTGAAGTGAGGTGTGCTGCGTTGTACGCTCTTGGCACATTCATGGGGGCTAGTGGACGTCGTCTTGAAGGACCGGACGATAACGGTGGAGGTGGTGGCGGTACTGGTATCATGTATCAACTAGAAGAAATGGTTCATTTCCGCATGGAAGTTGCTGTTGTCATTGGCGCTGCCCTCGCTATCCAGCGGGATGCTAGTCCTATGTGTAGGAAGGAGCTGTTGGTGTTAATCAGCTGCTTGGTCAAAGAGTGGCGAGGCTGGTTTGTCGTCTGTGCTTGGCTATATTGGGAAGAAGATAGACGGTGGAAGTCAGGTACGATGAATGGGCATCATCAAGATGAAGACGTACCCGGACAAGCTGTTGCGGAGTGGTTGGATAGTATTGGCGACGAGGAAGACCTACTTCGACAGGAATATAGCATCGTCCTTACTTCGGTGTTCACCATCTATGTGATTCTCCTGGATCTATCCGTGGACCCGTATCATGAAGTTGCAACCAACGCTCAGACGATTGTTGACTACATCACGGCTCTACTATTAGAATCACCATTTACTCGTCTCGATGGTTCGACATTAGAGTCGCCACCAATGGTTGCCACATTTAGGAATCTGCCTGGGAATTCGCCACAGCCGAGAGCTAGGGTTGTGTCTATGCAACATCTCAACCCACCATCCCCAATTCCTTTACGGCCTGGGTTGAACAGGAGCGATACGATGACGAGTACCATCTCTACCGGCGTTTTAAAACGTACATCTTCGTTTGCGAACGCGCTTAAGAATCTTACAGGAAGTATCGTGTTCCCTTCCACGGAAGAACCGAATCCACCACCTTCCGCTACGAACCCCGTCATTGGGATCACCCATCCTGGTCTGGGGGCGGGCATTGGACCACTCCATCATGGGTTGAAGGACATGTTTGACATTTCTAGGCCTCCATCACCGAATCTGAATTTTGCACAATATACCTCCCCTTACCCCCAATCCGTCGGTGACGGCTCCCCCTCTAGGCGATCGAACGACTCACCTCACTCTCCTGTGGATATTTCAGCTTGCGATGTGATGGATGCCCTCTTTGAGGATGACATGGAGCGACTACGTGCTCGGCGACGATCCCGGAAGAATGTCGAGAGGTCGTCCCATCGTCACTCGCATTCTCATGGCAATGGGGCGTCTAGTCCGTGTAACAGTACATTCTCTCAGGACTCTGCTAGTAGTGTTATCCTGGGATTGGGCTACGGTGCTGGCATCAAGGACGTCCTTCCTCTCAGAAGTTCATTCTATGATTGGTCCAGTGAATATTTCACCGAGCCCCAGATGAGGGTGAGTGGCAGTATCTGTATTTCGCTGCGAGGATCTTTATGGGTTGCCAGCAAACGGAGGCGGACGAGCCTGGTAGTATTCAGTACAATTACCAAGTTTGGCGGCAGCAACGCAACGAAAATGTCATCGACGAAACGGCTAAGCAAGCAGAGTTAGCAGGTTAGTTACTTTTGCCGATGCCTGGTCCCACTTCCTCCGACTCTGACTCTATCGTATAGAGAGATGCAGATGGGATCGCCCCGTGGCCAGTGTGCATGTCCAAGGACAACCCCTTACAATGGCGTTCCATGCATATGATCAACATTTGATTGTTGCGAACGACGCTGACTCCATCACGTAAGGAATATACCTTGTTGGCTTATCTCATACTGATTGGTTTTAGTGTATGGGATTGGTCTCAGAAGAAAAAGCTCAGCCAGTTTTCCAACGGCAACTCCAAGGGCACTAGCATAACATCACTTCACATCATCAACCAAGATGTCGGGGGGCTTATATTGACTGGGACTTGTAGGTGTTTCGTTCACGCCTGGTTCATTTTACTAATGTGTCCGCAGCCGATGGAATCATTCGACTGTATCGCAACTATGATCCCGCCGTCGATCAAGGACCTGTGCAGATGGTCAGCTCGTTCAGGGGGCTGCAAGACTTGTTGAATCCGCCTCAAGGGAGCGGTATCGTCACCGAGTGGCGGCAGTCTGGTGCACTCTTATTCGTCGGTGGTGATTCACGAACCATAAGAATTTGGGACGCACATGTAGAGCTGGTTCGGAGTGTGAGTTGTTTTTTCACACCGAGTAACACGTCAATGACGGTGCGAATCAGGAAATCCTCACTCATGCAGACAGCCCCGCCACTTCGATTGTGTCGGATCGTAACACATCATCTGTCTTTGCAGCCAGCTTCGCTGATGGTACCATCAAAGTCTTTGATCGCCGACTCGACTCTGAAGACGCGGTTGTGAGGCAATATGCCGAGCACACATCCTGGGTGCAGAACGTCCGTTGGCATCCAACTTCTGGCGGGCAGTTCTTCACTGCCAGGTAAGACTTCCCGTATCCGTATTTATGTCGTCGTCTAACGACAATTTCAGTCTGGAAGGCGATGTCAAGCTGTGGGACCTCCGTGGTTCAACCGCTTCTCAGAAGACTTGGGATCTACTACCCAATGGTCTTTCTGCGTTCGACGTACATCCTCATACTCACGTATTTGCTGCGTACGTCTTCGTATTGTAATTACTCTCGGCTCGCAACTCATTTTACTTCCCTCAGCACCTCTGCCATCACGCCACTCTATTGGAAGTCTCAGCGCACCGTCGTTCACTCATTCGACAAAGAGTTGTCCAAATTCAATGTGTCCACCGGTCTTAATGTATATCCCCCTCGGCCCTTGACGAGTTCATATATCCCACGATCTACGTCCCTCGTCTTCCATCCAACTGAAATGTTGTACGGGCTGGGTGAACCTGACGGAACTGGTACGTGGCTGTCTTGATTTCCAGCTGGTCCATCCCTTGCTAACATGCTCCGTTCATTAGTTCGCATCATTGGTTGTAAGATGAATTAATGGTATAATCTTCGTGCTTCATATATACTCATTCCCTGCTCATTCCCCTTGCTGTGCCCATTATATTGCTGTCTAATTCGTTATTACCATTTAATTTGATCCTTCCATAATCCATTGGTTGGATTATGCGTTGAATAAACGATGTTGTTCATGCATCATCAAGTAAGCCGATGTAAAATAATTAGGTAATTCACTGTATCTTGAAAGAGTTTTTGAATGGGAATAAGGATACAGGTGCAATTCCAAGCCCAAGTGCATGCATGCCATATCAACAACAAACGAACAAAATAAACTAAACGGATGCATAAATGGACGGATGAGTCTAAGAGACAAAGTGTCTGTCGAGCTGGTTGTGTCCATGATTTTTCAAGGAGATGCTAAGGATTCCTGTGCAAGGAAACGCAGGTACAGGGCTGTTTATGAAGGTAGTGGAGCGGGACAATGTACCGGACTTGCCTGCGTCAAAAGTTCCGCTAAAGCCGGATATTTAGGCGCATATCTAGGACCAGTTTTGAAAGGCTGACCTGGATTGAGCATCTGCTGTCCGTCTTCCGTGATAATTTCATCCGTTGAACTTGTCGAGCTAGTTTTTGACTGGTCGTCGAGCTCCCTTGAAGAAGATCTCGTGGTGGTGTGCTCCCTCGATACCGAACGACTCTCGCGCGCGCCACGGTCGGCTATTTCAGCGGTGGATCGTCCAGATGGTGGTGGATAATCGACATCCTCCGTTACATGCAAAGCTTTACGGCCATTCGATCGTGATGTTGGTTGGGTGGGTGGGTACGGGGAAGATCGAGCGCTCTCAGCTTCGAGTAACGGGTCGATAACGGGTGGATGTTTTAACAGAGGTGTGCAACCGCCCGACCTATCATCAGGGGGCGGCGTATGAGGCCTGGACTCCGATGAAGAGACGCTTACTGAGCGATCATGAGGATGTTTAAGTGGGAGATGCAGGTGATCGCTTGGTCGGAGCCTATAGTGAGGGGAGGGGTGATGGTGGTGATAGTCGTGGTGGCTTGGGAAGCTCGTTTGAATGGGACCAGGATTCCAATCGCTTGGGGGGTTTAACCGAGTTGCAGAGGTTGGCAGGCCGATAGGGGGGATGGGTAGTATTGGAGGTAGACGAGGCATGGCTATGAGAAGCGTATAGTAACTCGCACCGGATGATGGGGGAACAACAAGACATACCAGATGAAGGATTGGCTGGTGGGTAATAATAGGGCGTAGGAGAAGGGTACTGTTGATCGGTACGTTCCTTGCCCTTCAGGGACGGGGTTGCGCTGCTACTTCTGGAGTTTGACGGTGCATCCAGTTGTTCTTGAGAAGACGAAATTTCGATGACTACGCCATTATGTCTGGAAGGCGCACCTTGGATGAGTGGGGGTCAACGCAGTCAAACGGCTACAACGACGTACCTTGATCGCTGGTGTCGCCTAAGCGCGTCCATCTGGACTTGGTCATCAATACAACGTTAGCGTATCATGGGAACCCGCTTTGACACACCCTGGTAAAGGTTGCGTCACACTGCGGGCACGCGCTACATATCAATATTCGATACCGAGTGCCGTGAAGTTAGTAACTTGACTATGAATATAGAGGAAACGCACAAGCCCGGGTTGGAATGCGATTTGGTCGTTCTTTGATGCCTTTTCAAATCGGCTTCTCGAGCAAATTGCTTGTTACATCCCGTCATGGTACAAGGCCATACAGCTCCTGAAGATTGATTCCGACTTCGTGAAGCCATTTTGCGCTGCGTCGATTCCTTCTTGTCCTGTATCGGAGCCCTTAGTTTCTACGAGTCAGAACGAGCAAAAGAGCTCACTGGCTCGCTGGAATCGACGAGGACCATGGTGGTATGAATCAGAGGGTCGAGATATTCAGCTTGGACTCGGCGGGTCAGTCTACTCAAGCGCCCGAAGCATGAATTTACCGACTGGGCGCTTTTTACAGTCCTTCGTACTTACTATTCAAGGAAAGAGCAAGGAAAGAGTGGGTGAATATAGCAGCGTACATCTAGTACATGGTGGTGGTCAGAGGATCGATTTGGAGGTGAACCTCTACGTCCGGGTATATATATAGTATATTACACAATACATCAGATAGTCGTTGGAGGACACTTGCTACATGCAATTGGTATCGGTAACGGTCAAGCTTTGGAGCCAAATGTCAATGCGACTGGGATTGGGGCTACGAGCGTCGCGTTGAACTCGGATGCTGATATATAGACTTTTATGCGCATACGAGTGAGTATACTTAAGGAATCAACTGCACGTCTGCCCTCCCGACTAGATGGCAATGAGCATGCTTTGGCCGAAGATTTGATTACAGTAAGTAAAAGTAAGTCGTAAGGAACGCCTCTCAAGTGAGAATGGTCAGGAAGAAGCAAGGACTTCATGTCATAACCGCGAGGCGATATGCGTTGCACATGGAAGTAGAATCATGTACGTTCGTAAGCTTGTCACAGGGAGCCCAATATTACAGAAGATAGCCCCTTCATCTAGAGGAACAATGTCTTCATCTGACATCTCATAGGCTAGCTAGGGGCACGCAGGGACATAGGAGAATTAGCCAGGGGAAGATGCCAACCAATGAGAGCCACAAGACCAGCTGGTTGCTACACGGCTTATAAAAGTGTAGTATGTGGGTTTGAAGGTTGAACGCAAAGTTTATAAGATGGCGAGAGAATGAAAGGAATATGTAACGGTCCTTCGGGATTACGAATTTTGACATTCCTACAGAGTGGATACTTTGAGGTTCCGCCTTTACTTCCTTGTTCCAAACGACCACCAACAAAATACAGTACCACCCGTCCAAAGGTGAAATTAACCTTTGCCCTCGCCCTACGCCAATATCAATGCTTGCAATACAGAAGCAGGAAACGCGCGGGCAGATCTTGAAGATGAAGCCGAACGGCCGCAGAAACAGCTCGAGTGAGGACACTGTCGCTTGGCTAAATCTACATATCAATAATGCAACGTCACAGAGAAGGCATTAACGGGGAGGCCATAGTCAAGGAGCATACAAGCTGTTACATGACTACAATGCAAAAGACGCGGCTCAGGTATGCTGCAGTGCCTAGTCTTCCTAAGCGAAGCTGCATTGAAGAAATCTGTTCTAGAATCTAGTCGGGCTGGTAAGAGTCAGCCCAGATATTCCACTACGGAATGAGCTCATCCAAGCGCTAGCTGGCGAATTTGCATGAGACGACCGTGCGGCAAATTCACGAGGACACAGGCCTCCGAGATGCGGACTAGGTATTGAAATATTGAATATTGACCGCCGGTGTAGCCTTCAAAGTAACCTGTATGCGCTCGCGAATTCATTTGAGCACATATATGCGCTGGATTTAAGGACACCAAGTCTGTCGATGCCGACATGATGCTGCGGTTGGAGAGGCACTTTTACTTCTTGACTGCTATCCAGCTAGTCCCACACCCAGCCCATATCCCCACCAGCCTACCCGCTAAATCTGCACTCGGCCATATTTTGACGGGTGCCATGATATCTTCCGTGTCACCGGTTCCAAGATTACCGTGTTCATTCCAACCCCATCCCCAGATCTCTTCACCGCTGCTAGTCACAAGATGAACAAGAATATGCTCGCTGCCGCATGCAAATAGTTTCACCTCATTGCTTGGTAACTCGACTGCGCCAAGAGTGATATCCCCTGTTTGACTAGGAACGACACGGCCAAGCTGGCCTTTCGCATGGCTGCCGGTGGAGAAGAGGAGTCCGTCTCGAAGTAGGTATGTTCCATTCCATGTACATCCAATGCTCTCAGCACCCAAGAACGACGGTACGCCCGCTAGCTGAAACTTCCGGTTGGAACCGAAAGCATGGACAGTGCCAGAGCGGAGTAAAACGACAGTATGCTGATTTCCTGCTCCGATAGATACTACGCGGTCGTCCACTCCCACATCGAGAACGAGACGAGCAGTTGTTATGAAGGGCAAAGGCTTGCCGTTGTTGCCAACAATATCCCCTAATTGACCATGTCTCGCAGTGCCCCAGCCCACGACCAAACTCCTGATGGACCCATTTGGGAGAGCGAGTAGGAGGCTGACAACGACATGATGTAGCCCTGCGGCGAGGCTCTCAATGCGCAGGTGCTTGTAGTCAAGTGAAGCCAGGACGTGATCAAAACGGACGAGATTCAATGGAGCAGGATTAAATTGCCCAATTCCAAGGTCACCATAATCATTCGAACCCATGGATATTAGGATATCATCGCCTGTAGGCATTGAATATGCAATGTAAGTGGATTCCCAAGCCGCAGCAATCCGACGTGGCGTAGCATCAGGAGGTAATTGGAAGTGGGAGCTATTGTAGTGGAGGTCGACGGGCTGTAGTCGAGATTTCGAAGATTCTTCAAGGATATTTTTCTGATACCAAGGACCAAGCTGGCCTTTTGATCCATCGCCACATCCCCATATCACGACGGAATCACTTCGAGTACGGAGGAGAAGCAAGGAATGATTGGCACCTCCTGCGATGTCGATTATTTCGCTGATTTCGCATTTGTCAACAGTGGAGGTAAATGAACACTCCTGAAATGAATGCGAGTCATTGCAAGTCCCATTCGAGAGCTGACCGTGGGCGTTGGAACCAGCGGAGTAGAGGACGACCATGCAAGTTGAAGAGCTTTCGGCGCCAAACCTTTGTGGCATCGGTGCCTGATCGTGCCTCGGCGAGCCTCAATGTCGACGAAATTCACCCACGATGACGACGTAGGCATCACGACCTCCCACATGCGCAATTGAGCTTATTATAGACATTGACCGTTTCATATACACAGCTTGGCCTGTCCCTAATATCGCTGTCTCATGCCCGTTTCCTCCCTTCCTTCATCTCCTTCGCACACTTCCTCGTAAATGCTTTGAATTGCCGAGGTTTCTCATCCAATTCACAATGGCGGGACTTTTCTGGCGCCAGCTTGGGATACTGTTTTGGAAGAACTGGATAGTTCTGAGTAAACATCCTCTCGTGCGTTCCCCCATTGATTGGTCTGTGCACTGGGCCTCACACCTCCCATGCCGTTCCCAGCTCAACTTAGTGCGATGCTTCATCCTACCGGTCGCTTACGGTGCCTTCTTGGCTACAGCCCAACTCTTCTTAATAAAGCCCAATAATGTGCGTCAATTCTTGATAACAATATGATTGGCCGACAAGCTAACAAGTAGTATATCAGAATGGCTTAGGTACAGTCATACCCGTTCCATCACTGCGGGACAGATACGATGGTTCTATGGCCCTCGTATGGGCTGATGGAACGGATGGTACCAGCTCCCCATCCCCCTCCGATATCATGGCTCGCGTAACGAATGGTTTCAATGAACGGCAACTGAGCAATGTGAAGCAAGCTGCTACACCCACGGAGATTCCTAGCCTCTGTCCCCAGAATTTCAACCTCTTCTCTGAGTGTTTCGTGGCTATTGCGTTTAATGACATCCCCGCGTCGGGAGGACCAGGTGCACCGATCAATTATACTATAAGAGCAGATGCGGGACTTTTTCATATTGATGTCGAGAGACATACAAGTGATTTTGAGGAGAGGATACTGCCACTGCAGTGGGCTGTGGACCAAGTACGTTAACTCAGTGCTTTTCGTAGGATGGCTGTAATAATGTCGTTCACAGGCCATTATTGAACTGAAGACTGGTGTCCAGGCACCTGTTCCCCTTGAATGGCCATTCACTCAGGCGACCAACGAGGAGCAAAGCAGAGACATCCGACTGAGTGGGTATCATGGTCTCTTCGCTGGGCCTATAGCTGACCGACACACACAGGCTTTATCAGAGGTCTACGGACGTTATTGGTCCTCGCTTTGTGAGTCTGGGATCACCCACCAGTGCATCCCGCAGTATTCATAGCTCCCTAGATTTATATGCTACATCGGCATTGCTTATCAGCTTCCTGGGTCTGTTGCTAGCGAAAGGGCGGAGTTGCTCACAGCCCATCTTAAGGCTATGGGGCTTATGGACTCTGCTAGGATCTTGTACGCTCTTGTCTCCCTATCGTGGCTTCGTCATGGGTAATAATATGTCTCGTAGGTCATGGCACGCAAGCATCTCCTTGGCCTACCTCCCTGCGTGGATCATTGTTTCGCTGATATGGCACTATCGAATTTTCACCGAGTCAAACGCTGGCCTGATCCTCGTCGTCCATCTCCTCTTAGGCCTATCTTTAGCAAGCTGGTCGTTTTTCGTTGCTGCGCCCTTCGGGAAGAGTCCGCAACTTGCAGCAGTTGTCACTACATTCCTTTCCATCCTCTTCGCTATACTTGCGCTCGTTTTCACACGAGCTAGCTCTGGCGCGGCCTTCATATTCAGCATTATTTTCCCGCCTGGGTATTATATCTTTGCGATTAGGGCGATCTGTGGGTTTGAAAATCATGAACTCCCGACCAACCTACTGGAGCCTGACCCCGATAATCAACTGCGCCTTCTGCCACTCATCATTGCGGCCATCGTATGTCCCACCATCTAACGTTGAGTATCAATGCCATCTGATCATCTATTTCAAGATCAATACATTCATATGGCCTTGTTTCGCCGTGCTCTGGGAGCGCCACCTTTACGACCCCCATGAACCCAAAGGCTCAACCACGAGTCGGTGGGCCTTCTGGAGACGGCGAGGCACGGCTTTAGCTGAAGTCCCTCCAGAAGGGATTGCGATCTCTGTCAAAAATCTGGAGAAAAAGTTCTCTACATCTATGTTTAGATCTAAGAGTGGGCTGGTTACTGCGATCAGTGACCTTACGCTCAACGTCCCTAAATTTGGGATTTACGTTTTACTTGGATCTAACGGGTACGTTCTAAACTAGGAAGTTCCAAACGTGATAGGGTTGACATCGTACAATCTGTTTTCAGCGCTGGAAAGTCGACTGCTTTGTCGGTCATTGGGGGCCTTGCTGGGCGTACGAGTGGTTCCATAACATTCGAAGGTGGCAAAGCGCGCCCTTCACGTGGAACAATCGGCATCGTCCCTCAGAAAAATGTCCTATTTTCCGAACTGACTTGCCTCCAGACGTTACGCGTGTGGAGATCAGTCAAGCGGTCGGATGATTCGCCTCGGGATGAAGATTTAGAGCAGCTTTTGCGGGATTGTGATCTTGGAAGTAAGATAAATTCGAATTGTAGTACGATGTCGGGTGGTCAGAAGAGGAAGTTGCAGCTCGCAGTTGGGCTTGTTGGAGGTTCTAAGGGTGAGACTTGTGACATTTGTTCTAGAAAATGTACTTAAGTGAGGTTCCCCATGTAGTACTCTTGGTCGATGAGGTGAGTTGTAGCTGGTTCTACCCGTAGCTTCTTCTCAGCCGGTCTCGCAGTGTACCTCCGGGGTCGATCCTCTGTCTCGTCGAGCACTATGGAACACTTTGACCTCAGTTCGCAACGAGAGGACTATTGTTTTCACCACTCATGTAAGCTCCTGCTTCATATCTCTAACATGATGATTTATCCGTGCATTCTAGTTCCTTGACGAAGCCGACCTTCTGGCAGATCGGATAGCTATTCTAGCTGCGCCCGGAAAATTGGTGGCTGAGGGGACACCTGTCTCATTGAAGCGTGAGTTCGGGGAGGGATATAGTATACAGGTTAACTTTTCGTCTTCGCTGCCTGGCGGGAAGCTCAGCCAGGCTCATTCGGAGGTTCTTGATCGGGTTCGGGCGATTGCACCGCAAGCATACCTTTCTGAATCTTCTCCTACCTTGATATGCATTCACTTGAAGACTCGGGATCCCACATCTGTCGAGAAGGTCCTCCGGATGGTAGAACAGGACAAGGAGGCCTTTTGTGTGGCTTCGTATGAAGTTTTAGGGACATCCATAGAAGATATCTTCCTTGATTTGATGACACGACATGGACAGAATAACGTTTCAGAAGAAGCGTCCTTAAACAGCGACAGCCCATCTGCCATCGCTCCAAAACTCGACTCTGCGACACTTCGGCTAGCTACTAGCCGCCAAGTCTCCCCGCTTCATCAGGCCTTTACGATATTCCGAAAACGGGGTTTAATCGCACGTCGCAGCTGGTTATCCCCTCTCCTAGCTGTCTTGATTGCGATCGCTGGTGCGACTATTCCGTTGGTGTTCATTGCAGGTCGTGAACAGACTTGCGCAATTCGGTTCCGCCCCTCAATCAACATACCCCTTTACCTCCCCCAATCGTCTCTCGTCCCATTTGGCTTTGATAACTCGTCAAACATCGTCACCACACCTCCAGGTGTCATATCCTCTCTTGGCAATACTACTGCGTTCTTTCGAGTTACCGATGTTGCAGACAATGCAACTTTCGTAGAGACTATCAGACAAGACCATAGAAGTCTCTCCTTAGGAGGTGTTTCTTTGGAAACAAGCTCCAGCTCGCTGTTTGCCTGGGAGGCTACATCCCCTGGTATCAACGGGCCTGCTATGTTGAATATGGTGTCCAACATACTATACAACCGAGCCCTCAATTCATCCGGCAACGGGGCCAGCACGCCAACCATCATTCAAGCTAGCTATGAAGCGTTTCCTGCTGTGAATGCGGGGACACTCGTTGCTTTGAAATGGGTAGCATTCTTCGGTGCGGCCATGGTACGTCGTCGAAATGATTTTGTGGGCCGTTTAGTACTGACCGCCGAGGTAGGCGGTGTACCCTGCGTTCTACTCACTATATGTGTGTCGAGAACGTAGATCTGCTGTTCAAGCGATGCAGTTCTCGAACGGACTTTCGAATCCTTTGGGTCTGTGGCTTGGACACCTTGCCTTTGACACGACCTTTGCGATCGTTATATCCACGGTGATCGTCATAGTCTTCGCTGCAGTTTCTAATCAATTCCATGGCTTGGGCCTTTTCGTACGTCCTTCGCCTCCACTTTAGTATATCTCCTGATATCTGATATTCAGTGGGTTGTGCTCGTGCTATATGGCATTGTTGGCGCTTTGTTTGCCTATTGCGTCGCAATGTTCATGCCATCGCCCCTCGCTGCATTCGCTGGAGTTGCCGGATATCAAATTATCATGTTTATAGTAAGTGCCTCCCATTCAGTAAGCATGCCGTCGTGCTGAATTGCAATTGAAGTTATACCTCGCCGGATACCTTTTGACACTCACGTATGCCAAGACATCCGAGGCTGGCCGTATCATCACCGTGATTCACTTCACCTTGTCAATCTTATCACCAGTAGCCAGTGTGGTAAGTACGAAGTCAATTACTAGTCAACGTTTCCTCACCTAGGTGTAGATGCGCGCTGCACTTGTCTCCGTGAACTTGTTCTCGCTGCTGTGCGACGGTTCTACACCCGTCACAACTTCATCTATGGGCGCCATCACCCGGTTTGGAGGCCCCATCCTATACCTGATCATCTACGCATTTGTTCTACTTGGTATCCTTGTTTGGGTGGATTCAGGCTCCACGTTACCTCGTCGGCGTTCTGCTGCTGCTGGGCATCCGCTTGTTCACTCAGAAAAAGTGGACGTGAGCGACGAAGCCAAAGCTGCTCTGAACTCACAGGACTTGCTCCGTGTGCAGCACATGTCTAAATCCTTCGCTGGTAATAAGGTAGTCGACGACGTCAGTTTTGGCGTACCCCAAGACGTTATATTCGCCCTGTTGGGCCCAAACGGTGCTGGCAAGACAACCACCTTCAACGTCATACGTAAGTGGATCCTCTCGCCCTTGCACTACCTTTATTTAGGCTTCCCGCTAGGCGGAGACATGCTACCAGATTCGGGCGACGTTCTGATAGACGGTATCTCTGCTATCAGCAGCCCCCAGCTCGCCCGCCTTCACATCGGCGTGTGCCCTCAGTTTACTGCTATCGATGTTCAACTGACCGTCCGAGAACACCTCCTTACGTATGGTCGACTAAAGGGGTTGATGCAGCAAGAGCTTCAGATAGCTATCGATTCCCTTCTCTCTGCCACTGGACTCGGTTTGTATTCTGATCGTCTTGCAAGTAAACTGTCTGGAGGAAATCAAAGGAAGCTTTCATTAGCCATTGCCATGATGGGTGAGCCGAGACCTCGCTCAATATTCTCTTCCTGACACCACCGCAGGCAATCCGAGTGTGATTCTAATCGATGAGTTCTCGACTGGAGTTGACGCTAAGATGAAGCGCGACATGTGGGGGACTTTACGGAATGTCGCTCGGGGCAAGGCTGTTATCATTACAACTCGTAAGTTTTCTGTCCTACTATGCATCTACCGCGATACTCAAGCCACTCTACCTCAGACTCAATGGAGGAGGCTTCGGCTTTGGCAAGCAAGGTTGGTATCATCGCTAAGCGGATGCTGGGTAAGCCGCCACGTTTTTGCCTTGTTTCCTCACACTGACACTACTACTAGCCGTTGATACGACGGCTTCGTTGTCCGCCCGTTACGCGATGTATGAAGTCCATTTCTCTACCCATTCAAGAGAGGATATCCTCCGTGCGCAACAAGTGATGGCCAACATTCCAGGTGCTCGCCTAGCTGACGATGTCGCGACTCGTTTCGAAGTCCCCATCGCCAACGATTGCGGCATTTCACTACCCGACCTTTTCCATATGTTATCAAGCCAAGGTGACTTCTCTGAGTATACCGTTGAAAAGGCTACCCTCGAAAGCGTCTTCTTGAAAGTGATCCGAGCCAACAATGTAGCGGAAGATGATCACTCACATTCTAGACGGAGGTACTGGTGCATCTAGTGCCCTTGTAGACTTACCTACCTTATCACAACCCTGATTCCGACTATATATGTTTGTTTGGATCTAAGCAAGTTAAAACTGTATTCCGACAATGAGTGATGGATTAGAAATACGAATCTAATAGTTGGTGGGTCTTCGAAAGCAATGCAAGGAGACGGAGAAATAGAGTAGGTTGAACCACGAGCCGGCAGGTCAACCATCCAAGTAAATAATGTTTATAGTAATAAAGGAGTGTGGTAAGATAGTCCGACGAGCATAGACTAATAACAGGGATGCATATACAGTTGACATTGACGAGTTGGCGAAAGATGACCCAGAGTACAAGGATAAAGGCGGAAGCATATGATCGGGGAGAGAGCGCTAGCGGGGAGATGAGAAGATAGAGAAAACTTTCTCAGCATTCTCCTTGTACTTCTTCAATTTTTTGTTCTTCTGCTTTTCGGGCTCCTCAGGGTGGGCTTTGACAGTGTCGTGGTTGGTGGTATCTGCCGGAGTTTCGCCACCAGATTGTGAAGAGGACATGCTTTGGTTCCCTACTGATATAGCCGATTCCTTGGATTTCAGAGAGGGAGAAGCGAGTAGAGAGCCTGCCATGGAAGTAGATGGCGTCAATAGTCCAGCACTTGATGCGGTCGACGCGGCTGAGAGGGTTGCGGAGTTGGAATTTGTTAGTGATTTAGCCACGGAGCTCGACTTTGATGAGTAACTAGAAGGTGGTGACTTCGGCCGCAAGAACTGACGTGGATGTCTCCTGAAAGTCAATCCAGGATTACGCCCACGACGTTGGGATGGTGTCGGAGAGTCGCCCGCATCAGTCGTCTGTGAAATTTGGGACGTGCCAGATACCGACCGAGCAGCAGAGCGCTGTGATGGAGTGGACGCCTTGCGAAAGACAGCAAGTCGGTAACGATCCACGACACCCCTGGCAAATAGGCTTGTCCCTTTAGCACCATTGCGATCTTCTCCATCGACGGCTTCAATGAAGTCCCAATCGTCATCCTCGTCATCCTCTCTCTCTGTAACGCCATGGTCTTCATCTGCAGTATCTGAGAGATATTTGTCCAATGCTGCCACTCCGGATTTCTCGCGACGTGGACGATGTGTACGATTGTTGACAGGTTTGGGTACAGCGGTCTTAGGGGGAGCGACAACCTTGACCTCTTTGATGGTCTTCTCAGGAGCAGGCGGGCCATCGACTGCCGGAGAGGGTGGTAGCGGCTCTTTGATCGCGACCTCCATAATATCAGGCGTGGGCGTAGCAGGTTTGGGAGCCGGAACCTCCTCAACAATGTTTTCATGAGGATGCTTGACCTCCCCGGCGGGAACCGAGGGCTGGAGATCAATCTCTGGCAAAGCGTGAGGTCGTGCTTCAGGTGTCTTGGGTTCAGCAGCTTCCTCAGAATCCTGAAACAGCGGTTGCACAGTCGCAGGCGTTTGTCTCTCTGGCTCTTCCTCACTCTCCATCTCAGACGACTCCGTGGATTCATCTTCCTCGTCATCCAGTAGTACCGAGTGTCGTCCTTTGAACGAGTAACCATCGAAGACATCGACGGACTCCTCGTTAGCCACCTGCTGGGGTTGTGGATGTATTGACGAACTACGTGACTGGGAAGGTGTAGTGTTGGACTCTTCACCATCCGTGCGATCGGTATCTGTCTGTGGTTCGTGGTCGGTATCTGTCTGTTCTGCTTCGTTGAATTCATCGAGAACAGGCTCCATATCCAAGAAAGTATCATCAAAGTTTTGGGTATCGCTTGCGTTGGATGGGTCAATAGGTGGTATGTAGGGGGCTAAGCAAATGGTTTAATTTAATACTAGTCTCGGCGCGCGCAACTTGAAAGGGAAAAAAACTCACGTATGTAGCGTTTGTAGTACACGTGCGACCAATCTCTGTTTTAAGGCATCTCATATAAGCCACGGAACATGAAGAAAGAAAGAAGATAGACGAACATCATCGAGAAGTACGGATGCCGCTTGATCCGGGGTTCGCAAATTCTCAATGCAGGGTTCCGTTGAAGGAGCTATATATGCGTATATCAGACAGTGAACGCAACAAACGCGACTGGTCACTCACGCCACGAATCAAACTCTTGGTATCCTGATCCATGGCTCGGTCATCGGGGAACTGGAGTTCATCTTGCAGCACTCTCATGTACATATCAGAGTGGTTGTTGGCCCAGAAGGGTGTCTAGATGATTATGAACGTCAATAGGGGCCAAAAAGCGAACACACGCGCAAGACTTACGATTCCTGTGAGCATCTCATAGAGCATTGTACCAAAGCTCCACCAATCAACCTCGTAGCTATATGGTAGACCTTGAATGACCTCAGGTGCCAAATACTCGGCGGTACCACAAAATGTGCTCGTCGAATCACTCTGCCCAACGGGCTGTCCAGGCCATCCAGCCGCGAGTTCGCCCCCTTTCTCGCCCTTCATCCAAGGTGGTGTCGCGGGCTGGGACATATTCGGATAATATTCACTTCCCCCACGCGTCCCGGAGGGTGTAGAGGGGGCGGTGATCGCTGATGTCCGCTTAGGGAACTCCTTCGATAGACCAAAGTCGGTGAGGACAATATGGCCATCCGACCCAATGAGGATATTTTCGGGCTTGAGGTCACGGTAGATTACACCGGCTGCGTGAAGTCCCTCAACGCCCTCAACGATCTCAGCGGCATAGAAACGAGCGCGATCGCGCCCCAAGCGACCCCAACGGGCAAGTTGAGTAGCAAGATCACCACCAGGATGGAAGTCCTAAATTTGATACCGTCAATCAAAAGGCAGGAGTAACTGAACAAGGCGCATACCATGACTAAGAACAAGTTTTCTTTATCATGAAAACTCCACCAAAGCTTGACGACGAAAGGGTCTTTGTTCTCAGCAGCCATCCGCTTCAAAACAGCCTGCTCAGTAAGAGTGTGTTGGAGCTCCTGATGAGCGAGCACGTGACGTTTCGTGATAGCCTTGAGCGCGAAGAGGTCGGTCGTTGTCTTGTGCCGCACAAGTAGAACTTTGCCAGCACAACCCTTCCCGAGCACACGCAGCATCTCAAAGTCATCAATGACAACTTTTCTCTGCGACTTCTTCTCTTCCCTCTTCTTCTTCTCTTTGTTAGGATCAACTGACTTGGATCGTTTCTTTCGTTTCGTCCGGCCAGTTGTCGACAAGGAAGAGTCATCCTCCGTTTGTGACGAGGCGGGATCCTGCGACATTGACGCTGCAGAAGAGGAGAAGGCGCGCGAAAGCCGAATATTGGCTTTGTCAGGATCAGCTGACTTAGAGCGATGAATCCGACCACCTGATGAAGGTTCAGAGGCGATGGGGGTCGATGGCGCCTCCTCTTCTGGTGGTGGGGGGACGGAAGTGCCATTAGGAGCAGCGGGAGCATCGGAAGGAGGGTCTGTTGGGAGGGGTACCTCGGTGGCCTCGGCTGAATGCGACGAACTAACAGGAACGCTTTGGCTTTCATCGACGATCGTAGCGCCATGAGGGGCGTCTTCTACGCCCTCCGCCGTACTCACATCCGCGTCAGGCTGTTGATCAAAGTCTGGTTGGTCTGGGGCTTCATCACCTCTGGTGACAGCCTGTAACAGAGCAGGATCGATGATAGCTTCGTCAGCTTCCTCCTTCTCAGCCTCCGCTATGGCTTTCACTTCATCTCCGGGAACCTCGCCTGTTGCGCCCTGCGCCTGGGCAGGCTGAGCCTCAGCCTCTGATTCTTCGTGAATGCTTGTTCGTTGGCTTGGCACAGCGCTAGAATCAACGCTGCTGCTCGGAATCCCGTTGACGTCTTGATCAAGCTGCGTTGGAGTCGATGGAATGTTGGAAGACGTATTAAGCCCCACATGCGCGGCAAGATCAGACCTGACACGCTTGATAGCACGTTCAACCCGTACGCTTTCCAAATCATCCGTGCGCACATGAACGAAACGTTTCCAGACACGGGCTTGGCGTAATGCTGGTGCATTTGAGATGGTGGTGAGGTAAGAGGCGATGGCGGTGCTTATTGCAGAGGGGGGTGTCATGCTGACGGCAGAGGCATCGCCGTTAAGCGATGTGAAGCTAGAGAACGGGTCGTTTACTTCGGCCGAAGGGGAGGTCAGCGGTGTAGGTAGACCGGATGATGTGCTTATGGCATGATGCGCGCGTCGACCAGACGTTGAACGGTTGGCTCTAGACGAAGTCGGAGAAGCAAGACGGGACAAAGTGTTAAGGAATGTAGACTTGCGCTTTGGTGGAGGGGGGAGGGATGCAGGGTCGATAGGCATTGGTGGTAGACTGGTGCCAGGGTACGAGTCGCGGAGCTTCTGGTCAAGCTCAACTATTTCCATTGCAGTTCGTGTGAGGGTGATGTTATGGGTCGGAGCTAAATAATGGAAAGTCGTCAATTAATGGCTGCGCACAAGTTATTAAAGTTGGACAGGGGACAGATAACGGCATACCTCCGCTACCTAGAGCAAGTGTTCGAAGAGAAATGATTCAAGAACCACTCACTCTTTATGTAAAGACTATACGACCGCGAGCTATGCGGACTCTCAGCGACGCTGATGCTCCACGGTCCATCTTGATTATCGACACGGACGGGATGTCTACGAGACGAGCGCGATTCAGTCGCGTCGATTTCTTGCATGTTGTGAGTGGTGGCGATAGTGCTAACGAGAGATGATGGTTCGGGGCTGATGGTGGTATCAATTGGTTTGGACGACGACGCAAAGAATGAGGGATCAACGATGCTGGCGCTCCCAGGCTTGTGCTTTCGATGAGCTTTAAGGCTTGTGGCGGCGTCGAAGCTCTTGCGCGTAAAAGTCAGATTGCGACCTAGCGACGAGTAGTTTGGTGTGGGTATGGGTGATTCGATAGCAGCGTCTATATCGGCCTCTGTCTCTGCCTCTTTGAAAACTGCCCCAAAACCAAGAACGGTTCGAAACTTTTTCTTCGAAGATACGTCCGATGTCTGCTTGACAGTCGAGCGAACAGAACTTGGCATGCGAGGGTCGTGGCGAGGCTAGTGAGAATCGTTCTTCGTCGTCGACGGCGAGGGACGATATTCCACTTGGTCGAATAATTAGTTGATTGTAGGACAAAAAGAAAGGTCAAGGATCCGATCTGGGTCGCGGACGAAGCGTGTTCAGGCAAATTCCGCTAATATCAGTGTTTTGCCTGCTCGCTGCCTCGAGGCGCGGTGACTCGGAAACAATATTCTCGGACAACCTGCGCTGAGTTCCACTTGCCGCTGGAATTGCTGGTCGAGCCCCAATGGATGAGATTGGAGTCGTAAGGAATCTGGAGGGAAAGAATTGAAGTTGGGTTTGGTTTGAAGGCGTGAGGTCAGGAAATGAATGTGCACTTGCTGACTTAGCGAGACATCTTTCTGATGTACATCTTCCCACGGTTAATAAATATGTCTTGCAAACAAAATGAACTTTTATTTTTCTTATCTCCATCGCTGTTTCCATCCAAAGGCATCCATTCCATATCCATGGCATTCAGCGCCCGAATCGCTGCGCTTGGGAAATGTCTGAGCTAGGTTACCTGAGATGAGGAACCTCTACCTACCGTTTAGGCCGAACTGGTTTTGCGACCAACAAATCATAGTGACTTGGCGTCAAACGTATCGAAGTCCTTCTAAGAGAGAAACCTTTACTTGGTCGCGGCCGAAAGAGGGATCCTGATATGATTTCATCAAGTCTGAAATCACATTCTAACAAGGTGCTGTGGAAAAGGTAGCTTAACCCTGGGGCAATCTACAGTAATCAATCCAGTGCAGCCGTTCATCATCAAGATGCAGTGCCTCTTTGGTGGGATTCAGGAATGCTACCATGTGGCTGCAAGGAGTTGATGGTACATACAGATGATGCTGGGGCGCAGCACCTCAGCCTCACGACGTACTTCGGATACAGCCTTCCCCCTGTTCTGGCTGCAATGTTAATTTTGTACAATGGTGGCCAACATCCTGAGCGATATGTCATTTATTGCGTTCATCCATCAGTTAACGCGTCTTTCTAGCTATAGCGTACCTGTAGTGGTATACAAATGGAGCTCGCTCAACTCAGTTCAGTAAAAGACACACGACAAAAGCCCGGACTGTCCTTGGGAGATTGCTAGCCCCTAAGAAGGATGGGCGCCGAAAGCTCTTCAACTTGCATGATCGTCCTCTACTCCGCTGGTTCCAACGCCCATGGTCAGCTCTCGAATGGGACTTGCAATGACTCGCATTCATTTCAGGAGTGTTCACTTACCTCCGCTGCCGACAAATGCGAAATCGGCGAAATAATCGACATCGCAGGAGGTGCCAATCATTCCTTGGTTCTCCTCCGTACTCGAAACGATTCCGTCGTGATATGGGGATGTGGCGATGGATCAAAAGGCCAGCTTGGCCCTTGGTATCAGAAAAATATCCTTGAAGAATCTTTGAAATCTCAGCTACGGCCCCTCGACCTTCAATTACCTCCCGATGCTACGCCACGTCGGATTGCTACGGCTTGGGAATCCACTTACATTGCATATTCCACGCCTACAGGCGATGATATCCTGTTATCCATGGGTTTGAATGATTATGGTGACCTTGGAATTGGGCAATCTAATACTGCTCCATTGAATCTCGTCCGTTTTGATCACGTCCTGGCTTCACTTGACTACAAGCACCTGCGCATTGAGAGCCTCGCTGCAGGGCTACATCATGTCGTTGTCAGCCTCCTACTCACTCTCCCAAATGGGTCCATCAGGAGTTTGGTCGTGGGCTGGGGCACTGCGAGACATGGTCAATTAGGGGATATTGTTGGCAACAACGGCGGGCTTTTGCCCTTCGTAGCAACCCCTCGTCTCGTTCTCGCTGTGGGAGCGGACGACCGCGTAGTATCTATCGGAGCAGGAAATCAGCATACTGTCGTTTTACTCCGCTCTGGTACTGTCCATGCTATTGGCTCCAATCGGAAATTCCAGCTGGCAGGTGTGCCGTCGTTCTTGGGTGCTAAGAGCATTGGATGTACGTGGAATGGAACGTACCTACTTCGAGACGGACTCCTCTTCTCCACCGGCAGCCATTCCAAGGGCCAACTTGGCCGTATCATTCCTAGTCAAACCAAAGACATCATTCTTGGTGCGGTCGAGTTACCGAGCAATGAGGTGAAACAACTTGCATACGGCAGCGAGCATATTCTTGTTCATCTTGCTACTAGCAGCGGTGAAGAGATCTGGGGATGGGGTTGGAATGAACACGGTAATCTTGGAACTGGTGACGCGCAAGATGTCACGGAGCCCATTGCAGTCTGGCCGAGCGCTGAATCGGTGGGTAGAGTGGCGGGGATATGGGCTGGGTGTGGGACTAGCTGGATTGCAGTCATAAGGTGAAGCACACCCCCAAAACCGCGGCACCGTTTCGATGTCGATAGATTTGTCCTCGAATTCAGCGCATATATGCGCTTGAATGGATTCACAAGCATACTACACGGGCATACACATTACTTCAGCGCCTATGTCGGCCAATATGCCAATATACAATATTCAGTACTCAATACTCAATCCGCATCCCGAAGGCCCATGTCTTCGTGAATCTGCCGTACAGTCGTCTCTCGTAAATTTGCCAGCTATGACTAGGCTGAGTTGACGTCCCAGTGGGATATCTGAGCTGATTCTCACCCGTCCAATTAGAATCTATAGCATATATCCTTCAGTAAGGCTTCATCCAGGAAGCTACTAGTTGTGTTGCGTACCTGGGCTGCGTCTTTTGCTTCGTTGTAGTCATGTAGAAGTTTAATATGCTTCTTGACGATGGCTTCGGCGTCAACGCCTTCTCTGCGACGACCCATGGTTACTACATGCGTGTAGCTAGGAGACAATGACCTCACCCAAGCTGTTTCTGCAACCTTTCCATTTCATCCTGAAGGTCTGATTCACGCGATTCCTGCTTCTAGATGGCGAATATGGGAGACAAATGCGTTGTGATTTGGGTGAAAATTACCTTCGGACAAGTAGAACTGTACATCGTTTGTGGTCGTTCGAAGCGAGGAGGTAAAGGTCTCGTTCAAGCTAGTGAACGAGGTCCGTTGAGGAGTTTTAAACTCCGAAGGTCTTCCACCTCTCCGGAATCAATGTTACAAGAATCTCCAAAGAATCTCTCAATTTGATTCAAATTCCCCATGGAAAGCATCGCTTGAGAGTCCCTATCCTTCGCGACCCGTTATGAAAATTTGGCCACCTTTTTCAAGGGCAAAAGATCGCAAACTCAATCAAAAGGTACGGCCGATACATTGGAGGTACGCCGAGCGACGACGCGACTTGAACGCGACAACAATTATTGGCGTCTATATCACGAGCTCGACGCGTTATCATCACAAGATTCAATTAGGGGTACGCTTTCCCTGGGTCCGAGCGGACCAACTCCAAATATTTCTCACCAAACGTCCGTCTTCCCAACTACCTAATACGCCTATATCACCCCAGCACCACTCCTTACTCCCTCCTCTCTTTCTCCCCCCACCCATCTGTCCGCCTCGTCAAACCCGTTCAGAAGGAAGTACGTGAGTACATGTTTGGTAACACACTCTGGTACTAAAGCTTCTTGGGCTCATAAACCACTATAGCGCGGTAGTTGGATACGGGCGACACCGGTGCAAGTTGACGACGCCAGCAAGTGTACAAGTATCATGGAAGCGGCGAAGAACGGTGATATCTCACAGTCCGAATTAGAGAAGCTATCCAAGGCGCCCGTAGTAGAAGAAAACAACGTCGACGATCAGGAATTCAATGAGGATGATGTAGGTGAGGGGGACGATGATGATGATGATGATGATGATGATGAGAGTGACGAGTATGAAGTTGAGGTAAGTATGGGGTTAAGCCAGCGCATACTGCCTGTCTTCTCCGTCAACCCAAGGGGTAGGCGGGACAGGAGGGCGCTTGTAACAAGGAGACAGTTCTGATGATGGAGTTTTGTTGTGTTTGTGTAGGAGGACCAAAACGTGGAGTATGTGAATGGAATTGGGAACGGAGACGCCGGTGAAGAGGAGGAAGATGACGATGACGACGAGGATGAGGTATATCGCCGCTGATAATCTCGACCATAATCACTGACGACCTGATCAAAGAAACAAGAAAACCTCACTGCCTACTTGCTCGGCGACGTACGTGGTCTTTCCTTCGCCACTTTCGCCATACGCTCCCTTATCTCTTCGCTGTCACCTTCATCCTCGTTCTGACGGAAATCCTTGTATTCCTATGTAGGGCGCTCAAGATCTGGAAGGGGAGGAGGAAGAAGAAGAGGGCGATGACGACGAGGAGTACGCCGAAGAAGTACCAGTGCCCGAGGTTCCTCCGCCTGTAATCAAAGGAGCCAAACGGCCATTGGAAGAGGACGGAGACGATGCTGACGCAGAGGCGGAGTCGCAACCCAAGAAGGTCAAAGTTTGACGTAACAAGTTGACCTGTTCTTCCCAAGTCTTCGCCATCAAAAAGACTAGAACATATATATATCCGCTATATACTATACGAAACCAGGATTTCCAGAGTTTTTGTTATTCTTATTCTCAGTCTCGCTGCTCTCGTTGATACTGTCTTGTTTATTGTAAATATGTACGTTGTGGTACTCTGCTGACGACAAATAAATCCATGCCTTGCACATTTTGTCGCCCAATCTTCCGCGGATCTTTTCCCGAATGTGTGCATACATGTCCAACTTGAAATTTGACTTAAGCTCAAGCAACCTATTCGACGTCCGTATACTGATCCATTGGGGGAACGTACGTCAGGCAGCCCATTGAACTAAGCTTCCACCGTCCTCCTTGGTTTACATCGAGCCGCTGATTAGTTTACTTCAGTAGTAAATGTGAACGGGATGTGTCAATGTCCTCACCGAGACGAGCTTCATGATCTGAATGATTACTCGAGACACGCCTATTGATGTTAATGCCAGCAAGAAGCTGTTCCGTCAATATCTGATCAGAAAAGTAGCACGAAGCCTTTGAGATGAAGACACGCACTTTGCAAACATCGAAACGGCACCGATCTTTTAGTCTTCGTGATTAGATACAACTCAATGAAAAGGTACAAGGAAGTAGCCATACCGAGGGTGAATCCCCGAAGATGGCTGCTGAGATCGAGAATGTCCCAGAGAATAGAGCGTAGACGATATCAGTACATGGTTGACCTTGTTGTTGTTGAGGCAGCTTTGACGAACACAGTATCATGACGTATAAAAAGCCTCCACTAAAGGATGATCTTATGAGCGCTGCGTCGTCAATCGAGGTGATAGTATCCACGACCACGCACTCTCTCGCAATCGACCGTCGTATGGGAACGCTCCTCACGCTCCTAGCATTTCGAGCAAGCCTCATTATAATGGAACCGATAGCGCCACATGCAAGACCAGTGATGGTACAAAGGTCAACGCAAAATTAGTCGGTGGGGGTTCTCGGATTACGAGGATGCCTAGATCGGTTGAAGGTAAGGGTGGAATAACTAGAGTAGATATGGGCGGAGAATATCACCTTGGATGACCGATAGAGCGAGCATGTTCAAGGGGTTCAGCGCACGCAGTGCGATGTCGCAGCTGTGTAATCGCGATACTCGATGAGTAAAGGTACAGCACAGAGGGAAAGCAAACGCTTGCAACTATGGGTTTGGAATGCATTAATAATAAAGGCATGAAATTAGGTTAAGTGGGCTCACGTTAAGAGGAAACAAGTCGGGACGGAAATCTATGACTAGCCTGAGCCTGCAGAGGGGGTCATGATTAACAACAGGAAGCAAGCTAAGCTAAGCGAGCGCAAGTAGCACCAGTACGAGGTACCGATTCTGACAGAGAATATTATTAGAATAGAGAGCCCTTCGATAATCTTGCAAGTTATGCGTACCCAAAGTAAGAGTGCTCGTGATATGTTTCATGGTCCTGACCAGAAGTAGCGAGCCTAGAATATTTCAATACAGACTATTGGCGTCTGATGCATGACAGCAGGAGGCTTGAGGCTATTGAAGGTAATTTGATTGTGTCAAAGAAACAGACGTTCAAGGGCGCATGCTTAGTAGCAAACGTTCAACTTGGATGGAAAAGTTCATTCCCGGAAAAGAGCCCCTAAGAGCCCCTGATCTATCACGTGGAAGATATCGACCAAGTCCCAGCGCCCTGAAGCGACTTAATTCCAGTTTCGTTTAACACTTTTGTCATTCATTCACCGTTCACGACGTCCAGGTCACTCCCGGGATCTCGAAGGGTCTCGCTGTGCTCGCTTCTATGAGCGCCGTTGCTGTAGGGACGATAGTCGAAATCCCTGCAGGACGCGGTGTCATTCGTTTTGTCGGATCGACTAGCTTCGCGCCTGGAAACTGGGTTGGCATCGAACTCTACGAGCAGAAAGGCAAGAACGATGGCTCGGTCAACGGAGAAGTGTATTTCAGCTGTAAGCTGGGCTACGGGATGTTCGTGAGACCCAGTCAGGTTAAGGCTACCTTCGGCATGGAGGAACCACCCACACCAGTGCGTATTATCTCTGGATTGAATCGTCGGTCTTTGGAGTCTTGATGCTCTCATCAGAGACCTGCAGCTACGCGCCCAGCACTGGGACATCAGCGGACGAACTCATTGCGCTCGACGACAGTGCCTCCATCGCCGCGTTCACTTAGCCCAGGGAAGCCTGCATCATCGGCATCGTCTGCTGGGGGACGTACGCCCAGTACTAGGAGTGGACAAGCATCTCCAACGAAGCGCAGTCCCGCAACCGTGACAAAACCAATGACCGCATCCTTGTCTACGCCTTCTCTCCAATCCAGGCGTTCACTTGCACTCCGGCAATCATCTAGTGGTTCTTCTCAGTCGCAGGACTCTGCCCCGGGTGGTAGCTTGCATGCTTCGATATCTACGTCGCCAACTCGAACCAAGACTCGGAACATCTCTCCTAGCACGCAGTCGAATGTCCTACAAGTGCGCAGGACGTCTTCACCATTGGCGACCACTCCGCCGACTCAGTCCCAGTCTACACCGCATCTAGTGAGAATACAGCGAGCTCCTTCAATTTCCATGAAACCACCACCACCACCTGCTCCTCGTGCTATGACACCAGAATTACCTACTGAGGAAGACGCCTTCACTGGTGCTGAATCATCACCGATCATCTCGACTGTGCACCCCCCTGCGACCCGCGAGCTGGTAGACCACCTCCCTCCGCTAGGGATCCAACCATCTGTTTCTCTCGAGACTGCCGGCTCCACATCGAGCAACAGTACTGCCACCCTCCTCTCCAAACTCCGTCTCTACGAATCTAAATCAGCATCTGATCAGCATACTATCCAGAGTCTACAGGCCAGACTTTCCGAAACTGAGGGCCTTCTCAATACCATTAAGCCCAAACTCACTGCGAAACTAACTCAACAACAGGCGTCGATCGCGACTCTTACTTCTACGGTATCGCAGTTGAGGGCTGAGGTTGCTGAGGCTCGGAAGGAGGCCGATGATGCAAAGGAGGAGAGGGAGGCTTACGAGACGAGGATTGAGGATTTGACGGAGCAGGTGGAGATGGCTATGCTGGACAGAGAAGTGGCCGAGGAGAAGGCGGAAGGCGCCGTGGAGGAGTGCAGAGAGATGAAAGAAAAGGTCGCAATTTTGGAAGTTGAGTTAGGCGTGTTGAAGAAAGGTGGAAGTGGCGATGAGATTACTGAGGAAGGTGCTGCTGCCATTGATCATGGAAAAGATAGTTTGGCATATATCCAACTTGAGAAGCAGAATGAGAGGATGAAAGAGGCATTGATCAGGTGAGTCCTGCTGTTCATCCATATGCATCAACGCAACTTGAATGAATTGGTTTGCTAGGCTACGCGATGTGTCCCAAGAGAATGAACGAGAGCATCGTCGGCGCATCACGGAATTGGAGAAAGACGTGGATAGTCTCGACGAAATACAGAGTACGTTTACCCCCCTCGTACATGCCCACTTTGCCCAAATTTTCATCTGTATTTCAGCTCAGTATGAGTTGACGCTCGGTCAATTAACCAATGCTGAGATTCTCATCGACGAACTGAAGGCTCAGTTGGATGCTGCTGCTGGGGCCGATGAGCTCCTCGTTCAGCTCACCGATCGCAACGACATTCTCAGCGAGGTGAGTCGTCGTTCTCCGTTCTTAGTGTTTACGCTGACGAGGCTTCTCAAGAAAATCCACGAGATGCAAATCACCATTGAAGATCTTGAATCCCTGAAGGAGCTCAATGATGAACTAGAAGAGAACCATATCGAGACTGAAAGAGCCTTGCAAGAGGATCTTGGTATGGTTGACTCCAACAGAGCAGCTCCCATCCACTCACTTCAGTTTAGACGCGAAGGATTCCGAAATTCGCGAGCATATTGCTAAGACTGATGCTCTGGAAGAGACTTGCCGGGACCTAGAGGGCACTATCTCTCAATTCCGAGACTTAGTCATGCAACTTCAAGGGTGAGTCCATCTCATCACCACTACAGGACTCAATTCGATGATGTATTTTCTCTCAAGGGAACTTGATGCACTTCGAACACAAACGCATACAGCGCAGACTGAATCCGACAGGGCCGTTTCGCAAACGGCCGCTATGATGGCCCTCAATCTTAAACTCCAGTCCTCAGCGTCGAAGAATCAGGCTCGGAACATCGAGCTTGAGCTTGCGAAGCTTGAGGCTAAGGAAGCAAAGGAACTGCTAACGGTCGTCCAGGTATCCGCGTTACTACCAACGCTAAGATACTGTGGTGCTAATAAGTGTTTTTGCCGCATAGCCATATCTGCCTCAGTTATATGTGGAATCTGACAGCGACGCCACCAGCTGCTATTTCTTCTTCCTTCGATTGGCTGGCAAGGCTGATCTCATCAGCTCCCTCGCAGCACAAGCGCATGGGCTCCCTGATTCGTGCAATGGGCCTGTCACTGAAGTTCTCATGGGTATTTGCGACGTGGGTACCCTAACTCTTATTGACTTCATTCATCCCAACTTTTTCATGTTGATAGATGCGAGGCAATTTGGCAAACCTCTCCACTCTTTGCAAACGTTTCGCAGCTATCCTGCGTCGTTGTGATGTGGATTCATTTTTATCCCTCGGTCGTCTCTATCCAGAAATAGCACCATTGGAGAAGCGCGTCGATATGCACATTGATCTGCTCCGCCGTGATGACTTCCGTGAGATGGAGTGTGTGTCTGACGTAGCCAAGATACAAGCTCAGTTCGAGCATCTCGCGGAGGCGTACTTCAGCGGTTACGATCAATTCGATATGGGTGAAACCGAGCTTGGGCATGCCCTCATGCTAGAAAATGATCTGGATTCATTCGTCGCTTCGGTTGGGCTGAGCAAGACAGTGGTCACAGATATCCTCAAAGATCCAGGCGAGTACTATCTGTGTTTTGATGCAGATGTCAACCTCCCTAACAAATGTCGTTCAGATGTTGTCCTTGACTTGGGAGGGTTTGACCCCGAAGCGGAGTTTTTCCAGCCAATGCAGAATATCCTTGATCAATGCAAGGGTCCGAGAACACTGTCGAAGTGGGTTGAACTTACCAATCTCCCATTACCTCACCCTAATTAGCGCTATACAGGAAAATCACGAAGCGCTTAGAAGATCTTGTTCAAGATGCAGCCGCTCTCAAGCCTCATCTGATTCCCCACTTCAAGTCCTTGACTGACATGCTCAACGAGTTGCTTAACTTTGGCATTTCGGTAAGACATATTGCTGCGTGTTAGGCCGTTTCTCACCGATGTGCGCGTGTTATGCTAGCTCGCCCAATTGATTTTATCCCACCGAAATGACGCTCGAAGCGCCAAATCATCATTCCAGATGGCGACGGTCTTGCTTTTCGCTAAACAGTCGGCCGAGTCAATGGTACTCAAGGATGCTAAACCAGGCGAAACCTGGTGGGAAGCTGTCAAGGACCGCATAAGCTTGCTTAATCAAAGTGCCAGCAAGCTATTGCCCCTGACGTCAGAACAGGAGAACGTTGTTAAGCGTACGTCGTCCCTTCGTGGTTCTTTTGCCTTGAGGTTATAACTCTTAGCATCTGATAGTTAATGGAATGCCACCATGGGTGGTTAGGGTCGACGATATCAAAGCTGCCCTTGCTGTCAACGTCGAAGCTGAGCGCAAGGTGGCTTCTCTCAATGATGAGATTCAGGCCCTCGCGCGCTCCCTCAAGTCTCGCGACCAGAACATCCAAGAGAAGGTTGTCAAGATTGAATTGATGGAGCGACGAACGGAGTCTATGAAGAAGCAATCTGATCGCATTTCAGAGCTCGAAAGTGAGCTCTCTGAGGCTCAGAAGAAAGAACGAGTTCTCTTCGACGAGATGACGCAGTTGCAAGCTGACGTGGATGAATATACGAGGGAGAATGCTCAGTTGAGAGCACTGACTGCAAGTCAAGATCGACCTGGTGATTATTTCGCAGCTTTCTGGAAAATGCTCCCGGTATTCACGTGTGTTCACAGGACCTGCCCCCGTTGTCGAGGCAGAGGCACCTGCAATAGAAGGCAACTTGGAAACTTCTCATTTGTTGGAGCAGGTCTGTACGCTCGCATTTTCCGCACCAGGCCATTTTAACAAATATTTTGCTCGTCAGATCGACGCACTGCGTGGTACGGTACGATACCTACGGCTGGAAAACTCCTACCTCAAAGGACGAGACCTTGTGCGCGAAATACAATCTCTGCCGTCGTTGCCTGAGCCAGTCCCTCACCTACGAGAGCCAACTCCGGAGCTGGACTCATCGCTGTCATCCGATTCTGATGATGGGGTTTCCGACATCGAACCCAATACCTACCAGGCACACCGCCCCACATTGCGGTCACTGGATACAGAGAGCAAGAGGCTGTATAGAGACGTGCTTAAATTTTCGTCGGCACCCAAAGTCGTCGACTTGTCCGAACTAAATAAACGGCGGGCCGGCGCTCGCGGCAAAGCTGAGTCGACGGAAAGCGACGAGACTAAGGAGGGCCGATCAGTCGTTGGTAAGGTTTGGATGCCCAAGAAGAAGACCCCTGCACATCAAGTTTTGGAGAGGAAGATGGAAGCTGAGAGATTGAGCCGCAGAGTTCGTGGCCTGTTGGACAAGGCTAATGCCATTGCTTAGGGGAGCCACCATCAATCCCTATTACTGTACCTTTGCGGCTGTCCGCGCCATTTCAAGGTCAGTGAACTGTTTGACTACTTTATTCAAATGTTTGTTATTTCCCTTGGTTATTTGTCGCAATATGCCTCAGCACTCTAGATCACTGTCTTCGACAACGCATCATTACATTAGATACCCCAGGCACGTCATCATGTTTAAATAGCTAAGTTCTTTGCTAATACACATATACTACCACTGTTGAGTTTTTCATGCTTCCGAAGTGAGCATCGCGTCGACTCCCATTCAAATCGGATCTGCTGTCATCCGGGTTTGATGGCGGCAGGTTTTTAAGTGCTTACCCCAAGGTTCACAGGAGGTGGCGCGGTCGAGATCAAGGGATTCGTCAAACCCTCTTGCGAGCAAGAGATCGACGATAATTACTATTTGCAGCCTTGGCCAAGAGATCGATGAAGCCCAAGGTGAGCTTGATACTCATACAAACGTTCCCCACTTCGTAGCCTTCGCTTTCTGAATTGAAATGCGTCTAGATGTGTAGATGGTCCTGTGACACTATTCGGATTATCAGACGTGCTGTCATCGCAGAGGCTCGAGAGCTCAAGCCTTCTGTCAAGTGCGACCCTGGACAACCCTGAACGAGCTCGTCGAGGGCATGGAGAATCAGCCGGAGGAATTGGCATGGTCACCATCCTGTCTCCGTATGTACTTTCATGCTTCTCAAGCACCTAGGTATCTTCACTGTTCAGTGCCGCGTCCAGGTATTCACAATTCTCCGGTCAGTGTCTAGAAACACGGTCTGTGCAGGATATGATGAAACGTTACGACACCTTACCCTTACATATTTGATGAGGAAGCCACTGGCATATTTGAATGATCTGTCTGGTCGTATCAAGTCGTATCCAATCAAACTCTGACTTCGATCATCTCATCTCATCATTGCATCTCGTCCCGCCTTTCGTCCCTGTCAATTTCCTAGCGATTGGTTCCGGAAGGACCCTTGTAATCAACCCGTGACGGCTGCAAGTCCCCCTTATCCTTTCAGCGCTGGGCGTATATGTAACCAGGCCTTTCATCTCACTTTCTTTCTTTCTTCGAGGTTAAGTTTTCATCTCTAAGTGACTCGGCCACGGGATTTCACAGTTCCGGAGCTTCTACAGACTCTGGCGGTGCATCTCTTCCACCACAGGCGTACGCATCCATTACAATTGTCCTTCTTCCCGTCCTCGACATGCGATGGAGATAACTCCGGAGGACTACACGAATCCTCAGATTCTACAATCCCTTGAAGGGGGCGAAATCGCCCGCCTTTTAACGATCGCTACGTTCGCTCTCTTGATTTACGATTGGCTTATCACGCTGGATGACGAGGTTAGGCTTCCCCACACATCGCTTATATGACACCATCTCACACCCTGGATTCGACAGATAAAATGTTTTTGGAGTGGGCGCTGGTCGATATCGCGTATGCTTTTTCTGGCAGTAAGTGCCACCCACACTTTTTCTCCAATGTAGTAGCTTTGACCTGGCTTCGTTCATAGAATCGCTACTCGACGCCCTTTGCCATCTTGTGCGTAGAAAGTTTGCCCTACAGCGTATGGTATGACTGATATAATCATTCCTAGCTTCCCATTATATTGTACGTGACGTGACGACCGACTTTACTTGAGACTCACCTTTGATGCCAGGCTTTCAAACAACAACCCCTACACTCCTGGTACGTGCGATTTAACACCTACTCTCTGATATTCGTGTCTGACTCCGCGCCAATAGTTGTAAGTTTATTCGATACACATCCTGGATAAATCCCTCATACCTTTCAAAGCTGCCAACGTGCAATACAAGGATGCTTCATTCTGACAGTCTTGGTAATGGGCATTGTCCAAGGTACGTTTGCATGCATTCGATTGTGGCATCTCATCTCACATTTCCCCTTAGCCATTCTCGTCCTTCGAGTGTATTATCTTTTCTCAAGCTCGAAACTCATCCAAAAGGCTGTCATTGTCTG
Organism: Pleurotus citrinopileatus; assembly: GCA_017312325.1. Taxonomy (NCBI): domain Eukaryota; kingdom Fungi; phylum Basidiomycota; class Agaricomycetes; order Agaricales; family Pleurotaceae; genus Pleurotus; species Pleurotus citrinopileatus. The sequence continues at coordinate 571,022 of BHFW01000018.1, read as the reverse complement.
CTTCGTGGTCTCCATCAGCCTGTCCCTTGCGTTCTCTTGTATTGCAGCGGCTAGACTCAAAGGTCTCATGCCCTTGGTTGCCTTTGGCATCAAAGGCTGTCGAGCTGAACGGCCCGAAGGATTTTGGAGATTGTATCTTCCGCCATTGGTCTTGCACACCGTCCTGTACATGTTAACCATCCTACGAGCTGTACGAAACCGGCAGATGCTGAAGAAAAGTCCTGTCATGCAGAGGTTATTGAAAGAGTACGTAGGCCTCCCCATACTGGCCCTTGCGCGTCTTAACAGTCTTATTCTAGTGGCGGGTTCTTTTATCTTGTCACATTCAGTGAGTTGGCTCAGCATCTTCCCTCGGCGCCTTAAGCCTTATCATCTGTACGTTAGTTGGATTCGGGTTCAGTGGCATAGGCTCCTTCATGCACAAATCACCTCACGTAAGTCTTTGTTGCCTGCACCTCTCCCGAGCTCACCGAGCTCACCGGCACCACAGATCAACATCCCTGCCATCTTCTCCAAGTAAGTTACACGCTCCCTTCGCCGCATCAAAACTAGCTGATGATCAATCGCCATCAACCTCACCCTCATAAATTTCCCTTCGTTTTCTCTGGTTCTCGATATCCCTCGACGTCCGATCTCACGCCCATGCCTGAACAAACTTCTATCAACACCTCTCCGTGACACGTAACTCGCGGAGCAGTTTCGTTCTGGGAATCACCTCTGTTGGCGTCTCACGTATCATGCTGTCCATTCAATCCCTAGCAGCAAGGCTGGGCTCCGACACAGCATGGTTACTGAACAACGTCGAACTCTCCCGCGTCAACTGGCGTCCAGGCGCCCACGAAGGTGAACTCATCGTCGACCTCGATCCTGCGTACGCGGAAGAAGAGGAATATCATCGCCAGGACATTGAATACAATCGTCGGATGTTTAGTAGTTCCGACCTGGAGATGTCCGATGTGAAGTCTGGGAAAGATCGAGTCGCTTTGCCACGTCCTAGTCACACGCGTATCGCTGTGAGGACGACGCGAGTCGGCACGTTTGGGCCTATGGACACGGAATCGTTCAATAATCAGAGTTTCCTGACACTCAAGTCATAGTTCGTGCCGCCGCCTCAAGCCATGTCTTATCCCCACCTCTCTTTTCATAGGCATTTGTACTCCCAGGACCCGCCATCGCCTAGTGTTATATTATATATTTGATTATTCACGTACCATACCTCTCGCTTTCGACTTGCCTTTTGTTTGTGGGTATAACTGCCGCGCTTTGAACGGACTGCATGACTCTATCTTTGTAATATATGCTCTTTGTTCCATATGCCATATGAACTCCATTAGCTGGCTGATCGCCATTCACAGCTGGAGATTCAGTTTGTTTGAAGTCATTACGTGACCCCGATCCCGATTACCCCTTCTAATAATGTCAATCATCGACGGTGGCGGTGGCGCAGGTAGGATGTAACCTCCCGCGATGGAAGCCTTCGTAAGAACCCATTATTATTAACCTCTCCAAGAAGCTTTTGCTGATCACCAGTTACCTTTCTTGTACGTACATACTCGGAAGCACATACATGAATCGGGCAGACTTCGCTCAACTTCGGCTACTTCTTGATGAGGATGAAGACGCACATTCGAAGGCGGCGTGACTACTACGTTATATATGGTCCGGAAAACGATTGTCAATATCTAAAGAGTGGGATGTAACGATGCTAGCTGAGTGCCGAGAGGAGGGAGGGATGCAATGCAAGTTCGAGAAACACAGCAGAAAATATTTCTACCTAAATATATGTAGTCCCGAAGGCTTGTCTGTATTGTAGTGACTAATACCAAGTATGTAGTCGTAGTCCGAGGATGCTCCGAATAAAGTCTCCTTATATAGGCGAACTTACTAACCAAAAACCATGAGTAGATGCAATGCGAAGAGGCGCGCGAAGGCGCGATATGTAGATCGAGGGAATAAGTTAAGCGTTGACTCTGTGGATGTCATGAAGCGACCGAGACGTCCAAGCCAAGCGTTAAAGACGGGAGAGAATGCCGAATGACCCCACGACGGCGCCAATAACACCGATTAGCAGCGTGGGCAACATATCCAAAGATATTAATGGCGCGGCACCATTGAATGGGATGTAGGTTGCCGAAGACCCAGAGGCGTCGTCGAAGGTACCAGTGCCACCCCCAGTGAGGTTAGCACCATTGGGCTACATCAATCAAATCACATTAGCGCGACGCGTCAATTAGAGGTAAGTAACCTACGCCGATAGGTCTCGAGTTATCGGCGAAGGCACATGTGCTCGATGTGCAGATACACTCGCCCTTGATCGGGTCCCAGAATGGTGTCGAGCAATTTTGCGGTACTAGCCACGATGGGTAAGTGACATCACAATGGAGAGAAGGGAGAGGTATTTACGTCGGAAGCGGGCTTGTTGACCGTCGGGAACTTGCTGAGGGGGGTTGGGCTTCTCAACTGTTGGATGGTCTTGAGGGCATCCATACTGCAAACCGTAAATGTGTGGTAAAGGAACGGGCGTCAAAATCAGACGTACGCAGGTGTAGAATGGGAAATCCGGGAAGGCGCAGTGCGAGATGAGACCCGCCTCGTTACTCGGCATACCGTTGCAGATCTTGGCATCAACCTGAGGCGTAGAACACTTGAGGGAAGCTAAACTGTCGAGCTGCGAGACGGGAACGGGGTGCTGAACCCAATCGAGAAGCTGCTCGCTAGAAACAATCCAGACTATCGGCGGATAGATGTGTTAGCGATGAGGGCAGACGATAGACCAAAGGCTGGACATTACCGTTCTGCTGATTTTGTGCCCAGTCCAAGAAAGCGTTGATCATGTTGATCGTTGAATTGCTTGCGGTAGATCCGGGGACGGAGCGCTAGATGTGAGCAGTCAGTCGGTTAGACGTGACAGTGCTGAATATTACTGTAACATACGGAGAGATGGATGGGATGGGTGTAGAGACCGATCGGTTGCCTGTTACTGTTGTAGTGTGCGGTGAAGGTATTCCGCATGTACTCGAGCGTTGCGGTGTCGTTGACTTTAGTTTCTCCATTGGCATTCTCCAGCCACGGGTCCATCAAGTGCGGACCGGCGACACCAAGGTTATCGAAAAAGGCGTACATAGGGATCTCCCAGAACCCAGGCAACTTCGGTTCGCCTTTGCACGATCCAGGCACTTCCAAGCAATCATTAGCCATACCGTAATCCAAGGTATATGGCCAGTAAGCGTCGGTGTTCGGGTCAGTGACCGGGATGGAGGCGGAGGCTGACGAATCGTAGGTAAACTTAGATTCGTAGCTACGTTCGTCGTGTTTTCAGTGCCGGCGATGAAATGGAAAAATAAAGACACCTACAGTCGCTTCAACGTATCAACGGAGTAGTTGAGGAAGGGAGCTCGGAATCCCTTGATAGAAGCCAAAGGGATACCAGCCAGAGCGTTAAGCGCGATCAAGTTTCCGTTGATCTCTCCAGCGGATGGATCGCCGACATGGTTGACGCTGCGCACGCAGATCAGAGCTCGGAATGAAATGAAAACAGCCACGAAATGCGACGTACGTATGGTCTGCGATCTCGTTGCCAGCGACATACCAATCTATGATATATCAATATCAGAAAAAATCATACCGACGGGTACGGAAACGAGCCGAGACAACGCACCAGTGACTAGGCTGTAGTTGGTATAGCCAAGGGAAGTGTAGTAGGTCATCTTGGGCTGGCAACCATTGGGATTCTTGCGATGGGCGAGGAACTGGTTTACGGAGTCAAGGGTGTAGGATTGTATAGCGTCGTCGGCAGTGAAGACGATGAATTGAGGAACTTCCTCCTAGAGTTTTTCGAGTTGGCGAGGTAGTCGTTGAGTTCTAGTATGTCTGAAATGGATTCTTTTATTGCTTACCGGTTTAAGACCACCAGGAGGGTTCACGCTAGCACAATTGCAATTAGGTAGCTGACACTTGGAGGTGTCACAAGAGTATCCGGCGGCTTCTGAGCTACTGGTTGGACCGGTGATTCCGCCCTCCTCCTGTGCAACGACAAGTAACGGTGCCAGTAAGGCAAGCAGGGCGCAAGGCAACATCATGGCTGCAGCGCAATAAAATAACCAAAGGTGAAAGTCGCTGCGACCAAAAAATTAATTGTGACGACCCCGGTGGCCTTTTCGTCGAAGAAATAAAGAAGGATTAAAGGCGAAGGTAGCGGTCGTGGTCGTGGTTGGAGAGAAAGGGACGTTGCCGGTGAGGCCACACCGCCAAAAGTTTGTCTCGTAGCCCAGATCTGACTAAGCGAGGATCATCTGAGTCAAGGCCGCATCCTCCTCTGCTCCTTTCAGTCAATTTTATGGCCATTTGACGCCGCAAACATACGGTACAGGTCCGGATCCAATGATTCGGCCATAGAACGATCCACGAGTGACCTGGGGTGGCCCTTCTCTATGTCCCCCATGCAGCTAAAGCGTGCTTTCGCGGTCAACGCTGGTTTTCCTTACCGTACGGTGCAACCAGGCAGTAGAGTGCTGTCATGGCTCTTGGCTGGCTATACATAGCTGGATTAGTGGTTTAACAGTTCACATTCCGTAACATGTCAGGCAGGCTTCTTCTTCATCTTACCCACAATACCCTGCATTCATCATTCCCAAGCCAAGAATACTCCTGTGTGGCTGTTCTCGGCCCCGTAATCTGACGTTGTCCACTGCTGGCAAAGGCGTTGCTATCATCTCGCGGAAACGTGGACGTTCACGACTCGCGACTCGATGAGTCGTGAGGACACCATGCATCAGGACGGTTCCCTTGCTTCCAATGATAAATTCCGTACCATCGCGAAATGCTTCCAGGCTGTCATGGCGCTCTTAAAGATCACGTCGCTGTGGGATACTTTGGTTCTCAACCCACCTGGATGAACGGTGTTTGCGCGGGCCGGCCACCGCAATCCCCTTTCGTTGCTTCATCAGCCCCGGTCAACGTGGCTGAAGCGATATGGATGATGCCTCTCAATTCGGAATTTGCTTCCATATTCAATCATTCATACAATCTAAATTGACTGAAGCGTCTCTGTCCCCGCGACCTAACACCTTTTCGGGCCCTTGTTCAGGCCACATGGCTATGCCATTCAGCGATACAGTGATTCGAGCAATACTCCGAGGTGTAGATTCTCATATCGGAAGGTCGCAGTCGAATCACTGTCCCCTGATAACAGCGCAACCAACTGATTTCTGGCCGTATGTCCTTCTTCTTCAACCAGGAAGTTTTCTCAGAACAGCATCGCAACACAATCATCACAGCAGGCGCTGATCGTGATAGGATGGCTACCATCGGTGCGAGGCATCTATATAAGTCGTATGGGTCTTGGGCACTAGGCTTGCCTTTCTCCTCTCCAAAAGCAAAATGTCCCCATCGCATCGTTACTCTGCACTTCAATTGTGTAAAGGCAGCCTCACGCGTGATGCCGTACCTGAAGAGTCTTCCATCGATGACCTCGACTTATGGAGCGACCGTCGTAGCTTCATGACTGCCCATAGTCTCGCCTCTCAAACTACCACATGGTCACAAAACTCTTATATTCCGCCACCGCATGCCAACCGCCAGAGCACTAGGTCACATGACTCCGTCGCCTCCTCCCTTGGAACGCTAGTCGACTATAACACTAGCCCATTGAAGCGAAAGCATTCAGTCGGGCGTAAGCCCTCCGTCCGGTTTGCCTCCGTTCAAAATTTGAAGCAACAAGCCACGGAGGGACTCGGCTACGAGAGCCAACGGTCTGCCTCTGTGAGCCGACGAGGTGATCGGCGGACATGGCGTGGACTCTTGCGGGTCGGCGAGAACAACAAGATGAAAGCTCCATCACTCGGAAACAACAAGAGGGGAAGCTTAGCTGTTAGCTCTTGTCACTTTACCTGTCTTGAAGGATCTCTGATCTTATGTTACGCATTGATGCTTCAGATCGCAGTTCAAGCCGCCACGAGCATGCGGAATACGATTGGACATCTATTTTCGGGGGCATCAGTGGTCGTGGCTATTCGGCCCTCTGGCGAGGCTCAGGAGCAAGTGGTTGCACCAAAGCATAGGGATACCTCCGCCATATCATTGCCTTGGAACTTCCAAGTAAGGTTTTCTTGCTCCTCATCCTTCTCCAGCACTAAGCATGTGCTCATCACAGCACACCGTCCATATAGACAAAGAGTAAGTCACTCTCTTTCCAATCAATACCATCAATCACTTACTGGGAAACATCAGCCTATCAGCCATTCCGCTGGCTTGGCACGCGCAGCTAGGAATCCCATGCGACCCCCTTGTAGACGAAGACATTGACCTCTTCAACGAAACAGACATCACGGCTGAGCCAACATTAGAAGCAGCAGTCAAGCGCTTACGCTCCTGGGGAATCCGGTCGCACGTCGATGAATCGCATCTCCGCCACATTCAACAAGTCATGGAAGCGGGTCACTGTGCCCGTGGGCGTGTATCCCGTCCTCCTCCACCTTCATATGCCTCAGTCATTTCTTTGGGAGATTATTATGATACATAAGAATACTGCTACCCTTCGCTCCTTGTACTTTGTATACTTATTAGCTCTATCATGCTGGACATGGTGAGATTTCAAACACTTCATCATTGCCGAAGCCCAGGCAGAAACGGCAGGAATGGCTCGATTTGGACTTCGGAGTGGGCCGAACCACAGGTGCCTATTCCGAAACTTGTGCATGAAGCAGAGGGTTACCTATGCTTTACCATAACACCCTTTCGCCCTAAAATAAAAATGTAACCCTCAAAAGCTCTCATTCATCCCTTTCTTGGGGCTCTGCGCGTTGGATAAAAAGAGCCCACATAGCTGGTAGAATAGGGTGCTATAGGGGCGCAGGATAGGGGCTCCGTTTCGACGAGATGAAAGCCACCTTGGAAGAGAAACACTACAAAGAATAGGGGAGGGCCATTGAATCTAGCAATAATACTTGTATTGATGCTCATGGAATGGTCACAAAAACCAAAGATTCTCTCCTGAGAGACCGCAAAGTTGAAACATCATGCCTTGCAGCCTCAAGAGTCACTGGACTCTGGCTCTATGATTTAGCTTTCATGAGTTTATCTTCCTGGTAACCACTTTTGTCACTGACATTCATCAAGATGATGTGTGCAAGAGGCAACATTTCAATGCTGCAAATGTTGACCTACACTATGCTGATCTCCTCAACAACAAGGTCAAATGGCAAATGGGGTGCACAGTCACAAGAAGGTGCCTATCACCAAATTTGAGGAGTCCAATGCCCTGAAAAGGAAGGCTAATATGGATGCTAACATTGTCTACAATAGTCAATAATACTCAGATGTCCTAGAAGGATTTAGGGTGCCTCTCATAACAGTGCTTACTGTGATGTCATTAGTTAAACAGATGTATGTAATTGCTACAGTCCAGGAGAAAAGCTGAACAGGGGGCTGGGCAATTGTAAGGGCAACCTCTGGAGTCGCAAGAAGACTAGCAGAGGGAGGGTCCAAAGAGAATAGTCTAAGGAAACTCCCTGCTGTGAGGTGTGAGGTATACTAATGCGATGCACATGGAAATAAGTGAAATACTATACAGTACCAAGCCACAAGAGAGAAGAGAATATCATATGGAGAGAGAGAGAATCACAAGGAGTGTGAGTGCTAAGTCAAGCACCAAGCAAAGCAGACTCAGTAAAATAAACTATGGAAAGGGAGAGGATTGTAACTACAAGGGAGCGAGGTAACAAGGCAAAAGGGAGGCGGGAGGCGGAGATGAGAGAAGCGATGACAAGAGGAGCAGAGGCGAGCAAGTGGAGGAAGCTTCGGGCAAGGTCAAGGAGGGCAAAACAGAGGGAACAAGGTTCGCAATGCAGTCGAGAAGGTCAAGACAATAGGGGTTGAGGTGGCGAGGGGGTTGCGAAAAAGGGGTAAAGGGATAGATCGTCCCCTTACAGCAATGTCCAAAGTAGTGTATATATATGTAAATACCAATAAACAGATCTGCAACAACTCCTAGTTGATTTCTTCCATCTACCACCTTGAGCTACAAACTTTCCATACTCCCATTGTTGCAGAGAGGTAGGTGATGTGTCAGACATCATGAATATGCATTCTCTGAGCCCTTTACAGTGACAAAATCGGAGTTTTCACTCCCATAGTGGCTGTAGGTTAGCCATTGAACTCTAGCTCCAGACAAACTAACTTGGAGTCTGGCCTCTATGCAGACTCCGAACTACTATGGACCTCCTTGCTGAACCCAGTAACCATGCTCCTGCCCTCAATCAACGAGCCAAAGGATCGTCTCGCCGTGCAGCTCAAGTTGGCAAGGCAAAAACCAAGGTCTTATTTGCACATTACCAGCATTCAGACTCTGAAAAAGGGATCAACCACAGTCTAACCTATGATGTTGACAAAAGGATGACATTGGATGGAGGGGAGCAGCTTCCGGTTGCGTGCGAAACGTCATTTTCGAGAGGTGAAGGGTTTTTATCAAAATTTGGACTAATGGCTGACTTTTGACCAACTTTTGATATTTAGCTCCGAGAGCTCCGTTACTTCCGTTTCATCCTGACACCCACCCTCCACCACCACTTCCTCGGGGCTGGGTATCTGTGGCCTTTGGGACATCGTGCGCAGTACAGATGACACCTGGATCTTCAAACCCTCAGCCACCACAGCTGCCCTCACCAAGCAAGAAGAGAATTGCACGCCAAATTCCCTCACAGGGGTCTCATTCATCACCTGACTCAGGCAATTTAGACGAAGTTTTGGTTGAATTGGACGACCTCATCCATCCGTCCCGGGACGAACTCACTTCATCCCCCTACACCGGCTTCGTAGTCCTTCGCGATCCTGAGGCAACGACACACTTTTCCCGACCTGTGGTGCTTTTCGAGCCTCCTCCTTCAACTAAGCCGCCCCGGAGCTTTCTCTACGACTACTTTGCGAAGATGGTGGATGAAGAAATGCCGGATGATTGAGCATGTAATGGATACCATGCACCTGCCTGTGTTTTGAATACCCTCGCTATCATCGTGAAATACTGCTTTGCTAGAAATTGTTGCTGATCGAACCACGGAAATTGTTTATGATATAGTTGTTCTAGGGCATAATAGTAGGTAGAATACATTTCTTGTCAATACTAATAAACCTTATTGACACCGTCGTCGTCTTCCATATGAATGCCCCGTAGCCGTTTGAGCAAAGACCAAAGCCGAGATGGAAGCCGGTTGATTCGCAACCTAGTATTATTATCGACGGGGGATGCTCGTTCTCCTCAGAGTCCAGGCCTAATCCTGTGCCAAAAGTCGGCGGATGTCTACCTCAAATTCAAACTCTTGGAGGACCTCCGAGTCGTGAGAGAGTGTCAGTTTAGCCAGACCTCGAGTCGATGTCAATAGCGCTGCAAAACAAAGTTCGGTGCGACTATTCTAGTCGTGAGCGCCGTTGCAGGGCGTGCAGAGTTGGAGAGCGTCTGTTTACGTAATCAGAATTCAGGGTAACATTTGGAGACCTCATTGCAACTTCCATCCGACAACAACTACAGCGACGACGACTCTCAGCAACGATGGCGACAGTCAACATCTCATCTTCGCCAATAACGCAGGTCTCACAAACCCCAGTGCAAACTAATCTTCAGCCCCAGCTGCTGACGCGTCTGCTGCTCGACCTGCGCGGTCGTCGGTTTGAGGTTGACCGCGAGACCATAATGAACCTGCCTGAATCCGTATTGTTATGCTTGTTTCCCAATGGTTTGGTTCTCAGCCGACAGAGCGTCGCCCTATCGGATGGTGGGGATGCTGAGGAAGAGGAGGAGGTGTACGGCGTTGATGTGAGTGCATAAGTGTTTGGCCCTTTGTTCCGTTGCTGATGCTTGTATATCTTGGGGTGTTATCCAGTTTGACCCAGACTGCTTCCAATATGTGCTTACGTTTTTCCGCAATGCTTCTGAAGCGTTCTATGGGACCGCCACTACTCCCGGTCTCTTCAGCGCGCAACAGCATCTTTTGGATGGCTCTCCTCCTTCTGACTTCGGATCGGCAACCTCCCAGAACCCCTTGCTTTCCAAGCAAGCTATAATCGTACTGCGAGAAGAGCTGGAGTACTTCTCCATACCGCCCAAAGACACTGACGCAGCAACCGACCAGAACGGGCTCGCAAATGAAACGCTAGGCATCTTGAAGAGGAAGTGTGGCGACTATCTGATGGAGAAAAGGAATATCTTTACAGCGCTGCAAAGAAATGTGAATAAAGAAAACAATCTAGCGGAGCAGCATTTGATAGATATGCTTTGCATGAGGTGGGTCCTTTGACCTTTTGAGGGTTATGCTTGTTCTGTTGCGTTCTGCGAAGCGACTGGAGGCTGGAGCCCGCTTTGGCTCAGCCATCCGCCTTAACTGCCTCCAGTTAGCCGATGTCTTTCTACCACTTCACCGCAGCGTTTCCGCCTCGCGATCATGCTGACACTTCATTTCATTGATAGTGGCTTTGATCGCGAAGATGAATGGGGTTATCGCGCTTTGGAGCCCTCGAGGTGTTGCATCTCGTCGATAGCGCTGGTTCTGCTGAAGACAGGCATCATGCATCATCCGACGGGCTCGAATGGGGAGCGGCCTGTAACAGTTGACTATAACCAGATGGCTACGGCGCAGAAGTTGCTTCTATTTTGGCGGAAACCTGCGGTATGTTTGGATATGCTCCGCTCTCCTTCTATTCCTCATTATGGGTGTCATAGCGCAAGTGTTGGTGGGATGGTATTGACATCGAGCTGCCGGAAGCCGATGGGCAGTCAGCCAAAACGGTTAAACTCTGGGCACGGAGAGTATGGACCCTTGAGCTTAGTTTGGTACGCGGCTTTCCTCTTCCTTTGTCTTCGCCATTGTTCTCATATTTTTGTGGGCGTAGGTGTGATTCACGGACTAATTTCGACGTTTCTAATGTCGGGTTGGTTCCATCCTGCTTTGTTGTGCACTTAGTTTGCTTTCTTTCGGAATTGGTTTCACAGCGCTTCCCTTCTTACCCTACGCTGACGGTCGCTTGCCATCCACATGGATACCCCTTAATCTGTAAACGTTTATGACAATACAACGTTACGGCATTTCCGTTTGATTGAGGAGAGCGCGTCTGCCTGTGTAAATCCGATGTGTATTGTTCTGCTGTGTGGGCGTCCTATTCTCGCAGCAGCCATGAAACCGCAATAGCAACAATCGTCTCATCCTATCGATTTGATGGGTAACAGCTGGTGACAGCTCCTCCCGCGTCTGATGCCTATATTAGAATGTGTGAATTTGTGATGTCAAGACTTTCTTATTCTGTTCTCGGAGAGGGTTGGCGACCGACCAACGCAACCTTGCGGCTGACAACCTTTCTTGATTTCGTACCACCACCTTCCCTACAGCCAACACCTTTCAACCGCATTACCCTCTCTCCCTCTCCCAAGATTCACATTCGACATTTCTCGCTGATCTTGAAAGACCGAATCGCCTTGTGGTCGCCTCGAGGCAGCACAAATCTCGATTTGCACCTGCAAAAGATTCCTAAACGCCCAATATATCATATAGTAGCTGTTCGCTCGTCCTGAGCTGTTCTTCCTCTTCCCCTACACATTCGTTATGTCCGCCCCGTCAATCACTTCAGAGTCACCGCCATCGTATACAAGCCAACCCGCCAACGCTTCAGAACTTCCCTCCAATTCAAATGCAAATGAAATCTCTGACAACAAATCTGTCAGGTCCGAGTCGACCATGACGTCCAAGGTGGAGAGGAGAGCACCACACAGTAACAAGAGACGCTCGACCGTGTCCTCGAGGTCCTCGCCCCGAAAGGAAGAATCACTCAAATTAGATACAAGCGACAAAGCGACGAGGTCACCTCACAGGAGGCACTCGACATTGTCTACGCGACAGGAAAAGGAAACCACAGACGGGCATGTCGAGCAAGTCCGCCGCTCCACGTATGGACCGGACTTCCTCAAGCAACTCGCTGAGATGGGGTTGAGTGAAGAAGCGACGGACGCCACAGGCCGAGGTAAATTCAAGGTTGTGATGGGCTCAGAGGCTATGTCAATATATGAAGACTATGTTGGGTGCGCATACTGCTCTACTTTCTGACATCGCCGGAGGCTTATGGGTCGTTTAGAACGCGAGACAAGGTTGAGGATGTCTCGCCCAAGGACGAGCATAAGCGTGGCCATGCCCCGAAGACGCCACCTCAGCAACCCATAGTGTTCGCGTTCACCGCGTCGGATGGTGCTCGCAAAGTCGTCGATTATTATATGACCTGGAAAGGGAAGACAGTGCGTTTCTTTTGGCGATCCTTTCGCGAATCCATACTGAGATAAGACACAGAGGGCGCGCCATCTTAAAGGTATGTGTCGAATGCAATGTGATTATCACCCAGCACCTCACTCCATTGTTATGTACCGTAGGCCCAGAGCGTAAAGCCAGCTTCCTGGATGCCGAATTTAACAAAGTGACCGAGGCTCTGGACAAGGAATACAAACGTCTCTCGTAAGTCCTTAGCATTCGATATCACGTCGCTTCGTTCATTTTCGCCACAGTGTTCTCAGCGAGTCACCATTCGAGAGTATTCCTCAACCGGTTGCATCATCGCCAGTCCAAGTTCCCACTGAGATGAAGACTGAACTTCCCACCACGGACGCCACTTCGCCGGCTAAGCCCATCCCTCCCCCGAGTATGGTCCTTTTCACATACGATATGAACGGCGTTACCTAACCATCGCCTAGTTAACCCTCCCCAGCCCAGCGACACTATTGAGCCAGCACGGTGAGACATACTTTCATTATGATCACATGGCTCATCATGGCTGATGATCCGTTTGTACAGTCTGAGCGCATCTAGCGTCGTGTCTCTTCCATTGCTAAATATGATTCGTGGTGTTCCACTGGGAAACCGTCGTAGGTCCACTCTCTGTCCAGAAAAGCCCCTGCCGTGCTCAATATGATTCCGACACTTTAGTCCCGCTCTTTGTAACCAATCCCGATCCGACGAGGTTCGAAGTTTCATATTCGCTTTGGATGTACCTGCTGATGCCGTGTTTCTCCATCCAGCTCGAGCACGACATGTATGCGCGGTTTAACTTGTTTCCGATTCGCCTGATGTGCTGACTATTTCGGTATCAAGCCTCGATTCGTGGCTCGATCGTCGAGGCAGCTGGACCAGGAAAGGACCTCTCCGATGCCCTTGCAGGCACTTTGCAACAGCCCAAGACGCCAGGTATGATTTGATTGTGGCCGTGTTATACAAAACTTCATCTGATCGGGGACTCTTTTCCAAAGAGAATTCAAGCTCAAATGATCGATACAGGTGAGTGCCGTTTCGATATTATCGATATGAGCTGTTCACTCATGGCATCAATTTTCATTGCACAGGCCTAAGAAGCCATCGCCATTGGCTATGTCACGATCTCCTTCCGAGAACTCTGGCGAAGATAGTTCTAAGTCGGAGACTTCGGAGAAATCCCGCAAGGGTTCCCGTTCGGCCTCGAGGTCGCCTGCAAGTAAATCACCTTCAGGCCAGAAGGGCGACAATTCTTCTGAGATTCTAATTGTGCTCGTCGAGAATGAAAAGGATATGGAGAAGGAGAAGGAGAAAAGTGACCATACGTGGCACGGGTAAGTCGGCTCGACCTATATTCAGTTTCGGCCGTCATTGACCTTGAGTTGGTACCGGTGACAGACTCGAGCGTAAATTATCGCGAAGGAGTACTAAGTCCTCCAAATCTGCACGCCCAGCCTCGGGCGAACGGTATTCGCCTTGGCTTGGCCCTCTCATTGCCGCGGACAAGGTGACCATACATCCATCTCGCAAGCCCAGCCGAATTGGGCCTCTTAGAAAGTCTTCTTCGCCTTTCCCCACTGACTCGTCCTCTTCTTTATCCCCATCTTCTGACGAGGATGATGACGAGGACGATGATGACGACAGTTGGAAGGGCCCGACATACCCTGGCTTTCCTGTTGTCCCGGCCTTCCCCATTAAATCTTACTTGATCAACGAAGGTCTTCTCCCTCCGGAGTCGAACGGAGAGAAACCAGTCACGACTCTTCCACTAAACCGAGCTACTAGTGTAGGGACAGCCAGCGTAGCCGGTTCTGTCTACTCTTACCACAGCCCTTACGTTGCTTCCATCGATGTTCCCTCGGTTGCCGGCTCCATCGTCAATGGCGGATACCCACGGAGGTCTACACCCCCTTACCCGGCTGTAAATTACGCGCCATATCCTCCTGGTGCTGCCTCAATGACCGTATCCATGCCTATGACTCCACCGCATCAAGGTGGCCAGCTTTCAAGCTACGCGTCCACAGGCTCCCCCATCCAGGCCCCTGGATACATCAGCGTCGCAAGCTCCCCGTATATGCACGCAAGCCCAATGTACAACTATCTGCCTAATGGGTTCGTTCCATACCATTGAAGGCTTCCACGTCGCCCTTGTTTTTTATTCATTTTTCACGGGATTTGGCCTCCTGCGAGGGAGTGTGTTATTTATTATTGAGCATCCGTCACGACCTTTTACGACCTATTGCATATGATACGACACCGCATCCTTGCATCCTTGACATGATACAAACGATACGCAAAGTTAATGTATTACTTCCCCGTAACTTGATAGCACACATTCACATACGCATTTGCATTCTTACACTCTAGCTCTCTCGGGTTTGCCTTCTTCACTTCTGAGCAGTTGCATTTTCATCACTTCAATCCTACCAAGCGTTCATAAATCCCTGTTTCATTTGCAACCATCATGACACATCACTATCTTTATCCCGTACCAACATTTCCTTCTCGACACCTTTCTGATTCTCGGCCCCTACCTCCTTGGACAGTTCATCTTATTTATTTCATATGTGGACGTTCTTGTCACTCTTAAAGCCTCTCTTTCCCTCTGTAGTGTACCATGATCCGTATTTGTTCGTGAGGGTGGCACCCTTTCTTCATAGACTTTCAGAGCCTATAGTAACTCATAGTGCCTCATTTGATACAGGCAACAATAGCATATGTGAAGTATTCTCGTGTATATAGTCCTAACTAGTTGTTCCCAAATTCGAATCCTTGCTCCTATTTAGTGATGTGAAGTGCCATCTTTCACAACATTGAACTCGGAGACCACAAGGTGCCACTGATGATCTCGCTTGAAGATGTGTTCGATATACTTTACAAAACCCATAAGGTGCGGCTAGAACCTATAGTCCCAGGCTCATAAGAAATGGTGTCCGACTCCCGGTCAGTCAGCTGTTCAATTTACCCCCGTCCTCTTGACACGTGCCGTAGATAACGATTCGATATAACTTGAAGGGAGCAGGTCGGAGGGGTGGATCAGCCTCACGAACTGCGAGGACAATCTTCAGAGCAGCACCATGACCGACATTGCAATTGATACCGCGCCGACTCCGGGAACGGCTACTAAGGTTGTTTGGGGCAACCCCGATAATATTCCATCCGAGTTCAAGCATCCTTTGGACCCCTTAACTCCAGATGAGGTATGTGTATGATCCCAGGTGACGACGTACTTCCCAGCTGAGTGCTGAGTGTGCTGGGTAGATCGCTGCAGTCTGTTTGGCTGTGCGTCAGCACACAGCAAAGGAGACGGATATTAAGGCCATCAAGTTTATCACTTGTTATCTCCTTCCACCACCAAAGAAATCTGTGCTTGCGGCTCTGGGAATTCCCCTCGCGCCTGGTGCCAAACCAGAAGCAGCGGGAAGCATCGTTCGCAGGGCTGAAGTTGACGTGAGTGCATGCAAATAACGGAGAAACAAGCCTAAATGTCGAAATTAGTTCTTAGATGTCGTCAATGGGTATGTCTGTGTGATTTGAAGCACATATGTACTATCTAATCTCGCTTAGCCATAATTATAATGGCACCCTTTCACTCAAGGAACACACGTGGACCGTAACCTCGCTCGAGAAACTTGAAGACGGTGTTCAGCCCCAAATTTCCGTAGAGGAGCTCCTCGCGTGTGAGCAGGTTGTACGGAATGATAAGGAAGTGCAGAGATTGGCCGCTGCCGTTGGTGAGCTTCTTCCAGTTGGTGGTTCGATCGACTTAACGCAGTGAAATCCAGGTGTGAAACCCGATGAGATCTACTGCGATGGATGGTCTATTGGCTACGATGAGCGATTCCCTCAGAATCGAAGAGTCCAACAGGCTTTGGTCTTCGCAAGATATGGGCAACATGAGAACTTATATGCTCACCCAATGGTAATGTCAAGCAATAGTCAAATCTATCTGGGTAACTAAATGTGCATGTGATCCTTAGGATTTTGTGCCAGTCATCGACGCCAACACGGAGCAAGTCCTTCACATCGATTTCCCTCCTGTATGGCAATCGACGCCGAACGGACCCAAGCTTTCCGTTGACCTTACAGCGCCACCCCCAGGCCTCCTACCTCCTGAAGACTCCTTCGCATCAGCGAACAGAGACCGGATCCCCCCTCCGGGAAAGAAATTCAATTTCCTCCCTGATCTAATTAAGGAAGAAGAACCTGACTTCAAACTAAGGGATGATGTAAAGCCTTTGCACGTCGTGCAACCCGAGGGAGTCAGTTTCAAGATGAGCGGCAACCAGTTGGAATGGCAGAAGTGGAAGATGCATATTTGTGAGCAGGACTTTCGACTCCCACCGCATTAGGCTAACTTCATGGATAGCGTTTAACCATAGGGAGGGCTTGGTACTTTCAACTATAACCTATAACGATGGTGGCGAGGTGCGACCAATTTTCTATCGGCTTTCCCTTGCGGAGATGGTTGTTCCATACGGCGCTCCCGAGTATCCCCACCCAAGGAAGTTTGCGTTTGACTCGTGAGTAAGGCGCTTTAAACCGATGTTATTTGTATTGACATCCGACCGCAGTGGGGAGTACGGGATGGGCACCATGGCGAATGAACTCTCCCTTGGCTGTGACTGTCTGGGCCAGATACACTATCTGGTAAGTTTCACCGTTGGCCACCGTATGTATCACGACTGATCACAACTCTTTCATTTCATAGCCCGGTTCCTTTGTGGGACACAACGGTGAAGCTATCATCATAAAGAATGTAATTTGTATACACGAAGAAGATGCTGGCGTCCTGTGGAAGCACACCGACTATCGTACCAACGGTCGCTCGCAGACAGTTCGGCGACGACGGTTAGTAGTCAGCATGGTTTGCACTCTTGCTAATTATGGTAAGTCCGTCAGCCGTTCTATAATCCCCCAAGCTCATCCAAGCGCCTTCAATAGAGTACATCTGGAACTATCATTTCTACCAAGATGGTACGATCGAGATGGAGGTCAGACTTTCCGGAATCCTTCAAGTCTATGTCTCTCAGGACGGAGAACCCACTCCATACGGGAGCATAGTTGCACCCAACATCAATGCTCACTACCATCAACATATGTTCTGCGTTCGTGTGGACCCAATGGTAGATGGCCTGAATAATTCTGTCATTGAATCCGATATTCTACCCTCTGACGAACCGACCGGCTCGTCTGGCAACTTTGCTGGGAACGCCTTCGTTTCTGTAGACAGCCTCCTTACAAAGGCCACCGGGCGACCATATGACTTTGCGAAGGAACGTCGATGGAGAATTGTCAACCCCGCAAGGAAGCATTATGCCTCTGGGAAAGAGGTTGGGTATGCCTTGGGTTTGAAGGGCGGAGTTACGCCGACGATGGCTAAGCCTGATGGATGGGCGTTGAGAAGGGCGAAGTTCTTGGAGAACGCAGTCTGGGTATGTCCAGATGTGGAGGGGGAGAAGGGTTCGAGGATGTGGCCTAGTGGGAAGTATGTTCCGCAAACAAGGACGGAGCCGGTTGATTCCGTGGGTGCGTGGGTGAAAGAGGAAGGAAAGGTCGACGATGAAGACATCTTAGTGTATATCGTTATCGGTGAGTCCGTTACCGCCCTATCTCAGACGCGTCTGCTGATCGAGTTTATCTAAAGGCACCACCCACATCCCTCGTCCCGAAGACTGGCCAGTCATGCCCGTGGAGACCCTGCATTTGACATTCAAACCGAACAACTTCTTCAAGTATAATCCTAGTATGGATGTTCCTGGATCCAAAGATCCTTTGAGCAAGCCCGCGTTCACCAACGGTACATCCGCTGGTTCTTCAAATTGCTGCAATTAAGGGGAGGATCGGCTCTAAGATTACAAATTTTATCTTGTACAACTATCTACTTTCGTCAAGGCTATGGAAGGTACCAGGTCCATGCTTGATATGGATCAATGTGCATATAATGGACGTACATCGGCGTCTACTTAGAGTATGCGCAGCAATACAGGTGTTTGCAGCTCTGGTATGCTGAGAGGATGTAATGTTCCGTGCAATTCAGAAGCTCAAAGATTGGGGATTTGAAGAGCTGTCTTGAAATTTCCAAACAGGTGATATACTCGATGAGAGGCGATCTGAAACCACTTCCTCATCCAAGTCCCCGCCGCCCTCCGCAGGGGTGCCATCTGCCGCACGAAGACTCGGACGAACGCCTAGGTTCGCACAGAGTGCTTTGTACCTCGATCGGATTTGTCTGAAGAGCTTCGGGATATCAACATCTCCTTCTCCAACTGAAGACGAGGGGTTGACGCGCGGAAATTGAGATACCAACTGAAGCAAGTGGTTGATATGGTGTAATGACCGTCTGTATACCCAAGGACATTAGTGTAGCAGCGTAGATGTCGGTCAGACTTACTCATCCGATTCCAAGGCGCGTTTCGTGACAATCGCTTTCCACATCAACGCAAATCCCTCATAAAACCCTAGTTCTTCCCACATTTCAAAACCCTTTTCTCGACCAAGGGCACGGCCTTCAATTAGCCCATGTAAACGTCCATGAGCGTACCCGTCCTTGTATCCATCGTCGTAAAATCTAGAACACAGAAGGATTGGCGTTGGATACCCTTGGAAATGAGGATTTGAGATATGCACGTCTGTTCCAGGTGTACTAGAGACTCAATGTCGAAGTCGGCGTCCATGACGTTGAAGTGGTTTACAATCGAACTGGAAATCAGGGGTGACGAGAGAGGGAATTAGGGCGCCTATCTTATCACAGTATAGTGTTTTAGACCTGTACATAATATTGGAGCCATTTATGGCAGCTTTAAAAATGGTGTATGTACTCGAATAGATGTTAGTGGCCTCGCTACGGTGATTTAACCTCGGACGTTCGCTTGATTCGGATAGGGCAAGACCTGGGCAAGATGTACGAGAGGACTTGCGAGTGACTGACGCTGACTTTAGTCACTTATATAGCCAGTCACCAAGCCCCCTTGGGCGCCTTAGACCATTGATGTATACCGCGTTTGGTTATACCAACTTCATAGGCCTAGTGCTGTCATGCTTGGTGTTTAGATCGACGGTCTATATACTGGCCTGCTGTCAATGTCATGCTTGAGGCAGGATGGTGGAAGAGTAAGACAGTGCTATCCATCGGCGGAATCAAATCAACGCACTCACTTAAATACGGACGGTAGCTACGTCTTTTTGTCCTATATCCCCCCTGGTTCCTTAGGTTGGAGACCGTAACACAGGTAGGTAATTCAATCGTTCGTTGCGGGCGAGGGACCTGATGTTGACGGTTCTTGCAGGTGGTTATAAATTCCCCTGGTATATCGAAAACGATGCGTCCTGCGCTCTTCTTGGTCGTTGCTGTAGCAGCATTGGCGGTCGCCAACCCCGTCGAGAACACATATGCTGCCGAAGACTCTTATGCCTTGCAAGACAAGGGTGGCGGTGGCCGCGGTGCGGCCAAACTGGCTAGCGCCGTAGTCGATGGCGCGAAGTGGATCGGGGGAAAAGTTAAATCCCTCTTCACCAGCGCCCCCAAAGAGATTTTGAAGGAAAACGTCGATGCGACTGTTGACCATGTGAAAGAGAAACTAGAGGAGTAATCAGGGACGAGGGATGGCAGCACCCTCCAGTCAATGTCTTGAAGCACACTACATTGTACAAACACTAGGCTATCCAATACAGCCCAACCACGCAGGCTGATTCGTTTTGAATAATTGTGCTAAACGGGGAGTCGGATAGTCTGTGGCATAGTAAGGTGAGGTAAGCTCGACCCGGTCCAAGAGCGGTAAGGTGGTAATCCAGACTTATCCGTGTGCCACGGGCTGCGGACAGGTCACACCGCGCTCTGACACGACGTTGACCAGCAAGTCGTGGGTTCGATTGGGGATGCGGGGATTGAGGGGCAAGTAATGAAGTCAACCACTACAGTTAGGAGAAGCAGAGCTAAAAGTGTCGATGAGCTTTTGATCTTCGCTGCAGCAGTTCGGGTGACATTGGCCTTGAAATGATAAATTGCTGGCACCTGCGTCCGCGGACGCATATGCTGATGCTGATGCGAATAAGTCCAATGAGAACCAGAAACTCGGCCATTGAGTAAGATGCGTTGGTAGGACCGATTGAAAGGACGAGGTTGGCGGATATGAAGCCAGTGAGTTCAAGGTAGTTCCAACAAGATAGCCAAAACCGAGCGCTGAGTAGAAGCGCCCACCAGTGGAACTTGAAGGAATGTCGCAAACGAAAGTGCCAAGCATAACGTTGAAGACCTAACATTCACATCGGAGCTGCGTAATCCCGGGCTCAGAAGCCCGAATGAGCTGCATGCAAAGTAGAGAACTAGGGAGAGCCTAGGTGATGCGAAGGAGCGACGCATCCCGGTGCCGTTCTCCGCACCTATATCAGCCTCATGTATGCCAAGGCACCGTTCGAAAAGCGTTGAAGCCAGTCGATCTGAGCCTACGGCAGCCTAAATGCGTCCCGCAACGATAAGTAGGTTCAGAATGGTGATGTCAAATACATAAGCGAGATGAAGAAACGCTGACCCGGGAGAATCAATCGAGCTTCGGTGTCAACGCGAGCACCACTTTTGCCGACCACCAGAGTCTGGTCGTTATGCAATGAAGTAGATGATGGGATATTCTGGGGTTGGCCTAGAGAACTAGAGAAATCGAAATCGGATCCGTTTTGTTCTTCTGCATAACAAGGCTATGCAAGGGTAACATATTATGACCCTATGTGTCATGGCCTGAGGCATGGCACAGCAGCTCAGGGTTGTGTGTCGGCGTTTTGCCAAAATCGCATGGTCTGGATCCAACTTCTGTCAAATACCCATCATAGGTCGGGAACGTGCGGACTCTACACTTTGGAGAGAATCGCGCAATATTGCCCATCTTCGAATCATCTTGTAACCTTCAACCACACTTCCGTCAAATAGGTAAATAGCGGTCCTGTGCTCATCGTCGCGACGTAACGTCGGCGAAGGTTTGGCGAAGGTACTTTGAAATTTCTCAAGGCAGTTTCAGTTCACCACGTGAACCAAGCACAGCCAAACAAAACCTGAAGCACATCCTTGGCTCTTCTCGACGACCACACATCTTCCCCTTCTTCTCATCGTTCGCCACAGCGACCGCGAGGTACCGCTCGCTCTACAAATCGGTCTAAGTCGCTGAAAAGTTCGCTGTGCTCTTTATGTATTGTTAATGCAAGTCTGACGCGCCCTCTATCACCAGAACTATTGTGTACTCGCCATGGCCATCCTCGGCGGCCTGTTTTCGAAGAAATCGAAACCACGAACACCAAACGGGTCTCCACATACGGGCGACAGTCTTTCCCCGCAGAACAGCTCAGCTGCGTCTGAGCTAGAGTCTTCCCTTTCATGCACATCGGTCTCTCCGACAACAGAGTACGTTTCTCCAGCCAAATCGCTTCCTTCCAGTCCCAATGGCAAGCGCGCTGCCCCCGGAAACCTTTATCCTACTGCGGCTGCTTCGTCTAGCAAGCTACGACTTCCCTTTAGTCGGAAGAAAACGTCTTCGGCCTCATCTCTTGTTCCTCAGGACACAATGTCTCCCCCTCGTCCTTCCTACGCCTCTCGCACTAGCACCATCGATTCTTCAGATACGGAAACGTCAGCGACAGAACGCCGTCACCTTCGACCACCACCCTCTCGGTCTGCAATATTTGCCGCATATGGCGGAGATCCGCGAATAGTTCAACAGTCCACGCGATCCCTTCCGGATGCACGGATGCACAAACCTGACCCACCGTCTCCTCCATTACCACCTATACCACAGCAGAAACGCTCACTTTTCAACTGGTACAAATCGCAACCGAAATCAGAGCCCAAAGTTATAACATCAACGCAGCGGCCCGATATGAGTCCCACCTCTCCGGATGATTCCTTTAACCTCAAGTCCTTCCGCCACGTTCGTCCTGGCTCACCCACGCACTCCAATGTATCCAATACGTCCCTTTCTAATCTGCCCCCACCGAGGCCGCGTCCACGAGGAACTAGCACCGCGTCGGACTCTTCCCAGCGAATTTCGGTCGCTGCTTTCCGCGAGGCTCAGGCACGACGCAGCCAGGCAGGCTCGCCTGCACCTTCCTTACGTTCCCAGAGCCCTCAGGTTCTTCCGATCACAGGTAGCAAAAGCTACGGCGGTAATGATACCAACCGGAGTAGCTCCAATCTTTCTCACTATTACATGCCAACACAACCGCAGCAGAACAAGCTTAACACGCGAGGTTCATCTGTCTTTGCGGATGATTCTGATACGACCGCAACGTCATCAGAAGAAGCAGAGTCAGATGATGAGGGTGATCAACGCTCTGGTGGCAACTCTGCCGTTGGCCGAAGACGGACGCTCACACAACGAAGTTCTAATAAGGCTATGGCTGGGAAAGCCCGTGCTACGCGATCAGAGATGGGCCATGGGTCATCACGAAATGGAGATAAGGCAGACAGCTCTTTGTTACGACCTCCTCCCTCGACCTTAGCTCCCCCTCGTCAACGTGCCAGCATGTCAACAAGTGCGTCCATGCCTAATGCGGCTGCTAAACGTGCGAGTGTCCTTGCCACCAACGGCGAGATGCCTCTACCTGGTAAGCCTTGCCATACTTACCACTCCCACGTTCTACCGGTAATTGACATGCATGAATTAAGCTGTGAGCTCTCGACATGTTAGAGATTCTTCTGTCCATACTATCTCTGCCAGTCGGCCTGCACCAGTGTCGTTGGACTCGGACTCTGATTCTGACACGGATTCCGACGATGCCCCTCTGGCTACACTGGTACCCCCACGACGGCCTGGTAGTGCCATGTCAAATGCTTCAGGTTCTCGTTCCAATCACAGTTCGTCTCACACCGTCAGCAGACCAGCGCCTTTGATCGACATTAAGACGCTGACAACAAAGAAGCCTGATGAGCCATTCACTGTGCCTAGATCAAAGTCAACCGACGTAGCGTTCACTTCTGGTCCCACTTTGATCTCAGCTAGCCGCAGTGGAACAAGCCCCAACCAACCCAGAGCTGATTTGAAGCGGGGTGGTAAGGATGGTCCGACACCTCCCAGCTTCGTTCTGCCACCACTGGAGCTTGATGATCAGTCGTCACGCCTTGTCTCTTCACCGACGTCGATGTTTTCATCCGCCAGCAACGGCACGTCGACGTCCACTAAGCCCGGCTCAGCACCCTCAGACAACATGAGCGCAAGAGCCTTCCCACGTCGCATCGGATCCAAGGATAGCACCAGTACTTCCTCGCGGGGCGAAAGTATCTCTGCACCCGTCGTTGGGAAGTCTGCCATCAATGATGCAAGCCCAGCGGCCCAAGAGAGGCGGCGGGAAGGGCTCAATGACCGCCTTACTAAAGTTGTTCAGCATGCCGACATTTCTTCTAATTCCGCACCTAAAGACAATTCCACACCCCCACGCCACCTACGCAGAGCCTCATTTGATGTCATATCTTCGTCCCCGTCAGCTATCCGGGAGAATGAAATTGACTACTTTTCCGGTGGCGGTAGTGGCGGCGGCGGTATCCGCCTTGTTGGGGGTGGTGGTGAAAATGGGGTGGTTAAAGGCAAGGACGAAGAGTCCCCCGAGGAAGTGCACATAGCGCCTATTGTTATTAAACAACGTGCCCCACCTTCCTCGTTTGCCGTTACCTCGCGCCCCCCAAATCGGAACTCTGGTTCGTCGGATACAACACGGCAACGTAGCAGTACCCTCCTTCCGTCCAATTCTCCAGCTCCGTTCTCTACGAATAAGGCTTCTACTGGGTCACCCAATGCTAGTCCCGGAGCCACGAGTTCATTCAATTTGTCTACTAATCCGAATAACAACCCTACTTCTGGGCGGTCGAGTCCGTTGACACCTCCTGGGACCAGGCAGAGAAGCTCGACTATGATGCCGTTGGTAACAGGCTCGCCTAATGTTTCGATGTTCCCGGCACCCACAAAGCCTTTTGCGAAGCGGACCGAGAGTCCTGCCAGCTCGACAGGTGACTCTAGTAGTGGGCGTGCACCTCTTACTCCGAGGGATGGAAGCGAGGTTGGAAGCTCGAGCGCTGCTACTAGTTCCGTTAGGCGAGAGGGTGGGAAGAAGGAAGAGTGGGGTTCAGGCGTGAGCGGACTAGCCTTGAATGGTGGAAAGGGTAAAGGACACACTAAGAGGCAGAGTGTGACGTTTGATGACCAGAGTGACTTGGGTGGTGGGAAAGGTGGAAAAAGTGGGAAAGAGAAGACTTCTGAGTCGCCCCAGCACGATGAGCAGCGAAGGAAGGAACGAAGGAGGAGTGAAGCCAAAGCTGCTATCGAGGTATGTTTCTTCCCTCTACTTTTGTTGCTATTATGCTTTATGGGCGGCGGATGGTTGTAACTGATTTGACATATTGCTTTGACAGCTGGGTAATGTCATTAATGGACGTGGTCCAATTATGGATGACGACGACGATGACGAAGACCAACCTATCAACCAAGCTTACGGTGGTCGGATGGGTGTGATGAACCCCATGATGACTAGTCCAGGGATGTCCATGCCTATGGGTATGAGTCCCATGGGCCCCGGGTCCCCCAGTTGGAATAACATGGCTGGTTGGCAACAGGGACCGTTGATGCCCGGACACTTCATGCCTCCCCCACCTCCCCCGTCCGACCCTAATTTCTTGGCTGCACACCAACAAGCTATGATGATCGCTAAGCAGGCCTATCAAATGGCAGTTGCTCAGCAGGCCATGGCCGCTGCGGCCGAGGAATGGGAGAGGAGTTCGAGCATTGGTGGCTTCGGTGGCGGAGGAAGTGTCTATGGCGGGAGCGTGTACGGTGGAGGCGCGCCCAATATGGGAATGGGAATGGGTGGTTGGGGAGGTGGCGGGATGATGTTCCCACCTGGGCCAAGGTCGATGTACGGTGGTGGAGTAGCGCAGAGTGAGTATGGAGGTGGTGGTGCTGGGAGCGGTTGGGGATCTAAGAGCGTGTATGGGGAGTCCTTCGGGCCTTCTGCTAAGGAGGGCCGTCGGGTGAGTCGAGGCAACCTGCTACAGATGAAGCAAGCGTATGGTCAGCGTGACTCTGTCTATTCGATGGCTCCAAGTCAACCACAATCATCCTCCTCCACCCCACATGGAACCTCGCGCCCACGCACGACGAGCACGCCGGCTAGTCCAGGACGAGCTGGAGGTCTCCGCAAGGCGCCTCCTCCTTCGAGCTGGAAAGCAGGTGTATGATATCATTTTGCATCTCTACGTTATCGACTCTCTGAACTGCACGTTCGTTTTTGGCATTTTTTTGAACTTTTTGCTTCACATGAGGACGGCTTTTTTCAAGTCCTATTACATTTATTATCCATGACTCTACCGTAGAGATCACTTCGACAGGACACAAGTATCACCTATTAATCTTGCCATTTGTAATTTTAATGACACATTATCTCTTTCCTTCCGCGATACCAAATTGTCATACGTATACTCTCCCTTCATTATCTCTCCCTCCCTATTATACTTAGCATTTAGCATTTGAATGCATCGTCGCCATCGTTGAAGACCATTATCGATAATTGGGGTGTGATAGCCATGTGTTGTCCTGAACGGTCATGCAGGTTTTGTACGCCACAATCCTGGCAGTAGCGCCGCCGCGCCACCAGCGAGTGACCGACCAAGCCCGGCCGAAAAAGGTTGCCATCATGCCATCGTGGAGGTCCCTTATCGAGTCTTGTTTGCGTCCGTTAATAGTCTGGTTCCGTGTAGAAATCAGATTCCGACCATTGGAACCCTGGATTCGAGTGGTAAAGCTGGGTTGGCTTCGATAGAGCTCTAATGACCAGGTCTTATTGTTGGTACAGATTAAATGAAAGCTTGCAGGCGCAATGAGGCCATGTTCTCAATGACCTTCGCGCCTTGCAGCGAGCCCATGCGGTAAATCCGAAATGCTCACTACGTGAGTGTCTTGTTAGGCTATTATCACCGATTGAGAACTGATTTCAGGGTTGCAGGCTCTTGGGTCCCACCTACCCGACATGGAAGGAATTGTATCAGGAACACCGGCCCTCCTGCTGCTGGTTCTTGATTGGGGGAATGTCTGGTTATAAAACCCTCAACGGCATATCCCACCTCGTGTTCCCCCCTTTGCGATACCTTGTCCCAAATTTCCATACCGCTCAAAGACGCCCACAGCCTGCATCGTGCATCCCGCAATGCCCGCTGAAAGAACCAAAGGATCGAGGCGTAGCGATGCAGATGGTGAGTGTCGATCGATCGATGCTTCAATCACGCAAAGTTTCTAACGATGCCATGATCACTTTGCATGGGATGTGAATGTTTTTAGGTGGTCAACTAGTGTGGACTGTCCCCGTCGAACCGACTTCCGCTACTGGCATTACTTTTGCTGCGAACATCACCCCGGGTACTTTCAACGACCCCCCTCCCCTCGTTGATGCACCCCCGTACCCATGCGGTGAGGCCGTCCTTTTCCCGCCCCCCGACGATTGCGCTCCCTCCCGAAGGGCTGGTCACTCCAAGAAGAAACCCGAGAACCATATCCCCCGTCCCCCCAATGCATTCATTCTCTTCCGGTCCTCCTTTATCAAGTCCCAGCACGTTTCGACAGAGGTCGAGACCAACCACAGCACCCTCTCCAAGATTATCGGTCTGACCTGGCAAAATCTCCCCAACGAAGAACGCCAGGTCTGGCATGCCAAGGCCAAGGCCGCCCTCGATGAGCACAAGCGCAAGTTCCCCCAGTACACCTTCCGACCGTTGCATAGTAAGTCTAAAGGTGGGACGGAGAAGCGGAAGGTCAGAGAAGTGGGGCCGAAAGACTTGAAGCGCTGCGCAAAAATCGCAGAGCTACTTGTAGAGGGAAAGAAAGGACATGAACTCGACCGTGCTATCCATGAATTCGATAAAACCCATATCCCCGAAATCGTCACCAGATTTGAGGCCCCCATTACAGCGAAGGCTTACCGCCGCTCGAGTTCAGCCCCCATTCCGGATAGTGCTGATGCCCAATCGTTCCTGTCGTCGTCCTTCCCGGTCCAGAGATCTTCCAGTACCCAACCCACTCGACAATGCTCCCCTGCCCCCTCGCAGTCTCCTTCGCCAGCCACCTTCACAGACGGGCAGAACCCGCAGGATCCCACCATTGGATCACCCTGTACTTCTTCAGTCTTCTTTGGGCAGGAGACCTTCGGTGCTTTTACCTTCTCTCCCGCTAGGCAAGAGTCCCCCTTCGTAAGTGCCCATTTAACGCCACAGGTCCATATGCTAACCGTTGATGTTTTCGCAGGATTTCAATAATTTCTCCTTTGAGCAAGCATCTACACCGTTGCCGGTATACGAGTGCGATCCGCTGTCTCCGCCGCCCTGCAGTGCACCAGCTGGGCTTGAGATGTTCACTTTGCCTCCTCTCGTCACTCCGCCCGCTCCGAATACGACGATGGCTGCCAAAGCAAGGGGTCTTTCCATCGACATGTCCTTCCTGAGCCATTGGACAACGTCCCCGCCGTCACCTTCCTGTCCTTCCCCAGTATTCTCGACTTCCTCGAATGAGGGCAGCGCTCCCAGCACCCCGTCCTTTGACCACCACTCTCCAGCCTACATACCGAGTACTCCACTCTACCCCGAGAGTAGCGAGCTCGTGTTTGACATGTTCAACCCCCCGAAGCTGTCCAAGTCCTTTGACGAACACTCGCTGACCAAGTCGCTTGAGGAGTTCAACGAACACCAACGATGTGGTGGGGCATTCACGATGCCCTTTGAGCAGTATGGATATGACCCATTACAACCGCTCGACTTCAACCCCTTTGGCGTCGACAATGTATCGCAATACACCATCTAAATCATTATCCCTTCCTTACCGACATCCCTTTGTCCACCCACTCTCATTCCTCTCTTTCTCTCCTTCAGAGCGACCCAAAACCCCTCATCGAACACAACAGTCCTCTCAGCTATTTATTTGATAAAATCCACTGTATTACTAGCTGTCTTCTCTGTTGCCTAACTTGCTTTCATCAGCCAGGTCCAGTAACGCAAGTATATTCATCACCCTATGGCCCCTGCTAATAGTAGTGCAGGGCGCCCTTTTCCCATCCCACCAATCCTTTCTTTCCTCCCTTCACCTCCAGCCATCACGGTGGCACCCGTCCCCGACCCCAACCACCCTGTGTACGTATTTACCTATTTATGCCTGTTGTACCTCCGCAGGTTTTCTACTGATAATCACCTCTCTTCCCCATATTCTTTTCTCTCCGTTGCGACTCCCACATTCTTATCTCCGCCCCTCACCCTGTTATCATTATTCGCTGTATATACATTTTATCCCAATCTCTCACCTTCGTTCTCGATTTTCCGGACGCATATATTTTTGGTGTTGTACAGCTGCTGTTTGCGCTCCTCCATCTGCGGAACTTTGTATATAGATGTCTATCCCTCAAGCCAGGTTGCTTCTAGATAACCTACTCAAGTACTTGGTTGGATCTCGTGGATTCTAGCAACGATTTACTTGACCGACGATGTTATTAAACGATTTCATCATGTATCATATAGTCTAGCCTCTTTTCCAACTTCTCTCTACGCACACCGTATCTATATCTATCCATAACAATCACACCATCCATGGATCCCTTCTTGATGAAAATTGGTTTTCAATGATGAATCCGAACACGATTACGAGAGGTCGGGTTCATCGGCAGGACCAGCTGACCATCGTTTTGCGGGAAAAGAAGCAATGTATGTAATTATGAGAGCCAGCGCCCACAAGCTTAGGACTTTTACCTCACGTCATCTGGAGCGAAAATTCCATGGAACTCGCTGTTGTTAATTGGGCTTCGGGTTGATGCATTGATGTCTGACAGGATTACACTCGGGGAATGAAAAACATGTCACGAGCCTCTGGGCTGTTATTTAAATTTACAAGTTTGGAGAAAATTGCACTTGGTTGATCCAAGAATTCTCCACGACCTATTCCACTTGAACGTCCCGTCCTGCCAGTCGGGGTACAAGGATATCAGACGGTCACTCAAACAAGCTTGCTCGCTAGTACCGGTTAGCTAACCATTCAAGGGATGGTCCGCAAAGTATCAAGCATCGTGCTCAAAAGCCTTTTGAGGGGGACTTCGGGAACGTGTGAAGGAGCTAAATTACCCGGAGAGCAAGCACACCATATGCGGGTACATGAGGTTGTTGTGATCCTGACAGATTTCGCACAAAGTTCGCCACTGGACAACTGCGATCAGGGGTGGTAGCAAGGGGTAAAAAGGGATAAGAAGGTTATGTCGGTCCAGGTGGGCGCTGACGGAGGTCCGGAGCGTCGGCGATCAGATTGTTGCTGGTAGATACCTCTGGATGTAGGGATGGAGCAATGGTGTGCCGTGTTTGGACCAACAGGTGAGCAACTGCATCTTTAGCCCGAATGAGGTTTTCTGCCATGTGGCTGTAATGGAGGCCAGCATGGCCAACAAGACTATAGCAATTGTCTTGAAGATTCACAGTAGAGGTCGCCATATTGGTCGGGATGTGGCGGCGCTGCTCCGGCACCATCATCGTTGATTTAGCTCCACGATGGATACCGAGGATTCAAAGTCTTCCACGCGGCCCAGAACCGTAAAAGAAGGTCATCTTACGAACTTGAGCAAAGACATGCTTAATTTCACCGTGTGGTCACTCGTGGAATTCCTCTATGAGCGGATGAGCATAAACGGGAAAATCTTGGGCGGAGGGCTCGGCAGTTGTTGGGGGAGCATACGCATCGTTGGGGAATATGCAGTTAGCGGTCAGAAGAAAGTAGACTTCGTCTGGTCCGAGAACCTTCGAACCCTCGAACCATGCGAGATAGATGGATTCTCAACCTCCGCTTGGGCCACGAGTGGGCATTAAGCTATCGTTATGGTATCCGGAGACGGACGTAAAAGAAATCTTGAACCCACGAAAGGAGTCCTCAAAGGGGCACGGTGCTCTCGGATTGCGGGGGGATCATCCGTCTAGTGATACCTACAAGCAAAGCCTTATCGTCTTACACTTTCAACGGATAAAAGTGATCATACCCGGCGCAAGGACATGTACCCCCTGAACCAATTCTAACATGATGGGTGGGACAGCAAGGCAAGGACACCGGGGAGTACAGGACTCCGGTTTGAGGACACTGGTGTCAGCCATGGGTAACCTAGGTGATGCTTTGGCAGTACAATGATAAGCAGTACGGCGGAGGCGATTTGCCCTGTCGCGATCTATGGCAGACGCCCAGCTAGAACCATTCAAAGACAACATGGAAAGATGGCGATCCCTGGAACATTGAACAACGCTGCCCGTCCTGCAGGAACGCTGCATCCAGCCAAGGTAACCTGCGAAGTTTACAAGTCAGGACTAGCTTGACAATGGCTGTTAACTGGGGTCTCACACCTGCGAACCCCCCGTAATCCAATTCGAACACTAGATGCTACCTGATGCTACCCAAGCTGGAAGTAAGAAGGAAGACGGACGAACATGCTGCAATGTGTTCGATCAGCTGTTCAAGGAGCCGGACGTGTGGCTCTCCAAGCTCTTCACATCTGAAGTGAATCTATGATGTGAACGACGAAACACTAAGGCGATACTAGACCTTACCAGACTAAACCGATAAAGTGAAGATCACAGAGATTCAAGGGTCGAATACAAGACTCACCATAACAGATACCTAACTAGGCGGAGCTGGTCAATAAATTGCAAGATTGTCGTCTGGTGCCACACTGGATAGAACAAGAGTCCTGTGCAATCTGAAAGAGAACAAGGCCACGAAAAAAAAAACAAGTCCGCGCTTGGCAATCACCTAGCCCATGCAAAACTACGGTTAAACTGTTCGTCATATCTCCCATGAGCTTGTTGTCTCTATATTTGTAACCAGGTCCAAGAGAGAAAACCAGGAACTTGTCGAATGCGACGCAACAAAACACAGAGCAAGTATGTTGAATCAATGTTGCAAGAATTGTTGACAAGTGGCAGCGCAGTTACAGTGAGTCAGCGAAATACGCTCGCTTCGCCATTCAAATTAGCCGAGGCGTCATAAGGGCGACCAAAAATCAGCCCTTCGAGCTCGCAATGTTCGAAACCGGACTCGACGGAGGAAATTGTCCGCGGGAGAATGCAATGGCATGCCACTCAGATCTAAGTGGCGCTTATTTAGGTAGGTATATCCATTGATCGTCACCGTTGAATACAATATTGAATATTGCAGGCTTGCAGCTCTGATGTGGAAACTGCCAGGACCTGGTTCGAAAATCAAAGAAACAATGTAGTTATTCTCTCAACTCACCTGACCGTCCTTTTGAGCTATCCAGTTGTCATCGTCTGTAGGCCTACATGCAAAAGCCCACAGCTCTCGTATATCGATCCGAGTCTTAATGACGCCTGAGCATCCGAGTCAATTTGTACCGGAGATAAATTGGAACAGACTGCCAGGCGTGTAGAGAGCTCGCAACCGGGGTCATTTCATTTCATGCACTGCATCACTCCACCTCCACTGGTTCGGCGGAAGCACATCGGATCCTCAACGCCTTATCAACGTCGTTAAGGCCACAACCTCGGCTTACTCAAGAATACCCGTACCACCCAGCCGTGATACTTCCCAAGTCGTGATGCTCCTTCGTAAGTCCTAATCATTTAACCGCTCCCATGCGTCCAGATGCTTCCCTTCGACTATACCAGCTTCGAAACGCGTTTTTAGTTCCCGAGGGTCATTCGTGATCATTTGCTAAATATTCGGTACGATATGGAGTAGGGTGGTGAAGCTGGATGTATCCGATAAAGATCCAGAGCTGTTACATTCGGCGAAATTGGCTCAGTGGTATAGTGCTGTCTGTCGACGAGTTGTTGGTAGTCGTCGAGCTGGCACATATAAAGGTCGTGATGGCTGGACTGTTGATGTCGTCACAACGAAACACCGATGGCCTTCGCTCTCGTTTCACTCGTCGCTTCATTCCTTGTCGCTCGCGTCGTCGCTCATGGTGGTGTGACTTCGTACACCATTGGGGGTACTTCCCCTCCCTCGATCAAATACTTTCCTCGTTTCTAACAGTCGTGTAACAGGACAAACCTTCGCGGGATGGCAGCCCTACAACGACCCGAGTAGCCAGAGCTCTATCGAACGTCCCTATAGTAAGTATTGAGCTTTTTTCTCAGCCTGCCTACTTGACAATACCTTTTCAAGGTTCTTACAACCCGTACGCCTTTTTTGACACTGTGGACGGACCCACATCATGACAGTTAACTAACGTCTACTCCAGGATCCTTAGCGCTACTGATCCGGTGAGTTCCTCAAACAAAACATGCAGTGGCAAATCTAGAACTGATCATATTATTTTAGACAATCAGCTGCAACAACAATGGACAGGCGGGTCCTAACCAACTCTCTGCCACTGTCCCAGCTGGCACTGAGATCGTCGCCCACTGGAGGTGAGCCGTTCCCTAACATATACATTCCATTACTGACTAGTCGTATAGCCAGTGGACTCATGCCCAGGGTCCCGTCATGGTATACATGGCGAAGTGCGCCGGTTCATGCTCCTCAGCCAACAGCGCATCCCTCGACTGGTTCAAGATCGCCGAGACAGGTGAGCCGCCATCCCACTACAATTAGACGACGATCCCATCCCCATGTCCGCTTTCGCTAGGCTTGATTTCTGGTAGCTTACCTGCGGGTCAATGGGGAACTGGTGAGGTTATGGACACGCTCTCTTACTCCGCCCATGTCCCCTCCGCGCTCGCACCTGGAGAATACTTGATCAGGGTGATTATCTCTGGATGACCCCTATCTCCCCTATTCATCACTAACAAGCTTTCCATCTAGCACGAGCTCCTTGCCCTTCACCAGGCCAACACACCCCAGTTCTACCCCGAATGTATGGCTGGCTGAATCTTCCCCACTTTCCGGGCTGACTAAGACTTCCTCGCTGTATAGGTGCTCAACTGACTATCACTGGAAGCGGAAACAAGACACCCAGTGGCCAGTACTTGGTTAAATTCCCAGGTGCGTTCGTCTTCGTTGGCGTTTTCCGGCTGATCTATCCACACGCCTTTCCCATTATACAGGTGGCTACAGCGCATCGGACCCCAGCATTGACATCAACATTTACACCGCTGAAGCCGCGTCGACGACTACCTACAAGGTCCCTGGACCCCGTACGTATTTACTATTTGCATCCTCTCAAACCGACGCTTAAATTGTGCCTCTATTTTTAGCCGTCTGGAATGGCCAGTAAACATGAGAACTCTCCCCCAGGTGTCCGCTCAAAGTCCCAAAGTCGTGTAAATTTTAGTAATATTAAGTGATGTTTGTCGATACGTTTAGTGAATATACAATTGACACGATACCTCTGGTTGGAGCGTTGTGGAAGTTAGCTCCTATAGATGTGGAGTGTATTTGTTCTTCATTTAAACATTAGCTACTAATATACAAGTTGCCAATCGGTGGATGACTTCTGAAAGGTTACTACAACATATGGAAGTTCTCAGGCAAGGGACTGGGCCTCATTGAGGAGTGTCTGCGAGCAGTTAAGCATCATCAAGGCGCCGCAATGATCAAGTACTCACTTGAAGTCCGGCAGGGTTTGCACCGACCAATTCGCCAGCTTGTTTGCCTCTCTGGTAAACCTTGAAGGTCGGCATCTGATCGGGCGGTTCACGTAAGAAAGATGGCAATGTTCTGCGGCGGGGAAACGGCACTCACGGCTTTGATGCCAGCCTCTTGTGAGACATCGGGGACGGCGTCAACATCGACCTTGTAGAAGTCGACCTTCTCAGCAAGTTCACTCTCCGAGAGTTTCTCAAAGATGGGGGAGATCATTCTGCACGGCCCACACCAGGTAGCCCAAAAGTCGAAAACGGCAGGCCTGTCGCCATTGATCTGATAACACAAACCAATTTACGTCAACGACACTAAGATCGTAACTTGATCGATGCATCGACGACTCACGATGGTCTGGAATTCGGACAAGGACTTGACTTCTTTGACCGTCATATTGAAAACTGGGGTTTGATGGGTTGGGTTGTGCTAGTGGTGAGGGTGGTGGTGCGTTGGGGTGTGGATAATTGGGCGCGCTCCCTTATATACTTACAGGGCCTAATCATGAAGCGATATCATGATGTTTCTTGGTGAGCCCATCACGTGGAACCCTGACTAACGATTTCGTGCTGATGCTGTGGGGTCTCATGTGCAATTTAGGTGTCCAGAACGGCAGGCGTAACTCGTTTATGGGAAACCCGTTGATGACAACCTTGGGCCCGCATAGGATTGATGGACGAAGGTCGTCCGAGCCCGCAGGAACAGGCTCTAGCCCCTGAGTCTATTTCAGCGCCCACAAGTCACCTGAGTAATATTAAGCGCCCAATGCTTCTGTAATCTCCAAGTTTTCAACGACCTACTCATCATTTTGTCGTTTCCTCCAAGATGCATCTGATGTACACGTTGGACGAGAGCGGAAACAGGGTCTACACTCTAAAAGTACGTGAAACCGCGCTTTTTCGCTCGTCTCTCAATGCCTGACAAGTTACTTTGCTCAGAAAGTGACTGATGCAGGTCGCATCACAAAATCGGCGCATCCTGGTGAATCATTGCGTCCATCCGTCTGATGATACGACGTATCTATATTGCTTATGTGTTCTCCCTTTTAGCTCGTTTCTCTCCAGATGACAAATTCTCGAGACATCGAGTGACGCTTAAAAAGCGACACGGCGTGCTGCTTACCCAGCTACCCGCTAAACCGTTATAAAAATCTGTGGGTTGTGCTGCATAGGCAGTTTTCTCGGTTTAAGTGGGGGTGGGGTGGACCATGCTGGTTAGAATGAACATACTAGTCTTCGCGTGTATGTATGAGCCATCAATTTGTAACATCTTGTCACTTGTGCTACAAAGTACTCTTGCCTTACAACACTCCTGTTCGGCTTGTTGCATGCAGAATCTTGAATCTTGTTAGCTTGATACATATTACGTAGATTTTGGGTGGTCTGCATCTCCCGGCCGTACGCTTCTTCTGAAGCGATAAGGTGTAGAAACAGTATCGACTTGACCGCTAAGCCAACCTTCTTTAGAATCGGACCCGGAAGACTCCCGTCCCGTTTGGTGACGCATACGCGAAAGAACACTGATGATTGTGGTATTGGCCTTGCATAGGTGTCTCGTCATTTCCATGAACGTCGTTAGAGCTCTCCGAGACGTCTTTGGAGTTCGCATAAATGGCTTGTTCCACACTGATTGTTTTCCCAGAATCCGACCGTCGGCGCTACCTAATTAACGACGGCCTGGTCAACGAATATTCGACGCAACTCGCGGCTTTGTAGAGTGCTTGACACGCTTTGCCCCAGAATGTCATCAGAATGGTGGTGAACGTGTGGCGCAGTATAATCGGGCAAGATGTTGGCAGCACACATGTAATCGCCTACTTCTACCCTCGACGTTGAAAAGAGTAGCTCGGCTTGACTTTTCATGCTGTCCGCGGATAGCTTTCGGAAGATGAGCTGAATAGGGGAAACCTCTTTATCGAGAGTATGACATACCCGATCGTGCGCCGTCCGTCGCCACGTGGCCGGCGGTAATCCACCTTTTGTCACCCGTTCAGTAATTCCTGCTTTGTCACCCCGCTCATGCGCCGACAATCATCAAGTTCCTCGAGTTTCGTCTTCTTGTTCCGTCCCCACTACATCCATTTACTACCTGATTCCTAATAACCCTATAATATGTCCTCCGAACGGACGAATAAAGTCCACACAAAGCCCGCACCCGGGACCGTAGTTGCGCCTGTTCATCAGTATACGGATGAACAGGAGGCGCAGATAAAGGCTTTGAAGGAGGTAAGTGGCGTTGTCACGCTGAAAATATCTATGTATTGATTATGGTATCTCAGTATGCCGACTCGCTTGCGCTGCCGGAATCTGACCCATACTATCCTTGGGAGGTTCGTTGGCTAAATAAAGCCGATACCATACCCCGATACATGCGTGCGGCAAAGTGGAATTTCGCTGACGCACAGAAGAGGATCAGGGCCACACTAGAATGGAGGAGAGAGTTCCAACCGGACTTGATTCCTCCAGATGAAGTCAAGATAGAGAGTCAGACGGGGAAGATGTGAGTTTAGGGAACATTCAGTTAAGATGATGCGGTATGTGCTGATAGGATGTCAGCATCTTGACAGGGTTTGACAAAGATGGACGACCTATCATCTACATGCGGCCAGGAAGAGAGAATACTGAACGCAGTAATCGCCAGCTGAGGCATCTTGTCTGGTGGCTGTAAGTACTTTTCGAGCCCCTTTACTTAGTTTGACGGTACCTTTAATACTGTACTTTCCTCAGTGAGCGAGCGAAGGATCTGATGCCTCCAGGCCAGGAGTCCCTGGTTATCATTGTCGATTACGCTAGTACCACCCTTCGCACCAATCCTTCGATCTCCATCGCTCGTAAAGTCCTGCACATCCTCCAACAACATTACGTCGAGACGCTCGGGAGAGCACTCGTGGTCAATCTTCCTTACATCCTCAACTTCTTCTACAAGGGCATATCTCCCTTCTTAGACCCGGTCACACGCGACAAGGCAAGTCTATATGTGCGCCGCGTTGTTTCTTGATGTACTGACCTTGAGTGTGTCATGTAGATGAGGTTTAATCCTGATTTGCTTGAGCTTATTCCTGCTGAACAGCTGGATGCTGACTTTGGGGGAGATTATGCGTTCGAGTTTGAGCCAGAAAGTTACTGGCAGCAGATTGTCGAGTAGGTTGTTTCCTTGCGTCTTGTCCTCGTGAGTGACCAACGTTGCTTTCCTTAGGGCTTGTAAAATTGCCCCTGATGGAACACGGGTTAGCGAAGCTTCGTCCGTGCATGTTGAGTCTACTTCTTCCCCACAAGATCCCGTCCCGTCGGATTCCAGTCTGAGCTCTGGGCAGATCACACCGGAAGTAGTGGAGAAGATGGCGGAGATTACCATAGAAGAGGCGCGCGATGAACAGAGGCTGGAGCTCCCAAGAACGCTCAGTGCTTGATTCACTGATGGTAATATAGTGTAACGTGATGTTTTCAAGGTGTTTCCCTAGATGCGGTGTCGTTTTGTTGTATGTGTGCTTCTGCGCTTATCTATTGTATTGGTAGCCAATTCAGATTACTTCGACCACTCAACCCTTACCATATCCTGGTCCCGTATACCCATCAAGTCAGGATTCGCTTTCAACCCTTCGCCATCAACTGTTGTACGTGATGTTTGCGAGAAAGTTGAATATTTTGCGAGCAGACCGTATGATATGTGGCATGCATCCATCTGGATCAACGATTCATCCGTTGATGGTGGGTAACTTAGACGCTCCTCCTCGCTGCTGTAGGTGCCGGTTCTCCGTTTCCCCCCAAAAGGGTCTCTGAGGGCTGGACATGGGCACGTAAGGGTAAAAATAGATCTGACATGATGGCAGGCGAGTTGCAGTCAGAATGAA
Source organism: Pleurotus citrinopileatus (assembly GCA_017312325.1). Lineage (NCBI taxonomy): Eukaryota > Fungi > Basidiomycota > Agaricomycetes > Agaricales > Pleurotaceae > Pleurotus > Pleurotus citrinopileatus. Next base: position 533,328 of record BHFW01000018.1, on the reverse strand, counting down.
ATGGAGCAGGGCCAGCGTATCACGTCCACCCAACTCAAGTGTGGCGAATCGTCCGTCGTCCCAACGCATAACTGGGTCCGAACAACGAGCTTGGTGCTCGTGAATTGGAGAAGTCGTTAGCTTTCAGGTGGTTTCTATCAGTGATCTATGCAGCTAGAACTTTGCAGTGCAACCGGATACCGGTCCTCAATGTTTTTTTTGTTGATATCACAGTGAAACTTGGACCCAAGTACAGTACTTCAAACTTGTGGTTACCAGGCGGCATCATACCAGGTACAGCTGAGCTAATGAGATCAGCGGTGACACCTTTGGCGTGTGGTTGTGGAGAATTCTGACGCAGGTTGTAGCAATGTGGAAAGTCCCTGGAGGCGTAGGAAATCTGGAGGAAATAATTAGCAGTGGAAAAATGAAATTTACCAAAATTGCGGAACAGGTGCCATTTCCTGATCGGGGGAGTGTGGGTAAAACTTGCCCTGAGAGTTTGTCCCTCGCCTCCAGTGTGGTCCTCCTCCTCCTCGCCCGTTTGTTGCTGGCAACCCTTCGTTTCTCGACTCAACTTGTTTCCCCTCATTTGACGAACGTGTCCGGCGACGATGGACTACAGAGAGCAGCGTCCTCCTCGCGCTGCTCGTCCAGGACAGCAGCAGCAGCAGCAATACCCAAGCCAACCACCCACGCCGACGATACAATACCCAGATCGATCCTCGTCGCCCGCTCGTCCACACATGTCACACCATCAAACAAATGTATCATTCCAAGTTAACGAACGAGGTGGTCCGCATGCCTCGACGGACCAGAAAGGCCAGCAGCGAGCGTACTATTCAAATGACCCGGAGGTTGTAGATCCTTCGAGAGTGGGGAGGAAGAAGAGCTTGGTTAGACCTGACAGAGAAAAGATAGAACCTGGACATAGGCAGTGGCATTATCGCAATCATGCAGCAGCTCAACTTGAGAACGAGGGAAACAACAAGTTTGGGGTCATGCCTTCTGGTGCGACACAACGCTTTTTCCCTGCGTTTAATTCTCTAAATTCGTTCAATAGCTACGGGTAACTACCCCTCTCAAAGAGGTGTCCTCAGAAGAGGCAAATCGCTTCTGGGTAGAGAAGAAGACGTTCATGAATCAGGACTGGCTTTGTTCAAGCGCGGCGCTACTTTGCGTCGGAAGCGCCCCCAGTCCTCTGCCTCGCATCACGCCAATGAAACCCCCGCCGACTCTCGCTGCTGCTCCGGCTTCGACAGTATTGCGCCAGGCCCGAAAGGTCCTTGGATGATTTACTGCTGGTTGCTGACGTGCTGCGTACCACCATTTCTACTGCGATCATGCGGTGAGTAATGCCCTTGACATTTTATCAGTCCTGCGGTGATCCTGAACTGTCACCAAGGGATTCGGAATGCCGAACAACAGAGAGCGTGGCGAGAGAAGATGGGGCTGCTTTCAATCATATTAGGTCTCATGGCGGGCGTCGGTTTTCTGACGTTCGGATTCACGGAAGCTGTCTGTGGAAAGCCGCCCAATAGGTTCCACGGGACAGAAATCGGAAACAGCTCTATTGTCATACATGGATTCGACTACGACTTCTCCGACTTCAAGCACCCATCCACTGGAGCCACATTTAACGGACAAACAAATCCTCTCATTCAAGGCAATTGGGGTCTAGCTGGAAACGACGCTTCGTTTATGTTCCAGAAGACAAATCAGAATTGCCTCGGAATAATCACCAGAGCTACTACGTCGAGCATTACTGGCAACGGGAACAACCTCGACTGGTATTTCCCATGCAACATCCACGACAGCAGCACACAGACGAATATGACTAATTACGAGCGCTCGACAACTTGCCATCTCACGTCAAACTCGAGGCAGCTATTGGATCAGGTAGAACCGCAAGGACAGGTGTTCTACACTTGGGACGATGTTAACAATCCTGCGCGTAACTTGGCTGTCTTTGAATCGTATGTCTATTTACATTTCAAGGCTGATTCCATGTTCACCTTCCTCGCGTATAGCTCCGTACTCGATCTGGGGCTGCTTAACTGGCTTCGGCCGGCGCAAGTTATTTATCCTTCCCTGTTCGACGACATGAAGAATACCAACGGTCCATACAGCAACAAAGACCTTACCATGCTCCTTCTTCGCACCAATCAACGCCAGCTTGGCCATTGTTTAGAGGATATCGCCCGCGTTGGTTTCATCGACACAAACACCATTGGATGTGTTGCATCCGAGGTTGTTCTTTACATTTCCCTCGTCTTTATCATCGGTGTCGTCGCCATTCGATTCGTAATGGCCGTTATGTTCCAGTGGTTCTTCTCTTGGAAACTCGGCAACTTCCCCCGGGAAACATACGAACAACGCATGGCTCGTTCCGCGGAGATTGAGAACTGGACAAGCGATATCTATCGTCCGGCGCCAAGCGAATTCCGTCCAAACGTTGGCAAGAACGGATTGAGGTCTAAGATGAAGTTCTTACCCAGTCGATCGAGGTTCACACCGTCGGAGAATATGAAACCAGGGCGTCCTGGGACTACCTATGGAATGTTAGATTCTTCATCGTCGAACTGGAAGCGAAGTACGATGTATGCGGCATCTGCCAAGAGTGGTTTGAAGGGCACGGACTCGCCCAGCAGGTACTCGCGTAGTACCACCTCGTTCGGTGCCGGTTTCGTGGATAGTCAATGTCCATTCCCCCTTCACAATGTAGTCCCACAGCCTCCCCCCGACTATGAGCCTTTCAATTTCCCCTTGGCACATACTATCTGCTTGGTCACAGCTTACTCAGAGTCCGTCGAGGGCCTGCGTACGACCCTCGATTCTCTCGCTACAACGGATTATCCGAATAGTCATAAACTGATCCTGATCATCGCCGACGGGATGGTCAAAGGTGCTGGAAACGATTTGTCCACGCCGGAGATTTGTTTGACCATGATGAAGGAGTTTGTTATCTCTCCGAACGAGGTCGAGCCGCATTCATACGTCGCTATCGCCGATGGACACAAGAGACATAATATGGCGAAAGTATACGCAGGCTTTTATGACTACGACGACGCCACGGTGGAGAGATCGAAGCAGCAACGCGTTCCTATCGTCCTTGTAGCCAAGTGCGGTAACCCTCTCGAAGCTAACGACGCGAAGCCTGGTAATCGTGGCAAGCGCGATAGTCAGATCGTACTGATGGCTTTCCTCCAGAAGGTGATGTTTGATGAACGTATGACGACCTTCGAGTATGAGTTCTTCAACTCTGTGTGGAGAGCTACTGGTGTCAGTCCTGATCGATATGAATTGGTTCTTTGCGTGGATGCGGATACGAAGGTTTTCCCGGATTCTTTGACTCGGATGGTCAGTTGTATGGTTCACGACGAGGAGATCATGGGCCTCTGCGGGGAGACGAAAATCGCAAATAAGGCCGAGACGTTTGTTACCATGATGCAAGGTGAGTTTTGTATTAGCTGACTGAATATATGCGTTCTCATATCGTCGACCGAAGTCTTCGAGTACTACATCTCGCACCATATGACTAAGGCCTTCGAGTCGATGTTCGGTGGTGTCACTTGCTTGCCCGGTTGTTTCAGCATGTATCGTATCAAGGCTCCTAAAGGCGACTCCGGTTACTGGGTACCTATCCTTGCGAACCCCGACATCGTCGAACACTACTCGGAAAACGTTGTAGACACGTTGCATAAGAAGAATCTCCTACTACTTGGTGAAGATCGATACCTCACCACGCTGATGCTCAAGACCTTCCCGAAGCGCAAGAATATGTTCTGTCCTCAAGCCGTTTGCAAGACTGTTGTCCCTGATACCTTCCGCGTCCTGCTTTCCCAGCGACGTCGTTGGATCAATTCGACTATCCATAACTTGGCGGAGCTGTTGCTCGTGCGGGACCTTTGCGGCACGTTCTGTTTCTCTATGCAGTTCGTCGTCGGTATGGAGTTGGCTGGAACGCTCGTTCTACCTGCCGCTATCGCTTTCACCCTTTACCTCATTATCGTCTCCATCATCCCTGGCGGTTCGGATACAACCATTCCCCTCGTCCTGCTCGGTATCGTCCTCGGTCTTCCTGGTCTACTCATCGTGGTCACCTCGAGGAAGATAGCATACATTGGCTGGATGTTGGTTTACCTTCTTTCGCTACCGATTTGGAACGGTATACTGCCTGCGTACGCCTTCTGGCACTTCGACGATTTCTCCTGGGGTCAGACGAGACAGATTGCTGGAGAGGATAAAGGTCACCTGGGTGATAAGGAGGGAGAGTTTGATTCTTCGCATATTGTGATGAAGAAATGGGCCGAGTTTGAGAGAGATAGAAGATGGAAGACAGGAACTCAATCGCGGGACTCAACCTTCTATGAGAAGAGGTATGTGATAACAAGTTATATTCATTTGAATCCTGATTTTGACGACCTTCTGTTTAGGGCGGATAGTAATCGATATTCTCTCGCCTCTAATTCGGATACCTGGCACCCTCAGTCCAATGCTTTTGATACCAGCACTGTTGATTCCACCAATGGAAGTCCGGGTCAACGTTCCCGACATGATAGCAACGCGTTGCTCATGCTTCCGACACCCCTCTCCGTCAATCGCAACGTCATGTCTTCTTCATCGTCTGTTGTTGGTCCTTCACGCTCAAGCGAAGACCAGGCCTATCATTCGGATGTAGGATCAAGCTCTCATCTACGCCTTGTGCCCAGTCCCAAGTCTGGAGACCAATACAGCGAGTCGAATGAGTCCACGGTTTCTGGCTCCACGCCTGTTCGACACTCCACTTCCCAATATGAATCACCGATACCACGGATGCCCCCGAATGTCAACCTACGGAGCACACCTATGCAGACGGGCTATACGACTGAAGCCTACAATCCGTTTGGTAGTTCCAATGGCGGGAGCTTGTCTCAGTCGCCTGTTGGATACGAAGATAGTAGCGGGTATATTGTCGAACCGGAGGATGTGAGCGGGTTCGCTGGTGTTGGTGCCGGTGGAGGTGGAGGCGCCACCCCCAACCAAGCCTACAGAAGAGTCACCCTGACCGACAGTGGTCCAGTACCTGGTCCGGAAGGCGTTCGAAGAGTGTCGAGGCCCGGAGGAAAGCGAGCCTCTTCCCAAGCACCCCCACAGAATCGATACTCCCGCAACTCAGGAGCCTACAACCTACCACCAGGCGCTGCTCCACCTCAGCCTCATTACGGAGGAGGTTACTAGTGTCTTCCCTTTGGTCTTGGTTTCTATCGTCTTTAGTATGGTCATCTTGTTTGTCCGGTTGCTTTTTCGTTTCCCTCTATTCACATGGACCAAGTTTCATCATCGCTCACAAACACAGGGGATCAGCCTCGTTACTACAAAATCCATGGCTTTCTGTGCGACTGGCCTCCTCCATCACCCTTCGTACCCAACATGTCCTCCAATATTTTGATCACCGCTGGACCTCTTCGTTCATGACCAGTATTCTCCCTCGTACCGTCGATCACAGGACTTTATTTCCATCTTTTCTCCCATCGTCACGCTTATCATGATACATATACATAGTTCAATGCTGCGCGCTTCACCCTCCCTTAACGCTCTTAGCATAGGTTATTTAATATCACCATACACCGCCCAATGACAATCTCGTTTGATTAAGCGTACCGTTTCGTTCATTTCAGACCTTCGTTTACTTGGATACATTATTTTCCATTTACTGCAGCCGATAGAGAATAGATAAGGTCAATATTCTCCTTGATGTTCCATGAATCTTACTGACATTCACGATGTCTGTGCCGTAATCCAGCAGGGGATCCCACGTAGAAAAATGTATTAGCTTGTGTTCTGGACTTCACCAGACCGTCCTCATGTACGATACCGGCTGTGTGAGGGCCTTCAAATAAGCATCGGATACCGACGTCCCCTGATCTGCGCTCAAACGCTTCATCCAATCCAGTTTAGCTCTTGAGATCAATTATCACGCAGACATCTCTTCATGGCCTCCTCAGACACCCTTTCGCCCGAAGAGATCGCGCAACTTGCAGCCAGGATACGCGTATCTGACCCTGACGTAGATAACGGCGCGTTCAGTTCGCTCACTCGGAGTGAAGCAGTCCTCTGGCTCAAAGCCATCGGCGCATCAGATTTACGATCTCGCTCAGCACCAGACAAGGAGGTCTTTCGTAGGCTTAGATACGCACTCTGGGATGCACAACGCATCGATAACCTATTCCATGGACAAACTTTCGCCGATACCGAAAGAGACAAGTTAAATCCTGAAAAGTTTACGAGTTGGCCGAATTGGAGGAATCCACATCCAGAGCTTATGAATGATCGTGTGGGGATGGTTCAGATGGATGGATATAAGGATGCTGATAGGCTAGATTCGTATGTCCCTCCTCGTTATCATGACTCTAGCTGCTCATGCTCATCATGTAGATATGTGATGCGTCACTTTACATCGTCTGCGTTCTCCCAGGCCGAGGTTATGTCAAACGCAATGATGAATTTGTCAGGCGATGCAGCCAACTCGTGGATGGATACAAAGAACAGGATGGGCTGCGTTGCCCTTGATATTACTCGCGATGGTGTGCCCCGAATCATGTTGAGAGGGTCTGGTGGCTTTGAAATCGTGACTCTTGTCCTCCAGGCGTCCTGAAATATCCTTGGACGACATACTACTCTGAGGATCGGAATGGCCAGCCATTCGGTGCTCTCCTTATAGAGTTCCTCGACGTTAAACAATGTCCGTGGCCTGAGCCTGGCCCCAAGGTGTGAAACACCCTGCAGCATTTCGTACATAATGATCCAACAAAGGTTCAGTTTCTGTCCTTCTTGAAGCAATCCCAGGTTGTCAAGTTCGGTGCTGCTGAAAATGGTGAGCCACTACCAATCCAAAGCAATTTTGAGTACTGAGGAACGACTGGTCTTACAGCCCCACTTGTCCCGATGATGCGCACTCCAAAATTCCCTTTCATCCTCGTGAGGTATTCTTACATGGAGGGGAGACCAACAGTAATTTTGCGAAACTATCATCCAGGCTACCACTTAATACATGCACATATTAGAGTGGGTCAAAATTCTTGGAGCGTTTCCAAGAACTTGTACGCGAACGTATGCCAGGCGCAACGCCGGTCCAAGTCAACCAAAAATTTCAACGTTACCTCAGGTCTGGCATGCAAACGGCTGAAGCTCACCTCCGTTTATTTGCACGAGTACTTTCCTACAACTCCGAGCTCTTGGATCCTTCTTTCACGTCGGAACTGCAATCGCATTGGAACGGAATCAATCAAGATGCGAAGAACGAGACAAGGATTAGCTTCATTGTGCCTTGCCTACGACTGAGGTGGCGGGCTCTCGAAGAAATCGAGACGGGGATTCCTCCTGTCATAGTAGGGACAAACTGCCACGCTTGCCACAAGCCGGCGGATAAGCTTATCTGCAACTCGTACGTCCTTTGTTAAGTCCGGTATCGCCATAACGCACATCTTCCCATTCGTAGATGCAAGTCCATTTATTACTGCAGCAAAACGTGCTCAGTGGCAGATTGGCCGAAGCACAAGTTCAATTGCAAACTCAGTAAACACCTCGTAAACAACCCTTCAGATACATCCGCCTTCCCTCCCGGAACTTTCTACGTTCCCGCAAAATCCTACGTCGATCTTATCTTGGACACAGGATTCTCCATCGAACCCGAGGCGGTCAAATACTCTGGCTCGACTCTCAATAACGAAGCCCACAAGAACGAATACGGCGATACTCGTTTCGTCGTGCACACGCAGATGCCTAAGACGTATAGCCATCTGGGTGGTCAGTTCAAAGGCCAAACTGTTTTCCTATTTGATCGCCGCAGGTGTTTGTTGTGTCGAACGGGACCGGGCGAGGGGCCAGTCTCAAAGCATTTTGGGCTGCCGTACGATATCCCATTCCACGAGAATGGATATAACGAGTACAAGAAGGTTTTGAGGGGCCAGGGCTTCAATGGTCAACAAGTGTCTTATATATATCTTTGGGCTCGTCGTGTTGGCGATTGTCTTGAGCTGGAGTGAGTCATGTCTTCTGTCATTTCACGTTGTAGGCGCTGATATGGTCACAGCCTGAAGGATGTTCCCAACCAGGCTAACTGTAGGTGGCGATGAATGGCTTGGGCCCCCAGTGGTCATCGAAGCTATACACGAAGATGAATGGAAGATAACATATCTGTACAACATGCACTTACTCACTGGGTCAATGTGAGAATATTGCTATTCTTATCGGCACTTGTACTTGTGCAGCTAAGCTACCACGCTTCTGACCCTTCGAACAGCATTGTGCAACTAACTCAGGCATTCATCGCAGAAGCGGTTAGGAGCGTCCGATAGGGGACCGAGCGCGGCCAAGCTTTCTTTGGCAGCTGTCCATCTCCGCTTTGGCCCACCGCAGCCTGCCGCTAGTTGGGGTATTTAGAGCGCAGAAGGCATCACGTTTGAGGTAGTTACTCCCGAGTACCTCACACGTTTGAGGACCTTGAAAATGCCATCAATTGGCCGGCTGTCTAATTATGGACAGTTCTGCTTCATCGTCGGGATTGGGTAAGTAGGATCAGGTAGGTTTCCAGTCACGGAGGACCGCCACGGCCCCTGACCAAGCCTTATCCTCTTCTTTCCATTGGTTCTCCACTACATAATTGTGTCATCGTTATGACTCTCGTCCCTTATCTACTTAACCCTTCTCCGATACTCACCTAGCACCATTTCACCTTTATTATCCCACTGACTCACATCAGTTATTTAGTTCTTCCTCTTCTCGAACCACTTTGATTCAACCAACTTCAACTACCAACATGTCTTTCCAAACCGCTTCTGTCCTCCCCTCCGTCAACGACGTGAAGGCTCAGACCCCGAGCTCTCCAACTGACGCGGACCAGATGCTCTCGTCGTCCGCCGCTTCGTTGTCGTTCTACGCCGCGAGCTTGAACATGAAAGACCGCAGGGCGTACGAACGCGAGAGGCAGCGATCCAAGAAGACTGCAGAGTTCATCGTGAACCGCGCTCAGAAGGAGCAGAACCCTACCCCGCCCGGGACATTGAGTGCCCCGTTGCGCGCTCTCTGGGCGCGTACCGTTTCAGGTCGTCAGCGTGAACATATCCATGTTCCTCACACACAGCCTAGAGACGCTTCTTCGTGTTCACCGGGAGCTGACAATATCCCGAAGAAGGACCTCTCGTCGTTGTTTGTCTCTGATGACGATGGTGTCACGGTAGATTCACCTAGAACGCGTTCATCACGGCCCCAGTCTCCCGTATCCGTGAAGTCAAGTCAAACCTCTTCAATGAGGTCCGAGCTTACCTCTCCGAAAGCCGAAGTTGCACTGGTGGATCTTATCAATACGACTCCCCGCTCTCCGCGGAAGCTACGCAAGGCCAAAGGTATGTTCTATATTCTCTCCGCCCCGCACTGGCTCCACAGAAGTTCTTCGTTACTCATGAGATCCTTTAATAGCTGGGGATTTCGAACTAGTGCCATCTGTTCGCTCCGTGATAGCTCTTGATGATCACGATACTCGAGAGCTGGGTGACAGTATTGCGCTCAATGAACCATGGGAGCATATCCATCTCGTCGGGGCAGGAGATGAACTTGACTCTGGACCCGACCCTGAAACGGGTCGGCGTACACCCAACGTTCCCTCCTACGCTGCGGTGTTGGCTACCAAGTGAGGTGCTTAACCTTTGCAAGCACGTTGGACAACCCTTTGCGCACGTGTCCCTTGATACCCATTAGTCTCTCTACAATATTTAACTTAAGCCTTTACACGTTTTCACAGTCGCTGTGCAGTGACGACTCTTGATAGATGAACTGCATCCGCTCTCTACCACCATGCCATCTACTTCATGCTCATGGCCCAAGTTTTTTACGGATACCTTTGTAACAGCACCACCCCTCAACCCCCCTTATTACCCATGCCCAGATTACCACTTGACTAGGACTTATACACCCACTCACGTACCTTCATTAAACACCACGATCATAGAACTACGTAGGATAAGCAGGATAAACACAAATTTGTAAAGGCGTTGCATTACAATATAGCATCTTTAATATGTATGAAACGTCATTGAGCCAACGCAAGATAGCTACCACTCAAGAAAAACCTGTTGTGACAGTAGGGTTGAAGATTGGAAGCGGATGAGCCTGCGGAGAAGGGACACTGGTAAGCATCTGAAGATAGTCGGTCGCCTGGGCTAGCGGAGGAGCTTACCTCCGTATTGAACACATATTCTGGTTTGTTCCGGATGGTCAGTGCCGTGTATTCATACCCATCAATACGACACTCACTGTCAAGCGGGAGAAGCTTATCGTCCGAAAAGATCAAATATAGATACTTCAATGTTTCGCTCTACATTTGCACAGAGCGTTCCACACCGTGAGCAACTGATACAAATAGCATTTGCAGGGATCATACGCACAAGGAAGAATGTCTCCATTTTGTCCTCCTTTCTCGGAGCCATCTCATCTACATTCATGATGCTCGCGTAACCGCCGGTATCTACCTTGCAGTGTTTCTCTATCGCTTGGAAGATAGACCAAGCGGAATTGCGATAGCGTAGATCCCCTGTGAGGCGATATGCGATGAAGAGTGATTCGATAGTTTCCGGACGGAGGATGTAGCGTGCGTCAAATGGCGCTTCTTCGCCTGGTCTAGATAGGAGAGGTGAGGTCCGGAGAAATGAAGGAGTTAGGTAGGGAGAATGTTGGCGGAGAGAGATACGGACCGAGCGCCTTTGATGTACCAATCATCGGGGGAGAATTCGTGGCCATCCATTCCGTCACTGGGGATACGGAAATGGACCATCTCCGGTGAGAGACCACTGCCAGAAACTCATGAGCTAAGCCCCAGTCGTTCTCGGGATGCCAGGGGACTCACGTGGCAGTATCGTGGGTGCGCATACAAGTCTTGATGAGCTCAACACCAGTCTTCCAGTCCCTCCAGCCAGCTAAGGAGAGCTCGTTTTCCTTGGGCGGGATAGAGACTCTGTCTACCAATGCCCCTGTTGTGGTCGCCCCCAGCATCAAAGACCCACCAAAGAAGCAAACCAAGTGATCTTGCTTTGGCGTTAGACGCCACGTACTATCCATAAGCAGGACGTTAGGCTGAAGGCGAAGGAAGTAGAGCGAATTACGGACATTTCACCGTCGGGGTGCTGCTCAGGAATTAGTTCAGAGGTGTAAGTAAGCTGTGTCTTGAAGCTCTTTTGGACTAGATGATTATGCACTGCCTGCATTGCGTCCTCATACATCTAAGCATGAAAATTAATCAGGACTGTCGATAAGAAAACCTTCCTTGACACACTTCTCGGTAAACGTCTTCAGTTCGGTTCTAGCGTCCTTCAGTAACGGGGAGACATGGTTAGAGGCGATGGTGCCTACCGTTTGTAGATACTGCTTTCTGGTATGTACCCATGAACATTCGTGAACCGTAGGAAAGATAGAGCACGCACAACAAGTATTCGTAGTAAGAGTCCGCTCGAGACCCCAGTCTGATGGCGGACGTGATAAACTGCCCTTGTTCATGACTGGTGCAGTTCCTTCAACCATAGACTCCACAAGCGAGAGAACAAATCATCGTACCTCATGAATATCGATGCTAATCCATGTGGTAAGCGCGCCGCCTTGATGATGGATATGGCCTATGCCGATTATTAACCCGAGAAACCGAGCTAATCCACAAGAGGACGGACCTTCTCCGCTTTCTTCCAATATTCATCATCACCAGTGAGCGCACTCAGTTGCCTGAATTCTAGCTGTAGGGTACCGGCTTCCGCAGTGCTAATGAGTTCAGGCCAGTCGTCGTTAGGGTAACCTTTGCTTTGTGCGAGGTTGATGAGAGAAATGGGAAGACCAGAATCGGTCTCGAAGACGGGTAGCATCCGGTCGGCTAGGTCAATGGCTTTGTTGAGGTAGATAGGGTCGGGATGAGGGAATGAGTGTGTGAGCGCAGCAATCCCGGAAGGTACGCGCGGAAGGAAAGAAGAGAGGTGATATGCAGAAAGAAGTCCTCCAAGAACGCGTATCGTCGTCTGAGATGGCGTGAATTGGGGGATACGGCGAAGGAGTGACAATGCAGAACGTACTTCGAAAGTATTGAATTTCGCGTCTCTATCGAAAGAAAGCTTTGTTTCAACCCAGTGTCGGGCACGGGTGTATTCATCGGTCAAGCCCATGATGAGCAAGGAATCCAGAGAATCTACGACAGTGTAGCCTATGCCACCAGCAGTAGTGAGATTAGTTCCCTTCATGCTAATCGGATGATATTCATCATCCCCCATAGCGTCCCTCTCTGGGGTAAAACTCGAAGTTAGAAACGTTCAGGCAGCCGACGCGAAGCGTACCATATGCTAACCAAGCATGCTATAGCATCCCATGAGTAATATAATGACCACCGGAGCACCTGGCATACCTTGAACGCGTCGACGATAGCCTGGCGTTTTGGCTCATCTACGTGAAACTGAACGAAGTCATCCGACGTAGGAATTGATTCCCAGTGGTCTGACGAGCCTATCCATTCGTCGAGAACGAACCTAGCTGAATCAACGATATAGTTATAGTTCTGCATAACTAATTGAGCACGAGAATAACTAAAACGAGAATAACTAAAACGACGGCGAAACTCACAAGATACGAGAGCAACCCAATTCCAATGAGTCCCAGGGTATATATGATTTTGGTCCAGCCACGGGTATCCTTGTGCTCCGATTTCTGGACAGTATTGAAACTCTATCGCGGGCTGTCACATTGGGATATCATACCTTCGGTTTTGACGACGAAGTGGAAGCTAAAGTGGTATCCTTTTTGCGGTTTCGCAGTCCGGATGTTTGCGACATGAGAAGGAGAACTACTTATAACCCTAACCTTAAGGTAACTGAAGACATTGTTGGATGAGAAATCAATCCACACCAAACTGAGAGTCTTCTGCTGTCTTTTACCAACGCGAAAGTGTCATTTACTTTCGAATATCAATCCAAACGGTATTACTGTCTCAGCAGAAATATACGACAAGAATCAGATACAAACGATGAACCCTTTCACAGACAAATCTCCACGCAAGTATCAAGAATTCTCCCCTGTCCGCCCTTGGTCGAAGTCTTAACCCCGATAACCACTAGCCGATTACCAACCACGAAAAATTCCTCTGGATCAATATCAAGCTCGTTGATAGCTTTCGTCACGCGTAGTGGCGCGAAATTCGGTTCCGGGGGAAGAGCGTACTGCCAAACCTCGAAATCCCAAACAGCATCGTCGCTGGCGTTGAGTGGATTGGTTGTCCACGTAGCGAGATATACCCGTTCATTTGTGTAACCGGCTGCGTCGGGAGAGCCTGGGGAGCCATAGGAATATCGGGAGCAACCCATTGGGAAAGTTCCAGGCATCGACCTCTGTACCGAAAACGACCACTCTTTCGTGTCGAAAAATATTATAGCTCCCTTTTTGATGACAATCTGTTTCGCGTGAATTCATCGGTCAGAACGGGATGCGGTCCATGAAAAGACCAATACACTGACCTGAGTACGCTCGGTAATCCCAGGGAACAAAACCAGCTTCGCACCTCGATAGACTGGCTGCAAGCCTACGGTGTACCCAAGCGATGGAACGCCTCGGCCGTATGGTTTATCTTTCACAACCCATGACCAAAATGCTTCAGAGGTCGTAGCAAGAAATCGGGCAATGCAGTAAGTGTTAATGAGAGAGTATTCCTGGCCTTCATCAACGATGTTGGTACCTCCGAAGAGGTAAAGGTGACTGTCTATACTAGCCATTGCAGCATCCATGCGCGGTTGGATAGGTCCATTCCGGGGAGAGATGTCCCAGAAGACCTTTCCATTCAAATCAAGGGCGAGAATTAGCGTCTCGTTTATTGGTGATTCAGAGGTGTCCTTGGGTATTGTGTCATGCGCGCCAGCAATGAAAAGCAGCTTCTTGCTATCTATGACGGCAAGCGACATGCAAGACCCGGCTAGGATGGGCAGCCCAGAAGGTGCGCCGGGCTGAAGCTTGAAGTCACCCGCAGGCTTGAAGTCGCTCTGAACAGGGAGTAAATGAAGATCAGGGCATTCACAAAGCAACTGAGCGTCGGAGCTGCGTACCGTCCTATTTACCCATTCATGAGTATTCAAGTTCAGCTCCCAAAGATGGCGCGTCTGTTCTATCCCGGGAACGTTGAAATCACCGTACATGTAAACAACGCCGGATTCCGCGTCAACGGTGTGTGAATATGATTCGATCACCGTAGGTATTGACAACCCCTTCAACGACATTCTGTCGTACCTATACGCCCCAGCGTGTGAGGAGCTACCTGTCCGGATCCCCGCGTCTGAAGATTTCTCGTGTTTGATTGGAGTGGTTTTGGTCAAAGCCATCCTTCGTATTGTGGCCATCCTGGGCAACGGCGGAGGAGATGGTGACCGAGAGCCTTCAGGCGGTAAGGGACCAAGCTTAACGGACGCGCCCATTGGTGCTAATAAGCTATGAAAGTAATGCCGTACTACGATGGAAGTGGACAATTCGCGAGTCCTATTGAGCGAGGGCGAGTGATTTCGAGTGTAGATTGCCTCTTTTTATAAATTCGACTTATTCCGACTGAGAGATAGGTTCATTTCGACAGTGTAGTCATCCATACTCTACTTGAGGGCATGAGGAGGATCCCGCTCGTTCTGGGAGTGTTCTATCATATTCCAACGAAGAACATATCCCGAGATCTGCCTTAACAAGAATCCATATCACCGTTTGCGACATTGAGGCATTGAGCATGAGAGAAACCTGGAGGATCCATTGATGTTAGTTGGAAACTTAGAAAGGGGAATGATTGGCGAGGTAATACCGGGTACCATTGGAGATGTGGCCATTATTAGCAGCCTCTTCTTGCACCACAATCATGTAAGAAGCCCTCGACTGTCTTCCACGATGAACAAATTTGAAGAAGAGACGCGGAACAAAGACCTTGTCAATCCTGAAGGCGTCGAACGGACGAGAGAACCACCGCAGCCTGAACCTTCGCTCTCTGGGGTGACGTACACTCATGCAGGGGCTGGCGCTGAACCTGGAATCAATCCTCGGCGCAATTCCGCGTTTGCGGAATACGGGCATATCAGGCAGGCATCGCAAATCGAGGTCATCGACTACTGCAGCACCAAGAGCACATCGTATGTTTACGACAATGCGACTTTCGTGAACTGGCTCGACGACAAGACACTTTTTGAAAGGGACCCTTCGGTTACTGTGAGGTGGATCAACATCGGAGGCTTGAGTTGGGATGTGCTCAGTTCAGTAGCGTTGAAGTACGGTGCGTCGGGCATCGCTGTTGTCGATCCTAGCGGGCTTACAGATAGGGATAGATATCCACTCACTTGCGCTTGAGGATGTCCTGCAAGAGCAGGGGCACAACCACTCCAAAGCAGACTATTACCCCAACCATCTATTCCTTCGAATCCTATGTCATTCTCTGGCCACTGAGATCGACGACCACGACGGCGACAACGCCACGGATGTGTCCACATCTGCCTTGATTGATGCCGTCCCATTTCCGCGTTCTACGTCCCCCGCCCCCATATCTTCTTCTACCAGTATAGTATCGGATGCCCGGGAAGATCCCACGTCCAAGACTTCGAAATTTAAGCCGCGCTGGGGTAGGGGAAAGGATATTGAAGACCGGCACCACCATTTTAGCGGACAGGACTTAAGGCAGAAGTTTTCTGGACTTACCGGCTTTCGTACAGTGGTGGGTACTTGCTGTGATATGCACCATTGCTCTAAACAAATATCGTATACAGGCTCGCCAGCGCAGGCTTATGAAGCTCCAAGCGTTGAAACGAGCCGACCGCGTCAACGTTAAAGTCGTGCCAATGTACACATTTCTTTTCCGAGACGGTACCGTCATCACTATGCACCCGACACCGGACTTGGACTTCACTCGGCCGATAGCCAATAGATTGCATCAAGATGAATCTGTTCTCAGGACATCCAACGATGCCAGCCTGCTAGTCGAAAGTATTCTCGATCTAGGTCTGTATCTGATATTGGTACGGGTAAAGCGAGATACTGACGCCCACGAGGTAGTTGTTGATAGGGTCCTAGAAATTATCGACGCATACCAAGACAAGATACACGAGATTGAGAATCGCATCCTCTTGAAGCCGAGCATGGATATTGTTCGTAGTCGTGCGTTTTACACCCTCCTGAGCATTGTTACGCGATTGATAACTAGCCCACTCAGTGCACATCCTCTCGGGCGACCTAATACTTCACAAACGTACCCTCGACCCAATCAAGGCTGTCATATACGGTCTACGAAGATATGATCTGGATCGATGTATTGCTGTTGCGGACATGTCCTCTGGATCGTTACGGCCGCAGGCTACTCTTCCTGCCCATGATGCAAGCTCCTACTCTCCCCTGCATACGCCAAACATGTCCCGTTCCAGTTCTGAGGCACATGACATGGATCCATCTACTCTTGATGGCCACCACGCGCACTCCCAGCATGCCCGCCCGCTACATGTAGAAGGCTACATGAGCTACAAGGCAAAGATATATTTGGTATGTTCTAAAATGTACAGTGAGACACCCCTCGGATTTTGAAGATTATCCCCCAAAGGCCGATGTACACGACCACATGGATTTCGTACTCACCAGCTTGGATATGTTTGCTGGCATCTCGGAGAACTTGATCAATTACGCATTTAACGTGATATACACCCTCATCTCCCGCTCAAGTCATCTCTGATTTGACTAATGTTGTAGATGGCCTCGTACGAAATGAACGAAACTATGTGAGTGGATCTGGATCCGGTCTGTATCAAACGCAAGACTGATTACACCATTCAAAGGCGTAGGTTGACTGTCGCAACCATCATTTTTCTACCATTAACCCTACTTACGGGGTACTTCGTACGTGCCTCGTCCCCCTTGTGCGCGCCATTCTCACGCCTTTAGGTAGGGAATGAATTTCGACCGCATGTGGTCCATTCAAAACCACTCAGACCTCGTGTACGTATGCTCGTCTTAGGTCGCCTAGTCTCATTTGCTCACTCTGACTAGATTCTGGGTCATCTGCTTACCTATGATGGGCTTGCTGATACCTATGTTCCTACACCAAGACATAATCAGAATGGTACAATATTTACGGAAGAGGATGGCTGGTGAGCGGCTGATAAAGGTATCAATTTAGTTTGCTCTCCTTCGTGCTTCGTCCATTGACCTTGACTCGTCGCAATTCAGAGGCAGTTATAGTTGCGAAATCCCTGTATCTCATACTCTGTGCTTTTCTGGTCCACTGCGTAGTAGGTTCATGGACGCGCGCTACCGCCTTGGTACTATCAATTATGGGTAATGATTGCTGAGTATGGAGTTTCCGTAATTATGAGATAAGCTACGTGTGGACTGTACGGCTCGCCGTAAACGAGTTTGTGTTCCAGTCATTCTGACAATGGCTATCGATTTGCTACCCCTTCCTCTTCCTGCATCAGCCAATGCATCAAGACTGGAGGGTTTCGGGCGGGAAGTTCGTGGTGTGAGTCTCGCTGAGCTTTCAGATGAGCAGCTCCATGAAATTCAGGAGGCGTTATACACGGTAGGATCCCACTCTCTCTAATGAATCAGGATGCTCATGTTCTTGGGTTCCAGTACGACATGCTCCTGTTCCGAAATGTTAAGCTAGCTCCAGAGCAGCAATACGCTCTCACCAAAGTAAGACACCGCAGACTAGCTATACCTATGCTTTGACTGACTTTGGCCGTTTTCCACCCAGGCCTTCGATCCGGACTCTGAGGTTTACGGACATGGGAATAACAAAGTCGATGCTGACAAGAAGTCTATTCTCAATTCCCTACTGAGAACAATCCCAGGAGTACCCCAGGTTCAATTAATTGGTAACGGAATCATCCATAATCATGAAGGTATACCAGAAGCTCGGCTCAAACATGCGCACCATTCGACGTTCCATAAGACTTTCATACCAGCGGAGGACGAAGAGAAGGGCTATACGCGTTTCTATCGTTGGCATATGGACGCTGCGCTCTACGATCTTTCACCTCCCAAAGTAACTGCGCTGTATGGACTGACGATGCCGATGGGCCTCAGACAGGTTGTTAGGTACGACGATGGTACTGGCGACGAGCTTTCTGTACCCCTCGGGGCCACCGCATTCGTATCAGGAAAGACGATGTTCAACATCCTTCCACCAGAGTTAAAGAGTCTTGCTGTTAGATCTCGAGTCAAATATAGTCCACATCCGTTTGGTGAGTACTTCCCATCTTGATCAAGTCACTGAAGCGAACTTAACTTGTAGTATGGATGGCTCCTGCTCGCGCTATGTCAAACGGACTTGGCATCGAATCTGATGGTTTGGAAGTACCACTCAATGAGCTGCCCGCCTGGAAAGAGGATAAGCAAAAGATATACCCCATCGTACGCTCTCACTACCAATGGACCCAGTAACTCTAACATAACACTCTGTAGATGTGGAAAAACCCCGTCACAGGCGAACTACATTTCCAGGTGCATCCTTGTGGTGCTGCCGAATTATACGCCGATCCTCTCCCAGAAGGGGCGAAGCGAGAAGGGGCACTCTTCCCAGATGGCGCACACTTAACTAATCTCAAAGAAGTTCGTGAACTCCTCTACCGGATGCAACGCCCCGCTATCTCGCCTGAGGTTCGTTTAGTTGTGTTCGTTATGGAAGCCTCACGTCGCTTATACGTTACAATTAGCTCGTATACCCTCACGAATGGTGAGATTGCATTTGTCGGATTCAGTTTATGATATCGAATCCTACTAACGTCAAGTTAGGCACGAAAATGACTTGATCCTCTTCCATAATCGCGGCGTCATGCATACCGTCGTGGGTACATTCAAACCACATCAAGTCCGTGTATTCCATCAGTGCAATCTCGCGGCTTCCGACAATCCCACTGGCCCAAGCGTGGAAGATGTGGAGAGGTGGGGGTGATAGGTTGATCATTTGCACTTTGTGGTGGTGAGCCACGCCTGTCCTCATTAGTTCAGTATGCAACAACCTGAATCCTGAGCAGAATTGAACCTCCAGATCGTGGATCGTGATCTGGGTGTTGGGTCTGTGCCGCCTGTCCGTTGTAATTATGAGGCCGAGCTGTGTCTTTCTTTTTCCTGGTTCGATGACTCCATTAGTAAATGTTGGCCCTATAGCGGGTGCACTATATGATGTTCTGTGTACAAGTAGAAAGCCAACATCGGAAAGTGCAAGGTCGTACGCTAGCGACCGCACAATTACGCAACCTAGCATCGGAGGCGCTAGTAATCGTGGCCCAGAGTGTCCTCACTATACGTGTAGGCTATTCATTGTACCCATCCGAGCCGAACACCACTTCTCTAATAATTATTCAGTCTGAGTGTTTTGAAGGAACCCGTCACCTGTCCCGCCAACAGCCCTACCCCTCATTTATGACTCGAAATCCTAACCATCCTCTCCGTGGTGCATGTAAGAGCAGAGAAAACGGATGTCAACCCTGATCATCGTCGCTGATTGGGGTAGAGTGTACTCGTCACAAACCCTCATCCTCAGTTAGTTCACCCGTGCGAGATGGGACCCGCCCCGTTGTCAGGTAGGGTATTTAATTATGAAGCAAAGCAAATAAAGAGAAATAGCAAGCGCCTCCTGCTTAAGGGGCACCGATGAAGGGGGCTGATGATGGTACTCCGGACATCTCCAAGACGGAAGTTCGGGTGGTGCCACTGAGTGCCTAGGGGAGCCCCTGTACTTGCGCTCAGGGAATAATTAGCGCCGCG
Source organism: Pleurotus citrinopileatus (assembly GCA_017312325.1). Lineage (NCBI taxonomy): Eukaryota > Fungi > Basidiomycota > Agaricomycetes > Agaricales > Pleurotaceae > Pleurotus > Pleurotus citrinopileatus. The sequence continues at coordinate 513,576 of BHFW01000018.1, read as the reverse complement.
TGCTGATGCTTAAGCGCCTTCATTTCCCTACACAACCGTCATGAAGTCCTTTAACTCTGCGGGACACACTTTGATTTGGTCCTTGGTCTTGTCATGGTACCGGCCGCTGGTACGAGGAAACACTGAAATAGTCAACTTCAGTGTTGAGCCTCCCAGAGACCCAGTTTCTGTGGCTCTACCTGAATCCATATCCCAATGGTACACCGATTCCTCAGGATTCTATTCTACGGAGAATTCTCATCGTGCATTGGAATAAGATAGGCCATTACTTCGCTTTGAATCAAATGAGCGACAGTTTGACGTACATCCTGCGCGTATCGGTACGCCCATGGCATCGGTATGCGAAACCGTCACTCGCACACCACGAACGACTTGGAACGGTCCGTTTGACTGTCCTCACGAGCTCTGGCTTGTGCTCGACCTCGATGCTAGCGCGTGGAAGGGGTACAACTCCTTTACTCTCCGTCTGTCATGGCCCGCGTCCGTACGTATTTCCATCATCCCTTCGACGCTTCTTCATCGCTCACAATGGATCGTCTGTGTCCATTTTTGCCAAATTTACCGACCTGAAGTTTCCAGCGGACTTCGAGCTCCAAATCTACGATGCAGAAGCCCTACAACGGGTTTTTGAGAACCACACCGGCAACACGTACAAGACCAATATTAAGACACAGCCTGTACCCCCCAGGACCCGGTACGCGCGTGTCAGAGTGGTGGATAGCGGCGTGCTCACCCCAAAATCACCCCCATCATCATCGCCACCTGGACAAACCGCGGTGCCTTTCACCCTGATTCTCGAGCCATTATATTTCGGTGTCCTTCCTGCCTCTGTAACACCCACGCTCTTTTTCATGTTGCCCGTAATTGCTTCTGTGATGCTTCTTGTGCCTAGCATACTTGCACATTTGGAAGGCATTGCCCAGGACGCAAGGCAGGAGAACCAAAAACGCAAGGCGGACTGATCAGGTGGGCTACATCAAGAGTGGCAATCAGTATACTTCCTTCCAAGTTCATTATTATCAGTAGCTTCGATGCTTGCATCCTCTGGAGAATAGCCAACAAAATTGGCCGCAACCTCGTTGATTACTTGACCATAAACACGCAGGCAAGCGTACATACATAACAATATCCTTAGTATATACATAATTTACCGCATACCAGACTGGTTAGCTAGTTACCCTGGACATCAACAAGATCGCAAATTATTACTGGTTTGTAATGGTTCAGTTCAATCGCAAGGAGTAGGTCGAAGGGATACTGGTTCAGCATTCTAATTCCGGAAGATGAACTGCTCCCAACCAGGCAAGAATGACTTCGACGCGAGGGCCGTGAAGAGGAATATTGATGGAGAGCGGTTTCTTTTTCGTCCCTGCAGTCTTCTCGTGGGCAGCCTTCTCTGCTCGTTGGCGTTGGCGCTTTGCCACAGGTGCCAGGAGTATACGCATGCTGTCCAACGCCTCCATGAAATCAGGCCGAGAAGCAGGGCGGTCACCGCCATTGGTAAAGCCATTCCCCGATTCAGCGATCGGAGAATCCAACGGTGGGAATACAGCAGAAGACGACGAAGACGGCGCGAGGGGATCATACTCGCTCAAAGTCGAAGATAACGATGATGAGCGTGTTATAGATAGCGATGGCTCGATGGCCAGTCTTGCCTTCATTTGTGTACGGTCGGCGGACAATGAATGGGGTTGGGTACCATGCTTCCAACCACCTGCCAATCGCTCCAATACTTCGACAAACTCTGCTTGTGCCATGGAACGAGGCGGCAAGAAAACAGGGTAGCCTTCAAGCCCTTCAACGAGGCTTGCTGTCCTGATAAACGTTGGTAGCAACTCGGCAAAATTTCCGAGCATGAGTCTACAAAGAAGGATGCTGAAATGCGATTCGACGAGGAGGGGGTGGTATGTAGTAAACATGGCCAATCCTTCTGGAGCAGGTGGCATACTCGAAGAGTGATTGCCCGGACGAATAGCTTCGGTGAGTAAGAAGGCATATTCGGTTCTCTGCGCCAAGTCTCCTAGGTCCATACCATTGGTAGATGTTTCCAAGGTGTCGAAATGCGCAAGGAATTTCTCGTGATCCCGGATACACTTTTTGAGCAGTCCAGCAACTTGCTCTCTGAAACTCGGATCCGCTAGAACGCTGCGATATGCTTTCACCTTGAGGCCAATGGGGCTACCTAACGGTCCATCAGGATTGCCAATCTCCACACCACCGTATTTTCCGTTCTCGATATGACAAAGCCTGAGCTCAGAGCCGTCGTTGGTTGGCGCTTTTCGTACACCTTCCAGTTTGAGGATATGATTCTCAATAAGAAACACGGCGTGCTGGAGATATGACGCGCCACGGAGGAACAATACTTGGGGTTCAATGGGGTCTGGCGCGTCGGGAAGTGCTGAGGGGTGGAAATACAACGTCTCTCCGTCTGGCCCCTCGACGGCATTGTCCGAGCTGATGCTAGTCCCATTGGGAGGTGCTTGGCCATGAGATTTATTCTTGGTAGCCTTCCCCTTCTTGCCAGTCTTCCCCGTACGCTCGTCGGCTTGTCTGCCATTATCCAAGTGAGCCACTCTTGCTTTTCGAGCTGCCCGTGCCTCTTTAAGCGCATGTGTGAAGTCCTTCGCCGCCTGGGGATATTCGTCCCGGAAACAGCGAACTATACCACGAGTCCGGTAAAATTCAAGACGATGAGGTTGCGCCGAGATGAGCTCATCGAGAACCTGAGTCGTTGTTGATTCAGCCAGTTGACTATAACTTTGAAGTTGAACTTCTCAACCAAAAGTCGTGAATCACCCAAGACCAGACTTACCGTGAGGGAATCTTTTCGTGGAAAAAGTGAACATATTTTGCATCGATGTCATTCGGATCTATATAATTGTCCAAGTTTAGAGAGATCCTGGATACGGATTGCTTGCTCCACTGACCAACTTTGAGCACGCGCTCCGCAACGTCATCAAAGACACTGCCCCCTTGCATCACCATTACACTGGAGGCAATCTCATCTGCTTTGTATGCTTGGGCTAATTTTTGAACCGCGAGGGCCCTCAGTCGGTGTACCCGCATTGCAGACATGGCAGCATGCCTCCTTCCATTCGTACTGACGAATCCATTAAGGCCTAAGGACTGAGGCGATATCCACGGACTCGTACTAATTCCGGCAGAGCCACCACGCATCGAGCCAAGCTCGGCTGCTGATAGCCCGGATGATGCACGAACGGAGAGCTCAGCCGCCTCATCTATCAGTCTTCGAATGGAGGCGACGTTTCTGAATACTCCAGGATCAATTGGCGGTGGTGTGGCCTTCCCAGGGGCAGGAGGCGGTAAAGGAGGCGGTAAAGACAGTAATGTTGCCCCAGGTGAATCCGGTGGCGAATAATCCGAGAGGCTGAGGAAGCCTCGGTCTCGTTGCTTGCCCAAGGGAATATCCCCCTTGAATCTATCGTTCGTAATCGAGGGTCCTTGGAAGGGCGGCAGCCGTGGTTCGCTCGCAGACAACGTGGCTGGATCCAGGTTCAAAACGAGCAACGATTCCAATAGTTCGATGGGTAGTTGGAGCCATGGTCCCTAGGTGATACTTAGCTTCAGGCGTTGAGCAAATATAGTGCTCATTACCCACATGGTACGAGCTGATATACCGCCAGTGTTTGTTCCTGCTAATGCACAGAACGGGTGGCCGGTCTGCATCATCTACCTCCTTCGCCACTGTGGTGCCGGCTTTCTTCGAAGACTTCTTCGGTTTCTTCTTTTTCTTTTTCTTCGGTGCGTCAAAATTAGGCTCGCATACTACTTCAGTATCACCCGACGCTGGGAAATTCTCCACTGAGGTAGCCGATGAAGGCGTCAAGATATCGGAATTGCTGAGGGAAAGCTCGTCGAAATCAGTGTTGGTCGGTGAGCCATCCGTCGACGGGGATAGCTCGCGCATCGTTGCGGACGTTGAGTACGATGAAAGCAGGTTTAAAAATTGGGAGTTGGGGACATGGAGGTTGATATCAAGGAGCTGCCACGGATTTCCGCAAGTGAAGAATCAACGGACGCACTGGGGCCGAGATCCATAAGGAACAGATCTCAATTTATACCCACGGTCAAAGTTCCACGTGGCTAGCGCTTTGGCCATCTTTCCATGGACAATTCCGATCAACAAGAGCCCGCGGGACCACTACCTAGCCCGCCTGCGTCAAATGGGCTGCGGCTGCGTCGAATCAATCGTTTCTTTGAAAATCTTTTGTATGGCATGACGACTTACTATTTCCATGTTGATGCCAGATACGACAGTATTGGTAACCACATTTCTATTGAGCTTTGATTCCACGCTCCTCTGCGCGTATCATGGTGCCAACACAAATGGTGAATACAATTCAATGGTAGCTAGGATCCCCTTTTCCGCCGAAGCACTTGGACGCACGGACTATTGGTAATTGCTCCATTTTACGACCGTTTAGACCATTCGCTGAACCTTTGCTGGCCAGCGAAGGGTACCCGATGCATACCAGTGCCGCGTGCCGTCGAACCCACTCAGGCACCGCTGAAGTGGGAAGCGGGGCCAGGGTTTCTGCACAACATGAAAGAGGACTGGATAATGTCAATCTCCGCACTCCCCCGCTCACGTCGACTTCCATGAGCAGCAGCCTCTCTACCTCGATCGACCCGTTGTCAGGTGAATATAGCTTCACTGACACACTCAAAGGTGTCTATTATGGCCCTGGGTGCATGAGATCCGCACTTCCCAAGCTACTGGATATTCTCAATGCCAAAAGGGCCCTTGTGGTGACGGGGAAGACTCTCCACCACAAGGCAAGTCTCGTCCATAACTTCTACTCTCAGCACTATGGTTAGCTCAGTCCCACCCAACCAGACGGATGTTGTACGGCGAGTCGAGGATGTCCTTAAGGAACACAACGCCTACGGTGGTACATTCTCCGATATCGGGGAGCACGCACCCATTTCGTCTATCAGAGCTGGCATGAAGGCTTTCAACGATGCTCAAGCAGACATCATTGTTGCAATAGGCGGAGGGTCCCCGATAGATGCTTCCAAAGCCATCCTGTATTTCTTACACGAAGAAGGCTTTCCTTACAGACGTCAGATCGCTATTCCGACTACATTGAGTGCGGCAGAATACACCGTAAGTAAAATTAGACTCATACTCTCCGCGATCATTCACTGCTCCCTACGTAGGTATGTGCCGGTTATACCGACGAAGGCGGCAAGAAAGCGGCGGTATTCTCTTTCGAGATGGCCCCTGCTGGCGTAATTTTGGATGCAGAATTGACCCTTGCTACCCCGCCTCGACTCTGGTAGATATTTTCTACTCTTCCTATCCACGTGTCTCATTGACCTCGCAAACAGGCTATCCACTGGAATACGGGCACTTGATCATTCAGTAGGTAAGCGCTCTGGCATCAATAAGCTGACCTTTTCTTTGATTGACATCTGTATCTTAGAATGGTTATACAGGCCCGGGGTACCCCACCCAAACAAGGCCCTCTGTTACTCCGCCCTCGCAGACCTGTTCAAGTACCTACCCTTGTCGAAAGCTGAGCCTGCTAACGTTGAGCATCGCCAGTGGCTCCAAATTGCGTCGTGGATGAGCTTGTGGCCATTGAGATTCGAAGGTTACGGGTGAGTGATTGCTGAGAGTTTGCATGAAGATCGGGCTTCAACTGCTCGTGGACAGCGTGGTCGGGCTGTCGCATGCCTTGGGACACAAACTCGGCGCTACATATGGCATACCCCACGGAATTACATCAGTAAGTTCGAGTTCTATATCTATCGTCATTATTGTTGCTAACTACTGCTCACCGTCAGTGCATCACGCTCCCGCCTGTGGTGAACCTCCAGGCCGACATAGCTCCGCCTGTCGTGAAACAATACCTGGGAAAATGTATCTTCTACCTCGGTGAACCGTCTACAGGCTCCCTTGAGGGGGATATAAAGAAGTTATCCACGCTCATACGTCAGTAAGTGCAATATTTTTACTGTCTCTTGCATTCTACTGCTAGTCCTTGAAGCTTATGCCGATATACAGACTAGTCATCGACCTGGGCCTGGAGACCAAATTATCCGAGTATGATGTACCACGAGAAGATTTTCCTCAAGTAGTCGAGCAAGTGTTGGGTACCAAGGAAGATCCTGCCTTTGATAAGGTCGTCCGACTTTTAGAAGGATTGCCATAGCTATTTGTACGACGACAGAATCTTGTATACGTCCTGACCGCTCTACTTCTCGCGCAGATCTTTAACTTCAAGTCAGTGGTCATCGGGTGTTGCTAGGCTCTAGGAACGGTAGGTGAACCCTTACTCTGAAGGAAACGTAGAGGGAACCTCCGAGACAGGACTACGTATACAACCAGTATCTAAGCACGCATGAGTAACCGTTTGCGTTGACCAAGAAGGTCGCGACACCCAAGGATGATTAATGAATCGATGCGTGGCGCGTGACGTCAGAGGCATCCCCCGGCGAAGTATTAAGAACCCGACATTCCAATTCACCACATCGACGCGCCCACCCCTGGCTCACCCCTCGCTTTGGAAGCCGAGGGCAAGGATGAAGCAAAACAAGACCTTGAATCCTTGAATGTTGTATCATTTGGAATATTCTCCGATTTAGAAGATGCTAATAGTACCATTCAGCCAATAGGTAATATTAACTTGATATTAACAGGCCAAATGATTCAGAGGATGTGTAGCCGAAGTCTGAAGTACGACAGGTTCGTTCTCTCAAAAACGTCCCCAGAAGTCGCGTATTGGTATGGTAATTAAGGAAGAGGTAAAACCAAAGAAAAACACTGAAAAGGTGAGTATTACTCCGGTGTCGAGTCAACAAACAAGTCTACTAACGTCACAGATGGTGGAAGCTCGGGGATTCTGTGGAGACACGCTCCCGATTCCGTATAGCAATCAAAGAAGAGAGCGGAGCCAAATCTGAAGGTATTAGCGTTCATTTTGAGCGTACTTAGGCTGCCATTTTCGGAAGTCCAGTTCGGCTTTCCGAACTTTCATCGCTCAACGAGTTGTAGCTGCAGAGGTCTCTTGAATCGCAAGAAGCAACCCTTCGAACCGGCAGGGGGATGAGGTCTAGGACCTTCCGTCTGTCGGGCGCAAAGATCCTCGGGGCAAGGTGGGCATGGGGGCCCTTGTATTAGCACTCGGTAGTCTAGTTACAGCATGTAGTATAGGATGACCGCGTGAGGGAAACCTCGAAGGACATTAAGCAGATTTAAAATAAATAAAAAAACCCCTTCGGACCGAACATACAACTCGCATCAAAATCGTCACGAATGAGTAGGTTCCTCTTGGTTTTGTTCAAGCGCCATTACTCACAACGTCAGAGCCTTGTACTCAGCACGGAATTCAACCAGCCCCGCCGACTCTAAATACTGGACCTACAGCGTACATAGCGGTGAGCCTCTCCTCAATACAGTCTGATCTAGACTATCACTCGTTGCCTCCGATCGACGACATCAACATCAACTCGCCTTGGCCGATCAAGCGATTCGCTGCTGAGGCAACGAAAGAATGTATATTCGCGGCCTTTGCCTCAGGGCAGCTAGTTAGTATACCAACTGTCTGAGCAGTGAAAGTCATAGCATCGCTAATTTTCGATATCTGATGTTTTCTAATTTATCACGATATGGGGCCTCACTGAATGTGTTGGGTGTGATAATGTGTTTGAGATGACGAGGCTCCTGATCACAATGTCGTCTGAGTGCATCTATTCCCAGCACATCGTGCGTCACGCTGTTTGGCTGGATTGGTCCAATACTCCATGTATGTAGAATCCTTGGATGCAGAATTATGTGTCTATGCTGGTAGCTTGAGTGGAAAGTATGCATAAACAAAATGCACGCCGAAACGCGTGTACAGTCGACCGGACCTCGGCTTCCGTGGAGTTCGTTGTCAATTATTGAGCTTCAAGTGCACTGGTCAGATTATCGGAAGTCAGCTTGTATATTGTGGAAACCGTCACCCTCAAGTAGGAACATTCGCGCCCGTTGATGATTGAATAGAAATGAACTGGCATTTATCTAGTATATATGTACATGTATATACTAAGTGAAAAAGGGGATGAAGGGGGAAAGAAGGGGGAAAGAAGGGGGAAGAACAGAAATAATTCACGCCTAAGAAGAAAGAAAGGAGAAGAGGGGCCAGGTAGTTGTATGACTATGACTAAAGAAACGCCTCGTCAAGGTTCATAAGTTCATCGTGACGTTCAGCGAGCTAGCCAGCAGGATATAATGAATCGGATGGAAGCAGTGGAAATAGGAAATGTAATGCACAAGCCATTAAGGCGGGAACCGAAGGAAGACTTGATAAGGAACTAAAGAAGTTGAAAAAAGGTCCCTGAGCATATTAAAGATAATGCCAGTATGGTAGCGATACAACAGAGCAGCAACCGCGAAAACATCAATCTTATAAAGACGTTGAGAAAGGGAAGCTGGGAGGAGAAACTTTCGTATATTCATATGTGCACAAACGAGGAAGGCATATACAGAAGAAGAAGAATAGATGAAGGCCTGCATGTACCTGTCATCAAAGAGCGAGGAAACGGCTGCAGGCTTCGTTACTTAGTCGTTACGTTATTCAGTTTTTCGGCGCTTCAATCTTGCGCTGACTGGACTGTAGTAGATGGCGCGTCGGCTGGGGCTGGAGCAGGGGCTTGAACCTCAGTGACAGGTTGAACGGGCGCGACGGCCTGAGTAGCATCTACTTGCATCTGGTCTGCAGCAGCTTGAGGAGCATCAACTTGCATTGGATCGACTTGCATTGACTCAACAGCTGCCTGCGCTAGGGCCTCCTCGAAAGTGGCTGGTGCAGGGGCTTGTACCGGCTCTGTCGAAGGGGTAACGGGCACTTGTACTGGAGTAATATCGGCAGCTGGAGTCGGCGCCGTGGACAGAGGTGGTTGATTGACTTCGGACTGCGACTGGATGCCGTTCGTCTGAATATCCTGCATTTGTTCGGGGGCAGGAGGGGCAGGGGCTTGAGCGTCGCTTGGAGCTGTCTGGGCGGCAGGGAGTACTTGCTGCTGCTCGACAGACTGAGAGGGCGCAGTAGGCATAGATACTCCAACAGGAGTTGGCTGAGTTCGAGGGAGACTCGGGTCGATATCGTGATCCTGAGTGGGTACAGGCACAGAGACAGAGACTGGCACTGGCACTGGCGCGCCGGGTCCAGGAGCAAGCGGCATAGCAAACTCAGGGACCGCGCCCAACATGTGAGCGGGTTGTTGCGGCGGAGCTTGCATCTGGACATCACCCACGATGGGTTGCTGATTTTGCTGAGGGTGCTGCTGAGCGAGTTGCTGGAAGTGACGATTCAAGTCGAGTTGGAACTGCACTTGGGCTTGCTGCAACTGGGCCTGTTGTTGTTGCTGAGCCTGCTGCTCGGTTAAATTGCTTGGTCCGGGGTTGCCATTGGGGATAGGACCGCCCGCAGAGGCTGAAGTACCAGGAGGGCCTGGCATCTCCGTGCGCAGCGAAGAGACTTCCATGCCCAAATTCCTAAAAGGCGATTGAGCATCGCCCACAAGAGCGGGGAACTGCGACATGGCAACACTGTTTCTGAGGGTTGATAACAACGCGATAGCGAGATTGGTAGAGAAATCGACGGCGGGATCGCCGGTCTGAGGGAAGAGTCCAGTGGGTATATTAGCAAGGAAGCCGGGAGGGACTTGGAGCCCTAATGCCGCGGCCTGTGCGGAGGGACCGGCGGATTGATCGCCACCCCGCTGCCCATTCTGCCTGGCGATTGGCAAGAGGGTGGGGTCTTTGTGGACTTTAAGGTGTTGTAATAAGTTATCGTGCCTGTTGAAGTACTTGTCGCAGGCTGGATGGGTACATTTAAAGGCTAGATAGGGATGGGAAGATAAGAAAAAAGCTTGCAAGAAGTCGAGAGAAGTGTGACTTACGTTTCTCGTTGGTATGAATGGAGCGAATATGGCGCTTGAGGTGCTCGCCGCGATGGAAGCATTTTCCACAGCCCTCGACGGTGCACACATATAAGCGTGCATCTTTCTGAGTGTTTTCCGTTTCAGTGACAGCGGTTTTGGTTGGGACTCGGCGACCACGACTCTTTTTAGTGAGGTTGGGGACGGGGACGGGGAGCGTGGCACGAGAACGGATGGCGCGCGAGGCGTCGCTGATGGAGGTGTCCTCTTGACTGGGTCCAGGGGCTGGCTCAGGAGGAGGTTCGGTATTCGCCCTCGAAATATTGAGAGAGAACGAAATGTCGGTCTCTGAAGAGTCCATCCTCCTGCTTGCACCCCTGTTCTCCCCCTCGTCCTCCGATTCGACTTCGGCAATAGGGCGCTTTCTTCCTATAGTGGGTGGCGCTGCCTTGCTGGATTTGCTGATTTCCTTGGCTTTGCCTTTACTGGTACTACCTTTCGGTCGACCGCGCCCACGAGGAGGCGGTGACTGCTGTTCGGTGTCGGATTCATTGGTCTGGAGAACTTTGCGGAAAGAAGGGCGCAAGCCACCAGGCGTTGTCTGCGATCGAGTGATCGGCCTACGAGGGGGCGAAGGGGCTTTCTTCTTCGACGATGACTGAGAATCCGACTGCGCCCCATCTTCAGCTTCAGCGTCGGCTTCAATTTCGCCCTCGGCCTCGACTTCAGTCTGAACCGACTGTCAGGGATTTGGTAAACTGGTAGTTCCGAAAGGGGAGTGTATACGTAGTACGTACCTCGGGTGCGTCGACAGGAGTGGTCTCTTCCCCCTCTGCGTCGTCCTCCCCCTCTCTAAACTGCTTAATATCCAGTTCCTCCATCTGCTTGAGTTTATGAACCAAAACCATCTTTGAAATCTGCTCGTTTGTTTGCAAGGATGGCTGGGTATGCTTTGGTTGAGTTTTCGTTCGCAGGCGTGGCACGGTGGCGTTGGGAATGTCCTTGGGGTGTCTTCTGGGTCGGATGGATATGGGATAAAACGCCTGGCGACGAAAGACGGGCAGAACTGTCGAAAAACTGGCTGGTGTGCGTCGGTATGGTGGGTGTTGACAGGGGCAGCCCCTCTCCCAAAACACTCGAGGGGAGGAAAGATTTTTCTGTTTATGTTTGGTTCCAGATGCTACACCACGTGCACTTTGTTCTTTTGTTTTCCCACAGCCTTCTGTACACAATACGCCCCTATCTCTGACTTGGCCATCATTCCCCTGCCCCCTTGATCTTCGGGCGAACAAACGATGTCCCAGATGCAGCACACATCCAGCGCTGTATGTCTCTGCGAAATATTCTCATACGAGCCAAGGTATCCAATACCTCGGTATACACGATGGCCGACATCTTTTTTGATAGTCTGTATGATGACGGGATCACGCGTTTGGGGGTCCGCGCCTGAGCCCTTCCCTCGTTCCTCTCTTACCTTGTTTGTCAAACTCAATGCAACCTTTGTCGCCCAACTGTCAAACCTAGACCCCCAGACCTCGACATTCAGTGACTGGTCGATAGTTAGCGAGTATTGCTACGTACGTCGAATTGTCGCACTGCGTAGGCAGCCTAGCGTCATGCAATATTGGTGGGGTTCTGATTGATGCGGTCCTCGAAAGATACCAGTGCGGTTGGCCTGGCCTGTGAAGCTGACACATTTGCCTCGAGGCAGTAATTGGTGCCCCTGAGTAGCCCTTTGATATCATGTGATGTGAATTTCGACGCGACGTTGAAAGTTTAGCCTCGCGGTAGCCTCATGGCAGGTGGACATTGGAGAAGGAGGTCTGATGAAAAACAAACAAACACCTTTCCTACCAACCACCTCCAGCTCGTGTTAAGCGCGTAACTGTATCCCCGAACATTAATATCAGTTTATTGAGAACAATATTCATCGTTGCCAAGGTTGCATCCGACTCCGTCGTGCAAACTCTTTATCGCCAGCCTTCCCATGGAACGTTCAGATTGGCCCACTCATTTGAATCCTTACACTTCAATTTCACACTGTAGGTCCACCTTTGGCTGGAGCCAGAGGTTCACGCTGGTAAAGGCGTCCTTACCTTTCATCATGCGTCCCTATACGTCCGAATTCGAACTAGAAGGTGAGTCACCGTTACTTGCAACCCGTAGTAAATCCTTTCTGACCTTTGAATTGAACAATTCTACGTTCCATATCTTCAATGTAGTGCCTAAATGAACCTTCGCTGCACCGGGTTCCCTCAGGGTATTCAGACCTTTAACCCGAAGTGCAAGGACGGATACTACTGTCCCCGTTGACGTGCACCCTGCTTCGATGGTCTCCACTATGGATCCTAGCCGTAAGTCTGTTCGACTTTTCCACGACGTGAATGTTCCTTCGCTTCGTTGATACACTAGAAGACCTTCTTATGATGCGCGTGTAGGACTGCAACTCATACGAGTTTTTGCAAGTCATCTGGCGAAGTTCTAGTTGCGAAGGCCGCGAAGACCTTTGCTCGGAGCGTAAAGTCCTTCGTGCCTCAAACACACCTTCTGCCCTCCATCGCACAGGCCATTGTGAGTTTTCACCAACGTCCATACTTAACCACTGACAGTATGTGGTCTTCTAGCCTGCCCTGGATTTTGACAAGGAAGCTTCCCTATAAGCGAAATTATGTGCCTCACTACTTCTAATCTACAGGTAGGAACGACTACACTATCCTCTGGTTTTTCGATTGTCGCCTTGCCCCTAACTTGGCCCATAGGAGCTTGCTTGGAGGTCTGGGTCGCCTGCCTCAATGTCCAGCCCAACAGGTTGGTTCACATTTTGCTGATCAGCTACGGGCATACGACGTCATAGCATCATTGTGATGATCAGCGGTAAGTGTGAGCTGCTTCATCCAAGCGGTGTTAATTAAGCTATTTCAATCCCAGGCTGGTTACGAATTTCTGCGCCCTCACCATCTACGCAGAGGAATATGATGCCAAGAAATCTCCATTCCAGAGTACGCGGCCATCGCGTGCATAAGGCGGAATAGACTAGCCGCTACTGATGTTCTTGCGTCTTGCCAACATTACTTGCCCTGTCGGGCACGATCACCTCATAGACCGATTCGCAATAGTGGTTTTATTCTTCTTCGATAGCTCCACTATTACGCTCCCCGGCGTTTCTTGCCCATGGCAACTCTCGTATGCCGGCTAGATCAGTAGCAACGCGGTATACGTGGCTAATGGCGCAACAGCACGACTATCTCATCGAACCCCAGACGACGCCCGCGAACCGATCGCCTTTCGCCTTCCCTCCATTTACACGTAATCCACAATCCCGGTCATCCACGTAGCTTACTGCGTTCTCTTCGCATTCCAACATCCGTCCGTCTACATTGCTGCTCGGAACTATATGCACTCGCAGAACATGAGAATCCCCCAGCACGGTTCGCCTTTATTTTCGTTTTGGCCGTTGACTCTTGGAGACAGACCTTCGATGTCAACGAAATGGTCCGAAACTGCGGCTTATACCCACACGGGGATCAGGCGGCTTATCGTAACCCCTTCACCCCCACTAGCCCGTCTTGCCAGAAACGAAGTGTTTCCCACTGCGTTTCGTAGTGGATATCAGCAGAACAGGGAAAGACATTTTGATTGAAATGACTCATGCTTTGAGGTGAGAATATACCGAATGTGGTTCCTCCCTGAAGTATTCATAACGATTGATCTTGCCTTCTTTGCATGCTTCGCGGATGAAGTATGTACGTGTACATTCTCTGCGACCCGAAAATTATGCGCCGCGATTCGCATTGTGGGCTACTCGGGCTGGGCCCTGCGAAGGTTATACGTTAATCTATGAGGTATACATTGTATTTTCAATTCGTGAAGTTTTGTTCAAAGTTGACGCGTTTTTTATAGCCTCGGCCGAGACGGATTGATCTTCTTCATGTCTGTGGCGCAGCAATGATAACAAATCGCGGAACAATCTCTGTTCGCCCGATCCCCACTCGTTCGCTCCCCTCGTGCTGAAGGTTCAGACTTTTGAAGTGTGGAGCCGACATTAGAACCAAACCGCTGACATTTCGCTCGATTGTGATGTTATATTATACATCCATTGTATGACATCACGGCCGAACATCGGCCAAGCCCTCTCGACTTCAACTTCTATTCTATTCGACGATGACGAAGCATCGAGGACGCTCGCCAAGGAACAGGATTGAGTATACCGAAGGGAGCCTGGAAATAAAGTTAGAGTTAATCCCCCGAGCAAGGAGTTATGGACGATGGACAGCGCTTACGTTCCGGTGGCCGGAATGCAGGCCTTTTAAGGCAGATTCTCGTCACTGCAATAATCGGTCGGCTTTCGGAAGCCCCATTCCGCCATGTCATGCGCCCACTCATGTGATGGTGATTCTTTCCCTTTACGAGACCAGGCCAAGTTTGAACTGACTTGCGCAGTAGAGAAGAACGTATCAAGTCACCTTGTATTTTCGCAAGGACTGGACCAGTCTGATAAGTCGATAAGCCGAATACAAGACTTCTGTAATTACAGAATGATATAGTGAGTGTCTTCCGTCATGCAGTTGCATGTCTATGTCAACCTCGCGTCAATTTTTTTTCTGCCCCTGGGCGATTCTGTTCGTCAAGCGTTCGGAAGTGAACCCCAGTAAGGACCAGTAACAGGTTCGTTCTCATTCTATTCGCAGCAGAGTCAACCAGTCCGTTCACCCGCGGAAGGTCCCGGAACAGAGTCAATAGGTCTGGGATAATCGGTGCCATGATAGCGGTAATGATCAGTTCACAACTGGGGTTTGCCACTACCTGTCACTGTTTGACTACCCGCGGCCAGTCGGGCAGGTCGCCCTCCTTGTGAAAGCCCTCTTATCTTCTGACTCGGTGTATGTTCACACCCACAAGATATGGAAAGGGATCACTCGGGCAGTCAATCGTTAATATGGTCTACTTGTGTGGTGTGAGCCGGGATTGAAGCTGGTCTGGACATGGAAGAATCGTGCACGGCATTGTACGAGAGAAGTATCTCAATTCACCTTTTGGAGCTATAGAAGCTGACTACCAAATGTATCCTTGCCGTACGATGTTACCCAGAGGGCTGCTGTTGTTCGCTTGCCGTTGGACATACCCATGATCGATGGGTAACGTTCTCAGTAGACCGAGGCTTTGCGATGCCAAGCTCAGATACGCTGTGGACATGGACCTGCACGAAGACGATGGGGCCTGAGTCCTCGCCAGAACATACCCGAACGGTTTGCTATTTCCGTCTCAACAAGCGTTTAATCGGGCTGGGGTGAACCAAGTTCGATTCAATCACTTCATTGGAGTTTGATAGGTATGTTCTACACAATACAATGTGTGGTCCGACTGAAGCTAACCTTCGTGTAAACAGTTGGATAATTTCCATATTTGCCTACGGATGTATACCCGTTGTGGCCCAATATATCGATTACCAAACCCTCATTAGCGCCGGCGACCAACTAGCGCCTTGCATGACATACACGACCATCGCTTCAAAGCCGCGGTCGAGAATTATGATGATTTCCGGCTCATGACTAAGGTAGCATTGGCTAGTATCCCACCAAAGTTTTAATTTATAGGTACCCTGCTATTGGGCCAGGACCCTGGCATTTCTAGGCAGTAATCTCTTTCAAATTCTTCTGAACGACTCTCCCACTCCAGGCCACGAGTTGGTGAGTTACGCGCTCGCTCAGGGTTTCGTTCTGTTCAAATGGTGTGGAGCGGGATTTGCTTTTGGCGACGTCGGTACCCGGCTGAATTTCTTTCTTAATTCGCGCTTGGACCCAAGAATGGTATAATTTATTTACTCATTTCATTTCGTTGATATTCTAACAATGGGAGTTGTTCGGGGATAGGGGCATTGTTGAGGCCTACTCGGGTGTGGTAGGTTCGAAAGCCAGCTTCCCCCAGGATCGTGTGGTGGGGCATGTTCTCCCTCGACGCTTTAACCTTCTCGATTACCTAGTTCATTCCAGGACTTTGACAGCGAGATTGTGGTGCGGCGTGGTTGAGGCTGAGTGACGGGGAGTAGCTTCCGCAAGGGGGATAAGTCTCTTTACCACAGAAACCGTTTTGTCGAGTATGGTATTGTGCACTTTTCGAATGGATCGTTCGTATTGCGTTCTCAGACCTTCCTTATGGATAGATGGATAGCTGGAAAGTAAAGATTACATGCATAGAAGCGCTTCAGCGCAGTGCGACATCGGTATGTATATTTGACATAGAATCAAGAACACGCACGTCAACATAGCTCGTCCCACAACTTTACCAGAGCTAGCTGTCGCCGGCAAGCAAAACAGAATCCGATTGCAGCGAAAGGCAATGAAGACGAAAGAAGTGGAAGGGTTAATGGATGGATGAGCGTAAGAGTCAAGCATGCTGTTCCCTTCTTGCGCTGCCGATTGTAGGTTACATGCTGCGAAGCTCATGTTACCCTGCGATGCATCTCAAAAGACTGCGTGACTTGGCTTACGAAGAACTGCCTTGAGGATTCAATGTACATCGATTCTCTCATATCGGGTAACCAAAGCCAAGCGACCCGAACAGCAACGATTTGTGGAAAGCACGGTAAGCCGTTAACCCGTAAATATACCCTTTGTCCCGTTCTTCCTCTGTATACCGATACCCTGGAGTGTGGCTGAACATTTGCGTAGATTCACATTTTACGGGTTCCCCATTTAACAGCCGTTTGTAAATCAAGTTAGCTTCGCATCAATGGGACGTACATGCCACGAGAGGTTAATGACAGGTATGACTTCAGTATTCCAGGTTTGAAGACGAGCTGTTTAGTTGGTAAGATAGGATAGGGTGAGTTTGCTAGAGATGGATAGATTGCGCTGCCAGTAGCCCCGTGGAAAGCCTAAGCAGACTGGGAAATTGCGAGATCGATCATGGGCCACGGGTGAGATTATCTTGCGAGTGGTTCCGAGAGGCTTACAAGGGAAGAAGAACCTAAAGGCTGTTGGAGCGGTGTGAGATGTCCACGGCGTTGAAGGGAGGCAGGTGACATTGAAGTGGGGAACCTAACCCTGTGAAAGGCTAGGTAGCGGTCTTATCCAGAGGTAGCTAGCAAGTCGGAAATCGCGGGGCGGGAGGAGGCAGTGCGCAATCTGCTACCAGGCATACGGCCGAGGCGGTGCGACCGCCGTTGTCTCCTCCGGGGGGTCTCGTCTCCCAGAAAGCTATTCGCGTCACTATAGAGTCACTAGCCCAGTAACTGACACATTAGGCTGCGTAGATTGTGAAACAGATGCTTCGAAAAGGAATCACCAAGTAGAAAATGCCATACGTATGGAGAGATACATACAAAGTACGGAATCTTTCGGTAAGAATGGAGGGTGCCAGTGGGGCTTGATGAACTTGAGTCATACTCAGATGATGCACGCGCACGACATGTGGGTTCAATCAATGTGCTGTAGCTAACATGAGGATTATGAGGGAAGGATCATGTCCCTTTGCAGTAAATCAGAGCACACACCTGAAGCACCTCGATGAGTTCACGTTCGCTGCGTAGAACAATGGGGAGATGAACTGCTTTGATTGGGAAACACATATTGCACATATTCCAGTCGTCTGAAAGCAGCGATCACCTGATGGCTACCAGGGAGGCGTGTGGGTGGCTCGTTTCGCTTGAGTGCGCAGTCACTGAGCGTGTTTGATGATCATGGGTGACCCGAAC
The DNA here is from genome assembly GCA_017312325.1 of Pleurotus citrinopileatus. Taxonomy (NCBI): domain Eukaryota; kingdom Fungi; phylum Basidiomycota; class Agaricomycetes; order Agaricales; family Pleurotaceae; genus Pleurotus; species Pleurotus citrinopileatus. The sequence goes on along the minus strand of BHFW01000018.1, from coordinate 495,992 downwards.
CAACCACCGTGGATAATTGTCCATTGAATAATCTGATACGGACAAAGGAGGGCCGGGCTGGACTGTTGTTTGGGTGAGTCGCTTTATCCCTCCCCGGTGACTCGGGGGGAAATGGCAATGCCATATGTATTTAGCGGGCGGTGAACTGCACGTCGCTAGTTGCTGGAGGACATACCCGCCGGGAAACCGGAGGCAACGATGTCGGTGCCAGAGGTGTATTTCCGCTGGAGCGACATCACAGCCTTTGCCCGACGGGTATAAAACATATCCCGAAATGGATGTTACCAAATGGGGATGCCTATAATTGCTTTTCGTCACCCGGGCACAGAGAGCGAGGAACAGAGCCAGAAGAACCGTTCCGAGCTGGAACAGAGGGAACAATCCGAGTGTGTTCTCACTATCAGTTGTGGAAAGTCGGGCTAAAGATGGAAAGGATATGGATCGGAGATGAACCATCGAGAAGGCCATACTTGAATAGGTATGGCCAGGACAAACTTGGTACCGAAGCTTGGGAAGGGCCAGATATGGATCTTGGAGATTAGAAGGAAGGACGATTATGTATACCCGACTTGTGAATGATGATGGTATGAGCGCCATGAAGACGTCTGAATCTGGTATCTGCTCACGATGGTTGTTGCATGCCATCGGTTGCTCTGATCATTTTGAGAAGACATGGCTTTCGGTTTTCCTTTTCATTGAGCAAAATTGAATCATAAAGCCGAAAGCTAGACTTTACGAAGTCAGGTAGTAGATGGCGCCCTGACTGGTTTGAGTCGGCGGGGAGAATGGTTGCTCGAGCCGATGCGGATCCGGTGGTGGTATGCAGGGGCTGACATGAGCCAAACGGATGTAGCGGGATGGGTTTTTCCCCCAATATACCTGATTGAGCCACCAAGCTGTTCCAAGGCCCAGGCAGAGATTGACGGTGATGCGATTCATTGATCAAACATATATTGGGTCGGGAGCCTCGTGTCTGTGCAACTTCGATGTTCGGGCTGACAGGAAGTGTAACGCGATGGGTGAACCGAGGAGTTCAATTGACGTTTCCTAGATTTGAATTGTGGGATGTATCTGCTGAGAAGTAAGTTGGGCTGACAGCGGAAGAGAGGAGATGGCTGGAAAAGGCTGGTGTGAGCCTGGGATGAGGAGTTTCCAAAGTTGGGCAGCCAAGTCAACAGGCACACACACAACTTGACCCGCTTCCACAATCATGGAAACTGACTCGGACTCGATTCGGGCCTTTATATATAGGACCAGAGAGATATCAGAGCCAGCAGTAGGCCTTGTTCAATAAAATCAGCGGGGTAAGCTCTCTCTCTCTCTTTCTTGTGCCACTTTTCATTCTCACACCGCATTTCAGGCAGATTGCAGTGCGGGACAGTATCACATATAACATATTATATTGGCTTTCCTCATGCAATAGAAAATACGGGCTGGCCGGGGCTTGTTTCGATTTGATTTGCATTGTGCCAGAATTCCTGGGTCTTGATTCAGAGTGGCCCGATCGATCGACGATTTGACTGGGCTCGTCGAGTCACCTGCGCCCAAGTCCAGTATTAGCATTCTTGGATTTCGGCCAAAACCTTTCTTTGTTCCCTACCACCGTCATCATCATCGACCGACCTCCAACAACATTCCCGCCAAACTTGCACCCGCTGGACTCGCGATCACTCCCGCTTCACCTCCAGCCCGTGTTACACCTGCTCGATTCTCAAAAGTCCGCAATCTTCATTCCGCACTATATAATCTAATCGCACCTCAACTATCGTTTCTCTTCCGCCACCCGCTGACCACCCTTTATTTCTTTCGAATTTCCACAAGAAATTCATCTGCGCCTCTTTGCTACCTGTCTCTTTCAAATGCAGACCGCCACAGCGCCAGTTCCCCTTCCCCCTCAACGTTTCCCATTTCCAACCAGCCCTCGAACCGACGAGGACCACAATTCTTTCCAGGTTCAATCATCCAGAACCATCCCGCATGCACTGTCGACCCCTTCTCCTATAGCACTTTCCTATAGCTTGTCTTCGTCCTACGCCTCGGCAAGTTCTGATTACACCCCGCCGAGGACAGATAGTCCTGAAGCACACCAAATGTCCGCACACACCATCCCATCTTACACTGTTGTGCCAGAAGGGGCGTCTTCTAGTGCCTTCTACGCCTCAGGCATGCCTGCTTCAGGTGCTGTCTACCCCCCGAGCTCGGGCGGCAACCCCCCTCAACCCACTATGACATACCATGCCGGCCATACTCCTCCCCTAGCTTATCAACAGCAGCAGTACAGTGATAGACAGCCAGCTCAACCTTCGTGGTCAGCCACTCTCGGACAGCCACTTGAGCATCTGTATCAGCCGCGAAATGACAGCCACCCGGGAAATGACAGCACTGATCGTTTTAATGCTTCGCCACCGCTTCATCCCGCAGACAGCCCCCCAAATACGTCTCTCGTGCACTTTCCTGGCCTTGATGGTCCTCGACCACACTATTCATCAGGACGTGTACCCCGTTTTGGTGTTTCTACCATGCCATGGCACCCAGATCCCCCGGAGGCTTCTATGCATCCACAGGTTCTTCCCAATAGCTACGCATCCCACTCTATTGCGACTGCCTATGGTCCTAGCCCATCTACGGCACCTGAGGGAATCAGCCACTCCAGATCCAGACAGGACGCATTATATGTTCGCACCAACTTGAGTACGCCTTCATTGGTAATATCTAGGTAACCACTAATCGATCTTCAGCTCGTCCAGATAGCCACCTAGCAAACCCCTATTCACCCACACCTACTACCCACCGCTTCCACGGGCAGCATGACTCCTTAGCTCGACGGTCTGTGGGGCATTATCATCGGGGAGCGGATACGTCTTCGCCTGACGTCCCAATCGCTTCACCATCGGTGTCTCCTATTATCGCCGACCGTGTCCACCACCCAGACGTTGGCGTGCCTCGGTCGGGCTACCCAATTGGCATCCCGCAGGACGTTGACCCCACCGGACTACGACATGCAGGTGGCAACGGCCACTTAGGTTCTCAATGGAACGACCATGTCCTTGTTGAAGTTGAGGGTGAAGAGGATGTAGAGCGCTCCTTACCTCCCGACACTGGTTATAGCGTTGGAATGATGGTTGAACAAAGCCAGGCTGCTTTGAAGGATCTAGACGCCGAGCTTGATGACGACGGTGGACACATCAAGGAAGAATTCCATGGGTCTTACGTATCGCCCAATTCCGGGTTGACTAGTGAGAGCGTATTTCGGTTACGTGCAACGCCTACAATGCGCTACACGCCTTATCCACCTTACGCGCAGTCACATTCCCACTCTCAGCCGCAGCAGCCACCAGTCCACCCGACAGGTGATTCCTACGTGTACTCTTCATTCGGACTCGGTGACCATCATGGCGACGATATCCCCGTGCTGCCTCTTTGTCACGATTATTCCGACAATGGCAATGACGCTCAAAATATCCGCACAAGGAAGGTGAGCAGTAGTACGGCTTGCTCCACTTCCTCCGCGTCTACGTCGACATCCAACAACTCCTCCTACCTGCCGTTGACGCCAACATCCCCCATATCTCCCCTGAACTATCTCCCTGGTTGTTCTGGTGATGGTACCGCTAGTAACATTGAGCTAAAGCGACGTACGAGACAGAGTACTCCGTTACCTGTGCCTATCCCCATACCGAATTTGACCAAGAAATCGAGGGGTAGGAGAGTTCCAACTGTCGCGACTCTTCATCGGGATCGTGGGAGACCTGTTATTAGAGGCAGATCTGGTAGTGGCAGCGTCAAAGATGGATCGGATGGTGCTATCATGGGAGGCAAGTCGGGTGGTGCAAGGTTATACACCTGTACGGCTGATGGATGTGGGAAGTGTTTCGCCCGGGGCGAGCACCTAAAACGGCATGTGCGGAGTATACACACATATGACAAGCGTATGTTTATTTGCTTCTCATTACGCGAGTGCATATTCACTTATGCATTGATTCCGTACAGCTCACAAGTGCCCTTACCCGGGCTGTGGAAAGGATTTCAGTCGCCACGACAATCTTGGACAACACATGCGAGTGCACAAGGACTACGTGGCCCCTCCAAAGACAGCGTCGTTTACCGGATATAGAGATGCGCGGCCATGATACGCTCCACAACCACCAAACCAACCCCTCCTTTAGGATCGTTGGGGCCCTCTCGACTGGGTTTCCTTATTTTTCAGTCATTTTTATCACTTTCTTGGATATAACCTGCCTCTGGTTTGATTCATGCCTTCATGGATGGAATTTAGCGTCTCCAATTGAACGATTATTATGCCGCACTATGGCCCTTGCCTTCTTGTCTATACAGCTTTCCGTGTCTACTCATTTTCCCGTGCCCTTGGTCTTCCTGTGTCGCTTCTTTATCGTACATGGTTTTCATCACTTTGGATTTTGCATCAGATATCAATTCTTCTCTTCGGATTAGGCTCTCCGCTGAGGTGGTTCCAATATCCCTTCTGGTGGCTCGCGCGTCCCCAAGGATCCCTTGTGAACATGGTTCGCCTTCATCCCAAGCCCGCCCAGGCTGTATCGTCGGGAAGCGAATCAGATACTATGGAACCCCGTGTGTCGTTGCCAATCATATCGAATGACGTGAAGGACCTTCCTTCCCTATTCCCACCCCGTCCTCAGGCCCCGTTCGCTCTGTCAGAACCACTCCCGCACCCCGCCCGCAAAAATATGATCGATCGCCCTCTCTCCCTTCTCATTGCTCCCTCAATATCCGACACAACCTTTTCATTTACCCGCAACGGTGTTCATACGATCGTCCTTCCGCCGCTCTCTTCGTTTCGTTTTTCGATGTTCTTTAACAACACCCGGGTCCTATTCTTCTTTCATCATGGTTGTCGAATAGTTCACGAAACATGCATTCCTTTTCTTCCCTCTTTCGCCATATCGGCCGTACGCTAGATGTATCTACTTACGACCTATTACGACCCCGTCACGATATTGATGATCTTACACCATTGGACGGCTACATACATAGTACATACACCATTCCTCCCCCCGATACAACCAACATTTACCGTACCTACGCGTATCCTTAATCATCGCTCGTTATCCCCCCCTCTTGCTTTTCAAGTCTCAACCCCCACCCAACTGTATCAATAAGTATAAATCGTTTGAGAGCCCCCCCTTGTACTACCACTATGTATCATTTCCTTTTTGAATTTGTATGGGCTTTTTGGTTGCATGAGGTGATAGCGGGTTTTTTTAGGTCTGAGCTTATTTGGCAGAGATGCCACTTGCAAGTCCCGATCCTGTTGGTATGCGGGCCGTATCAATAGGCTTCGGCGACATGTGACAGTGACTGGAAATGTCACGCACTATCCTGCGATATCTGCCTCTTCACGCCGCGCTAAGCTATCATTGTATACAGGAAACTATAACACGGCAAATGTGCACAAGGTGGATGGATACTTGTCTTTCGGATAGACTCACCAAGAATTCCTTGGTGTTGTAGTAAAGAATAGGGGCAGTCCCAACTACTTATGAACGGATGAACGGAAATTGCGGGAATCAATGACTTTCACCCTCTGAATCGGGGAAACCAAGGAGTATGTTCATAATTCACGTAGGAAGCGGTCACGGCTGTAGCGATGATCTGCGCGTCAAATGTTTAGTCTGTCGAGGGTTGCTCTCATGGATGATAAGAAAGACTAAATCGCCTTCCTCTCTTGCGCGTTGGAGAAATGTAAATTCAACGCTATGAAGCATCTAGTGCTGCCGCAGTGTTAGTGGGCTTGGCGATCCAGGAACTCATCGATGCGAGGCGGCTACGCGAAGAGGGGCCGCAACCCCCACCCCCTATTTGTGCAGACGTCGCAATCACACCTTTTTTGCTTGGTATTTCTATTCCGATGAGCGTGCTGCTCAGTTCGATTTACCGGGCAGTGGAGCGAGATGCTAAGAAACGAAACATGTGTGTGATATCATTGCAAATAATAGCGGATATGTAGAAGTACGACGCGAAGAAATGTGCAGACGAGAGCATGGGAGCAACAACAGACAACGAACCGGGATAAAGGTCTAAAACGAGCTTGATAACCGCATGACAACCACAGTAGAAGATACTTAGATAGGAGGAGAGATAAACCCAGTGAAACGATGAGATAATGCCCCTCATGCCAGCTTAAAAGTCTTGAGGCGGCATCAGAATTTATACAACCGACATCGATGGCGGAATATGTTGCGCACCTTTACGGCTTTCTTGGCTGCCATCTTTTTCTTGAGATAGTGCCATATCCTGACGAGATCAGGCGCAACGAAAATGGGTAATACGATGCCCATAACTGGGAGTGCGATAGCCCAGAATCTAGTATCAAAGAAAGGCTTCTGAGCGAAGGTGTCATCGATGCGATGTACAAAACGGTAACGAACACTAAATCGGAGTGACCATGCTGGATGGTCCACATGAACTCGAAATTCATGCCCTACGTTCAATCATTAGACCGAGCAAACCAAGGCGACTGGAGAGCTGAACTTACAAAGTACCCAGTGAGAAGCGTAAGGGGCAGGAAAATAATCGTCGCTAGCGTCAAGCGGCGCATCACTTCGTTCATTTCGTATGAAGCCATCTAATGACCCACATTATCACCGTCAACATCCCGGATGAGGATTTAATTTGTGCACTTACGTTGAAGGTGTAGTCGATAAGATTTTCTGCAATACCGGCAAACATCTCCAAACTGGTAAGAATGTAGACCATGTGGTCGTATACATCAGCCTAGAAGAGGATAACCAATTAAGTAGCAAGCTCTGTAAGCGTTTCGAAGTGGGCTATGGTGCCAGCAGGCCAAGTAGGAGTGGTTGCCTCTGATGCCGTAGATAGGCGGAGGTAGCCGCCGGTAAAAGCGCGGAGGAATGACGAGAACTTACTAGATAGATCTGGGATTTATGGGTCATAAACCCAACAACACGTTCTTTCTCTCGGTCTGGAAACGGATGCGCCTCAACGAGGGCTGCGCACCGATCAAGATCGTAACGCCTCAAGCCATACACAATCGTCTTGATTGGCTCTAATGTGCGTTTATGAAGGATGAGGTCACCCGAAAGGATATGCACTACATCATACGAAGCGTGAGTGATAAATTCCCTGGGGTACCGGGAATCACCCACAATTGCGAACAGTTTTCATTTTGGGTTTGAGCAAGATATCCCGTTCGAACTTTTTGATTTTGAGATGATATGCGTCGATGACTTCTAGGGCTTGGTCGACAACTGTTTCGCAGTCAGGGTTAATGAATTCCTCCGGCGCACTAGTAACCCGCATAAACTTACTCAAGTCAAGGATACTTTGCAGCAATAAACTGGCATCCGCACTCTTTCTTAGAAGAGTGTCACGTTGCCTGAGCCGGTTCATAATTGGCAAGGTAAACAATGTATCCGGGTTGGGATGAATGGTGATGAAAGTGCCTATAGGAGTCAAAGTAAGAATGCAAAGTTTACTGTATCCAGGTAGTCGGCAAGCGCACCATCTTTGTAAAGGAACATAAACATAGGCGAGACTTTGACGTTTACTCGTTCCCCCTTCTTTAGCTGCTCAACGGATGCCACTCTTTCCGCGAGTTTACGATGATCAGCATCCATCTGTCATTTAAGCCTCAATGTAATAATCGCTTCTCGGTTTTCAAGGCACTCACTGTATCCTCCAAACCAGCGTACTTGGCTAGTTTGCCACTGAGCTCTCCTGTGGGAGGGGGACTCGACTTCTTGGACTGCTTTCTGAAGCTTACTTGCTGTCCCGATGGTGAAACGGCCTTCTCCACATCTACCCCTGACATGGGGGACTTCGTCCTACGCCAACTCTTCCTCTTAGAAGAAACGTCAGTGCCGTGGCTAAAGAGGGTGTTATCGCGGTCGGCGTCCTCGACTCGGACACCAAATCCACGGTTACTTGGGGGGACCCCTTCCACCACGATACCAAACTCCTCTTTCTCCACAGTGTCATTCATCAACTGGGGAATCTGTTGATCCTCGGGAGTGAATGGAGCAGGGGAGGTGGAACGTGGTAGCTCAGGTAGGGTTGACCCACGTGCTGGATGACGGTGGTAGGCAGACTGTACACGTTGCAAGCGGGACAGGTGAGGTGGGACGTAGGTCGAGTCGTCGTCTGGGTCCAGTAGCTCGTGACAGAGGACGCGTAGGAAAAGGTGCTTGTAGTAATAGTCGGCTTTGGAGCGATTGAGATCGCGTTGGTGAAGAACGTCTTCTAATGCGAGAGGATGGATGTCTGCAAGCAATGTCAGCAGTATGAAGGACGCAGGCTGAGGGCAACACGTACCGTACTTGAGTGTTAATGCGCTCAAGACGTCCCAACTGATACCTCCAATGTTTATCCACCTAACCTTGACCCAAGGGTCCCGCTGACTTGCCATGTCGTCCTGCATCATTCCAACGAACTCTTTGTTCGTCATTTTGCCAAAAGAGCTCCTGACGGTACTGTAGTCGTTGACTTCGATAACGCAGTCCTGGTGGATGTGGCCCCAGTTGATATAGGCCGAGTCTCTGCGGGGATCAATGCCTGGCTCATCGCCAACGCCGAACCGTGCCCTAGAGAACGTAGAAGTGGAATGGCTCAGCGCAATGATTTTTCGCACAACCTTCCTGAACCGTTCGAGAGGATGCAACGGTGTTCGGACATTGGATGCTGTTGTAGGAGCATGGGAGCGTAGGCTACGGTGGGATGGCGAAGTGACACGCCCAGGTCCGTCACCGTTGCTGAGGACGACGGGGGTTAAACCACTGTTAGGCGGTATCGAATACGTCGGCGAGACCACTTCAATGTTATCTTCATCTCCGCTGAGGTCTGGGGTTAACGACCGACCATCCGAGTCGCTGAAGCTGTTCTCCCTAGGCATTTCCGGCGATGTTCAGGAGACCTCGGCGAAGAAGAGCCCTTGTAGCAAAAAAGAAATGGTGGTTGCCCGTAGAGCAAATGTCAAGCGCTTCAAGGTTCTGTTACTGAAATAAGAACATGAATGGAGGCTGCCTCAAGGCAAATGCTGTTATGGTGGTGCCCCTTGGCCAAAAATACCGCTCATCGTCAGGGAGTTCCGTGTTTCAGCCAATAAAAGATAAGATTAGCGGGCTATGGGCGCTGACATTTGATCCAGAATTCAGGGTCAGAGGTTCGGAATCAAAGTGACAAACGCGTTCGATGCTAATTGATTTGAGGACTAAGGTCAAGACAATGATCTTCGCAAACGTCGGGGGCGGGGCTTTAGCGCGCATCTCTCCTCTGAACCACCACGACAATGGCATCTGCACCTCGCTGGAAAACAGCAATCGAGACTGCGCTCTCGAAAAATGAAAAATCCACTGGTAGGCGTTTCACATCACATTGATTATTGTGTATAGTGTGTACCAACATTGCATCAGTGATCCAACTATCGACCGTTTCAGCGGAAAGGCCATATGCTCGCTCGCACATCTTCAGGAGCTTCCTGTCTTCTATATCAAAGCCGTCCTTGCCTGTAATACTTAGCTCGACGGATATCCGAACACCGAAGGTAGCTCAAATTCTCGCCAACCCCTTTGTGGAGGTAGCTTGGTGGATTGAGGGTACTAAAGAGCAGTATCGCGTCTTCGGAAAAGCCAGCATCGTTCCTTCCCCCGACCACAATGCTTACGATACTTGCATGAAGATGGGCGTACATCTTGCTCCCAGTGAGAGTCAACACGCGAATGCGGGCCTCGGAATGACGTACTCATCTTTGGTGATGGAAACCGGTTTTGATTGGGAGGCGAAGCGCGTCGAGGTGTTCAAGACCATGTCGGCTCACATGAAGGCAAGCTGGTGTAGACCCACACCAGGGTCAAAGATGCTTGGAGGTTACGATGACGCTAAAGAGTGGCCTGAGAGAGTCGAAGAACCATCGTCCGACGATCCGGGTGAGTGTCCCACTTCAGGCTCATAGCTAGCTCTTGTCTAAACCCTGCGCCCTGCAAAATCTAGATCACGAGAAGAAACTACAACTCTGGAACATGGCTCTTAGAAACTTCGCTCTCGTATTGATTGACCCACTCGAGGTTGATTATGCTGAGCTAGGAGTAGTCCCAAATCGAAGAACTCGCTTCTGGCGCCAAGTTACGAAAGATGGCAGTGTAGATTGGCAGGAAGAGGCTGTCGTTCCATGATGTCCCCGTCGCCTTTAAGTAAAGGTGTGTAATTGTATGAAATTTGTCAATAGCTTCCACATTGTACAACCACGGCATTCGAGATTCGTAGCAAACTGGCTGAGAGCTTTCTGGAATACGAGGCACGGTGCCACTGCTTGACCTGGTTGACTCGAATGCAGTACCACAGAATCCTGATCCCATCACACCTGATCCGTCTTTTCACAAATCCAACGTCTCGTTTCCGTCTTTCTCTGTGCTCGACTTATGATGCATGAAATCTCAACGATTGGGGACTTGGCAGAACACCCCCCGCGGTTCGAGTAGTTTCTACTTGTCATAATACTCTACCGGAACTCGCTTGCGCTCATCCCCCCTGCTGTACCTTAGCGGGTACGATCGCCTTGCATGTCGGAAAGCATTACGATCGAGTCTTTCACCGTATCGAGACACATCCACCCACAGTGTGCCTGGATTATACGTATAGGAGGTGTTCCTCCCACTCACGAGAGAGGCCTACATACTCACATCCGCGTTCGTGTGCCTTGATGGCGGGCCGCTACTCATCGAGTCAGTGCAGCGGATCCTCTTGTTTCAAAAGGTATGATATAAAGGATAACAATGCGCAACTATGAGAGTTTTGACGGCTTGTCTTCTGAACTCGTCGTTCCCTCTTCCTTTCCCCCAATCCCAAGCGCTTTGCCCCCTCGCCCCACCCTTCTACCATGTTCGCTAGAGTCATCATTGTCGCCTTATCGGCCTATCTGGCTTTTGGCCTCGACGTTAATCTCGCCCTTCGTCAAACTGGCACGACTTGGGTTGCGTTGCACCCGAACGGAGTAGTGGGCAAGTGTCTTGACGTCCAAGGCAATCTCAGGAAGAATGGCACGCCTGTACAAATGTATGTCATCATCCCAAGACGCCACCATGCTCTCGGTTGGTTGACGTTGGATTATTGCAGATACGATTGTAATGGATCGTCGGCCCAGCGTTGGGAGATCATGCCGGGACGAACTAAAGTCAAGTTGTTCAACACTAATTTGTGCTTGGATGCTGGCAGCAGTATGTTCTCTCCCTTAATCGCTCATTCGGTTACTTATGTTTTGATTGTTGGCTAGAACCGGCAAATAACGTCCACGCAAAGGTTTGGACATGCTACGATAACCTGCCTGCCCAAGATTGGTACTACACCAATGACGCCCGCATCGCCGTCACTGACAAAGGTAATCTACCTATCAACCATTTTTGAACTCGTTTTATTGATTGAGGTGACTTGATTTAAGGCCAGTGCTTAGACTTTACCGATGGTCTTTACGAGAATGGCAACCCAGTGCAAACGTACAAGTGCACTGATCGCAATCAGAATCAGGTTTGGACGGTAGCTCGTGCAGGCAAGCCGAGGCCGAAGCCGACATGAGTTCAACATGGAGTTTCTTTGTCTTTAGTGCTATTGTGTAGTTGTACGAATTGGACTTTCCTTCAAACAATCACCATCGTTCTTGATTCTTTATCATGGTTGTGACGGAACGAGGGTCTCGCTAGTTGTTGTATTAGACTTGCTCCCCTCGACGACTATCGAGTTGTTGCGCTTCAATTATCAACGTGGAAGCCGATACTCATGCTCTGCTTTAGAAAGCGGATAGCGTCGCACATTAAAATGAAAGTGACTTGGTATTCACTACTTGTATCCGCGGTTTCAAGAAGGCTTGAGCCTGGCCTGCGCCGAGATGGATAGGAAAGGTCGGCGACGCTCGGCACCCGACCTCAGGTTGATCTGACCTGACCTGACCTTGACCTGACCTTGACCTTGACTTGGCCTTGACCTTGACCTTGACCTTGCTTCGTCGGTCGCGCTATATTGGGACACATTGCCTAGTGCCGGCTCCGCCGGGGTGGATTCCACCATTGACTCTAATTGTATGGACAACTTTATAGACGAAGAAAGAGTCCCCACCTGAGACGACTGATAAGCTGATAATCATAAATACACAGAAGAGCATTTGAACACCAAAGGTCCGTTTATGAGGTTGACTCGAGCCGAAAACAAACCTACGAAATATTATATCCGATGAGATAGAAGCACTCCTCTCTATAAGTTCTACAACTAAATACTATCTATACCTCCCCTCAGGATCATATACATACTCCCCATAAACAGGCCTCCAAACCCGCTCTCTCGCCTTCCCCCTAACCTCTTCCTTCTTCCAATCAACCCCAGCAGAGCCTTCTTGGATCGCCTGCTCAGCTACGGCGACACCGATTTCGAAGTTTACTTGCGGTGCGTCGCTGAAATCGGGTAGGAGGGAGTTATCTGGGTCCTTCAAAGCTGGAGAGAGCGAGGCGAGACGTTGAGCGCCGGCGATAATCATAGTGTCCGTTATGCCGCGGGATTGGCTTAGTACGGCGCCAAAGCCCAGACCAGGGTAGATCAAAGCGTCTGAAAGAAAAAATTAGTTCGAGGGGGTAGTCTTGTATTTCGCGAGGAAATTCACTTACTATTGCATTCGGCGATGCTACATAGACGGGTGAATCCTGTAAGCGTGACGTAGTAGCTAGGACGAGGGCACGACTCACTGATAATCCTTCCCGTTGGGCATCTTCACTGGAGGAAATGGACTTCCAGTAGCCATCAACGCTTTACCATTCGTCCACCGATTCGCATCCTCAGGTGTGACCTCTACCAACTTGCTTGGATTCGAAAGCGCCAAGATGATCGGACGCTCACACCCTGCTGCCAAAGCTCTAATGACTTCCTCTGTGAAGGCCCCAGCTTGTGTCGAACATCCTATCATCACCGTCGGTTTAACCCTCTTCACCACTTCCAGGAGACCAACCTCCCCATGTTCATTCAATTCGGCGCCTTCCCATTCCGAATCGGGTCGCACGAAGCTGCTGGAGTAGAGGTCAGGGCGAATGAGCGAGGACCCGAGGGACTGTTTGACGAGTCCATGGCGGTCGAGGAGATAGAATCGTTGAGAGGCGGAGGAAGGCGAAATGGAGTCCGTGGCGACCATGGCGTCGCGGAGTTGTTGCGCAATACCTAAGCCAGCTGAGCCGGCTCCGTAGACCACGATACGTTGTTCAGAGAGCTTGGACTTGGTCACGCCGATTGCGGACATGATGCATGAAAGGGATACGGCACCAGTTCCTTGACTGATTTAAGATCATGTTAGATTTAGATATCGAAGGCTGGAGACGCTGGGGCAGAAAAAGCGGCTTACATGTCATCGTTGAAGCAAGCATGTTGAGTACGGTAGCGACGCAAAAGGCGATGCGCATTCGTTACACCGAAATCCTCAAAATGTAGCAAACTATGTGGATGATGTTTCCTTACAATTTGGACGAATCTACGGAAGTGTCATCATTAACTGCAGTGATGATAGCAGAATTCCACTCACCTGTCGAGGAATTGATCATATTTCTCTCCACGAACCCGCTTTTGAGACCAGCCCTAATGATGTGCACCGCATTAGGGGCTACACGGGTAGGGCTAGGAGATGGAGACTTACGACGTAGAGTTTGTCGTTGAGGAGCTCTTCATTATCCGTACCGACGTCCAGTGCGACGGGAAGACATTTTATGGGATCTATTCCGCCCATTAGACTATAATATGGTCAGATGACATGGTTTAAGTGATCCGACTCGAGACGCATACGAGTAGATAGCCGATTTCGCAGTGCAGATCTAAGGCGCTTGATGTCACAACCTAAGTATAAGGTAAAGAATATGAAGAAACGTACCCCAATGCCCTAAGAACCGTCATAGTAAGTTTGAAGGCTCTGATGAGCGCGAACGGGGAGACTTACCCCGACTCCCTGGTCTCCGATACCCAGAATGGCTTCGGCGTCAGAACAGACAATAAGATCGATGTCCTTATCTTTGGTCTGCTCCAGGTAATCCCGTTCCATTCTGTCATGGTCGTCCGTAAAGGTCAGGTACAAACCCTCACTCCGGCGGAAAAGATGAGAGTAGTTTGCGATAGCCTCGGCCTGGGTTGGGGTGTATATTATGGGTACCAGCTCCTTCAGATGTCGTGAAATCAGAGCATAGTACAGCACCCAGTTCTGATCCTAAAGCGGAGCTGAGTACATGTGAGTCCGCAGTCGAGACCGACACTACCTTCAAGCTCTGTAGGAATGAGTTCTTCCGTATGGGCGTATCCCGAGCCTTCAGCTGGTCATATGCCCGATCGCACTGATCATCGAGTGTGTTGACTCGGGACGGTAGGCGACCAGTGAGCCCAAATGCATTCCGCTCTGCGATGGAGAACGCCGTCCCCTTGTTAAAACGGGGGCTAGTAAGGAGAGAGCTCCCATGTAAAGAAACGCGAAACTGGGGCTTTGGGATGCCTAGTACCATTGGTGGTGGGGATAGAGAAGACTGAGAAGGCTGACTCCTGAGGCTATTAATGCAAGGTAATCTGAGGTTCTGGGCTTAGAGCCTTGACCGTGCTGTTATCGTCCCCATAGCGCTCCCCGCAGCCACTCCATTGTGCCGGGCAACCGACCACGTTGAATCTGGTCGGTGTTCGGCAGCATGCATGAACTTGAAGATGTGAGATGAAAGGTGTGTCCCAGACCCCAAGAGGCTATGAATACCGAGTTTGGGCCAGCCTCATCACGGTGAACCTTTCCATATTGTGCAGCCCTGCCTCCGAGGATTGATTACATGTGAGCTCGTCACCGTGGGCGAAGTGGAAGCAAGGTGGAAGCGTGGTATCATGCCTAATTATAGCGCTTAAAAGGCGCTCACCAGCCAAGGCTTTGACCTCGACCACCACGTTCGTATCCTCTTATCAAGTCGACGACAATGGTTCCCCGAAGTTCGAGGTCTGGGTTATCGTTATCAACTCTTTTTGACGGAAATTGTGCGGACGAGTACCTATTAATGGCTGATATCAAGGTCCCCGTTATTCCCGACTCAACCGGCGGCAACGGGATCGCATGCGCGTCGCTCTACATGAGGGCTCCGCAAGGGGTTACTAGTTAGTTGTACTAGTTACTGCGTATCGATACAAGGGCCCGGGGACGCGACTTAGAGCGTGAGTTTCCTCCGTGTATGTCGATAGGAACTGACAAAGATATCACATATTGCTGGCTCAAAGCGCTTCGCTTCGTTGCTTGGGAGAATGCTGCTCAATGAAGCCTGTGGTACCTATGCGTGTTTGAGGCCCTCCACTGCCCTTACAGGTGGCACATGAATTGTTGGGACGTCGAGCACTGGAAGATCTCTAGCAATCACGAGCTTATGGTCAAGCCGCCCTCCTATTTCCCTGGCGCCGTCAAGAATACCACGCACGTTTCGCTAACCATCAGGTCGGGCACGATTCCAGGGCTTGAGAGTGAAGGAATACATTAGTGATGACGTAAGTCTACTGTCGGCATACGTCTAGAAGTTAGGAAGTTGAATCGCAACCAGCTGCTTTGCTTTCCAGGGTTCAGCTTCACCAACGCCATCCCGGCTTTCTCTCCCTAGTCGGGTCCATGGTCCATCCAGAGAACACTGTAAGAGTCCCCCATATCAATTAATTAGACCATGTTTAATGCAATTCGAGTGTACTCACGCTTGTGGTCTAGGTAAAATGTGCGCTCGTATACGGGAAATTCGTGTGTTCTGAGCTTTCGGTACCAGAAAATCCTACGCGTTTTCGCGTCTTTGATGTATCTCTCGGTCACAGCCCTCTGAAGGCGCGCTTGAACGTAGGCAGCGATCCCGTACAGCATGACCCAGTCGATGTTGTCATCTGGGAGGAGATATAAACCGATCTGAACGAGTGGTGCCCGTAACTCGTTGAGAAGGATCCACCAACTGGCTGGCCCGTCCTCCACTCTTGTCATCACCCCAATCACGGGTAGAAGCAAGGTGTCACTGTCTTCTTGACAACTTACTAGACCATGCCTAAGGTTCTGCAGCGCTTCTTCCTTTGACTTTGGAAAGCGCTTTGCTTCCGCTTTCAGCGTCTCCCAGGTCGACTCCATGGTCTTACTAACACTCTTTTTCGTGACTTCGATGTAGCAGATCTCCCGTCGAACGTCGAGCATCGTGATAGTGTACGCGTTCACAACAAGGAACGTGATGAAGTACACGATCTCGAAGAGCCACGTCCCTCCCTTGAACCATTTAAGTACCAGTAGACCCACCATAGAGCCTAGTGCGATCAGGGTGTATAGGATAGTCAAGGATGGATGGTGGACGCTTCTACCCCATTTGATGACCGGGAAGTTGGCATGCACAGAAAGGAACGGATTCGGCTCGTCAATACGGATGGCTGGCGGGTACGACCTGTTAGTGTCTCTACCTGCGGCAGGGATGGTTGGAGCAGAGGACGTATTGCTCGCTGCATTCGAAGTTGCGTGGTTTTCCTGTCCCGCGACCCTCACACGATCCAGGGATATTGGCATTACTGCCAAAGTCGACTGTGCCGCGTTAGACTCCTGCGCAGGTCCGTTCGATGATGCAGCCCGGTTGTCAGCATGTGTAGCCTCTGCATTGCTGATTAATTTATCGTAATCTACCGAGGTCAGTTCTTGAGGAGGCGAAGACCCTGTCGTCGGGAATATTTCCATGTCTTCTCCGAAAGCTTTCTTCATACCCTGGTACCGACTTTCCAATTCGAACGACGACGTGTAGACTAGGAGTTGACCGAATGATCTTCCTCCGATGCACGTTATGGCTACTTCCGTGCTGGCGTCAATGCCACTTGTCAACGCCGCAACGTGGGCCGCTGAAGCGTTCAACACCTTGCCGATGCTTGTATTATCCATGATCCAGGGATGCGAGTAGAGGCCAGGTGGCGTATGTAGAAAGCGAGGCTTGCTTCCCAGGTGAATCGTTTTTCACTTCTTTAATACTTCCGCCCTGATCATGATACTTCCATCCAAATTTAAAGGTTTTATTCGATGCTGTCCAGTGGGAATACACGACTCGATCTTGGCAGTGCTTTCATATCCGTTCGATGCTTCTATGAGGGTGCGTAGTCAATTGAACAATTGAGCGTGCGGGCAATCCTTTCTGGTCCGACCAAAGACCCATATTTCTGGTACATGGTGGCAAATTGACTCTATGCGATGGCATCAATCAGCACCTCATCAGAGGGTCTGTACAACTACGAAGGGATATCTTTGCGACTTCAAACCCTTTTACACCAACGCAAAGAACATCAGCTGTTCGCAGCAAACCAAGCGGTTCCCGCAGTAAGTCGTGCCATTCCATGCGTCCTCCTGTTGCCTAATCGACTAACAATAGCATTCGTTTATGGTGGACTTCGCCTTAACATCGAACTGACCGTAGTCAAGCGGCCCACCCGAGCTCTAGACAAACGATTCACATCAAGTTCGCAATTTCACGACTTGGTCGAACAATATTTCTCGTACACTAATGAAACGCAAATCCCGAATTTCACTATCTCCGCCGACAGACAGGTAGTTCATCCCCTTCACAATTTGAACGTCCCAGAACCGCCGCAATATGCCACTAAATCACCAACGGTGCTGAGTGGACCTCCTATAAGTGTATTCAGTGTCCGAAGCTCATTAAAACATCAATCTTTACTTACCAACGTACTATTGGGAGCAAGGATGAAGCGGTTAATTTCATGTTAATCATAGCCTCATGAAAGGTCACTCACACTCCCAACTACAGAATTGTTGACGAGGAACTTCAATACGAGGCGTCCTCTCTTTCTCATCTCGTTAACGGGTTCGTTATGCCCTACGAAGCTGACTTCCTTGGGGTCGCCATGAACAACAAGGATGCCGCTGCTACTTCCGTTCCAATCCTCTAGATACGGCGTGAAGAGATCAAACCATATTGAAACAAGATTGGAGCTTACGCGAAACAGTCCCTTCAAAAACAACATTGTTGAAAATTAGGGTCTTCATGGTGACCGCGTTGTTGATAAAGGTGGTGCTGACTCCCTTGACGGTAGGGAACCACCCGGCAAAAGCGGCGTTGCGGGTTGCTCCAGTACCGATGCTATCTGCTAGAAGGTGTTTTGCGAGGTCCTCATCGCTAACATCGTCCCCGAGGTTACGAAGGATGGCATGAAGTTGGTCTTGGAGAGTAGTCATGATATAGCCGTCTGATGACTTTGGTGCAGATCGCCTTTCTCTTGAGGCATTTTATACTGTTTTGAAGACTCACTGCATATAGTGAAAACGGCCCTCGCCATGCAGTGCGTGCTGCGGTCATTTCAGTCTAGTACGCACCTTTGACGCCAAGGATCATGTTAACGTTCCATATTCCATGCAATTCCATGCAGTCGTCTACTCGTCCCTGATTGACACCTACTTACCAGAAGAACTCCTCCGGTTTCTGACAGCTGTTTACTTGGAGCTGGAACCGCCACCATCATGTATTGACGCTCGGATAATCAACGGACAACATCGCTGGCCATTAGTAGCTCTCCATGCGTGTGTCCATTCATTGGAAAGGGTCTTCTGCGAGGAACATGTCCAGCTTTTGCATAGCCATGCCATGACTTCCGGGGCGCGCGTTGGTGCCATGGACCCTATCCAGCGGTGGAGCATGCCTGTTGACCCATCCGAAGTCATCGCGCCAAGAACCATGTCACATCCTCTGATACTGGACAATACGGCGGTGTTGTGTTTTCAAAGGGAGATTAGATTTGGATTAGATTGAGAGCAGGTTCGGGGTCAGTACTTGTATACAACTGCGCAGCCTTGGAATATTGAATACCTGACCTTGCATCCCCATCTCCTCACCAAGCCATTCCATTCGACTCGAGGAGTGTCTAAGATTTGAAGGTCTGAGTGGTGTCAGCTTGCCCTCACATAAATGCAAGCAAACCCCCAGATAAGTCAACCCCACAACGCGGGGACAACCATGCAAGAAGCCCTGTTCAAATTTTGTCGATTCGGCAGAGCCCACTCTGACTATGCGAAACGGTCTCTAGCACGTCGTCTCTCTCCATTGTCTTCTGTGGTGTCTGACATTTATTGAGCTGCCCAAGGCCTAGAATGGGATGGACCCTACTCTGCCTCTAGATATAACAAAGCAAAGTGTGTCTAACCTTCAGGTTGCGACGATCTATTTAACTTGTTGCTATGTTAAATTTGGTGAATGTGCTGCCTTTGCTAATTCGAATTGTTGAAGTAGAGCTTTGACCCATTTGACTAACGTCAGCTCTTTGTGCTGTGTTAGTGGCTCTGCGCCGCTCGCCTTGATGATATGGATCCTTTGTCCATGTCAGCCCCTGGACAATGCTCTTCGCGACGTTCTGTCGGCCACACGGATTGGCAGACCACAAGGGCTGGTATAAAATACAGCCGTTCCGTTTTCCACATCCCTAGCTGCCGACTTCTGCATATTCCAGTAGTCTCCATTCGCATCCTCCATCGACAAAACACCCCAACCTCAGTCTCAGTCGCACTATGAACACGAACGGAAACGCCGGTTGGACCCTCCCGCCGTTGAACGTCGACCCGCCAACCAATGTCAATCTTGAGGCCATCTACCGTTCGATGGATGAGATTGCATTCGAGGCAGCTAAGACAAAGGAGGAAGCCAGAAGAGCCCCAAATCCCCGGTGCGCCCATGTTCTATCAGGTATCATCATCTACATATACTGACACCGTCTTAGATTGTCCCCCTTACATGTTAAGCTCGCCGATACAATCCGACAATTTAGTGTCGCCACTAGTAGACCGCCGACTGCCTTCTTGCCCGACATTCTGACAGTTCCAGCCAGTTATTGCATGTGGTCTGATGCCCCAGGGACTTACTGCAAATCCATACTCGACGTACGCCACGATATCGCTCGCCACCTCAATAGCCATTGGAATGTCCCGCACGCTTCCAATAATCAGGGCCTCGTCCAATGCCGCTGGGCACTTGGACAGCAACTTTGTGGGTTGTTCCTCCCAGGAGCCGCACTTCGTGAGCATCTCATGACCCACGTGAAGAGTACGTGGGCAGTATGTCAGTTCTGCGACGCCCCAGACTTCACATTCGAACGAATTATCGGCGAACACATGCTGCGTATGAAATGCAAACCGTTGGAGAGGGAGTTGCGCAGTTGCCTGGGTTTGTACAACAAGACTACATGAGTCGCTCTAGGACTGAACCTCTATCTTTATGTATCATAGCTTCCTCGCCTACGTCGAAGGTTTCGATCAGTCTATCTGCTGTTTGTATGTGAAGGCCCCTTATCATAAGCCCCTAGTACCCTCCCTAAACAGCGCGGACTTGGTGTTTTCGCATTCTGGAGTATGCGCTGTGACATTTTTGGTAGCACGACAAACGGACTGTAACTTCGCCTTCGTAGAAGCAAGCTCAGCCTCTATTCTTTCGATGCATCCGCTAAGCCTCCGGTTCCAATTTGGAATCCTTAGTCCACCACTCAGTATCAATGATAACGTATTTGAGCGTTGGACAATGCAACCTTTCTTCTTTTAACAGAACATAAGAGCGAAGGTAGTTGCTGTGGCTTTCAGGTCATTGTTCCCTGTACATACCCCTAGCTCCTCTATAAGCCTCCTGTGATTGTGATGGACCATACTGCCCTCTCCGAGTAACCTCTTTGTCGTATCCGATCCGTATAGTCAAATATTTATGTCATGTTTCAGGCTCTGAGACGGGTACTAGTGACTCGAGATAGCAAAACAATGCCCTTCTGTCCGTTTCAAGACAATCGACTACACCGATAGCGACCTGTGGTCCAACGTGACTCCCATTATACCACATGCGGTGAGTCATGTCCAAGTTTGTCGCACAATGGACTTCCAAGTCGAGCTCTAAATATGCGAGGCCACAAGCTACGATACCACAGTGCATAGGTTTATAAAGGGGTGGTTATCTCATCGCCGTTCATCTACGCCTTCCAGTTCATCCGAGCACTTTGAAGATGCAGAGCAACAACCGACCTTCATTGCCCTATCAAATTGGCGCTCCTGCGGCCCCCTCTCCAAATTTACCGTCGCAAAAGAAAGGGGAACGACTAATGGAAATGATCGCCCAAGAAGCAGCCTCCACTCATGGAACCCTGTTCGACGAAAATACGACGTAGGAAATCCTGTCTTATCTATGCTCGCATTTGCTTGACTATTCTGTAGTGATCCACTTCGCCTCCATTTCATCCAGATGGCCGACGTCATTCGAGCACTCTCTCGTTTATCAGGCAAATCTCCCCAGGAAATCGTCCCCACTATCAGGACCATCTTACAGAAACCCTGCAAGTGGTCGAACGATGGGAAGAGGCCCTCGTGTGGGGAGTATATCGACGCGCAGAGCGATCCTACCGTCTCGCACCTGGTCCAACATTGGCGTCAAGGACCTTCCCTTCGTCAAGGCGATCGCATCCAGTGCCGATGGTTCTCCAGAGGGCGCATGTGTGGAATATTTGTTCCTGGAGACAATGTGCATGAGCATATGTTTAGGCACGTTCAGATGCTCGCAGCTACCTGCAAGATGTGTGGTTTCACCGCGGAGATGCCTTTCGAGATCATCAATCACTATTCATGTGGAGAATGTCGGTCGATGACCAGGGCTATAGTGGCTTTAAACCCGAAGCATCATTTCTTGAAGAGGCTTCCTGATAATTAGTGCTTCTAGTTAGCATATATAGCTCTGTACACCTGCACATGTAGGAAAGGCAAAGCAGCTGTCACGTTACCCTAGCTCCTCATTGAGGTCTCCTATGATGCAAGTAACAGTGAACGTGTATTACAAACTAGCAAGGTTTAATTCGCGCCGTTTTCATCATAGACGTACTCCCCGTAGATGGGTTTCCATATCTTTTCCATTGCTTTGCTTCGCACGTCTTCCTTCTTCCAGTCGACCCCTGCACTACCTTCATCGATCGCTTGCTCAGCGACGGCTATAGCAACCTCAAGGTTTACTTTTGGTGCGTCCCCAAAGTCAGGTAACAAAGCGTCATCAGGATCCTTCAAGGCTGGAGAAAGCGAAGCCAAGTGCCGTGCGCCTGCGATTATCATGGTGTCCGTCATACGTCGGGATTGACATAACATGGCACCAAATCCAAGCCCGGGATATATCAGTGCATCTACGGGATACCAAAATTGGATTTGGTCAATCAGCGACTCGGACTCGAAAGCTAAGATGCGAGAGGTGACCTACTATTGCATTCCGCAATGCTAGGCAAGAGAATGATTAACTCGCCCTCAAAAGGTAGTTCGACGTAATTCACATACCTGTAGTCTTTCCCATTCGGCATCTTGGCAGGTGGAAAAGGGCTCCCAGTTGCCATGAGTGCCTTGCCGTTGGTCCACATGTTTGCATCCGCGGGATCGACCTCAACCAGCTTGCTCGGATTGGACAACGGCAAGATGATTGGTCGTTCGCATCCTTCAGCCATAGCTCTAATGATTTCCTCCGTAAATGCCCCAGCGTGTGTTGAACATCCGATCAGAACGGTCGGTTTTATTCGCTTCACAACTTCAAGCAATCTAATCTCTCCATTTTGGTCAGCATTTGCTCCTTCCCACTCTTTATCAGGCCTGACAAAGCCATCTTCGTACAAAGATTCCCGGATGTTAGATCGTCCGAGCGATTCTTTGATGAGCCCGTGCTTGTCAAGGAGGTAAAATTTACTTCCGGCTTCAGAAGGGCTTAGACCGTCTGAGACTAGAGCATCGC
This sequence comes from Pleurotus citrinopileatus, assembly GCA_017312325.1. Taxonomy (NCBI): domain Eukaryota; kingdom Fungi; phylum Basidiomycota; class Agaricomycetes; order Agaricales; family Pleurotaceae; genus Pleurotus; species Pleurotus citrinopileatus. The sequence goes on along the minus strand of BHFW01000018.1, from coordinate 473,232 downwards.
GAAGTTGATGAGCAATTCCAAGTCCGGCCGATCCAGCACCATATACGATGAAGCGTTGGTCAGACAGCTTGGTTTTGGTGACACCCACAGCAGCCATGATGCATGCTAAAGTAACTGCTCCAGTGCCTTGACTATGAAGAAACAAATTGTCGTTGGATGCGACGCGAATTAGAATGCGGCTCACGTACATGTCATCGTTGAAACAGGCGTGTTCGTCTCGGTAGCGCTGTAGCAGCCGTTGGGCGTTGGTTACGCCAAAGTCTTCAAAATGCAGTAAACTATGTGGGTGGTATTTGCGAACAAGCTGAACGAATCTGGGCCATTGATCAGATTAATAGCTTCCGGACTGGCTCGGGAGTGGTTCACTTATCGACAAATCTGTCGTAGGCTTCTCCTCGAACCCGTTTGTGCGGCCATCCCTGGGATGCGAACCGAGGTAAGTTCATGCGACATCTCTGTCAGGCCGGGTGCGGACATACAACATATAGGTGATCATTCAATAGGTCTTCGTTGTCTGTGCCGACATCGAGTGTCACAGATAGGCACTTGGAGGGGTCCATTCCTCCAATAAGTCTATAATCCTCACTGCGTCAATGGAGCCCAACCGTATGCTGTCCCCAATTCACGAACGTGTATATCACCGATTTCGCAGCGGAGATCTGGGCATACAGCGTTAGACCACAGAGTGTTACAACGAGAGTCGACTTACGCCGATTCCCTGCGCTGTGTTAGCATTTAATTTACTCTATCGAATGCATACACTCACGCCAACACCCTGATCGCCGATGCCCAGGATGGCTTCTGCATCCGAGCATACTACAAGGTCAATGTCTCGGCCTTTCGTCTGCTCCAGAAAGTCCTCTTCCATGGAAGCCTGATCACTGAATGTTAGATATAATCCTTCGCTTCGGCGAAAGAGATGCGAGTAGTTGGCGATAGCCTCAGCCTGCAGTTGTAAAAGCATCAGAAATGGCCTCGTTCTAGCATCAGTGGCTCCATCGAACCTCTGTAGGTGTATATATGATAGGGACGAGTTCTCTCAGGTTTCGCGAGATCAGTGAATAATACAACACCCAATTTTGATCCTTTGAACACATACATGTAAGGCATTACAACATGATCTTCGCCATACAAGGTTGTCAGTACTTACCTTCAGACTCTGCAGGAACGAGTTTTTCCTGATAGGTGAATCGCGCACCATCAACTGATCCCAGGCTCGTTCGCACTGCTCATCGAGCGTATTCACCCGAGATGGCAGCCGTCCGGTTAGTCCGAAAGCCTCGCGTTCAGAAACGGTGAAAGCGGTGCCCTTGTTGAATCTTGGGCTGCCCAAAAGAGCACTGCCTCGCAATGCTACTCGAAACTGAGGAACTTGTTTGCTATCTGACATGCTGGTGGTCGAGATGCAAGATATGTTCAGTTCAAATGGGAGGAATGCGGTCAGGACCCTGAAGCGGTGACGTAGTGTCCTCTTTCTGGTAGTAAACTCCAGGGGGAGTCCCTGAGTCTCAAGGGATGCCTCAGGGGGGGATTTTGCAAAACTCGATTGAATACATCCGGATTCCTGTTTCTGCAGGGACTGCTATTTTACTCTTACGATCCCCAATGAAACAGTGTGTGTATTACACTCTACGGTCGAGTATCCGATGAGGCACTGGAGCAAATACAATTTATACAACGTCCTCATACAAGACTGAGTAGGCCCTCGAAATCATTTTTCATCAGCAGGTTCGCAGCTGCTTCTAGCCTCCCTTCAGGTATCTTGACCTCCCGCTGCAGCCTGTGTCCATCGGTGAATCGTACAGTGTCAGGAAACACGCATGTCTTTTTCCCATCTCCCAGCACCGGCGTACTACTATCTTTCGCGAACCTACTTGTGCCCGAGAATCCAGCCAGCTGATCCTGCCGGGGTGCAAGGAAGGAGAGGCTGGCAACTGCTTAGACCTACGTATCACCATGACACGAGCAGTAGGTATTAGGGATCGTCATCATCATAACCCTGTGTTTTACTGATAGCTAGTCAAACCATGGACCACATTCTTCGTACATCAATTCAAATCACTTACACACGGTTATAAGGACGTGAGCGAGCGGCCGCGGCGTGCCTTCCTATCATCCTACCTCCATTATACTCAAGCAGTGCTGAGTATTAGTGTTATCATACATGTGTTGGAATTGTAGCTTGAGTCTCGACTCAGTAGCCAGTGGTCAAAGGACTGGTCGGTGGGAGGGTCCGCGTGTGTGATGACGTTGGCGCTGCCAGTTAGACTCTGCAGAGTCTGTTCCTCAAAACAGGTTGCTAGACTCCGATGGGCGCTAGCGGGGCGATGACAGACGCTTTGACCAGTTTTGGTGAAAAGTGACGTCAGGGTTCAAATCGTCCGATCCTTGAAATAGGTTCCGCCACCAAAACGCATCCCCATATCTCTTTACCACGAACCACAACCTACTCCCCACAAACTACTCCTACGACTCCCTTGATTTTATCACACGACTGCTACAACAATGGGAATGGACACGCACATTCGCAGAGGTCATCCTAGTAAGCGTAAAACCGCTGCAGCCCTCATTCACACTAACCGTTGTCCACGACGATCGCAGTCGTATTCGGCCTCCTCATCCTGTTTGGAATTATAGAGGTGCGCCTCTGCTTCTGTTGATGTAAATGTCGCGTTAACCCTCACCGAATTTGTAGTTGGCGATATCCGCGTGGCTGACATCGCGATTTAACGTACTTTCCGTTTTCTTCAACCTTTTGACCCTCGCCTCATCCTAGAGAAACGCATATAGGCACGCCGCGACTACTTCAGCATAACAGAACGCGACCGTGTACGGTTCACCCTCTTCGCCTCCATTTGGACCGTTGTATTCTCGTTCTTGTACCTCGTACTGTTCTGGCATTCAGCGACCGGATCAGTCCTGACAAGTGTCGCGTCGCATCTGCTCTTGTGAGTCCTGTAGCGAGGCTCTATCTTCCTGAAATTCAACAAATACCGGGCAGCCTCTTTCTCAGCTGGGTCATATGGACTGCAGCCGCTGCGTCGGTCACCTCTGTGCTCGGAGGAGGTATAAATTGCAGGTAAGTGCGCATACATCTACCTTTTCGACTCATTCTCAGCCGCAATTGTCTCTAGTAACACTGCCGTGAACTACTGTGCTCAATTAAATGCGCTCTTGGGATTTGCATGGGTGGAGTGGTGAGTCTTTTGACGACGCCTTTGACAAGGTTGAGCTTTTGCTGAAATAGCGTCAATGCCTTTTAGGGTTTTGGTAACACTAGCCATAGTTGTTGTCATTGTCCGCGGAGTCAGCGCCGCCCGTCGCGGTGATGGGTATCGCGGTCCCTTGGTCGCGTAAAAGCCAAACCCTAGCTCGCGTGCTCAAACTGCCTCTGTTTCTCCTTACTCTGTTCTTCTCCTTCAGTCTGCTTGCATTTACACCATTTCTCAACCCATGTCCTCTTATGCCCCCTCACGACGAGAGATGATAATTCTATACGATGGGGCTGTACGGTTAGACGGCGGGCTAAACGTGTGTAATTTCACGTCCCTCATGGTACTTTGCCGACGAACACTTCATGTTGCACTCTATCCTTGTAGTAGTTTATTGTATCAACCAACTCTGTTCTCCCCTCAAGTTAAATGCGTACCTTTGGCGAGTATGTGTATCATCCCAGCCATTGTCTTCTGATACATTCTCATTTGCGATCTGATAGAAACGAGCTGTTGGCATATTGATTTTTCCCGCTGAGACCTATTATAAGATGTGCGGATCCAAGATCGTTCTCCGTAGCACACGGATTATCTTTCGACATCTCTCCAGGGACATCGATTTTACTCTCATGAACGGAATAAATACTCCCTACGATGTCTCACACCGACGATATTAATGCCTGTCAATGGGAACGCGGATATATATCAAGCCAGAGTCTCAGGACCTCTTCTTGCCCTCACTTGATATGATGTTCTCATGTATGGGGGGAGAATGCAAGCATTATAAGTTCCCTTCACGCCTAGAGACTTTCCAACAAAACGATGTCTCCCACCTCACCGTACATGATCCTTTCTCTACTCTGCTCCATCTCTGTCGCATATGGGATGGACTTCTGCGCCTTCACCCAAATAGGGTGCACTTCCCTGTCACTCTGCTGCAACGACCTCCCCACTAGGTTATGTTGCTCAGGCTGGCCATCAAATTTTGGGACCAGCGTAGAGTTTCGAAATATTCCTGCCGCACCTCCGTGGTTCGGGGTGGTATTCACGGATGGACAGTGTCTTCGTGGGCTTTTGGCTTCTGCGGATGCCGAACATACTTGTTGAGTGTTTCGTATTTGCTCTAATCGTCACACAAGGCGCTGACTAAAAGGTTATCTAGGTACTTCTTTTTGTGGACCGCTGCTGATCTGCACCTCCGCCAGGTCAGCGTTTTGGGCATTTTCGGGAGCCACCGATGTTAGCGAGAGCTTGCCTACTGGAGGCGATGGCACGTCTTTGATGAATGAAGATGAGGAGGACGGACCGCCCAAGACGTGTGTGCAACCTAATATTGTACGATTTGAAGATGGATCTGGTGTACCGAGGGAGGTGAAGATCCCAGAAGGTGGACTAGGGCACGTCGTTGAATTGTTGAGCGTAGGTGACTTTGATGGGTTGTTGGGTTTGTGATCAACACTTTGAGGCAAGCCTAGAAAGGGAGTAGAGTATATGTACATATGTTTTCTCTGTACTAGAGGGTGTGCGACGGCCGAGCTCGATCGTAGTCTGGTGTATTTTGTTTTACTTACGTGTCAATGACTCGAAGAGCAAGGTTGTTGCGATTGGCGATCAACCTTCCATAATCAGAGGTTGTAAGCTCGCTCAAAGACCGCAGGTCGTATGCTACGGGCCGCTCTGCGTATGCGCGATTGGCTTCAAGGGCAATTGCATTGATTGCGAAAATCCAAGAATGACTCTGAGGTGTTTAATAAGAGTTTATTACACTTGATTTACTACCAAATAATCGTACCACCTTCATACTTGATAGTGTACTAGCATATTCTACGAAATACGGAGGAAAGATGCGAGAACGGTTGTGTAATTGTACGAATGCTAGTAGGTGATAACTAGTCCATGGGAGGGATATAAGATGAGACAGGTATAGGTGTACAGCACAAAACGTTAGTGATTTGTGTCCGTTTGATAAAGTACTGTCTTTGAGGATGTGGGTAGGTGAACGAATGGAGTACTTGGATAAGTTATGTTAGTCCAATACGAAATAGTATAGGTGAGTGGTGCGTGCGTCCGTCAACGGGGTGCAAATGAATGGAGGTAAGGGGGCAAGATAGATCAAAACAATCAGAGGATAAAGAAGCCTGTAAGGAAGGTGGTAGATAGTATAGTCCAATGAAGCCATGAGGGCAGAGAACGAAGGGCAGAATTGTTATTCTGAGCGGGTTCGTTTGATGGTTCGGAATTGGAAGGTCCTGATGAAGAGGTGGGTGGTGACACGGGTGAAGCGATGCCGTTGTAGAAACCACGAATAATCTCGGCGGCTTGTTCGGCGACACCGTAAGTAGGTTCACCGAGATGAGCCGCGAAAGAAATCGGGAAGATGGATGAATCGGCTACACGGACATTGGCAGTACCGTATACTTGGAGTTTAGCGTTAACCACACCACCAAGGTTTCTTGGCAGCATAGCGCAAGTTGATGAGGGGTGGAACTCGGTACTAGCGTGGTCGGTGATCCATGTGTCCCATTCGGCATCGGTGTTGACGTTAGGTCCAGGGGTGACTTCCTCTCCAAGGGATTTCGCTAATGGCTCGGTACGACCGACTTTACGAACGAGCTTGAGGGCTTCACGAAGAATCACCCTGTCTGAGTCGTGGGCCAAGTAGTTAGGGTCGATTATAGGGTAATCGAAAACATCAGCCGAGTTAATCGTAAGACGACCAACAGAGAAAGGATGTTGGAGACCAGCTTGGAGCGCAACACTTCCAGCTGCATTCAAACTGAGCAAAAGCTCAGCCTGACCAACATCAGTGCCGTAGACGTTGTTAGCGACAGCCGAGTAGATGGCTTTGTCGCCTTCGAAGACTTCGGAATTGGCAGAATTTCCGCTGGCGAGGGATGAAGGAGCACCGTTGGCGATTTGGGTCTTTAGTGCTGCTGCAGCCTCACCGCCGAGAAGGGTGGAAAGGTTGACGTAGGCGATGGCCGAGTTGACGTAGGACAAGAACGCCGGGTCGCTCTGATGAATATGTTTCGTGAGCTACGTATCCACAAACGCTTTAGCAAAAGGACGCACAGCAAGATTTCCACCGTTTTGGAAAAGTTGACCGGCCGTGTCGAAGTTGGCACGGAAAGTTACGCCAGAACTCTGTGTGCCCAAGAGTCAGGAAATGAAATAAACGGTAGGACGAGCAGTAAACTTACGAGATGGTCAGCCATATGTTGGCCGACACCGGGGAGTTCATGAAGGACGGGAACTTTAGCGGCGTCTAAGGTATCCCGTGGGCCAATACCGCTGACCAAGAGAACATGTGGACTACCAATGGCGCCACCAGCCAAGATAACTTCCTTGGTCACTTTAACCGAGCGTTTCTCTGCTCCACGACCGCTGGCGAATTCCACGCCAGTAGCGGTGAGGTTATTGGCGTTGGAAGTATCAAAGACGATCTTGGTGACGGTGGCATTGGCTAGAATGGCCAAGTTCGAGCGAGGGGGTAAGGGGTCGATGTAAGCTGACTTGGAATACGAACGAGTCCAGTTCGTCGGGTTGATGGAGGACATCGTGACGTAGCCGCCAGCAGTTTTACCTCCAGCTGGGTCTGCATTTGGAGGCACACCAACAGCTTCAAGAGCTGAAAGCCAGTCGTCGAGCTGTGAGAAGGTGCTAGAAGGGGAAAATCGATAAGCAGCCATTTTCATCGGCAGTTGGAAACAGGGCAGTTACTTACTATCCAGGGTACGAATGGTGCAAAGGTCCATTTGTTCCGTGATGGGATGTATCGAAGCGAACATCGGCCAGGTCACGCACTTGATCGGTAGGCGGAGTGAACGCCTCGGCTTTCTTCATAGCGTTGAAAAAGCTTGACCATCCCCAAGCTTTGGCTGCATCAGCGTCGTCGGACGCAAGGAGGCCGCTCCAAGCATTGATCTCAACTTCGGCAGGGCGGGTCAAGTACATGCCGTTGACAGCTGAGGAACCGCCAAGAACCTTGCCTCTGGGCCAGATGACTTCACGGCCGCCGAGGTTGGCTTGGGGGACGGTTTTGTAGGCATAATCATAGGAAGAACCGATCTTGGAATGATAGTAGGCAAATGCTGGGACATCGATGTCGGCTCGAATGGCATCACCAGTGTCTCCAGCTTCAAGGACGAGGACAGTAGCGTTGGAATCCTCGGAGAGGCGAGAAGCGATAACCAGACCAGCTTGTCCGCCACCGACGATGACGAAGTCATAAGAGTCTGCAATGTTACCGTCGTAAATGATGCCTCGGGGGGAGAGTGTTTGTGTCGGATATCGGAGGGGATTACATGATCCGTAGGAAGTGAGGCCTAGGAGGGTTAAGAGCACAACCTCCACTGGCCACATCGTTCCGGTAGGGTGAATAGGTGTTGAGAGAAGGGGGTTTGGTTGGGGGGAGGAAAGTTTATTATTGATGGGTAAAAGGGCATGCCATCAGGCGGCAGCAAGGTTATATACCCTCCAGCCAAAGATATGGGCCAAGACAGCAAAAAAGATCATGGTGAAGCATGAAATCGGCGAAGGCGTGACTGATTATTAATGACGTTCCAGAGCCATTGAGCCAGCTCCGATGGACGAAGGCCTTCCGCCTAGGTCGGTTACCGGAGCACGCTAGGCAGGGACTGGGTCGGCCATGCTGTGAATCTCCTTTCGAGGACTTTTCACGGAGACTTATGTCCGTCCAAGCTTGGCGAAGGCCGGCTTAACAACGGGCAGAAAAACAGGTTATGGAAATCGTGTGCAAGCCTGGAGGACGGTCTAGACTGGTCCAGCACCATGGGGGTTATGCGCCATGTATATCGTCGACAAAACCCCGATGAAGGTAAGTATGCATGTAGATGGCTGCGAGGATTCATTGGTGGTTAACGTGTAGAGGCTCGAGGAAGCTGTCCGATTCTTCGGAGTGTAAACGTCAACATACCACAAGTCCTTATGTCACTTCTGAGGAATTTGACTGATGCGCTTGAACCTCATCAGACGACCCAAAAAAGAAGCGTTTGAGCTCAAACGAGTGCCTTTGCTGGCATGCGACGTTCGGACCCGCTCATTCGAGGTGCGCAGATCAGCGACGGCGGGTCGAAACCTTGGAGGAAGCCGGAACGCTGATCTGGGCTTCAGACGAAGCGCTTTCTTGAGCGCTTACATTAATATTCTAGGTCACCGCTTGTTCAGTAACGTTGACAACACTATCTTGACATTATGATGCATGGCCATGTTTAGTAAAACTGAGATTCATCGATCGGCAAGTTAGATGATTTACTGTTGTCCTCAGCGTTGGATCGTTCGAGCTTAGCTTTTCATGTTTTCGTGGATTGCACATACGGCATGGATACATGACATGAAGAATGTAATAGACGGGGGCGCATACACTTAGATGGTCGTCTCGTATGGAACGGGGACCATGGTCTGAGGAGTATTTTCTGATGTCGAAACGGTATAAGCCTCCCGAGGAAGAACAGGCTTGCGCTTGAGGTCAACTCGCTCTAAATGGATGTCAAGTCGATTGAGTGATGTCACCAACATGAAATTATTGATATACTCACCTCCCTTCTCCTTGGCTGCGACATGTGCGGCGTGGTTGCTCTTCACTCGATCCAAAAACTCCTGTCGGCATTTCGAGTGTCGTACGTGCTCAACACGCAGGTTAACACGCTTTTGAATGTAGCGGTTGCCAACGACTTTGTACACGATAACACCGACGGCACTTGGAGTTACGTTGTAGATGATACCAGTGCGTCTATGAAAGGACATCCCCATTACACTCCATCTCAAAGTGATCCAGACAAGATAGATAAACGCACCCGTGGTAGTATTTGTGAGGCATACCCTTTTGTTGGGCAGCGTTGGCCTTGATGTCGACAATGTCACCAACACGGTAGTTGATGAGGAAGGTGGAAAGCTTCACGGGGCCGTGTTCTATGATCCATGTTGATATAGCGCTCCTAGCAAACTTTGGGCATAAACATACCTTTGAAGCCGCGCTTGAACATATGGCGCGTACGCGCGCGGTAACCGAATGAGTGAGGCATCTTGAAGGCTGGATAACGAGGAGGATTAAGTCAAGTTTAGAGTAAGGAATCGGATGCTGGGCTCACAGTCGGCGGTGTCGTTGGCGTTGGCGTTGAAGAATTACTGCACACAAAGTCCAATTTTCGGGAATTCCCGAGTGGCTGGTGGTGCTTTACAGTTGTTGTGTGGCGGCTGCCGAGCTTACTCTATTTGTCTGGATTTGTTTGACCTATCCATCAACACCAATTTTGTGCCGCGGTCGCTGGTAAGCAAGTCCACCACCGTCGACACCGACACCATCAAGGAAAATGCCCAGGTAAACGTGTGCTGGTCGCGTCAATTGAGTTCGGTGTGTACTGAAATACTGGAACAGGGCCCCAAGGAACCACAGCAAGACGTGAGCGTTTTATCTTCAAGATCCACTTGGATGTGGATGGGATGCATGAGAGCTGACATCGGCCGTGCCCCATGATCTTGTCTTTCACAGTTACAAGGTCCCTCGTCGACCATTCGAATCCGCTCGTCTCGATGCCGAGCTGAAGGTCCGTTTACATACCTTCCCCGTCCTTGCTCATCCATCTCATTGTAGCCGATCTCCTGCATAGCTCGCCGGTGAATACGGTCTCCGTAACAAGCGTGAAATCTGGCGTATTGCCCTCATCCTCTCTAAAATCCGTCGTGCTGCTCGTGAGCTTCTCAAGCTCGATGACAAGGACCCCAAGCGTCTCTTCGAGGGTAACGCCTTGATTCGACGACTTGTGCGCATTGGTGTGCTTGACGAGTCTCGCATGCGTCTCGATTACGTGCTGGCCTTGAAGGTCGAGGATTTCTTGGAGCGTCGCCTGCAGACACAGGTCTTCAAGAGCGGGTTGGCTAAGAGTATTCACCATGCTCGTGTTCTCATCAGGCAACGCCACATTCGGTGAGTCTTCTCCCCCTCTCTTATCGGCCGTGTATTCATTGCTATCATGGTATAGCGTTGGAAAGCAAATCGTCAATGTTCCTTCCTTCGTCGTCCGTCTCGACTCCCAAAAACACATTGACTTCGCCCTCACATCACCATACGGCGGTGGCCGTCCTGGCCGTGTTAAGCGCAAGCGTGCTGCTGCTGCTGCTAAGAAGGAGGAGGGTGGCGATGATGAGGATGAAGAGTAAACGTCTCTTCTTAGCATGCTTTGATACTACCATTAGGTTTCGTCTGTATGTTCAATATGTTATGATGCATGCTGCCAAGCTGAACCCTTCCAAACTGAGCGGCTCGTTGAATCAATGTCTCTGACCCCTGGTACAGGTTTTGGGTCGCGCGACTCTGTTGGCGCGTCGCGTATGTTAGAAAGATAAATTTCGGATCGTTGTCCCCCTGTGTATAACGTTAGACAAAGTGATCTTGGTTAAAGTACACTGCCTTGTACTAGCATCCTCGCAGCGTTCGAACCTATGTAGAGTACTGCCCTGATGGTGATTTTGTACATGATCGACGTTTTCGGCGCTTATTACATCCCTCCCCACCACCATCACGGACGACATGGCCGAAGTAGCAGCTGCACCGGTGCCCGAAGCTATGCAAGGCGTCGTGGAAGCGCCAGTAGCCGCACCCGAATCAACCGAGGCTGCTCCCCCACAACCACCTGAGGAGCCCGAACTTCAATCAGAGACACTGTATATCCAAAACCTCAACGAAAAGGTCAAAGTTAGCGGTACGTCCCAATCCCTCTTATCGGTACTTTCAACTGATATATGTTAAAGTGCTTAAGGCTTCTCTACGTGGTCTGTTTAAGTCATATGGCGAAGTTCTGGATGTCGTTGCGCACGATAATCTTCGGATGCGAGGCCAGGCGTTTGTCTCATTTCCTTCGGCTGATATTGCGGCAAAGGCTATGAAGGAAGTGAAGGGGTTCCCGCTTTACGCAAAGCCCATGGTGAGTCTTACCCGTCCCGACCGATGGTGGATCTAACTGATGTTTTGGTGTTAGCAAATATCATTTGCGAGGACGCGTTCTGATGCCGTTGTGAAGAAAGTGGATCCTGACCACTATGATGAACATAAGGCGCGACGAGATGAGCACAAAAGTAACCAAATTGATTACTGCATTGGAGGAAGGACGCTGATACCGTGTTTTAGAGAAGACGAGATATACCAATCCGCTGAAGCAGAAATTCCGAGCCAAACGCTTGGCTGCTGAGGGTGCGTCTGTCCATCTACCTTTCATCGACAACTCATTCAACTTATTATTTTGTGCGTTTTTGTAGTGGACGGCGCGTCAGCACTACCTGCACCCAAACGACCGAACGTCCAAATGCCAGACGAATACCTCCCACCCAACAAGATTCTCTTCCTACAGAATCTACCAGAGAGTGTTACGAAAGATCAACTCATGGCCCTCTTCTCCCAGTATGCAAACCTCCACGAAGTTCGTCTTATACCAACGAAAAAGGATATCGCCTTCGTCGAGTACTTGGACGAGAACAGTGCTGGTGTCGCTAAGGATGCGCTTCACAATTACAAGTTGGATGGAGAGAACAAGATCAAGGTTAGCTCTTCTAATGAGCGCAAGTGCATTCTACTAACTGAATTGCCTAGATCACGTTTGCGCGGAAATAAACCCTCTGTACATACGGGCACATCTGTTGTATTTTCGGCTTGTATAAGTAGTTGCTGCTTCGTGACCCTAGCTTCCTTATCCACCGACCGGTCTATGTTAATGCGCTGGAGGTGCTACATCTCTTGTGTCGTAGGTACCTGTGAGTCCGTGTGCAGTACTACTTAAGGACGACCCAAGCTTTGAGTCGCCCTTGGGTGGGCGCTAAGTCAGCCTGTCACTTACCATAACTATCAAACATGCCTTCCCGCTCTCGTTCTCGTTCGCCAGACGAACCAAGGGCATTGCCACACAATGCAACCCCAATATCCGAGTCTGACTACTTCCTGAGGAGCGACGAGTTTAGAATATGGCTGAAAGATGACAAGGGGAAGGTCAGCGAAGTCATCCCCCGACTCCGGGTCAACCTGACTTGGATTACGATTTCCACAGTACTTTGATGACCTCTCGGGAGATAGAGCTAGGAGGTATGTCCCTTATGCAGCCTTTGCATAGGTCTAAATCGTAAAGCGCAGTTACTTCCGCAAGTTCGTGAAGGTACTTAGCCTCATGCTTTGCCGTTTTCTGAGTCAAGCATCTAACGGCCACTCTCGTAGGCATGGAACAAGGGCAAACTCTCAAGTGAGTTATCACTGCCTTGCACCTAAGCAAAAAAGTTGAACTAGTCTCCGTAGAATCACTCTATGCGGGTGTTGATACCGGAGCTGTGGCTGCCAAAAGTCAGACGAGTTACAAATGGTCCTTCGCTTCTAAACAGTCCCGAACCGAAGCCGAAGCCCTAACTGCCGCACGGCAGCAAATTGCGGCAGCTACGTATCGTCGGGATGAACATCCACCTGCAGGTAATGGTAGGATACAAGGTCCAACCTTGCCTTCCACATCGGACCTCGCATACGCCAGGGATCTCGAAAGCGAGCATCGTGAAGAAGACCGCAAGCACAAGCGCAAGCGAGACAGACTAGAAGCGAAAGAACGTATAGAAGATATGGTAGGTCCTAAGGAAGTTGGTCGGCAAGGGATGTTGGAGAAGAAGCGAGCTAAGCGTGATAATGACCGTGCTTTCAGAGAGAAGGGAGAGGATGGACTTGAAGCAGATGAGTCTACCTTGATGGGCGGTAATGATAGCTTCAGGGCTGCGTGCGTTTCAAAGCATCTAACGTCGATGCGCTGGCCGCTGACATATTGCTAATTACAGAATTGCGAGGAGAGATGCTGCTAAAGAACGGTATAAGCACAAAACAGATGATCGTGCTTTCGAGGTAAGGGAGAGGGCTAATCATTACAAAGAGAAAGAAAAGGCCACTATGGATATGTTCCAGCAGCTAGCGAAGCAGAGGTTTGGCTAGTGGAGGAATACGCTGGCATGTCATTAGACTTGTCACTTAGTTATGTGCCCTATTGACATTGTATATGCTCAGCATTGGACCTTAGCTCGTCGCTGTCAATGTCTTTGTATCGACGATGAATGACAGTTCGTAAGAGGCAGCCATTCATTCTTTGGACAAGGCGAGCCTAAGCGGTCATTTGACCCCCCAGCTGCCATAGTCGAGCCTGGCTGAACATGCTACTATTCATTGACTCAAGCTATTGCTCAGCCACTGGCCTGTCAGGTAATACGGATTGCGCAATTTAAAAGCACCATCGCGTCTTTGCCCATTTTTCAGTCAATCTTCTCTGAACACCAGTCCACAGTAAGATCCCTCATATCCTTGCATGCGGGCTAGTATTGACGTCGTCATTGATTTCAGCGCCTGAAATATCATCATGCAATTCTTCAATCTCGCTGCTTTTGTCGCTGTCGCTGCCGTCTTCGCTGCCGCCTTTGAAGATGCCAAGTGCACTCCCAAAGGTAGCATGTGTACGATGAAAGGCAAGAGCTCCTGTTGCAGGGGTACTACCTGCACACTTGCCGATGGCGGCGTCTCCATTGCGGTGAGTGACGGCGCCCTTCTGAATTATGCATTACATAGAGCTGATTGAATTTTATATTTGCAGACTTGCGAGTAGATTAATCTCTTTCACTCATATACAATATAGTAGCGTGTAATGTCCCCGCCCTGCGCATATTATCAATTATGATTGATTAATTCCTCTGGATTTGGGATGATAGACCGCCTCATATTTAAATCTCGACAGAAACTTCATTCCATGTCCATGTCCGCTTCGAAGAACTTAGAACTTGAAGGTTCACCGGCACCCCTGAGAAGAGCCCCTAATAAGTCATTGTGCTAGCGCCGAGAACTCGATTCGAATTTCTCGAAACAAAGCTGCGTCGTGGCAGTTATTGGCAACCCCTTCGTACTTCAGGCCCCATGGCGAGCAGTCTCGACGTGAGTATATATCATGTATACCAAGCCTATATATGCTATAACTATGTTCAGCGTGCGATAGAAACTGTTCAAAAGGCCATCGATGAGGACGTTAAACAGAACTACCCGGAGGCGTACAAGCTATATCAGAATTCACTTGACTATTTTATGCTCGCTCTGAAATGTGAGTACGTGGGACGCGCCTTCTTCGTCTGTAATGTGAATGATCCTATCTACTAGACGAGAAGAACGAGAAATCGAAACTGTTGATTCGAACTAAGATCAATGAGTATCTTTCACGCGCGGAGACATTAAAGGAACATATATCATCACAAGGAGAGAAGCGCGCGAGGGATGCCATAGGTGTTAATGGGAGCGGTGGTGGTAGTGGTGGCGGTGGCAAGAAGTGCGTCTAGCTTCTCCTGACTTGGAGCCGTTCCTACTTACCACTCCCTCCCAGGAAAGACGATGATGATGATCAAGACCCTGAGATGAAGAAACTTCGAGCTGGTCTATCTGGTGCTATCTTGACAGAGAAACCAAATGTCAAGTGGGAGGATGTGGCCGGTCTTGAGGCTGCTAAGGACGCGCTCAAAGAAGCTGTCATCCTACCTATCAAGTTCCCTCACCTTTTCACTGGAAAGAGAACCCCATGGAAAGGGATATTACTCTATGGCCCCCCGGGTACGGGTAAATCATTTTTGGCCAAGGCTGTGGCGACGGAGGCCAATGGCACATTCTTCAGTGTCAGTTCATCCGATCTAGTCAGTAAATGGCAGGGTGACTCCGAACGGTACGCCCTTTCGGTTGTGTCCGCAGTGTGATTTCTTACTAGCGTTTTAGGCTGGTTAAGCAACTCTTTGAAATGGCACGAGAGAGCAAGCCAGCTATCATCTTTGTCGATGAAATTGACTCACTGACTGGTACTCGTAATGAATCTGAGTCGGAAGGCTCGCGGCGCATCAAGACGGAGTTTTTGGTTCAAATGAATGGTGTTGGTCATGATGATGCTGGAGTACTGGTATTGGGAGCAACAAATATACCTTGGCAACTAGATAATGCTATCAAACGGCGGTGCGCCCGGAATACATCCAACAGTACCTCGATTTCTGACACCTCTTAGATTCGAGAAGCGCATATACATCCCCCTCCCTGGGCCTGAAGCTCGGAGACGGATGTTTGAACTCCATGTCGGCTCGACACCATGCTTCCTCTCCAAGGAAGACTATCGACTTCTTGCAGATAAGACAGATGGGTCAGTCATCCTACATCCGACCTGTTATCGCCACTGATATTGCCCTAGCTACTCTGGATCTGATATATCTATCGTCGTTCGCGATGCTCTGATGCAACCCGTCCGTAAAGTTATCTCCGCAACACATTTCAAGCAAGTCGAGGACCCAGATGGTGGGGACAAGGTGAAATGGACGCCTTGTTCGCCTGGTGACCCTGAAGCCGTCGAGAAGTCCTGGTCAGAAATTGGCTCCGACGAGCTTCTTGAACCACCGTTACGATTACCGGATTTCCTGAAGTCCCTTTCGACTGTGAGACCGACGGTCACAGAATCGGACATCCAGAAGCATGTGCAATGGACGTCTGAGAGTGGTACGTTTCACTTTGCTGTCGTCACCTTTGGGCTTGAGCTGATCTGCCCGGTCGCAGGGAATGAGGGTGCATAGAGTGAAATGGACATGTATAATATCTTTATCTATCGTTTCAGGGCGTTTTTTTTATCATCATCGCCTCGGGGCTGATTTAATGCGAGGATACAGATGTCATTGTTGATATCCTGCCGCCACACATCTTCGCGGTCTCCTCCCAATCCTGACCATCGTTTCAGATTTCTTGATCTAGTCCTTTCGCCACTGATTGGCCGACGAGATCGCTCTGCACCGGCATCCGTTGATTGCCCGTGCATTAAAGGTTCTACTTAGGGTTATCCCCAACCTTCCATTGGCTGTCCACCTGAACTTTGGAGCTACATATATCACAGATGGTGTTCCGAAGTGCGAGTTTCTGATCAAGGAAGACTTGTGTGTACTTGCTCGATGAAATGCGGCATAAGTGAGTCTCCTCCTACATTTTCCTAAGGTTTAACGCCTCCGCACGCCGTGGCCACATTGAACATTGCGATGGTGCCCCGTGTTCTAATAATCAAGTCGGACATGCTGGTTCAGCAATGTTTTATGCTTCTACCCAGTACCATTATGAGAACCTGTTCTTAAAGCCGAGCCCCACCCACCCTATCTCGATATAGGTCTGCTGATTCCGGCCTCAGCGCCCCATTGTACGTTTAGCTGCCTGTCTCATTCTCATCATGATGAGACAAGGTATTTTATCCTGGCCCCAAATGATCCTTGATCTATCAGTCCCAACCTCGTTTAAAGCTTGAGATTTCTTCTAGAAGCCTCTCGTATCACCATGGAGGACCCCCTCTCACGCATCCCTATCGGCGGCACGTATGGGGCCGTTGTGCTAGGAAACCATGCCGCTGCCGTGTAAGTCAACCTACCGGTTGAGGAGTCTAAGCTGATCACGTCTTCGCAGGTTGTATGGAATCACTAGCTTACAGACGTTCATCTACTTCAAGAACTGTCATCGCGATTCGTCGTTACTCAAACTTCTGGTAAGCTTTAGGTTGGAACCACTACGAACTCACCTGTGCTCAACGTTTTGCATGTCGTAGATATTTCTGCTTTGGTCAGTAGTTTGTTCTTTGTCCATCTCAAAGTGAACCTGATCTAATATCATATACCCCAGGATCGTTGATACTGTGCATCTCGTGTTTCTCATTCATGGCCTGTACTACTACGGCGTTACCAATTTCGCTAAACCGGATGTCTTGCTCGGGCCCCCCGTATGGTGGGTTTGACACCACTCCTCGTGGTAACCCATTGACTCTTATCCCGTTCCAGGAGCTTCTTTGTGAGCATTTCCTCCTACACTGACTAGAGTGATGTTGAAATTCCGCAGACACTCGTATATGTTACCGTAAGCACATGCGATCACCCGTGTTGGTAGGTCACTGATTTATATCTAGTCCCTTAGCGATCTCACCGTTAGAGGGTGAGTCTTCTCTCTGGATGATCAGCTGGATGTGGATTAACTTCGAAACCTGAGAAGAATATTCACCCGCCGCATATGGCTACGTATGTGTCCGTCTTTGCTCAGGACACTCAATCTCATACATTATTCACGTTCAGTAAGCGGCAAGAGAAATTATTACATATACACGATCGTGAGCATGTTTGGGGAAGCACGGACGGGATACTGCCATCTGACCCCGAATCTTCTAGCTGATGCCGGCCATCACCGCAACAGGTGTTCTCTGCTCAACTGACTCGTTTGCCCTCCAATTGACCACCTTTTCTCACCAGTTTCCGCATTCGGTGAGCAAGCACAGTGTTGAATGACATTCTAGTCGTACTCAGCCTTATCCATGGCAACCGTAGTCTTTGCTTCCAAAGAGTGAACACCGTCCTTCATTTTTGTTCGTCGACGTTTTCTAACACGTCTTGCTGTGCTAGGTTCGGGCTCAAGTCTTTCCTCGAGCTTAGTAAACTCTCAGTTATGTCTGTTTTGCGTAGCATCGGAGCTAAACTAACCACCCTTACTATCAGACCTACCTCTATCTGGCCCTTGCTTTTGGAGCAGTCGCGGATCTATTCATTGCGATTTCCCTCGTTTTATTGCTACTCAAGTCACACACAGGTTTCAAACGGTGAGCTTCGCCAGCTGGCGTGTCTTGTTTGTTACTTGTTACTGACTCCAATGTAGGACAGATTCAATTGTGAATACCATGATGGTATATGCCATTAATACCGGTAAGCAGCATGCCAGTCATTGTTTTCAAGTGACCTCAGCCCCTTCAAATCAGGTGTCTTCACCACGTATGTATAACTGCAGCAGTACTGATAAGTGGCTGATGCTCCTGTTATTTCAGGTTTTGCAGATTGGCTTGCCTCATTTCAGTATGTTGATGTTCGTTCCCTTCATGTGCTACTGATGCTAACACTGTGTGCATGAATCATCCAGTATGCCATCTTGCCAGACCAGTTTATCTTTTTGGCCATTTACGCTGTACTCCCCGAGTGTATGCGATCTGCGTTCATTAAATGCGCTCCTATTTCTGACTGGCAGGCACTACATATCAGTGTCCCTCAATGCCCTCTTGGCGAGCTTGAATGCTCGACAGTCATTAAGAGAACAATCATATGGGATTACCACAACAATACCCCTTGAATTACAAGCCCACAACCATCCCTCGAATGCCACAACGTTAGGGGATGAACACGGCGCTGATCAGCGATCTGTAAGCCTCTCCACGTATCAAATACGGTCATATACTGATTGTATTTACAGGGTGAAATAGTCGTGCATGTCCGCAAAGAAGTGGTTGAAACGCAAGAGAAGGATGATATAAGGTATCCCCGTCCTGTATAGGTTTTTGATCTTTCGTACTTTGTTTGTGTATTCCTAAATTCACCGTCTCTGACGCACCTTTCTACCTTTCTGTTGATGGCTCTTCCACAAAGGTTTACTGACCTTTCCAGCCGTAACATAGCAGTCCTGGAGTACTTTGCGTACTTCACTGCTTTGAAGTCGAGCATAGGTATATCAACTAGATTCTTCATGAGTGATGTCAGGGTAGTCAACTGATTTTAGCTAACACTGGCGACGGGGGCCAATGGCACGGTTCTCCAGTGTAAATGGTAAGGTGACTCCGAACGGCACTCTCTTCCTGCTGTGTCCGCAGTGTATTGTCTTACTAGCGTTCTAGGCTGGTTAAGCAACTCTTTGAAATGGCACGAGAGAACAGGCCAGCATAGGACATTCAGAAGCAAGCGCAACGGACTTCTAAGAGTAGTACGTTCCGCTTTGCTGCCGTTGCCTTCGGGCTCGAGCTGATCAGTACGGCCGCAGGGGATGTGGATGCATAGAGTGAAATGGACATGTATAATAATATCTTCATCTATCATTTCAGGGTGCTTTCTGATTTAATGCGAGAATACAGATGTCATCGTTGATACCTTATCTCCAGGTCATCGCTTCAGATTGGCTCTGCGCCGATTCACTCCTTCACCTCTAATGCTTCCGTCCCCGCTCCTCAAGTCGTTTAAATGCAGTAGAGTGTCAAGGGTCATCCCCAACCTTTCACTGTTCATTGGGGTGTCCACCTGAATTCTGCAACTTCTTCGGACTGCGTCAAAAGTTTCGTACCAACGTGAGTTTCTGATTGACGAAAGCTCATATAGTGTTGCTTCGACGAAAGATGCCACATCAGAGTATTTCCTACGCTAGCTTTCCATGGTTCCACGTCTTGGCCGCCATCGAATATTGCGATAGTGGCCATTAATTCAGCAATTGAGTCGGGTGCGCTGGTTCAGCAATGGTTCACCCTAGTACCATTATGGGGGAAGACCTGGTCTTGAAGTTAGGTGCGGGTCTAGCTGTCCTCGCCATAAGGTCCGTTCTATGTTTCGCTCTCCATCTCATCTTCATCATGATGAAGCAATGTATTCTGATCCTCGTCCCACCAGCCTCACCCCCTCATATAAAGCTTGAGATTCCTATTCCTCCATAGAAGCACCACATCTCACCATGGAGCACCTTCCAGTACACATCTCCATCGATGGCACGTATGGGGCCATAGTGCTAGGGAATCATGCCGTTGCCGTGTGAGTCAAACTGTCGGGTGAAGGCTCTGAGCTGCTTATATCTTCGCAGGTTATATGGAATCACTAGCTTGCAGACGTTCATCTACTTCAAGAAGTGTCACCGCGATTCGTCGTTACTCAAACTTCTGGTGAACTTGGGTTGGAACCTCTACTACTTTACCAGGTGCTCATCGTTTTGCATTTCGTAGATATTTCTGCTTTGGTCAGTAGTTTCCTCTCTGACCATCTCCAAGTGAATCTGATCTAGAATCACGAATCCCAGGATCGTTGACACTGTGCATCTCGTGTTTCTCGTTCATGGTCTTTACTACATTAGCGTTACCAATTTCACTAAGCCGAATGTCTTGCTCGGGCCGCCCGTATGGTGGGCTTAACACCGCTCCTCGCAGTAACCCATTGACTCTGGTCCCGTTCCAGGAGCTTCTTTGTGAGCATTTCCTCCTGCACTGACTAGAATGATGTTGAAATTTCTGCAGACAATCCCATATGTTACCGTAAGCGCACGCGATCACCTGCTTTGGTAGGTCACTTATTTAGGTGGATCTAGTCCCTCAGTGGCCTCACTGTCCGAGGGTGAGTCCTCCCCCCGGGTGATCATCTGGATATGGATTAACCTCGAAACTTGAGAAGAATATTCACCCGCCGCATATGGCTACGTATGTGATCGCCTTTGCTCAGTACACTCAATCTCATATATTACTTACGTTCAGTAAGCGGCAAGAGAAATTACTATATATACGCCATCGTGAGTATGTTCGGGGGAAGGCACGGACAGGATACCTCCATCTGACCACGAACCTTCTAGTTTATTCCCGCCGTCATCACAACAGGTGTTCTCTGATCAGCTGACTCGTTTGCCCCCCAGCTGACTCCGTCCCCCCACCAGTTTCCTCATTCGGTGAGCAACCATGGCGTTGAATGTCGTTCTAGTCGTACTCATATCCATGGCAAATGTAGTCTTTGCTTCCAACGCGTGAATACGGCCCCTCATTTTTGCTCGCCTACGTTTGCTAATACGTCTTGCTGTGCTAGATCCGGGCTCACGTCTTTCTTTGAGATTAGCCAACTTTCGGTTGCGTCCATTTTGCGCGGCCTTGGAGTCGGACTAACCCCTACCGTTAGACCCTCATTTATCTAGCCCTTGCTTCTTCCGTAGTCGCCGATCTTTTCATTGCAGTCTCTCTCGTGCTATTGTTGCTCAAGTCGCAGACGGGCTTCAAACGGTGAGCTCTTCCAAACCGACATGTCTCCTTACTGATTTTAGTTTAGGACAGATTCAGTGGTGAATACCATGATGGTATACGCCATCAATACCGGTAAGCTGCTTGTCCGTTATGTTTTTATGCGACCTCAGCCCCTCTATCAGGTGTCTTCACTACGTACGTGTGGGCGCAGTAGCGCTGATAAGTAGCTGATACTCCTGTGATTTCAGGGTTTGCGGATTGATTTGTCTCGTTTCAGTAGGTCGACCGTCGCCCCATGTGCGCTAATTCTCACACCGTGCGTGTGCCTTGAAGTATGCCGTCTGGCCAGACGAGTTTATCTTTTGGGCCTTTTTCTCCGTACTCCCTGAATGTGTGTGGTCTGCGTCCATTAATTGTTCTCCTGTTTCTGACTGGTAGGCGCCCATCACTAGTGTCGCTCAATGCCCTCTTAGCGAGCTTGAATGCTCGACAGTCATTAAGAGAACAATTATACGGGGTTACCACGACAATACCCCTTGGATTAGTGCGGACCCACGATCATCCCTCAAATACCACGACGACGGGAGATGAGCGTGGCGCTGATCAGCACATCGTAAGTCTCTGGATGCATCCGTATTAAGTTTGGTTAGATACTGATTGCATCCACAGGGGGAAATAGTCGTACATGTCACCAAGGAAGTGGATGCGATGTAAGTGGGAGATGAGGATGAGATAGAATAGTACCGTGCTACGCAGGATCCCGACCTTTAGTTCAACGTTTGTGGACTCCGTTCCATGCCATTGAGTGGTAATTGGGCAATATCTAGGTGGAGCAGTGTCTCGAGAATGATAAATACGACGGTAGAAATGCAAAACTAGTTGCTACGCTTCTCTTTGCCTCTAGGACGCTCTTTGACAACCATTTTGTTACTGTTTTTGGGTCCCTTTGGTCCTGGCTTTCTGGTACGAGTACCCTTGGTTCCCCAACCCCAAATGGACACAGGATGCTTGTTTGACTTGGATTTACCACGTCCACCACCGTGAGGATGGTCATTGCTAAGAGAGCCAACGTTGGTGAGTATAAGAATGTAAACATCGAGAAAATGCGAACGTACGCGTTCATGGCAACACCTCGAACAGAAGGTCGTCGACCTAGCCAGCGGGCCCTTCCGGCCTTTCCCAACTGTCGGCTCTTCCACAAAGGATTGCTGACCTTTCCAACCGTAGCACAACAGTCCTGGAGTACTTTGCGCACTTCACCGCTTTGAAGGCGCACGTGGGTATATCGCCCAGATTCTTCATGAGTGATGACCTGACCGAACGAGCCAGCGGAACGAACAAGCAGCCCTGGTCCCTGTGGGGAGAGAGCGATATTGTGAATAACGGTGCCGGGGGGGATCAGCCGTAGAGGCAAAACATTGCCCGGTTTGAGGGTCATGGTTCGCAAGATACCAATTGCCAGGGATTGTGCAGAGTTATCCACTTGCGCAACCTCCTCGCCCTCCTCTGCCTCCACCATTTTCCTCTCTATCTCTTCCTTGTGTGCCTCGTCAAATCCGGGGACAAAGCCTTCGGGTATTCCCTGCCTGAAACTCTGTATTTGGTCCCCCGCCCTCATGCCCTCTGTAGCAAGAATGTAACTCCATTTCTTGATCCCCTCCGCTTTTGGATCCCGATTCCGCACGAGAGCAATATGCGCCGAGCGGCCGGGGTCGTACTCTATGCGCACTACATCATGCACTCCAGGGGCTTCTCGTTTGAAGTCTACCGTCCGTATTCGCTGTCTGTGACCACCACCCCGGTGTCGAACGGTAATAACACCGCGGTTATTTCTACCACCCTTTTTGCGTTTCGCAATGGTCAGAAGTCGTACCGGTCGACCTTCATACAGGTGTTCATTTAGCGGTCGGCGTAAGTGTCGAATACCAGGCGAAACTGGTTTGTATGTTTTGAAAAGTGCGGTGGTTCGGACGAAAGCGTCTGCAACGGTTTCCGGTTGAGCCTCGGTCGCGTAATTTCGCGACGCCAGTCTAGCGTAGCTACCACATCTTGAAGCTTCAGAGATGTGAAGCGAGGAGAAACAAGAGCGCAGAAAGCCAGTGCTGGCTCTCGCGGAGAACATGAGCTTGACCCGGAAATGAGAAAAGACTCGGAGTGACGCTCAAGCCCAAGTAGTGGTGTTTGGCAGGACCCCGTGTGCCAAACCGACGCGTCTTTCCCTTGTCCTTTTCAGCCATGGTACGCACCAATCTCAACGACGTCCTCGACTCCTACTCATATTGCAATGAATCTAGGCTATGAATATTACAACAGGCACTTCAGAGCTTCGGGATATCACCAAAATGGAGCGGATAGGTACCAGACTACTCTACGCGCTCAGGACATGCCAAGCTGAAGCAAAATCCCAAAGGTGCTCATTCGCATATCCGTGGTTTGGGCCTCGACGACAGACTTGAGCCTCGAGCCAACTCACAGGGCATGGTTGGCCAGGCCAAGGCGCGTAAAGCGGCGGGGATGATCCTCAGAATGGTTCAAGAAGGACGGATTGCTGGACGAGCTATGTTATTTGCAGGACCACCATCCACGGGTAAAACTGCCATTGCATTGGGTACGTGAGCCTCTGTTTGAAACATGTCTTGAGTCTCAACTCTTTCAGGCATGGCGCAGACTCTGGGATCAGATGTACCATTCACAATGATTGCTGCGAGCGAAGTCTTTTCTCTATCCATGTCCAAGACGGAGGCTCTCACCCAAGCCTTTCGAAGGAGCATTGGTGTAAGAATAAAAGAAGAAACCGAGCTAATAGAAGGCGAGGTTGTAGAGATACAGATTGATCGAAGTCTAACTGGGGTATGTATGTCCATAAAATCCATGATCCACCACATAACGGCCACGATCCATAGGCCACGAAAACTGGCAAGCTCACCATCAAAACAACTGACATGGAGACAATCTATGACTTGGGAAACAAGATGATAGATGCTCTGTCGAAAGAGAAGGTTCTCGCAGGGGACGTGATCGCCATCGACAAAACGTCGGGGAAAATCACTAAACTTGGACGTTCTTTCGCTAGAAGCCGAGATTACGATGCAATGGGAGCAGATGTATGTCCTTCATGAATCATTGTTCTACCCCCGTCTGACCAACCACGAGACCAAATTTGTCCAATGTCCTGAAGGGGAGATACAAAAACGAAAAGAAGTTGTGCATACTGTATCCTTACACGAAATCGACGTGATCAATAGCCGAACGCAAGGGTTCCTCGCACTTTTCGCTGGCGATACGGGCGAGATTAAACCAGAACTGAGAAACCAGATAAATACAAAGGTTGCTGAATGGCGGGAGGAGGGCAAGGCTGAGATCATCCCCGGTGTAAGCTGAGGTATAGGTCCTCTTCTATTCGCCAAGCTAACTTCTTATCCAGGTACTGTTCATTGATGAAGTTCACATGCTCGATATCGAATGTTTCTCGTTCCTCAACCGCGCGCTTGAGAACGAACTCTCGCCGCTGGTTATCATGGCTTCCAACCGAGGAATGTCGCGGATCCGAGGGACGAAGTTCCGTAGTCCTCACGGACTGCCCGTCGATCTATTAGATCGTGTCCTGATTGTCAGCACGAAGCCATACACTGAGGAGGACATACAACAGATTGTCCAGATTCGGTAAGCGCTTGCGCAGGCTGCAAAGCCGTTTGACTCATCCAATGTAACTAACGGGCCGTTCTAGATGTCAGGAAGAGGATGTCACTCTCTCACCCGAAGCCATGACCGTCTTGACGTCGATGGCTATGCAAACGACACTGAGGTACGCGCTCAACCTCATTTCGTGTGCCCAGGTTCTCGCAAGAAAGCGCAAGTCCGGTCAAGTCGATGTTGAGGACTTGCGGAGAGCCTATACGTACTTCATGGATGAGAAACGAAGTGTCCAATGGTTGAAGGAACAACAGGGGACGTTGGTGTTTGAGGAGATACCAGATGGAGCGCAAACATTGGACGATGACAAAATGGATAGCACTTGATGGCCATTTTAGTGGGTTTCTACGATATTCCATCCAGGCGCACATACAACCTCCCATTCTCTAGGCAACTGTCTTTCTATCTGATTATCGCTGGTGATAATTCTCTCCGCAACCCCGTTTACCCTGTCCCTTGCAAATATGCAATGGTCTCGTAAATTTGACTGAATCCGTTTGCCGTTTATCTCCTCATTTGCCGTGGCGTACGACAAAAGACGCGACGAAACAATGTCTCCACTACCAATCAACTGATGATGCATCCTGACTTGCTCAGAAACGGAGAGAACGGACTATGGTCAAACGTCATGCATATCCCATCCCTGTTTGCTCGTCCTAGGATGACTCCGCGACGAGCAGCTGTGGATGCAGCCTCTTGGCAATCATATAATCATTTCGAGGGTGTATCTACTTTCATTTTTGTTCGCCTTGAGTCGGGGGGCCACTTGGACTCAGCTACTATATCGACTCTTCCTTTCATCTCTGTAGGTCTGCACTGGCGATGTAGACGGCCCCAACAAAACCTGGGACCAGTTTACAGACGCTTAGACTAACCGTCCTGGTAAAGCGTTTGGTGATATTGTTGTCGGAATTCCAGATCAAAGGTATGCGAGCTGAAAGGTCGCCTCCCTAAATGGTCGGCGTGCGATCCTAGCCGGAGGCGAACATGGCAATCCCTTGCTCCAAGCCATCGTTCAGGTATCTGGGTGTCTGACGAGCCCGGACGCCACCCTGTAAGTAAGTGTCCCCGATTGCTACCCTGGAGCCCAACCTTCATTCATCGATCACGTGCTCATATTCTATCATTCTAAGTTCATCCCAATCATTCATTTCATGGCTGAACGCCTTAGGCTATACGTGGACCCTAAGGCCTAAATGTTAAGGACTTACCTAGGCTCTACCAGACCCCATCGCCAATGGACTACCACGAACGCGCGGCTACCATTACCCCCCATTGGCGATGAAGGGATTGGCCAAAAGGGAGTGCTGCGGCTTCACTCTCGTTACTGAAAGTAGACACCTACTCACTCGAATGGGGTCAGAGGGGCAGTGCGTTTTCTGTATCACCATTCTGCGTTTGACTGAAGAACCTTGGAGGCTTCATTCATACAGTACTTATATCCCAAAGGTGACACATGCAACCCAAAGAACCAAGAAGTCATTAGGATACTGCTCATAACTTACGCGAGTTCTGTTTTACGTCACACGTGGAATGCTTAACTATACTGATTCCTGGAGATACGAAGCTAAAGCCAGAGCTTCGAACACAGATAAACATAGGGGTGGCGGAATGTCGGGAGGGGCAAGGGCGAAACTATATCCGGTGAAAGCTGAGATGGAACACCTTCACAGTGACCATACCTTCTCTTCATGCTGTTCGTTGATGAAGCCCACATGCTTGATCCCAACTCCTCAACGGCGCCCTTGATAGTGAACGCTCGCTCCCAGTCTTCATGGCTTCTCACGGTCATGGAATCTTCGCCGAGGAGAACATTCAGCGGATCGTCTAGATTCAACTAACACTCACAGGCCCCTCCGATACTTCGTTCCTTCTGCATGGATGGTAGGACCAATTATAGCTGAGCCCACCGTTCTAGACGCCAGGAAGAAGATAACTCCCTCAGCCTCACCTCCGAATCCTTGGCCGTACGACTTCCATAGCTACGCGAGCCACGATGCAGCTCGCGCATAACCTCTCAGGTTCTCAGATCAATGCATGGGAGCGAAGGTCTGCACAAGGCGACGTTCACCGCTTTTGAGGAGCTTGCATGTGCTTATGGACGGGAAGTTCTGCGGTGGCCGAAGTATGTTCGGTATTCGACGAGATACGGACGTAGGCGCTGGAAGCTAGCTCGGGATAATTGCAAGTCATTGAATTCTCGTTTAGTATGTCTTCGTTATTCTCCCGCTACGTATATATTCACGCTTCATTCCATAAGGTGTTGTTTGTGTTGACCATCATCCGTGTGATCTACATCCTGCCTGACGCAACCAGCTATTTTCCAAAGAAGTACGATTCGTCGCAAACACCCTACTTTGCCACATAAAATGTTGGGACCAACCTCGGCACCATGGGGTTCTACCGAATGCCGATTTACTTGCGCGACGTGCTTTATAGGCCATCGCCTTGTTGGCAGTATGATTGTTGATGGGGTTGCCGCTTGTAACGCACTCCGCCGATATCCTCATATGTAGCGCGAACACCCACACTCTAGCTGACAAAGTGCCATAGCTCGCTATTTCCATCTAAATGCCTTATTATAGGCCGCCTTCCATCACATGATATCCACTTATGTCGTGGTCAAAGGAAGAAGTCGAAGCACCTAGACCAACCATCCGACCATGGCTGGTATACGGACTTCTCTAGCTTGCTCGGCGTCGCATGCTCAGCTCTTGGGATTACCGATAACCATCCGAACCTTTGTTACGTCACACTGGAGCTTGCGACCGCGCAACTGTGCGAAGGCTTACTACTCCCTTCATTTTCCACTTACGGCTATGGGGCGTAACGCCGTAAAGAGCTACCTGGAACCCCGAGTTCCTCGCTTCATGGTTCCGAATGCCGTCACGCATTTTTTCCAGGTCACTTGCTTTGCGAAGCTAAGGTACTAACATTGAACTCTACACTTGCTCCCTCAAATCCGGCCCGCTCAAGGGGTACATAAAGAGCTAACGTAGAATGTTTCCCTGCTAATAACCCACGTACACACCTAACATATCCACCCTCAGCCCAACACAATGGTACAACCGTATTCCGTGGGTGTAGTCCTCCCTTCCCCTTTGGAATTAGTCGCTGACAGATGAACCCAGGAGTCAATGGTACCAGACTTTCGGCCTGCGAAGCGAACCTTCAAAGATACAGTTAAGTTGGCTGTAAATCGTACGCTGAAGCCGAGAGCAAGTTTCTAGCTGTTATCGCAGTACTCTGAGGACTGACCAAATGCTTTCTAGAGGGAACGTGAAGTCGATACGAACACCCTGGCTAGCTCTTCGCTGATAGAGTCCCGGTGTAGCACCCTAGTGAGTATTTAGCTTATATCCCTTCTCCCATCGCCCATACCATCGACGGCTAGATCAATTTCTCTGTTGGCTCTGAAGAGCCGAGCTGGCATTCAAATGGATCGACTAGGGTACGTACCCCCGATCAACACCTTTCCATCACACGCTTAGACCTACGTCCTGACCATTCAGCCAACGTCTGAAGCTCATCATCGCGTCTGGCCAGCCGTCGTTCCAGACCCCAGAGCTCCTACAAGAGACGATTTCTTGCGCCTGACCCCTGATGCTGACACTGCTTCCATAGATGTGAGGGATGATTTCAATTCTCCGAGATTGTCCAGTTTTCTGATTACCCGTATTCTGTTGGCAGACTCAGATGCTTGATCTGGAAGACAACGCATGGGGTCCCCCCCGGCGATCCGCTTTCAAGTCCAAAAGCCAGAAACATACCTCTAAGCGCGGCATCTTCTCTTGTAGCTCTCCTAAGTCTTGATAAAACCTCATGCGGATTCCGTTACTACTATACCACGAAGTGGGCACCTTGTATTCTAACTATGTACATCATTTCATTATATTGGCGGAGCTTGCATGTTGTACCGTATGGTTTGTCTTTATTGTATATGATAAGAATCTTTTATAAACCCGAGACCTAACATGGGGTTGATGAGGGCAATATATATAGCGAATGTGCAATCAGACGAGACCTTAACCCGTTTGATCATCCATATCAAACATTGGCCTTATGATTGGATATCCAAAAACACCTTCCAGTGGCGGCCGTTCAGCGCCCCATGGGAGAGGACGTCGTCCCCCTTCTCATGGTAAATATGCCGTGATGACGTTCTGTCAAGATATACGCCGTTCATCTCGTACCACCACTATTCGGCTCAAATCAATGCTTTCATGGAATTCTGATTTCATGCATATATACATGACGGTGTGTACCACCAATCCACGTACGAACCTGCAAGGGTTCGATAGAATAATGCCCACCCCACCATCGAACCCGCCTGTACTTCCAACCCGCTCGTCCATGCTCCCCTTGTTTGAGACTATGTCCCCAATGGCTACCCTCCTTACTGTGTTCGGGGCGGTTAACTCACATACCGCTGGTCACCGGTGGCTCTTACGGAGGCGTTCCAGTGAACTCATTTGTTCTGTATTCTCAAGGAACCCGAATTCTTCGCTTGTTAAAGAACATGCACAGCTGCTTCTTTCTCCTCTTTCTCGGTTTCCAGCCGAATGTTTCTGAAAGCAGATTAGTGAGTCCCTCGAGATGGCCTATAAAATGACTTGGAGCTTTTCCTTCGAGTACTTAACGGACAGTCTCAAGCTCTTTTATCCCTCAGTCGCAAGTAAGTCACTATGAAGTTGAACTACACCATGGTCTCTGTTATCGCCGCCGCTACTCTGGCCAGCTCTCGAGCTATACACCCCGCATCTGGCGAACTATTCGCCATCAACGAAGACGCATACCAGTGCAGTGGTGAAGGGGGCTGGTGCGGTCTCAGCGGTTGGGGCTGTTGCGACGGTTATCATTGCGTCGACATCGACCTAAACGGAGGGGTATGTATTGAAGTTTTCTTCAGCTCGCTTACCCACCGTTAACTGTCCCTTCTGAAATCAGCACTGTACCAAAGGCTACGTCACTCAGACCCAACCGGCAAACATCTGCAGCAGTGAAGGCGGATGGTGCGGTCTCAGTGGATGGGGCTGCTGTGACGGATTTTACTGTGTGGACATTGATCTGAATGGAGGGGTATGCCTCTCCCCAATTACCTCCCTTTTGGCTTTGCTGAGTGACCCCTTTGTGATTAGCATTGCACCAAGGGGTAGGCCCCTGAACAATCCACCAACCAATGCAGCGGCGCAGGGGGTTGGTGCAGTATCAGTGGGTATGGGTGCTGTGATGGATTCCACTGTGTTGATATAGACTTGAATGGTGGAGTAAGTGATTAAGCCTCCTGACTGCTAGTATTCGCATCTGACTAGGCGTCAGTACTGTGCTACCGCAGCTAAGGGGAAGGCCTCCTGTTAGTACAGGAGTACATCTTACCGTCTCACTGGATGGTATAATATAACGCACGTTTGTACGGCTTCCTCCTAGATGCTTGGAATGTTAGTAACTCATCGCGAAGTCATATGTCTCTACAATTGCGCCCGTCCGCATTTTTAGCCGTGGATGCACCTGGCTATCTTTGCGTTATCTCTAAGGATTCTTATACGGCCTCAATACGGTCTTGTACATGTTATAATACCCTAATGGGCAGGCTTATTATGTGTATCCACAGAATATCCCCGAGATTCATGAGGATGGTAAAGCAAGTGGGTAATAAAGATTGTGCAGTCAGGACTCAGAGCAGAGACACCAGCACAATCAAACCATATGATCGAGGGTCCTGGCGCTCAGACGAGGTATCGTTCGCCTTTTTCATGGTAAGTAATCAAATTACAGCGATTGGGTAGCATTGGGCTCCTTCTTTGGTCTATGCTGATCGTGTCACGATGCTATGGCTTTATGGAAAGCGTAACTGGTCTTTAGCTTCTCATATCTGAGTACACCTGGGAAAAAGTATGTCACCGCGGCCACAACCCTAGCTATGAGCTCAAGCTCAGGCTCAGGCTTCAACTATTCGGTCGAACGTGCTCGCAACATCCTAGTAAACGGTTATGATCTTTAAATATTTCGTAGCCGCTGCTACCAGCGGTCGAGCTTGCTGTATAGTTATTCTTACGCCGTCATGGACATCGGAGGATTTATATGTCCTCTTACTGGATCTATGACATTTCTCTCGAAATTGATTACTCCTCTTTGAACAACACCCTACCAAGGTGTATATAGGACTGAGTTAGACGATGGAATGTGGGTGTGATGGAAGTGGGTTGAGGCGGCCGCCGTCGCTACGCTATAGAATACTGATGCAAATCGGTGGGGTGAGTATCGGTCCCAATTGCTATATTCTAATAATTCTTCAAGCTTCAGTCTCGGCGCTTTCGCGCCCGATTCGCTAGCCCGCCTGTACAACCAGTAGTGGCAAAACAAGATACCTACACTGGGCGCATACTCTACTAATCATAGGATCACTGTTGTTTCGAAATATATGTTTGTATTCCTTGACCGCAGTATTCCTAGTCACCTCCAGCGAATTAGGTTACTAACATACAAAACGGGACTATCCTCCGCATCCGTAGCATTTAGTCGATTTTATGTTTTCGTTTCAGGTACTCTTCCTCCTCGTGCTGAATCTCTGCGTCAATGTGAGCCCCCCGCGACGGTTCATTCCCGTGATCTCTCGCCGGCTTCAAAGGGTCAGTGATTTCTCTCGGATTTGGATTGGCTTCTTCCTCCTGAGCAGTTTTCTCTGCTGACGCCTGTCTATTCGCTAGAGTGCGATTATCCCTTTACACGAGGCAAAAGAGTTAGGTGGCACTAAGATATCATCCCGAATTACAACTTACTTGGAATCAATGTCGTTATGGGCATTTGGCTGGCCGGCTTCGTAGCGGGTAGCCTCTTCCTCTTTCGACGTCCTAAGTACACAACATTGAGTTAGCAACAGCACCAGCACTGTCGAGCATCAAGACCGACCTCTGGTCTCCGTCGTTGTAGACTTGGGGGTTCCCAACTTTAGAAAGCATGCTCATGATGGTAAAAAGTAAAAAGGGGCTGAAAGGGTGTTGATGATGGATATAGGACAACCACTAGAGTTATATATCCGTCGTATAGTGTTGATGTCGTCATTGGGTAGTGCACAGAAGTGACGTCATTGGTGAGAGGCGCGCTGCATAACTAACAAGCTCGTACCCGAGTCCCTCCAAAGAGCCATCCTGAAAGAACACCACTGTGAGACTCTAAGCGCCGGAAAGGTCATAAGCTTAGCGGGTGAGTTCGGGGTTGGGCTTGGAACGGAAACGATGAGGAGAACAAGCAGCCTGAGGCGTCCCGAGTTTAGTTACGTATAAAGCATGTGGAGGAGGCGGGAGCAGATTCAACAGGACACATCCGGGTCACTGGCACCGGCGTGTACACCCATGGATTGGGGACCAGCAAGATGGAGGGCGACTGGTGAGAACTTTGTTCAGAAATAGATAGGGCCGCCGCTGAGGAGTTTACCGTGGGCTTGGGACGGTGCCGATGCATTGAAGGACATGCCTATATATCCAACTGATACATCAACAGCTGTAACTATAGGACAACCGTGATGCATCAAACGTTGTTTGCACGGTCCACCAATTTTGCATCGATCGCCTACGGAGGACTAGTTGAGCGCAATTCAACGTACCTCCTCCCCACCATCTCGGCTATCAATCTTGCTTTCTGGCCTACAGCAGACTACAATTCAAAGATCAGAGCGCCTCGCCCATCGCACCGCGAAGTTCTACATGCAGCGGCTGTGATCAACCAGTACCTTGATGGGGAGGATGATCCTGATGCCAATGGAGAGTCTCCTTTCAGCACTCAGTCGCAAGCTCCGCATCCCGTAGTCTATAGCAATGGTCAATACACGGGCGACAGACTACTTTTATCGCAAGTAGCTACTAATTTTCGAGCAATATTGTAATTAGTTTATCTCCTATTTAATCCCTAATGTCAATTCCTTTCTTCGATCATTTTGGCGCCCGTTTTGGCGCCCTGCCATATCCTTATGTGAATTGAGGATGAAGCTAGTCCGTGCATCGGTGGGACTTAAAGACAATATTAACAAGCAAAATTCGTGGCAACCGGTCCAATGTCGAACATCGTCATTGCGGGCAAGGTTGATAGGTGTGCGAAAAGTCTTGACAGCATGAAAACGGATTGGGTCGATACGAGCAGAACGACAGGCCAAAATCGTTCTCGAGCCGCTCACGACAGCTCAGGAACACTCCGGGCAGACCAACTTCTCACTGGGTGTCATCACCAATAGGCCCAGGGTGGAACGACATGACCTAATAATTGCCTAATACTTTTTGAGAGAATGATATGTACATCATTTCGGACTAGCAATTACTGGCGTTGATGTATCACGCCTCGTATCACTCGGACAGCTACAGGCGTAATGGAATACATGCATTCGTGTTGGCTCGTGAGCTGAGGCATTCAGACCTTCAGGATTTCCGGGTTGCAAGACTCTAGGCAGAACTGGTATATTGCATGATACAACATAACACGAATGCCTTGTCGATGAGAAGCTCATCCTGCGCCGAGCGAAGTATACATTTACACACGCACACGCTCTGTGGATATGACTCGAGTCACCGTGGATATGAATCCATGACTCGGTACTCACTGATGATTACTCTTCATCATCCCCTTCCTCATCTGCGCCGTAGGCCAATGTCTTCTTTGTTTCTTTCTTCCCTTCAGCTGCGCCCACAGCATCTCTCCAGGCGGTGAGATCGTCCCCAATCGCCGTTCTCGCAGCGTCGATAGTGTTTCTGAGCGCTTCATAATAGCTTTTCGACGAGTCATGATCAACGTGGAAAGACAGCTCCTTCTTCGAAGACAGGTGCGGAGGGCACGAGTCCGAGGGTGGGTTTATAGAATATGCCATAGTGATGGATTTGGGCATTGAATCGAGAACACTACACGTTATCGACTGACTATCGATTGATGAGGTCCAACACGTTGGGAATGGCTAGGGTATAAGTTGGCTGCGGTACTGTGCATGGACTTGATTCCACATACCTCAGATTGATATAAAACTCGAATGCCCACCCTTTCAACGTCGTGATAAGCTGAAGCTCAAGGCAACTGAAGCTCAAGTCAAGGCAACCATCAACCTCGATCACGCGTCAATCAATCCCAATACGAAGCCCCTGTTTCGCGTCTGGTTGAGCTCGCACCAGGCCTGTCAAATCTGTATTGAACCTGAACCGTGAACGTTGAACATCAACAGCTTCTTTGCTCCCCTCCTCGTTTGCCTCGCCGAGTATGCTTGAAGACCCGCCATTGTGGAAGACCGAAGCCGAGGAATCCTTACAATGGCTTGATACACCTGGTAGGCATAGCTCGTGGCTTACCTCTGAAAGTTAGTTCTCATCCTATATCCTATGAACGTAGCGGGATTCGATTTAGAGGCGCAAGTGAGCGGTAAACCGACGACGCTCAGTGGACTGCCTTTCACCGGTTTCGTGTCGCCACCGGGAAATCCCTCTCAAGTGCTTATGACCACATATGTGGCCAGAGGCTCTGTATCGCAGCTGGCCCAATGCCACCATGTATCCATAACGTGGCAGCTCGGCCAGATTGAGCGCTGCCGTATGTTGGCTAAGGTCGGCATTGTCCCCCCTCCCAACATATCCAATGCCTCGGCGTTGTCTTCAAACCTACGCGGCGATCCCGCTTATCGTACGTTTACCACCATGGAAGTCAGTGACACTGGATATTGGGAAGGGAAGCGACGCGAAGTCCACGACGTGTCATCTATGCTACCTCTGAGACCGGGACTCGAGCGTTTCCTTTTGCTTGTGCTAGAACCGTATAGTGTGGATTGGGAGGATGACAGTAAGAAAATCCTTTCACGGAGGAAGTTGGATGGACCGCCCGGAACAATTTCGCGCTGGGTTGAGGAAGTAATACCTCAGCTTTATGCAAGAAGGCCGCAGACGCCAAATAATGCCCCCCAGCGGGCGCCTCAGACCTTACCCAAGGCTAGCGTCCAACTACCGCGTTTATCTCAGCTAGGTCGTCGGAATCCAGATGTCGGCTCAGTGAGTGTATTGGATAGAGCTGGACTTGTTCTAATCCCGCGTTTAGACGCCTGCTAAGGCTATCGTCGTTATCGACAGTGATAGCGAAGATGATAACCTCCTTCTCCCCTCTATTTCAGCACCACGGCGGCCAAACATGAACATGGCTAGCCCCACGAAAATGTCTGCCAAACAAGCCTCGGATCCGGATACCATTCGTAGGAATTTGTTCCCTAACCTTACCGTCGCTACTTCTAGCAGCTCGGACATGGGATCAACGTCATCCGACGTTGAAATGGATGAGGAGCCCCAACCACCTGTTACACCTCCGAGCTCAAAAGGGAAAGGGAGAGCTCCATTGACGACAGGTGATTGGCCCTATAGTGTTGATTCGTACCGTTCGCGTCGCTACAGTCAAAACCAGACTCCCTCGCCGACCTCTGGTACCATGGCTTCAGGATCCGGTACGTCCGGACCACATCGCACACAGCGACAACGTTTACACCGATCGACGTCCCCTTCGTTAAGTCCAACCGAGTCCGCCCCCGCAGCCCCCGTCCCGTCGTCGTCTAAGTCACCGCCCATCCCCACTTTCATCCCCCCAACCCCTCCTGTGAACTCTACCGCTATTAAACCGCCCTCCGCGCATCCCCCTCCATCTGTCTCGGCGGATATCTGGGACGTCTTGAACAAAGACGCGTCGCCGCCGTTCGTCATTGCTTATAATCCCGAAATAGTCAATTTAATTGAACGACATAATTTACCTTTCGGGGTTCGCTTCGAACTGGCGAGGGGTGTTTCGAGAGAAGCTTGGACATGGCAGGACGTGAAGCAAAAGTTGATGGAGGAGCGAGAGGTCGAGGTTGATCCTCGGAGTGGCAAAATCGTTAATTGGTACATGGATCCTTGGAAGTCGTATTCATCAGGTGCGAAAGTTCGCATGCCGGGGGCTCGTCTACTTCGAGGCAACAGCGTTGACGTCAGTTGGCGGGTGGCTGAGCTGATACAAGGCCGGGAGCGACGGAAGCGCAATCCCAATCTCAACCTTTGGTACGTGATACTAATTATCAGATACCTAGGACGTGAACTGAAGGTTGAACCATAGGAGGGAGCTTGATCGAGAGGAGAAGGCGATGAAGGAGGGTCTTGGGCGGGGCCTTGGTCTCCTGGGTCCCTATGAGGGGTACCAGGGGAATTGGTTCGGCGGACGCCTCCAAATCGTCTTTCGCTTGGACAAAGGCAAGGACGGAGCATACAAGATTAATGTTGAGCCCATTGAAAGCCGACGCTCGCATTACTTTGCACGCGCCCTCGGATCGACACGAATGGCGCAGCTCAGGATCCCAGACGACTATCTCCTCAAAGACATGGAGAACGTCAAACGCTTCGTCTCGCAAAAGTTTTTGTTCATGGGCACGACCTACGTTCCTTTTCACGCAAAGGATGGTAATTCAATATACCTCCTTGACAACAACGTATCGGTCGGAGGGATGACGGCGTACAGATCTGTGTGCGAATGGCACAATCCTATTACCATGAACTTCAACCAGGTATGCTTCGATCTTACTCGAACCGACACATCTGATTCAATAACAATTATAGCCGATTGCGAAATATTCCACCCGTAACACTATTGGGTTCTCAAACTCCATCCCGGTATTTGAGTTTGAAGACGAGGATATCATCTTCGATATCCCCGACATTCGTAAGTCCGCCTTCCCTTTTGGTTGCAGCGTACTTACTTATAGCATTGTATAGACGCTACCTCTGGACTCGCACCTGGTGAGGAACCGGCTTCCCACCAAATCATGACAGATGGCTGTGGTTTCATCAACCGTACGGCATTACTTGCCATCAAGGCTAATCTTCCTGGTCTTGAATATCCGCCAACTGGTTCGTACTGGTGCTTATCTACGGCTATCAATGTTCCTACGCTGACATCACCCAAGCCATCCAAGGTCGTATTGCTGGTGCAAAGGGCCTATGGATTTTACACCCCAACGACACTTCACTACAGGCTCGGATATGGATACGACCGTCTCAGAATAAAATCAAACTCAAACGACCACTAGACCGTGCCCATCGAATTCTGAACCTCCTCTCGACGTCTCATCCGATGAAGCCGTGCTCGCTCTCGATGCAGAGTATATTCAACTTAGCCCACAACGGCGTAACACATGAAATTCTGGCTTCAAAACTAGAAGAAGGGCTGAATATCGAGGTCCGGCCCTTGATGGACTGGGGCCGCCCTCATGCCATGGAGCATCTCTACGATGCTGTGGCCCGGATGGGAGCTGTGGGCTCCGGACGAGCTTCACGATGCGCTAGAAATGCTAGCAGGGCTTTGGGTCTTAGTGGGCGTGACCGGGCAGTTGTTGAACATACAGCGGATGATGGTGTCGGTGAAGATGACGAGGGACTGAGCTTGGAGTGGACAGGGCGTAACCCTTCGAGCGGCATGCCGATCGGTATGCATGAGGCCCTCATCGAGGCCCTGCAATCTGGGTTCAGTCCTGTCACTTCTGACTGGACATATAAGAAGCTTTACAGCGTAATCAAGGGCTGTATATCGAAGGCGACGGCGGACTATCGCCTTCCGGTCCCTCAATCAACAACGGCGATGATGATACCAGGTAAGCTCTATATTTTTGACAGAGGAGTGGGTTGGGAGGCTAACCAGCTTGTATCTAGACCCTCTAGGTATCTTAGAAGAGAACGAGGTTTTCTTCAAGCCCTCTATACCGCTGAAGCATCCAACCACCAGCGAGCTACTTCACCAATTGGAGGGCGAGGTCTTGGTGTGTCGTCTTCAATTTTCCACGCTTGGCTTCATCTGACCTTGTCTTCAAGGTTGGCCGGTATGTATACTATACAATCAACCGACTGTAGGTATATAACTGTTAGCGGCCCCTTAGGTATCCTCTCCGCCTAGCATCTGACATGCAGAAAGTGAGTTCGTAGAATGATCCCCCCGTAAAGCTTAATTAACCATGAACTAGGTTGTTGCGGTTAATAAAGTCGAACTCCAAAACTATGTGGACGTTTTGATATTACCTGTCAAAGGTGCTAGATCAATGGCAAGCATCTTGTCCGGAGGTGGTAAGTTGTCATCTGTCAATCCTGTTCGTATCGCGATGCTGATATGCTTAATCCCAGACTATGACGGAGGTGAGCATTCCTGTATCAAGCAGGATTCCCTCTAACATTGCGGCGGATGTTATAGACGAAGATATTATTATATGGGACCGAGAGATTGTAGAATCTTTCCACAACCATCCTGTCGTCCCTGAGCCCCCGGACTTCCTCAAGAACCACTTTGAGAAGCAAATTGAGAGAGTAGGTGACTTTTGTAGCCGAGTTCGCGGGCTCTCGATCAGCGAGGCTCAACGCGCTATCTTCGACATTATGCTCCTGAATGTATGCGATTCCAAGGTGGGGCTGTATTCGAAGTTCCATGACTGCGCTGTCTGGAAGCATGGCTTGAACCATGAGATGGCCGTGCTTCTTGGTTACATGTACGTGCATCCTTTTCCCTTCAACTGGTTGACTTATGACTCCGATCCCTAGGTTTAACACCGTCTTGGACGCTCCCAAGACGGGGCTGCGAGTAAAACCTGAAGTCTTTAGGGAGCATAAGGCCTACGACGGTAGAACTCCTTGGGATCCAGACCCCACCAACCCTCCCCCTCATTTCCTCCGCCACAGAGATATCGAGTCTCCGTTTGTCCTCAATCACCTGAAGCAGGCTGGAAAAGACCTCGAAGACAAGCTTCTTGCTGAATTCGAGGACCTCCCGAAGCAACTTGATCGCGATGAACAGCACTTCGATCATTCACTCCTTCGACCGTACCAAGAGGCTGTTGCACGTGCTCAGAAGGCCCCTGGGTTCACACCGTTTCATGACGAACTACAGCGCATCGTCGAGCACGTCAATGAGCACCGTCGCAACTATTCCGACGCATTCCCAAGAGATGATGGGGAAACCTCCAAAAAGAGCAAGGCAGCTAAGGCTGTCATTCGCATTCCGAAGCCCTTGGAACGCTTTACAAGATCGTTCATCGACAACATGCCACCCACGGATTTTACGGCCAATCCGGAGAAGGTCGCTGCTTCGTATGCATATTCCATTGGCCCATCCTTTGCATTCAATGTCGCCTTCCGAACTTTGTGCCTCATAAAGGCCGAATCCTCGCCATCGGGTATTGCACCGTGTACTAGGGCCAATGACGAGGCAAAGATCACCAACAGTAGATATATGCGTGTGTTAGCGGAAGGGGGCGACGATTAGTTTCTTCTTAATCTCATCTTAGATCTCCGCCATGTTTTGCAGCTATCGTCTTGTTTTCGTTTGAAAATGTTGTACTGTTCGTTTGCGCCTTTGACTTCCATTCATCATACCATGTAGACCATCATAATAGCCCGCCAGATGTGTATTCGTCTTTACTGTACCATAAATACAAAGCGATTCTCCTCCAACACCAAATATCAATCATTCGTTGGTGCATGCCTCCGGCATGAGATGCTTGTGGTCGTTTCCAGACCTCATTTCATATTTCGTCCTGAGTCGGTCCGGGAAAGATTCCAAGCATACCTCTTCGGAGCCATTCAATAAGGCGAAGTCTAGATGCTGTTGCGATACACCGGGCTCTCTACACACAAACATTCTCCATTCTCGATGACGGAGCAGGCTTACCTCAGCCTGGTACTCGTGGGGTGTGAAGATACATCGACGATAGCTCGTATTTGGGGTCCCTCGATGGCTGACAATAATGGAAGACTGCCCGCTTTGCCAATTGCTGAACTACTCCCTATGGGCCTGGCTTTACTTGAACTCGTCCCCCTGACTCGGACGAGACGGAGCGACAGGAGACACCGACTAAGCTTCACGCCATCTTGTGCGACATGCATCAACGCGGCACTTGATCCTATTTTCCCCACTAGAAAATAAGTACTGGTGTTATTAGAGAGTAGAACGACTTTGTGGATGAGCTACGTTATCCTAACTGAACGCTAACCCCTATACTCTCGATAAGTTGGATTATTAGTCATTGGGAGTTTGTTTCAAAATGTGTATGTAAGGGCGAAGCCGCATCACTGCCCTCAGGCCTCAGGTAAGTGGAATTGACCTTGACGCAACTTGGAGGTAGTCCGTGTATGTGGGGGTTCTGCTTCCGTTTCCCACCGTCATGGGAAACCCTGTTTCCTGAGTCACGTGCAAGCGTGCCACGCGTATTGAACCTCCGCGCGGCGCGTCATCCCCTCCTGAATTTCAACATTGCGCGTCGTGCAGGGGCATCCGGGGTCTGTGCACTGTGACTTTGTGTGATGCAGCCTAGGTTACATAAATAACACGCCAAAACTCTCCTTCACTCTCTTCCCCACTCTCGCATCGTCATCGACCATCGCCAACGACACCCACCGCGACCAGCTCAGCTTGCTGACCGTGCGCCTCGTCGCCTCGCCCTCTCTCTGCAACCATCATGACGACCTCAATGATTACATTACATCCAACGCTTTCGCGCACGCTCTCGGCGACGAGCATATCCTCGGACGACACGACAGCATCCACTGGAACAAATACACGGCGTACGCGAAAGCGATTCAACAGCGCGCAGCTCGTCATGCTCGAACAACTTTATCATCAGAGCTCACACCCAACTCGAGCTGAGCGCGATGCCGTCGCCAAAGCGGGAGGAATGTGCGTATATGCTATTACCATTCACCAATTTGCAAAAACATGACTAACTGGTCGTTAGGGAGAACCGTTCTGTCACAATTTGGTTCCAGAATAAACGGCAGACTGAACGACGTGTAGCGTTGAACAACGCGACGAACAACCATGCCGCCAACGCCTCTACAAAAACTCGCACGTCCCGAAAACGCCGCGCATCCTCGCCTTTCACCTCATCATCCTCTTCTCGCTCCTCTCGGCCCTCTCTTGATCGCATCGCCTCGAGATCAGAGCTATGGGCTCCGCCACCTCCGCGCACCCCGACGCGTCCTTCCAGTCGAAGGTACTCCTACTATGCCGACGAAGATGACTCCTTCGACAATGAACAACCATCCAAGAACATCTGGGACAACATGCCTTCTTCGCCAGCCGCGCCACCATTCAGCCCTCCGGCACGTGATTACGTTGAGTTCGGTCGTACTCATAAGCGAACCCTCGAATGGGCTTGCGCTGCAGCTCGTCTTGCTGAAAAGGATGGTCTGAAACAACGTAGGGAGGAAGAGGACGATGATACGGACGTGGAAATCCACGAAGCGATTACCCCTCCAAGCACTTTGGGTGCTGGTGATCGCAAATGGGATGCTTTCATTGGTAGCGGTAGGACGTTGAAGAGTCTTGACGTGGGTCACGTCAGGACAATGTCTAAACAGGAAGAAGATCAGGAAGAGGTGATGAAAGCCGCCCTCGCATTGTGTGGACTTGGTGGTGGAAGGATGCACTAGAGACAATTAATACAAGAGAAAGGCGAGCGTAATGTTACCCCTGCAGTACCATATACCAAACGCATTTTGTATACAACTGGAATCCGCATTGTTAATGTCCATACCACACACACCTACATATCAATTATCTTGCCATTGACTGAACGTTGTCCTACAACAACACGTCCATATCATTCTTCAACTTTTCCATCATTGATGGGTCATAATTATTCAGGACTACAGCCTATTATTATAAGGAGCCTACTTTGCGCCTGTCCCTTCCCCTTCCCCGTTCAGCATCTCTTCAACCACCCTCCCTTCAACCCATCCAATTTCGAACAACCTATACCCGGATTCATCAACCCTTCCTACTCCGCTCGACTGCCGCTGTATCTCCTCCTTCCCTAAAACAGCCAATGTCCAACACCCCCCACTTTCTCGTACGCAACGTGCATCGGGAAAGATGGCGTCTACAGTGAAGCACAATCCCTCGTGTCTCCCAATGGAACGTATAGGTATCAGCAGCCAGAAAGTCCCGCCACGCGCTAGGAGCTTTTCCACACAGTCGTGTATCCATTCTGCATGATGTGGGTCGTAGATGACATCTGCAGCCAGTATGACATCGAACGGCTTGTCAAAGGGATCTTCATACACTGGTCTCTCCCAATCGAGTTTGTGGACGCTGACAGGAATGGAGGGTGGAGTAAAGTTGGCTGTGACGTTGGTGAATAGGTTCGTGAGGACGTCTGGATGATAGTCGGTGGAAATCACAGTCGCAGTCGAAGAATTGAGTAATAACTTGGCTGCGACTATGCTGAGGAGACCTGTACCAGCGCCTAGCTCTAGGACCCTGATATGAGTGGAGCACACAAGTCCAAACTGGGAGGGAGATCGACAAATTCGCTCTGCAAGCATAATCGCACTTCCCCAGCTCTGCAGGCCAACGCAGGTATGGTCCTCGCTAAGAAGCGCTGCATCGTTCAACTGCACGTCGAGCGTTGAGCCAGGGGATGCTAAAGCGAATGAAAATGTCCTCGTGATAGCAGCGGCCTCTTCGTCTTCCGGTTCAACACCGGAGAAGGCGGAGAGGATTTGCGAGGCGATGTCAACGAGCTGAGAGCGCGTATCCGCATCGTCGCCTTCTTCGGTCTCGAGCCAAGTGGCGGAGCGAGAGACGAAGCCTGTTGTCCATTTAATGGCATATGCACGCTCTAGGGCATCCGAGCGGAGGATATCAATTTCATCCTCCGAGTCTACGTAGGTGCTACTTGCCCGTGATAAGCGGTGATTTGCAAGTGGTGAGCTGGCATTAGCCTCGCCTTCGTCACCTCCCTCCTCGTCAGCGGATGCGTACCCAGAGTCGGGGACGATTTCGTCGTTGCGGATACGAGTGATGGGAAGCTTTTTCTTTCTCGCTTGCGACTTGGATGTGAGCGCTTGGGGAATCGATGTGGACGTTGGCCAGTAGAGATTACGAAGATTTTGCAAAGCGAGCGCGATGGTCGAAGAATCGGCTTGAGAAATTTTAGCGAGCGGTAGTAAGCCTGTCGAGGGTGACCACAAAGCGTGAGCCATGTTTGAATTTCCAAAATTCTAATGAAATAAGTTCTATCGTCTATCGGGTCTTGGGTCGTCGGATGCGTTAACTTGTGTCTAAGCTCTAGGTAAAAAGATGGGGAAAATACTGAAAACTCGAGGCCAAGTAGATAAAACAGCACGGGAGGTTCTGGTGAGCTCCCGGGCT
The DNA here is from genome assembly GCA_017312325.1 of Pleurotus citrinopileatus. NCBI lineage: Eukaryota > Fungi > Basidiomycota > Agaricomycetes > Agaricales > Pleurotaceae > Pleurotus > Pleurotus citrinopileatus. The sequence goes on along the minus strand of BHFW01000018.1, from coordinate 430,364 downwards.
GTTATTGGACAAGGACAAGCATTTTTGAAAGGAAATCGAGGTGGTGGTCAAGAAATGAGAGGGAGGCGTGGCTGTGCAAATTTTTGACTGACTCGGACCGGTGATCACAGAAGTGATCGTTTGATCGGATTCCCATACATGGTAAGAACGTTCGTTGAATCCTCCTTGAACGTGCACCACGATGTTTGCGATACAAGGTTGGTCTGGGACCTGATAATCGCTCTAAATTAGGGAGAGATATCTATCTGGTACGTACATGCGTATTCACACTACATCTGCTCAAACTCGCATCAAGAAATCACCACTTTACGCCTTTCGTCTGGTTCGACCGACGGCATTGGAGTGCTGGATGGAAATGTGATCTCCCCATCTAGGTAGCATATCCATCAACCCATATCGGCAGTGACCAAGTTTTGGCCTACGCTCGTGGATTTCGGGTTTCACGCAACACTGCTCACTTGCAGAGGTGTCTTCCGATTTTTCGGAGCAAGTAGACTACTGTTCGTAACAGCTGAAACTGTTGGCGGTCGACATGCACGGTGGTCGATGGGAACCAAGTACCTCTTTGCTGGCTCCTTCTCGGAGATGGATCAGCTTCCTCTAGCGCTGCATCAATGCATCTGCCACTTCGCAGTGTAGTATGTACAATGTTTTCGCGTTCAATAGGCTAGGTCAGTCCCATACTTTAGTCAGTAACAAGCACAGTCTAACACATCTATCTTAGCTTTTCCCAAACATGTCCCCCGAACGCCCTCACGCGGGCTCTCTTGCCCTTGCACGTGTGATCGCTTGCTCTGATCGGCTGGCAGTAATGATTACCCGCAACCTCGGCATTTACCCCAATCACATCCAGCTACTTCGCTTGACGAATTGATACTCGGCGCACATGTTTACCCTGGTACTGATCGACGACGTTGCTACTGTCGACCGTTCGTGCGCCGTAGTAAGTGACGTCCATCATCACATCTACTGCTGCTCATATCGCCCGGTTGTCGCGCAGATCAACGTCAGAGCGCCGCTGTCTCACTTCGAAATGGAGAAGTCACCCCAGTCCATCGTTTCTTATGGAAGACTGGGAAACTCCGGAAGTTCTGAACTAGCGCCCCCCAGTTGGATTCATCGACATCAACAAAGAAATGTTCTTATGGATGAGATGATGACGGAGATTATGTATCCCGTTACTTACCTCTGGGATTCCGCCTCGGCCGACCACCATCTTTCAGGCACTCGACGATAAATAGCGGGTTCGTGGGAGTCCTCATCCTACGAAGGTGATCGAAGCGCGCATCGTGCCAGGACACTGTCTCGCTGGGCACAACAATCCCACAGAACAATCGATCACGTTTCGGGATGTGGTAATACTACATGCCGCCTGCCATGCCACGCGCTTAACTTTTGATCTCGATGCTCGTTTTGCTCATGTTTCAACTACAACCCTACAAGCGACTGTTGTACGAGGTACCCCGAGACACTATACCAGACTTCTTCCTTCCGAGGCTACCTAACCCTCACCTAGAAGCGCAACGAATGCTCTCGCTAGTGCTCTTGACGGCGAGTGTTAATGGAAGCAGGCGCTCTTTCTCAGCTCGTGGCAGCCGTGGAAGCCCGAACGAATCTGATGAGCTTTTAAACTCATACACATGCGGCGCGCGCAAAGAATAACCGGCGCATGCATCACATTCTTGACCCATTCGTTAGGCCTGCCATCACAGTAAGACCGGGGTATGGGTATCTTCGCTTCGTATAAAAAGAGGGAGAAGATGAACCGAAAGATCAACAACAGCAGTCCCAGTTGTTCTCTCAATAAGCTACGACCTTCCCGACCCCAACCATGTTCTTCAAACTCTCCGTTGCTCTCGCGGCTGTAGTTGCCCTTTTCACTACATCTGCATCCGCCGTCGATGCACTCGGCTTCGCCTCCACAGTCGAATGCAGAGGGGCTAGCTTCTCCTGCCCCAACTTAGCCTTGGACACATGCTGTGGCTTCTTCCCCACCGGCTTCGGTTTCTCCGTAGCGTTCACCAACATGGTGGCCGGCACCCAAGGGCAATTCTTCCGAAACAGCTCGCAGGGTGCTTGCATCCCCAATGCACTCATCGGGAACTTGTTCGGTCCTGGTACCAAGTGCTTCAACTCGGGCGGCCTCGATAGAGCCCTGTCCGTCCAGCTCATCAACTCACCGAGCGTTGCAAAGAGGGCGGATGCAAGCGAATGCGTCGCCCCGACGCACTTCTCGTTCGTTGATGGAAGTGGCAAGGAGCAAAAGATCAAGTTCGCCAAGGGCCAGGCTGATAGAGTAGCCAGCTTGTTCAGGAACAGCGCCTGGGCTGACCTCGCTAAGTTTGAAAAGGTTCGCAACGTTGTCGACTTGATATGATGGTCCCTTGCTAATTTGCCTCGAATAATAGGCCTAAATGGTGAACTTGGCCATTCCCTGAGGTCTACTACCCCATCGTATACCATGATCCTGTTACCTATGGCTCTGTTCACATGATACCTGATTTGCCATTGTCAATCCACGTCACCTTGTCGTATGAGACTCTTGCCTTTGACGCAGAATAGTATTCACGCTGGGTACATATATCAGCTTGAATATGAACTAATGATGGAAGAGTTTGAGTCTCAACCTTGTTGCCGTACCTTCACTCCACCTTTTACAATCAACCCATCGCCAGCGGCAACGACTATGCCGTCGAACGTATCTCCACCAAGTCTTCCCCTCGTACACGCCAATCATGCCCTGGGAGTCATACCCGTTGTGACGAGCACTTTCAGTTCATGGGGTGAGCAGCTTGATGCTTCCCGCAAAGAGTAAAGGGGGCGCATACCGTGAGTACGCCGCCCGCGGCAGCACCAGGTACAGCATCCGCTAGGACTGGGAGCGTGGCACTACCTGTTGCGCCGGCCGATGCTGCTGCGCCAAGCCCGCCTCAGTATTCCCGTGGACGATTCCTATGGGAAGTCCATGAAGACTGAACCAGGCTCAATCTTGGTGTAAAGATCAGCACCTGCATATTATACGAGGACGGGATGTGTCGCCAATGATTTTACTTATGCGTGGTGATTACAGGCATCTGTGGACTTGATCTGCGTTTTCTTAGCGCATTCGTTGCCACGAGGTCGTCCAATCTGATAGATAAAGCAGCGGAGAGTGGCCCGCATGGCTCAGAGGAGAAATTTGAAGTGATACAGCACTGGGGAGCTCTATTGGTTGTGAGGATCGTATGTCGCCAATAATCAAGCCTGTAAAACCGACCGGGTCCCGTGATGGAAACTATACGAGCCCAGAAATACTCAGAAAAGTTGATACATTAGAAATCAGCTGGTGGTAGTGAATCACCATTCGCATTACTCGATGCCACAGCAATCCGGGGACGCTGGGCGGCACCGAAATTTTGAGTGGGTGAATCTCCCCCAAGACTTCCGATAAGGCGCACATCATCAGCCTCGCAGTTCTGAGACTCTTCCGTTATCCAGTCACCGTGGTACTAATTTCGTGGAATTGAGATAAAGGTGTATTATTCGGCGGCTCGCCATGAGGCGTGTGGCCTATTTCCATTTTGGGACATGAATGAGGCTAACAGGGGCCATCATTGACCTGTGGTACCAAAGCCACAACCCCAACATATAAAGGGGACCACTGGCGACCACCTCTCTTTCTTCCGTACCACTACCATCTCCCCCACCCAGTCCCCGCCACTGCCTCAACAAATGCTGCCTTCCTTCATATCCTCTTGACGCTTGACTTGAGGCCGACCTGGGGCCTGTTCAACTGCCATCACTGCATGGCTCGCCTAAAGTTTCTGCAAGTTAACGCGTCCTTTGTCACCCACTTTGGGCTATCTGTCTGTTAGGGTATCGGCGAGCCCACATCAACCGTTTGACGCGTCGTGCGATATTCCGACTTGTGCTTGAGCCAACCGAGATACTCGCGTCAAAGTTGTTTTCTTCTCGATTTTGGGGCGCTGCTTCTATGCTATCTATACCATGAATGCCTCTTCATAAGATATGCTGGATACTTGACGCGCTTTTCTCGTCCCTTTGCTCCGTGCCTTTCGTATCTGGATGTCTTGTCTGATTGGCCCTTATATGCTCAAGCTGGACCCGCCTTGAAGGAACTATATACCAGGATTTTTTCCTAACCTCACGGGGGGAATGAAGAAACTGGCCTCAAGCGATCGATCGTCCAGTCATCCACACCCTCTGGGACTTCCGATCGACAACTGGCGTCTGGCGACACTGGCGCTCCATACAAGACATGTTTGAACTCCTACATCACTGACGCGCTTCGGTCCCAAACGGCACATACACACTGAGCTCTTAATCTGGCCGCAAGCTTCCTCGCCTTCTGTTTCTCTGTCGTTCGCTTTGGCCGTTTTCTTCTCCGCCCGTTAGGGATGGTGTCTAACGCTTACCAAGGCCCCCGAGGACATTCATATTTTCGGAGAGCGAACGATTCTACCAATGGACTTTCACCAATCCTGACAATCGATGATCCTGACCCCATCTTCAAAACGACGCGAAACCACGACTTTAGGCTGGTCTGCGATGATTTCTCGTGCTCTATCAAACTCCTGGTTCACTCGCCCGTATGCTACTCATGCATGCCCTGAGATTGGTGGCTTACTCTCTCCGTCGGAATTCTGATACTAAATCGATGCTTCGATCTCCCCTGGTCCGCGATATCGTTGGATTCAATGCTTACACTTCGAGCCTCTGCATCATCTTCTCCGGGATATCTACCCCCTAATTATCTCCCAGAGAATTTGGCTTGACGATATACTTGGCCGACGACCTGGCTATCCTAATGCTCTTTTCTGGTATTTTCGTGCCTCTTGGAACTGCCAAACGGCGTCTTTATGCCCGACCTCGGTCTTCATCCCTCCACTTGAACCTACCGTACTTCTGGCCGACTCTCTTGTCTACGTGATCTGGACTTTCGTGCTGTTTTTAAGGCCTACTCTCTGGACCTTCAGGATCCCCTGCCCACTCCGAGCCTATACTTCATAATATCGACCAGTGTCTTTGTCGCCGGTAACAACGGATTCGCTTACTTTTTCGGTCATTGACCTTCGTTTTGGCTTCATCATCCACTTTTGCGACTCGAAAAACGATCATGATATACGCAGCCCTCGTACAGATGCTCTAGCGTTATACCTCGGGTTCGCTTCTTTACTGTCACCATCAAGCCTCCGGCAATACTTCTCCTTTTGACCACGACGGGTAGCTCTGTCATGGAATTCCCGCTCTTTGCCTGCCTGGACCCTCTCATATATATTATTCATCTAAGCATGATATCTCTCTGTCTCCTTTTCACGGGCTAGTCCTCCGAGTCTCAGTCTCCAAGGCTTTTTCCAATCATGTCACTGCAATATCTCAATTTGCCGATGCCGCTCCTTGAAACTGTACTGGATACGCCCCTCGACTCTTGCCCGACTTTGGCGCCGTACATGGACCCCGGTCTCTTTGCTTGGTGTTGTTCAATCTCGTATACGGATTCTCTCTTGTCTACCTTCTCCGTTCTTGGTGGATCTTGGAGCTGTCTTCGTCGTGAAAGCTTTCGCTGAGAGCACTCTAACCAAACCCCCCACCATGTCCTATCTCTCGGCGAAGTTAACGTCAAGAACGTTCACTAACTGTACTTCCCTGAAATCCCGTTGCCTATTGCTCATTTGCTCCGCTACTATCAAACGTTCATGCTTCTCAGCGACATACGATTTTCCACAAACCCTCACAACTCATCGGTGCTCTGGGCTCGGCCCGTTTGACGGCTCTGGGCTCGGCCCGTTTGACGGCTCTGTGATCTCCGTGACCCCTGCTCTGGATATTTTTGATGTCATCCTCGATCGCTGGTACATTCACCCTTCCCCGGTTTAGAGGTCGAACCATGCATGGTGCTTTACGGTGCTTCTGTTGTTTAAGTCGTTGACATTAACATATCAGTCGGGTCGAGCTGACCCGGTGAGTACTTCGTTCATCTGATTTGGACGGTCTCAATCTGACCTCCCTATACATTTGCCCAGGGAACTTGTTGTTACGGTCACAGTCCGTGAAGATGTTCCGGTCTCGTCATCCTGTGTGTTGCCTGCTGTCTTCGCTCGTCTCATAACCTTGGAAACTTCGCATAGCCGACTCTATACAGGAAATCCGCTCCATGGATGTCCGTCTCGAGACATGCCACCATGCCGACGTAGATAGGAGCCGTCGGGGCGTGGCCGCTGTCTGACCAACTCGCCACCTGGTATGTCGCACGTCCCGTTCTATCCGTGCGGGCCTGAAGGGCCTTTTCCGACCAACTGCGGCGTAAGACCTCGTCGTATGAATGGAGGAGTGGGATGGAGTGGCTATTACGAGTGGTCTGTGGCAGACCCAGGTCCCTTTTGCATGATGTTGTACAGGTCCTTCACTCTTATAATCTCCGGGAGAGAATGTCTACTGATCTGTTGCCTTGTAACTCCCCAATGGAGATATTTGTGGCAATTCACTTGCAATTCACGAAGGAATAGACAAGTCTGACCATTTCAGAAAACGGAACACGAAAGCCTGATGGAAGTTTCCAAAACAATTCGAGTCAACCACAAGAGCTTAGTACTTCGAGTCAGCGAGCAGTGGAGCATTTCCACGAGAGCGCTGAAAAACTTTCTGGCACGTAAAAAGCTGTAAGAAGTTGTCCCTCGTCAGTCGGCAAAGCGCTAACCTGCTTGGATAGGTTCATCCCTTGAAAGCGGGAACCTGTCAACACTTGCGAGAGCGCTAAAAACCCTCCCGCGTGCGTTTTTCCCATATTAGGAAAGTTTACCCCATAGACCTTGCTTAAGCAAGGTAACTGTCCAGTTCACTTCGCATTGCTTTCCTATCCCTAGGCGTCTTCTTCTGTATTGATTCCTTACGTCTGTCTAGGAACTTTCCGAAGCTAATTATCCCATTCCCGTGGACGTATTCCTTTCTACGTACGCTTTGTCCTCTTAACGGACGCTCTTCTTTCTCCCTCACCCAACATCATTGATCATAGAAGGCTATGTCCAAGCCCTAAGCCCCCGAAAGGAAGCAACTCGCTCGGTCCTGCTTGACCGTGTGCAGACCTTGTGGTATATCCATACTAGTACAAAGCCTCCATCTGAGGCCTATTCATCGTATGCAACCTCTGAATCTCGTTTTCGTCGACATCAATTTGTTTTCCGTAAGCATGCCTCCATTGTTACTTTGCAGCAGACTCAGAAGGTACGATTCCCATTCTCCGCGAGTCCACCGGAGGGCGACATCTGCATTTTGCAATATAGGCGATCACTGGTGATCTCACAGCGAGATGCCTAAGAACCCGTACGCCGTGCCTTTTTTTCTGAAAATAACTGCTGCCAGTGCAGAAAATGTTTTCGCCCGATGCCTGTGTTGATGCAAGACCGTGAACCAAAATGGTTAGATGTACAGCCCTCGGTCTCTACGATGCTCCATGGTGCGATCATGGACCTCAAAATCTGCTTAAAAAGTTACAAGAAGACTGACCGGAGAATAGGTCTTCCTACGACTCTGAGCATATCTCGGGCACAGCAGAATCTGTTGTAAGTTATCTCATCTTCTCGCCCGATTCCAACCCAGTTCCCACCACTTGAGTCTGCTTATACATATGTTTCCCTCATCGTAGTAATAGATGCACGGAATGCACGACGAAGAGTGAATTTCCTTAGGCTCGATCGTAATTCTGTTGTTGACATCCTCCGAATCCAAGACCATGGACTTTCACAAGTAAGACTAGCTTCAAGCATGGCACTAGCTTCACAATTATTGACTACTTGCAGTCGTCAAAGTCCAAGGTCTCTCATACCTGAGGCCCGAAAAGTCCTGGAGACCACTCGTGACGTTTGAAGTAGATAGTCGCCAGCTTCATAAAGTACGCATGGGACGTGATGGGCAGAATCCAAATCCCAAGTCGTCATTTGATGTGTGAGTTACAAGTTTCTTCATTCCCGATTTTCCATCCTTCGCGCCTCGCCGAGGCCCTCTATACCTCTTCGTTGATGTTGATTGAGAATTTACTACACCAGCGGTGGTGCACACCTCACGTCAAAGATCGACGTCAAAGTCTGGCATCGTGGTCAAAGCAAAAAGAAAAGCAAAAAGCGTAACCTCATAGCGACATGTACCCATTCTTTAGGCGACCTTCTCCAAAAAGAAGACCGTGAACCCAGTACGTGTTTCGCATCCCTTCACCATGATGCATCCCGCGTTTACCTATATAGTCATCCTTGTAGAATTGGAATTGAGGTTGAATAGTCAGATGTGTACGAGGAGGGGTGTAGCTGGTCGAGGGAAGCCTCAGAATGGTGCACATGTTCAGATTAGACTCGTCGCGCCGCCATCTGTTCGTGCTCCTCCAAAGCCCCCTGGCGGTGAATCCGGTTTCGGCGCCGGCGATGCTACATTAGATGACAATCGACCTCTTCCCCCACGTTGCCAAAGGTCCAATATTTCCTCCTCAGCCAACCCGTTCGAAACCCGCCCTCCCACAGCAGGAGCAGATGTGCATTCTCTGCCAACGGATAAGTTGCCACTATTGGAAGCGGCAGCAAGAGCGGCAGTGGCGAGGTGTACGATGTACGGTGAGTTGAGGGGGGCGAGTTCGGAATCTGATCTTAAGACGGTATTTGTGAGGTTGCAAACTGAGTGGTGCTATGATGGGGGATTGCTTGTTGCATTGGCTGCGTGCGTATCCTCTTCTATATTCTGTGTAGGCATGTGCCGACTTCCATCTTATAGCATTGACACGGCGGTATTCGCCATTTCCTCGGATTCGATATTCGAGGTAGATCCGCACACTCGTAGTACCATCGCAGCGAGTAGTGTTGCAACGGGTCTTGGTTTATCTTGTGATGCTTGGTTCCTCCTTTGCTATAGCTGGGTGGACCCAAGTACTTTCGTCGTGAGTCATTCATATCCCTATCCATATTCATCCGTTCATTTCCACACACATTCAGAACCGCGCAAGAGACAGATCCGACACCTACTTCCTCTTATTCGCCATCTCCGCACGCGTCCCATCTCTCTGCATGTTCATATCTGCCATCACACTCCTCGTGTTCTTAGTAAGGGTAGCGTATCGCATATGGCCGGAGGGTGTGATAGTGACGTGTTTCTTTGTGGGGATATTGATGGCGCTGCAGTTTTTGGTGCCGGGGTACGAGGTTTGCGTGTCTTGCGGGAGGCGCAGGGGTTAGAGGGGTAACCAGGAGTGGCAGTGATTAGGCAGGTGACTGCGAAGGCCATAAGGGAAGGAAGGGCGGTTATTTATGTCGTTATCGATCTGGGATTTTGAGCTTCATATATGTTAGATCATCGTAGTCACCAGCATTGTAGAATACCTCACATATGCATCTGTTTTGACTATTCAGTATGCCGCCAAAGAGCCCGAAGCAGTCCGGGCAAGGTGAACCACGGAACTACATCGTGAGTTTAAGTCACTATGTCCTAGGGTCAGGTACTCTTTGCTCGTGGTGTAACGCTAGAACAATCGTACAAGGGCCATGAGTACACGATTGTTTTCCGAGACAGATCGACCCAGGAGTAGATGATGAAGCCAAAACGAAGGACGACAGCGACCGGGAAAGCACTCGGATAATGCTTGGTTCCTATGGGACACAATCCGATCTGGGTGTTGCTTATTGGTGTTAAAGAAGCTTTACCAGCGACAAAGACCCTAGTGATTTTTTTGAGGCACGGGCCATAGATGAGGGCATCCTCCAAAAAACGCGAAAAGTAGATAAGTCGTAGGCTCGAATCCCAGCCTCTATGACGAGAGGACGAAAGTCGATCCTCTTAGGACAAGTTGAGTCGGCCAAGAAGCACGTTGGCTTGATGTTACACAGCGGGGCGTTCAATGGGGCATAATTGAGAATTACTTAGTCGTGTTCTACAAGTATTACCGCGCCTTCCTTGTCCTCACAGATATGTATAATTTGAGTTTGCGAGCGCAATATTGTGAGCTACTCCAAACTGCATTATGAAGTGCTGACCAGTCTGGTTTGGTGAGTGCACCAGATTGACGCTTGGGCTTGAGCACTCAACAGAGAAAGAGGACCTCTGGCTGATTTGCGCGGTCGTTGTCCGTAATCTTCGGGTCCGCCTTATAAAATGCCCTTTTTCCCTCGCTTCGGGCTCTTTGGCGTCATACAGTCAAAACAGATGGTATATGAGGTATTCTACAATGCTGGCTACTACGATACGATGATCTAACATATATAAAGCGCTAAGTCCCAGATCGGTAACGACATAAATAACCGCCCCATCCCTCTCTTACTGCTTCGCCGTCGCCTGCCTAACCTCTGACACTCCACTCCTGGTTACCCCTCTGACAACCCCAACCGCCCTCCCCCCTACGCCTCTCACCAGACGCGCACAAACTACCGCCCCTTTCGCCAGAAACTGCAGCGTCATGAGTATCCCCACGAAGAAACACGCCACTATCACACCCTCCGGCCATACGTTATACGCTACGCGTCCAAGGAACCCGAGAAGTGCAATGGCGGATATGAGCATGCAGAGGGATGGGACGCGCGCGGAGAGGGCGAAGAAGAAGTAAGAGTCGAATAGGTCTCTTGCGCGGTGCTGCGGGAGTGTGTGGGTGAATATGTGAATATAGGTGGGGAAAGAATGACTTACGATGAAAGTATGCAAGTCCGCCCAGTTATAACGAAGGAGGAACCAAGCATCACAAGATATACCGAGACCCGATGCAATACTGCTCGCTGCGATGGCATTACGAGCGTACGGATCTACCTCGAATATCGAGTCCGAGGAAATGGCGAATACCGCTGTGTCAACGCTATGAAATGAAGGTCAAAACTTGGTTTACACAGAATATAGAAGGAGAGGGTACGCACGCAGCCAATGCGACGAGCAACCCCCCAACATAGCACCACTCAGTCTGCAACCTCATAAACACTTTCTCGAAATGAGAATCCAACCTTGCCTCTTTCAGCTCACTGTACATCGTAAACGCCGATAACGCCACTTCTACTCTGCTCAATTGATCTGATGGTACGGCGACGACTTCAGTATATTGTGGGAGGGACGAAGGCATGACTGTTCCTGATGTGGGAGGGCGGATTGCTAAAGGGTCGTCGAAGGTGGGATCATTGTCATCGGAGGTGTATTGGGAAGGCGGGAGAAGAGGTCGTTTCTCATCTGATGTAGCATCGCCGACGTCGAAACCGGATTCATCGTCAGAGTCGATGCAGAATGGTCGGACCGGGTCGGTGCATGGGGGCCTGTCGGGGAAGGCGTCTGAGTCACAGCTTTCGCTTGCAGGAGATAATGATGGCGTGAGTGTGTCGGAAAGTGGGTCGGCTATGAAGATAGTTAAATAGACTGTCTTGGTTGGGCGATATAAGGATGACTCACTTGAATACCCAGTATCAAGATGTTCCAAATGTGGCTTTGAACGAGCACGAACTGACGGCGGCGCGACGAGTCTAATCTGAACATGTGCACCATTCTGAGGCTTCCCTCGACCAGCTGCCCCCCTCCTCGTACACATCTGACTATTCAACCTCAATTCCAGTTCTACAAGGATGACTATATAGGTAAACGCGGGATGCATCATGGTGAAGGGATGCGAAACACGTACTGGATTCAAGGTCTTGTTTTTTGAGAAGGTCACCTAAAGGATGGGTACATGTTGCTACGAGGTTACGCTTTTTGCCTTTCTTTTTGCTTTGGCCACGATACCAAACTTTGACGTCGATTTTTGAAGTGTGGTGTGCACCACGGCTGACAATAAACTCCCAATCAGCGACAACGAACAGGAGAAGAGCCCCCGGCGAGACGCGCAGGATGGATGATTAAAGAATCGAAAATGAAGCAACTTTTAACGCACACATCAAATGACGACTTGAGGTTTGGATTCTGCCCATCACATCCCATGCATACTTCATGATGCTGGCGACTATCTACTTCAAACGTCACGATCGGTCTCCAGGACTTTTCGGGCCTCAGGTATGAGAGTCCTTGGACTTTGACAACTGCAAGTGGTCAGCAATTGTGAAGCTAGTGGCATGCGGCTTGAAGCTAGCCTTACTTGTGAAAGTCCATGGCCTTGGTTGAGGACGTCAACAACAGAATTACGATTGAACATAAGGAAACTCACTCTTCGTCGTGCATTCCGTGCATCTGTTACTACGAAGAGAGGAACATGTGCCTGAGCAGAGGCTCAAGTGGCGAGAAGATAGGATACTTACATAATAATATTAATATTCTCGAGCGTTGGCTGTGCTCGAGATGCTCAGGGTCGAAGGAAGAGATACTAGTGCTGTGAGGTCAGTCTTCTTGATTTTAAGTAGGTTGTGACGTCCATGATCGCATCATGGATCAAGGCAGCAACCGAGTGCCGTGCATCAAATCATTTGCAATCCACCGTGTCGCGTCAACATCGGGCATCGGGCGAAAACATTTCTGCGATGGCATCAGTTGTATTAGACTTAGTTTCAAAACAAAAACGTAGAGATACATATGACGAGGTACCCTATCAACAGCTTCAAATTGATGAGACTAGCGAGGACAACAGACATACACTAGTACTCTGGTGATGCTTAACCTGCCTGAGCTCAGGCTAGCTCAGGATGACGAGATCGGAGCATCTTCACGGACTATGATCGCCACAGCAAGTTCACTAGGCAAACGTATGGGGAGGTCAGTCTTCGACGTCCATATCAGATGAACGAAGCACTCACCGGGTCTGTTCGACCCGACTAATTTGGCAATATCAACGACTTGGATGACAGAAGCACTGTGACGCACCATCCATTGCTTGACATCTAAACACCGGAAAGGGGAATGGACAAGCTATCCAAGTAGATGCGGAAGCAAAGGACGATGTCGAATGAGCCCAGAGCACCGGTGGGTTTGTGGTAGGATGCATATTATTGAGAAGTACCCGAACGTATTTGGGATGTATTGGATGTCAATGGTGGAGAAACGGGGACGAGTGATCAACTTGACCCTTTAGAGTCATTGGTGAAACGACGGGCGACAGGATCCAAGGGAAATACAGTTATTGAGCGTTTGCGGTATTAGAATCGCCTAGGAATCGTCGCCTAAGAGTCCGAGGGGAATATGGCTGTCGCCAGCAGAAGCTTTGGCGACGAAAACAGCTCGAAGTATAGCCTGAGATCCATTGATAATCGAAAAGATAGACAAGGAGACAAGAGAGTATCCGCTCAAGAGATCGAGTCACAAGAAGTAGAGCCCCTGGGGTCGATGTATCCGCCAAAAACTGTGGAAGTACCGAGGGGTAAACAGTTTCGAAGCGAGGCATCAGTAAAGCATGATATCCCAGTGTCGCGGATTGTATGTTAACCGACAACTTGAAGACTCGGAGGACCAGAGAGTGAAAGGGAATATGATGAAGAGGGAACAACATTTGTGAGAAGGCATTCCAGACGGAAGAGAAGTGATCTCGTGATAAAGCCACCATCGAGGTCAAATCGACAAAGACTGCGAGCCAGCTTGACGGCAACGTTGAAGAGGCGATCCAGAGGCGCGAGACCAGAGCATCCGTCCGAGGGCACAGATATCATGAGCATTCCAGAAGTTCGATGCCGCGAAACGAAGGACGACAACGCCCGGACAAACAAACAAATTGTTGGTGTTAAAGGAGCGCCACTGGCGACAAAGACAGGAAATAGGTGGTCAAAAGGGGTTGAAAAGGCCAAAAATCCTGAAGGTCCGGAGAGTATTCAGACGAGGGCACGTTCCAAGATACGGTCCAGATCATACAGACAAGGTCGGCCAGGAGAATGATGGCAGAGGCCGTGACTGGTAGTTCCAGGAGGCAAGAGGTATGACAACGGCAGAGGTAATAGCATTCGGATAGTACCAATCGTCGGCCAGATAAGTATATCGTCGATCCGGGGGATTTTCGGGAGTAGATATTGAGAAGTCGATGATATGAGGACTTGATAGAGGCGCGAGCAAGCATTAAGAGTTCCAGGATCGAGGCAGAGAACTAGTAGAATCCTAACTCAGCGAGTCAAAGCAGCATTCCGGAGACGTGTATGGGTGGCAAATGAGCGAGTGAGCCAAGAGTTACATAACAAACAGAGCATGAGGAGCGATTATCGAGAGAGGAAACTCGTCCGCATCGATGACAGTACATCCGTAACGAAGCTTTCGCTCGATATTGAAGTAAAGCCCGAACATTAGAAACGTCCTCGAGGGCCTGCGTATGTGCGAAACATGGCGAGGTAAACCTGAGCGGGCTGGAGAGCAATTGGCCAGAGCGAAAGACTGAGTAACCATAGAGAGAGGGAGAGAAACGGCGACTTTGCGGTCATATTCAAAAGTTTACTTCATATATGCGGATGGATCGATTAGGACGGTTGCGCATCGGTACCGTAGGAGTCGAAATATGTCTTCTATGAATCGCCAGTGTCACCACACGCCAGTGGACCAAGAGAGAAAGAACGACTGGAACAAAAATGACTAGACCATCGCTTGAGATCATCGTTTTTCCATTTCCCCTCAAAAATGGGCCAGGGCGGACGTGGATATGCGTAGCTCTTTCACCGCGGGTCCAGCTTGAGCATATCAGGACCAATAGCACAGAATATCAAAGGCATAGAGCAAAGGGACAAGAAAAGCGCGTCGAGGATTCAGTAACCCTGTTCCGTTGAGGTGATGTATCGACGGAGTGGCATACAAACACGCGCCAATGAGGTCGATGAGAATATAACTTTGATGCAAGTACCACAGTCATCCAGTCGGAGAATAGCAAAACGCGTAAGTTGTTTGATGGAGGCTCGCCGTGATAAACGACGCGTTAACTTGCAATAGCTTCGAGCGGGGTCTTGGCGGTTGCACACCAAGTCAAGTATCAAGAGGATATACAGGGAGGTGACGAGTGACGGGGCTTAGGTGGGGGAGATGGTAGTGGTACGAAAGAAAGAGAGGTGGCCGCTGGTGAGCCCCCTTTATATGTTGGGGTTGTGGCTTTGGTACCACAGGTCAATGCGGACCCCTGTTAGCCACCATTCATGTCCAAAATTGGAAATGGGCTTTGAGCCACCACGCGCACGGCCCACACCAACTGCCAACGCCTCATATTTACCCTCTATCCCAATGCCACAGGTTAGTCGTTGCCAGGATGATGGGATAAATTCGGAACTGCAAGGCTGATGCGATTCACCTTCAACTCGTCGATGCTGCGCTACCACCGCCAGTGTTCGTCTTCATCCTCACTAAGAGCCGAGTTGTCTGATAGCGGTATGGTGATACAGTATAGCATAGACTATGGTAATGATAAGACAACACGAGATGCTAGGACATAAACACAAGGTCGAAGAAAAGGGTGATGCGGAAGAAAACCAGGAGGTAGGGTAGTGGGTATGTATATATTATGCATCGTCCGTCATAATGGCGAAAAACTCTTGCTCATTTATCTCGCCGTCTTGGTCGAGATCGAATTCGTCTATCATTGCTTGCCTAGGAAGATAACGCGGCGAAGGTTCAATTTCAGCGGAGGATAAGAGCAGAGGAGGAAGCCACGCACAGTTCATCATCCTCTAAGCGATCCCCAATCTCTTTCGCCACGCGCCGTAGATTCCGCAATGAAATTTTACCAGTGTTGTCATCGTCGAATAGTTGGAATGCGCGTCGTATTTCATCCATTGGGTCTCGCGCCAGTATTCGTTCACTCACTATCCACACAAGGTCAGCATACGCCGCAATGAACGCGTAAAAAGTAAAGTTTGAACGAATAAACGCGTCTCAACCAAGAAAATAGAACCACTCACTGATCTTTGCAAAATCTTCGAAATCCATCAGCCCATGCCCCGTCTTATCATGGTCCCTCAGGATCTTCAACACTTCTGCCTTCTTCATGTCAAACCCCAGTGCACGCATAGCGACCTTCAACTCATGGTAATCCACACACCCATCCTTGTCCGTGTCAAATAGCTCGAATGCTTCTTTGATTTCTTGTTTTTGTTCTTCGCTTATTTCGGGGCGGGTGTGTGTCCGCCTTTTGGCTTTTTGGGCAGCAGAGGAGGTGTACATTTTGTGGAGGGTTGGACAACCGGCGGGGACGAGCAACGACGAGCGGCAGCAGTGCTGTGTTGTGAGACAGGTGTGTGGCACATCACGTGCCTGCATTCACGTAGCCCCTATTCGCTGAACCCGCAAGTTATCATATTTTTCAGCGCAAAGCTCGGCGAAGTATCCCAGTCAATTTTTCAAGGTTATTAAAATGGTTAGCTGGGCCCCTCCCTATGCTCTCTTCCTGACGCACGTACCACAGGTGCTCAAGTTATTGCGATTGCGATGTGAGCGTGGGGTAACCTACTACAAAAGGAAGTATCATAGACGCCCATTACTCACAGCTCTTCCACTTCCACTACCATGGCCGACGACGCACAAAGCCCCGAAATAACGATCAACATCAAAGGTAAACGTGCTGCTCGATTTCCACACCCTTTGAGCTCACCGCTCGCTCAGGTCCCAGCGAATTGAAATTGCAAATATCCATTAGTACCGACAAGACGGTTCGTGAGCTGAAAGAGGCGATCGCCGCCAAATCCGATGCCGAGGCGGATAGGCAAAGACTCATATACTCTGGTGTGTTTCACGCAATACTTCGACTTAGGACAATGTTACTGAATTCCCGTAATGAATCTAGGTCGGGTTCTAAAGGTGACATCATTTATGCAATAACAGGTCTTCGTTGACTAATCTCGCTTCGCGGGAAGGATGAGGATCAGCTTTCTGTGTATAAGATACAAAGCTCGCATACCATTCATATGGTGAAGAGCGCTGCAAGGCCGGCTGGCTCGTCACAATCGACTTCAACGCCACAGCCATTACCAACGATGCAAACCGGTCAGAACGTCCATGACCCACTCACACAGTTGAATAGTCATTTAGGCTTTGGGGCGATGGCTGGGCTGAACCCGTTTGCTGACATGGGTGTTAATCCCAATGATCCTAATATGGTGAGTCTACTTTATCCATCTCTATCTCTTCGCCATTCTTATTGCGGCGCATCCACCACAGATGCAATCTATGATGAGCTCGCCTGAGTTTGTTCAGCAAATGGCTAGCGTCATGTCCAACCCGCAGATAATGGATCAAATTATTGCCTCCAATCCCCAACTAGCTGCAATGGGTCCGCAAGTGCGAGAGGTCTTCCAGAGTGAACGGTTCCGTCAATTGCTGTGAGTTCAAATCTGTTTATACCCATACTCATCACTCATCACACATCAACCCTTCTCAATCTTCCTATACTCAACAATACCACCTTACATCCGTTAGCACAAACCCAGAACAGATGCGCGCAATGCTCCAAATGGCATCCATGCTTAACGTCAATGGTCAAGGTGGCAGCGCTGGTGCTGGTGCATTTGGAGCTAGCCCCTTCGGACCATTTAACGGAAGGGGAGCTGCTGGATTTCCAGCTCCTGGTGTTCCCACTACTAATACTGCAGGATCACCCAATGCCACACCCGCACCCCAGAGCCCTGGTTCGACCCCTGCCGCTGGGGCAGGCACGGGGAACCCCCCGCCATTCAATCTCTTCGGTGGTGGACTTGGTGGTTCGGGGGGTCCAGGAGCGGGGGGCCTAGGAGGCCTTGGTGGTTCTGGCGCCTTCAATCCGGCTCTGATGCAACAGCTTTTGGGCACTATGGGTGGCGGGAGTCCATTTGGCGCTCCTTCGGCAGCACCAGCAGACACTCGACCACCCGAAGAACGCTTCCAGGTCCAACTTCAGGTACGCATGGCGTATATTTTCCTGCGTCTTCTTGTTCTTATGCACACCATTACCTCGTTAGCAATTGCAAGATATGGGTTTCACAAATGCCTCGCAAAATGTCCGGGCGTTGCTGGCTACAGGGGGGAATGTGCATTCTGCCATCGAGTATATTCTTGGTGGCGGTGGGTTGTAGAAGATATGTTTATGCGTAGAGTGTATGTGCGTCAGCGTGGTAATGTAATCTACCCTGTATAGGTATATCCTAGAGACTATCAACGCTTCAGTATCCGGAATCCCTCTGTACTTGTCGTTCGTCGTCGAGTCCCTTGTATGTCCCCCGCTACGATCAGGATGTAATATGATACTTATATGACACGCACTCTCCGAGTCTCCATCATGCACGCTCTCAACGCACTGGTCCGGGCAACTTTTTGCGGCGCACTTGTAGCGCGCCAAAAATAAATTGCAAGATTGATCAACAACATTAACCCCAGGGTATACTGATCGCTACCGTACTCGTGTATGTAAGATAAAAGAGTCCTCGTTCTATCAACAAGTAAATCATCGAATTCGAAAAGGAGTGAAGAAGGAAGGTGTTTTCGCGGCGGAGACTACTTTTGCATCCATCTACTTGAACGTCAGAGTCGCATCGCTGCAGGATGAAACCTATGTAACAACTGATTGAATATGCTGCCTATGGGGAGGGAAAAGAGAATAACACACCCTTTAGTGGATGGAAACAATAGCGTCGCGGGCAGCACGGTGAGCACGCTCGACGCTAATGGGGGAGGTGAAGTCGTTCCAGTTGTGTCCACCAACAACAACAGTGTGCGCGCCAACGTCACGGCCAGAGAATCCGAAGTCGTGAGTGCTGATAGACCCAGACTCATCGAAGATATCGTTGAAGTGGTTGACGATGTTGGAGTCGTATCCAACGCGGTGGCCCGAGATGCGTCGGAGGTCGTGATCAAAGTTGGAGAAGCTGGCGTGGAATTGTTGGAAGACGACGGTTTGGACCTCAACTTCGCAGACTTGTTCAACGATGATGCTATAGTAAACGAATATCTGAATATGAGTTGAATGGGCATATGTGGGAAGAAGGCTTACCGCTTAGCCAACTCCTGCAGAACGACGAGGCGTTGCTGGATGATTTCGATGGCCTGAGCATGGCAGACAACGACGTTCTCTTGCTCGATCACTTGGTTGAAGTGAACAGAAGCATCGAAGTTGTCAGATCCGTAGAAGTTGTCGAAGTTGTTGAACGAGGAGAGTCCACCCCAGTTGTTGAAGGAGAATGAGTTTCCGCGGGAAACTGAATTTCATCGGTTAGTAAATAAAGTGGATTCGGATGTGGTGTTGGGAGAAAGGGTAGGACTAACCGAGATCCTTTGAAGAGCCGCTGCCGTAGAGGACAGGAGTGGACATCACTCCAGCGACGAGGGCAGTGAGGGCGAAGGCGGCGATCTTGGCGAACATGATGATTGAGTTGTTAAAATGAACTGGGAGGAACGAGAACTAATAATGATAACCAGAGCCATATCAGTAATCCCCTCTATGAGGCACTATCCAGATGAAATGCTTACCTGCTAATTGGCACGAATAAAGGCTACCCTAAAGGAAACTTGCGAAGGAACAAAGTTCGAAAGGATAAAGAACGAAGTTAGGGCAACCTGGCCTAGCGAAGGTAAGAAGGGAGTGTAAGAGAAGTAGAAGTAGAACGAAGTGAGGAATCAAATCCACCGAAATCGACTGACTTTTATATCCATCCTGGCACCGGTTGCGTACCTGCTTAGAAAGGATATATCTTCAGTACATACTCAGTTCGCAACGTGCACGGAACCTGGATGGATTGGATGAATTGAGATCACACTCACGCACCCAATCCGGGAAGAATGCGCGCAATGTCTATCGCTATGTCACAGTGCTTGACATTGATCCCAAGATCTGGTACAGTAGTGGTTTGACCACCACATGGGGTTCACCGCTCAGATCTTAGGACTCAGAACAACTCAGCATGCCTCGCCCCTTGAACCTGGGAGAAATTGTGACGCTCCTAGCTTCGCTATTGGGCGCACCTAAGGAAAAGTGTTCGAGAGTTGTGACATGTTGTCTTCACGTATTGGGCGTCCTTGACGACTCGGGCAATATCCGCGAAGTATTCCATGCGTATTAGATCAAGCGAAGCTCCTTGCTACACGGATCTATCAATAGACCTTTGAAGTAGTGTTAGAGGATCCGAGACGGAATTTTGCTAACCGACTCACTTGCATCCATAGACGGGTGATAACGGACACTGAGCCTTGGAGCCTGAGCTGAATAGTGTACTGGGGTAGCTGGGTTGGCTAGCCTACTCTTTCTACACCTGAGAACTCTTCGATGAGTGGCTTCTGGAGTTGCGCAGGCAATGCGAAGCCGGGCGCAGAAGCCGGAAGTAACTGCCAACCCAGTGCAGAGCGTGAGTGAAGTCGTCACGAAGGGAGTTACACGAGTGATGCCAAGATAATGATTGTCTGATTGCCACAGTTGGCTGTGTTTGAATCGACGGCATATCTATGAACGCTGGATAGCTACGTGTCTGATGAGAAGGCAGAGCAGCAAATTAATTATGTATGGCAGACCCGCCCGATGTAAGTCGAAGTCATGTCGTGGGCGGTCGAAACTTTACGTTCGTCACGGCTGTGGGTAGGCATTTTCGCAGTCCTATGGAATAATGGCCTAGGATGCCCTGGAAAACGTTAGTGCTGCCTGTGTCTCTTGATGCGCCTGTGAGAGCAGTGTATTCGTTAGCAACCCGGGCTAGACCATCCATACATTTCTATGCTCTCGAATTTCATTAGCCAGGTTGGCGAAGGAATCCTGATCAACTCACTGATCGCAGACGGCATCGACACGAATGGGGTGGCCGAGCAAATTTGTGTAGGCGCAGACTCACGGCATGAAACCAGAGATCAGGACAATGTTGCGAGGAGTTGGTGGCAGGTATGGCGTTAAGGCGCGCCACCGAGACCTCCGCACGAAGAAAGCGCCAATAAGTATCGGTGAAAGCTGCACCGGCTGCCAAAGTGAAGGGTACACTATGTGCACACTCAGAATGCCGTTGATAGACATTTCCGTACGCCATGATCATCATTGCCAAGAGATCAAGTTGCCAGGCGAAGGGGATGAAACGATGATGCGGGTCCCAGGACTATGGTTAGATGAAAGTAAGTGCAAAGTTCAACTGTTCAAAAATTCAGCCGGGCCTCGGAGGTAGGTACTACGTCAATCCCAGTGACATTAATGAGACATCCTCGAAGAGTGACGAAAACATGTGCATGATGAGACCTGAGTTCACCAAGAATTCCACGCCGCATGCGCTGTCTACGTATATAGTACTTGTCGTCAAAGCCGAGTTTCGCTTCTTGAAGAAAGGATGGCTCGATCTTGCTTCAACCAGCAGAACTCTAGTTCGCAGCCGCTCTCGCCGCGATTTCCGAAGGAGGGCGAGGAAATTTCTGGGCATGAGGCATGGCATTGGCTAGAGGATCGACGGGGAAAGCTTCGCAAATTCTGCCACCGGCCGTTAAGACTTCTGTAGATTGTCGGGAAAGTCGTTTCAAGTGTTTTTCTACGAATTTTCCCTAACAGCGGCAGCCGGCTCACATTAGTCTCTGAGCGCGAATATCTATGGGGGAAATGTCAGACTGTCTGGCAGCGTGCAGAGTTACGAGTGACTTACGACGTGTCAACGTTGGATTGATACTGATGTCCACAGTGATCCAGCGGTCGGTTGGCAGTGCAGACGAACGCCGCATTAATATCATTCAAAAGCTAGTAGAAACTTGGCCATGAACCTCTTCATTAAGTCCGAACGGATACAAGAGAGTTGTTAGCGGTCCCTCGATGTTGAGAAACACCACAGACATGGCTGGGAGGTGGATGGGACACCGAGACGACGACCGGGCTTTGCGGGGAAGAGATACTTGCGCGTGTTGTTCCCACGAGCCTCGTTTCGATTTCCCGTTCGGCGCTCAAGGTTCTGTGACAAGTTCCACTTCACGCATCAACACCGCGCCCTCGACGACGGCCTCACGTTCGGACCACATTCAAGTTGATTGGTACGCCTACGTACAAGATCAAGAACACCTCGTGGCTATAGATCTCCCGACCGGTTCATTTGCTTATCAGAGTGAACGAGGCAGAAACGAATCACCGCAAAAGACCGTATGAACTGAAACGATTGAAGAAGCAAAGTTTGACTACCAGTACGCGTAGCCTCGAGCTTGCCACGTTTGAGACAAATTACGAACGAGCTGGCCTCGGAATCAACATCCTGACATTGAAGTCCAAAGCATACCCCAGTTGAAGTTCGCAGCACCGGATACGTACAGGTGAGTACCGAAAGAAACTTTGATAATTGTAGGGGAAGGACAGCCATGGCTGATCGGGGGCCTTGCTACCACGTTCATAATAGATCTTAGTGCAAGATGGCACCAAACTTCTTCACCAAGCTAGTCAAAGGCTCTCCGGCTCCTGGTGGTCGAGAACGCCTGTCATCCGACCGTTCTGGAGGCCGATCCCCGTCCCCATCTCATCGTAAAACCGTCAGCTCAACTTCCGAACCCAGTGCCTACAACACACCTTCAAAGACAACCTCCGCCTTCAGCAGCATATCCAACGTCACGAATAGTTCAAGTGTGCAAACATTGAGCACGTCAGATTCGGGTAGCACGAATCCCAACGTCACCGTCGTCCCACCTTCGCCACATACGAGTGACTTGGGTAGTTTGCCCAATGGTTCCAAGCGTAGTTTGACAAGGAAACAGCAGAGGGAGGAAATGGCTGCGGAAAAGTCCGACGCCAAGGCACGTAGCTCGGCTCCTTACGACGATCTTCCTACGCCCACACTTGGCGCGATGAAACCGTCTGTGACCGAAACCGCCATTACGTCCAACCACCACACTCCCTCCTTAACACCATCCTCGTCCACTGGAAATCTGCGCGATTTCATCCACAATCATTCACCTGCACCTCCCGTTCCTCCACTCGAAATGCGTCACCAAATATCGAACAAATCTCTGAAGCAACCACCCCCACCTCTGGAAGTCAACCAGCTGCATCAGCGCGCAGCCACTACTCCGGCGCAGCAGCCGCCACAAGAAGACAACACCATTACGGATGGCGGCCTTGTTATGTCACCTATTGTTGAATCACCCAAGGCCTTCGAGCTCCCCGATGTTGGATTAGCCAACGGACTAAACAGGTCAAATACCACTCCTAGCGCAACAGTCAGTGCCTCGCCACGCGAAGTAGAAAAACCTAAACTGCAGAGCGCTTACACAATTCAAGCACCGGAGACGAAACAGGCAAATAAGCGCGCGTGGGGCCGATCAAGCTCACGCAAGCCAACTGGTCTTGCCAGCGCCATCGCTGCTTCCGGCCTCGCCATGGCAAATCCCGGCATGTCTGCACCACAATACGCACAGCTTACTCCTCCAACATTGACGCTTGGAACCTCAAAACCCTCCTCCCCGCCATCTTCAAGAAAAGCATCTTTGGTCGCGGGTTCACCGCCAAATTCGCATGCCCGTGTGTCATCAGCTGATTTGTCACCACGCTCTGCAAGGACTCATCGTTCGAGGCGATCAAATACGAGTAACACCGCAGGAAGGCGACCTTCGATGTCTGTGAATAGCGAGAACAATTCGGATGTGTATGGAGACGAGCGAGCGGAGTACTCTGGATTGGGGGAGGACTCTTCAGACGACGATTCAGATTCAGAGGATGGGGTGGATGATATAGGAGAGGATGATATACCAGTGACAGGCTTCGCGGTTGCCAGTAATAAGCGTAATGCTGACTTCCACGAGCTGTTTTCAAGCATACCCGATGGGGATTATCTTATTGAAGGTGTGTCTTCTTCCGCATACTCCTTCGGAAGGGGTTTGACACGCCTTCCAGATTATGGATGCGCTCTTCAACGTGAAATATTGATTCAAGGACGCTTGTATATATCGGAGAACCATATTTGCTTCCACGCCAACATATTCGGTTGGATAACCGATGTGAGCTACCGCGCCCTCCTAACCGCCTGGTCTTCACTCACCTTCTTCGTGTGCTTCCTCCTTGTAGCTTTCTATACCCATCTACGAAATAACTGCTCTAGAAAAGAAGATGACCGCATTCGTAATCCCTAATGCTATACAAATCACCACACGCCAAGCGAAATACACATTCTCTTCATTCCTTTCGCGAGATACAACCTTCGACGTGATATTTAATATATGGCGATTAGCTCGGCCAGAGGATTCATCTAGTATTGTTTCAGCGCGGTCTGGAGAGCCTCCGGGGACGGAGAGTACGGAGGGGCTTCCAGTGGTCTCTGTTGGGCCGGCGAAGATGATGGCGAAGAAGGTGACGCAGTGCAATTGTGGGAGGGATGGGACGCACTATACCGAGATGGCCTTGGAGACGATTCTCCCTGGCACACCGGATAAAATCCATAATTTGATGTTTGCGAGTGGCTTCATGAAGGATTTCATGAGAGTTGATCAGAAGCTGATTGGTGCGTACAATTGGCTTTAGTATCTTACCTTCCTCCCATTTCTCAGACATCTGTTGTTTCTGCCAGACGTCCAAATTTCTGACTGGACGCCCATCACCCCTGGCTCCACCCTCCTCGCTCGCAACATGTCCTATATCAAGCCACTGAACGGTAGTGTTGGACCGAAGCAAACGAAGTGCGAAATACGCGACGAGACTCTTTACTGCGACTTTGAAGACCACGTCACTATGTTGACGACTACACGCACGCCTGATGTGCCGAGTGGTGGTGTCTTCTCGGTGAAGACCAAGACATGTATTATGTGGTCCAGCGCCGTGTCCACGAAGGTCATCGTTACTACCCAAGTTGAATGGACAGGGCGTAGTTTTATCAAGGGTGAGTCATAGTCAGCCTCTCATGACGCGGTTCCAGGCTCATTCTTGGAGTGTAGGTATAATTGAACGTTCGGCCATTGAGGGACAGAAGGTGTATCATGCTGACCTCGACCGGGCTATGCGTGCATATATTCAAGAGCATCAATCCGAGTTCGTACCGGAAGGTGTAGATGCAACAGCGATCGCGCCCGAACCGGAAGCCGTTACATCGCCCACTACTCCTGGACCTGGCTTACATCTCAGTACCGCAGAAGAACGCAAACAGCGCGAACACGAGCGCAACCAACGTGCATTTCAGTGGGCATACGATACTTTCGATGGGGCGTTCGGCGTGGCGAAGCGTTCAACTACCGGCGCCCTTGAGCTTATCGGCGATGCGTGGGAGCAGTCGTCGAGCACGACGGTCTTGTACTTCATCATCGTCGGATTGGTTTTCAGCAACATCTGGACGCTGACGCGGGTGGGGAAGAAGGAAGAGGAGGGTAGGCTGAAGGAGTATAAAAGGACGCAGGAGAGGGAGAAGTGGGTCCAAGGAGTGGTCACGGCTCTTTGGGAAGAGCTAGCTGCTGGAAAGGGACCTTCGGGCATCGTTAGTCCGGGTGTCTCGTCTCTCGTTCCTGATCGCCTAGTCCCACCCGTTTCCGAGCATTCTGCGACGGGCGGCGCCCCTTCATATGCCGAAGAAATCAAGGCACTTGATAGGGCCTTGGACACAGTTGAAGAGAGGGTGCGCATACTACGGGATAGCTTGAAGACGGTTAGGACTTTACATGAAGTCGATTGAGCGAGGTTTGATGCTCTTACATTCTTTTATATTCCTCTGCTTGGTTTATCTGCTATCGCAATGTATATGACTTATCATGACTTTCTTATGGCTACCGATTCTAGGGGTAGCAAGCTTGCATTGGTCGCCTTAATCAAATCCTAGTAATCAATTTGGTCCGAGCCCTTTACTATTTGGTTTACAAACGCAAACTACAACATGTCCTCCAAGCCTCTTAAGAGAGGCGAGTCATGAGGCTTTGGGGGCACTTCCGTCTGCATCATGGACAGGAAATCATGGATGATGTTTGCTGCCACAATACTAGTCACGTCGGCTGTCGATGGGATCAATCGATTACGAGGTGCTATAACGTTGTGAATCGTCTAACCGTGATCGTAAGCCGGGGCTACTTCGACGATGTCTGCTCCTCTAACACAAGGTGTAAGTCGTTCAGTGAACTCTCGACAAATACCACACTTACACGAAGTTAAGACCGGATAGTCCGCGCAAGATGCGCTTTACCTCGCGAGGAGTCCATCCACCTGATTCAGGAGTACCAGCTACGCTTGTCAATGAGCTTGACGATGATGATACTAGCTGGAAAAGATCGGATGCGTACTTGCAGGTGCAATGCCAGGGTCTTATGGATTGATTATCAATACGGGAAGGCATTAGGACTCTTGGGGGCTATCAACGCACCGATGACATCGATGTCCAAACTAGTGTCAGAATGTTATCAGACTTGCCAGAAGGTAGGAATCAACAAGCGACACCTACCTTAGGTAGACTGGGCTTGATCCAATGCGATTTCGAATCCCCTGGATGATTTTCTGGGCACCATAGTCGTCGAGATCGTCCGTGGTGATCAACTGAAACCCGACTGCGTCATCATGTTCTACATCTTCGATGCCCTACGATCAAACGCAGATACTGTAAGCAACAATTTTCTATATCAGCATCTACCACACATTCATTAGGCATCTAATCCCTGCGTGTACGCTGTTATTTCGGAGTAGTTTCTCGTCAGCCGCAATGGAGAAGAATGTTCCGTGGGTGATTTTCTCTTGTTCAGATGGGTTCATGACCAACTGTGGCCAGGTGTCTCCGTCGAATACTATTATCCAAAGCAAGGTAAGGATTTGGATTGACTCATACCTAGATGGGCATCGAAGTGAATGACCTGCAAGGTGAGATTGGTAACACTCAGCTATCATAAGTTGCTCCTTACCGAGACAGGTCCGTATATCTTGTTCAATGCCCTTAAAATGGGTAATACCTTTCAGGAAACGTCGAAGTCTCTGATAATTCGTCTTCTGAGATGATCACTCACAATGGTATGATCACCACCCATCGTCACAATGCGAGGATGCTCCTTGCTATCCTTGGACAAATGTGCTGTGTATGATTTTGTGACACGATCATCCAACCCTCCTTGGACAGGTCTCATAAGAAGTGTGGAGTACGCGACTTCCATTTGGTCAATCGCTTTGGCGTTGTCATAGGGTGTTAGTGGAACCTATGGGAGCGGTTACACCAGCCGATCAGGACAACCTTGAACACCTACGTCTCCACAATCCACGATGGACGCGCCCAACGCGAAGGGGTTGCTTCCCCATGTGATCGTATACCCACTCGCTGTCATCCCTCTGGATCCTCCACGGATACCCGATGGCCCAAATCGGGCCCCAGGCCTCCCGGAAGTAGTTGTGTCATGGGGAAATCCCAGAATCGCTATGTCAAATCTCATGGATGCGTTTTCGAGGCATCGAGCATAGGGAAGGTGTGAAAAGCTCAATGGCCCCGTGTATGCGCGATCATGCTGCGGACCATACTTCGTGTGCCATGGTTCCTTGGAAATGTCGATAGACTCTTCGAAAAGGGGAATCTGGTCACTACCTGCGAGAACGGCCACAAGCAACAGGGAGATGAACAGTAGTCGCGCCATCGATACTGATGATGAGGGAGAGAGGACTTGATCACATCTTGTTTATGTACACGCCAATCCTTCTCGTGGGACAGTGGTGGGGAGTCTAAACACTGATTTTGCAGGATGGGCGCGTCACGGTCCACTATGCTTGTATGGAACAGTGATAGGGGCATGACAGGGCCTACAGTCAGCAGCATGTCCGGAGGATCAGAAGCGTTGCAGCCACCATCTTGTGACTGGTGGGACAAGTCTCAGACGCCTTTACAGTCAAGCGTAACTTGTTTAAAACGCTCCTGTCCAACCCTTGGGATTACAAGTTGAGAGGAGATAATCTTCTCACCTTAGATAATACTGAGGGTAGAAGGTGAGCATAACTCCACCTGGGCCACCATGACACATATCGTATATAAGCCTTGGTCGTATCACCCACCAGAAACGAGGAAGTTAATAAATTGAGGTGGTCCTGTCATTTACTTCGTCGGATCGCACGGCGGCTTCTACTGACTCTACTCTACAAGCAAGACCCACATGCTTAGAACAACTTATCAATCATCTAAACCAATAAACAACGGCGAATCATGGGGCTTTGGGGGAGCACTGCTCTGAAGCATGGACAAGAAGTCATATACAATGTCAGCAGCGGCGATGCTGGTTATATCCGCTGAAAATAGTAATGCGCCGTATCAGGGAGATGTTATACAACGTAAGGAACTATGTTCGCACCGTGATCGTAAGCTGGGGCCACTTCCACAATATCGGCACCACTAATCTCGGTGCACAAGTGATCAGGATGATTCGAAGCGAGAAGTAAAGAGCCATTACACGAAGTTGAGACCTGAGAGACCACGCAGGATACGCTTGACTTCGCGGGTAGTCCATCCACCGGCTTCAGGAGTACCAGCTATGTGCACGGTCAGTGGATTAGAAGCATGCAAGTTGAAGCGTACGCACTAGCGGGGGCGAGGCCCGGGTCTACTAGAAGTCATGAATGCCCACTGAGAAGATAACTCGGAAAGCTCACCAATAGTGTCAACGTCCAAGCTGAAGGGGCAATCGAGTGAGCGGCTATCATATCCCGTGCGCTTTCAGAAACCTCACCTGAGGTAGACGGGGCTGGCACCTATCCGTCTGCGAATGGCCTTGATGACCTTGTCAATCCCATAGTCGTCTATATCATCTGTACTCAGAATTTGGAACCCAACACTGTCATCGTGCTCGATGTCTGAAATTCCCTATATTGTCATTTGATCAACGGACAGTAAGGAATAGGAAAGGCAGCTAACCCCCATCTTTTGCCTGATTCCAGCGTGGACGCTATTGTTTCTGATGAGATTTTCTTCAGCAGCGATAGCGAAGTAGGTCCCATGGGTTATCCGTTCTTGGCCTACCATGCCCCTTGGTTGACTCGTGTCTGCCAGCGCTGGATGGAAATCTAGGATCTAAGGATTGGGGTGCGCGACTTACCAAGGTGCGCGTCAAAGTGTATTACAGATACTGGTCCGTATATTTTGTTCAGTGAGCGTAGGATAGGGAGGACCTTGAAATAATTCATCAAAATCAATCGAAGATAAGTAGATAGCACCTCACAATGGTATGGTCGCCACCCAAAGTGACAATGCGTGGGTGTTCCTTCTTGTCATTCGCAAATTCTGCTGTGTATGGTTTCGTCTCCTTCCCCAAAGCACCCCCAGCGACAGGCCTCATCAACAGAGTCGAATATGCCACCTCCATCTGGTCTATTGCTTTCGCGTTGTCATAGCCGCTCAACGGAACCTAGATTATATTGTAGTCAGACGTGGGATGAGCCTCGCAGAAGATTTACAACAAACATCACCGCAATCAATCATTTCCGCACCAAGATCATAAGGGCTGCTCCCCCAAGTCAGCGTGTATCCTCGCTCAGATTGCCGCCTTGAGCCATGGCGTATACCAGCTGGTCCAAACCGTGCGCCTGGGCGATAAGAAGTGGTAGTATCAAAGGGGAATCCAAGGATAGCGATATCGAATTTGCTTGATCCATCTTCTAAACAACGTTTGTATGGGAGGTGCGAGAAGCTTAAGGGTCCAGTGTACCCTAGATCGCGTTGAGGCCCATACTTTCTCGCCCAAGGTTCTTCAGAAATGTCAATTTGTTCTTGGAACGAGAAAGTAACTTGTTCAGGCGCAACGTGCGCCTTCACGAACAACAAGGATGCAAGTAGATAGACCGGGAACATCAGAGGGTGTGAAGAGACGATGCTAAGTCCTCGAATGTATTAGAGGGCGTGGATATGATTATCCTCGATGCCATAGGCCGATAAGCAGGAGCGCCTTTCCTCCATGAGGCGACTGATAACGAGCAAATAAATTTGATTGTCCAGTCAGGCAGACTTTACGATAAAGGAGAATTAGCGAGGACAAGCTAGCGGTAAGACAAACAGATATAGAAGGCCGATATACACTGACACAGATGCGCGCTCAAGGTCCTTGAAATAAGGCGACGTATCCTAGCTCTCGACTGAAATTGCTGCGTACCCACGATTGACGACTCGTGCACATGGGTCCATCAATAATGTGGGACCGGTAGCTCATATTTGACTAGCCCAGAAGACTTGATATTGGTTGATCCTGATGACCATACGAGAAGTTGGCGGTCGACGGGATGGTAGTGGCCGCGGAGGACGATCACGGTGGAAATGCCCCGCGGCATGATGAGTGTACGGAGGAACGAGGGACAGAAAGGCGCCCGAAGACCATGTAATTAGCCGGGCGCCAATTCTCAAATTGACATTCATCATTACGGCCACTGGCCAGGCGTTACCGCTGTGAGTTCTGACCGTCCTTCGCTGTCGATTCTGGCGGATGTTATGCGTCCTAAAGGCCCGTCAAGAGATTTCGCTGAGCCGAACCTAGCCTAGTATCCTAGTTGATTACGTGGCTGATAGGAAGTAGACTGGTCCCCGGAAAGGCTGAAAGCTTTCATTTCCCCGGTAGAATACTCAAAATTGGGTGCTTTGCTGTCGCCCATCACGGTGTCTTTTGTACGTCTGGAATAACAATTATAGCCCATTCAGAATTCAGATTAAACACGAGCTGTAGGGCCGGTTTGAGCACTATGAACAGAAGCGAGAACCAACAGCCTTCTGTTAACTTCTGTCTGAGGCTGTCTCTAGGTCGCCTGTTCTTTCCGTCCAACCATCACTCGTTCGAGAAGCAACGTTGAGCGTGTCGATGCTCATGACACCTTCTCGCAAGTAATCAATGTTTGGCAAACATTCGGTTGGTCGGTGCCGCAATGTGAAATGGTTGGGAATCATTAATCATTCAGCTATCCCCTTGGCTACCTCGGTTTTCCGAGTTGCACAATTGTTTGTCAAACGAAGGGTGTATTACAAAGGCGCCTCACGCGTATTAATGGTGGGTGTATCCTACGAAAATACGCCCACAGATCAATGCTGATAGTTGTGTTCAGACGTTGTTCCGATATTCCGGCATTCAAGGCTCACAGCATGCTACACCGAGGTTCCTTGTTGGGAAATTCCATGTCATATCAAAGTCCCCCCACATACTTGGTATTTCGCTCCCATTCGATGGCCATTCATCTACCCATGAACTGCGCATCTCCGATCATTCATGATGAGTACCCTTTCAGTCCAATCCGTCTAGTAAGGAACCTAACCGGGAGAACGGTCCTAGAACCTGCTTCCATGATTCTGATTCCTCATGACAATCGCCGCCCCCCGAACGCTTTCACCCTTCCCATAGGACACCGGTCCTAATCACCGGGATCCAAGAAGACTCAGTGGGCCGCTGTGTCTGTGCAACCTGTATATCCTTCGCAGGATCGTCACTCTTCTTCTCGTGGCCACGGTATGGAACGTTGGCCCGCAATATGATGGGCCCACTACTTAGTACTCACCGCTAGGCTTATCCTGGGATGCCGGCTTCTCATTTACGTCGGCATGCTTGCATCAGTACCATCTCATGGGCATGTTTTTCAGAAGCTTCAATTGTCTCAGGGATGGCTGGCGGTGCTTACGGGTAACGACCCTATCTCCCGAGGCAATCAGCTTATCTATGTCGCGCTTTTACCCATCTTGTACGCAAGCTGCCCTTACTTTATTTTCGGTCCATTCTACCGTCCCGCGGTTCTACCCATCTCATAGTGCACCCCTGATGATAGATCGACAGAGCCGTAATTGTTTACCTTCCGCCAGTTTCGTAATTCAACCTAAGTCGGACATTGCCCCAATGTCATATTACAAGCGAAATAATTATGACCGTACCCCCCACGTCGACGACTCATTAGCCGCCACGTAAGTGGTATCCTGGTCAATATATGGATCACGTACTTCGGATCATGGACCATACCGTGGTGCGAGGGACCAAGTTGGCTTCAGGCAGACCCCAAGTCCAGCTGAGATAGCCCTCTGGATGCCGTGGTAACCCCGATATACCTCTTTGCTCTCCGGTGGGCTTGGGAAATGGTAAGTACCGCAGTCTAAGGAGTCACACCTACCCCACTCTCTAATCTTGTGAGTTCGCCTTCAATGTTTCCAGGCCTACGAATAACATGCTAGGTTATCAGCAGACGTACCTCGGCGCCATCAAATGGTGAAGTATGTCCCCTCCTAGATCGAAGCATGGCATCTTATGGAATGTTGTCATAATCACTTCCAGGTAGATGAACTAGCTTCGAACAGTCCTGTTTGAAGACGTCTAATCCCCGCATTGTGGGGCATGTAATTGGGACCTGTAACCCCTTACAATAGGAGCTCGGCTGTCACGTCGCGAACGGACTCAACAACTATTCTAGGTACCTCTCTCTCGCAAGGTGTTCCAGTTAACCTCATTCGAACCAATGATATCGCTTCGGGGAGTCCACTACTTGGCTGACTAAATGATAGCCACCCCCCTCAGATGCGAATGGACTAGTCTATTCAAAGCAAAAGCATATTTGCATTCATCGACCATAGTTAGCCCTTCCCGTAGAATCCGCCCTTGCTCTCATGGGACTAACGAAGGTGCAAGAACAGTGACCATTATGGCCACACACCCGTGTTGTAGAGTGGAGCACAAGGCTACAACCGCGCAATACAGTTCCGTCGTGGGGATGGCACTGGAAAAGTGTAAATTGCTGCGCAAAATCAACCATGGCACGCATAGCATTTGACGATGAGTGCGAGATAGGGGGCCAAGAATAGAATCTCTGGTGAGTTATTTACAACGTGCGAGTTAAGTCTTGGAGAGGCCTAACCCGCAATCCCTCAGATGGTGGTGGGCTGGGACTGATGTGTCCTAGCTTAGCTCTTTGGCTGAAGCTTTAAGACTATGGCAATGGCGCAACGACCTTCGTGTGCTTTTCTTGACATAAACGCCCCTGGGCAGGCAATTAGTGGGCCCCTATTTCCTCCTGATGTTAATCTCTCCAGTGAGGATCAGAGTATTACCTCGCATTGTTATTTCAACCGCTGACGATGCTTCCTATTAGTCTCGGCGGAAATGTGGAAGGGAAATAGTAAGAGTAATCTGCTTGAAGAAAGGGAAAGATTAACCACTGGCACTGTTGGCTGGCTCATCGCTCCAGCGGCGGAGAACAACACTAAAATGTCATCCGTGTTGACCCAGGTAGGCGCAATACCCACATCAATCATGAAATACACGCTGGCCGAAGCGAAGTGACTAGGGGTTGAGATAGGCTTTACGTAGGTCGGTGAGTACACGAAGTGAACGCTCGGGATATTATGACCAGCTCCATCATAGCTATTGTTGCTCCAGCCCGGGCATCCCAAAGAGGCGCGTATGGTTTCCTCCTCTAAAGTGGTCAACCATAGCTACGCGTAGGCAGTATAACCATTCGATTGAAGCCAGTCCCTACTCCGTGTCCCAACAGATCGCCCTTGGGGACCAGAGCTTCGCATCAGCCCAGAATTTGGAGTCGAACTGAGAAGTTGATTGTTGGAATTTGATGAAGGCCAGGGTAAGATGAGAGGTTCTTGGTGCTTCCTGATCAACAAAGTTTACGAGATTCATGTCGGGGAATAGACCCAGGGGCTATCTGTAGCAGATTTGTAACAGATGGCATTTCTTGCCGTTCTGAGAACAACAAACTTCGATGTTTGCTTCTCGTTCTACGCGATTCTACGGTCAGACAGGGAAATCAATTTTAGAAAATCCAATTATCGAGCGGACCTTGGCCATGATACTTCCATGTCGATTTTAGCGAAGCGGGACGGCGGTATACGTCCTCACGAGTGGACATGTAGCATGATACAAAACCAATCGGATGTCAAACTCGACGGGGGCAAGCTTGTCAATCAGTAAGTACTTACGTATGAGCAAGCCTTGAAGGTGCTCGTCCGCCACGCAAAAAGTCCTCAAGGCGGCATGTGTGATCAGTGTAAGTCGCACCTTACTAAGATTCATTGTACCGAACTGAGACCACAATCCCCCCTGCGGCTATACACGGGTATGGTTCACTCTGGACCATCAGGAGCAATGTTTTAGCTATATTCTCAAGAACGTATGTCCATGTGGTAGATCCTGTGACGGGTATTAGGCTATTTCGAAATTGCGAGCCTTCCCAAGCCGATATAATGAGTCCACGAAGTCCATTTGAATCTTCTCTTCACCGGCCCAGCCGAGCACGAGAAGTAACCATCAACCATGATCATGCCGATCACTGCCTGGGGGTACTTTCTCTATTGATGCTTGGGGCTGCAGTAACCTCACCTCAGAAAGATTATGTATATTCCGCGAGGCATGTGGAGTAGAAAGTAGTAGAATGATGGTCGATACCAAGTGTATACTCGGTATTCTATAGGAATGGGATGGTAGGTCAGTTGATACCCTTGGCAACCCATTGTGCTTAGCTTAGCGTGTCCTCCTGTGCGGTATATCCCTGCCACGGTTACGAGAGCTACTTTCGCCACCACGCATGGCATCCAAATGGTACCACCATGCCAAATACGAATGTTATGTTTGACAGGCTAGCAAGAAAGAAATAATTTGTAGAATTCCAGCCTCGGCAACTAACCTTCCACATCCGTTATGGAAACCTTAGTTCGCGCAAACTTCAAAGTGTGGGTATGTGCCTAGGTGCTTGAATTCGTGTCTTTCATGATCCCGAATATGGTGCGTTTACGTACAGCGGCAGCGAGTCGGCAACCCACCCATTCCCATATCCTAGCTTATCAGTCCACGGGTCTCTCGACCGAGCTGTCAGCATCGGCGCCGAGACGCAAGCACCATGCATTAAAATTAATATGATCACAAATGATCACAAATCAATCACGTACTTTTTGACTATGAGTATTGTCCCATGGCGCATCGACTATGCGCCATGTGGTAATACTGTTGAGACTCAGAAATGAAAGCTGTCCAGGGATAGTAGATCATTATCCTCGGAACTCAGCTCAAGATTCATGCATCTTTTGGAGCATGAAGCGTGTATCGACAAGTAGCCACATCAGGGGCAAACCATCAGAAAGGAGGTATATATTAATAAGCACGAGAAGTGGCCTCACTCACAGTAACGGTTCCATGAACGTACATCAGAAATCGCGTTGCATACCCTCCATCACGAAGGGGTCACTTGAAGCTCCCCAAGGGGCGACGTTACTCGGTTCTCGAAAATCACGAAGGGCCATGATGGTTGAGCACAATCAGGAGGATTATCAAGGAGTGCTCCTATAACCCCTAGAGAGGAGGTTGGTACTGGTATGTTTCCAGCTGGGTCCCTGGCCGCCGCCACCATACACACTTCAATACTATTTCTACGGAAAATTGATTGATACAAGCTCACCCAGAGCATGAAAGTTGATGACATGGTCCGTATCGCAGCACTACCTGGTCATACCGCGCCTCTGAGTTCCTCTCGTAGAATAGACCTCGTAGTCATGTTCCTGATGTCATATAGCATCTGGTCCCCATCGGGAGAGAGACTTGTGCGTCTGGTTGAGTTCTCGTTTGGATTACCCATAGACAAGGCTGATGAAAGCATATGGCATACCTTCCTCGATTCATGAGTCATCGAAACAGCTCTCGTCAGTGCCGGTGGTATGGCGCATCGCCTGCGCTCTACTCCATTTTGAGAAAGCCGGAACCGACTCTGTGAATGCGTTTGTAGCAATGGCCTCACGGCGGAAAGATCAAACTCAGCAGCGATGGCGACGAACCGGCTAACGTCCACCGAATGACTATTACTCGTCTCTGAACGATGTAAGCTTCGTACTGAAAGCCTAACCAACGCTCCCGGTCTCGATTCTCGTCACATCACCGTTGTTGGCGGTGTTCCTATCCATAACTCGATCCAATCCGAAATCAACATGTAGATCACACTCGAAAGAATGCACAACTCACAAAAATAATCACCTCCGATGTCTCCTAAGCGCCAGAGACACCCCAGCCATCCAAATTCCGAATGCTCCATAAGTTCCTTTGCAGGGGTATGAGGCAGTGGTGATGGGCGTTAATCGAGCAAGGGCGCGTAAGTTTGACTCGAATGCGTAAACGAAGCGGAAATGGGGGGTGCCATGAGCTGTGGATTAACCGAAGAAGCACGCCACCAACCACTACATCTTCACCAAATCGCCGATGATTGACGTCAGACCTTGGTCCAAGTCGTCGTAGCGGTTTTC
Source organism: Pleurotus citrinopileatus (assembly GCA_017312325.1). Classification (NCBI taxonomy): domain Eukaryota; kingdom Fungi; phylum Basidiomycota; class Agaricomycetes; order Agaricales; family Pleurotaceae; genus Pleurotus; species Pleurotus citrinopileatus. Next base: position 394,404 of record BHFW01000018.1, on the reverse strand, counting down.
TAGGAGGCTGTGGGGTAGAAGCGTCGTCAAAAGTCGAAGTCGAGATTCGACATCGATATAGTCAATAGTGAGCCGTGTTCATAGTGCTTTCGGAGCCCTCGGGTAGAGGGAGGTGATGACGATGGTGAGCATAAAACACGGGCAGTACGACCGACTCCAACAACGCGATAGTAGAAGCTTGAAGTCAAATCGTCGCGAGCGCTTCCTCGCTTCCTTTCATACCCTTGAAAGTTGGGGGATACCGGTAATTGGTATACCTCTTCGTATCATCAGGAGACACTCGGGTTCATTTTCCATTTGTCTCCTTAAAGCATGGTCTAGTTAAATCCAGATGGGTACCTATATTTAACGAAGACTGAACAACCGCACACCTGCCAGACAGGCATTGAAGATATGTTGAACTTTGAAAGTGTGGGTACTATATGAAGACCCCACTACTGATCTATTATTCACTTCACAAATATGTGTAGTTTCCTGATTTCCACTAGACTTGACTTCAACTCACAGGATGTATACAGCTGCATCAAGCCTACCGCGCAGCACACCTACCATAATATAGCCCGGAGATATTTCGATGGGCAGAACCGGTACCACTGGCGAAACGATTTCTCTATGAAAGGATGAGTATGTGGGGACCTTCGCCGTCGGACTGGGAGACCAAAGCTGCCAGTGTGGTTTTCTGAGGAGTATTCAGGTCCGTGGGAACTATCAGCCTGCAGACCATCCGCGTGATGCAGGTCTCTCAGATTAGGTCTCAAGTCCATCCCCTTCCTGTTCAATTATCACATTAGCATTGAAGGCGAGACGGAACGCAGTAGCTGTGTAATCGGTTGCATTACTAGAAGATTCTTGTTACTGAAAATCTTCCTTGTGAGCCACTGTATCCAATACGATTGTTCAGGCAGATGCACAGACTCAGGCATGCGACATATCCCATCTCCTTCTTGACTTTACGTCCCAGGCTATCTCTGGATCTCTTGCAGATTAAATGGTAAGGGATTCCGCGGTGAAACACGTCCGTATGTAAACCAATTCATTAGGATCTTTGAGGTTGGAATCAACTAAGCGACGGTCAAATCGACCCAGAGCCATGGGTGCTAGGTGAGCGCTTGAGCACCAATGCACTGGACCTCATGACTGTTGCTTGACTCGGCATTGTCAGATGCCTCGCCTAGGAAATAAGGCATGAGAAGGCGTTCTCGACACCGTAATACTTCTGTAATGGGGTAACCTCATGGAGTATCTCTGACCCCACAAGCGTATCAGCGAATTTCCTGGAATGAAATTTCCGCTGGGGTTGCCACTCTTCCCAGAACATTTATTGCCCAAGAACCGATGACCCCGAAAGGTACTAATTTGTAACATCAAGGTACAGTGTATGTTTCGATGAACACTCGTATGACGCGGCTCGTGACGCATATACACTGAAGAATTCATGTTACCGAGTCCCGACGCGACTTTTCAATTGCCACACATCGCATATCGACTGTGAAACGGTTCAAGCCCCTCCAGACGAATATTCCGTAGACTCAACATCAGTTCTAGAGCATTCCATGCCATACGAGTGCGTCATCGGAAGGGGACGGTCAATTCAGTCAGAACTTCCAGAAGTTACGTCCACTCCAAATTATGATCTTACGCATTGATACTGCCATCTTTTCCCAAGATTACTGCCTATTCAATGTGTGGGTCAATCTGTTGTATAGCTTCGTACGTGACGACACCTCTTCTTTGAAACTCATGTGGTTCAAAATCCTCGGCTGAGATAGGTAAGACCAGTGTCGTCACCAGCCGAGTCGGCCGTCTAGACTTACAATGTACGGTATGTTTCTCGGAGGCACTCGTTCGCGGTATGTACACGTCGCCCTCACGCTTAAGCGCAACCGGGCCATTCGTCAATTGATTCGTACCCGGTACATAACGCACGGGCCCCGTGTTGTTCCGTTTTCTTACATATTCCCTTGGAAAGAAGTAATAAACTTCGCCTAGGTATTCGACGAGACATCGTAGCCTCATTGGGACTCCTTGCGATTCCCGCTGATTCCCATTGCAATTGAAGGGTGATTCGCTATGCGCGACCTGCGCCGCTTATTTTGTCTATCCATCGGGCATACCAATGAGTACTTGTATCTCTTACGTGGGCCTGATCTCTAATCTCAGAAGAAGCATTAGCTTAGCCCACATCCAAGTAAGTGTAAGTGCAATCTAGACCGACGCAACATCAAAGTCACTCAACGTCAGCATACCATGCGCTTCTTGGCTCCCTCGGTATATCCGTTGAAACGGCCTTGGGGGCAGAGAAGAACACACGCGAAGAGCTGCTGGACACCTTGAGCTGATCGGCCATTCGGATTGACCAACCTAGAACCTAGATCGATGCCGATGCCCACTTGTCGGGATCCGGAACCACTGTTTTCGGTGACGCCACACCGTTGCTCGTCCAGGCGATGCTGTGAATTATCACCGCAATAAGCCATCTGCTTGTGCACTAAAACCCAGAGGATGCCGATCCAACTAAATCAATTGCTAGTGCTTCCAATAGAACAAAAGGTATGTTATCGTTCCTTGACCGAAGCTTCTCATGGTCCCCGAAGGACATTGCGGACGCATTACGAGAGGGAATCATAATACATTGTACCTAGTCCTGACCTTCGTTATCTTATCTAGAATTCTAGAATAGAATATACACATTTTTCATGTGTCAGTCGAAAGTAATCTCAACGGAAGAGTGCAGTAGCTTTGGAGATATCTGGCCGCATGATGCAAATGCTGCAAGCTAGCATAATGCTCGTAATGTTGACGTACGAATGTAACGTTACTTGCATCATGGCTCAAAGGTAGGTCAAAATCGACGAAATAACTTAGGGGCGACCTGACACTGGACAGGAGGATCTATATTTGGTCATGCTTGGTCTACGTCCAGCAGTCACGTACCAAACGCACTGCGATCTTTACTTCCTGGTTCCCAACTCTCTTGCGCCCCGTACACACAGGATCTCAGTTTCAAACTACAGTGCGCTCAAGAACGACCCTGTAGCACTCTTTGGAAAACCCTGAAAAACTTACCCTTCGACACTAGTCCGTCCGCAACTCACCGCCGATTTCAACTAGTTTCATCCAAGTCTCTTGTGTCCACTGGACGCAGCGGAATACGCGTAACTCGCGTACCACTGTTAATGTCTAATAATAGTGCGAACCTCTCGATCATCACCTACTTTCACATGCAGACAGCCCGCCACTGTCGAATCCGTCAATCAGCCCTTTTGGAATCGCCACCCACTAGGAATGCTTCATCAAATCTTCATGGAGGTAGCAGGGCATTGGTGCCGTACCCGCGGGGAATCTCGGAGAACCTGCCTGCTGTGATTCCCATGTCTTCAGTAACACTTGTTGGTCGGTGGCTCCGGATCGCAAACCGACATGATACATGAGGCCCAGCGGTGAGTACGAATCTCTCAAGACCTCACTAGCGCCATTCACTCACATCACAAAGCGTAAGGGGGAGAACACATCGGTGCCCTCGCCCTTACCGGTCAACATGGCCTCGTCAGCTCATTTGTTGCTCATGTCATCACCGATCTATCCACCTCTTCCGAGTGGTTTCGACCAATAATGCAGGTCTTCACTTTACTTGTTGTCATCCCGTTTAATCTCTTTCCGGTTCTATTAGACTGATGTGGTGATGTGCTGGACTTGCGACAGGATGCACGGTCCTACCAGCCGCGTCCGTGATTCTTCGCTATTCGCGCCACCATGCCGACGAGGGAACTTCTCGTAGGCACCGGACCTGATCACCGAGTTCTTCGAGTTCGCATGCTCGATCATCTAGGCTAATGGAGAAACCGATCACCTCACGTATTGACGTCTAACCATTTTGGCCTTTGGGATTTCGGGTCAACACCTACCTTCACTGCTGGTCCTGCCTTGTCCTACGCGACAATCAGGTAGATTCTTCAGCTTCAGCGGCTTGCCGTCGCTCAAAGAGCTAGGCCAAAGGCTTCATCTACCCTCTTGTTACTTGAATCAGCCTAGTACGCGGAACTATTAGGTCATTTTAATGAATCGCCTTCGCTCGCTTTGTCGGTACGAGATCCTATCAATGGCTAGAAATCACACGCCTTCGTTACGGGTGTGGAATGCCCCATCGTCTCGAATTTCCTGTCCTCTTGCCTTACTTTCATCGTCCCCGAGGGCTCGTATAATGGCGCTGTTGTGCACTGCAATTTTTGTCTGTCTCGGAGATGACGTAGTGGCTTGAGTCCTCTGCATACGTATAATCCTTACCAGCACCAACATCTCCAAGCCATGGCAAGCCGACTAGAATCTTCATGATGCGTCGTCGCTTCAGAAAGATTGGCGGTACTTTCTATTCTTAGCGCCGCTGCGCCAGACGGAGTTCCTTGAGACGATTATGGTAAGAGCCTTGTTTAGCGGGAACACAACCACTTTGCTTCGCCACCTTAATTTCCGATCCCGCCCTAACTTGCCCAGGCCCGACTTCCCACCCGCTACCCTGCCTTATCATCGTGGGCAAGAATATTACTGATGCGTAAGGCTCCAGTGCTCCCTCATCAAGCTCAGCCTCTCAGTTCACACCTTTTCATCTAGAACAAAGGTCTGCTCTCCACACCTATCATCAAGCTCTACGACCGTGTGTGCTTGGGTTGGTCGAGCTGATGTATGAACGTAATCCACTACTACTCGGCCCTCACTGACTAACACGCTGTCAAGTACTCATTGAACACTGGCTAAATGGAGGGAACTTGATTCTCACCGCCCGCGCTGCTAGCCCGTCAAACGCGACTGGTAGACTCCTTCAGGAAGAACTCCGCTCTTCCTATCTTCTATCTAAACACTCTCTTCTTTCGACTTTAGAGAATCGGTCATGCCGGCTATATTTGTGACCCAGACTGATGCTGAATAATCTACAGGAAAGCAAATCATATCCACCTCACCCTAATCTCCCCCTATAAATTCGGGCACGTGACATGACTCAACTTGCGACTTACTTTACACATACCACCGTGTCGACGTCGTTATCAGCGTCCATTGAGCACGATGAAGAGTTTCTAATATCTGAACTGCTATGTACTTGGATTTCTCAACGGTACGGTCTTTGCTGATCTTTCATAAGCAATATAACGATTTTCTCCCTACGACTTGACCTATTTTACGCTATCCTAGCTCATACTTATTACTCACTACAGGATGCTGCTCAAGTTTCTCACTGATAACGGACTTCTAGCACTTTCAAGTACCTTCGTTAACGTTGAGGGTCAGTTCTAATCATTCGAAGCTTCTTTGGTTTCGTCACTGAATACTTGAGAGCGTCCAATAGCCACTACATCAGCTTATTCTTGGAGACGCCACGTCTTGCAAAATTCTGTGCATTACACGGCCGTTGGGCATGCACAAACGGTGTAACTCGGCATGTCGAATGACACGGGACTGCTTCTCAGCTACCGTCGGCATGAGAGCTCAGAAGCATAAGCCCACATGACGAACACCGCGCCAAATTTGTCCTCCCTGATGCCTGCCCAATCCTCGTCATGAACAGGTGGTAATAAGGCGATGGGATCTAGTCAGATGCATGTCATGTATAGTAGGTTAAACATTGTTTATGGCTTGTTTGAATTGACATGACAATCTGCTTGTTTCAGCCGAGGTTACTTCGAAGGCCCCTTACCTCCACGGTGTAGATCTATCTGGGCCCTATCTAGATGGGCCACCCTTCCTTAATCGTAATCACGCTCCCACCTCAAGCTCCAACGGCGCGATAGGCTCTCATTGCCCTCCACAATCGGATTCGAGAACGGCCGTCCTCCTAATCCATCTTTTTGTCTCTGACTACTGTGCGACCTTCACAACAATTTCTACTTTGTTCTCCCATCATTCTCTAAATGATGGATACGCTTGTCCAGGAACTTTCGAATGCACCCTCGATTCCCAACTCGACGTTTGAGCGGCATTGGGAAGGAAGGCGATCATTCGCACTATGATTGTAGCAATCCGCGTGAACACTTGTGACTAGAGGCGTGTAACTTGTCTTGAGGTGAGGAACGCTTAAACTTGGCGGGGTTGATAGTTTCCCGCGTTGCCCGATATACAGTATCTCCACAGCACCTGGCTTTGTACCCTGCAACTTGGGGGTACCAAATTCATCCCCGCACCCCGCATGCCCTGATCTTTAGGGTCTACTTCCTTTGTTCACCGCCTTTAAGGGGGCGCCTGGGCGCTCGCCACATTGCGCGACGAGTCATCTGCACATGAATCCATATTCCATTGGTCCTACCATCGAGTTCCCTAGGTCAGACGAACCCCAAGAACCTTCTAAAGGTCGTCGCCGCATCAAAGCGCTACTAATGGCATGGGCGAAACCCGACTGGAAATTGCCGTCGAACCCTTCGTTATATCAAATTTGGCCATACGCAGAGCTACTCCTATATGTCGTGGTCTTTGCATTGACCACGAAGGTGAACACCATTCCACTTTTTACAAAGGAATTCCAAGCAGGGCGAAGGTCAGGTCCGCCACCGGCTCCCTAAAACATACCGGTCGTCACGATAGGAAATTAAACAGTTATCCCAGGTTCTATTCCCCGGACCGGGATCAACGATGTCAATCTCTGACTTTTATAACGACATCTCGCGTAAGTTGCCTGCGATTAGCTACGATTAGTCGCTTTGGGAAAAGAGCTCTCGAGGTGGTGGCCTGTAATTGGTTTCAAGTTCAAAAGCTTCGGAAACAATACTAGGCAGTAATACACGGTCGATCGGTCCTGTGCGACTCCAACGCGTCTATCGCCCTTTAATCGCCCACGTTTGTGCTCACGCTTTGACATTCACTCCTTATCCTAACCCGACGTCAACACGAAAGAAGCTGTCGCAACAATTTAGCATGATTGTGCACGCCTGTATCGAGCCGAAGTGAATACCCACAACCACGCTGAGATAATGTAGGCATGAAGAGAGGAAGATATGAGAGAGAGAATCAGGGACGTGGAAAACATCAACCGATGGACGGACATGAAATGGAAAGGTCGAGCAAGAATTCTGCAGGGAGGAGAGATGGGCTTAATCGACCAATTAATGGATCAAACGCGTGTATAAACATACGCAGCATGCTGTGTGAGGGAAGGAAAGGGTGGGGAGGCGCCAACGCAGGAAGGACCGACTCCGGCGAAACGACCTGATCAAGGGGAGAAGAGTGACAGCAGTGACCACGCCAATATAACGAACACGTCGGCTTTGGAGACGTTAAGCTCTTCGACCACCAGAGCCAGGGAAACGCGAGATGATATTGGCCCTGTCAAGTTAACAAACGGACGAACAGAAGTAAGAATTAAGAAACAAACCGAAACTCATTCATTTGATTTTCAGCCAACTCTACTGCATCGTGCACGAGGCCAATCCTAGGCGTAAGCGTATCACTAGTCTCTTCGGGATTGGAAGCGAAGTTACCATCACCAGGAGATGAAGATATCCCACCCATATGTGCTGGTCAGCGGGACCAGTCCGCAGGCCTCCCGGGCCCCTATTACGTAGCGAAATGCTTCGAATACGACCTTGAAGACCAACAACGATCCACTCAATCGTCTATGCCGACATTGGTATCATGAGTCGAAAACCTATACTAGGGATAGTGGGAACGGTCTGATGCTCTGGCGAAGATAGGGAAATATGATAATCGCCGAGATGTCGTTCTCGTTGAGTAAGATGGGTGCGATATGGCGAGTGAAATGTCAAGCGAAACAAAGTGAGAATACGTAGTCAATTAATAGCTTGGCAAGTGATCCGCTTGTGCGGTTCGCTGCACATAGCTGGTCGATTGGCGCTATAATCCTTGCTTCACTGCATCCCAATGCACGGACCAGGGATATCCGTTGGCCAGGAAGTTGTAGCTGAAATGGGAATTTTGCTTGTCGAAAATGTATTAAACGTCAGGGTAAGAAATCAGGAGGGGCCTACCTCGTCCGTGGTGCTTCGTGATCAATGTTCAACAGTTTACGAGATTCATTTCGGTAGCCCTCAGGCATCAGGGGCTAATCTGTAACAAATGTCTCGAAAACAACAAGACCCGAACCCTGGCCCCATGCCGTTAGACAGAGAAGTAAATTTTAGAACTCCAATTATTGAATGGACTGGGTAATTTGGTACTCGGCAGTGGCGTGGTCTACGGTACACCTTTGTCACCGTGGCTTCCTAGCTCATAGATGGGCCCGCATGACCAGAGCTAAGGATCAATGCCCCATTCCCGAGTACCAACGCCAGAGATTAGATGGAGGCATAACTCGGAATTACCTACGAAGGGGCAAAAACAGCCTTTGGGAATGATCCATTTGGATCATGGACAACACCTTCCAAGCAGTATCATTGAGGAACCTCACATAATTGTCCGGGACGCACCTTGGATTGATTGGGCTAGAGCAAGACTGTTCCCCCTTGCAACTCTGAGAAACGGGATTACAGGGTCATCGTAAAGCCCGGTTACCTACGTTCTCAAGATCATAGGTCCATGTGGTAGATCCTGCGAACGGATTTTAGGCCGCTGCGAATGTGTAGGCTTCCACAGGCCGGCCATAGCGAGTCCACAAGGGACACCCTGAACCTTTCCATCAGCTGGAATCCAATCAGTATTCGAATTCAATGGTCAACGTGAGGAGTCAATGTTGATCGTGATCATGCCGATCGACAGCCTGGAAGTAACTTCTCATTGATGTTGGGGTTGTACCTTAAGTCCTTACCTCAGAAAGGTTGCGTATATGTCGCGTGCCATGCGCAGTAGAAACCTGTAGAATAATGGTCGAGTATCAGGTGTGGGCCCGGTGTTCTTGTGAATGGAAGTGTGTAGGTCAGTTGACGCCTTGGTAACCTATTGTGATTTAGCTTAGCGCGTCTTTCTGTTCGCCGCAGGTGGAGCAGATCCCTGCCACGGTTACGAAAGTGACTGAGTTCGCCACAGCGCATGGAGGCATTCAAAGGACGCCACTACGTCGAACAGGCGAATGTTCTGTCCCAGCGAGGTTTCGAAGAGAGAAGAAAAGTCGTTCATCAGAATCCAAGCTTCGGCGACTAACCCCCCCGGACGTCGTTTATGGGTTCTTGTGCCTTGACTCATTCAGCGCGCAGCACTCGTGTCCTTCGTGGTCCCGAATACGGTGCATTTACGTACAGCGGCAGCGAGTCGGCAACCCCATCACTAGCACTTCCCACCCATTAATTCCCATATCCAAGCTTATCAGTCCACGGGTCTCTCGACCGACTGAGCCGCCAACATCGGCGCCGACAGCGTTTTGCGCAGCTTGTCCTTTCCTTAAGGCGTAAAGCACCAAGCATCGGAATTAATATATGATCACAAATCAATCACGTACTTTTGACTATGAGCACTTGAGTATTGTCCCATGGCGCATGGCGCATGGCACGTAGTATGTACATACATAGTTGGCACGCCGTGTGTTGGGAACCCGGAAATGAAAGATATCCAAGGAAAGTAGATCGTTATCCTCGAAACCCAGCTCAAGATGCAGACATCTTTTGGAGCGAGAAGCGTGTATCGGGATTCGGCGAATATCCAAATCAGGGGGCAGACGCATCAAGGGAGGAGAAGGTAATGAGTCAGTATGAGAGTGGAAATCATATTGCATAGTTGCATAGCCTCCATACGAGACAGTTGCTTGGAACTCCCCATGGAGCGGCGTTATCCATCAAGCTGAAGCGCCGTGGTGATTTATAACCTGGGTTGTCTTTCGGTTGAGGATATCTGAGAGTATGGTACCCACCCAGCAGCAAAGACACGACCACCTGATCCCATGGTTGAGACATACCGAGAGGTATGTAGTAACGCCACGCGGTGGCTTCACGGAAGCAAATGTGTGATAACGGAAGCAAAACGGAAGCGTTTCGCCTTTGATTATGATTGATAGCGGTTGGTACTGGGGGTCGTTTCGCGCGTCACTGTAGCCTTCCATACCTCCCTCAAAGGTAAGTATGATTGATAGTCGATAGAGGCTCACCCGGATCATGAAAGCTGCACAACTTGTTACGAGGGATATGGTCCGCATCGCTGCGTTGATTGTCACCACCGCGTCTCAGAGTTCCCATCGTGGAATAGGAATAGGAATAGAGTGTCGAACTCATGAAATGGATGTCATATGACATATGGTCCGAGAGAAACTTGTCTCTGCCTAATCCAAACGAGGATTCAGCCACAACACGCAACACGCGCATTGAATGAGCGTTATTTGACATATCATATATATATATATATATATACGTGATACCTTGATCCTTTGATTCATCGATGTTCAATACAGCTTTCATCGATTGTCGATGCATATGCATCTGGCTACTACACCCTACTCCATAAGTGAGTTTCAAAAACCTTTTGTAAAGACACTTTTTGGTAGCATTGATCCCATGACAAGGACTTTTGTACCACGGAAACGAGGGTGCTCTACCAAACCACCAAGTGAGTATCTGGTGAGTATACCTCATTTTGTGACGACTCACGGCACATATCATATCCGCACAAACTACAAAGCGAAAGCCTACTAATCCGACGTCGTCGATCTCTTCCCTCCGGATCGAGGTATGTATTTACTGTAACTGAAAGTCCCTGTTGTCATAGGGGCGTCAACGTATGATGTAAGATCCCACATTACACGTATCCGTATCGATTATATTATCGAACTGTCAACTTCAACTTGACTCGGAGATGTGGGGCGTAGAAAATAGAAAATGAAGCGGATTTGGATGTACATACAAAGCTGTATCTGGGGTGCCATACTAAGCTCGTGCCATGGGGTGTACAACGCTATGCAAGGCAAAGCCACAAACTCACCATGTCATCGCCACACCTTAATACATTTTCTCCCTTCGTCGCCTGTCAAGTTACCGCGAAATCGGCAGTTATCGTAGCGATGGTTTCTAGTAAGTGAGGAGCGGAAGGTGCATCGCCTCGTCATCGAGACTCGTCACTAGTATCCACAAAGATACTTGGTACTCTATACTTATATCGACCCCTTCTCTCGTTCTTTTTTCGGAGTACTCGGGGGGAGGGAGGGAGGGAGAAGGGGCAAGCTAAAATCCTGATTCACTTTACTTACATAAAAATAGCGATAGCGAGCGACGAATGGGTGATGCAAGAACTTTTTAGTCCCTCGAGGGCGCTTGCCAAGTCTTCGCGATCGAACGTTTGTCTTCTCTTCTACTTGGGGGGGGGGGGGTAACGCGTAACGGGGGAACCCCCCTCGGTATTAGGAGGACTCCTCCGTGAATACGACACACTCAGACCACTGATCTTTTGGTCTTCTTTATCTTTACCTTTACTTTTATCTTTACCCCTTTACAAAGGTCTAGGAATACCTTCGTAGATGCCGCTGATTGATGATCGATGAATATTTATTATTATGCACATACATATATGAAATATTGAGTTCCTGCGTTCGATGAGTAAATGTGCCGCCGGGTAGGCAAGGGGACTACGAGAAGGGAGTATGCTTTTACTTTATGTAATTTTATGTAATGTATTCTACTTACTTGAGTCGGGTTGGAGCGAGATAGATAGATAGATAGAATGAGGGTATAGCTTCTCGAAGGTGGAGTGCTGTTGCTATACACTGACATCACTCTTAGCCTACCATCTTTAGGTCTCGTATTGGTGGACGATGGAAAGACCATCGTAGCAGCGTTGAATGGTGCTCTTAAGCTCCTACTCTTCAATTGGAATACCCGGTACCATGTACGACGTTCTCTTCTCTTCTCTTCACTTCACTTCTCTATGACGCCATGTAACCGTACTTGTACATCCTCGTGCTTGTACTTCATGTAAGCTTAAATAAGCTTAACGCTGGTTAATCACCAACTTGAACCATCCTTTTGGGTGCACATGGATTGTGTGTAACGGCTCCCCCCACCGCCGCCACCGCCGATGGCACGACAAGACAGACGGTATTTACTGAGGCCCGGATGCAGCGACGGAGGCGGATGTGAAGGAGGATATACATATATTCATACATACCATATGCACCCCTGACGCGCGTCCATGCTTTATCACAGCTCCAGATCGACGACGCACCACGACTGAGTGAGTCGACATCGACATCGACGCTGTGGGTTGATTGATATTGATTGACATTGATGGATCGATTCGGAGGTAAGCTATGCATGCGGTAGGTATTGAGAGTGGCGATACGTTCGATACAATATTTAATAATGAGAATCCAAATCCGAATCCGAATCCGCGAAAACCGCAGAGCGAGCGAGTGACCGTGCAGTATGTCGGTGCCGTCGAGGAACTTTAAACGACTGTGCGTTTGTGACAAGGACTTAAGACGTTCTTACGATAGATTCCAGATGTCTAGGCAATGGGGAGGCATTGGGGGGAGGGGGGTCTAGGCTGCGTCGAACTAGGATACGGGGGAGGATAACGGGGGAGTGACGAGTCCGTCCGTTCGTCTCGCAATCCAACCCGTCGTCGTCCGTCCACTCACCCGCGTGACGAACCATACCAGGTGCGTCTCGAATCTCCGAGACTCGGGAACATAGGTCCACGGAGGATTCATGTAGACTCGAAGTTCAAGTTGTCTTTGCAAACAAGTTCAAATACAGCACAGCTCAACCACCCCTGGCACCTGCATCCCTGATTGGTTCGATCGTCTTTATTAGATGATAGTCATTCGGAGTCCTGACAGGCTGACATACACACCATAACGTAAGGGACGGTGATTATAGTGATTGATTGAGAATCTCGATCAGGTTGACTAAACTGGAACTCTGCGCTGGTGTGTGAGTGTGAGGGTGTGTGAGGGTGTATTTCGGTGAGTGTGAGTTGATGTCGCGATATATGGTTCGACGATGATGGGTTCTGGGGTTCTGGGCGAAAGAGTCGGGGGATCGGGGGAAGGTTGACGTTGAGTCGATGAAGTTGTGGATGGCTGTGATGGGTACCGGTGGAGAGATCGATGATGGGTTGGTGGAGCGGGGTGAGCATAGCGGGGGGGGTTGGAAGCCTAGGGTGAGTCGAGAATACCTACGAGTTTCGCTTGGGAAGGAGAACTGGCGGAGTGGGAAATTGGATGGGAGAGAGTCGGTAGGAAGAAATGTACAGTCTGTTTCCAGACAGTCCTGTGAAGAGAACACTCATGCTCGTCTATCGTCGGACAAGCGGCCTAAACGAAGACGACGGGGGGGAAGGAGAATGGATTGGTGAATGGGGATATTAGTCTTAAGAAATCCACAGATCCATCTGATCGTGAAAGAAGGATCTGACTACTGAATTGAGATAAGAAAAAGGAAAGGGGCGGGTGCGATAAGAGGAAGCGATGGAACGTGTTACAAGAAAATGGTGAGATCGGATCGAAGTGGCCGAAGAGACGCGAATTTTTGGTTGATCACACCTTTTTTCTTTTTATATTATCAATGCGGTGGAGTTGGAGAGCCATAATTCTTAGCCGTCCAGACCTGTGCGAGTATACATATCCCTTCTCCTCCTCCTTCATCAATCCCCCCTTGCCCCTTGAGTACTTGAGTGTTCCCTCGTCCACAACCAAGGTGAGGAGGTAAGCAGTTGTCACAGTCCATCCATATTTGACGTCAGTGACTCATTGTGCTCCATGCAATAGACTCGATGCCTTACACACCACCCGCGCATCAGTCCAGTCAACCTCAGTCTATCCCTCGACGCACCTTCTCGAATGACCGCGGTCCAGGAGCGTTTGCGCCGCTAGCTTCTCTTCCCCGACGATCCTCTTCCTCCTCTACGCCGCACACTAAAGGCGCATTATTCCATTTCCGTGACGACAACAGTGATGACGACAACTCTGACGACGACGACGACGGTGACGACACACATCTCTCCTCATTCAACTACACCACCAACCCTGCCCCGCCAACAACGTCATCATCTCCACCCAGTCTCCCCGCCCTCAGACTAAAGCCGAACAATTCTTTCAGGATGTCTCATGCTCAGCTTCAACTCAACACCAGGCTCGACGATGACAAACCCCCAGCGCTGAGACCGAGGAACCATTATTCCCCATTCAAAGCCAATGTCCCATTTCCCACCTCATCCCCCCTATCACCGACTCCACCCAACTCCTCCTTACCTTCCATAACGACAACAGCGTCATCCCCACTCGCTGATCCATCCCCCTCCCACAATGTCCCCTCCCCCGCGCCTGCCCTCGCACCTCCCCGACCCCAAGTATCCCGAACCTCCTCATCTCCCATCCTCCTCTCAAACGGTAAACCCCTAAAATCATCCCTAAAATCATCCTCATCATCACCCAACATCCCCCTCAACCTCCCAAAATCATCCGTCATCCCACAAATGCCGAGTAATTGGACTAGGGCCATGCATGCTAGAGCTAGGAGTGCGCCTAGTACCCCTGGTCCGCAGGTTCTTGGCGCCACCAGTACCCCCACTAGCTCTTCTACTAGCACTGGACATACCCATCACACGCAAACGCTAAGCGAATCGAATACCACATCAACCACCCATTCGTCCGAATCATCTTCGGTAACCACACCATACGAATTCGAATACGCACACAATCCAGAGGATCCCTCGTCTTCATCCACATTCCCTCTCCACCTTCCACTCACTCCCAAAAATGTACATTTCGCAGAAAACGATGGTTTGGCTATCGTTCGCGTTTTCAATCGTTCAGCGAAACCGGCTTCGGTCGCGCATAAAGGCGGAAGTGGGAGTGGTGGGGGGAATGGGAGTGGGTTGAGCGGGGCGGAGGATACGGAGACCGAGACTGAGGGAGAGTTGAGTAGTAGTTCGGGTTTAGGTGGTGGGTGGATGAAATGGGGTTGGGGTGTTGGTGGTAGTCCGTCCAGGACTACATCGGCGGTCGCCTCGGCCTCTGCCAAGAAGGAAACAAATTTCGGCGGGATTGGCGTGGGGGGGTATCCATTCCCTAGGATTTCACCTGCTACGACGACATCGGCCACCTCGCATTCTACAGCTGGTGTGACAACGTCGGCCGCTTCCGCTACGCCCAAGTCCAAGACAAAATCTATTCTCGTGCATAATATTAATGAAGCTACTTCGTCCCCCGTCCCTTCGCTGCGTCCTCCTAACATGGCGAATATCCATTTGGAATCGCTTTCGCTTGCTTCTACCTCATCGACGACATTGTCGCTCACAGGAACACTTCTCGTGCGCAATTTGACGTACGAGAAGAACGTGGCTGTTAGATTTACGTTGGATGATTGGATGACGGTTAGCGAAGTCGCCGCGCAATATTCTTGTTCCCTATCTGCGTTACCTGGCAATGTGGCGGAGAGGATTCTAAGTGGTGGTACCGGTGAGTTGCCAATTCATCTTCCTCACTTTCACTGCTTCTCATCGTCGTCGGATTTTTTTTTTAGGAGAAGTGAATAATATCAACGCTCCGTGGGACAGATTTTCATTTACTGTCCGTCTCGAGGATTACTCCTCCACTCTTACTGAGAGAACGTTGTGGCTTGTTGCGAGGTATACGGGCATACCTGGGTTGAATGGCATTGGAGGTGAATGGTGGGATAACAACTGTGGAGGGAATTATTGCGTTAGGTTTAGTTGCGTTTTGAAGAAGTTGGAGGTGCCGGGAGAGGAGGGTGCGGAGGCGAGGAGTGGGGTTGTGGGACCCTTGAATGTCCCTACGAGGAGGAGAGTCGTCGTTAGTGCGCCTTCAGGTGAGTCTCGTCAATTTCATCAACTTGTATTATTTTTGATTTTGATATTTAATAATATTCAATTTTTTGTGCAGCGATATCAAGTTCTCCCCCTCCGACATCGACATCACCACATACGTCATCGGCGATATTGGATGGGTACCCCATAACGAGTGTATCCCCTCCCTTCTCCTCCTCGTCTTCGTCCCCGTCTGGAGGTATAAGAGCTCCTGCAATGTCATATTCTCGTTCGCATCCACCCTCTTCGTCCTCCCCATTTTCCCCAACCGCCGCCACCGTCACCTCATCCAACGCCCCCACGACCAACACCTCTCTATCCAGCTGGAACACCTCTACGTTGGGTGTAGGCACATTTGGCGGTTACAGCAGTTTCGATTCCTTTGACCGCGAGCGAGGTGGGGAGATGGAGAGGGAGAAAGCAAGAGTTACGCAGGAGAGGTTGGGGAGGTTGAGTTTGAGGAATTATGTCGCTCCTGGCTCTGCTTCTTCCTCTTCCTCTTCTTCGGTGTTGTTGAATTTGAGTGCGGGGGCTTTGGGTGTTGGTGAGGAGGATGAGCAAGGTAGGGTGTGGAGGGAAGAGCGGGAGAGGGATGAAGAGAATGTGAGGAGGCAACAGGCTACACCGCCTGATACACCTCCTCGAACAACGTCTCCGCTTCCTCTGCATGCTCCACTTCCGCAATCCTTAACACCGACGATGATGCCGACGATAACGAAGATCAGCGATGGCGTTTCGGGTATACCATTCCCTATGAAACGAAGTCCTGTTGGGTCGCCTAGTGGGAGTCGGACTGGGAGTCCTGTTAATGCGATTGGAAGTGGGTTGGGGAAGAGGAGGTATTCGCCTTCGACGACGGTCGTTTCTGCGAACAAGTTCCCCGTCGCCGTCACATCAACCACCAACAGTATCGATAACCATACTGCCAACACCTCTGGCGATCCCATCAAACCTTCTTCAACCCCAAAAGTCACGGGAATAGGGATGGTGACGCCCAAACCGACACCCCAATCTTCGTCTGCTTCGCTAAGCGATGTCTATGCGATTTCGAGTCCGCCGTTTAGTGCTGCTTCTTCGTCTGCGTCTAATTCGCGAGGTTCACCTTCATCATCGGTATCAGCACAAGGGTTTTCTGGGATGATGAGGTTACATTGGCCTTGGGCTGGTCCGGGACAGCATCCCCACCATCATGCAATTGGTGCTCTTTCCCCCACTCAATCGCCCTCTTCATCGGGTCTGCCCTCGTCATCGCATATGCGGTCACCTGCGATAGCTACTTCGGGGTTGGGAGTACCTTCGATTACGCATGCGAGGGTGACGAGTTTGTCTTCGAGTACGAGTGGGAGTAGTGAGGATGATGAAGAGTTGGTTACGCCTAGTGATATGGGGAGTAGGAGGGTGATTCATTCTTCTTCGTCTGTCACGCCGAGACGTCCTACCCCTCTCCCCATCGCTGGTTCTGTTCCTTCTTCGTCTTCCCCGCCGATTAGGATGCGTAGTGGGCGTGGAAGTGGGAGTGGGTCTGAGAGAGGGAGTGGATCTGAGAGAGGGGGAAGTGGGAGTGGGAGTGAGAGGACTATCCTTGGTGGTTGGAGGACTTGTTCACCTCCTGGTGATGATACGTTCGATCTCAATTCTCTCGAAGGGACACCTAAAGGTGTACCTTGTTCACCCGCTGCTACCGCTACTCAACCTCTCCCCTCTACTTCCCCCCGAGATCATGCGAAGAACGCTCGTGAGGGCGGAGAGGATCAAGGGGATGACGGTGCGGAGGATATTCGAGGAGGGTTGAGTAGGATTTCAAGTGGTGGGAGTGATGATGAGTTGTATAAGGCGTTTGTTAGGCAGTGGTGTTTCGCGGGTGGGCCGACGTCTAGTGCGGTCGTTGGTTGATTGGGTGAGTTTCATCATCTAATTTACTTCCTCGTTCGTTCGTTCGCATCTTTATTCGGGAGGTAGAGGAGAGGGAGAGGGAGATTTTACGTTCCCTTTCTCGCTTCCTTGATTTTTTTTTTTGATGGTCTATGTTTATTTCGGGATCCGAATAATCAGTCGTTTCTGTTGATGATTGGCTTTGCTTTTGGATGCTATGTCCATGTTTTCGTTGTTCGTTTTTTCTTGTTCACATCCCGATGGATGTGATATATATATATAATTTATGTGATTGCTGATGCTGTTACCCTTTCCCCCTTTAGGCTTTTTGGATCGTAGTTGGCCTCCCGTTGATGGAATCTGTCGAGGAAGCGAACAACGTCAACGTTCTTCGTCTTTCCTGCTTCCGCTCCGTCATCGTCATATGTCTGTGCTTTGTGGACGTTGCTGTATATGTTTATAAGTTGCTCTACCCCCCCTTCTGGATACATTTATTCTTCGATTATATCCCTCTCACGTCTATCTTCTCTCTCTTCCCCTTGCTCGATTTCATCCTCATATCAGTCATTCCTTATCTCTCAGGCTATTGATTTATCTCATCATCGGCACCTCTCATCTACGTTTCCTTTTCACTTTCTCCCTTCCCTTCCCTTCCACTCCATACCTCTCACTGTCATCCATCTCATATCCCAGATATCCAATTTTCCTTTCTGCGACGTATAGCTGTACCTGTTTTTACCTCTCCTTGGCACTTGTCCTTTCAGTCGAAATCATGTATCAGTTGTAACTTCTCTTCATTCACCTCTTTACTCCCCGTCGCTCCACTATCTGCATCCCAGTACCACTCGTCCTTTTGTCTCTCGTCCGATTTCCTTCTTGC
Organism: Pleurotus citrinopileatus; assembly: GCA_017312325.1. Taxonomy (NCBI): domain Eukaryota; kingdom Fungi; phylum Basidiomycota; class Agaricomycetes; order Agaricales; family Pleurotaceae; genus Pleurotus; species Pleurotus citrinopileatus. The sequence continues at coordinate 375,971 of BHFW01000018.1, read as the reverse complement.
TGCTCCATTCCCATTCCATACACGCTATCACATCGATGCCCTCCTCTTCCTCACGTCGATTTCCCCCCCCCCCCCAAGTGTACTATCATCAAAACGCAATTCAAAAAAACAATGATTCTGTGAACGTCGCAAGCGCTCCGATTTGTTCCCTTGATTAAATCAAGAAGATGTTTAGGTTGCTAGCATTTCTGCGAGCGAATCCTGGGAGGAGGAGGGGGGTTGTTTGTTCATAAGGGCCTCTCCAGCTATCGCTTTTGTGTCACATCATTTTGGATGGGTGCTTTGTTGACGAATCGGTGACGATGGTGCGGTTTGGATGTGGTTATGCATACCACATCGTATCGTATATTGGCTGTCGTCGCTCGAGTTATCATTATATCCCCTCTCGCTCCTTGTCCCAACACTCGCACACCCCTACCAACGTCGCCTCGCCCTCCACGTCAATCAACCAATGTACCCATTACTCGGCGTGCGACGTCTCCTAATATCTATCCGCCTACAATTAGGGCGTATACACACACTGGTTATATTCCCCTCAAAACAAAATATACCACCTGAGCGTCGATCCGCGGAATCACCTCTACCCTTTCCCTTTCCCTCCCTCCCTCCCTTCCTTCTAACGTTTCCGATAAACGCGGCCACGTTCCGGTGTTTCGCGCCACACCTCTTGACAGCGACGTTTCGCTTTCGCTTGAATATGGATGTGGTTTTCCCTTGTTTGTGACCGCGGCCTTACGCTCGTTAGCGCGAGCTCTGGAAAACTCAATGTCGGGAAACGCCATAGGCTTGGCTTTTTTCGACTGGCCGAGCTGATCGATATCGTTCCAACTCAAGGATACACATCACATAACGCACGACGAGTTTTGTGTAAAATCGCAACGTCCTTGCGGACAACCTTTATTCCTTTTCCTCCATCTATTTCTTTTACTTATATCAATTATCATTCTCTGACTTGGCTTGAATCGATATCGTCCACCAGATATCCTTCGTATATCCGTATCCCCCAATCGCGAATGCAATCGCCCATCATCTACTTCTTCCTCTGTTTATCTGCTCAACTAAGGTTTCATTTACTCCCCTCTGCGACATCAGTTATGGCAAACTCATGGACAATTTCTCTCGTTAGTGAATACATATATATACACAATGTGCTTCCCTCCCCATTCACACATTTTCGCTTTGTACATGCATATTATCTCGTTCTGGCACTAGTACGCTTGCTGAAATATAAACTCATAAATTCTGGGATTTCCCCCTTCCTGTGTCTTTTGATTTCGCAGCCTTGCGCGCGTGACTGGGTACTTGTTGCTCCCTCAATTCACTAACATCATAAGCGTCGTTAATAGATACGCTTCTTTGTGTCAATGATATCCTTGCAGGATAACACCAGTGGCATGAGATTTATTTGTCTAAACCATGTCAATCTTTCACGCGGTCTGGGCGCATCGATATCGCGGTGGGTAGGTGATAAAAGGGTGATAGACGTTGGATATACACGGGGCCGAAATACTGCCTACTACGAATCTAGTAGTATTTTGTATCCGATACCTGAGCCACCGCTTCCAATCATGAAAACCAGAGCTCCCCGCCCAAAGCGACCCACCGAAGACAAACGCGTCCGTCGCTCTTGTGTCTTTCATCGCCGGGGTCTGGGGAAATTCTCTGGGATAATAATTGTTTAATTTTCTATCGCGACAACCGATATGCTCCAGGGCACCGAACCTGAACCTACACAGCGCATGGATTGCTCTACTCGGAAATTCGTCATGCAAAGGAGAATGGTGTATACTTTTGTGGTTTATATGGCAAGATCAGTCGAACATATAGGAGTAGCTCTGCCGTAGTATGGGGTAATTTGATATAACAAAGGGTTCCGACGGCGAGTTCCGAGTACTGGTTTTACGGGTTTCATGCAATGATCTAGTGTGTGTTGAGCGGATTTTTGGAAAGCTCGTGAGGCTCGTCTGACCTAGGACATAATGCACAGATGACTCATCCTGCAATGATTGGCCGCGACGCCCCTTTAGAGGCGGTGAGCAAAGGAAATAGATGACACCAAGGGCAGGGCAGGGCAGGGTGTGCGGGGGATGAATTTGAAGTTACATTGCATATCGGGCACCGGGGGAACTATCCTTCGCCAAGTTCAAGCCGTTCCTCAGCTCAAGACAAGTTACAAGTTACACGCCCTATAATAAGCCATTGTTGTTCACGCGGATTACTACAGCCATGGTGTGACTGAATGATCGCCCTCCGAATGCCTTTGAGAATCGAGGGTGTATTCCCAAGTCCCTGAAAGTGTAATATCCCATCAATGATCATTCTCGAAATGATGGGAGAACAAAGCAGAATTAGAAAAATTGTTGTGGTCGCACAGACATGGTCGAGTGCGAAAGACAAAGCTAGGCCGAGGCAGGCCAAGAACGAATTGGGTGGCTTCGAGCATTCTGGAATCTGATTGTGGAGAGCGATGGGAGTATATCGCGCCGTTGGAGCCTGAGGTGTGAGGGTGATGTAATCGCGATTATGGAAGGGATAGGCCGTCTAGATGTTTCTACACCGTGGAAGTAGGTGCGGGAGGAAAGGGGCCTCTTGGAAGTAACTTCGGTTGATTGTCCACGTCAATGAAGCAATAAACAACTTTAAAAACTGGCCAACATATTACACCTGGTTATTAGATCCAATCGCATTTCCCGGGACCTGTTATCAACCAATAATTGACGGGTGGCAGTGATTGTTTCGTCAGGTACATCTGAACTCTTATGCCGACGGTAACCGAGAAGCAGTCCCATGTCGTTTAAGATCAGTGCCGAAACGTCCAATGCCGTGCATCGAATTGAGGAATATGGGGATAATCTGCAAACTAATTGCGTTTCTATGAATAAGAACGCAGTGGATATGCGGGCATTCCCAGCCTCCAGAAGTACTATTCAGTGACGAACCACCAAATGAGAGGGAAGGGAGTGGGTGGATCCAAGGTGCCAAGGTGAATTGCTCATTACCCTGTCACATCTCCTAGGGGTAAGGGGTAAGAGCGCATGAACTGCCCCCATACCTACACTGCAACTTGACGCTTGCTTCATTCGCGAATCAAGATATCAGTCCCACTTAATCCACTCCCAATTATTCTCCAGGAAGTCCTCAGAAAATAAGGAGCGGGGTTCTCCGAAGTCTTATCGCCAGAATGATGCAATTGGCGGTCGAGCCAAAGGAGTGAGCGGTGTGAACAGAGTCTGCTAAATTCCTAATTGACAAGCGTGGCAGTCAATGAAGGCTTTGTATGGGTGGCTTACGTTAATGTACCAGCCCAACCAACCCCGTCCACGCACGGTCGTAGAGCTTGATGCTACTAGGGGCAAGAATAGAGGGCCGACCTACACATTAAATAAAATGCTGTGAGCGAAGAAGTCAAATTCGATAAGAGTAGAACGCGAACATTGCGCATCAATGATACCCTTGCCCACAATGATAAGGAACGCTGGCGGTTGGGAAAGCGAACCCAAGCAAGGTAGGGCGAGCCACCGGAAATTAATATGGCAAAAAAAGAGTAGACTCTAGGCGGGATCTAGCAACGTAATTATCTCGAGGAAGTCCGTACTGATACAGCGATGCTAAGAATAGCCAAAATACCGCCGAGTTTCTGTGGAACAACGCAATCGTTAAGGCTGTTCGCATTCTAGTCATCCTAGAAGGATAGATGTGTAGCACTCCCCACTCTCTGTACTGTCGCCAGGAGGGATTCCGGATGCAAAAAAGGTAGCATAAAAGAGTGATTTAGAAGAGCTCCTTGCGTCATATACAAGGTGGGTGTCCTTTGAAGAGTCGAGTTCATGAAGCCACGAGTCTCGCAGCAATAGCGTACGAGGTCCAGAGAATGATAGGATCTCGTACCGACGAAGCGAGTGAGGGCGAATCATAAAGCTGGCCTATTGATTCCGCGCACTAGAACAATTCAAGTAACAAGGCGGGAAATGGGTTCTTCAATCCAGCTCCTACAGTGACGTTATGTCATATCAACTCTGGAAAGGTCAAGCAGATAGCCACATAGAAGAAGGTAGGCGTAGAAAATCAGAGGCAAATCAGAGGGCGACATGGTTGGATGGGGAGAAGCGAGACGATCATTTTCTCCATTAACCTTGACGACCGAGCATGCGAATAGATCACTCAAGTCAACTCTTCTGAGAACTCGGTGATCAGGTCCGATGTCTAAGAGATGTTTTCTGTTCAGCATGGTGGCGCGAATAGCGAAGAATCACGGACGCGGCTGGTAGGACCGTGCATCCTGCTGCGAGCACAGGACATCATCACGTCAGATTGGATGGGACGACGAACAACTAGAGGAAGACTAGCATGATTATCGGGGCTGTTTGACGCAACTGGATGGATCAGTGACGCCGTGACTGATTGATGTGTCGACGGGGTGATGTTTTCCGGGACGAGAAAGCGGTAGCGAACTTCTCTTCTCTTTATGTAGAACTAGAGAGGGACCGAGGGGATTCGTACTCACCTACTGCAATGTCATATTCTTGCGGCGGACAAAGGACAAACGTACTCCAGAGAGTTCAACGTACGCATAAGCGCAAATGAACGCGTCGAGGTTTTGACCTCAGGGAAAGATAAACAAGACAGGTTACCGCTAGCCTCATGTCGATTTGCGATCCGGAGTCACCGAGTACTGAGTGGCATTGAGGGCATGGGAATTAAAAGCGTGCAGCTTCTCTGATATTGTCCGCGGTAAGCCGTTAATGGCCTGCTACCTCCATGAGGATTTGATACGATCCTAGTGGACGACCATCCCAAGGGGGCTGGTTGACGGATTCGGTGGTGGCGGGTGTCTGCACGGAGATAATCGAGGAGCTCACATTACTGTTAGATAGGATGTCAAGCGTGGTATGCGAGTTACGCGCGTCGCTGCGTTCAGCAGACATAAGAGACCCGGATGGCGAGGGGACGAGAAGCGGCGAACCGGTAGTGACGAAAGTGGTGAAGAGCAGTTTTTCCGGATTTTCCGAGAAGCAAAGGATCGATTATCAGTGACGGATATGACAGGCCATAGGCGGGGATCCAGAGTGCACGGACGCGAGACCGTTGGGAACTAGGAAGTAAAGATCGAAGTGCTTTCGTGGTGCGATGCGGACCTCAGACCAAGCAAGACCAAAGATAGATACTCCTGTCAGACCCCTAAATAGTTTTCTTGGAGTTCTTATCTTTCTCTTACTTGTTTCTTATCTACGTCTATCTGGGGGCCCGCTAGCGTCACGCTTGAGGTAGCTTGTGGCCCACGTCAAGCCTATTCCTGACATTCCAGTGTCAGCATGTCCCACTTACGGAGATGTATTATGAGATCTCCCCTTCCGATGCGTCCGCAAGGTTTCCAGGGCATGAGAAACTCTAGTCAAGGTCTAGGGACAGAATAATGTATAGTGTCATGTTGCCGCGTAAAACAGTACTAAGTAGTGATGGGCAACGGGCAAGATTTGGGCGCCTTTGGGTGACTCCGCCTCCGCCCCAAAGAGTTGTTGATTCAATGGATATACCGAGGTAGCCAAGAAGGGAACTGAGTGACTTCGGTCTTGATTCGGTCTGCGTAGAGTTGAGATGTGACATTGAGGGGCTGACCGTGAGTTGACTTCCCTTTCGATGTCAAGGATCAACATGAACTCCCGGACAAGCTAAATTAAACACCCACTGCGAATCATGCACATTGCATGAACCAATAAGCGACGTGAAGGTCGGGTCTCCAACCCTGAGTCTCCCTACGGGAATAAACGAATTGTTTGCATTTAGTCGGGCTCGACCAACTGATACGACCCGTGTGTGAGTAATTCTAGCAAAAGAATACTGTGCAATCACGAATTTAGGTGGCTGACACCAAAATACTAGCCTTACCCATAGATATCGAATCGACCTACACATTGTATAGATGATAGCTGTCTGTATCTTTGAAGGACCGCAGCGTATGAAGGGCCTCAGCGGACAAAAATATTGGGATTCAGATTTCGGAAATGCTATAGGTTTCGTGAATTCGCTTGCAGGCTTGGTTTCGGTAGTCCTCTCTCTTGGTTCTCGCAAAAGGAGAAATGACTTCGGCCTTCTCGGTGGGCAGATCTATGCATCGTGTAGATAAGATAAGAGTAAGATAAGATACCCAATGGATTAGATGTCGATGTGAAGCTGTTGTAATCGAGCGGGTAATCACAAACAAGTAACCTACTACTAAATACATAGGTGTTAAGTACTGAGCAGTTCAATGTCCTTCAGCTGGACCCCGGTATATATAAGTACTGAAGATGATAGAAAGATCGTAGCTAGGGGAAACACGAGCTCACCAAGCTTACCCAAAAATCCAACACATTAGTAGTTCCTTGGCCGGGGGTTACGGGAGATGTGCTGTTGGTATTTGGTTATCATTTTCTAAAAATGGCTGGGATGGAGCCTCATGCAACTCAGCCTGTTGCTCTTGATGTGCAAAGTTTTGCGACCGCGTAGGGTCTCGGGCTCCCCGACTGGTTAACTGGGCCAAGACAGGCCCTTAAAAAGGTGAAGTAGCCAAAATAATTAGCTGAGCTTGAGAAGTACTAAGTCTAATTGGAGAAAGCAAATATGTCGCAAGGACACTCATTAAAGGTTCAGAATGAAACTCCAATTGGAGGCGAGATTAGCCTGAAGCACAAGGTCCCTGAGAGATAGGAGAAGTAGCATGTGATCACCTGAGTAAAAGACGTGGGAGTCGGTATTCCTATATCCTAACGCTCTCTGGAAACTTGGCACTGCATATATACTGTGCTGGGAGCAGCGGACAAAAAAACATTCGGTTTCATATCGTTCGACATTGCTCTCAAAACAGCCTCGCCTGGCTTTCGGTGTTTCAAATTTGAAATTTGAGGCTTGCAGTTGCTTTCGGAGTTTGGTAGTTGCTTTCGGAGTTTGGTAGCTGCTTTCGGAGTTTGAATTAGCAGTTGTTTTCAGAGTCTGAATTTGTCTTTCACTATTTTAATATTTTTTCAGTTCACTGAGTATTGATCAGCGGGGCAACCCAGCCTCCCAGCACAGTATATATGCAGTGCCAAGTTTCCAGAGAGCGTTAGGATATAGGAATACCGACTCCCACGTCTTTTACTCAGGTGATCACATGCTACTTCTCCTATCTCTCAGGGACCTTGTGCTTCAGGCTAATCTCGCCTCCAATTGGAGTTTCATTCTGAACCTTTAATGAGTGTCCTTGCGACATATTTGCTTTCTCCAATTAGACTTAGTACTTCTCAAGCTCAGCTAATTATTTTGGCTACTTCACCTTTTTAAGGGCCTGTCTTGGCCCAGTTAACCAGTCGGGGAGCCCGAGACCCTACGCGGTCGCAAAACTTTGCACATCAAGAGCAACAGGCTGAGTTGCATGAGGCTCCATCCCAGCCATTTTTAGAAAATGATAACCAAATACCAACAGCACATCTCCCGTAACCCCCGGCCAAGGAACTACTAATGTGTTGGATTTTTGGGTAAGCTTGGTGAGCTCGTGTTTCCCCTAGCTACGATCTTTCTATCATCTTCAGTACTTATATATACCGGGGTCCAGCTGAAGGACATTGAACTGCTCAGTACTTAACACCTATGTATTTAGTAGTAGGTTACTTGTTTGTGATTACCCGCTCGATTACAACAGCTTCACATCGACATCTAATCCATTGGGTATCTTATCTTACTCTTATCTTATCTACACGATGCATAGATCTGCCCACCGAGAAGGCCGAAGTCATTTCTCCTTTTGCGAGAACCAAGAGAGAGGACTACCGAAACCAAGCCTGCAAGCGAATTCACGAAACCTATAGCATTTCCGAAATCTGAATCCCAATATTTTTGTCCGCTGAGGCCCTTCATATGTATCAGTGTGTAGTGTTGTAGTCGTGACGTCCCGAGGAATGGTACTCACCTATGACCCATCGTTCTGGATAAAGCTAACCATCGCTTAGTCGCTTCCGATCTCAAAGATCGTGATAAATTGGTTTACATACACACAGGTGGTTAATCCACGGAATCGCTTGCCATTGAGTATTTATTAAGTGACAACTCAGCGCGTAAGGTGGGGAAGGACATGGGATGATGAGATGTCCGTCGCATGTAGCCCCCAGTCAGTTTGAGCATTGAGCGAGAGGCCGGCGACTCACATTTGGCTATTCCAATAATGATCGTCCTCGCCATAGAGGGTTTGGACATTGAATTTGGGAATTGAACTTGCAATCGAACGGACGTTCTTAAGGGCATGGACCGTGCTCGAGACCGATGGACCTGAAGGACCAGGTCCCGCCTGTCTCCTTGCCACTCTTGGTGTATGGATCCTACATCATCAGGCACGGCGGTAGATCATCACTATGCAGCTACTCAAGAACTTGGGAATGTCGGCCCACTATTATAGCCTGAAGGCATGGAGTTTGCGCTATTTGACGCCAAATTATTATTCGGTTTCTTTCGCTTGATTTTCAACCCACCTAGTCAGTGAAAACATCTCGGTGACCATCATATTTTCCTATCTTCGTCTCAGCAACAAACCTTTCCCACTAACTACCCCTGACATGGCTTTCCGACTTTATGCTGTCAGCACCACCCTACGCGACTAGTAAGTATACCATTGTTAATGTTACGTGGTTGTATCCGCGATACTTACCACGGAATCAAGATCGGCAATGGGACGACTGAACTCGTTCCATCCTCAGCCGATGGAGGCGGGCGAGGTCAGATCCAATGTTTTTGGAATACTTTGGATGCTAGCCCCAGATCTTCTAACACAAGCGCACGGTTGACTCATCCAAAGTGCCGGTTCTTCATGGGTCCTAACAGCCATTATCAGTACGAGGAGCGGGGATGGTTCTCGTAGATATTTATATATTGTATTAAGCCGCAATGCGTGTGTGGGGAAAAATTAAAGTCGATGCGGCCGATGTGTGTCTTTTACCCGGGCCATTCATAGAACTAGACAAGTCTGGGGGCAGAACAGGAAAGCCCGTCCATCTCAAAGGTATTTTTGTCAGACAAGCGGTAGCATCTGAAACACCAGCGTACTTTGCAAGAGGCACACAGAGGATGGCAATTGAATCCATTCGTAGCACGACGTGATGGCCGTCGCAGGGGTTTGAACTACAGGTCCCACTGTCTCTTGGGCCCCAAAATACAGATTGTCTGATTCGAAGGATGTGACAGGATACACAAGTTCTTGATGCCTTGGAATTATTCGAGGCCGAATATAGAGATCATCTACCTAACCCACCGTAAACTATGACAACATTTCGTCGTCATACCAAGTACTGACGAGGAGGCCGAAGTCCAGCCGCCTGACACCGAAATATAAGGTTTGTTGCATTGACATTTGACTGCCAGTGAAGTGAAGGCACGAGCGTAGAGGTGGGCGCCTTGATCGTTACTGGAAAACAGGTGGAGTTTATGCAGAGATGCCCCTCGGTCCTATGGGAATGGCAGAAGAACCACTGCACTGTCAGTCTAGACCCGTCAGGTCTTAGGATGCACCCAACACGCGATATGGCCTGTCACCTTCCTTGTGACCCATGACCTTCATTCATTTCGCGGTTTGGGACTGTTAAGACTCTATTTTTCACTAATGAAGGGGGAAAGACACGATGAGATTGAGGCTGCCCCTTTACAATGAGAAGGCCGAAGGGAGATATCCTCGCCATGATAACCTCGGGGTGAGCGGTGGGCATGAATTTGTTTCCTAGTGTGTGGAATTGTCATCAGAGCGTAATACTGGGTATGAAACTGCGAACGGCGGTGTATCAAGCCCAAAAAGGACAACTACTGCCAGCAAGGGCGGCTTACATACAGGATGGGCGAAAGTGCACCAAAGATAAGCTGATTGCCTCGGAAGATAGGGTTTCCACCCGTAAGTATTGTTGGCTATCCCTGAGACGACTGAAGTTTCTAAGATGCATACCAATAGCGTGGTACTGATGCAAGCATGCCGACATAAGTGCGAGAAACCGGCACCCCAGGCGACACCGTAGCGGAGGTTAGGAGGCCCTTCGTATTTCGGGCCAGCATTCCATATTGTGACTTCGATGCCGATCCTGCGGGGGAGATACAAGTTGCATAGATACAGCGAACTAAAGTGACATTTGTGGGCACCCCGGTGATTAGGACCGGTGTCCTGGACGAGGGGCGGTGACTGCCATGAGGGAATCAGAAATCAGCATCATGGAAGCAAATTCAAGGACCGTTGGCCCGATCGGGTCTCTTATTAGATGCATTGGAAGCAGAAGAGGTACACCTCAAATGATCGGAGATGTGCGGGTTCGTGTAGATAGATGGCCAGCGACGGAATAGACAAATTGAATCTCCTGAAGATCGGGCCCTCCACGCTGCATGTGGGGAGCGGGTAGATATCGAGGATTGAATGGAAGACACGTCGACGTAACATGAGGTCGTCCAACAGAAGGAAGGCGATACTATAGACTGAGGTGTCAAGGGAATTGCCTAAGCAATCCCGACTGATTCACGTTACGGGTACTGACCAACTGAGCTTTTGCGGAGCGTAGAAAGATGATCTGCCTTGCGCCTAACGTTGTTACTAGAACGGAGTATGGTTTGCTGGAAAGAACAGGCGAGCGTCGGCACACTCATTAACACCCTTTGAGGCGCCCGCTCAAAGCAGCCGTTCAATCCAATTCGTATTTGTTCTGGACAATCACCAACTGTCATACCAGGCAGAGCTGGGCTACCCAGTAGTTCCAAGAATTCTGGTGGTAATACCCTAGAAAGATAACAGCTTTCCGGGGGAAAGAGCCTTTCAATTGTGCTATGATTTCAGGAAAATCAATTTCGTCTTAGGTCTAAGCCAACCAGACGAACCTGTGAATCCCGACACGATATCAGTAGGAATCCAGGCAGGAATAGCTCATGTTTGGAGTTTTGGGGGTCTCACAGAAGTCCTCCGAGTCGATAGTGTAGAACGAGAACGAGAGAACGTAAGTTAGGAGTTCTCAGTCGCAACCGATGATATGGTTAAGACTCCAGTATATTACCTGTAGAACGAGAGAACGTAAGTTAGGAGTCCTACAGGTAACTAGTGAGTAAACATGCATCTATGAAACAATCCGGGAGAATATAACACACCTCAGTCGCAACCGATGATATGGTTAAGACTGAGGAAAAGGGAAAAAAGGGTTCGCATGGACGGATATGCAACAAAGAGAAAGGAGTCAGGGGAATCCTCCCTAGTGTACTGAACCTCCGTTTAACAGATAGCGCATGGACGGGAGCGAAATTGGTGCGAGGGGAACACAAACCTCCGAAGTTTGAGAAAAAGCAGCCTTGGGCGCTTCCGCGGCTTGTTCTTCCGCGGCTTGATATTATCGACTAGTTAACATGGTATAAAATCGATCCATCAAGCTTCCCATCCTTCCACCATGCCACTACTACTTTGATTGATATCGTACTATGCTAGAAGCTGTCCCTCAAAACTCAGCGTATCCTGGAGCCTTATCTTCTTTCGGAATCAATTCGGAATAGCAATGTTTCTGTGTTCTAGTATTTATCGATGTAACGACAACTTCAAGACAACATGTGACTGAGGGACCGCAGGGCTGTATGGTTCCAATCACAGAGCGCGCAATAGGCGCAGCTTGCTCTTCGATCTCATCAATCTCATCACCAAGTCACAGGCTTCGATATCAATATCAATGTCTCTCGCTCGCGACCCAATAACATCAGGTTCAAGTAAGGCATGGCACCGATCCACCAACCAACCTTCAGATGAAGATGAGGACAAGACGAAGAACCTTTGTTCGAGGCACGAGTCGATGAAGCTGAGTAGGGAGTTATTCGCAGCTTGGCCCACCAACCAAGAACTCCCCCCGAATACTCACTTCGGCATCCTCAGAAACGTTCGCGAGAAAGCCATCTTCTGCGTAGTTTGCCGTCTCATTTACCACGCCGCAGAAGACGTCTTGGATGCCGACCGAGCCGATATCATTGGGTACTGGGTCAGGGATGGCCAGTTGAAAAGAGAGGTGCAAAACGGCGACCAGACACAGCGTGTAGAGGTGACCAGCCTCAGACTGAGGGTCATATCTCCTCCTCTCGTGGATGGATATAACACCTATCAACTCTGCGATATCGTTCCTTATGACCCCGACGGTATGATTTCCGACCTCTTCACCGGTCGCGCGATGAACAAACGTCAAATCGACTTCGCCTTAGTTTGTGCGTGGGTAAGGAACTGCGAGGCGTGGCATGGAGGGGTTTGTCACCAGGATGAAGCTTGGACGACTACGGCAGTTGGGGTGCCCTTCATCCGACTACTGGACCTCAAGCAGAGCTGCGTTGTGGAAATGGCGTCACCACCTTCGTACGTCTGCTTGAGCTACGTCTGGGGATCAGCGCCCGTATTCAAAACGACGAAAGCAAACCTTGCCAAGATGAAATTAGCGAAGTCTCTGAACCGCGCAGGTAACGACATCTCCCGATCCATTCGGGATGCCATGCGGGTGACCAAGAGCCTGGGGGAAAGGTACCTTTGGGTCGACTCAATTTGCATTGTACAAGACGATGATGTGGACAAGGGCCAGCAGATTTCGATGATGGGCGAAATCTACCAACGGGCATCCTTGACGCTAGTGGTGGCCGGTGGTGATCACGCCAACTGTGGTATCAGTGGGATGAGCAAGGGCGGTCGCAATATCAAACAAAACATTGCACACCTCTCCAACGATTTATCACTAGTGCAGCTATTGTCGGACGGCAATCGGGCGGTCAACAAGGCCGCGTGGAATACTCGTGGATGGACCTACCAAGAACGGATCCTCTCCAAACGATGCCTCTTCTTCACGGATGACACTGTATACTTCCAATGCCAGAAGGCAGCATGGAGTGAAGACTTCAAGGCCGAACATCCTCAGATGGCCGTCTGCGCCCCGATGCTAAACATCAGGCCGTCTTTGAAAGGAGGTCCGGCAAAAATCATTCCCAGGGACGAGTACAATCTTGTGACTCAAAGAAGGCCATACTATTACGAGTATTGTCGGTTGGTAAAGAACTATACCATGCGCAAAATGACCTACAGCAGTGATCGAATTCCGGGATTTCAAGCCGTGCTCAGCGCGTTTGAGAAAGTGTATGGAATATCATTCGTGCAGGGTTTACCTGAAGAGATGATCCATGAAAGTCTACTCTGGAACCCATGCACTGGAAGGGCCAAGCGCGTTGAAGGGTTTCCGAGCTGGTCATGGGCGGGCTGGACTGGTGGGGTGGAGTTTCCCGATCTTCAAGACTTCAACGGTCTCCCAGCATTAAGCGAGAGGTGGCGTAGGACACGGCCAGTATACAAAATGATGATCCAGGACCTCGGCACTCAGCTCACGCGGCCAGTTAATACGTGCGACTATCAGAATGCATTGCCCGAAGGATGGAAAATGGAGGAAGTAGATGGGGAGGTGGCATACTTCCAGACAGATAATTCCGAGCTCCTATACTCCATACCCCCTCCCGTCCAAACGAGGGATACGGCAACTATCTGTCCAGACGGTCTTCTAATCCGTACACAAGTCGCCAAGTTCCGATTGACGCCCGAGGATCGCAGCGATAGGCAAGAAGACAAGTACAACCCACGCTTCGGGATTTTGCCAGTCGATCCACCTGTAACTGGACATCGGGAAACATGGGTGGGAGGTATTCGTTTATCTGGATTTTGGCATCTAAAGCGCAGGGGGAACAGCCCTACTCCATACGAGTTCATCATCCTATCTGAGGCTTATGGATTCGGACCCGACGAGGTTGGACCCGACTCGGCGAGGGAAGTAGAACCGTATGGTGTGGTGAATGTTATGCTCATCAAAAGGAAAGAGCCAGATACAGCGCAGGGTCCAATGAAGGTAGAGAGAGTGGGGGTAGGACGGATGCTGAAGAGTGCTTGGAACGCGAACACCGAGGTAATGGACATATTGATTGTATGATGTCTTACCCAGTGTATCTGGAATGTATATCAAATTGCCTTCGATTCAGTTGTGCACCCTAGGCCGATTGCTAGATGACTACTGGGCAGGATCCAGTAAGCTCAGTCGTCACGGAAGGGGGCGCAAGTTCAGCTGGGTGAGGAGCTCGAAGAGCAGATGGAGACGATATTTTTGGCTCAGGAAAAGAAGCGAAGGCGTGGGCGACTGATGATCAACGTTTGGCCTAGTCGTGGTGGTCGCCACCGTATTCACCTCACCTCCAGCTCCAAAGTGCAATGGCTCTTGAAAGCTCTCTTATTAGCGACCCAAGCAACTCAGACCCAAATAGAGACGTGCGCGACAGGCGAGCATGGTATCGCCCAATCGAGTGGGCTCGGGATGATGAGCGTAAACGCCTGTGCTCGAGGCATGAAGCAATGAACCTGAAAAGGGAGATATTCGCAGCCTGGCCGTTGAAGGAAGAGCTTCCTCCAGATACCCCGTTCGGCACCCTCAAAAGCATCGTCCAGAGAGCAACATTCTGCGAGGTCTGCAGCTTGATCCAAACAGCTGCTGAAGATGTCGTACACAGTGACGAGGCCGATATCATTGGGTGCTGGATACGGGATGGCCAGTTGAGAAGCGAAGCAGGAATCAGCCAGAGTGATTCTGGAGAGAGAAGCAGTCTCAGGCTGAGAATCGCGTCTCCTTATCTCGAAGGTAGGTATAATGCCTACCAAGTTTGCGACATAGTTCCATTCATTCAGGACACCCCCACTTCTGAGCTGTTTACTGGAAGGGCAATGAAAGAAAGCCAACTGGACATGTCTTTAGCGCGCTCATGGATTCAGAGCTGCGCGCGGTGGCACGGAGAAGAATGCCAACATAATGAAGCATGGGAAACTACCGCGAGTGGGGTTCCGTTTATCCGGCTGCTTGATCTCGAAGAATACTGCTTGGTGGAGATGGCGTTGCTGCCTTCGTACATTTGCCTAAGCTATGTTTGGGGCAGGACACCCGTGTTCAAGACGTCGAAGGAGAACGTAGGCGAGCTAAAGATGAAGGGTTCCCTGCACCAAGTAGCGAGCCAGATTCCCCTGTCTATTCGCGACGCGATGCAAGTCACGAAGTTAGTAGGGGAGAGATATCTGTGGGTTGACTCGATTTGTATTGTGCAGAACGATAACGCGGACAAGGGGCAGCAGATTTCGATAATGGGAGAAATCTACAGGCGGGCATCGCTGACTTTGGTCGTCGCGGGAGGTGACAACGCCAGCTGTGGGATCGGTGGGATGGGCGAAGGCGGTCGTGCTGTCAAACAAAATACGGCGCATTATTCGGACGAACTAACGCTCGTTCAGCTACTTCCAGACGCTGGCCAGGCAGTCGACGGGTCCATATGGAACACTCGGGGATGGACCTATCAAGAACGCCTCTTATCCAAACGCTCTCTGTTCTTCGTTAATGACACCATGTATTTCCAATGCCAGAGAGCAGTATGGGGTGAAGACTACAGGGCTGAGCATCCTCGGTTGGCCACCTGCGCTCCGATGGCGGATATCAGACTCTCCTTGAGCTGGGAGCCCGCGACCATCTATCGGAGGAACGAGTACGCTCTCGCTACACGTCGGAAGCCATATTTCTATGAATACTGCCGGCTAGTAAAAGAGTACACCTCGCGCGGGATGACGATGAATAGCGACCGCATCCCAGGGTTTGACGCTGTGCTGAGCACATTCAAAAGGGTATACGGGGTATCGTTTGTGCAGGGGCTGCCGGAGGAGATGATTCACGAAAGCCTCCTCTGGCATTCGTGCAGCAAAAACATACAGCGAGTAGAAGTGTTTCCGAGCTGGTCGTGGGCAGGCTGGACAAGCTCCGTTGAATATCATGACATCGGAGAATTCAATGGTCTCCCAGCATTGAGCGAGAGGTGGAAGAGGACACGACCAATATGCGATCTACTGATCTACGACGCGAAAACTCAGCTCACGCGACCAGTACGCACATGCAATTATCGAGAGCCGGTCCTGCCTGAACGATGGGAATCCGAGGAACTTCAGAGCGGCGAGACAGTGTACTTCCAGGAAAACAATCCTGATATCCTCTACCCCATACCCCCGCCGATTGGTAGAGCAACCCATGAGCCATATATATCACCAGACGGTCTTTGTCTCCGAACATATTTTTCCAAGTTTCGATTAACTACAGAGGATCGTAGCGAAATGGTCCAGATGAAAGGAAGGCATTTCATGCGTTTTGGAATTGTTGCAGCCAGTCCACTGCCAAGCAACGATGAAACATGGCTGGGAAGCATTCGCCTGCCGGGATTTTGGCGGCGGAAGCATAGAGGGAATCTGTCTACGCCATGTGAATTCATTGTTTTGTCTGAAGCATACGGGTTTGGTCCCGATGAGCTTGGTAGTCTCGCAGCGAAAACTTGGGAGCCGTATGATGTGCTTAATGTTATGCTTGTCAGAAGGAGAGAGCCAGACTCCGAACAGAAGCCAGTGATCGTCGAGCGAGAGGGAGTAGGCCGGATGTTGAAGAGTGCTTGGAGTAACAATGTTGGCGCCTGCGATATACTGATTTTATAGGAATGTCGTGGAAGGCCTTGGAATGACACCTTATGTTAAGCAGACGATATGCAAACGAGACAACCTGCTATCCTGCATGATACAAGAGACGTGTTCAGGAAAATGGCAATTATGAATGAAATACAGGAACTCGGACCCAATGCCAAAAATGTCGAAAACAGTCCAAGAAGCAAAGCACTGGGGCTCAGGCAGATGCTCAGAATATCCCACCGTCTACTGTCTTCGTCTCTTCGAAGCGTCGCCCCTCCAGTGCGAGGGCTGATTTAACGACTGAAGGGATTGGCTGGAGACGTAATCATAGCGCGAAAAAGCCGGTTCATGAGGCTGACTCAGCCGTTCCATCAGAGGCCGAGGATGGATAGACCTGCTTTGAGCTGAGCCATCACCCTTTGCGAGAGCTCCATTACGAGGAAGCGGACGACGGAAGTCGTCGAAGACCTTAGGTGCGGGGCTGGTAGTTGGACGAGGATTGAGTTCCGCGCGGGCCAAGCGCACGATGCTAGCCCGACGTTCGAGTGTCTGCAAAATAGAGCAATATGTTAACACATTTGTCGATCGAAGTTTGGAATGGGCGTACGGAACGTTCTACACCGACGACAGACCCAAGTATAGAGTCGTCCTCAACGTCACAAGACAGTAGTTGAGCATTTGCACGTCGGAACTCGCGGCATATATCTTCGAGGCGATGCGCTGATTTACCAACATCATTATCTACGCACCAGTGCCAACTAAATCGCGCGATCGGAAGGAGATCAAAATATACACACCAGGCTTTACCAAGCACTGAATAGCGAGGCTGAGCGGCTTCGAAGGTCTGATCCAGCTCGCGTCACGCTTGGGCAGGATCTTTCCTTCAGTGACAGATATGTATGACGCCGTGTAAGGAAACCTAGAACCGTAATAGAGAAGGAAATCGATTAGGAGGTGACCTAGAGATTCTTTCCCCATTGGATCATCTATATCTGTGCGGGAACGTTCTGTGGGGTTCAGCTAGGAAGCCAGAAAGGTGAAAATGATTACGCGGGTAGAAAATGGTAACATTCGATAGCTTACCTGAAGAAAGCTTGCGACCATCAATATAATGGCATACGAACTAAGCCCACCCACGGCAGCGTCGTTCATATGATGCTGAGCGAGAAGCCCCTTGATTACCATGACAAGAGGCCCTAAAGCGGGCATTTCAGACATATGTGTCTGGACAAGGGGTATAGCTTCAAGGCCATCGGTATTGTTGATCCCGATGTCCACTTTGTATGCGCCTATATTGTGGGTAAATGAAAGGATTAAGTAGGACTCCGAGCGTATCTGACGACGGACCAAGTTGAGCTGTCGTCTCGAAACTAAGGATAGGCGTCCTGGCTCGGTGGCGAACTTCCACGTATTCCGTTAGGCCAGCTCGTTTGAGCATGCCGACGAGCTGAAACATAGATCTCTTGTATTCTTCACGCTGCTTCAGAGTTTCGGTAGAGACCACAATATCGATGTCACTGTAGAGTTTCAACTTCAATCAGTACCTCTCAAAGGCAAGGACGCATAATAGTACGCACCTCATCGGCAGAGTCAACCCAAACGCAGCGCTACCAAAGAGTTTGACGACTCCATCATTAAATCGTCGCTTTGCAACATTCTCGACCATGGAAAATACCTTCTCTCGGATGGTCGTTTCTTGACGCGTTGGGCACATATAGCGACTGTACGCAAGGATTTCGTGATGTAGTCTGCGTTGAACGTCGGTCAATATCTACCTCAGTCTCAAGACAGTAGAGCATACAAACGCACTTCTTCTCAAGATTTTCTCCGTTCCTATGCTCCGGGGTCATCATATCCAACCATGGAGTCGACAGCAACTCGGTGGTTTCAGGCGACACCGATGTCGCTCGCTTTCTTTTCTTCAACGGTTCACTGTCCGAAGCCATCGGTCGCGCGATAAACGCTTGCGCGCGAGTAAGCGACGAGGTGGATTTGAGCTGCATGCTTCTGCACGTCGTCGAGGTCTGAGGGCGAGGCTGCCCATGATGCCCATGACGCCCTAGACTCAGGCTCCTCAGATCATGTGATAGCGCTAAATAGGAGCCATATATACCAACGTTGTTGAGTCCTCCAGCGGCCAAGCAACATGACCGAAGACATTTCAACACACCATGCCCCCGCAGGTAGGTTGCCTATGCTTACACTCATATTGTGGCGCTGCTAACAAGGGACATACAGTCAAAGTCGGTGGCAGGCGACTCTCTGTGTCCAAGCACAAAGCACCCATCCTGTGAGTTTGGATCCGGTCTTACGAACGTTGCACCACTGAAAGGTCCGCAGGGAACAACATGTTAATGTAGACGATGGAGAGCAGACAAGCATGGTATCTCCGGGTCCAGATGACTATCCCAGGCCTGCACCTCCCGGTGAGGAGCGTCCCCACCCACCACCACCGCACCTCAACGACGACGAGGGATTGAAGAAAGACAAACACGGTCTAAACAAAGACCGGCTGAAGGAATTAACTCATAACAAATTAGAGGCAACCAGGCCTACAAGGGATGCTCTAGTTGGTGGGAAAGGCGGCTATGGTGCAGGAGGAAGGATAGCTCAGCCAGCGGGTAAGGGACTCGGGGCTTGATACTGAAGGCCATTATAGCTTGAACGACAAGCCTGGCGCGCGGAAACAAATCAATGTACTCCTACAATCAATTGTACAGTAACCACGCTTGTATTTGTATACTTCACTGCAAACGGAGCATGGGGATGAGTATCGACCAGAAATGCATGGATGTGTTCATAAGAATTTTTAAGATACGACGATGCATACGATACGTGGTACAATCATATCCGTTCAGAAGAAGGTCTTTGCCTTCTTACCCCGAACCTTCTTTGCAGGCGTAGGCTTGGGGGCGGCTTGTGCGGCGACGAGAGCAGAGACACGGGCAAGGGCAGCCTAAGAGTAATATAGTGAGTATCAGGTCAATACACAGAGAAGCTAAAGATTAGGAAGCAAGAGAGAAATACAAAGATGAGGTAATATGTAGGAATGTAATCGCCATATCGTCGGTAGGACCGCATTGAGCGAATTAACGGCTGCCGATAGCGTGATGGCGAGATATCCTCGGAGAGTTTGATCGACTCTATCAAGGCTCGTTTTATATTGCAAACGTGTCCACGCCCATCCTTCATACGCCAGGAGGCGGTTCCAGTGGGTTCTAACGAAGATTGCGTATTGTATGGTCTCAGGGAGTGGTGTATCGTACAAACGGACAAAAAGAAATGCCAAATGGGAGGGGAGGTAAAGCATAGCGAGGTACGCACAGTGCGGAGGTCAGGTCGGTATCCACGCTTAGCTTGTTGTGAAACGACACCAAGAGCGCGGCGACCACCAGATCGTGGTCGGATATTGGAAGTAGCGAAAGCGGACTTCACTTGAGTTGGAGTAGCCTTAGTTTTGCGCGTAGTGATTTGAATGCCTGCTGGCGAGTCAGAGACATCAATCGTCTGGAGAAACCAACCAATCAACGCAATGTCACTTGATTGAGAGCAAGGTCATGATTTACCTTGCTGTTGGCCAACCCGGAGAATTTGTGTGAGTGGAGGTTACGGAGGTTACCCTGTCGGAAGGAGAGTTTGCATGAGACGCATGCACGTAGACGATTAGGAACGAACGCACGTACAGGCTCCTTGGAGAAGACGGGACCCTCTCTGACCCGCTTCACCAGGAAAGAATTGTAGTCCTAACCGCCAAAAAGAATCAACATCAAACTGGGGGCGCGAAAGGAGCAGTAAGCAAGACTGACGCGGACGAGGAGCCACTGGAGGTCGGTCGACATAGCTGTGTTGGCGAATATGGGATTTTGCAGTCGTTGGAGGCGTTGCGGAATGGCTTTCCCAAATGGGAAGAGTGGGTGGCTGAGTGAAACTGTACAGTCGATGCAGTGTGAGAAAGTCAGTTACGGATAGGGGCTACTATTGGACTCTGACTCTCAGTAAAAAAGGGTTGGTGCGCCTAGGTTGGACCCTGGTCGGTGGCGGTGACTAACGAGTTTCCTGATAGTTGCCGACCGTGTTGGAATTTACAAACGATAACGCGAGACCCGATTGCCTGTTGAGCTCAAACCCAAACTCGGAGTTGTGTGTGGACCACAGCCCCGACATCTGTACATATGCTCCATGGACCCTAGTGATTGGTTTTCCTTCCTTTCATCATCCTCTTTAGCACCTAATGCATATGATATTTCATTCTCATCTATCATATTCTGCTTAGTTACATGTTCCGAGCCTCTCATAGTACTTATAGCTTACTTCTACGATACCGCTCACTTCATCTTTGCCCGTGCAAACGTGAAGTGAGTATTATACCTTATATCTTCCCACTTCCGTTACTTACTCGCGCGTAGCCTAAGTTTGCTTCTCTTACAGGTACTTGCCAATATATTATCTTTGCCTGTGCAAACGTGAACCTAAGTTTGCTTCTCTTACAGGTTATGGGCCCCGCCTTGCTGTAACCTCAAACGATTTATTTTTCGCCTGCTCTCTGTCTACACCATCTGCTCTCACTATGTCTACCACTGCTCTCTCCGACTCCCTACCCTCCTCCGTGCCTAAACTTGATTCCTCAGGGTTGAATTGGGCTGTATTCTCGTTGCGGTTCCAAGATGCTGTCGAAGCGAAGGGCTTTTGGGGTCACTTTGATGGAAGTGATCTCCGGCCTGAGGATCCGTCAGTCACAGTCACTCCACCTGCAGACGGAGCAGCGACAACTACAGTGGCAAAGTCTGAGAACCTAGAGAAATGGGAGAAGGATGAGCGCTCGGCAAAATCTCTCCCCACTCAGAAATTACCCGATTCGGCCCTCATGCTTGTCCGGAACAAGCTCACTGTACGCGAACACTGGGAAGTAATAGTTTGTGAGTACACCGACCGCGGGACCTTTGCTCGAACAGAGTTACGCACAACCTTTCTCCAATCACAATGCCAGGGTGGCGAGAGTGTGAAAGACTTTCTCAATAAACTTCGGGCACGTCGAGAAGAACTTGCGGCTATGGGTGTCGACATCAGCACTAACGATTACCGGTCCACCATTGTATCATCCTTACCCTATTCCTTATCCAACTTTGCCTCCAGCCTCATTGCTTCCACGCGCTATATGAGTAGGGAGGAGGTTGACCCTGACGCCTTGATCCATCTTATCTCCGAAGAGAACTCCCGCCAACTCACTCAGAAGTCACGATATGGCCGTCGCAATCAAGACTCACGTACCAACAGCATTGACAAGGCACTTGCAGCCATGTCCTCATCATCAGGAGCTGGCCAGCAGTCTGGACCAAGGAGGCGTCCTGGGACCTGCCATCACTGCAAACAGGCGGGCCATTGGAAAAGGGAGTGTCCTCAATTGAAGGGAAATGGTTCTGGATCAGCAAACGCTGCCGAAGAATCTGATGACGATTCCGAAGTCGGTGGTGCATTCATGGCCGTGGCTGATGAAGATGATGGAACACCGGAGTTAGTACCCGTTTTGGGCTCTGAAGGTGATGGCGAAGACATACCTGATCTCGAGTCCGTTCCCGATGATTCCGATGATGAGAATGACAGGAGTGATGAGGATGTGTTGTTCGGCGACGAATTGACTGTGGAGGGGTTGCTTGGTGCACTTGGGCTGGATGGAATCGTTCCTGCTTTTGATGATGACTCTGAAGGGGAGGAAGTATCAGCTGCCATGACCACAGAACCCACCGACACCATGGACGACTCGCAAACAGACTTGTATGACTCCGGATGTAGTCGTCACATCACCCCATATAAGGACGAGCTGGAGGATTATGCCGAAATTCCTCCAAAGTCGTTTAAGGCCGCAAATAAGGAGGTGTTCAGGGCATACGGTGTTGGCTCCCTCACCCTCAAAGTTCCTAACGGCACATCAACATCTCAGTTACAGTTACTGGAGGTGTTATACTCACCAGAAGTTGGATACACTCTTGTTTCGGTTGGGCGTCTTGACGAAAATGGATTTGCGACAACCTTTGCCAATGGCAAGTGCACTATCACCGGGCCTGACGGCGTCACCATCGGAGCTATACCAAAGACCTCCGGGGGTCTGTATAAGGTGGTGAGGGATGGAGAGGCCACCATGGTTGCGGGTGAGCGTGTGGGGCTGGAAGATCTTCATCGTCGTCTTGGCCACATATCCCCCGATGCAGCACATTGTCTGGTCACCCATGGTTTTGTTACTGGCCTAACGTTAGAGCCAGGTAGTGATGGAGACCTCTTTTGCAAGTCTTGCATATATGCAAAGGCGACTCGTAAGCCAGTCCCCAAGGTTCAACAGGGCAACAGGGCAGAGAACTTTGGCGACGAAATACACAGCGACTTGTGGGGTCCGGCCCCTGTTAGAACAATCGGTGGCCGGCACTACTATGTTACATTCACCGACGACAAGACTCGATACACGCACCTTAAACTCCTCCGTTCAAAAGACCAGACCTTTGCAGCATATCGTGAGTTTGAGGCTTGGTGTGCAACTCAGCTGGGTGCAATTGTGAAAACTCTTCACTCTGACCGTGGTGGCGAATACTCTGGGAAGGAGTTTATTATGCATCTCAAGTCGAAGGGGACCACTCAGAAGCTCACTGTGCACGATACCCCTCAGCAGAATGGAGTCGCCGAACGCCGTAACTGGATGATTGTTGAACGCATTCGCGCCATGCTTCATGATAGCTCTTTGCCCAAGAATCTCTGGGGCGAAGCCGCACACCATGCCGTCTACCTTATGAATCGGACCGCTACAAAGGCTGTCCCAGGGATGACTCCATATGAGGCTGTTTTCGGGAAGAAACCAGACTTGAAGGACCTGAGAGTCTGGGGCGAGTTGGTGTATGCACCTATTGAGGGTGGTGACAAGTTGGAGGATCGCGCCAAGCAAGGACATTGGGTTGGTTTTGATGACTCAAGCAAAGGCCACCGCATTTACTGGCCGGATCGCCACACTGTCACTACTGAACGCAACGTCTACTTCGACAACACTCCTCATGGTCATCGAGCTGAGGGGGAGGAAGACCCATCTGTGGGACCATCTACTGTCAGCTCGAGCCCATCCAATACTGCCCCTCAGGACTCACCCCTTGAACCTGAACCTCCTGCTCCCGCTCAGAATCATGATACTACACCATCCACCTCTATCCCCCCTCACATTGAAGAACCAACCCTCAAGTGTGTTTGCAAACCGTTGAAAATTGTCCAGGACTTGCTCAATGGACTCGGCCGTACATCCAACCGTCCCAGCGACCCTCTCGTCACCAAAGGTGTTCCTATCCCAGAACCAGCCAAGCCAGACACGGAAAAAGCTGTTCTTGAGGGGAAGGGTACTGCAAATTGGATGATGATGATGGATGAGGAATTGGCGCTAGCTGCGGAAATGGCGGACGTTGAAGGTTTGGAGCCAAGGAACTTGGAGGAAGCTCGTCATCACCCAGACTGGATATTATGGGAGGAAGCTATTCAAGAAGAACTACGCACCTTGGAATCAGCTGGCACATGGGTTCTTGTAGATCGTCCCGAAAACACAAACATCGTTGGTTCCAAGTGGGTTTTTCGAGTGAAGAAGGATGCGGCGGGTAACATCATTCGTCACAAGGCTCGCCTTGTTGCGCAAGGTTTCTCCCAAGTTCCCGGAGTTGACTACTTCGATACATTCGCCCCTATTGCCAAACTGGCCTCGATTCGCACTGTTCTAGCTGTTGCAGTGGCTGAGGACATGGAACTCCATCAAATCGATGTCAAAGGCGCATACTTGAATGGCCAGCTCACCAAGGACGAACACATCTACATGCGCCAGCCACCTGGCTATCCATCCCCAAACTCATCCGGAAAGGTATGTCTTCTTGTTAAGACATTGTATGGACTGAAGCAGGCTGGGAGGCGCTGGTACCAGAGGTTGTGCGAGGTAATGGAGAAGTTGGGTTTTCAGCGATGCGACGTGGATCAAGCTGTGTTCTACAAACACGACGCGCATGGGATAACCATCACCTTGGTTCATGTGGACGACTGTACAATTGCTGCGACGTCTGCGGACCTGGTCCATGAGTTCAAGGACTCCATCAAGAAGCATTTCAAGATCACAGACTTAGGTGAACTCCACTGGCTTCTAGGCATTGAAGTTAAGCGCCAGCGCCAGCGCCATACTATTCATATATCCCAACGCTCGTACATCGACTCCCTTGCCCGCCGCTACAACCTCGAGGACGCGAAACCCGTTTCTATCCCATTAGAAACCAATCACAACTTCTCATCATCCCAATCACCTTCCACCCCTCTTGAACATGCCCAGATGTGCGACATACCTTATCGTGAAGCCATTGGTTCTCTCATGTACGCTTCGCTAGGAACCCGTCCTGATATCTCCTTTGCTGTCCAAACCCTTTCGCGCTTCGCCCACAAGCCTGGTCTGCCCCATTGGAATGCTGTCAAGCGCATTATCCGCTATCTTGTTGGAACCAGGGAGCACTGGTTGACTTATGGTGGAGAGGTACAGGACTTAGTTGGTTATGGGGATGCTGATGGGAGCATGGCCGAAGATAGGCACGCCATCACTGGGTATGCCTTCCTGCTTAACGGTGGTGCTGTTTTGTGGTCTGCTAAACATCAGGAAATCATTTCTCTCTTGACCACTGAGAGCGAACTTGTAGCTGCCACTCACACTGCAAAGGAGGCAATCTGGCTTCGCTCCCTCCTTTCCCAACTCTTCGACATCTCCCTCTCTCCCACCACTATCTATTCCGACAACCAATCTGCCATTGCTCTCACCAAAGACCATCGTTATCATGCGCGCACGAAGCACATCGATATCCGCTTCCATTTCATTCGATGGGTTGCTGAGCGTGGTTCCATCACCCTCACCTACTGCCCCACAGAAGATATGATTGCCGATACCCTCACCAAGGTCCTTCCATCCTCAAAAGTCAAACACTTCGCTTCACACCTCGGTCTCGCCTTAGTTTGAGGGGGAGTGTTGGAATTACAAACGATAACGCAAGACCCGATTGCCTGTTGAGCTCAAACCCAAACTCGGAGTTGTGTGTGGACCACAGTGTAGACACCAACAGGTGGTCTAACGTCGAATGCGAGCGATCCCGAGGCGAGTATCACGTAGAGGAAGGACCAGGCATGGGAAACACCAAATTCGAGAGCGCAAACGGCATCGAACAAGGCGGAAGTACCACGGGTAGTGACCTTAAAGGTCCTTTGTACGAGGGAGAGCTTCCGAGGGGGGGAAGAAAGCCTTCCTATTCCAAAGTAAACTACGCACTTTAAATACCTAACTACCTG
This sequence comes from Pleurotus citrinopileatus, assembly GCA_017312325.1. Classification (NCBI taxonomy): domain Eukaryota; kingdom Fungi; phylum Basidiomycota; class Agaricomycetes; order Agaricales; family Pleurotaceae; genus Pleurotus; species Pleurotus citrinopileatus. Next base: position 350,143 of record BHFW01000018.1, on the reverse strand, counting down.
TAATTCCGTGTGTGCATCTAATGCATGGTGAATGAGATAAAAAGGAAAAGTAAGGTGCGTAATCGGTAAGGAATAAGAGAAATGGGCGCATCACCAGGATGCGTCCTCGTGTAACAAACACAAAACAAAAGATAAGATGAAACCGAAACCATGCTTACATAATTGAAAGAAGCTTGTTCCGTTAGGTGGCCAACTGGCCCACCTACAACAGCCCCGACATCTGTACATATGCTCCATGGACCCTAGTGATTGGTTTTCCTTCCTTTCATCATCCTCTTTAGCACCTAATGCATATGATATTTCATTCTCATCTATCATATTCTGCTTAGTTACATGTTCCGAGCCTCTCATAGTACTTATAGCTTACTTCTACGATACCGCTCACTTCATCTTTGCCCGTGCAAACGTGAAGTGAGTATTATACCTTATATCTTCCCACTTCCGTTACTTACTCGCGCGTAGCCTAAGTTTGCTTCTCTTACAGGTACTTGCCAATATATTATCTTTGCCCGTGCAAACGTGAACCTAAGTTTGCTTCTCTTACAGACCGTTGGGGAAAGTGGATAAGTTACCAATTGGGAACTACCAAAAGTGATCAAAAGTCCGTGCAGGTTTCTTTTAGTACCTGTGCGGGGTTGGCTAGTCATAAAAGGTGCAATATTGGCTTCGGATCGTTTCAGACCCTACCGTGCACCAGCTGTCTCAGGCAGGATTTATGATTTGATGTTGATGTTGACTGATTGAGTGGACCACTAAACATCCAGGGTTGAGGACCGGCACCCTTGTATCTAACATATCCTGTCATACCATCCTTTGCAGGGGACCGTGAGGATTGCTGGCTTTCTAAGACTAAGGTTGTTTCGCAATAGACCAATGTGAAAACATACAATGACAATCTTTCTGGGTGTTCCTCGGAGCTTCGAGGTGACCGGTGAATAAGTGAATCAGTTGCTGTATGTATGATGTTTTCACGGGTGTTGGTAGTGGCAATGGAGCGTGTTGTTCATGTTGAACTCATGAGATGGATGCATATGAGCTTTGTGTGCCAAGGTATCCCAGTTACAAAGACTTGGAGCCTTGAGGTAGCAAGAGACATGTTTGGCAAGGCTACATTAGGCCAGCGGGTGCCGTGACTCAACCAGAGCACACAATGGATGCTGGAACTTGTGAGTAGGAGCCATATGGGAGGAGGAGCCTTGAGGATGTTAACAACACCAACCCACAGTTGCTTGTTTTCTATTGCGAAGAAATCAACACTGTTACCACTATGCAGCAGCAAATCCACTCCTACTTGTGATATTGAAAGTGTGTGGATTGCTAATCTCTGCACCAACTTATTCGGGCTGTTAGGTTTTCTGAGGAGGGTATTTAAAGTGTTGGAAGACCAACAGTTATATCAGTCAATCGCTTCTACTCGACTTCGTCACATTTCACTTCTCTCACAACCCTATTATCAGGATGTCTGACTACATTCCTGTTACTCCAGAGCCAATGCTTCATCTATCCAACAACAACCCTACTGGCATTAATCAGCACAAAGAATGTCGTGAGTTTATTTTGCTATGCATTAATCAACGATCTACTAAACCCCTGTAGCCCCTAAAGGAGATGCTCGCGTTGAAGAAATACTTCGTGAATGCCATCGAGTTGGACTTACTAATCAAGACAAGATCAGTCTTCTACTAAAGGCACAATATGAGATCACAATGAGGTATATGTAGCAGTTCACCACATATTCATGTGTTGTTCATGTGTTGTTCACATGTTCACTTTATCATCACAATATGTTCACATGGTCAAAAAGTGAACCTCATAAAAGGTTCAGTAAGTTTACTTTGTTCAGATTTTAGTCACTTAAAGTTCACATAATGATCACATGGTCTTTATATCAATGCATTAACATTTCAGATTCAAAAATCACTTTATGTTTATGTGTCCAACATGTGATGAACATGTGACATTTATGTGAACAAAATGTGGACTAAAGATGTATATAAGGTGAACAATACCTGGACTTTACATAAATACCATATGAACATAAAGTGAACAAAAGGTGAACAAAATAGAAATGCTAATGAAGCTTAAACTCATTTATAGCTGATAATGAATATTGGGTTCCCACAGTCAATGGTAATCTCTCACAGTCAATAGAGATTCTCTTGGAATTGCACCATGTGGGATTTATGTGAACATTTACAAAATGCTCATTTAAAGGCCATATGACTTTATATAAAAACCATGCTCCACCTGGTCATAAAGTAAACAATGTGAACAGAGTGAACAAAGTGAACAAGATTTTGTAGGGAAAAGTTCATCTTAAGTTCAGGTGAGGTTCAGATGAACTTCACTTGTTCACAAAATTACCACATGAACACCATATGAATACGTGGTGAACTGTCAGGTGCTCACAATGAGGTACATTGCTCTTGAGTTTTGATAGACTCTTTGCTGGATACTCACTCCTAACAAAGCCCACAGACTGTTGCTCGCCGGTTCCATGATTTCGGATTGAAGTGCAGTGGGAAGATGACTCAGGAATTGGCCGATGAGGTCAAACACCAACTTATTCTTGACCAAATGTCCAGCGACCCCTTGTCAAGGCAGGGGCCCTCCACCATCAAGGAAGGTATTGCCTTTGATACGGGCATTCATCTCACAAGGTATGATGGTCTTACACATGTGTTCAAAGTAGGGCTGACTTCATTCTCTCAGGCAGTTTGTTCGTGATCAGATGCATCTAATCGACCCCAATGGATTTGTCATGCGTGAGCCGGCTGCAAAGAAGGTACACCGCACAAAGCTTGTTGCCCTTGGTCCTCTGTTACGGACTACCTCCGGAGTTGCTCGGATCCGGAATAGGGGCCCGAGAAAAGGGGGAGAGACTCATTGGCTTCAGTGACTGAGGAGCAGCGCTGCGCCTTCCAACATGTCCGGAGTCTGTATTTGGACCGCAAGACAAAGGGCGACGGACCCAAAGGGGCCGAAGCGTGGGAACGGACCGGTTCGGACCAAAGCGCAAGAGCAGTCAAACAAGAGGGAGAGGACAGAGGACAAAGCCGGCAACTGAGAGGGAGAATAGAAAGCAACTTTAATATTTGAGCTAAGGAATAGCTACCTAATCTAAGGCCTATAAATACTATGTAACACATGGTATAGGTGAGGCAAGGCCAAGGTAAGTAAAGAACATGAGGTAGCTAAGCCGAGCCCAAGGACAAAGGAATGAATAATAAGGAATGACTAACAAAGGGGCCAAAACTTGGAGCAAATCCGAAGTAGTCCAAAATAGGGGTAGAGGGAACAGGGGACATCACCTGACCAATAGGAGTCTAGGGGCTCGGTCATACATATGACATCCTCACCATGAATGGAGTGCCAATGGCCATGACAAGCTAAGTCGCATTGGCTTCCCAATCTATGGTATCCATGACAAGTGGACACAATTTTGGGTTTTGATCTGTGTTGTCCCAAACAACCGCAAGAGCGAAGTTGTTGCTTATCTATATCTAAAGGCTGTGTATGAACTTGGTGGTGAGTAATGCAATAGCATCCAGTCCTTTTCTTACTTTGCTTTAACTACCTTTGATCAGGGATGCCTCTTCAGTCATCGACTGATCATGGTTCGGAGACAACCATGATGTTTGGTTTTGCAAATGCTCTCCAGTTAATATCTTTGGTCTCTTGGCCTTTCCGGCAGCAAGTACTAATGATAGCTCATGGGATCTATTAGCGAGGCCTTCACAAAGATTCCCACCAACGAGGTTCCCGCACACCGTTATCTCCGAAGCATCCATAACATCACGGTTGAGCACGGATGGTCCCAGCTTCGCATCAAATGGGGTGTTAATGTCAAGGCGTTCTGGGAGGCCGGCTGTGCGTTGTATCACCCAGAGATTGCCAAGGAACAGTACGTTCAAAATCAATTGACTTACTGTGTTAAATCATGGTACTCATATGTCTACAGTGACTTAGTACAATGGCTATGGCCCCAGCTCATTCAAGCTGAGCTTGACTACTTCCGTGATCACTCAAACAACCACCAGGCTCGCTTTGACAAAGACAAGAAACTCCCTTCAGGTGCATCTCCTAATCTCCTTATGTCTCTCTATGAAGCCTATCATGGCGAGTGGTGCCTTCAGCCAGTGGATCGCAGTATAGTAAAGGACCTAATGGAAGCAATTGGTGGGGAGGAATTATTGCGTTTTGTGTCAGCAGAGTTTGATGCACAGGCTCAATATGTGTATGTCAACATACTTGGTGCACCGAAGGTGACATTTGAGAATGTTTGGGCTATCTACGCACAGATGTTACCTCATCTTGTATAGCATAGAATCACATCTAGAAATTAGCATAACTAAATTGACTATGTACAGCGTAGAGCGGTTAAGGGAATCCAACGTGAAGAGGATTACGAATACAAGAGGACAATGGGGGTGATGCCGAACCAGTCACTCCCTGTTGTAGTTCAGATACCCCAGGTTTCTCTTCACATTCTTCCGTTGGAGGGCGGATCTCCATTGACAACACATCTAACCCGAGCTTCTTACAGACACTGTTGCATTTGTGCTTCTCACACCAGGATTGCATGCCCGAAATACCTCTATCCCAGTACCCAGTATTTGCATCTGATCTGGAGATCTTGGGTAAGTTAAAGGAGCTAGAAGCAAACACAGGGAGATAGCATACGAGTGCGCTTGCGGATCAAATAAGATAATAGACTTATCAAATTTTACGATGCCTGGTATGCAGATGAGCCCTGCTGAGGCGCAGAACAGAAGCAGAACCCAGAAATACCTTGGATATCAGTGAGAATTAAGGAGCCGCCACTGTCGACAAGAACGTGATGAGCAAATGTGTCAACTATCTTCCCGACACTATCTTGATTAACTCCGGCCTCATTGCTGCCGCTGAATTTTCACTCCTTCACAAGCGGGGATATGTCAAGGAAGGGGGTAGCCAGGAAATGGTCGAATAACAAGCTTCAGGTTACCTTAGCCTTTATGGCAGATGCATGCTGGAGGGCTGTGTTCTTCTTCAATGGCACTTGATTGAGCCTGAAGTCTGAGGCTGTCTCTTGAAACACCCAAGCACTTTTGGTAATTGACTCCGTTGTTACACCTACTATGTTCCATCATGGGGATCTTGAAGAGGTTCCTGAACAACGGTGAACTTACCTTCACGGCTCTGAGAACATGCCCCACACTCTTCTGATTCTAGATATGGGTAGATGACAGAGCATGAATGGCACTGTGGGAGCTTCTGAGGTTGCCATTAATACCGGTATAAGGAGGTACAGGAAGATCCACTCACTCGAGTCTGTTCCCGCTCAACATCAGTTGAAGCGGCTTCAAGTTTCACACACTTGCGGCACTTCAAAGACTGGCACCGGGGGAAGTTCGTACCACAGAGCTCACAGAGGGCCATAGAGATTAGCCTTGAAAGGTGATAGACAAGAGTAGGGAGGCCAATTTTTTTTGTTTATCTGCATTACTTGACAGGCAGGACAAACAGCACTAAGAAATGGATGAGGAATGATTGCGGCTCTACCATCGCTGGCTCCCATCACTATATGAGTGCTTGAGTGTTTAATAAGTACACTGAAGCAAACCCACCCATAGAAATCAGGAAGGGGTGAGGGAGAAGAGTGTAGGCTTGCATGTTGAGCAGATTGGTTTGTGGGCTTTGTGGGGTCAAAGGAAAGCTCCCCTGCCATGAGATAAGCTTGAGCGTCGACAAGGAAGCAGACGCATATGCTTTCAGATCGTCTCGGGGGTGGTGCTTTGATTATTGATGAAGTGCCATAAGTATGTCCAGGAGGAGACAGGGGGTTCTCCTTTGGTCCAAAGTCATTTGCCTCCAACGGATGAGCACTCCCACGGTCAATAAATCATTGAACGAACATTTGCCTTCCCACCCTCACTAACTTGCTAGCAACACTACAGATTATTCTGCAACACTCGTTGACATGCGGTGGGCTTCTATCAAGCCATCATGGCGGATTACTGGCTCTAAGCTTCCTCCAGCGGCACTAAACCTTACATTATAGTGCCCCAATAGTTATGGGCAAGTCAATGCTCAACTATTTACAGAAGTTTATTCTCACAAGCACTCAGGTACCAATTACATGGCAGTTGTCACTACAGTCTGATTCTCAGATCCTGCCTGAGACAGCTGGCGCACAGTAGACCCTGGATTGCTGGTGGAAAAGGAGAGTTAGAGTCACCAGCGCTTGAAAGGCGCTAAATAGGTGTGTAAATTAATAAAATTGCACAAGTCCGAAATAGAGAGATAAGTAAACACGAAATTAAGCCATCTCAAAGATGTCCTGTTCACAAGTGGATAGTACGCAACGTAGTAGGTAGTATCAGGCAGTGTATTCTAAGATTGAAAATAGTACAGGTCCTATCCAAAGGCGTATCCTAGATAAGGAGCTGCCGGCCAGATTCATTGACATACATCTTATTGGGCAGCTTTGCTGAGTTTCTTTTTGACGTTGTTAAAGGTATTTGATGGCTCTACGTCTATTCCTAGTTGAGGGCCACATAGGAGTTGGACAAAAATATTCATTCCGCCACGTAGATGAAGGACAAGGTGGAGGGTGGACTCTTTCTGGATGTTGTAGTCCAAGAAGGTGTGCAGGTCATCGAGTTGCTTTCCAGTGTATATAAGGCACAGCTGATGGGGTGGGATTCCTTCTTTGTCCTGGACCCGGCCTTCACGTTTTTGATGGTGTCGGAGGATTTGACTGCAAGAATGATTGTCTTTCCCAAGAGGGTCGTAACAAAGACTCCACCTCGAGTGTGATGGTCTTTCCGGTGAGAGTCTTCACAAAGATCTGCATCCCACCATGCAAGTAGGGGATGAGATGACAGGTCAAATTCTTCAGGTGATTGTAGTTGGATAACGTGCCGCCATCTTCAAGCTGCTGTTGCTTGGGAAAGCGCTCTCGTTGTCTTGAATTTTGTATATCTCCAGGTTCACCACATGTTCAGCTGGAGTTCAGCTGGAGTTCACTGTTCATCTAGAGTTCAGCCCCCAGTTCAGCTGAATTCAGCTGAAGTTCAGCCTAGTTCAGCAAGTTCAGCTTAGTTCAGCTCAGTTCAGCAGGAGTTCAGCTGGAGTTCAGCCAATGGACACCTTCCTATGAAAATCCAACCTAAGCTGTCAATGTCAGCTGAACTTCAACTGAACTTTAAGAGAACTCCAATTGAACTCTGACTGAACTCTGACTGAACTCCAATTGAACTCCAACTGAACATGTAAGTATTTTGCTTATTTCTCAATAACTACCTGGACTACTCACATGCCTCTTTCAGAACCATGGATAGAATAGTGTTCCGGACTGTTCTACCAAGTTTTACTATTTTCCCACAGTCAGTGAAATTCTCTCACAGTCAGTAATTGAATGATCCAAATCGTGTTTTCTCAATAACTAGATTACTAATTACTAATCCCGAGATCAGTTGGATCATTGAATTCACAAAGTTATAGCTAATGGGCATATTTTCTACTTTTTTAACTTTCCCACAGTTAGTAAGATGTTCCCACTGTAATGCAGTACCATCCACAGTCCAACTGAACTGGGAGTGAACCATTAGTAAACCAGCTGAACCAGTTTACATTGGAGATGGTTCACCCACAGTCCACTCTGGGTTCAACTGGAGATCACTGTATTCAGCTGGAGGCCAGCTGGAAATGTGGTGAATCAGGAGGTGCTCTGAATTTTAGCCTTCGTGTTATCAATAGTATCCAAGGATTCGACGTCGAGCACTGATTTGGTGAGGCGATTTGCGAAAACCTGCACTCCACCATGCAAGCGAGCAACGAGATGAAGGGTAGATTCCTTCTGAATACCTTGCCCAAGCTGCTTTCCAGCGAGGTTAAGACACTGATCGGTCTTTTTGTTGGGGGAAATCAAGTCTATCCGCACCACACTGCACAGACAAAGGACGAGATGAAGGGTGGGTTGGATTCTGAGTTGGGTGTGGTGAGTAGGGGTAAGGATATCCTGAGGCTGTGAGGTGGCAGGGATTGGGAGTGAGGAGGGTGATGGCATGTCGGGGTTGTCTTCATGCATGTGGCGATCGATGTCCCAAAGTTTTGGACTGCTAGATGAGTGGTGTGAGTACTTGCAATACAAGGATGTGAGTTAGTGACAAACATACATGTAGCTGCTCCATTCTCTTTGCATATTGTAGGATCTTTGCATCAACTTTACCTCTAGCCAGGCAATACGAGTGACAAGGTCGATGAGCTTGAGTGCGCACAGAGAGTGGTGGATGTTGATGCGAGAAGAAATGTGGAACACGTGAGTGAACACAACACAACTTAGCAGGCGCTTGCTTTACTACTTTGAAGCAACATTGAATCTGCCTGGCATGCACGTTCACAACTCTTCCACCACCATCACCATCACCGCCTCCTCCTCCTCCTCTCTATATTACACATAAATAATGGAGAGAGCCATATGTATTTGCTCAAAATGCTTGCGAAAATCCCAGCCTGTGCACGTCATTCGACATCACATTGACCAAGATCTTTCTTCATCTCAGATGCCCAACATGGATCTCTTCTTCTGAAAATTCTATCTCACGACCGCAGAAAGGAACGACCTGAATCTAAAAGAGCAGCTTCAGTCGCAATGTATGTTACTTATCCCTTCCCCCACTATCTTTAGATTGAATTTCTATGTTTACTATGCAGATAACCATGGCGATACCGGTGAGTATATATATACCTTACACTCCCAACTCTATGCATGACTAATGCCTTGATCCAGACGGTGTGACCATGGACAACGCCCCTCAAGATAGCGAAAGCTCACAAGGTTCTTTTGATGGAACAAATATCGGTTAGTTGGTCCTCTCGGCTATTTGAGCGAACTCACCTGGACATACCAGATCATTCCACGCACAGTCAGGGGAGTTCCCCAGAATTGGGAGACAACAGTGCTCTCAACGATACCGCGTTGAAATCATCACACCTGCTACTAGACGGACTATCTGGTGCAAATGCTTTTCCTGCACTGCCGTCTTTCGAATCAGCCAGGGAAGAGGCCTCTTTTCCCCCGCAGCCGGATCCTGCATATGACAACACCTATGAAGCAGATCTCCAGGAGGCTATCGTCGACAACTTGTTCACTGTGCCGCAAACACAGTCGTTACTTCAAGACAAACTCCTTGGAGACTATCGGCATATTAGATATTGGGAATTTAGGCTAGTAGAGTCCTTATTTACTATCTTAGACCTTTTCCTAACCTTAGAAACACAAGCCTCTATCATTTTGAAGTGTTCAGGTTGCTTGGAGAACTGTTTGTATATGCTTGTACACCTCATTCACTCCGTAGTATGAACTTGCTTCTATTCTATCTTACTGGTAACTTGTCCAGCATATTAGATATTTGGCTAGCAAGTATATCTAGTCCTATATTGACATTTTATACTATTGGTTTGTCTTAGCTGGACAAGCCTTTATGAAATCAAGAGCAATCTTGCTGAAATTTTGGTAACATTTGTATCAAACAGAAGTGTCCAAAATTGTGTATCTAAACATTGTTATACTCACTATTTCCGTGATAGCAAAGGTCAAGCATGCTATGGAGCCATGCATCGAAGGGGGAGGTTCTAGTCAGATCCTCTGAGGGCTCATCCAATGCCAAGCTTTGAACATAGCTATTCAACACTATGTCAATCTCGTTGGAGCAAACATGCATGGAGCTTCCCTGCAGAGAAAACAATTCATGAGTTAGTAATTATGAAAACTATAATGGGAGTGGATAAGCTTTACTGCAGCATCAGCAAGTGCAGCACCAGTGTGTCCCAGTCTGTGACTCGGTACAAACTTAATCTATTATCAAAATTGGATGTAGTATGAGCTAAATATAAGCAGTGTGTTGGGGTTGAGGAGAGACTGACCTTGATTGTGGTTTGTTCCTCGCCAAAGGATAAGTATGGTTGACCAGTGAGGGCAGTAAGGAGAATGTTAGAACGGAAGTTGATATTGGCTTGAGCGTTTGTTTGCTCTTGCTCCGATACATGCAGGAGATTAGAGGCAATTGGATAGCCCCTTCCTTTCAAGTATCTATGGAAATGACGAAGCCATCTAGACTCTTCACCACTAAGGGTGGAATCCAATGGGCATACATCAAGTCGTTCCATGATGTTGAGTGCACTAGTGTTTTGCCTACCCATTCCCATTGCTGCGAGAATCTTGACAGCACTGTCAAGATCGCCAAATGACTGTGAATTGAGCGTTACTAAGAAGGTGCATACTGGCATAAGAGCAAAAATGTACCCTGGATAGAGTTGAAGGAGGTTGGCGAAGTAAAGGATGGCCAAAGTCAAATCCAGATTTGAGAATTGCAAATCTTTGTGGTAACTCAGGTTTATCTTGAAGACAACAGCCAAAGAGGACTCCTGATAATATCTGATGGCCCAATATGTCCATGTCCGCTTGGGTTAGGGCATGGATGTGAGTGATCTTTGAACAAAGTGAGTCAGCAGGTTTGGGATACGGTGAAATTTGGGAACTTACATCATCAACATCTGTGCAGTGTTCAAAGACAAGGTTGGCTGGGTCCCTGCCCAAAACCAGGTCACTTGGGTGACTGGGTGGCCAGGTTAATAGGCGGTCATAAGTAGTTGGTGATATGGCATGGACTAGACACATGTCAGTTGCTGCAGCATAGCCATGGACAAGGTACATAATCAAGAAAGGAGAGATTGGGAGGAGTTGCTCTTTGAATAAGATGGTTAGGCGAAGGATAGTGCCATATGCAAGAAGACAGGGAACTTGTGCTGTGGGTGTGGACAGGATTGAGTCAGAATGTCGAAGTGTGTAAAATCCTTCATATGTTTTCTTCCAGATGTTGTGGTCAGAGACGACTTCTTGAAGGACAGCCTGCCAGAAGGAGGTCATTGGACCACGTCCTATGCCCGTGCCACTGAAATCAGGTTTGGATCAGTGGACAGGGTAGCATAGATATATAGAAGAAAGCATACATGGAGATAGAAAAAGGCAACATTGAGATTGATTCAAGCGACATGTTATGGATAGATGCCAGAGCAAAGTGAGGTGAATCTTGAGGTGTCTGACCAGAGAAAAGGGAGACCAAGGTGGCCAGGAAAAGCTTGGCTGCATCACCTGATGTAGGTGTGTCAATTGAAATCTCTCCATTGAGAAGAGAGACATGATCACGGGTGTCTTCCTGCCATTGTAGATAATATGGTAGCACATCTCCATAGGTGATCATGTCAGATTCTGCAAGAGGCTGCCCAAATGTGTGCAACGGGCTGGTTGTGTTAATGGCTGGAGTGGTTGAAAGATCAAGCAGAGCTGGTGGATCCAGCTCGAAGCCAATACCCACTGTCTATGAACACATTAGCTTGATCTATGATGAAGGGTGTAGTGGGGAACTTACATTTTCACAGCAGGAGTAACATCCATGATGAGCACTATGACCTTCAACAAGTTCTCCAGTGAAGAAGCGTGACCAAAGTTGTATACTTAGGCATGCATGAATGCCTGGGAAGCTGGCAAGAGTGACAATAATGACATGAGTCGTTGGAGCTATGACAACCCTTAGTTTTATGAAGATAGCTTAAGACTTGTAACTTACCAAGAAATATAACAGGAATAGCCTCTGCAAAAGCATTCTCCTGATATGCCTCCCATTTGTTACCTATTGTTTGGATGAAGATCAGGAGCAAAATTTGCAGAGGGCAAAGCTGAAGAATTAAAATCAAAAAGAAGTCCTAGACTGGTGGCATGTTCAACAAAAGCTTTCATCTTGGCACCAACAGGGGCTCGAATACACTTGAATAGATCATTGCTCTCAGTGGCAAGGGTACCATAAGGCTGTAAAGATGTGAGGATCGATGTAAGAGCAATGCAACCATTGCACCTACCGGCTCAGGATGGATAACTACTTTGAACCGGTAGCCAGACCGGTGTTGCTGTTGCTGTCTAAGCAGAGAGCCACCTCTATTGATACCTTCCACAGAGCATGAAGAGAATGCAGATGGTAGTGAGATTACAGGAATTGGTGCAAAAGGGGAGGCTGAGACTCCCTGACGGGCAGGTGGCAGGCTTGGTGCAGTTCTTCGATGTCTCACAGCTGCTTCAGCACAACAGTCGTTTGTACTCCCACCAAGGCCACGAGCAGGAGGAACCCAAGGAGTGAACACCAGGGTTGCTAAGGCAGTTCCTTGATTGGAAAGAGAGCCAATGGGCCCTTGTGCCTCTGCAGGGTCATGCTAAGTGGACTTGAGCGTGAAATTGATGGAAGGGTAGTAGAAGAAGCAGAGAGGGTTGATGGGCTATGAATAGGTGCATGCTGAAAATAAGGGCGAGAGCATCGTAGGCATGGTGCAGATGCACTGTGTTGGTACCCCAGCTAGTAATTAATCAAATGGATGCGAGGGATACGGGGTTGGGGAAACTTACTGAGGCATATTCAGACCCACCAATACAAAGTCGTCGGGGAAGTGGAGGTCTGTATTGTTCACCATGATCATTGGCTGAATGGCCACAGGCACATGTAGAGGGCTCGTTCTGAATGGACAGAAGTAAGTGGAAGTTAGGTAGGTCAACAGTCAGAAGCCTTGCAAATTGTACCTCAGATTCAAACCAGCCACCACACATGCACTCATGCCTTGTACAAGGAGGGCTATGGTCGGTGTCCATAGCATCTAACTCTGACTCAGAGTTAGTATATGGAGGAGCTATTCTAAAATTTGTGAGGAGTGTGCATTATTTAAATACCACATTATTCCGAAAAGTTACGCTTGTCAACAGGGGTTGTTACGACTTGTTCCGGCTGCAGAGCTGAGACTCAGCTGAGACTCAGCTGAACTTGGAATAAATTCTAAGGATTTGAAAGGGCACCCCTAAATGCTAAGTTACGAGTCCGGAGTGAAACGAAGGCTCGTCTTTACACCCCAGCCTCATTTCTTGGCATTCGCATTTTCGTGGGATACTTCGTTCTTCCTTCCCATTGGCTGCTTTTCGTTTTTCTGCTTCCCTATTGGCCCACTTTTGTTTGCCTCTTTATTTGCTCATTGGCCATCAGTTCCCACGGGTTCGTTATCTTATCTCTTCTTATTTCTGTCTCGTGTTATCTAATCTAGTCTACTTGTCTTATCGACTTGTAGCTTTTCGTGTTGTGCTCATCGCGTATGCTCTCCACTACCCCTGCTCTTGCGCTTTCTGATACCGCCACCAGCCATAGAAGATTGTGTTGGATGAAGTACGACCCCGTCGGAGCGTTTTGACTGCCTGTTGCAGTGGTCGTGTCGCGAAACTTCCTTCTGATACCTCATATTGGTTTAACTTTCTAATTTCGTCTTTTTCTTCTTCAAATTCTGCCTCTTGTCCTCTGGCGCTGTATACTTTGGTCAGTCCTTGCATTTCAGCTAGATGTTTCCCCTTTGATGAGGGGATGAACTTCACTTCTCTCTTTCTTTGTTAGACATACATAATTTTGTAACACAATTGCCCCCTTACGTGTGATCTAGGGTACTTAGGTAGTTGACAGTTGCACAGCTAGCGATATAGTCTTTCACAAGCTCTCAGTAAGACCCTGGACTCGTACGCCGTGCCGTGGCAGCGGCCACAGCTCCAAGTGCAACTAATGAGTTCAATCGAAATAGTTTTCCCACGCCTCCGAAATCATAAATGATCCCATGTGGACCACCCGAACCCAAGTCCAACCTTTACTATTTTGTCTGAGCGTCAAGCTGAAAACAACTACTGAATTCCAAGTATTTTGTCCGCTGGGGCCCTTCATAGGATTGAGGGCATTTTACACCGGTCACAACGTTAACCTATTGAAGTCAATTAAACAATATAAACGTTACATTGTATCCTTTTTCGATGATAATGGACCTTGCTAGTGTGGAACAGCGTCATTGGGGAACCCGGCTTGCAGCCAAGCTGCTTGCATAGATATCGGTTTGACGAGATGATCAGGAATTCGAAGACCCTAAGCAGAACGTAGCTATGGCGCTTACTACTGACTCCCATAAGTATTTGCCGAAAGTCTTCACCAAGCCAGCGGGATAGTAAACTGTACGCCCGTTGCGTGTGTCTGGCACAGTGCTCCTACAATCATTGACCCTTGGCCGTGCATAGATGTCTCTAGCCTCAATTTCCGAATCAATTTGCCCAACGTGCAAAGTCCTCACAAAGCCTAATTGCCAGACCGAGCGGCTCTCTTTGTCACCCGTACCGCATCTCCTCGACTCTTGCAGAACTCTCAGCAGTGAAGAGTCGGCCTCTGTAGAAGGCTTTGTCGTCGCGCTCGACAAGCAGATCGCAGATCTCAGCGCACAGTTGGAGTACATCGATAATGTTCGGCGGGCATTATCCCATAACCGCGCCGTTCATCGGAATCGATTGCTACCCATAAACCGGATTCCAGACGAACTGCTCATTGATATATTCCACCTTTATTTACCAAAGCCACCCATCGTACGAGCACAGCCGGCGATGATCCTTTCGCATGTTTGTCGACGCTGGAGGAATGTCGTGACTTCCGATGCCCGTATTTGGCGTGTGATGGATGTATCGACCATGTCGAGGCCCCTCATCGATCTGTGGATTTCTAGGAGTCAAGAGCTCCCTTTGACTATCCTCGAATCCTCTTCACGCCCCCCGCACTCTGCGATCTTAGAGCAGTCACACCGATTGCGGATGATCACGGCGTACTCGGAGACTCTGAAAGATATGTCCGAGTCGAAACATCAGTTCCCGATGCTACGAGTCCTCTACTGCCATGTTATTGGTAATGAACTCGCCCAATTCACCCGCCTCCCATTTAGTCAGATCACACATTTGTCCGCTTGGGCCACCAATCTGAAATGGGTTCTTGTGCATCTACCGAATTTGATCTCACTAGAGATTGAGCAGAAGCTTGGTGTTAATACCTCCACATCAAGACCTCTCGTTCATCGACGTCTCAAACACTTCAAGTTACACAAACCCGCCGAGACACTCCGGTCTACCGCGGCATTCCAGAAGTTCGACTTTCCTGCTTTGAAATCGCTGTGCATCCTCAACATCGGGCACACCCTGCCCATACCTTCGAGTGCGATCCAAGACATCGTGGCATCGTCGATGGCACTCGAAACGCTGCTGATAATTGATGGTTTCCCAGATGACGTCCCTAAGCTCGTGCAAGTCCTAGAGAAACTCGCTGACCTACGCAGGTTATATATCAAAGATGAATGGGGGTCAACCACATCCTTCCTTCATTTGGTAGAAGTTCTTTCAACGCGGCCGAGCTTCCTCCCCAATTTGAGGGAGTTGGTCTTGGGACCCCCTTCCGTGACGGAGACTTTAGTTGGGCAGAGACAGTCTTTAGTTGTTGGTCAGTGGGAACCTGACGATTGGAAAAGACTTTTGGGTTGTCCTGGCGACGGTGCATGGGATGTCTAGATGTAGTACATAGGAAGTACATAACTGTCTGCTTCAATACCAGCCGATATTAAACAAGTCGGAGGCGCCCAGACGAAGATCGCCGCTTTGCCTAGATCTGCGCCGAGAAGCCGGGAACCGTCAGCCACTGTTGGAGTGATGCCACCGCTGGAGTGATACTGGCAGTGCCCTCTCTTCTTAGACCTAAACGACCACACACATTTCTATTGTGCAGACACAAACTATTCACCATGGGACGCTGGACGCAATACGACGAAGTGAGTATCTTTGCATTATCGAAGCGTTAGCTCAATTCTTATACGCCTCTCGTATTGTAGGATGAATATCGTTTACCCGAAGGGATGAAGCGTGTGGGATACGATGCTGATACCGGACGTTACCATTTCCGCGACGGTGGAGGGAGGCTTTACCAGGGCCCGGAAGGTTCAGAGTTTGGGCAGCTTACGCCAGGCCAGTGCTCTGCTCTGGGAAATCAAGCGAGCGCCCAATCTCACAGTTATTGTAATTGCAGTCTCCAGCGCACCAATCGCCATTTCGAACAACGATGACGACCCCGAAGCACCTCCAGTCAGGTCAGATGGGTACCAACCACTTGCCACCGACGGGGTACGTCTATAGTTTATCGGCTTTGTTTCTCTCCCGACGGCTGACAACCATGATACAGTTCTCTCGTCACACGAAGTATCATATCGACTCTCCATACAGGATGCTCTTCCCTTTCTTCCTGGGAATCGGCGTCATCTTGCTATTGGTTTGGAGGCTCGTTGTTTCCCCGGGACTGGAAACGCCCAAATCCCCTTGCCCAGACCCTCACACTAGGTTGTACATAGTACAACCAGGTGACAATTGTTGGGGAGTTGCCCAGGCCTATGAATGTCCTTGGGACACCTTCAAGGCGCTCAATCCAAAAGTGGATTGCGAACATCTTATGCCAGGTACTTCTATGTGCGTCTGTCAACCAGACATTGAAGTGTAGCAGGTTTCCTCGCTTCTACCTGTTTTGGATTATGATCTTAGTACGACATCTATATGGACATTTTACCCAGTATTTCTGTGTTGATAACGCTGTTTTCGATGTTATTTTTATCGAACAGGTACATCGAATGCGATTCTCGCCTGTGAACCCTTGCATACTGCCCTTTCGGTCCCAAAGTTAGACGTCACTTGATCTACCCCGCGGTCCTTCCCCACATTGCCAGCTACGCGAAGGCGCAGGTTCTCAGGTTCTCCTTGCTCTACCTATCCGTTGCATGCCAATCACCTGAAGATGTACATGTGCTCCAGCACCTTGGACTTCCCACCATCTGATCTGACTACGCATGGAAGCCTGCTCACCGCACAGCAAGTATGAATCGGATCAATATTCGATGTTCGAAATTTCGCGTCTGTAGGAAACCACACGCATGCAATTCATAATCCGTGTTGCCTGTGGTATTATAAAAGGTTGGTGAGGGGGTTCCTTTGTGTCTTTTGTTGGGCCCTGCATCTTTGAGCTCTTCGACGAACGTCTGCAACGAGATGATGTTGAGCCCACTTTACTTCGCCTTCCTTTGGTTCATTGGCTTCGCTTGTGTCAGCGCGGCACCGGCTGCTGATGCTCGCGACGCTGGCATTTCCGTGGGCGATATCATCAATGCCCTCAAACTCGACCTCGTGAAGCGCATCAATGTGACGCTAACTGTGTGTGAGCCGCATTTACGCACACCGCGTCTCTGATTTTATTGTTACCAGCTCGACAGTCTCGTCACTAACCTTGTCAAGCGAGTCCTTCGCCCACTTCTAGTCAAATGCCAGAGCTGACTGCCCTTGTTATTGTTCTTTAGTGTCACTGTCGATAGTATGTGGAATTCACCGCTCTTCGTGGCGCAGGAGACTAATTCTATCATCGCAGTCTCCAACTCCCTCCCCGTCGAGCTCACAATTGAATCCATCAAATCCTCTGCGGGGATCAACGGAACAGAATTCGCAGCATTCGACCACACCTTCCCAAAGGGACTCGTTCTCCCTCCATTCAAGACTGTGAACTCGGGCTTGATCCAGAACGTATTACTCACGCAGGGCGCACTTGCCTCCCTGGAGATCGTACCATTGGGTATCTTGGATTTGCTGAATACTGATGTCGATGTTCGGTGAGTTTTGCTATTACTCTGGGGCGGGTCGAAGTATGGCTTACCAGGGCTCCTTGGATAGGGCGTTCACTATTTTCGGCAAGTTGGGCATTCCGATTCCAATTGACGGGTTGAAACAGAGTGCTGTTCCTACAACGTAGGCTTCATCTCCCCTTACCATGTGATGTTGCTCATGCATTTATTAGATACGATCTCGCTCTCGGTTAGCGAACATGATACAGTGCTATCCTTGATTTATAGGGTCTCTTGTATGAAAATATAATAAGCGTTGATATTCGGAATCGTGCAAGTCGCACTTTGCCTCAGTCTTCATGTTGGGAAGTATCCACCACTGAAGGCTGGTTTATGTGATACGTATACAACGCGGCTGTATATATACGGCGTCGGTTGAACACTGCTAATTCAACTTTCATATGAGATACTTCTATTAGCCATCCGCAAAAAATACACTCGTCGCGTATTCTACGTCAGAAAATAACTTGAACTTGCCACTCGGGAATAACAGCTTGGACGTTGTCTGGAAACGCCTACGCTACTCTAGAATCACGGGTAACGGTGATGGCAGGGTGTGGACTTGAAGTGAGCGCCCTAGTCAGGGTTCAAGTGCATATAGCCGGCTTATCCCGAGAAATTCCTCCGCTCACCTTCAACCACATCCACCATGCGCCCTCAGATCGTTTCCACCGTCCTCCGCGCCGCTGCTCGCCCAGCCTTCACCACCGCTCGCGTCGCTCCTGCATTCACCCGTCCAGCCAGTGGACATGCCCAAGAAACATTTGAGCAATTCACCGACCGCTATGTTTCTTTTTTCCAAAATGCGGAAGACCTCTTTGAGGTTCAACGAGGGCTTAACAACTGCTTCGCCCATGACCTTGTTCCTGCGCCCTCAGTTATTGAAGCTGCTCTGCGGGCTGCCCGAAGAGTAGATGACTATGCTACAGCTGTTCGGGTATTTGAGGGTGTCAAGGAGAAGGTGGAAAACAAGGAACAGTACAAGGCATACCTTGATGAACTCAAGCCAGTGCGGGACGAACTTGGTGTGTATTAGGCTTGTCTTTTTCTCCAGGACCGCCTCTCAAAATTTCTTAGGCATTGCCACGAAGGAGGAGCTCTACGGCTCTTCATAACGGCTCCTTTGGGAAACATAGTACGTGATCAGATTTTTCTCCGGAAACCCATCCTTATGAGTGATGTTCAGCGTCATAGAAAACAGGAAAAGAGACTAAAGAGGGGCGTGCGGTTGCGGCCAGTAGCAACGGCGCCGGGAGGTCACGCTGTCGCGTACTTGCATTACTGTAATTAAGTCCGCGTTCAAATCAACCTCTACATTCTTCTGGACTTATCTCATGTGGATGTGAGCTCGGCTTTGTAACGTTGAAAATCAAGTAGGAAGGTATGAACACAAATGTCGATGCTGAATCTACAAGATATCCTTGAGTGCAAACTGGGTGCTGGCCGTGGCTGGGTATGTACATCTCTTCCGCCTTCCCTAGGGTATGTTCGTCTCTCATGCGACCGCCCACAGCTGGCGGGTATATTCGTCCAAGCAGTCGGCTACTTGCACTGGACCGTCGCTGAGGTCGTTAGAAAACTCAAGGCACCGTCCTGACAGCATAATGTTAGTCTTCATTCGGCAACCAACCTCTTTAAGCCCGCCATACCTTTACTCATGCTTGCGATCTGGCCACTGAAGCCTTGATACCAAAGCTGGCTGAGTTTTTGCTCTTCGCACGTCCAGATGTGAGGGTCGCCTTGAAGGGCATCTACAAGACCGTCATGAATATGTCGGACGGATTGATGCGAACGAGACATACAGTCCCCAGCGTCGAGGCAAAAGTCGGACTGTGCTAGCCGTACTTTCGTACCTCCTTCATTGATGATCCACTTCTGCGAGCGACCTCCGCTACAGGGTCGCCTGATAAACTGGGTTAGTCAACCACTTTTGCGTGCCCTTGAGATGGTACTCACACCTCTACTAGGGTCCCATTCGTCCACGTCCTATTACTGGCGCTCAAGCAATGGCTGAACCTCCGGTTAGGATGAATTGAAGAAAATCTTGATGCCGTCCTCGTTGGCATCGTCTCAATGTATGGATTCGAGTATCCCGCCCTCACTGTTGCCAATGAACCCCCTATCTCGGTCGAATGGGGTCTATTGATATCGACCGTCGTGGGTAATGAGTTTGCTCGAGGCAACCATCTCGCAGCAACTACCCGGAGTGAGGATACTGTAAGCAGTATCATAGTGATGCGCATGTTTGAGTTTCTGCTGGTTTTCGTAGAGGAGGAAGCTGAAGATCTGTTGCGGATACACATAAAAGGTCGAGGGCTTGTCAGCCTCTTTTTTCCCAAACACCTCGGCTGACTGCTTCCAAAGTCATGGTATGGCAGGCCGTCGTCAGCCTCACTTCGAGTAACCCCTATCGAACCCCCCCCTTATACGCCAAGTGTGTAGTCTTTGTTACAGTCGAACCACTGAAATAATACTTTAGGTAGTGACTCTAATATGAATACATCGAACGCAGTTCACCATGACCTCGCAGTCGCACACTTGAGCCAGCCCATCTAAAGGCATGAACGTGTACAAGCTGCGAATAAGCCGCGTCTGTCGCGTTGGAAGCGTAGCTCCTTGTAAAGCGGATCGCTAGTTCGTATTTGCCTGCTAATTGGACTATATAGAACTGACATGTCCACACGCCTACATGACAGTTTAGTGATACCGCAGCGGACGCGGATACAGTCTCCGCAGCTTTCACGGCGTCGAGTTTCAACAGCCCGTTAAACCAGTCGACAATGTCAACGAGTTAATGGAGAACGCATTAGTTTGGATTAGCAATTCTTCAGAAGTCCTTGAACCCAAAGTTTCTTCGCAGCAAGGCACAACAGTCATTTGGGTTTGTATAAGTTCCCTCCTGTTTAACCATACTTGTGCTCATCAACCCACTATCAATATGCGGTTGTTTACTGCACCATCTATCAATCTCGTCTTGTTTTCCAGCATCACTCGCGCTTTCGCGGGAGCCTCCGCCTACTATGTACATGAAAGGCGGAGTGATGCTGCTTCATACACACCCTCTCAAAGCCTCCACAAGGATGTGATCATCCCTCTGCGCATCGGACTGAAACAGAGGAACCTAGAAAGCCTTCCCCAACTTCTCTTGGCCGTCTCAGACCCAAGTTCGCCTGAATACGGTCAACATTGGAGCCCAGAGCGCGTTGTAGAGAGCTTCTCGCCATCGAATCACTCGATCAGTACTGTCAAGAGGTGGCTCGTGGACTCCGGATTCCATGAGAAGAGAGTCAAGTTGAATGGGAACAAAGGATGGTTTGACGTTAAGGATGCTACTATCCGTGAAGTAGAACAACTTTTGCGAACAGAGTACAATGTGTTCAAGCGTGAAGACGGAGAGGAGACCGTAGGTATGCAGTTCGGAGCTCCAGACTAGCTCACGCCCTCACAACAGTTGCCTTACAGGATGCCACTCTTATCACCTCCCAACCTATCTCGGTGACCATATCGATTTCGTTACCCCAACTGTTCAGTCAAATATCAAGTTGCGACCTCTTGGTCAATCCCATCGCCGCGCCGATATTCCCTCCGCTCTGGTGGAGAGTTTGGTCCGCCGCCAAGCTGGAGAAATAGACCTTAATCGTTGTGGCATTGCGATGTCACCTTTGTGTCTCCAGGCGCTTTATAATATCACTTACAAGCCGGAGAGTCCAGCGCCGAATAATAGTTTTGCTGTTGGTAAGTCGTCCTTGATTTATCTTGTGGTCCCAATTGCCAAGCTGATATGAGATCTGTCTACATAGTCAACTTTCATCCCAATACGTACCTTCAATCAGACTTGGATATGTTCTTTAGGAATTTCTCTCCAAGTCTTGTTGGACAATCACCCGAATTCGTCTCGATCGATGGAGGTATATAGCTCGCCGATCACTTAGTGACGCGCTGACGGAATGCCGTAGGAACCCTGAATGATACGAGCTTCGGTGAACTTGGCTGGATTCTCCAGTATGCTATGTCCCTCGCTGCACCTCAACAAGTAACGTTCCTCAAGGTCGGGGATCAAACTGTCAGTACGTAGCTCTCCGTTGTCCTGTTCTAGAGTAAGTGATCCTACGGCATCACTCTTTCAGCTGGACCGTTCGGGGCAGTTTCCTTCAACGAATGGATCGATGCCGTCGACGGCTCGTACTGTACTTCTGATGGCGGTGACGACCTCAATTTCGACCCTCAGTTCCCTAACCCGTTCCCCGACCCTGGGGCGTTCAACGACCACTCTTGCGGAATCGTTCGCCCCCCGAACGTCATCTCTGTATCTCGAGGAGATGAAGAAGGCCGATTGAGCGAGTTCTACACGAAAAGGCAGTGTGCGGAATATGCGAAATTGGGACTGATGGGTTCCACCGTCGTTTACGGAGCGGGGAATACAGGGACGGCGGGCGCGACAAGAGGGTATTGCATGAATGAGAACGGTGAGCTAATGCCTCGTTCATAGAGACGAAGAGATTAAGGAAGTATTGCACAGGGGGTGTTTCGCCTAATGGAACGTTATTCAATCCAGCGTGGCCTGGGTCGTGTCCTTGGATCACTAGTGTGGGTATTCATCCTATATAGTACACTAGCGGTCGCTAAGCTCACCTTCGTCTTTAGGTCGGCGGGACTCAACTCCGTGCCAATGCGACTGTTACTGACCCCAATCCGGAAGAAGTTGCTACTCAGGATCTAACCATGGGGTTCTTTACATCTGGCGGGGGAGGCTTCAGCCGACGTTTCCCCACGCCGAACTACCAGACATCTCTTGTTAGCAAGTATCTAGGTGGTCTGAAGCGCAGTGACCCGGGCAAGTTTAAACAATTCAACTCGCATGGCGTAAGTATCGTCGACTCGCAGTATCCATCTATCGGGCTCAGCTAACTTGATTCCAGAGAGGTTATCCAGATTTGAGTGTTATATCGTGTGTTCTGATTTGCTTGCTGTTAAGCAACCTCCCTGAAAAGTCGTTTTAGGAACCAGTATGTTGCTGTTGACGATGGTGCCTTTACACTTGCCAGCGGTGTCTCGGGCTCGTCGCCAGTAGTTGGTGCAATGATCACGCTTATCAATGATGCACGCCTCGCCAAGGGTAAGCGACCAGTTGGTGCGTCAACTTTCCTTACCAATTGCACGGCTGGTGACTCTGGTGTATTGTAGGGTTCATCAATCCTGCCGTAAGCTAGTACTCTCACTGAAGCATTGAGTGCCTCACTGTGGACTAGATATACTCCCAGGGCTTCTCGACGGCATTCCGAGATGTGGTAAACGGAGTAAACACTGGATGTAAAGGATGTACGCCAATCCTCCAGCTTTAGCTACATTCCAATAACTGACCGTACCGCTATAAAGTGCAAGGCGTACGAGATGGTGGATTCGCCGCGTAAGTGTTGCCACACGCAATCCATCTACTACATCTAATACTCATCCCAGAGTGAAAGGATGGGATCCTACTTCTGGTGCGCTTCGTCCACTTCCACAGCTTGTTATCATTCACCTCCATACGCTAACAGGTCTTGGGACGCCGAGATTCGACGTTTTGCTTGCGAAATGGTTGGAGTTGCCCTAAGCACGCAACATACCTCGATTGGGCCTATGGATGAGAAATGAAAACTTTGATTAAAGTACTGACTGGGTGGCTTGGATGGAATACACGGTTTGAACGTCGTGCTTGATGATCTTGCAATAATATATTGGCTGTGTACTGTATCTGGCAAGGATCTCTGTGCCATATGCGCCAGGTGCTGGTGGCTTCTTGTGCAGTTTATGGTATGCGGTCCTCTGCTGACAGAAGTTTCGACGTTTTCGCTTGTGAGGATGAGGACTACTGCTTCCGACAACTCCAGAGTGCCTTGAAGTCTCTCTGGCCCCTATGTTGAGCCCCTGTTACAACCAAAAGGAAATCACAAGATCTCTACACTTGCCCTGGACTTGGACCACAACTACCGACTAGGCGGCGCCGCGTGGCGCCAAAGGAAACACCTTGCTTCGTGAGCGCGACACCTGCCGTGCTAGGAGACTGTATGCTAGGTTTATGATGCCAAGGATGGCCGAGGACGAGCCGAAAGATAGTAGTACTGTGGCGTGGGGTACTGTGTGGCCGCGGTCCTTCGTCGAGTCCTTCCTCTCCACACAACGGGCCGTTAATGTGTGGTGGTAGTTTTGCCTGAGAAAGATGTTGCGATACCCTGTGGGAGTCCGTTATTCGAAACATAGACCTTATAACATAGTGCCCCGCCCACCACAGGAGAAAGCTTTTTGATACGTTGCTCGTGTGGGAATGTCTTGGCGCTCTTTGCATCCAATACCACAATGCTATCCGTTTTGCTATTTCCTAACTTTCTGCTTTGAAACACTCAACAATGTATGCACATTGCTTGGATACGATACAGCCGTGTTTTGGGGCCCTGTCTTCCTCTTTGTCTCAGGATGTAGGTATGGAGTGTCTGTGTGAGGGGATTGCAAAAGCCATGTTGAGCTCAGACTTGGTTGCTGGTTGTATATGCTTTTCTAATCTATCGAGTCTCTGTGGCCTCCTCAAGGCCGCCTTGCCTATCACTCCTTTGACCATCACTCCTTTCCGTTGTTGGGTGATCCTTGGGACTGCAAAACGTGAAGCATTGTGCTCTGCCCTGTCTCTCGATTGCCACACAAATCTCTTCATTTTTGTTTTCACCATAAAGGATCACTGCCTTTGGGTCTGGCATTGCGGTGGCAGTAATCTGTCTTAATGAGCTTCAAATAGCAGTGGATATCTGCGTGCCATCACTCTCACCTCGTTCATGATCAAATCAGAGTTCAAAGCTCAGTTGACGACACACCCTCTGTATTTAAAGTACTCTATTCTACATGGTGCTAGGAAAATCAGAGGACAGAGGGTTTTCTGACAGCTCGGCCTCCGAAATCACATTCAAAACTCTTGCGTTGAATGTCCAATCCTGAAAATGACATGTTACCATGGGCCCAGATCTTTAGACAATTCCATGCTTACACGTTCAATCCTATCATCGTGCTGCCAGTGGAAAGTGCCCGACGTAATTCTAACAAAGACTCGCACAATTGTGCCAGGACGCAGTACTGTGTATGTCTCCCATGGCTTGATAAGGACCCCATGTTGGTCTCAGTATTCAGGTTGGATCAATGCACATCCAACATATCAGCGTCGCAACACAAATCATTGGTGGGTGTTGTGGACCTAAGGGAGGAGACCGAACAACACGTCAACACAAGCTGTGAGATGGGAGAAGGCGAACGCGGGAGCGTACTCGAAGGAAATCGGGCACAAGCCAAATTTCGAAGCGGAGCGCGAAGTGAAGAGGGGCAAGTTTTTTGTCACAGTTTTAGTCAATGCAGAGTGAGCACAATAAACAAAACCTGGGCATAGACTTTCAACGAGATCACAGGCGGGCTCCGAGAAAATGTGTCCGAAGGGAAGGGAGAGGCTACAGTAAGAGCAAGAGAAAACAAGCCCCTGACTCTTGAAACAGCGCTCGCCGACGAGACTGCGTGCTGGCCGCACACATGATAGAAAGTCACGCATGCAGTTAGGACTTATATGGCAATTCGAGGTCATGAGTCCCATGTAGTTGACAAGCGCCGGGAAAACCCTCACAAACGCCCAAAAAATGGATATAACAGGCAAGCAGCACTAAAAAAGGCTAATAGTCAGTTTTAGAGACCTTGCTGAAGCAAGGTGAGTTGTGAGTCTGTCTCTCTTGCCTTTGCGTTGCACTTCTGATCGCATCATTTGAAGATACTGCACGTACCCCTTGCTATGGACCTCCCGGACTTGGAGCGCAATTATGACGCCCAAATTCAGGCATGTCCTGACGAAAAGATACGTCGATCGCTCTGTGAAGCCCGTAACGCTAGCTGCAGCAAAACAAAAGTGCTCCCCGTAGACGTTCTCTGCGTGATTTTTAAGTTGTAGGCAAAGGGTCCATGCCTTTTCAGTTCACCATTGGCTGGCTTGTGGTGGTGACACATGTCTGCCATTCCTGGAGAACCATTGCTCTGAATGACCCGACATTATGGGCTGACATCTCTGCGGAATTCCCCCGGAGGTTGGCTGAAGAGATGCTCAAACGCTCAAAGTCTGCCACTCTCGCTTTGAAGCTCGTCTCCGACCCTCGGAGATCCCCTGCCCAAGCCCTCGTAGGCGACATAGTGGTTAACTCACCGGAACGGACGAAAGCACTCCTTATATTATCCCAAGCTTACGGAGAGCTCATCCGTGACTTCACCAAGCCTGCACCCTTTTTGGAGTCGCTGACGGTGTGCGATGCAGAAATCCCGCACAATTTCTTGGGTGGATATGCACCACGTCTCCAGTTTTTCAAGGCAGACTACTCTAGAGTACCTTTCAATTCACCTTGGGTTTCTAACATCAGCATACTCCAACTAAATGGGGTTTGGTACCCAAGACACACTCCGTGTAACGTCCGAACGTTCGTGGGTTTTTTACAGAGCCTTCCTCGCCTTGAAGATCTAGCCATGACGATGCCGATGATGGATGCCAATATTGTCCCTCCGCCTGGAACATCGGTCCGTTTTCCATTGAAATTCATGACTGTCCACGTATGTAGTCCTTCCCCAGCGTTCGAGGAGCTACTCCGATACCTCGCACCTGAAACGCTCCAGGAGTTCTGGCTTGAACTCTCCAGCGGAATATTCGGAAGCTACGTACCCCAAAGCCCAACTACTGTTCGGTCGGCCATAGACTTTTTTTACAACACATACCACAATTCAGCCTGATACCCTCGTATGCAGCCTTTCCCTGCCTTCGACCTGGTGGCTCAGAGCGGGCCACGGATTTTGCCAGAGCGTCTTGTGCATCAACACCTCATTAGCCATCGGACCTCTCGTATCAGGTTTGTCCAGTATCAAGACATTGAGGGTCTTGGTAGATGCTTCTGCCCCTACAATCGTGCTCCAAGATTCTCGCTCGATCGAGGAGCTTTGTTTCTTCAACGAAGATTTGGCTCCGCTGTCGCTTGTCCTGCAACTCGAAGCATCTTCGCCCACGATCCCGTACCCTTCTCTTCGTCGGCTTCGGCTAAAGAAGTTTTACTTCGGACTCCAATCCCAGACTGTCCCAAAATTGGTGGAATGGTTAGTGCAGAGGAAGAAATCGGGACTCGAGGAGCTGATAGTGGAGGGTTGTGGCCTCACCGCAACCAGTATTGCAACACTATCGAAGACGATCACTACTACCAAGCTAGACTAGTGCGTAGAAGAACTTGGGCACCTAACAAAGCGTCTCAAAAACAAATGAAGAAACACATGTTCCGACGACCTGATGCCAACGGTCAGATGTACACTTGTTATGCATCAAGTTTTAATCGCAATTGTCCGTAGTGTGCATGTTGTTGTTCACACATGCGCCATGTATCCTGGTCTATACAACGCCGGCAGTCTTTGGCTCGGTACTCTCCACGCAGAACTCAGTTCTCATCACGCGCTGTCCGAAGTCTTCCCATTCTGTTTACGGGGCGCGGCGACGCTTGCTCCTGAACGTTGTTGAACCCTCTGTCAGACCAACCCAAACAGCAATCGTCCTTTTGGGATGTGAACGTTGAACGTTGAACATGTAATGGCTATGTAAACATGTATCTACTTCATTATAATCCCATTTCTTGGCAATGATTTTGCGGTTAATAAATGGAAATCGATGGTCCACGTTGGACCATGGACCATGGACCACTGACTATGTCGTGTGTCCAGTGACCTAAAACGAACTTGTTCAATTTCGGCCAAGTTGGCGAGGAATTGCCAGGTTACGTTTATCTCGTATGGATCGTTTTAATGCTCAAAGTGTACTATTACTGGTCAGGACTACTGCCTCTTCTACTTGGATTGCCAACGATCTCACCCCCCTTTCTCCAGACTTCGAATTTTATAGCTTCGAAATAATTCTCTGCTTTATACCACTACACCGCGCCACCTCCGTTCCAACATGGGTGCAGTTGGTTCCAAATCGAAGGAACCAAAGCCATACCCGTTTTCATTTCCTCAGCATCATCCAGCACAATTCTATCCGGGGTACCAGACGCTTCCACCGTGGGCACCAGGTCCGTTCCAAGCAGGGTACGACGAGAAGACTATGTCGTCGATGTACCCTGGAACACATCGTAAAAAGAAGAAAGCGAAGAATCAGATGATGAATCCAGCTATGGCCATGGGTTGGGGACAAGGATACGCACCATTTCCTTATCCGCCCGCGACAGGGTATCCTATGCCACCGTACAGTGCGTGCTTTGCTGTTATTTTGGAAGATTAGGCGATGACCTAAGTCTTAACTTATCACTTGCTTATTACAGTGCCAGGAATGATGCCAGGAATGATGGGCGTGCCTGCTATGCAGATGCCTTTTCCGCAGCCCGCTCCAGCTGCCGGACCGAGTGCGTCTGCCCCAGTCATCCCTCCGGGAATGGCCTCCTCGCATCCTAATCAACAACCAGTGATACCTCCAATGGCCACTGTTGCACACGCACAGAGCCATGCATCCCATCAGCAACCCCCACCACTCTTTACACCCGGGGACGGAGCACAACTCCAATCTTTTCCCGGTGCTGAGCTGCAATCCCCGCAGCCCCCTCCTCGCATGCAAACACCCTTCATTCGCCACCCTCAGAACGAGGAAAGCGATGAAAGCGACGATCCGACACGCCCTTCCGCTGTGCCCCCTCCTCCTATCCTTAACAACAGCGGTGCAGATCTCCATCGTTCCTTCTCACACGGTCATGAACCTCAGTCACCACCTCATTCACGCCAACCTAATCACAGTGAAAACATCGCCGCGGTCCTCGGGAATCATACCCCACCTAATGCAGGCGTGTTTGGTCCGCCTGGAGGTCGTCCCCGTACAACCACTCGGAATCCTTTACCCCCGCCACCGAAGGATCTCTACGAGACCACTCCATATAAGACTCTCCTCAACCTCCCGCAAACAGACGCCCTTTTGAGTGCTGCGTATGGCAACACGAATGCAAATCCCAGCGGTTCTGCGCCGGCAGCCCCTGCTGCCTCCACGAACCATGCCGGCCCTCCCCCAGTTATACCTGGTGCCAACGCCCACCATGCTAATGCAGACGCAAAGAAGAAAGGTCGTGGATTTGGTCTGTTTCGGTCACTGACTAGCGGTGGAACAAAGCACCGTCCTATGGACGTACCAAGCTCTTCGACATGGAATGCAGGTGCAGGTCCATCAAGAGCCAACTTCCATCCCGTGTTCGCACCTGCTAGTCATGCACGACGCGCGAGCGCCGATCACTTACCTAGATCACAAGTCCCAACAGCACCCGACAATAACCCACCCCATGTTCATCAGACCACTCCCTCAACCGCCATCCCACCCAACCCAGTTGCAGGTTCTCACATCCCCACTCTCGATCCCTCCGCCCCGCCCGTCCGCTTCACTCAGTCAAGTCCTCTAGCCGGCTTCCTCAACCACTCTCCTCATCGAGTGATGTACCAGAACACCCTGTATCCCAGCGCGACGCACCTGTTTGAAGCGATGAAGTACCTTCAGGGTGGTCCTGGGCAACAGCCAAGGCTAGATCTGGCAGAGCGAATCCGGACGTGTGGTGACGTCCTCGAAGTTTACCCACTCAGCGCGGAGTTCCAGTCGAAAGGTTATGTGAGGAGTGATTGGGGCCTGGTATATGAATCTTGCGTGAGTCTCCTACATCCATATGCTTTGCTACGAGGGCTGATGTCAACTTGCTCGTTGCTTTCTAGATGGATGAGGTTTTATACCAGAAATTTAGGCAACACCCGAATCTCCGGGGCGATCTCATGCGTACTGGGATGTCACAGATCATCTACGAGGATCCCAGCGATGATTATTGGGGTACAGGTCCCAACGGAGATGGTGCCAATCAACTTGGTATTGCGCTGGTCAAAGTGCGAGCTAGACTAAGGGCAGAGGGTTATGGGATATAAAACCCGCTTCTCGCTGGCCATCGTCCACCAGTACTTCCAAAGTTCTCTTCATGATTATACGATTACGGCCGACCATCCTCCTTTCGGGCACGAGGGTATGATTTTAACCTTTCATGATCACAATTCCAACTTTCTTTCGCGGTAGTTGCTTACTGATTGCTTTCCTCGCTATCTACGTACTCATTTTCGTTGTATCTTGTCGCGGTCGTTACTCCGCACTTGGCCTCAGGCCACTATGTACTTCTGGTAGCTGTGTCGAGAGATCAGGCATAGATACTGAGCTAGTTTAGAGTGTTATGGGTTTATGTAGGGTCATTGCAGATCTACTTTAGGATAGTAGTGATTGTCTTGGACAACAATGCGTTGCTTTCGGCGGTAAGACCACAATCCTCCACGATCAATTCCTCGAGTCTTGATTCTTTCCTCTGTGCTAGCCATTGCACCAGTTTCGGAACAGTTTCGGATTCAACCCCAAAGTAGACCCCGGATAGGTGAAGCCGGCGGAGGGATGGGTATGGGAGTGTGCTTGCCTCGGAAGATGCCTCAAGTTCGAGAAGCTGCGTAAGGATGCGATTATCCGACCCTTCTAAACGGAGTGTCTCAACCGTGCGGGAATCTTGAAGCGTAAAGATTGGCTCCCTGGCAATGGGGCGCGCCGTAACCTTCAATGTCTTGACGTTCAAGCCCAAAAGGTAGGGCAATATAGATACTGCGGCACTTGAACATGAAGGTTGAAATTCGAGGAAACGTTGTTGGGTATCCCCTTCTGCGCTGAGCCGCCATGTCGTGACACCAGACGTCATATATACGAGCGTGTCAGGCCAAGGGACTGCATGCGACACAAAGAAACCAATCACATCCGCAATGGCCCACTCGTCAGACAGCCCAAACCGGAACTCCTGCAACACTTCAGTCACAATGTAATGAAGTAGCTTGCCGAACCCCTGAGATGAGCCAAAGACACATGCGTCTATGAACCTCAACCGGGTACGGAGCAATGTTCCAATTGGGGGACAGATATCGGCATCTATCTCTGGCACCACCATGGTGAGATCCTCGAGATGGGGGATGCCTTGCAAAAACACTAGGAGCGTTTGAACATTACACGGGGCGCCTGACGGGAACCAACGTCCAGAAAGATGCAGTTCGCGAATGTCCGACAGCCAAAAGGCATCGGAAGGCAACCGGAAGCCGTTTGCTTTGAAGATACGCAGAGGCGGTGCACGCCCACCAAGAAAATCAGGCGGAAAACTACCAGAATGGTACCAGAGAGTGAGCGCTTCCAACAAAGGCGCAGGTTTAGTGAAACGGTGTATGGCGTATTCCCAATGTTTCGAGGTAACCAAAAGAGCCCTCAAGCGCTCCGGTGAATTGACGATGATGTCGTATAGAAGTTGGCTTGCAGGGCCCCTCTGAGGACCAGTGGCTAGCTTCACCGACAGCGGCGCGTCCATGGCACGTCCAAGGAAGGTCTCTGTCCATGGGAGGGGGTAATCATCTGCAATCTCCGTCCATATCGTCCGATCGTTCAAGGCACAAACCCTCCATAGGTTACAGACGTAAGTGACCACTACCCAGCCACCAATACTGTAGGTCCTACATTTGTTTTTGACTGACTTGAAGATCATACAGAGGATATCTTCGGGAAGGTTTCTCGTTATGCTACAGCTGCCGTTTCGTGCTTCACATAGAGAACGGCGCATTGCCGGGTCCGCACAAGTCCAGATTTGGGTATCATAGTCAACCTCGAGAGCCGCCAAGGCCATCGGATATACTAACGCTTTCATCAGGCCTGCATTAAAGAAATCAAAAAAGTTAACTCGCCAACGGATAGAGCCAAAGAAGATTGCGGTAGGTATTCGCTTCTTAACTAAGCGCCGATTAGATGCGCGTCTTAGAATTTGTGGTCCGCTTCCTCCATGGTCCTGTTGTTACGAACGGCAAGTACACAGTACACGGAGTCGAACAAATTTTCAGATCAGGGGAGTCTGAGGAGCTCCTGGACCAGACAGGGGGATCATCTCTCACGTGCCTTAAGGAACCATCGACGAAACATGTCCTCCATTCCTGGCTTCATCGACTCTTTGTCAGCAATTGAAGAACTAAATAAAATAATCGGCGCCCTCAGAGAAGATATCAGAGAACTTGAACAATAGCGAAATGCACGCCTTTGGAGCAGGGTGACTCCGGGCCACCGTTGCTGCAATCCTCCGCGCGTTCCGATTTTCAATTTGTTCCCACCTTGTGCATTGCTTTACCAATGGATGCGCTTATGACTTTAAAGCTTGATCGTCTCGAATATGGCCGTCGTCGAGAGATATAGCCTGAACGTTTCCATGCACTAAGCGCCATAGCCAAATGGTGGACTCCACGCTAGACGACCTTCTTGTGTTCGTGATCTTCGGGCGTTCAAGGGGGTTGTTACAATTTTGTTGAGGGCGAGTAGTGTTGCTATTTATGGGTGTGTTAGATCCCGCGTTCAGCTTACCTGCTTAACAGTTACTGAACTCGGGTATATGTAGTGTCCTTGCAGAGAAAGTAGTGATCATATTGGATAATAATGTGATGCTTTTGACGGTGATACCACAGGTCTCCATGATGGCATGATCAAATCCCAAACTACATAGGTAAGTAGCGGCCAATTCAGGCTGAGCTGACTCAGCCAAAGGACTTGGACTGAGTCAGTCCGTAGCAACTTTCATCTTTTTATACCAGTCGATACCCACCGTGGCTGCAACTTACAAATACATGTCTAGAATAGATGTCCTCGACTCGGTGCCAGGGTTGGAGGAGAAAATCCAATCACTCCAAGAGGGCTCATCAGAAGCGAACACCGCGGAAACACATCGCGCGAAAGGTCTCATCGTTTTGCGTCTCCCGCCCGAAGTCCTTTGCATCATATTCGAGTACATCGCCTTCGATCGTGTCAAAATTCGCGACCACAGTACTCGCCCTTATCGCCCAGTCTTCGCCGTCTCCCAGGTTTGTCGATGTTGGAGGAACATTGCTCTCAATTCTCAAGGCATCTGGGGTTGCATCTATGCCGACACTCCGAAAGGCTTTGTCGAGATGATTTTAGGACGAGCCAAGTCGGCGCCGCTGTATATTAGACAAGCAATTGACGGCGGCATGAAGTTGGATACAATGGAGCTCCTCATCGGACGTCTTCATCAGTGCAGGGAAATCGAACTCTACCTGGACGATAGGACTGCACTGCACGAGGTGTTGCTCCAGAGGATCGCCTATTCAACTAGCCCCATGCTGGAGAAGCTGGTGTTCGGCTTTTCAAAATGGCAACAATCCAAAATTCGATTCGCTCAGGGACCCGATGGATGTTCCTCGCCACTTCGTCACCTCGAGCTTTGCGTCGCTGTTGAACTGAACGCATCCACGTCCTTTCCTCATCTTCGAACACTAAAGTTGTCTGGTTCTTGCCTTCCAACACCCACAGATGACATGTTGCTTGCGTTGCAGAACATGCCTCATTTAGTTACCACTAGAACTCAACGATGTCTTGTCAAGTCCTACCTATCTTCCTCACAACGTCAGAATCGCTTGCCCTAACCTAACCACCCTTCGTATTTTCGCGTCCCAATCCATTGATCAACTAACTCTCATCACCCGGCTCTCCTGCCCATCTATCCAAATTATGCACATAACATGCATCCACGGCCATCCATGGCCCGAAGAAATGGCACCGTTGGCATCGTCGTTCTATGCATTGATTCCATCTGTGCAGCCTTGGCTGTCATACGCCACCGTGTTGCCGTATCATCCTGCCTATTCATGCAAAACCGAAGTCATGATCTGGTTAGATGACAATCAAGATACTTCCGCGCTACCCTTCGACCCACCGTTCCAATTGTCCGTCCCGTCGTCCTTGGATTTTCAAGCCGTTCGTTCCATGTTGTCACTCCTGCCTACAGGGAGGTCCTTGATCTTCCAGATGGCACATCGACACAGCTTTTACGAATTTGGCGAGGCTTTCAGCAATAATTATAACTCACAACTACAAGTACTATGTGCGCTGGATAACGTCGTTGAACTCGGACTTGAGAGTCTCGATGACCTTCTCCTTTTCTTATCCGACACTCCAGAGGAACCAAAGAAGGACCAACCGACTCCTATGTTCTCGTTCCCTCGATTGAGTCACATTGTCCTAGATCAGCAGGAGACGATGAAGCACTCGAAGCGGAAGTTATTGAAATTGGGGAGGATTTTGAAGGCTCGGAAGGCTTTGGGTGTCGCGATCCTGACTTTGATGATTCTGGCTAATGGACACTTTGATCCCGATGATGTTCGGCCACTTGAGGAGCATGTTTCCAATTTTGAATTGAAGTGATGTTACCGAGGGTTAGAATTTTGTTTTGGTAACAGCAATGTATGAGCTTTGGTGATGGAGTTTTTCTGTAGCTGCGTGTATACAGCTTGCATATGCACACTCTGCCCATCCTTGCGTCTTTATCCTGACAAGATCTAAACATTCCTTGGCGCACCCGTCTACTAAATGACATCGCTTGCAATCCCTAATGAACTGATACCTACCTTCAGGTCACGCTATAATCGGGAAGACATCTTGAAGTGACACTAACTCCATCACAACTTGCTTATGCAACACCGCCTATTGTTCAAGCTTTCTGACATCCTCTCTGAGGGAGTCGATTTCCCTGTTCCGTTCGTTGACTTTGTTGTTCAGTTCTTCAATCGTTGGTGACGCGTTGATAAAGTCAGTGATAGAGTTCAAACTTCTGGAGGTCAGGGATCGTCATCGGTGGTTAAGTTAAGAGTTGAAACGAGGAAGACAAGTGAAAGTACGTGATCCACCCTCCTATCATACACAGGAGCCTCCTCGAGACGCATAAATATCTTCCTTCTTTCTGCTCTGAGTCAATTACATCTTGAAAGGACCCGAATCCTGAAGCTGCAAGCTAATGTACACGTATATTAGGCATTTCGAGCATGTCTACTGCGCTTCTTGACTAGATCTAGATGAGAGCTGCCTGACTTGGTTCATCACCCTTCGCAAGGAGACATTCATGAACACGATCTGGGTCATGAGCACGTTTTGCACAATAAAGTTGAATAGCGCGACCTCCGACGTATGGTCATCTTTCCGTCGGTCGGAAAGGGCGAAGTGGATCTTCTCACATGTGTCTTGCAGTGTGCGTTGCAGTGCGAGCTGTCCCTCGTCCGGCTGTTCGTATTCAGTTGCCAGGCGCCTGCATTCTTCCTCCCGAGGCAGAGCGGGAATTAAGTTGTAGTTATGTGATCTGAGAGTGTGTATGATTGTCCAGAGGAAGTCGATGGCCTGCACGGGGTCCGCTATGTCTATTGAAATATAGAGGCGCCCATCCAATTGCTGGATCGCATCGAGGCACCTTGCACGTCTCCAATTCCGATACTGAGCAAGAAATGTTGGTACGAGGCCGAGGGCTAGGCAGCAGGCTAGTTGGTCATGGATGATGTGAACAGGACCCTAGAAAACCCTACCGAAGAAGAAGAGTTGCCATGGGAAGTCGTTCAACTTGTTCCTAAATGTCTGAAGTCGACTAATGGGAACGGGAGGGGAACGAGGATCGGGATGTTCCCGTTGCTCGGTGGAGGAGTAACTACGTGATTGCAGCCGTTGTATCGCAGGACGGCGGAAAGTTGAACGAGTGGGTGGTGCAAGGAGTGTGACAGAGAGTCTTCGATAGATCCTTGGTAAAAACATCGAACTTGCCATTGACCTGCCATTCGTAACAACAGGCAAGCCGAGTAGATATATACAACGTCCGAGCCGGAACGACGCGCGTCTGAACGGCAGGTATAATTAATTTCGATGCTCAGGGGAGTATTCCGAGAACTCTGAGGGCTTCTGAGAACTCATGAATTGAAGGGTCAGCGCTTCAACCCCCGTGAACCCCTGCAGAGACATATTAAAGCCAGCCCAGGTTGGAGTGAAGGAGAAGTATCGGACATTTATATCAACAACCTAAAAGGGCCGGGACACACAAAACTGAGAAGCACTAATTGTCGACATAAGGGTACTACTTGCCATCAGTCACAGCCACGCTCCGCTTGTTAATGTACCTTCATACACTCCGTAGCAGGATGCAACAGGAAGATAGAGACATGCAATTGCGAAAGTTTGGCTAGGATCTAGGAAGACTAGAAGCTTTAGTGAGGTATCAAGTCAAACGGGCCACCTGGATGCATGTCCTACCTGCAGTCACAAGCAACGATCATTGGGAACCGCTACAATAACAGGGAATTTCCATTGAAAATACGTTTCACCTGAGAGCAACGCGCACCGGTCCACCAATCGTGCCACGCGAGGGAGGCTGGCCAAGCTGCGGTGACAGCATCTAGCCTCGATGACTAAAGTATCTATCCAACCTTCCCCACGGGCAGCCAAGGTGGAGAACCCCCGTATCTACAGTATCGGAACATGAGGCTCATGGACAGTGAAGAGGCATGAAGCACGGTTTAGTAGCGCCGGGTCCACAGAATCGTGGGCAGACTCGGCAGAGGCTATTAACTGAAGGACGTGATGCTCAAGCTTTGAGACGGTCTTCATGAGATCGTCGATAACTACAGACAACGTATTCATCTTGGCTTGACTAGATGCAATTTGACGTCGGTGTGTAAGGATTCGACCGTAGGCGAACATCGTACTTTTGGCAAGGAGGACGGAAACAAGCGTTTGTTAGGTAGATCCGCTTGGCAGTTCCAAGTGTTTTGCTTGCACGCGTTGTCTGATACCACTTGGATGCTCGTAGTTTGCAGCGTCTTGCATGAGGGCCTCGACCCCTGGACGGACATTCTCCCAAGCTAAATGGGTGGACCCACATTATTAGAGAAGCCAGTCAACTGTGACAGGGGCAGAAAGGCAAACCTTCGGGTGTGAGAGGCTCAGTTCGCACCATTGAATATCGTTGCAGTACCCAAGCAAGTCCTCATCCCAACCTAGCTCTACCGACCGCTCGCCAACACATTCTTTCCGTTGAGCGTTAATGATATTGATGTGCGGGAAGAACCCTTACGCCGCTTCCCGATCTTCAATGAGCCTCTGAGTTTTCGCCAGGCGTTCAGCCTCAATGCCACAGATCCATTGGGTCACCTTAATGGCGTGCTGCGTAAAGGAAACATTGGTTGCTCATGCACATGTTTCGCATCGTCCGATACTGGGACAAACCACACCTCTATCAGATCACGAGCTTGCGTCTGCGGCTCGCACACAAAGCCCTCGATGCGTGGGTTGCCACATTGTATTCTGCGAGAATACTCCTCAGCAACGGAGATGAGCATCGATCTAAGATAGCGGTGATTGGGTTTGTTCGACTCTGGATCATATTCTTGGAATGCCGCAAGCTGTATCTCTTGAATTGTCACTTTCGGTCTTCGCTCCCCCAGTAAAACGGCGCGAGGAGCGTTACTCTGCCAGACAGCTCTGCTTTGATAGTAGTGCGGATGCCCGCCGAGTTGAGGGCCTAGTGCGAGACATCAGAATGCGAAGTGGCAGATGGGGTCTGTACAGGACGTGCGCGACGTGATGATCAGCCTTAGCGATGCGCATTAATATGAAGCGAGGGAAGTTAGGGGAAGTTCTCCTAAAACGCGTGTCACATGCCACAAACAGGGCCGTCGCCACAACCGCGACCTGCTTTTATCTTTCAACCCTCACATGCCTCCTAGAAGATCCTCCCGTTCGAGGGCGTCCGTAGAACCCACGCCTCGTCTAGAGGCACCTAAGCGCAAACGAGGGAGTCAAGTTGCAGATGCTCACTTAGAGGAGAAGGAAAACCATGCCGCACCACGGTCACGAACGCGTTCAAAGGCTGCCTTGCCCCAAGTACCTGAGAGCGATGAAGACGATGATGTACCTACAAACAAGAAGTTGAGACCATCTCTGGGCGGGGAGGAGAGCGAAATTGAAGAGATCAAGCCAAAGGTCACCAGAGGGGGTTCGAGACGACCTCAGTAAGTCCTCACGCAAAGACATTGAGCCATCTTGACCTCTTTTCAAGACGGGCGAGCTCTCGTACTGTATCTGGAGCTAGCAGAAAGACGAGGTCTTCGAACCAAGGAGATGATGTTTCGGCTCCTATCGTCATACTTTCGGATGATGAAGAGGAAGCACCTCCAGCAAGGAAAACGCGTAAAGGAAGCGTAAAGCCGGAACCGTCTCCTCCAAGTGTACGCATCAGCTCCCCTGGACCGCCTTCTGATGCTCAAATGGAGGCTTCGGACGGACATGTGGATGGGTCGAAGGGGGGCGACGATGCACCGTCGGCTAAAGATATTTCCAGTCCCCCAGCGTCTCTCAAGCTTGAGTCGACGCCTCGTAAGAAAGTTTCTTCCCCCAGTAGCTCAAATCAACAACAGAGCGCTGAAGAAGATGAAGAAGAGTCTCTACTTGAACCCCCACCAATTTCGAAGCCTGTTCCCCAACCCCAGGTCGTTGTGGAAGAGCCAGATGTGCCCCAGTCGCGTCTTGTCATCTATAAGCTTGCACTCGTTAACTTTAAGAGTTACGCTGGTAGGCAAGTCATTGGACCATTTCATAAGGTGTGCTACCTCTATCTCTCTCCATGCCATTCTGACTTGCCACAGTCGTTCTCTGCTATTGTCGGACCAAACGGATCTGGCAAGTCAAACACAATCGATGCGCTGCTCTTTGTGTTTGGATATCGTGCAACGAAGA
The DNA here is from genome assembly GCA_017312325.1 of Pleurotus citrinopileatus. Lineage (NCBI taxonomy): Eukaryota > Fungi > Basidiomycota > Agaricomycetes > Agaricales > Pleurotaceae > Pleurotus > Pleurotus citrinopileatus. The sequence goes on along the minus strand of BHFW01000018.1, from coordinate 311,916 downwards.
TGCGACAAGCCAAGCTCTCCGAACTGATCCACAATTCCGATCTCCACCCAGACTTGTCGGAATGCAGTGTTGAAGTTTACTTTCGCGAAATTATCGACTTAGTGAGTCACGATGCAAATGCTCCCGCCTATGCGTCTTTTGACGATGATTACCAGCCGGGACCAGACGCCTTTGAAATTGTGCCAGGCTCTCAGCTTGTTGTTGCTCGCCATGCAACCAAGGCCAACACGAGTAGATACACGATTAACGGCAGGGGTAGCTCGTATACAGAAGTACAGACCCTTCTCAAGGGGCGTGGTATTGACCTCGATCATAAACGGTTCCTCATTCTTCAGGTAACGTCCCGTCATATTCGACGATTTTGTTACTTACTTTGCCTAGGGTGAAGTTGAGTCGATCGCTCAGATGAAACCCAAAGGCACGGAACACGACGACGGTCTGCTGGAGTACCTTGAAGATATCATTGGTACATCAAAATACAAGGAGCCAATTGAACATGCACAAATTGAGGTGGAACGGCTACAAGAGGAGCGTGGCGAGAAACTGAACCGTCTACGCATTGTAGAGAAGGAGAAGAATGCACTTGAGGCGAAGAGACAAGAAGCGTTGAATTACCTTCGCCTTCAGAATGATTGGGTTCGTGCGCGCTCGTGCTTACTTCAATATTCGTTGTGGAAGTGTCTTCTTGGGGATCACGAGATGAGCCATTCCCTTGTGAGTTTGATTTATATCGCGTCTCGTTCACAGTTTTTTAATACTGGCGCGGTGCAGAGTAAACACAAGAACGATCTGAGCGAATTGGTTGAGCGGAATAAGGATGACATCGCTCATTATAACCTCCTCACGGAGCATTATCAAGAGCGTGAACGCACGTATGAGGTAACCACCTGATAATATCCTCCCTCTCTGTCGTAGCGCCCATCACCGCCATATATTAGGTTGTTCGTGCAGCTGCAGCTGAAGCTATGAAGGATCTCGCGAAGCAGGAGAAAGATGAGGTTGGCCTGAGTGAGCGACGAAAACATGCTGCAGCCAAGGCAAAGAAGCTTAAGAAGTCGTTACAGGAGGTGTGTAACTAACAGCACCCTTTCTCTTTCCGGCAATTAACTTAGTGATTGCGATGATTTGGTAGGACGAGAGTGGTCGCATAGATGCTGAGAGATCTTTGAAGGAGAACACAGATAAGAAAGCTCGGGCAGAAGCGAAGCTTGAAGAGCACGAACAGAATCTCGCCTCAGAGGAAAAGGAATTGGAGAGGATCCAAGATAGCTTACGAGGTGATTCTGCTAATTCTTCTCCTTAGTATGCATGCTAAACACTGTTGTAGATAAGACACAGGTTTTCTACGACCAAATTGAAGTGAAGCAGAAGGAACTTCAGCCATGGAAGGCTAAGATCAATTCGAAGCAAGCTGAAATCGATGTGGCTAATGGCGAACGGGATGCTTTGGTGAGGAAGGCCGAGGAACTGAAGCAAGCATACCGAGAGGCTGAGGGCACGCTCGAGCAGCTGCAAACTCAGCAAGCAGCTAAGGTACGAAAGAGCGGGGACGCAAAGGATGGCATCAACGCTAAATTTTTGTAGGAACAAGAAATCCATGCCGTCAAGAAGCAGAAGTCTGACTCAGAGCAGCGCCTTCTCAACTACAAGAGGACAGTCCAAGTGAGATTCAGTGCGATCTTTGACGAAGATTGCCTGACATTACTTTCCAGGACATGCAAGGCAAAGTAGAGGAGCTTCGCAAGCAATCAGCTTCATCGAGGAGCCGTGTAGACGAAGCCCGAGCTAAACAGGCAGCGAACACCTCGCAGAATCGCGTGCTGGATGGACTGAGCAGACTGGCAGCGCAAGGGCGTATTGCCGGGTTCCATGTAAGATCGTGTTATCGTGTTGTGGAACCAATGTTCTCTGTACTGACTCTATAGAAAGGGTCGCCTAGGCAGCTTAGGTACCATCGACGACAAGTACGACGTCGCGATCTCCACAGCTTGTTCTTCACTCAACAATATGGTCGTGGACACCGTCGACCAGGGCCAAGCATGCATAGATTACCTCCGTTCCCAAAACCTTGGCCGCGCGTCTTTTATCGTCCTAGAGAAAGTCCCAAGTGTCCCTGGAATGCAGAAATTTCAAACCCCGGAGAATGTGCCTCGTTTATTCGACCTCGTAAAGCCAAAGGAGCCTCGCTTCGCCGCAGCGTTCTACAAGGTCTTGAAAGACACGTTGGTCGCAAACGACCTTAACCAGGCGAATAGGATCGCTTATGGGAGTAAACGGTTTCGTGTCGTCACGCTTGATGGTGGCTTGATTGACCTTTCGGGCACCATGTCTGGTGGTGGAAATCACAAGACGAAGGGCTTGATGAGCTCCAAATTCGCTGCCGAGACTGTGAGACCTGAAACGCTGCGACAATATGAGAAAGATAGCGAGGAGGCTGCTAGGCAATTCGACGCTGCGGTGGAGGAGCTTCGGAATGCTGAATCAGAACTCGAGAAAGCGCAGGCCATGATTCCGAGGTTGACCACAGATTTGGAGAAGCTCGAGATGGATGTTGCGAACGGTAGGAGGAAAATGGCGGACGCTGAAAAGCGGCTTAGGGATCTGAAGTGAGTCTATTTTTAGCGTCCGGACGATTATGAACTAACGCCATGTTACAGGGCTCAATGCCGACCGGATGCCGGAGACTTGTCGCGGATCAAGAAACTTGACGAGGAGATAGCTTCCTCCACGGCTGAGCTAGAGTCCCTTGAGGAGAAATCCAACAAATTTGAGCTTGCCATCCAGGAACTCCAAAAGAAAATCATTGAAATTGGCGGATCCCGACTCCTTGCGCAGAAATCGAAGGTCGATGGACTGAAGCTTCACATCAACCTCGCTAACGAGGATATTACCAAAGCCGAAGTGAATATGAATAAAGCTAGCAAAGATTTGAAGCGGCACGAAACTTCACTCGTAAGCAATACGGCGGCGCTTGAAGATGTCGAGAAGGATTTGGCGCAGCTGGACCAGGAGCTCGCTGAGCTGCGGGAGTTGGTGCAGGAGTACAAGAAGAAAGTTGAAGAAAGTCAGACAGCTGCTGAGAATTCAAAGGAGGATCTGGAGAGTTTGAAGGCTGAGCTCGATCAGAAGGAGGAGCAGATCCAGGCGTTCAAGCAACAGAAGGTACCCGTGTTGTATTTCTTGGTACTTCGCCCCTGCTGATATCTTTCAAATCAGATGGAAATTGAACAGCAGATCACTACGTTGCAGCGCGAACTCAAAGATAATTCTGATCTTATGGCTAAATATCAGCAGGAGCATGAGGAACTCCAACTCGAAGATATTGAGTACGCGATTCTGTTGTCGTAGTTACGTCATTCAAGTGCTAACGCTTCACTCAGTGACGATGATGACGAGGACGAAGGAGAGGACGAAAACGCGCCTGGTGGCGATGCCGAAGCCGCAGAAGACGATGAACAACCAGAGGTTAAGAATGAACCAGGTCAAGAGCCCGAGCCCAAACGCAATAAACGAGCACGCACGTCGTCGCCGTCCAATGAGCTCCATATCTATAGCGAACCGGAGCTACAGAAGTTCAAGTATCGTCAATTGCGCGCTGAGACCGAATTGCTAGACGGTACGCACGATCTTGCCCGCTTTTGAGCATGTCGTGATCCCGCTGTTCCTTCTAGAGAAGGTTAAGAATGCCAAGCCCAACATGGGAGCCTTGGAGGAATACCGACGACGCGAAGAAGAATATTTCCGCCGTGCCAAAGACCTTGACAACACTACCGCTCAGCGTGACGACCAGAAGCGTCAATATGATGGCCTTTGCAAGCAACGTCTCGACGAATTCATGACCGGTTTCAACTTGATTTCCCTGAAGCTCAAGGAGATGTACCAGATGATCACCTTGGGTGGTAATGCTGAGTTGGAGTTGGTCGACAGTATGGATCCGTTCTCCGAAGGTATCATCTTTAGTGTTATGCCTCCCAAGAAGAGTTGGAAGAATATTTCAAATCTTTCTGGTGGGGAAAAGGTTCTTTCATACTCTATGAACCACCAACGCACATTAACGGTTTGGCTTTTTAGACTCTCAGCTCCTTGGCGCTTGTCTTCGCCTTGCACGTTTTCAAGGTAATTGATCAACTATCTGCCTCTTGTACATGATCTTATTCCCTGCAACAGCCCACCCCACTGTACTTCATGGACGAAATCGACGCCGCCCTTGATTTCCGCAATGTCTCCATCGTAGCCAATTACATTAAAGACCGTACCAAGAACGCACAATTTATCATCATCTCCCTACGGTAGGTCTTCTCCCACGTCAGCCCCTCCGAAATGACCCCACTCATCTCTTCCATAGTAACGACATGTTCGAGCTGAGCCACCGACTCATCGGTATATACAAGACCTCGAATGCCACGAGGAGTAAGACATACCTTGCTGTCTTCCAGATCACACAACTAACGCTGGAGTAGGTATCTCGATCGATAATCACACTCTTGCAGCCCCTCCTACGATGGCGGCACCCACTCGCGTTGTCAATGAAGCATAGCTGAATAATCTAGCTTATCCGGTGTGTATAAGCACTGTTGTCTCAGTATTTGCTGTTTTCTATATTTATGTACTTTTGACTTGAAATGCTGAGAGCGTAGACTCTGTACGTATAGGACAGCCTTTCTTATGCTCCCCCTCCATCCAGGGGTGATAGGGGCCAAATTCAGGGGACAGAGACCTTCAGACTGCCCCACCCAATGAGTTTTCGCCAAAAGGGAAAGGGAGACAAAAAAACCTCCCTTTATATTGTCGAGGTTTTCGAGTCTTTGAATTTGAATTTTCTCTGGAAAAGATTTGATGAAAAATAGTTATTTTTCGTAATAAAAGGCATTCTAACTCAACTTTCCATGCTTTTGTTTATGTTTCCATCGACCCATGGAGTATAATGCTCACCCCTACCAAATCACTGGCTTACATCTGCCGCTCGCACACAAACAAACCTCTCAATGGATGGGTCGCCACATTGTCCGCAAGGACAATTCTCGGCGACGGAGATGAACATCGGTTTAAGATAAATAAAGGCGGCCGTGTCTGCTCGACACTAATGTATGCCGCAAGGAACCTTTGGATTGTCACCTTCGTCCTTCCTTCACTCCCCGACCACATGGTGTGAACATCGAACAAGGGAGACGTTTGAACCTTTCCATGTCTTTGGATCCCGGCCCGACGCAAATGTGAAGCAAGGTGTGTGAGCTCGCGCAGTAGAAAGCATTTCGGGAGTTATAGGGAAAACACCATGAAATAATACGTACTAATGCTTATCTTCGCGATGACTGGGTCTCGATCGGTGTGCACATGACAATGCTAGATGTATGGAATGTCCCAAAGTGATACAAAAGCAGAGGTGAGGCGCAGAAGGGCATGAAAATGAACTCACAGCGCACCTCTCGAATAGCATAGATGATATATACACCGGCTGGCTGAGGGTAGGATGGTGATCTGGAAGCTCATCCAGAGCTTTTAGTGACTCTCGCCAAACAGACTAGGCAGGGTGTGGGCAGACAATGGGCAGGGGAAGTCGCGCATGTTCAGAGACCCTGTAGAGATTCAATAAATCCACAGGGTGAATCTGAACGGCAATCTGTTCGAAGAACCAGATCATAGTCTGGAGGAAATGGTGAACGTGCATCATGAAATATCTCGGCAGGGAGGATGTATAGTGAAGTATGCATATTTATTTGAAGTTCCGCGTCAGTCACGTAGGAGCTCCTTTTGCGAGTCGACTTCCTTTGTCACGGTATGAATTAGAGTTGACTGCAAGTGTAAGTGAGTGTTAGACGCCCAGCGCGCGACCAGGCTCCTCGACCGCATTCTGATATTCAATGTTGCGTTAGTGAGCAGGGGGAGGTAACTTTGATTTTGGTGGGGCCAACGAGTGAGTCTTAGTACAATCTCACAATGTCGTTCTCACGTCTGAACGCATCACCCCAGCAAAGTCCATCAGGAGTTGATCAGGAGGATCGTCGCAAGGATGTATACCCCCAGCAAATTCCAAAATTCGAAAGTAAGAACCATGGGCTCTGAGGAGACGTTGAGTAGACTGGAATGTCTGAGTCTACGGCGGGGTTCCATTTCAGAGAAACAAACAATGGACATCCTCTTGTGACTGTGCCGAGTCCAGGAGACTCGTTAGACTTGCGTTAGACTTTAGGGTCTCTCAGAGCTTTTTGTTTTGTGTGATCGTCTCAGCGAGTATGAAAATTGCTATAAGCATATCAATGCATTTGTTATGCAGGAAGCCAGCATACGGAAAGAAATTAAAAGTAGACTAGGTTTATGATGAGCATACTACAATGGTATACGTCGCGGTTGCACGACGGGCGTAGCACGGGATCAGCGATCCGTTTCATGGGGTATCAGCGGAACCGCGACGATGGTTCACAGCTTCTTCATCGCCGGAGGCATCAGTGAACCTGCCGAAGCACCTAAAGCCTTCCTCAGAAAGTGACTCAACGGGTTACCCTCCCACTCCGTCGAAGTCAGCACGGGTGAAGAGCGAGACATCAAATAAGAAGGTGGGAGGAGAATGGGGGGAGATACTGTGAACCATAGGTGAGTCAACGCTTCTGACGCCGGAAGACGGTTTGGAGGCGGGTAGGCAAACAGCGACTCGATCATATCAAGCGGTGTGGCGGTGTCGTCTAGGCCGTCGTCCTCATCCTCATCCTCTTCATCCCACACCTTCCCATCCATCCCACATGGCGGCAAATTAGGCAGAAACCGATCCAGAGGCACTCGAGGCGTATCAACAAACGAAACACGTTGTGCATCCGGTAGATCGTCGAACCCGGGCCACACATCCTCGTTGGGTGTACCCCGAATACGGAAAATACTCCAGGCTAAGCCAATTTCGCCACGAGAGGCATCAAATAGCGAGTGACGTGCCCATCGGCACTGCGGTCCGAGCATGGGGAATCCAGTCCCTGAAGAATAAGATGGTGGGAGGATGAATGGTTTTAGAGGGACGGCATTGGGTTTGTTGTTGTTACCATCTTTGGCAACAAGAGTGGAATCGTCGTCGTCGTTGTCTTCATCCATGTCGTCTTGAAAGCTGGTTGCTGAAGGCTGAGATTTACTGGTAGGGAAAGGACATGCAATGTCTTCATCGTCGTCTTCGAAGAGCTGGATGGGGGTGAAGAATTCAGCGATCGTTGCACCCAGGCTCCACAGATCTACAGCGTGTAAATCGTAGTTCCGGGAGCCAAACAGGAGCTCCGGAGCGCGATAAGGTCTACAAAGTCAGTGTCAACGTCAACGTCGTTCAGCTCCTGGAGAGGTCGTACGCACCCAGTAGACACCTCGAAATACAACTTATCCCTGTATTCTGGCCACAAATCATTCTCAAATTCCTTGTCCCGTTCGCCCCTGCGAAATGCTATTCCGAAATCAATGATCTTAACACAACCCTCTGGGGTGATCAGCACATTGGAAGGCTTGATATCCCTGTGTGCAACGCGTTTCGAATCCAGGTACGCCAGTGCCGAGATGATTTGGAATATTAGGGATTTGGCGAGGAGAGTGAAAGCGGTTTGGTGGCGTTCGATAGCGGGCGAGTCGGGGTCCGCAAGGGCGAGTGTGCTGAACGGAGAGGGATGTGGGGAGAAGTAAGGAGACGCGAGGAGGTCCGTTAAGGAGTATGGGATGTACGGCATCTTGAAGAGCAGGGTATGGCTAGAGCGTTCATATTGGAGAACCTTGATAATCTACCAAGACAACATTCAGCCTGTGGGGTGTTTGAAACGATGGTCAAGGGCTTACATTCTGATGGGAGAGGTTGAGAATGAGTCTCAACTCCTTTATGATGTCGTGGGGTTCTTTGGCTGAACTCCGGTTCACACTTGCGGCCTTGACAGCCAACCACTGAGGTTCGATACCCCCGACCGTAGAGCCATACGTTCGGGAAACGGTTGAGAAGGGCCCTGCCTGGATCACGGAATCGGATTGATCACTCGCCGCGTCCTGATGAGGATAAGGTTTTTAAGTACAATGAGCTCATTATACTCTAGTAAAAGAGCTTCTGAGGAACATAGACTCACCGAAGCGTTGTAGGCGGCGTCCAGGCCAAAAAGGTCAGACATTCGCCTGTGTAAAGCTGCAGCGTCCATTAGTCAGTAAGTGTCGAGTTTAGCTGTTAGGAGGAGGGATGAAATAAGGCGGCGCTGCAGAAGACATTTGGGTGAAGACGAGGTGTCCTATAATAGCCCTTTAGTTATCGATGGTGGGAGGATGATACTGTAGTTCGGAACGAAATGCCTGGACCGGGAGATCGTGTTTGAGTGATGCCGCATTCATGATTTGATGGATCACAAGTCGACCGCAGATGCTGAAAGCAAGTTAACCGTGTCCGTTACCCCGGCGTTAGATTTAATCCCTGAACACACCTCCCGGATCCTGGACTTCATACCCACAATGGAATCGCAAGGTGCCTCCAATAGTATGTACCAAGATCCCAGTATCATAATGGCAGCTCTCGGCTGACTTCAGAACTCACCGCGATCTCCTTGCAAACCGCGACAGACGAGCGACTGATAGCTGCTGCTCGGTCCGACAACGAAGACCTCCTTCTGGAGGTTTTTGAAGAAGGGGCCTTCGACGTCAACTATCAGGATGGGTGCGTGCACTCAACGTGTCGTATCTGTTGATGAGAGAACTGACGATAATAGTCTAGTTTGGGAAACACCGCCCTCCATTACGCGTTAGTTCCAAACGGGCCTGCCAGCCAACCTTCACATCGCCTGACTATCCTCAAATTACAGCGTACAGAACGGAAGCACTGATGTCCTAGAGCATATCTTGTCTCATGATGACTGCGACGTCGATCCTATCAATAGAATCGAGAAGGAGACCCCGTTGCATCTGGCTGTTAAGCTCCAAGATCAGGAGCTAAGGCTGCATGTCGTGGAGAGTTTATTGGATGCGGGTGCGGACGTAAAGTGAGTATAAGACTGACAGGATTGGAGCATCGCTGAGATGATGGGACGCTACAGCCTGAAGAACAAGCATGGAGAGATACCCTCTGATCTTCTCTCTCCAACATCCGAATCCGACACAAAGATCCTTGCACTCATTCGTAAAGCTCAAGCGATAAACACCGTATCCGCGGATGACATCGCCCATGGTGCGTCACCCTATGTACCCCTGCTGGAGGTAGCATTGACCCTTGCCTTAGATGACGACGACGATGAGCCTGGCACCGGCTCGGAATCGGATTGAGCGTACCAGGAGGTTCTGGGTCCCGTATACATCACGAACCTACTATGGAACGACTGTTACGAACATATTGCTTGCTGCTCTGTTTAGGAAATGTTTCAATTGGTACCGCACTTTAGAAGTGTAATCGCATGTAATGGATGCTCCGTATTGAACGTTCGAAGATCTGAGCGGTTCGTTACAAAATCAAGCTTCGACATTACTCCGTTATGAAGCATTGCTGCGGTAACGTTTGCTGAATCACCGTCCTCGCACGCATTCTGAGGTTGTTTTATGACAATTACCGGGCGGCGTTAGTGGCACCAGGGAGGATAGCCAGCACTTAGTACGAAGGTTATCAAACTTTCAATTAATGGGTTCATCATTGAGCACGACTGTGGTATAAAAGAAGGTTAACTTCAGCGGGAGGTAGGCGGTGATAGAATCCACCACCAGCAGCCTTGGCCTCTAGCCGGCATCATCTCTATGTGCGCATGCTATAACTAGGTTTCACGGAGATATCTAAACCCGGTAAGTCTAGTACGCAAGTGAGGTGCAGAGGAGCTCCTAGATGAGATAGGAGATTATCGCTCACGTGCTTTCCAAACCATTATTTGACACGCCTCAACGCGTCCGAATCAACCTTGTCAACCTCTACGACGATCATCGATCATCCCAAACTCACGGAAACATGAGATCAATTATTGACTTCATTGACTCTTCCCCGACAATCGAAGAACTGAACACGAAAATTGACTCCCTCAGAGAAGACATCAGGAAACTTGAACAATATCGGAACGCGCGCCTTCTCGTCGTTTCGCGTCTTCCACCAGACGCTCTATCCATCATCTTCGAATATCTCGCACTGGAAGGGGATGTGGGCTATGGGCGCTATTACCGACGCGTGCTCACCTTGTCCCAAGTCTCTCGGTTATGGCGGAATGTCGCCCTCAACTCCCCAAGAATATGGGGAAGCATTAACGCCTACACGTCAACACGCTTCTTAGAGCTCATCTTGGATCGAGCCAAGTCGGCACCTTTGTATATCAACAGGGGAGTCTACGGCTCGGCGAAGCCGGAGCCAATGGGGCTCCTTTTGGAGCGTGTTTCACAGTTCAAGGAAGTGTTTTTGGCCCATGTCGAGGAGATGAAGTGGTTTGAAAAGATAGCTCACGCTGCCTGCCCTCTGCTTGAGAGGTTGGTAATATCGACCAACCGCCCTTCGGTTAAATTACGACTCGCTTCGGACAACTATGGACGGTTGCCGCCTCTTCGCTACCTCGATCTTTGCAACTGTATGGTAGAACTGGATGCAAAGACGTCCTTTCCTTATCTACAGACCTTGAAACTCGCCTTGCGCTCCGAGGATTCAAGGCTGAAAATACCAATGGAGGACATGGTGCTGGCGCTGCAGAATATGCCGCAATTGAGCGAATTAGATCTCAACGATGCTCTCTCAGTCTCTTCGAGTATATCTCCCGAACTCATCGCCGAGTGTCCTCGCCTTAAAACGCTGCGTTTGTCCTCGCAGTCGCTCCGTCAATCATCCATTCTCTCGCGCCTCTCCTGCCCATCAATCGAAACCATGTCAGTGAGCTGCCAACAAAAACAGCCTTCTGTTGAAGTGTTAGCCCGTATTGCTTCCGCTTTTTATGCTTTAATCCCCTCTACGCGTCCTTGGAAGCCCGTTGCCACCGTCGAATCAACTTCGTCCTATCGCGAACCGTATGATAGCTCAATGAAGATATGGCTCGTAGATGAAGGCGACGATATGACTGGGCCCCCACCATCTATGACTCCGCCATTCGCACTCGCTATCCCCACTCGTTCCGACTTTCAAACCATTCCTGCCATGTGCAACCTTCTACCCGTGGATAAACCGTTGACTTTCAAGCTTGCTCGTCTCAATCATGGCCGACGTGAAGAGATATCGGCTGAGATTTTGAACGTGCTAAGCACCGTAGTCAACATCAGCGATCTTCGAGTACACTCGACACTAGACGACCTCCTCACCCTCCTCGCTGATACCCCAGACATCAAACCAAAGAAGAACCAACCTTCCCCCGCCGTGGTCCCGCCTTGTTCCTTCTCCGCATTGAGGCATATCTACCTTGTCCAGCAAGACAGGATGAAATACACAAAGCGCAAGTTGACAATATTGAAGAAGATATTAGATGCGCGGAAAGTTCTGGGTGTTGGGATTCAGAGTCTTAAGATTAAGTCGGGTAGGCAGTTTGATGAGCATGATCTTCAGGCCTTCAAGGAGGTTGTTACCACTCTGCAGATTGTGGTGTAGTGCTACATTATAGTGACGGAGAGCGTCGCAACGCCAAGGAGTCCCCCGAACATGTTTCCAATTTTGAATCAAAGTAATGTTTATGGTTTATGAACTCGTAGGATATCGATTACATCCCTGTCCTTGTCCATCTAGACGAGTTCTAAATATTTCTCGCTGTATTCCACTAGCCACTCTCAATGGCTTCAATTTTCGACCATTTGGGCCTTGAACGACATTATCTTCATGATGATATTCTTCTCTAGATGTAAGGCATTACATACACTCCACTAAGCTGCATCTGGCTCTTTGTAGCCACGGACTTACTACTTCATCTGAGTTCCAGCAATTTAACAAGCTACTGTCCTGTATGCACCCGGTGGACTTTACATCTTGACTACACCACAAATCCTTAGAGTGGTGACAGAATCCTTGAGCGCCCGAAGATCATGAAGATGAAACTGCCTATTCGACTCGATCCGCAGACCCTCAATTCCAGCACCTAGACCCTTCCGCGCGTCTAATATCTTCTTCAATTGTGCCAACCTTCGCTTCGTGTATTTCATCTTGTCACACTGTTCAAGGTAAATATGCTTTAATGCGGGGAGGGTCATGGTGGTAGGAGGTTGATTCTTCTTTGGATTGATGTCCGGCGTGCCAGCGAGAAGGGTGAGGAGGTCATCTAGCGTCGAGATTACCCGAAGGTAGCTAATATTATATACTGCACTGAGCACCTGAAGAAGCTGGGGCGGTGTGGTATCTTCATCTTGGCCATATCCAGAAGTGGCAAGCTTGAAAATCAACGGCTTGTCCATGGGTAGAAGGTTGCACAAGGCAGGAATGGTTTGAAAGTCGGAACGAGTGGGGATAGTGAGTGCGAATGGCGGGTCCCTAGATGGCGGGGGCCCAGTTATATCGTCGCCTTCATCTACGAGCCATACCTCTATTGAGCTATCATATGCTTCATGATAGTATGAAACTGATGCAACGGTGGCGATGGACTTCCAAGGACGCGTAGAGGGGATTAAGGCATAAAAAGCGGAAGCAATAGGTGCCAACACTTCAACAGAAGGCTGTTTTTGCTGGCAGCTCACTGACATGGTTTCGATTGATGGGCAGGAGAGGCGCGAGAGAATGGATGATTGACGGAGCGACTGCGAGGACAAACGCAGCGTTTTAAGGCGAGGACACTCGGCGATGAGTTCGGGAGATATACTCGAAGAGACTGAGAGAGCATCGTTGAGATCTAATTCGCTCAATTGCGGCATATTCTGCAGTGCCAGCACCATGTCTCTTGCCGGTATCTGCACTTTGGGCTTTCCAGACCGCATGTGCATCTTCAAGGTTTGTAGATAAGGAAAGGATGTGGTTGCATCCAGTTGTATCATACAGTCGGAAAGATCGAGGTGGCGAAGCGGAGGGAGCTTGCCGTGAACGTCCGAAGCGAGCCGTAGAGGGGATTTGGCCGGAGAAGAGCTGCTGATCGTCAGCCTTTCAAGCAAAGGGCAGGCCGAATGAGCTATCTTTTCAAGCCACTTTAAGTCGCTGATGTCGGGCAAATTGACTTCTTTGAACTGAGAAACCCGCTTCAAGAGAAGCCTCATCGGATCCGGCTGCACTGAAGCGAAGGTTCCTCGGTTAATGTACAGAGGTGCCGACCTGGATCGCTCCAGGATGAGCTCCAGGAAGCGTGTTGGAGTGTTGGTGTAGACACATCCCCATATCCTTGGAGAATTGAGAGCGACGTTTCGCCAGAGTCGAGAGACTTGGGATGGGGCAAGTACGCGACGATAAGAGCGTCGGTAGTCGTCAATTTTGATCTCCAACGCAAGATGCTCGAATATCATGGATAAAGCATCCGGTGGAAGACGGGAAACGACGAGAAGACGCGCATTTCGGTATTGTTCGAGTTTCCTGATATCTTCTCTCAGGGCGTCGATTTTCTGGTTCAATTCTTCGATTGTTGGCGAAGAGTCGATAAAGTCGATGATGGAGTTCATATTTATGTATGTCTGAAGATAGTCGTTGTCGGTGGTTAAGAGGTGGTTGAGGTCGACCACAACTTTTGACTCAAGAAATCGCGTCAATAATGATTAATGACTTGTTTGGCAAGCACGTGAGCGCAGATCCCCCTGTACCCATTCCCCTGTGTCGTCCAAGAGTCTCCCTCCTTTCCCACTTGCCAGCCGATGTCCTAACAATGCATATGAAGTCAGTGCCTTCTCCAACTACATATCCAATTCTTGCAACCCCTGATCTCGACAATTCCACTCTCGCTAGTTTGCCATTTCAGGCAGCATGTTGCGCTTAATCTCTATACAGAGACTTCGACATTCAGTAGTGGAGTGCACCAGGAACTTATTCGAATCCCTTTATGTATGGGAATGCAACGCTCATATATAGCGGCGCCTTCCTGAATTGGCGCAAGCACAGCTCAACAAGCCTTGTCAAAATGTCAACATCGATATGACTTCAAATCTCCGGAATAACCGAGCGCGACATACCGCCAAAACCGACGGACATGGGACATGGCGATAAGTATGTGTACTGAAATAGCTAGGTATAACGTTGCCGCAATTGAAGGCGATGTATTTGAATATGATGAGTAAGACTTCAGGCGAGAGACGCGAAACGACGAGAAGATGCGTGATTCGGTATTGTTCTAATATTCTGATGTCTTCCTTGTGCACTTGAATTTCCTCCTCCGACTGCTTCATAGTCAGCGCTGACTCAATAAACTACACGATATACACGGCCATGGGATGACCAGACGTGTAGAGTTTGGGATATCATTCACAGCACCCCTGTCTATTTGCCCCTGTCGGCGAGGGAGCTGACTTCGCCACCATCGTATGCGTCGCACACCTCTCAATGGTTAGTTCAACATCCCTAGTCCTAGAAGAACTTCGCTTGATCAAATGCTCACTACTTCCAGACGAATTTCTTACACTATGCGACGATCAAGCCGCCTGGGCTGATGTGATCAGCACAGAGTCTTTCGACGCAGTCGATGACCACAATCCGGGCTGGAAGCTGATGATGAACGGCTTACCGCCCGTTAGCTTCACTCTGAAGCTTGCTCACTCCAAGATTTGGTTTCAAATCACCCTCACGCCGGGGAGTCCTGATTCGGAGTGCCTGTTTCCCGATGTCTCAGTGAAGGGGGAGAATATTACGAGACAGGACCACGAACGATGGCGATCGTTCATCAAACTCAAGTTGGGCGAGTTGAAGGAAAGTGGGACTGGGTAAGCCCTGTCCGCAACTTCACATTCATGCTGAGTTAAAGTTAAAGTATAACTATATATCGCCCGGCCTGCGTAGGTATCTCACATATAACTTAATTTCCCTTCATCTTCTTCCTGAACTCCATGCCGAGACAGAGGACCTCGACCGACCATCCGAATGTACACGTAACCCCGACGACCCCAACCCGGTTTCCTATCACGCCTTGCTCACATCGCACCATCTCATATCCCCTACCAAGCGCCGCCACCTCCAATCCTGGTCCACCTCACTCTTCTTGTCAGGTTTTGCCAAAGTCGGCTACCCAGGCTGTATCTACGTCCAAGGCCTGAAGGATGATGTGCAGGTGTTTGTGGCGAATGTCAAGGCTATGCAGTGGTTAGCTTTGAGGGTGAGGTTCGTTGAGCCTTTGGATTTACCCACCCATACTTCTCTGCCAAGTGAACCTAGCTTAGAGTTAAAGGGAGGAAGTGGCAGACGACATTGGGTTGAGTTCGAGAAGGTTGGAGAAGTTGTCGAAGAGATGAAGCGTCTAGGGAGAGAGGAGTTTATTGTGCAAATGGGGATTGGCAGTCTTGGGTCATCGAAATGACCTTTACTTTCCGTGGTGGGCCGCCGCCACAGGGTAGGTTAACAGAAAGTTGCTTGGTGACACACACAGTTAAGTTGATATGGGGGTGGTGGAAGTACTTACTGGGGCGAAATCCCGTGTAGCTGGGAGCGTCGAAGTGAGAGCTTACTTTACAAGTAGGCCATGATCTACTAGCGTAGAAGGTGATTAATATCGCACAGTATGTATACTTCCGCCCAACGCCCAAGATAACTAGGTATAAATGATAAAGAAAAACGGAACAGGGTATCAACGAGTCTCAAGGGTAACCTGGAGTGTGTAATAGGAAAACACGCTCAAATAAACTAAGGATAATATAACTGAGAATAATAATACCCATCCTGGAGCCGCTTCTCCTTCGTGGACATAGAGTAACAATAGGGATTTCTTGATGATGGAGATGACGTTGGAGTGGGCGGCGGTGAGGGCGTTGAGCTCCGACTAGCATTGTGCATGGACGACGTAGATGACGCGTCCGTATCTTCACTTTCGTCTTGGGGATCTTGGGCCTTGTGAACGATGGCCTGGATTAAATGTTGGAAGACGCCATTACTGTCGCACGTAATCAGTCGATCTTGATTGTGCACGGAGGAAAAGAAAGGGCGCACATTTCAATTTTATCCTGTAAGCTGCATTCGAAGAATTCCACCTTATTGGGGAGGCTATTCGACTCATCAACTTCGTTGGCATCGTCCCCAAGATGGCGTTGTGAATGAATCGATCGCAAACTTGAGAATGAGCGAGTGTGATGAAGGGACTTGATTGACCCAAAATCGGAAATGGATGAGCTGCAACTCCCAGGGAGCTCAGATTGTGTTCGCCTCATTTGGACAAAGGTGCGATACTTGGCACCATTCCGCTCGGTCATCGACGAAGTGCTGATATGGAGGGGCGAGTTGGTGGACGTGACGGGAAAGCCGCGATCAGTATGCGATCGTTGGGAGTTGGAGACGGACGCCGATGATGGTTCATCCTCTGAGACTGATGAAGAAGATAGGGAGAGGGAGAGGGAACGGAATGGGAATCGGAGATACGAGGAAAAGGTGTTCTTCTTCGTTGCGGGGCTAGGGGGTGGCGCGAGTGTGGGTTTAGTTGGAGGGAACCACGAACGAACGAGTCGTCGAACGACATCAAGTGTGATAAGTTTCGGGGTATCGGCAGCGGTGTTGATACCCACGATGTAGATGAGCAAATCAGGTGAATTCTGTTTCAATTCTGATGAAAAGAGAATGATGTTAATACCATGGGGTAGCGAATGCGAACAACATTGGTCCCTCACCTTCCAGCCATTCACGAAGTTCATCAGAACTCGAAGGCTTCGCACAATCATACAACAGCAGCGCAGCATCGGCATCACGATAATACATCGGGGCCTAGTGGTCCAAAAATAACAATCATCAGTAAGGGTAATCCGGCTTAAGTGTTGAATTTGCGAAGGATACATTAAATGGGACTTACCATTGTCCGAAAACTAGGGCGACCTGGGGTGTCCCAAAGCTGGAGCCTGACCTTGGTCTCTCCTACACGAACTTTCTTTGTGACAAAAGAAGGTGCTGTGGTGGGTAGGCTAGGTGGTGATGGGTCGAATTGGTTTTGGGTATAACGACGAAGGAGGCTGGTTTTGCCCACACCTAGAAGTGACATACGAAAACGTTAATCTCAAACATCATGCATCATGTTGAACAGGCATAGGTGTATCGTACCGCTACTGCCCATGACTACAACCCTCGCGTCGATGCCGTGTTCATAAAGACAAGCCGAACATGGTGATTGAGGTGAATGGTGAGAGTAATGTGCCATTGGTTGGGATAATGTTTTCCGCAGCGAAGGTGGCGAACTGGGACAATGGGTTTGAGTTGTATATATAGGGCGGTCGTCTGCTTCTTCCTGACGAAGAGAAGGGGGGAGGAACAGGAGGAGTTGTAGCTCCGAGGGGAAAAGCGTTATTATAACCTTCTTTTCCATCAGCGCCATTGCCAAGACAAATGAGACTCAAGCTCCAACGCACCTCGTTAGACGCCACGGGATCACTACGCGACCTTCCGAACTATCAGAAGGGGCCGATGGATTGCTTTGTTCGTTGGCCCGCGACCGGGTAAGCTTTACGATAACCAAAGGCTTCTTGCAAGGCACGCTGCTTTATTCTCTCTTTTTGCTTCCCTGTCGTCGATCTACTTGGCGACAGCGTGGACCTGCAATCTTCGTAACGAACACGAGTTCGATTAGTAGGAAATGAGGACCTCGAGGCATCCAGTCAGGGGAGCTCGCCGCCTTGAAGTAGCGAGTACGTAAAATGAGAGATACTGCTGTTTTGGGCGCGATGCAAGTGCTTAGTGGACTGGATGAGGGGCGCCACTGCTCGCCAAATCTTGACTAGCTTGCATCCCTTTATCGCTGCTTTGTTAAGAGAACCGACATAGGGAAATCATTGGGTGGTATCACGCCCATCAAGCGCATACTGATATATGTACTGCTCCTACTAAGTCACATCAGCCAGCATCTTTCAAAGAAGGGCTTCGGCACGGGGAACTTACCGTGATACCGACAGTCCCCGAGGATATTTGAGGAACAGGAGCAGTCGAGTATTTAGAGAAATGGGAAGGAACTCCAAACAGGTAAATGCACTGCTTGGGGCTTAT
This sequence comes from Pleurotus citrinopileatus, assembly GCA_017312325.1. Classification (NCBI taxonomy): domain Eukaryota; kingdom Fungi; phylum Basidiomycota; class Agaricomycetes; order Agaricales; family Pleurotaceae; genus Pleurotus; species Pleurotus citrinopileatus. The sequence continues at coordinate 293,918 of BHFW01000018.1, read as the reverse complement.
TTAGCTTGACCTGATGCTATGCGAGCAAGGTAACGGCGTCGAACGGAGTCAACCGGCGATGTCAGAAAGCTTGAACACCCTAGTAGGACACTACTCACCATACTAGTTGCAATTCGGCGCGGATATCCTTGACCTGAGACACTTAAGGATGTGATTGCGGCCAATCGGGTCCAAAGTGCTCGTGAGTCTACAGGAGGAAACCCGAACGATCCGCCGTCGACGACCTTGACAGTACTGATCGCAAGCTTATGCCTAGTTGTAGAAGGATCGGGGAAGCGGAAAGGCGCCGCCATAGTACCTACAATATATCAGCACTATAATGCGAATTTGCCTCCGAAAATATTTAGCCAGATGGCGCCCCACTTACCGCACCACCGCTCAAGGTTGAGCCCAAGGCCCTAGACGAACAAGGCCTCCCCTTGTAGGATCCGCCGTAGTGTTTTCCTTGAAAAGAATAAATCCTCCTCCAACGGACTCATTTCCATGCACCATGAAGAAACTGGTGGTGAAGAGTATCCGTCTCAGAACAAACAACTCGATCCGTAGGTGGCCGAAGACCCATGGGCGTGTACGTAGCATCCACTACCAGTCCTACATCTTTCCTCAGCTCATTAGCAACGAGCAAATGAACATGTCGCCGGCGAAGTCGATATTGGCTCCCAAGATGGTTAATCCATGGCAATAGACCTCCAAATCAACGTATATGAGCGACATGAATCCATTGAACGCCAGACCGTTTAACCTACCTGATTTACAAGCTTATTCAACTTATCACAGCCAAATCACAGCAAGCAGGTCGACTACGAGTTCCTCGTTACGAGAGGACTAATCGTGCGCCTCCTCAAATCCCTGGCCGACATACGCGCCGCCCTCCTTGACTCCTTTAGCGAGTGGGAGGTCGAAGGAATTGACTACTGGAATCAAGTATCATATATCAGGCGTGACGCATCTGAGGCATACTAAGCGTGACTATATTTCGATAGTGACACTGTGACGACATTTTGCCCCTATCACATTTGAAGATGATTGTTTGCCCTTCAATGTCTGATTAGATGCCTCCACTTCCTTTCCTTGTTTCCGCACACTAGCACCGCAAACCGACCATACATTTTCTTGGATGCGTACTGGCGAAATGCAAGAGCTCGGAGATTGGAGACGAGCTGGGTAGTTACCCGACCTTCTCTCGACCTTTTCGCCATTTACTGTGACCACCTACGCTTGACGATTCGCCACAGCGATGTGACCATCCCCTCTTACCTTTCCTGCCCTTCAATCGAGGTCATAAACGTCGGGTATCTCTGCGTTTGGCCTTCTGCCACGGAGACAACGTCTATAGCCTCGTGCCAAACGCGCGATTTCTTATTGAAGCCTTGCGATACCTTGGTGATGCCACCGTGCGGATATGGCTTGCAAGTGAAAGTGGTGGTGCGATCACGCCACCACTCACAAATGGCCTCCTTGAAACCACCAGCAATCAATAAGCGGTTCCATCGCAAACTTAACGCTCGACTCTGATGCCTCTCAAACGCTCCGTATGTTGATTACTGTCCACGAGCTAAAAATAGGCATCCTTTAGGTCCTCCAGAAGCCTAAGCACGCCCAAGACGAACCAGGGGAAAATCAAGCCATCCCTGCGTGCCCATTCTCCGCCTTGAAGCGGTTGGAATCCTACTAACCCCCGATACCCCTGTGTCACGGGACCTACTATCAAACTGTCCACCTCCCGCTTCGGACTTACATTTGACTTACATCTAACCATCATTCCCTTGGATTTTTCTAATAATCTGCCACCTGCCCGCTTGGGACCATAAGTCAGCTGAACCGCTGGCGCTAGGCGACCCGCTTCGATTACAGTTCTCGACTAGAAACCGCGCGTCCAGCCTGAGAACCATGAACCCCATCGTTGACTTTATCGACTCGTGGCCAACAATGGAAGAAATCAAGTCACTCGGAGGGGTCACCAGAAAGCTTGAGAAATACCGAATTGCGCGCCTGCTCGATGTATTACGTCTCCCGCTCGACGCCTTGTCCAATATCTTTGAACATGTCGTCGTAGGCTGCTCCGGATACTATGGTTGCATCCATAGGCCCGTCTTTCGATCCTGGCGGTTGGTTGCAAGCAATTCTCCAAAAATCTGGGGACATATCTACGTCGACACCCCGAAACGGTTTGCCGAGCTGCTTTTGGGGCAAGCGAAGTCTGCACCGCTCTATATGTCTGAAGCATCTTCGGGGCAGTACTGGATAAATTGGAGCCCCTACTGGGGCGTGTCTAATCAGTCCAAGCGACAGTTATGCGAATCGCCCACTCTGCGGGACTGTTTCGGCGCCTAAAACCCAGTGAACTTTCTCGTCGGCGCTCATCAAGAAGGGTCAATTCTCGCTGGTTATCATTGATTTTCTGTTTTGGTATCCTACAACAAAAATATTGGATGTGATTGACACCTCTCGATTCTTTCACCATATAGAATTGTAAAGTGCGCCTCCCTTTCTCGTCTAAATAAACTTCTAAACTTCGGGAATTAATATTGAATTATATATACTTGTAAAAACGGATCCTCAAAGTCTCTTGAGTTCATACGACCATTATGCGTCTTCCTCCCACTTCCTGCCTCTTCCAATATTCCCGCGACGCCGCTTGTACACACAAGTAGGCCTCTCTTCCCATCTCTCCCATCTGATATCCAGTTCATTCAGATTAAATTCACCATATACGGAATAACTGAAGCCCTCCGTTACCTGCAAAGCTCCGTCCTGAAACCTAGTTTGCAGCTGCCAGATGCCGGAATCAGTCCACACAAGGTGATTTTCACTGATGCCTACAGATGCTCTGGCCTTCTCGCTTTTGAATGGCTCGATGCAGCAACAAGAAACATAGCAGGTATCTTCGCTTTCAACAGTCCTGGTGTTTGGCAATTATGGCAAGTTGTGCCTGGCTCTTGGCTCTGGCTGGGCGCTTGATGCTTATTCCTAGGCAGGTTTCCTCAGTCTTGTTGTCATATTTGTTTTTGCTGTGGAGAACTCTCGGGATCGCAGACGGTGTGTATATGAACCATTTGGCTTCGCTTCTAACTAACCGGTGCAGTGAGGCGTCCACATGTTTATGAAGTCTCCCCCGTTTGAGCTAGACTCCACATTGGACGGCCTCCTCACTCTTCTCTCGGACACCCGGGACAAACTGAAGAAAAATGAACCAATCCCCCATTCACCACGCCGAAACGTATGAACCTAGATCAAAAAGAAGATGCGGAGAACCCAATAGACTAATTGTTGATGCTCGGATGGCTTTTGGAGGCAAGGAAGGCTTTGGATGTTGAGATTCCAAGTTTGGAGGTTTCATCCTTTGGTGCTCTTGATGTTCAGGTTCTCCCAGTTTCGATAAGACATTCGTTGCAGATAGATTCCCTAAGTCTGTGAGTGTTCGCATAAATATGATCCTCACCAGACGGCGTCACCACTCCATGTGACCAAGACAATCCGCTGCATTGTCGACGCACCGCTCCAAGCTCCACCACCCTTTGACTTAGATGCCGTCCTCTCTGTACGCAGAATCATATATGATGGCGGGCCATGACTGTATCAGATTAGATTCGAGAGAAACACAGCCTCTGATCATTTCCTGACAAATCGGAGCGCTTGACACAGCACCGGACCCTGAACAATGGTTAAATCGCTTGCTAATTGGTATCCGCCTGCGTCAGCGTGTAATTACCTGGCTTCGCTTCACTTTCTCCTTTTCTCATCTCCAAAAAGGCCTCAATGACGGGCGCTCCTGAACCTGCGCAGGTCAAGCCGCCTCGTCGCAAGCCTGGCAGAGTGTAAGTTCTAGCGTCGCACCCGAGCGGTCTGAGACTGATATTAACTTGACATCTAGGCCAACATCTTGCGCAGAGTGCCGACGGCTGAAATTACGATGTGATAGAAACGTACGCCGCCTTCGTCGACCGTTCTGCGAGAGCTTTTGGAGAGCTGAGGCAACTTGTTAGGTCCCGTGCGAGAAATGCGTCTCGAGGGGATGTGGGTCAATATGTCCAGACGGTGCGTCATGATGTTCTCGAATATCATGCAAGGTTACTAATACGGCATGGAAGGCTGCTTGACACCTGGCAAAGGAAATAGGTCAGTATCACAAATTATGCCATCCAAGATTACGAACTAAAGACACCGTGTAGATTGGTGCTTGCGAACACGGAAGAGTTACATGAACGTATTGACAAACTCTGTTCTCGGATCCGGGAGCTGGAGGAAGCCCTGCGCGCGCTACAAGCCACGGTGTCAACTGCGCCACATCCCCTCCTAGTCAACGATCTCCTCGCAGTCAAATGCTCTCCCCAACTCCAAGCGAACTGCACAAGCACCTCCCCAGCGCCTTCCCATTCCTCCTCAACCCAACACCAACACCCCTCTCCGTCGGGCTCTGCAACCATGACGTCCGCATCTCCATCCGCATCCACTTCCGCCACATCACCTGCCGGTGTATCCAAGAGGGTCACTGGTGCAACCATACCCGGTTCCAGTAACTCAGGCGACCAACGCGCGGAAGTCGAGGATGAGAACTTGATCGATGCGTTTGGTATGGACGAGAACACTTTAACACTGGTCAGCAACACTTATGTCTCGCTAGGGACATTGACCATTGGATCACGCGGAGAGATCAACTTTTTGGGCCAAACGGCTCGGTCAGAGGTCGGCTGCCTTCCTTCTCCCTTCTTATCTATGATTCAATATCGCTTTGCTGACTATGATCTGATATCATAGTATCTCATTCGGGTGCGTGTGGGACCCGCTTTGTTAGCCAGACCCACCTGAGGTGTAGTTTGCTTTGCTTCTAGGCTTCCTCGAAACGGCCGCCTCCCCATATCATCGCACCGCCAGGCCGACTATCTGTAGAACTCACCAACGCAAGTTGCCCGGAAATGGACATCGGGATCAGCGCACATCTCATCCAAGAAGTGCTGAGTCGTGTCCCGCCCCAAGCGGAGGCACAGCGCCTTTGTAATGTATATCTCGACTATGGGCGATTTTTGTGAGTCCCGTTTTTCCTCTGGTTACTGAGGTCTCCAATATGTGTCTCGGGCAGGTTCACGCCTATGCATCGGAAGGAGCTTCAAGAAGAAGTGTTGGATGTTGTGTACAAACCTGGGTAAGCCCCCCTTCTTTGTCTCACCAAAGGCGACTCTAATTCTCTCCCCCCTCGTTACTCATAGACTACACGATTCACTCCAAGTCCATCACGCCCTGTCTCTCCTCTTCGCAATCCTAGCCATCGCAATCCTCTTCGACCCAAACCGTCCTCCGTACTCTGAGGATGCCCACGAATACTTCTTGCTTTCACGTGCGGCGATGAACCTTTCGCCGCCTTCGATCCATACGACCTTGAACGCCATTCTTACGCTTGTGAGTGGCGAACTTCTTATTTCTTTCAGTTGTTCATCTATCATCTATAATTCCTTCTATCTTGTTGGGCATGTAGATGCACTTGGGACAGTATCTGGATCTACGGGATTGGGAATCCATCGGGTCGAATCAAGCGTGGTTATACGTAGGCTTCGCGTTCAGGTTGGCGTATGGTGTGAGTCCGCTCTTCCCCGACTACCGTCCCAATCGTGATATTAACTTGAGGATATGGTCCGTGATTTGTATGCATGTAGGTTGGATTGCGTGAGTCTTATCTGTTGAAATGTTCTCTTTGCACTCCTTTGGATTAAACGCATTGCTCTGTCCCGACTCAGATTTGAATAGTTCGAGGTGGCATCTGTGCGATGCAGCTTCAGAACGTAGAAGTCGGGTATTTTGGCAGTTGTTTTCCTTGGATACGTGGATGGTGAGCCTCCTCCTCCATAGTGTCTACTCCAATTCTTTTTTGAAGAATCGTTACTGACCCAAGTACGTTCTAGAGTTTCAGCTTTGGTCGCCCGCCAAGTTCATTCATCGGATATATAGACTGCGAATTCCCGAAAGACCTGGAGGAAGTTGATAATTCGAAGGGGGTTCTGGAAATGGGATGTACGTCAAATTTCACCTTCTGTATTTCAGCAATTCTCTAATATAACCATGTAGTCCACCCGTGGTGTTACCGCTACACTGCCCTACTTCATTCTGTAATTGTAACCGCCTTCGTACCCAAGATACCACCATATGCCACCATCCTCAAACTGGATAAGCAGATTCGCGACTTCCCCGTACCGTCACATCTACATCCAAAGTGTCGAGTGGTGAATCAGATTGAGTCGCCCATGTTCGACGTACAGAGGTGGTTCGTGCTTATTGCCAAGGAAACCGGTTAGTTTCCTTCGCTTCTTGCCTTGCCATATTGTCCTGATTACCCCCTTTCTTAGTCCTTCTGAATCTACATAGAGGGTATTTCGCTCAAGCCCTGCAAGAGCAACCAACCGATCTTCTCAAACACCGATTTGGCCCATCGATGTTGGCGACATACCGCTCCGCATGGCGGATTATCGAAACCGTGGTGATATCATGGAAGGATAATCCGCTTGTAATGAGTAGAGTCGCGATGGCTTGGTCCCAGACTTTGTCTGCTGCGGTGAGTTAGTTGTTTCTGATCTGTAGTTCATTGTTCTTGATGGTTATTGGCGGCTTAGATTGTAATGTGTCTTTTGGCTACGAGGGCTCCCTTGTCGAATTTGACTTCTAGCGCGTTGGAAGAGCTTGATCGTGCACTCGCGGCGTATGAGGAGGCCGCAGCGACATGCCGATCAGCATCTTCAAACCTTGTGAGCTCGATCAAAATATAGCCTGATGCCCACACATCTTACCTTCCATTGCATAGGACGCCATGCGTAACTTACGAAATAAAGCATACGCAACGGTCAACCGCACACACGCACATCCACACGAACCTCCGTCTTCGTTAACACCTGAAGAACTCGATCGTCTCGGTGGTAAAACACGATTAATCGCACCACAGATAACCGAGTGCTCCACTACCACTTCCTCCCCCTCGCCTTCATCCTACACCGCCGCGTCTCTGGCAACCTCTGCCACTCTCCCAGAGAACAACATGGAGCTTCTATTTGCAGGAGCGAATATGCATCCTACAATCGCGCAGGATTTGAGGAACTTGGATTCGGGCGTGCTGCCGTTGAATGAGCTGATGGATTATCCTCCGATTGGCGTTGGCGGGGGTGCAGGTGGTAGCAGTGGTGGTGTTGGTGGTGGTGCATTCTCTGATGGGATTGAGCAATTACACTCAATGCAGGATGTACAGTTTTTGGAGACTTTGAACTTCTTTGGAGGTACCATTGGTGGTGGTATGGGCGGGTTGAATGGGATCTTGGGCGGTGGGGTTAGTGGGAGTGGGGGCGGTGCGAATGGGGTACCTGGATTATCAGGGTATGGAGAGGGGTATCCTATGCAAGCGTATACTCCACCCTCGGGACCGTCGTTTGGGAGTCAACCTGCTATGGAGGCAGTATGGGCCAATCTTGTTGAGCATCTCGGGTTTTAACCTCCCACATCTTCGATCGTACAGTCTGTTGTCAACTCTATTCGATTTTGGTACTTGATGTTGTGCATTATATCGGCGTTCTGGTTTAGAAGTTTTATGATATTCACTGCATGCTGTAGCACAGCGGCCTTCGGGTGAAGTAGACGCCAGACGACCTCCCCGCTGGCCTCAAAGCCAAACTCACCTTCCCGGTAAGGCACCCACTTGGAAAATTGGGTAATGTTGAGAGTGGACAGTCCCCACAATGGCAACGAGCATTCATATATTTGCCTGATGAGCATAAGGATCCAATCGTTGGTTCTTCATCCGTCTTCAAAGAGCGCTCCCGGAAGGCACTGTCTTCAATGCGCAAGACCCACCGTAATAACCTCCTCGCCCTCCTTGCTGGTACCCCTGACAACGAACCGAAGAGGGATCGACCCCCTACTCATTTCCCGCCGTAAAACATATCGTCTTAATCCAGGGAGATACGAAGCTCACAAAGCGCAAGTTGTTGATGTTGAAGAAAATATTGGGTGCGCGGATGGCTTTAGGTGTTGAGGATGAGGGTTCGACGGTCAAGAGAGGCGCATTACTTAGATGGTCGTCGTGCTTGATCAGGAATCACTAGGGCTGTGTATGAGAATCAAGTTGTCCCAGCGACGATAAGGGCAATCGGGCTCTAGTTACCTATGAATATAATACGTTCTATGCGTAAATCGTGATCAAGACGCTGCAATCCAAGTCTTCAAGAACCTGAACATCAAGAGCACACTGACCGCCACGCGGCGGAATCTTTAACTTCTCAATCCCAACACCTAGGATATCCCTTGCCTCCAGATGTTTTCCTAATATTAACAACTTGCGCTTCGCGTCGTCTATCTGTTCTGTTTGATATAGCGAGATGTACTTCAAGGCAGGAAACGGACATGGAGGGATGATTTCATTTTCCTTTGACAAAGCGTCGGGTGGGAGACGTGAGACGGGGAGAAGATGTATGTTTCGGTATTGTTGGAGCTTTCTGATGTCCTCTCTTAGTGATTGAACCTTCTTGTCCACTTCTTCAAACGTGGGCGAAGACGCTAGAAAGTCAGTGATGGGTTACATCATTTTCGAGCCGTGGTTTCTTTGAAAACTCGGATCAGGGGTTCACGGCCCCCAAGCATGAAATCTTGACCCCTATCTAACTCAAGCACCGACAATGAATAATGAATTCACTCTGGATAGGCAGATGGATTCAGGCATCTACGAAAATGCAAATCCTAATGCATAATGTCCGATGCTTCTGTTTCATCACGCCTTCACGCTCTAGACATGGACTTAGCTACCTAATGTGCTCCCCCGCACCGCGTCTTAGTAGCTCTAGCTTACTTGTAGCGGTATATAAATGCAGATTTAAATTAAAAAATAAAAAATGTCTCGTCACGCCTTTCGGAATACAAGACAGCAAAAGACCAAAGGATAGGGGTTGAAAGGGGCTCGGCCATGCTGGAAATAGGTTACATCGTTCGGGTACTACCCTTGACCTGTGACCACCCACCCAAAATTTTGCATTGAATGGCTACCATGGGGTCCGTCATTGATTTTAGTCTTTACCATCGATGGAGGAAGTGGAGAAGAAAATCGAGTCTCTCAGAGAGGACATAAGAATATCGAAACATACACCATCCCGCCATCTCCTCACTTCCACTCGAAATACTATCCATGATTATATGCTGCTTTATACTACGATGGACGCTACGGCGCCTCCCATCGCCAGGTACTCATTCGCCTTGGCCCAAGTCTCTCGAACATGGCGGAATGTTGCGCTCGGTTCTCCTAATATTTGAGGGTGTATGAGAACCGACACACCGAAAAAGTTGGCTGGGCTGCTCTTAAAGCGAGCCAGGTGGGCCCTGCTGCATATAAGGAGCGGCTACCCATGGCATCCAGATACGCTGGAGCTCCTTTTGGGACGTATTCGTCAATTCAAACAAGTTGAACTGTATTTATGCAGTGCCGAAACGTTCAAGAGACTCCCTAATCTCGACGTGCCCGCACTTGAAAAGCTGTCAGTCAGTGTCGTGCGAGGTCCCAAGCCAGTCAAAACGCGACTCGCATCAGACGAGGAAGGACGGCTTCCCCTCTTCGTTACCTCAGTCTTTTGAACTGCGCTATCGAACTAGACACCTCTACATCCTTCCCTTATCTTCAAACCCTGAAGTTGAATATACTAGATCATTCAGCTGAAATCCAGATCCTCCCAAACATAATGTTGGAAGGGTTGCAACAGATGGCACAGCTGGCCTCATTGGAGCTCGAAAATGCCATGTCAGATTCTACCGACATCACTCCCAACCTTGTGACTGTGTGCCGTAGCTCAACCGCCCTTCGTTTGAACGTCGCGTCGGCAAGACAATTGTCCTTTATCACACACCTCTCTTGCCCGTCTATCACAACTATCGAAGTCTCATGCCGTCAGCAACAGCCTCATCTAAGTGCCCAAGCGGTAGCATCAGGTCGCATCCCCTCTGCACAGCCTCGGCGGTAAGTCGCTTCCATAAACTCAATATCCTCGTCGATTCGATGCAAAGCCATGATGCAGATATGGCTCATAGCTGATGGTGACGATGTCAGACTGGTAGCGCCCCATTCGAGCTATCCATCTTAATGCCTATGACCATACAAGCCATCCCTGTGATGTGCACCGCGCTACCCGTGGCGAAACCCCTTACGTTCAAGTTTACTCGTCAGAAAGACCTAGACCCCGACGCCATACCAACACTGTGCAGGATAAACAATGTTGGTGATCTTCAGCTTGAGTCAAGTTTGGACGACCTCCTTGCTCCCCTCGCCGACACTCCACTGGATGGACCGAAGGGAGAGAATCAACCCATCCCCTTGTCCGCGCGCATTCCCCTTGCTTAAACATATTGTCCTAGACTAAGACGACGATATCGAAGACCAGAAGTGCAAGTTGATCTCGTTGGAGACAGTTTGAAGATCACCGATGGTTGTGGTTGGTTCGATGTGAACGATATTCAATGCTTGAAGAAGTATGTTACTACGTTCGAATTTAAGAACTCATAGTGTCAAAATTGTATCTGCGGGTATACAGCACCTCGATTTCCTCTCCGTCCGTCATGTCATACCACGACAGTGTGCATCACTCGACGCGGTCACCACCTCGGCCTTGATTAATGATTAATGATTTCCGGGGCTTACTGTCATATGAGTAGTTAAGCCTTTACCTTTGGGAGCGAGCGGCGAAGTCACCTCCGACGGCGTCCTAGGACTTCGATGTACCAGATGCCAAACGCTCTCCCGGAAGAAAGCCTGGATGTCTCACAGTGGCACGACAGCGTGCATGTAGGAAGAACTCACTGTCCAAACGACGATGAAAGGTGCTGTCAGGGAACTCAATTTGAGTGCTAGGAGTCGCCCCTGTAACCCGTCGTCACAAGCCATCATCTAGTCGTCGTGACGGGCAGCATCGAATCACTGCTACGCTAACGAGCTACCTTTCCGAATTCATAGATGTACGGACGCTGGCATTTCGCGCTTCCCCGAACAGCATGGCGACACCTTCGAAACTTCCTGCCTGGTTTTCAACTTGAAGCTTCTGGCATGCGGCAAGAACGCAAGGTCACTGCCACTTGTGTGCTACCGGAGCGTCAACAGCGTTTGTTTCATCCTATTCGCAGCAAAGCCTTGGAAAGCGGCAAGAAAATGAGCCTGAACATGTGGGTTGTATTGAAAGATCATTTGTTGTCGGGAAAAGGTCTTGACATTGTGCAGTTGACGCCTAATTTTGTGCGTCTGATCATCACCTCGTCCAGGCTATGTTCATTTCGGTGACATTCGTCCTTCCAAGCATCATAACCCGCTCGCACAATTAACGAATTAACGCACTGCCTAGGGACGCCGTATGAGAATACCGGCTTATCTCTGTGGCCTTGCACGGTAGTACCCGTACCTCGGAATCATTCCATACTTCCAAATGCCTCATGTCTTACGCAGACCTACTTGGTCGAAGCAGCTGAGCGATGCTCAGCGCTTACAAGAAGCTTCTCATCAATGCCTCCCGGGTTCCCGAGCCCTATCAGCAATTACCCTGATCTCTCTAGGCCCAAATGCCTGGGAAGCGGTGTGGCATCAGCTATCCCAGTTTTGCAATTGAAGATTGCGATTAAAGGGAAGAAGCCTAATCAAGCACAGGAAAATTGGATCCAAGAACTATAATTGGATATTCTTACCAGCTTCTCGCGCTGCCTCCGTACTTTAAGCCAACTCCAAAGCGTATTCGCTTGCCGTGGACGTGTTTCGTAAGCAACAGGTTAAAAGGGAGCTAGATTAGTATTCTCTGCATCACGTCCACACATCCCCAATCTCATCTGCGATACCTACTCGCACGAACATGTCTGAGCCGACCACTACGACCCCCGCTGTGGACGAAATATTCCCAGTGGCTAGGCCTCGTCCGCGTCCAGTGAACATGAGCGAGGATGCTACCCTGCGTAGTCAACAGCGCGTTCATCAACACCAGCACTCGCCCTCGTACAGTTCCGCAGATATGTACCCAGAGATCCCGAACGTTGGGTCCCCGGACCATGACAATAAGAGGTTCTCGGATATCTCTACGGGCTCCTCAGATGATGACGACGACGACGATGAGGTCGTCCCGCCTACGCATGCGCATAGAACTTTGGTCCTCTGCTTCGATGGAACAGGTGAGTGAACATCTCTTCGCTGCCCCTCTTCTGGCTCCGTCTAGGTCTAGACAAATGGGTGATCATGTGCTGACTGGTTCTGTTTCTCGCGTTTGCAGGCGATCAATTCGATGATGATGTACGCTTACTTCCCAAATGGGATCCATGGACCCACAAGAGTGTACCTTGTACTCACCTACCTTACGCTCTGACAGAACTCTAACGTCGTAAACTTCTTTTCAATGCTCAAGAAGGACAATTCCCGCAAACAACTTGTGTATTACCAAGTACGTACATCTTCACAGTCGTACCTAGATCCTGAAGACCAAGGCAATTTGTCTTTGTTTTACAGTCCGGAATAGGTACCTACAACATCCCACAAATAGCGAAGCCGATGATGGCCAAGCTAAAGAAGAAGCTAGATAGTATGGTGGGCGTACACCTTGACGCACACGTTATGGGTATGCGGAGAATTCTTTATCCATGAGGAGACGGGTGTCTGACTTACTCCCGTTGACACCTCGACACTTTTTCAGGCGGTTATGAATTTCTCATGCAGAATTGTGAGGATGTCTATTTTATCTCCATTGCACTTACTTTGATTGCTGACGGGTGTTCAATTTGTGGATCTTAGACGAAGCGGGAGACAAAATTTGTATATTTGGGTTCTCCCGCGGTGCGTATACAGCACGAGCACTGGCTGGAATGTACGCACCACCTTCCGTCCTCTCAGATACGGGCGTACTCACTTCAATCTCCACTCATTCAGGATCCACAAAGTCAGTCCCTTAAAGACTTTATACTGAGCTCAACAGATTTAGCTTTATTCCAGGTCGGTCTTCTCCCTAAATGCAACCATCAGCAAGTTCCCTTTGCGTACAAGATGTATAAACGCGAGGACGAGAAGGGTTGGAAGATGAGTTCAATGTTCAAGAAAGCCTTTTCGATTGATGTGGATATCGAATTTGTTGGCGTTTGGTGGGTCCATGCCTTTTCCTCCGGGATGATGACGACTGACCTGGTGTTGCCTTTGAATATAACTATAGGGATACGGTTGGCTCGGTTGGCGTTATTCCGCGAAGACTCCCCTTCACGACATCAAACTCACACATCAAGTATTTCCGACATGCAATAGCTCTCGATGAACATAGAGCAAGGTAAGATTTTCTTCATCTCAACTACCTGATCGATTACAATGACCTGTCCCTAGATTCCAACCCAACTTTTTCCACCGCCCTCTAGAGGAACATAAGAGCCTCGGAGTCCAACATGGCGAGATGCCTAAGCCCAAACCGGCCAAGAAGAAATCCACTCAAAACCGAAGCCCATCAAGGAAAGAGCTTGAACATATGTATACTGATGCGCGTTTGGATACCAATGTCGAGGAAGTTTGGTTCGCTGGATGTCATTGTGGTTAGTAACCTCCCCCCCAACTCCGTGTCTTCATGTTCACTTACATTGAGTGGTGGTTGATAGACGTCGGCGGCGGTGCTGTTCCAAACGACACGCGTAATGCCTTGGCTCGAATCCCACTCCGCTGGATGGTTCGCCAATGCTTCGCAACCGGTACGGGAATCATGTTCTACCGATCAACATTCAAGAACATCGGTATGGACCCCCACTCCGTATACCCCTATATCAAGCCTCGCCCCACCCCTTTGACGCATATTTCCGAGCCCTCTTCACCTATGACCGAGAAAACACCCACCACTCCCGTTGCCCCTTCCATTGGATCGAATATTTATCCACAGGCCCTCAACGATGGCAAAATTTTTATCAGCGAGGAGCACGAGGATTTGGCTGACGCGCTGAGTCCGGTGAACGATATGTTGAAGGCGGCGAAGGCTTGGTGGGTGCTTGAAGTTGTTCCGCTGAAACGTAGGTGGCAGAAGGATGATGATTCGTGGGCTCGGAAACTATCGTACGTTCCCAATCCACCATATCATTGTGCGCGACCGTGATGACTGATCATGACCTTTTGATTGCACTTGATAGTGTAAACCTCGGTAGAGGTCGATACGCCCCGAAGCAACATTATAATAAGAAGCATGTCATCAAGCTTCACAGGACGGTGAAGCTTCGCCAAGAGGCCATCGGTTACAAACCAAAGGCCAAGTGGGAAGATGTCGAGGTTATGTGGATAGATTAAAATATGATCCGTACGCGGTTCCTTTCTTCTCATGTTGCCTTGGGGCTTCGTTTCTGTGTACCTTATCTCCGTAGCCCCCGCTTGTTAATCCTCCAATATGCACCTCGAAAATGCTATCTGTTCACACCTATTGACGCATGACGGGCCGTCGGTCCGGTAGCCTAGTGACCCCCCTGTCCCCGCATCAACCAAAATGGCGCGGGGACGGTGCGGGGAAGACCTTTCTCGGCAATTTCTTAATTTTCTCGACAATTCCCATGCTATCACTTTCTTACTCCGTCCAGCACTACGACCATGCTCATTGGCGGAGATTGCTGTCCCCTTGTTTGTCAAACCACATCTCCCGAGATATCTGCGTGAGCCCATCAGCTGCTCTGCTGGCCGCCGTTCCGCTCCCCGTCGTGATGGTCATACCGGAATGTAGTAAATTGAAACGTATATGAACAGGCGCAGGTTGTTTGACGTTTGGGTTTTGGTTATTCCCTGCTTTTCGCCTCTCCCCACGGCACCGCCTCTCCTCCACTCACCGAAAAGCTTATCGATTTCTTGCCCGAGAATCGTGGATCATGCCACCTCTTACTATAGTCTTCTCCGTTCTAGCCTCTTATGTGTATATTGCCCAGGCGTGGAAGGTATTCGAAGTTTCGCATGTAGACGGACAGGACGACACACCAGCGTTTATGGCTGCTCTGCCCGATTACACCGCGGATTCCACCATCTTGTTCAGGAAGGGCGTCAAATATAACATACTTACTCCTATCACGTTCCCCGTCCTCACGAACGTTGAGGTGAGGATTGAAGGGAATTTGACGTATCCGAGTGATATCCCCACTATCCAAGGTCAGCGGTTCTCACATAGCCTTAACATGGAATGAATTGTTAAACATTGCTCGTGTCATTGGCACATCTGAAGCTATCGTTGGTACCTCTGTATGTATACCAGACTTGATGTTACGTGGGGATGATTGCTCATGACCTATCTGTTGATAAGAGTTTCTCTGGGAGTTGGTCCGTGCCGCCGACATTCATTGGGCACGTTTGTCCTTCTAATATCACCAGGACAGGTTCAGCTTCTCGGGAGGCACCAACGTGACACTTCGAGGAAGCACAGATCCCCGGTGGGGTTGGGTTGATGCACACGGCCAAGCAGTGAGCTAGCTTCTCGTACTCTGGGTATGTTCTGGACTAATCTCTTTTTGGAACAGTGGTGGGATTCCATGGAACAGACTAATCGTCCTCATGGCTGGGCGTTCAAAAAGATTAACGGCGGTGTTATCAGAGATATGAAGTTGTGGAAGGTACTTGCATTATCGAGCTGCGTGCGTATGCCTAAATGATGACGCAAATTCCAGCCCATAGCTTGGAGTTTCTCGACTAGCGGCTCGAATAATATTCATGCCTTCAACAACAAAATTGTCGCCGTCTCTAATTCTCAGGTACTCAGTGTAGCTTTCTCATGTTAAAGTTGGGATAGCCCAGGCTGATGATCTATGTCCCAGGGGTTCCCTTTCAATACGTAGGTCTTCATTTAGTTCATTTGCGGTGTGTTCGCATCTAATCGCGCCGTGGCTACTTCCCACTTCGTCGGATCAGCGATGGTGATTATACCGATTTAATCTCGGACGGTGGCAATGACACAGCACACGGCTCTTATAGGTTTCTCGGCCGGCGGTTCAAACATGCTCTTCGAGAATAATTGGATTCAAAATGGGGACGACTGTATCACCGTTGGGAATGGTGCGAAGAACATTCATTTCCGGTACGCCACAGCAAACGCACTTGTGCTCATTTAATCTTACGAGGCGAATGACTCTGATATGACATGGTCTATTGGCTTAGGAATTCATATTGCGAAGGAGGGCACGGCCTCTCAATCGGCTCCCTTGGAAAAGGGGGACAAGTCGCCGACGTTCAAAATATCCTCATTGAGAATGTCGTCATGGTATGTAAAGGAAACTTCTCGATTCCATTCTATATTCGACGCATCGGTTTTGACATCGGTTTCGCAGAAAAGTTCGCTTTATGGTGCTCGATTCAAGAGCTGGACCGGAGGCCAAGGACTTGCGAGAAAGTGGGCGCTCTTCATTGAACGTTACTGGGGCACTGGTACTAGTGGCTCACTTCTGACCACCCATAGCATCACTTGGAAAGATATCGCTTTCATCGATGTTCCGTTCCCAGTGCGTCTAATCATTGGTCATTGACATTGCTATTCGGTTGCGCTGAGCATGCTTTGTTGCTGTACAGATATACATTACTCAGAAGTAAGTCGATCTCGATCTGATACCGCCTGTACCACGCTTACCTTGTGATGATAGTTACTGGGATCAGGGCGTAAGACAAACCCACATAGCGCTCAATCCGATTGCTGATCCCGTCGCTTTAGATCGGCCCTCAACCTAACAATACTGGAAACCTCACAAACACCCGCATCGAGGACTTCACGTTCAAGAATTTCGCGGGCACTATCAAGGAGTCCGTCGCTTTTTTTTTTTTTTCTTTCTTACATCCAGGTCAATCAACACGTGCATTACGTCTTAGCCGACCTGTAGGTTACATCGAGGGCTCCTGCGTCTCCGATCCGTGTTGGTAGGGTCGAAATTTTAAAGCCGCTTCATGACCACTGATCATACCTCTGACCCTGTCCTCATTGGACAATAGGTATGATGTAGAAGGCGCTACTGGGAGAGAAGTAGCAATCTTCGACCTCTACCCGGGAACAGGTACGCAAGCTTCTTGTTCCCGATATTCGTCCTAATCTCCTTACACCCCTCAGCTTCGAACATCCTGGTTCAAAACATACTTCCCAAAACCCAATCCGGTAAACCAGTTAACGTACTATGCGACCCGACAACGGTACGTCCTTGAAATCTTTCACCTCTCCTCTCTTTTCCGTCAAATCCTCTAATTTCGCCGTCCATGCAATCTCAATCTTACGTGACGGCTGCAGGTAACAAACGATGTCGGGTTTAGATGTCAAAATGGTCGCTGGATTCCTACTCGTGCTGGAATAAGTCTAAGCCTATAGGAATGTTTTTATGGAGGGATTTGAGATTGGCCAATTTAACTGCTTTTGTGTACACTCATCTTGAAACCTGACAGGGCTCACGCTAGGGGCTCACTAGCACTCCTGAGAAGATAGGAGGACCGGATCCCACGTGGCTTACCTGATCAGCACTAAGCGACGCAAAAGAGCAACATAACATTTTAAATATGATCCAACAGATCCCATATACTCCGTTCACAATGAACCCGCTGCATAACTTCAACCTCTTCAGGCAGTCTTCCCATTCCCGTTCCCATGTCCACTAGCAGCACCCCCCGTAACCTGCCAATGCCCTTCCTTATCCTTCTTCCTCACCGTGAAACACGCAATCCCCAAATACTCCGTGATATCGTTGATGACAAGCGTGCAAAATCGTGCGTAGGCAAAGAATGAGAGGGCCAGTGTTGTATAAACAAAGAGAGTTGTGTTGTGAGGCGTTGATTGAATTATTGGAGGTCTGGTTGTGAGAGGTGGGCAATTAGATTGAGGAAGCGTGTGTGACATATAGACAAGACATACCTCCCAGCGATTAAAGGTAGATTCGCATCAACAACTCCAATGATACTCCATACCCACATCCAGTCCCACATGGGAAACTTCGTACTGGTAACATGGGCCAAAATCATCCTCCCAACCGTATGGGCAAACTGTAAACCCCAAGCGCATAAGAAGGGAACAAAAATTCTTGAGTGGATTATAACAGAGTTATGGTATGTTGGATGGGCGAGCCATATTACTTGGAGGGATGCGGAGAAGAGGAAAGGGAGGAGGAAGAGGAGGGGGCGGAAGACGGATTTGTTTGCGGCACGGCGAGCGCGCCAGACATTTGAATAACTACGAGTAAAAATCCAATTATTTGAACGTTCCATTCAACAAAGAGAACATGCCCACCTCGAAACGATATTAAACGCCAACGTCACCGCGCCGCACAACATGAACAGCTCATTGAGACCAATATTGGGAACATTCTCTTCAAACCAGTTGACCTGATCCAGTCTCGTAAAGGTCAACACTCCAATATCCCAAAATCGAGGACCGCAGAAACCCGTTACTATGTACATAAGGACGATCAGAAGTATGCCTTCTACTGGTCCGGAGAAAATTCCGAGGTAGAGTTGGCCAGTGTGGTATTCTTCCCAGGTGGTGAGGTAAAAGTTTGCTAGGGTGGCTATTTGGGAAGCTACGGTCCACCAGGAACGTCCGAGATTAAGGGCTTGACCTGCTAGAATGACTTCGAGCTGGATCAGGTGTCAGATAGTACATTTGTGATACTGAGAGGGGGGCGGGGGGCTCACAGTAGTGTTCAAAGCATCACAACCGTGATCGAACATTTCGCCGAGAGGACCTGCCATCCCAGTCCGTCTCGCCTGCTTCCTAAATGCCACACGTGAGTTATCCTGGTCAAATCCAGGTAGACGATCGGTAAACTTACCCATCTATCGCATCAAGTGTTTGATAAAAGAATAGGCCAGCAGCCCAACTACAAAAGGGGAAAAATCAGAAATCGATGACGCTATGGCTACGTGACCGAAAACCACAATGAAAGTGATGTAGAAATGACGTCCTCGTAACAACGCCACAGACGACCGCCCCAAAATCCAAAGAGAGCGTTATGAGATGAAGAATTCACGCACGTAAAGTATATCCATTGCGGAGGTCCCGTCGCTCCCCCTTTAACCGTCAAATAATTAGGGTCATAATATAGCATCGTCGCAAAGTTGAATAGGACTAGAGACAGTCCGGTGAGTGTTATCTAGCGCGAGAATCGCAATATCAACCGGGGAGTTTTTCAACGACAATCCAAGAGGACGTACCGTATTGGGGGCGATCGTCAAAGGCCATAATGTAACGAACCAAGTCCAGAAAGGATTCAAGACATGTCGAGAAAGCAACGATCTGCAATTTTTTTGCTCGTATAAGCCTCCTCCTACAGTCACTATCAGCTCAAGGTGGGCTCAACTTGTCGACACCCTTATAGGCGTATTTTCTAAGATTTTCTAGCGATTCTTGAGGGATATAGCCCATGAGGTGCGGCGACGCCCTTTGTGCACGCTCTATAAGCTATAAGGGAGGAGGAGGAGAGAGGAAGGAGGAGGACCGTATGGTACACGCAGAAAGGGTTTCTCCACTTCCTCGCGTAAATTTGGTTTACTCAAAGTTGGACATGCTGTTTACAGCTGTTTAACGAGGGCTTCTAGAGTAGTACCCCTAAATGGCGTGTCTTCATGGTGGGCCAATTAGATATAGCACGTTGGCTCTGACTGGAGAGTAAGGTGAAGGAGCGTAGATGGAAGGAGAGAACAAGCGAGATATGGGGCAGAGAAATGTATACTTTGCTGTGTCATGTCGTCGAAAGAAATGAGGCTAGATCAATGGCATCGCTTGAAAAGAGGTGTAGCCCTTGTAAATTGCGTTGTCTTGAAGCTCGCAGATTGATGTATCAAAATGCGGTGGAAGAGAGACCTGCTCACTCTGCATCCATAATAGAGCTCGGTGAAAAACTCCGATGTTAGGAACATGGTAGATATTAACACGTTATTAACATGTTACTAACGATGTTAGTGTTTGGACATGAAAAATCCCTGTTATTAACAGGGGCCCCTAAGTGAATTGCAAATGGCCGAAAAAACATTGAACAGCCTGGTCTCTGTTCGAACTTTGCATTATTAACAAGGCATTGGGGGAGCTTTCCCTCATTCTACAAAATCTACCAGATACGCTTCCCAAAGGCCAAAACCACCACAACTTTCTTGGATGGGAGGCTAGCGCTGAAGACATTGACTTTTACGGCGACACAGAATCGGCCTTGAACCACACGCTCGAGGTTACATTTGCGAAGGGTGGGAGACGCGAAGGGGTACCGTTCAGGTTCCGAGAGAAGGGAGAGGGTTTGGAAGCGGTGGTGGAAGTTCTACAGCGTGCATTAGTCAATGCTCCTCCATCAGCCATCCTTTCCAAATGGGTGGATGATCTCACAGCAGCCGCGAAAGCAGAATATCATGATGCTGGAATTGAATTGGTAAGTCTCTTGCTATGCCATAAATGCAGCTGTACTCACCAGAGCCGGGGTGTAGCCAAACTTAGCTGATCTCCCGGAAATGAAATCAAAGAACATGCCGCACGCTTCTATAGACATCCCCCTAAACCGGGGAATAAAGGGAGGGTAAAGGTGACTCTCCATGTTGGTCCCTCCTCAATATTCAACGAGTTTGTTGCTGCATCTGAGGAGAAGCCAACAAAGGGGCCAGGAGGAGCCGTCCCATGCCAGTTGATTAGAGAGGGATCGTTGGCTTGTTACCGGAAGGACGATCCGAGGAAGGCAATACTATTCCGCTGCCTTGGAATGGATCCCTCCCACCAACGCCACAATACATCTGGCATGGTCTGTTCGAAGACATGGGCCGGACCCCACCGTAACC
The DNA here is from genome assembly GCA_017312325.1 of Pleurotus citrinopileatus. Taxonomy (NCBI): domain Eukaryota; kingdom Fungi; phylum Basidiomycota; class Agaricomycetes; order Agaricales; family Pleurotaceae; genus Pleurotus; species Pleurotus citrinopileatus. The sequence continues at coordinate 273,169 of BHFW01000018.1, read as the reverse complement.
GGCAGCGAGTCCTAGAGCATATGTCGGATTGCGAGCACTTACCACCGGCATTGCGCCAGAAAGCTAATGAGGAGCTGGGGGCAAGTGCGCCATCAGCAAAGCTTGCCAAAATCAATGCGGCTACCTCAGAGTTCTTCTTGAAGAAGGCAAAACTTGACGCCCGGCCCACTTCATATAAAGATGGTTCGCAGAATCAGCCATCAGTATACACCCTATCAAAGAAAGCACGGGCAAAAGCAATGAACGCTCAACTCGACTTGGATATCCTTGAATGGATGGTTGTCGCTGGCATCCCTCCAGCTGCTTTTGATTATCCGCAATGGAAGAAATTGTGGCAAAATGTCGATCCCACATTCCAACCACCATCAGCATCGAGGCTTCGTGACTCCCTTCTTCCATCAGAGGCTGGCCTTGTCCGCACATCGAACATCAAAGTGTTGCAGGGCTCCGATAATCTGACCATTACGTTTGACGGTAATACCACTCGAGCCTCCGACTCAGTCTATACTATTCACATCATCACCCTGATCGTGTTGTCTATCTCTTCAAGGGTAATGAAGCTTCAGATGAGTCGCACACTGCGGATCACTTATTTCGTGTGCTAGACGACGTAAGTTTAATGTGAATGCATCATTGAACTTTCTTACCCATAATCAATAGACCATTACGCAAATTGGGCCAAAGCTTTTTACTGGCATCTGTTCAGATGATACAGGAAATACTCGTGTGGCAAGAGAGAAGGTAACTAAGAAATACCCATGGATCCTTAACATGGCAGACCCGTGCCATCGAATGAATAACCTTGCAAAAGATCTCTGCCGAATAACTCATTTCAAGCCAGTAAGTTGTCTCTACCAATTGAAAAATATGTTTCTGAAATGCAACATAGGTACTCACAGTCGTTCGCCATACAGTCAAATTCTTCAATAAGTCTACTTTTGCCAAGGCGGCGCTCAAGGCTGCTCGTAAGCGTCACAAGATTTCCCAAGGTTTGCGATCAATTGGGAAGACTCGCTTTGGGACGACCTATCATTCGGGTGCCTCTGTGAAGCGCTGCCTCCCTGCTATCAGAGAGATATGCCAGACAAAGGTTGTGAACATTCCGCAGGTCAACTCTAAATTCATGCCAGGTACCATGACTTCCTCAGCATTTGAGCTCGATCTTCAGCAATTTCTCCTTGTCCTTGCTCCAATTGTGAAGTCAATTACCTGCTTGGAATCGACCCATGCAACACCAGCCAATGTTTACCTCTTCTGGCTTGCAATCATGGCATCAATCAATGATCTGCTCAAGTCCGGTGATATGGGTCTTCCTATCAATGTCGCCGAGAATGTGAGGCGCCTCTGCAACTACTGATTTAATCAATCTATCAATGATGGACCGTCGGATATCTTTGTTACCGGGTTTTTCTTGGATCCGCGTGAGTGCATCCCCGAAGCTCACCTATCATAATGAGTTTTCTCATGTTCACTTTCCAGGTTATCGGAATGCTTCAATCCTCAAGGGGATCAACCCTCTCCAAGTCAAAACAATCACAATCTCAACTAGAGGAGCGGTACCATCTGTCTCACACCAATCAAGCAACAAAACCCTCGAACGCATAGGATGTTTTTTGGTGGAAATGTTACGACGTGAATATGTACACAAAGAAATCACTATTGCTAACTTGTCCACATCTGAGGCGGTTGAGTATCTCAATCAGCAAGTTGGCGCGTATGCCCGGGAATGCTATCCATTCAATCTTCCATGTACCAAGGAGATGTCCGTGATTGACTGGTGGCGGCAGCTTCTCCCTAATCCCCAGGCCGCAGTGATTGCAGTGAGTTATCTGTTGCATCCTTATTCAAAACATTGATCTGACCCCAAGTCTTTCAGCACTGCGCAATTCAGATCTACTCAATGACCGCAAACTCAATGGCGGATGAACGAACGGCGTCTGTATTCACATGGCTAAATGCTCCACGGCGAAGCTCACAGAAAGTATCGACACTGGTAAAGACCACCCAACTTCGAATGCATTACCAACATCAGGAACAAGCTGCGAATACCAAGGGTACAAAACCAGTGAGTACACCTCGAAGCACTCGACTGGAGACTTCACTTACAGTCAAACACCCATTAGCGTCACCTCAATCGACCAACAGTCAAGTTCCGAGACATGGAAAGCGCAATCTTTTCATCATCTATTCCCATCACGGTCCCCGCGAAACGGAAAGCACCGGACGAGATTTCGGCATCTGAGAATGACACCGACACCGACGAAGACCCGGGGGAAGGCTCTGATAGTGAAGATGAGGGTGACAGTGAACAAGTTGATGCCGGCGTGCTGGAGATGGTGGCTGATGACATAATGGATGTCAGGGAGTCTGTCAACCTTGATGCTCCCAAGCTGTTGGATTTGCTGTCTGACTTGCCAATCGATGGACTGACTGAGGAAAGGGTAGATATTACTCCCCGGAGAACGTTAGTAGTTACGGAACCCGTCTGGGCATTCAAAGTAGTGTAAATGGTGCTGTTTCCGTACCATAGCAAATTCATGTTATTAACCTGTTAGTAACACTGTTAATACCACTCCCTGAGCCGCCGTAAGGTAACTAACGTGTTAAAAACCCACGCTGAGTTTTTCACCGAGCTCTAATCCATAAGCAGTATTGCTCGACGGCTTGACCCAAACGGCCTGCTAATTAGCCCCTGAATAGAACCCTATATCAGAGGGGCTTTAAGGGGAGGTTTATATCTAGTCCTCGGGTTCAGGACGAGCATCATTGCTCTCTTACGGATGACGGATGTCGTGCAAAACGAGAGGTCTAGTTGGAGGTTCCAATCATAAAATATGCTGCACCGCCCCGCGTTTCAGCGCCGTCATTGTTATTCTGTTCAGCGCTGTGTCGCGGTAGCTGGTACAGCATAATGGCAGGTTGACAGATACGCTGTTCCGACTTGACCTGTTCCGACTAACCGCCCAGCCAAATGCAAAGTTTCGCAAACGCTGAAGATAACGCCGGCTGATTACTCTATTTCCAATTGAGCCCCGCAAGTTTTGTGGCTATGTTTCATCTCACAACTTTCACGCGACCAAGTCCTCTTTGTACCTCCTCCTCCTCCTCCTCGTTCTTTGCTGAACGACCTTGGGCATGTTGATTTAACGTTGACTTCATCTCTATCTTTCTTTACAGGCTTCATGGCATTCTGGAGACCTAAGCACGCCGTACATCTACTACGGCAGACCCCAACGCCAACGGGGTCAACGCCCGACGGTGACGGTGTAGAATCGCCGTCCCCCCAAGTTCCGTCCTCAGCCGACTCACCTGTTACCGCGCCCGTCAACGAGGGTAATGCTGGGAGTACTACCCAAGTAGGTGAGACCTCAGCGCCAGTGGATTCAGGTGTTACGACACCACCTACGGTTACGGTGAGACAGGTTCGCCTTGGTTTGGTGTGATGTGAAATGTTGCTGTTGAGGTAACTGACTTGTGGACATTGGTTTGTATAGGAACCTACGGCAGCGCCACCTGATGGGGTGACCTCGGATACACCAGACGGGTCCTCGCCTCCGCCTTCTGAACCGCCGTGCGTCATTTACACCGCTGATCAATATTTCTAATGTCGAATCCATGAATAGATCAAGCAATCCCCAACCACCCCCAACTTCGCCGCCGGCGTCGCCCCCTTCGTCGCCGCCGCCATCACAGCCGCCCTCTTCAGATCCGCCGCCACCGTCTCCGCCACCTTCATCTGATCCCCCGCCTCCGTCCTCCTCTCCTCCTCCCACTTCCCCACCCTCGTCTGATCCTACCCTGCCTCCAACATCTCCCCCGTCCTCGGATCCGCCCTCCTCCTCGTCAGATTCCCCACCGCCCCCCTCATCAACTTCCAGCGACTCTTCTTCACCACCAAACGTCGAAACAACACCCCCACCTACCACATCCTCCGATATACGGTCTAGCACACCCACGTCGTATACAACCACAGAGATCGTCACTTCGATCGACGGCCAGCTGACAACGGTAGGTATCTTTCCAATGTTCTCAATGTTTCATGGCCCAAGTCTATACTGTGCGTAGATAACGACACAAACGCCACTCCCCACGAGTCTGTGGTCCCCCAGCTCTTCACCAAGTCGTGGCCCCGCAACCTCTGTAATTGCAGGTGTCTCGGTCGGTGCAGCCATCCTGTTCCTCATCCTCATCGGTGGTATATACGCATACCGTCGTCACCGGCGTAATCGCGCCGTGTTCGGATTCGTTGAGCGGCTAGTTGCTAGGCATAAACATCAGCAAGGGAGAGCGAGGTTACTTCAAGGGGAGGAATTCGATGATGAAGAGAATGATGTGGCTATGACGCCGTATAGGGATAGGGATAGGGATGGTGCGCATTCGAGGGGAAGTAGTGTTGGTGGTATGACACCTTTGAGTGTGCACTCGAGAGGGATGAGCAGTGCGAATGCATTTGGGGTACTCGATCCTCAGAATGGGCGCGGAATGTGGTGGGGGGAATTTGTGTATTTGATTGCATTTGGACAAGTGAAGATCAAGGAATTGTGATACATCTCGAAAATGGGACTGTGATAAATGGAGTTGTGCAGTGATGGACAGGGTTGGACAGCTGCGACATACTTTTAGAAGGTTCATACAAGGCACTTTTGACATTGAGATTGACAGTGCCTCGACAGCATCGGACACACCTGGACAGACCCTGGTGGAGATGTCCAGACATCCTCGGCCACTATGTACAGTGACTGACAGTGACTGACTGCTTATTACAGAACACAACATCTGAGCACATCACACCGCACTAGAATTGCCATGCAAATTCCTGCCAAGCATTTCAAAGCCAGCGAACATATACAAAAGCTACAGTTGCCGCTGTCCATATCTGGGTCTGAATGACACTACTGGGTTTCAACTATGCTGTCCGCTGACTTTGAATTCCTTCAAAGCATTTCAAGCGCTTCTAGCTGATCTGTACCTAAATTCAGATAGGATAAGATAACAAGATGAGATAAGATAATCTCCCATCTTATCAATTTGTCCCAAGATCTTATCTATAGATCCAATCTAATCTAAGGTTCTCGATATCTATGATGTACGATTAGATCCGGAGGACAGGATTAGATAAGATAATCTCATTCTGATAATCAATCACAAATCTAATCTGCTTGGCGGCGTATCTGATCTAATCATACATGACTGATGCCCCATTGAATCGGAGCTCAAACACTATTCCATATTTGTACATAGTGTTTCTAAACAGGGATAGCCCCTATGTGTATCCCTATCTTGGCCCCCTTTTTGACAGGAGCCTCGCCCCTATATACAGTTACTCTTGCTCCATCACATCGTCCTCCTCCTTCTGCTTGCCTTTGGTCCGATGCTTCTGCTCCAGCTCTCTACTCACTTGTTCCAGTGCCTCCGTGTCAAACTCATCCTCCATGCTCACAGTCTCAATATCCACACTCTTGTATGGTGTTGACTCCCTGCCATCTCTCAATCAGCAAGGATCCTGCATGCCGGACAAAGACTTACACCACAGCCACATAAATGTCCTTCCTGATCTGCAAGAGGACCTGTGGATACTGCCTTTTCAGGTTATTCATGGACGTCTGCAGCAATAGGTATCTACAATGGAACAAAGCATTAGATTCAGTCTAATGCAGGGGAAAGATGAGGACGACATCGGCTCCAGGGTTTCTTGAGAGAGGTGGATTTGCCTCTTGACTCCAGTGGACCAAGCCTTCAGGGAGTTCAGCAACTGGTTCGACGTTAGCAAGGCGGAGAAATATCAGAGGAGAAAGTTAGACGCACCATTGTCATCACCACAAGAAGAACTCCCTCATCAATCCTCTTCTTCTCTCTCATCCTCTGCAGCGCTGCTCCATCTGACTTTGTACGGCTGAACCACTGCAACTGAATCAGCTCCAGAATAGCTGGATGCTGAAAGGGATTCGCCCCCACAACTTTTTCCAACTGGAATGCAACACGTCAGGAAGGATGGCCGACCATGATAATATGACAAATCATACCTCAAAATCAAGAACCTTGTTGTGAAAGGTGTTGTTCTTGATCAGCCACTGTACCCTTGCCTGAATCTCCCGGTGATCACACATGGTGTTCAACCCATAATGTCCACACACCAAGCTGTCCGCCTTCTTCTTCAACTCGCTCCGAAGGTTCTGTGTACTCGTCCATAACTGATACCATATCAGCCGTGAACATAGCCTCCCAATCGAACTCACATGGTTGGTGAGCTGCTGCATACGAAGCCCCTTGTCTTGCCTGACCGTCGTCGACACCTCACCAGCCATACTGAACCATGTCCATGCCGTGGTGGTGGACCTATCTCGGGCATTTCGCTTGAGGTATGCGTTGATGATAGACGAGACCACTTTGCTTTTCGAGGATGATGGGGGGAAAAAATCAGTGCAAGCAATATAGCACCGGACATCTGACCGTAATCCTCCAATCATCCCATGGGTATACGAAGGGAATGTAGCCAATGTTGCCCTGGATCCACCATGGACAGAGTCAGACTCCTCAGACTCCTCCTCATGCTGCACCGTGAGAGTAGGTGTCCGCTTTCTCTTCTTCCGAACCGGCTCCCCTGCATCCCCCATCTCCCCAACCACATTCATGGTAACATCCTGAGGTGGCGGTGGTGGGGCTCGGGGCCGCAATTGTCTCTTGACAGGGGCCTCACCAGCTTTCACCTCTGGTGTTGATCTTGAGACAGTGGATGGAGGTCGCAGTGAAGACGATCGACTCCCATGAACCTAAGGAATCACAATGAGCAAGACATGTCCCAGAATGGCACAAGGAATTTGACCCACCAGCGGCAAACACTTGCCACTGCTTGAGCTATGGGACACCGGCCGCAAAGATGAAGACATCCGGGACACCGGTATCTACAAGGCAATCAAAGTTCATCAATGGAACCATCCAAGACCGCATCATGTACCTGCCAGACAGAAGAGCTCCCAGCACTGGCAACTCCAGATGGCGGCCGTGAAGATGGTGACTCCAAAGGGAACACTACACCAAGGGATCAGCATCGCACAAACACAAACAGGAGAGCCTACCCCAATGACCATCATCACCTTCAAGCCCCTCCTTGGAAAGGGAGGCCTCCTCGTCGGCCATGAGTTTCACGCTCTTCTCTTGAACCTCTAGCAGCAACGGATTAAAGGATGAGCTCGCAATAAAGGAAAGACAAAAGATATACTTTGGTCATGAAGGCGCTGCTTCTGGGCCTGCTGCGCACGCTGCTTCTTTTGCCTTGATTTTTTGTCTTGGGAAGTCTCCTCCCGCATAACCCGCTGCCTAAGGCTCTTGCCAACGGGAGGTGGGGCCATATGCACATCCTCAGCATCCTCCTTTTGAAAAGCACGCTTGCCAGTTCTTGACACCGTCCCTCTCTTCAAGATCACCGTCTTTACCACATGCTCCTCATCCGCCGAGGGCAACTCCGAATTGGAGGACTCCAGCTCCTCAGAAGCTCTGCCACACGGCGGGGGATACCTGCGAAAGGGAGAGCTGGGGAAACTTGAAGAAGCGGAGGATTTCACATCTTCAAAGTCGGAATATTCATGAGTGTCAGCCATGGAGATGAGAGAAGAAAGAGCACACAGAGAAACACGCCAGCAAAGACAACTTTGTAGTCATAAAAATGTATTCCCATGGAGCAATTATGTACAAAAGTATTTATTGCCAAGCCACCCATTCCGATCGTTACACCAATATTGACCATGGGAGTCAGAGTGCAGTACCATGCTCGCCCGTTTGCCCTGGTACGGCAGATTGAAATGAGTGACGTGCTTTGACTGAAACACCAACCAGTCCCCGTTCTGCAACTCGACAACCATGCGAGGCTCCACCAAGCATAGTTCACCTCCTTCAAAGTCTCCAATGGGCATGACCAGACATACCGTTCGGTCCATGGGGTCCCGATGACTTTTTGTACAAACATTCATATTCACCACCACACCACTGAAGGGGAAGACGGGCGAAGCTTCGCCATATGGTAGGATAGATGAATAGAGCGCCTCAATGGCCATCTCCTTTGGAAGGTGCTTTGAAAGCTGAAGAAGGCTCAGTGATCAGTCACAGCAAAATAGTACGATGCTTACCTCCTCCTTGATGGCATCAAAAACCACGGCAAAGTTTTCAGAGAGGCGCAAATATTCCTCTGGAAACATCCGTATATCTGTTGATGGGCGTGGAAGGAACATGCTTGGGTAGGTTCCCCTTGCATTTGTTTTGACAATCTTCTCCGGGTGACAGTCAGGAGGAGCATCGTTTCCCTTTATAAAGAGATTTGGCTCCAAGGTACCAATGGATATTTGATAAGCTCACCTTTGTGCAATACCGGTTGTAGTAATCAAAGTGCAAGCTCTGCCAAGTCTCTGTCGCCTCCTCTAATGCCGGTGACTCGGGTCCCCCAATGTTCTTGAGGGGTCCAAAGACCGATTCAAACAGACTAAGGAGGCTCGCCTTGATGGCAGGGCTTAGACCACTGGCTCGAAGGAAGATGAGGTCGTCATCTGGACCTACGACATGGAGAGTGTTGTCCCTGAATTCGTGTCAAGAAATACTCGAGGGCTTAAGGAAAATGGAAAGCTTACGGCTGAATGCTAAGTGGGACTCTGAGATAAGGCTGTTTCCTCTGGACCTTCCCCGAACTCGGGTCGTAGCGCTTTGGATTGTTGAGCTGCAGGAAGGTTGAGAGAAACACATCGGGAGACCAAAAGAAACTTGCCATAATTCGTAGTTGGTCCAGTGATTCCACCGTTATAGCCTGAGATGCTCGTTCCAAATGACCCTTCTGGTTGTCCCACAGAGACGTTCCCAGTCCTCTATCCTTCTCTACCCGGTACAAAGTAGGCACCTTGGTTGAGTCTAGAATAGATGGGTTGCATAATGCCTGTATATGAGCATCCTCCAGACATAGCAACGATTCTGGACATGGTGTGGACAGCCTACGAAGGTTTTCTATGGGTGATAGCCAAAGATGATGTTCACGGAAGAGATTGACTTCCAATGGAGGTAGTGCTGACGTTGCTGTCGTGAAGGGTTGCCACAACACCATGTCATGGTCACTTCCTAGGGTGTAGGCTCTGAAAGGATGCAAAGTCAGGGCACGGCAAGGAAGAATGGGAGCTCATACTCTGAGCGTAGCCTTTGCAGGGCCTCAGCTGTGGCAGTAATATCCCCCCAGTCGAGGACCTCCGGAAATCCGAGGTGCGTTGCGACATCCTCCGGGACGAACATCTTCAACTGGAAGGGATGTCGGCGTCGGAGCGATGCGAGGGCTGGGATAATCACCGTTTCCAGGTGAGGTCGGATGTTGGAAGACGGCGCTCGAAGGTTGTTGCATACGGTCTGAATTAGCGGGTAGGATGCCTTCGGGAGCGTCAGATACTGCCGGCTCGAGGCCAGCAAGCACAAAAGGTAAAAAGATCCTGGCATCTATGAGTATCAACCAACCAGACACAGAGAAGACTCACCTGAGGACGCCAATGCCGCACATTTAAGGCCAGTCATCTCCCACTCACGGAATGAGCGAGAGGTACCCATGGTCTTGATCAGATCTGTGTGACCTTGGGAGGCGAGAGAGTCGTGAAGTTTCTGCCACAGTTCAGCAGTCTTGATGGTGCCAGCCTGCTTCTGTTTCCCTTTCCCTGCTCCCATCGAGGACGTCGCTGCTTCCCTTTCCTGCCACTTATGCTTTTCCCTATCCAAGGTGCTTGGTTGTCAGTTGGCCATGAAGAACGAGCCTCCCACACTCACAGGAGCAGGATCATTGAGAACCTAATACAGCCAAGGAAATAGAGAAAACGGCTGGTCGCTGTCGACGCTTCAAATCGTTGGCATATCACGCCTGCAACAACGAGCGAGCCCGGCGTGTCCCTAGCCGGCATGGTCCCGACAAATCCAGCAGTGAGCTGAGTTGCCAGCTGGTACGTCCAACTGCTACTTCTCTCGTTGTACTGAAGAGCAACGCTGAGGAGGTCCACAAAGAAGTCGCTGCTTTCATCCAACACATTGACCGTTTGGTTGGCTTTCCGTCCAGTCCAGCGCCGAGATCCCCTTGGGCAAGGTCCAGACTTGTTGGGAACCGGGACCGGAACTGGGGGTTCTTCAACCTCCACCTGTGCCTGTGCCTGCCGTCTGGAGGATCGACGGAGAGCTGCTGTTGTTTCCTCAAAGGCCTGCCTTGGGGTGGGAGGCTGAGGCTGAGAGGCCGGAGCCCGCGGTGACCGAATCTTTGGTGCCCCTGACGAGGACGGATTGCCAGTTGCAGTTTGAAGTTTCCAAACAACTTCAGACATTTCTGGCTGTAAAGCAGAGCCAGATCTTTCGAAGTCTTCGAAGAAGCTGAGAAGGATGGAGAGGTCGGTCCGAGAGAGTTCCATTAGAGTTTTTGTGTGTGTGGGAAAAGACCAGATGTTGCTCGACGCTGGGTCGTCAATTTACAACCCAAATATTCCCACGCAATTCTTCTATGGTCACGAGATGGCCGTCCATGCGACCATCACGTGAAGACAAGAAGTTCATAAGGAACTACGAAACTCTCTTCATCTCGCCATAAATTAGCTGATACTTAAAAAAGCTGTATATTAATACTCTACAAACATATCCATTACTCTAAAGTCTGTGTCTCTCACTTGATATCGCCCAACTATGTACGCCCACCATCGAGAACGTTTTTGTCCTACCATGACATGCCTATAATCCTGGAATTTCAGCGCTTCGACAACCTCTATGCCTTCATTTGCTTCCAGAAGAGCTTTGGCTGTCTTGAACACTTTTTTTCGTCCCGGGCATGCCTTGATTCGGACAAATCGGACGCTCTTGAAGCCAAGCGGCACGGTCCATGGTTCTGTCTTCAAGAATATCAGTTCACTGGTGGTTCACTTGTGGTCGAACGGCTTACCAGACTGCCCCAAGGCACGATGAGGTGGGTTACTGATGGACAGAGCGGTGCCAGCCATTGAAACCGTTCCCGGCTCATCCCCTCAACTTCAAGATGCGTGACACCTGCTAGTCCACCACCGGTGAAACTTGCAGGCATCCCATCCCACAAATTGTCATAGCTACTCAATGATAAAGCCCGTAGCTTATGGCATCTTGCAACCAGACGACTGGCAACAGCTTCGTTTGCTCGTAAGTGTGTCAGTGCTGGCAATACCCAGTCGCCGGTGACTTCATATGTCAGCTCCACCCATCCATCCAAAGTGCAGCCCCCCAAGTCGAGGTACCGGAGCTGTTGGAAGGAGGGACCAGGAAAATGAATCATATCACTATGGATGACGGAGTTAGTATGTTGAGTATGTCTCTGAGTGCGTATGGAAAGAACGTACATGGCATTCGTGTCGAGCCGCAACCATTGAAGCGATTCAAATGCCCCCAATGCCTGTGAGATTGCCCCTCCCCAATCCATGCCCCAACGCATGCCATCAACGAGGGCAAGCCTCTGCACTCGTTTCGCGTGTTTAGCCGGAAACTTGTTCAAAAATGCTTCGACCGCAATGGGCCCCCAGAATTCAAGGCATCGATAGTACATGTTGATCAATGCGAGACGCCAAGTCCAGTTCAGTTGGATGACAGTGGCGAGGCATTGCCAAGGGAGGAAAAGGCCGATGGTGCAAATTATCTCAGTAGGAAGACGGGTAGACATTGAATGATTTAATGTTGGTCGCAGTGTCGGAGTCCCACTTATAAGTTCTTGACCTGAGTCATCCTCCGTCAATGACATAAACGCCGTAATGCATGGTAGGGAAGTGATGCGCATTGTTCTTCTACTTCATTCCGCAGATCCATCAGAGAACTTCCATAGAATGGAAGACCTTATTTAGGCAAAATACTCAACTTGGCTAGGGCTAACCAAGTGTCGCATCCTGCATGTTGCCCACGCACGCTAACACGGGTATGGCATTGTTGTACTTCATAAAAACTTCGCATGTTACTGTATCATCCCGTCTGGATAAGACCAACTATTATGCTATTATGTAAGGAATAACAATACATATTACACTTCGTCAGACAGGAAACGTCGAGCCTCCTCCATGATATCATGGCTGGTCTCTCTGGGACCATCCCGACCCTCTATGAAGACCCAGGAGGGCGGTGAGCCTAGTTCAGCTTCAACAACTTCAATACTCGTGTTGTTTGCCAGTAGCTCCCAGGCTAGCCTGTGAACGGTGTCGGGGTTGTTCATGGTGTCGGGGAGCCACAAGGTCAATTGCACAAGGCTAAGGTTGGGAAAACCCAAGGGCTCGTCGACTAGATCCTAAACATCTGTCCATTAGTATTGGCATCAGAATCATATGGTGTGTGAAGTCCATACCCCATTGTCAGTCGTCCGAAGGTGCACAACCGCTGGACAGTGCGGTGCAATCTCACGAAGCACTCCTGGTGGAAGTCTGCAGTAGACTCCAAGATACTTGATCCGTGCCAGCCCTCCAGTAATAAAACCTTCTGGCATCCGTCGCCAGTCATTGTCATCCCACTTCGTCAAGTCCAATGCCTCAAGGTTGGGGCATCTGGATACCAGGCCCCCAGCATCGTGCTTGGGTGCTCGAAGGTGGGTGAGTGATGGAAGAATCCAATCACCCGGGGCTATCTCAAGCTCAGAGCATCCCCAGTCTCGAACAACACAGTGCCCTACGTCAAGATACCGTAAGTTTTGGAAGGATGCGCCATGGAATGGCAGCTGATCGCTATGAAGGCACTGTCAGCAGCTGAAAACCTCTGAAAGTATGCATGGAAATGACTTACTCAAGCATCAGCGCAATAGAAAGCCACTCCAGGCATTTGAAGGGACCCAGAGCTGAGGACAACCTTGGGGTGACGGTGTGCTTGAGCCAACTGACATGATTAATGTGCAACTTCCGGACTCGCTTTGCTTGTGCCTCTGGGAACAGGTCCAGAAAGCGGTCCAGCTCTTCATGCTCCGTGATTTGAATGGCGCGGTAGTGGTTGTCCAAGAACGTCGCTCGCCAGCCGCGGTTAAGCTGAATGATGGACGACAATGCCTTCCCTTGGAGAAGACGAAAGATTGAGAGGAGTATCTCATTAGGAAGGGCCGGTGACATTGAAAGGTATGGCGAAATGGTGGTCAACATTGAATGATTTAATGTTGGGTGCAGTGTCGGAGTCCGGCTTATAAGTTCTCGACCTGATTCATCCTCTGTCAATGACATAAACGCCGTAATGCATGGTAGGGAAGTGATGCGCATTGTTCTTCTACTTCATTCAGCAGATCCATCAGAGAACTTCCATACAATGGAGGAACCTAGTTAGGGGAAGGCCTAAACTTGGATAGCGCTAAGCGAGCGCCACTAGCACGTTCCCCACTACCATGAGCACGCCATTGTTGTACGTCAAAAAAACGAAGTCTTATTGTGATGTGGCTCTACAGCATGCCACAATCTAACCAAGCATTTTATCAGGGGGCCTCAACGACACAGCTGTATCCCAAAAGGCGTGCTAGAGGCATCCAAGCCGTGGGAGTATTTAGATTCAAAAGCGACGCCCGACTGTCAATCATAGCCAGAAATTGTCTCACGCTCCCAGGGCTTCTCCTGACTTCTTTGTCGATGAGCCATACACAGAACACTTGTGGATAGCATTTGCATACTAGATTAATAAAATACAGCTAGTGCCTCGAAATCAGAAGGTATGAACTTTGTTCGGGCCACCCAGGTGAACTCTGAGGAAATGTGAAATGCCTCCACCTGCTCGACACTAGGATTGAGAGTCAGGATGACATCGACCATCCGTAATAGTTCAGCTGTAACCATATTCCCTATGCGCATGAATTGGAGGTTGCGGAAACCTAAGCCTATCACCCACAGGTCATCCTATGGCATCCATCAGACGACGTTCCCATGTCAGAACAGATAGCGACCCACAAGAACACTCCGAAATTCATTCTTTATGATAAGATGGGTTACAGAGGGACAAAGCCGTCCGATTTCAAAAAGCATTTCCCTTGGACAGTGCCCCATGCGCAAGTGGGTCACGCGTTGGAGATGGGTGGCGGTCAAGTCTTGTGGAAGAGTGACAGGAGGCCATACCCCCGTCGCCGATTTGAGGTGCAGGGCAGTGACATTGGGTGACCTTGCAAGGATGGTGGTGGCCACACCAACCGTTGCTGCAAGATGAGTAAGCTTGGATAGTTCCCATTGTCCGACTACCTGCAGGTCAAACTCCGCCCGTCCCGACGTGGAGCAATAAATAAGATCCAGTCGCTCCAACTCCACAAAGCTGTGGCCTGGAAGGAGAAATGTGTTACTGCAAAAGTTGGTACACAGTTTTGTCGATAGACGTGCTTCGGAACTTACGAAAAGTTGAGACACAACTCCAATGACCGAAGCTTTGTGAAACGTGACAATGTCAGGGCGGTTGATGGGGGAGGGACGTAGTGCCATGGAAAGATATCCAGGTGGATGACTGCATCGCAATGTTCAAGGGGAAACATGTTGAAGAAGCCATGGATGTGAGGCTGTCCAATCCTCAGTGTCGAATACAACCGTGTCAGGAAGGCTGCTCGTAGACAAGGATGGACACGGATGATGCTGCGAAGAGTTTCCCAGTCGACAAGGGATATAAGAATGCAGAGAACATCGAACGGTAGGGCAACAAACATGGTTGGTCTCAGTTGACATTTTCGCAATCTTATATGGCTCTCAGATGTCGTAAGAAGTGAGTCATCGACGGCTCCAGCAGAAACAAAATGCCTTGAGGCATTGCCATGCATGTGAATAATTACACAATAGCATACGTAGGGTCCCATTCAGGTGAAAGCCCTTTACCACTGGTAAGACGAAAGCCAGCTGCTTCCGGAACATACGTCAGCATGTGCAAGACATAGCCCATGACATCCTCTTCTTCAGCAATTGCCTCCATGAAAGTGACAATGGTGCGGCACACTTGATGAAGGTAAACTTGGTAAACCTCGCTGAACCAAGCCAAGGGGGTGTCGTCAGTGAAGATACTAATGTGGGCCTCCGCCTCGTGCAACAAACTGAGTGCTGCTGATGAGCATCCCAGTGCCTTCGCTTCATCATCCATCGTCACCAGCCAAGGGAGAAGTCGAGCCAATGTCAAAATGGAGAGGAAGACCTTGACCCCATGCGGAGTGGTGAGCTCAGGAAAGGTCGATGATGGGTGAGCTAGTGAGATATTGAGCAAAGGTTACATGAGGAAGAATAATATGAACCTACGTATTTGGTCATCGAAGATGTCCCTTTCCCAGACGGAGACCAAGTCGCCAAGGATGGAGACAACGATAGAGGGTGTGAAGGTTGATGAGTTACCCGGCATCAGGAAGGAGTGGTAAATCCCCCAAGTGCTTTCTAGGATGCTACACGAATCGTAGTAGAGCGTGGAGTCCCAGCACGATGACTCCATAGCAAACCCAACATGGATGGAGTTGGGAGGCAGGATGCTATGTAACCGATGTCATCATTGGGGAAAAAAGGCCTGCAGATGCTGACTCACAGTGACATGCCGGGTTGAAGAACGGCAGACTTCCACGATGCTGGCCTAATTTCCAACAGGCTGTTGAAAGCCCCCGGTCCTTTTGAGTCACTCTCAATCTCCATCGGATCATAATACGATGAGGGATCGTCAGCCCGGTCCTCAGCATCACAAACAAGCCAGAGGGATGCTCCTACCACCTGAGTAATACAGCAGGAAAATCCGTGTGGCGATACATATGCCCCAGTGGTTGCCCCAGCCGTTGCAAACGTGGAGGACCGGAGGTCGTCCAGGACGTTCCGCTTCACTCGCAAGGGGTCCCATCCAAGATGCCAGGCACAACGGTCAACAGAGTCATTCAGGAACGATTCCAGAGCTGGCCGAGTGTGCTGAGGAGAGGTCATGAGGATGGGCTTTCCAGTTGCAGCGATGTGCGCCTCACGCATATCGCGTATGGAGACCAATCTTCTGGTGTCTGCATGTTGCCTCCCCGCAATCGAGCAATCTATTTCATTGTGAGGATGAGTGGTCCCTGGTGTAAATAGTACGCACCAAATCCCATGTATTTTATCTTGATTGATGGCATGGAGTCCAGCAGGGTGAGAAAGTCAACACTTGCTGGCGATCCCTGCCTTGCGATCACTACAGCAGAGATGGGGGAGTGTTCCCGCCCTGCTCGGTGCTCTTCAAGACCCATGCATGGCAAGGATGATCCCTGCCGATTGACATCCGTCGATAGAGCCGTCCGTAGCAGGATGCATGCAGGGGAATCAACCTGAAGGATGGACGGCGTAAGTGAGCATTGAGAAACGAGTGCCGCTACCACCACAACTTACATACTGTGGCATTGCGAAGGACACTTCCAGCCCATCACGTCCATGCAAAGCGACGTTCAGTGGATCCAGGGCTTCCACAACCTCAAGGCATGCCTCGAGTGCTGGGGGCGCCCAAACAGCGGGAGCCACTGCGACAGGAGGCGGCAATGCCATCTGTGGGCTCCCAGTTGAATGTGGTGGACCGTGACTCAGACCCGTACTTGTCACCTTCCTACGTTTTGCGACCGATTTCTTGGGCACAGGAATGATGGAGGGGGACGCTTTGGGAACATTGGCCGATGGCCGAGACAGAAGCCTTGCACTCTTACGTGGTGAGGGGGGGGGCGATGGCGATGATGACGGCCGAGCACGCTGGGAAGGAAATGTCAGTAGGAAAGCCTCACGAGCAAATGGAACTTACTTTAGACCGGGGTCTCCGGGGAGCCGCCCTTGACACTGAGACTGAGGGTTGAGGATCATGGGATTGGGATGGTGCTGGTGAGGAAAGGGAACTTGTTTGATGGGCAGGCGGAGGCGTTTCTGTAGGGAGGGGACTTGATTGATGGGAGGGTGACAACGCTGGTGAGGGGAGGCGACTGGATTGACGGGGTGGTGGGGACGCTGGCTTTTGTGCTGACACTCGTGGTGGTGTGCTTATAATTGTTTCGAGGCTGTTCGCTCGCCTATAATCATGACCGTGACCGTGGCTCGCCGGTGCCTGGGGTCCAGGCAATGATGAAGCCCGGGTGGGAAAGTCATCCCTAGCAAACGACATGGTGGACACCAATAATGTCCCCGACAGTGAGGTGGCATTGCCAGGCATCGCAGGTGTTGTTTCCTGCATATCCTCATTGAAGTCATTGTCGAAGGGGATCTTTGACACTTCAATGACAGTAGGTTTAGAGATAACAACAAGGAGACTCACCATCTGCTCCAGCGCTGGATGAGTGGCAGGCTCCTGTGCCAAGCTCGCAGGTGGTACAACACTAGTGACGTGAGTGAAGAATGAGGTATGCGTTGAGAGGTCTTGGATAGAGGAAATACTCTGACACGCCTCCAAGATGGCATCAACTGGGTCCATACCATCAATGATGCGATCGATGGCATTCCAGGTCAGCTGCTCTGCTTCCAACACAGCAGGTGGCTTGCAGCGACCCATACGGATCCAGCACTGAGGAAGATGTTAGGCACCAAGCAGAATTGGCCTCATGGTGGACACATACCTTAACCATCATCGGACGTGCATTTGCACGCCCGTCAAACCTGCGTGGTTGAAACAGGCAGAGCGGCGTCAGCGTCAAGGAAAGGTGAAGGGGGATGGCAACATCGCCCAATTGTGTTCGGCTGATTTTTGCAACACCCGGTTCAGTCACAGTGTGCTGAGGTTGATATTCGGTAGCACGCCAGTGACCCTTGGATAAAAGCAGGTGAGAAAAGATGCAAGCGTGCGGAAACACAAGCTGCGTACCTTTAAGAGATGTTTCTTCGTGTACGCTGCGTGGATGAAGTTCGCCAATATCTTCTCTCCCTTGCTTGTCTTGCGCTTCAGCGCCGACGCCAGGAGCAGCACCAGGAGCCGTTCATCTGCGGTGCTGTTCGGGGTGAGAGCCGGAAGCTCCAGAGCACTTGTTGGATCAGAAGGAGTGCGAGTCTGGTCAATCCATCCTCTCGCACTGGAAACAACACCAGTAAGGTCATCAAGACCTGAAAACACCTGCAAACCCATCACTGAAAACCCGACTCTACATGTAATGGGGACTTACCTGATGGATGGTGGTGGTGAGATCATCAGGAAACAAAG
Organism: Pleurotus citrinopileatus; assembly: GCA_017312325.1. Lineage (NCBI taxonomy): Eukaryota > Fungi > Basidiomycota > Agaricomycetes > Agaricales > Pleurotaceae > Pleurotus > Pleurotus citrinopileatus. The sequence continues at coordinate 255,073 of BHFW01000018.1, read as the reverse complement.
TCCTGTTCATCGGGGTGGGAACGAGGGCCATCCCTGTTGCGAGACTTCTTGAGTATGCAACGTGGTCCAACCCCAGCAGGAGAAGGAGCATCAAGCTTGTCTCCTCCAATATTGTCGTGTTCGTCTGCGCAAGAACTCCCAGGGACGGGCCGATCGCTGCAAGCTCCTTATATCGACACCCCGCAATGATTCCACTCCCAAATGTGCTCTCCGAGAGGTCCTTTGCTGCAGCAACGAGGTTGGTCTGTCATAGATACACAATCAACTATGGTGAGCAAGTAGATGTTGCTTCACTTACCCCGTCCAATAGTTTGCAAATCTGGGCAAAGTTCTCTGGTTGGAAAGCCATCCATGGCAAGTCGTAGAAGTGGGTGTTGGTGAATGGTTGGAAAGCGTCCATTATGGGTGCTGTTTGGTGATTGTGTGTTGAGAATGAGGTGATGTTTGAATGATCTGATGCTGAGAGCAATCACCGAGAACGTATTTTCGGTTGTGGCAATTGCCAGGGCCGGTAACGTGATGACCGTCTGTGCAGTGGTCACGCACAGAAATGAACGTTGCAGGACCCCTATTCCAAATCACGTACCCACTGCACAGACGGTCATCACGTGGACAATCGTTACTTTCAACAATGTCCTACAGTCGTAAAGCCGCTATTCTAGCACATGCCCAATTGTAGGGACATTTCTTCTATCTGCTGTTTTCCATGGCTGACATCTAGCTCTATAGAGCACTTGGAAAAACTCCCTCTATCCATCGTGGTCCGCATACACAACTAACCGAGGCCAGTCGCCCCCTTCTCCCAACGACAGATGTTGTACGGGCCGCAATCCACAGCTGCTGCCAACCACACCCTCCTGTAGGCCATGTCCTTGGGGTGCTGTCTACGCTTCAGTATGGAGCTCTGCCGGAGATCGAGGCCACCGTTTCCCTGTGCTCGACCCTCGCAGAGACACTGACAGTTGTGGAGCCGCTCATGGACCTCCTCTCCGCTATCTCAACCGATGCGCGTACGATTTTCGAGACAGTGGACATGATTCAAGGCCTCAAATCGGAGAAGCTGGTGCTGGATAGTGCAATGACGCTCTGGGAGATGGCGGAGTCAAGAGGCATCACGGAGTACTTAGATGTTGTAAGTGGTCCTTGTTCTCTTTGAATACCTGATAACGAGAACATCCCAAAGTATATCCACTCCCTACCCCAAACAATTCATTCCTACCTTCCGGAGGTCGGTGATTCCTTAATGTGCTTGGGGGCGCCTCGTGCAGGAGACCCCAAGTGGCTCACGGACAGCATCATTGACGCGGTGTGCTCCATATCACCAAGTGTCGATGATGTGGTTTACATGGAGATTGCGTTCTTTTCTACCATCCTGGAGCCACTTATTCCACCTCCCCCCAAGGCCAAGCAGCCCACCGACGACCAACGACAACAAGGATGGTCGAAGGCTCTTCGAGTCTTCCGCAAATTCCGACGACCGGATGGCTATCGCTATTTGCAGCGCCTTGTTGTGCCCTGCCATTACGCTTCTCACTGGTCGCTTCTCCACATGAATCTACTTACTGGGTCGGCTGAAGTTTGGGACAGCCAGTCAGGCAGGGTGTTGGCTCACCACACCAAGAAGTTCGAGGTATGTGCTACATTTCCGGGATTCACCTTATTCACCTGTCCTGCAGATTTTGAAGGAGCTATTTGCTCGAGTACACCGTGTCGACGATACCCTCCGCATCCCAAGTCAGTGGGAGATCAAAGCCATCAAAGTTCCGAGGCAATCAAATGTAAACGATTGTGGTGTGTATGTGGTCGAGTTCGCTCAACACCTTCTCCTACATCCCACCGCCATTCCTCGAGCTTCACTCCACTGGCAGGCACTTGCTTGGCCGAACCTCAACCACCGCAGGTTCCGTCTAGCAAGGCTCCTTGCCAGTCAAAGCAGCCTGTTGGATGACGGCTCAAAATGGAGAATTCTCCTTGAGGATGGGCCATCCTTGGGGAGCTTGTCCTCCAGGGCACCCAGCCCGCCTCCTGCCATTCCGTCAGTGTTGGAGGTTGTAGACGATGACGAGCCGGGTGAAGTCGAGACTCAAATGGATGTGGCCAGCGATTCTGTGGCTATTCGTGATGGGGACAACGGCAGTAAGGATGACGACGTTATCATGGATTCAAGGAATGATCCTGATGCGGTGGACTCGCCGCCTGATTCTCCTCTTACCGGGATGTCAGCTTAATATGTCACTGTAAATTAATGTGATCCTTTCTTGTTTCAATTGATACGATACTGTTCTGCACCTCAACCTGTCAAAGAATTGTCTACTCATGCAAAAGCAACGGCAGCAGTTTGCCAAAGGAAAGGCAGCCTTGGTGCCCGTGAGAATATGTATACTTTGGCTTGACGCTCGGGCGTCCACGGTGGTGTTTATTTTTCTCACTCCTATGGCAAACTCCTGTGGTGCCCCTTTATAACAACAATTGTCACTGATGCGGCTTTACATCCAAGCTACACAGAATGAAGCTGGGAGTTTCGGCACATCATTTCCCATGTTTAAGTCTATATACACTATCTATCAAATGACATTCTAGTTGGTTCTTGGAATCGATGGAAAATTTCCAACAGAGGTCATACTAGTTGGTTCGTTGAATCGGTGGAAAACATCCAACAGAGTTTGCGGACCATCATAGAGTAAGAAGTCCTCGGCCCCAACGACACCATCTTCTGGTTCGCCGCCGTAGGACTGTTCCAGAGAGGTCCTTACATACTCCTCCAATTCAGAATTGACCTCCTTCGTTCGAATGTCCCACAGAACACGGAGAGGCTCGTGCTTGATTGTCTTCCAGTTGTTGATTAAGTCGTCTGGGTCCCGACAATTTGTCAACCAGAAGGCCAGCCCGCAGGTCAACAGGCCATCCAGAGTCGGACGATCAAATTGACTAGCCGCAACCCGGATCTGTGTCGCAAGCTTCTCGCAGTCAGTTACTTGTGAGGTATCTCAAGAGATAGGGCACTTACCTGACAGATAGCTGAATGCTTGAATATCTGCCCCACTTTGATGCCTGTCCCCCAGCGGTCGTCAACATAGCTCTCATCAATATGGTCTGCAGTGAAACCAATGGGCTTCATTCCGACCTTATCTTCAACTATGAAAAATGGCCAGACGTGTGCAAATGGAGCAGCTCTGACGACATCGGCCTTGCTTTGCAGCAGGAATGCAAAGATGGTTTTGTCCGGTAGCTGCGCCTTTAGAGAGATACTTGATGGCAAGTCTTTGGGAGATTTTGCATCGTCGGCAGATGTTTCATCCTCATCAGGTGTCAAGCTGGAGCTGTAATCCGTCGGCGACCTGCTGCCTGGAACACTCAGTGAAGTCGAACTCTTGCTGGGTGTTTCTTGAGTCCTCGCCCGTTTCCCCCTTGCCGACCGTCGAGGTTCCTTATCGCCACTATGCTTACGTTTTCTGCCCCTCTCCCTATACTCACCTTCTGGATCGGAGTCGTAGCTATCGCTCTCCATGGTTTCTGCCTCGCTCTCATAATCCGAGTCATTGTCGTCCATCCCAGAATGCTGTACTCGCCCCGATACCGCTTCAGACGCATCAGTATGTGTCGCCTGCCAAGTCAATGTGGTTCTTACAGTCTATCCATTCTTGACTGACTGCTGCTGACTGAAACCGGTATTGATCATGGACTGTCAGGCTCAACCCGATGACATCCATCTGTACCAAAGCTCTCCTTATGAGCTCCTGCAAGGCGACATGCAGAAAGCCATAGTGTGCAGCCTCGGACCTCTCATTCCCAGGTAGCGCCATTATTTGCAAACTTGAGACAAGGTGCATCTGGTCATGTATCTGGGATATATCATTAGTCCGGATCGTTGCTACTCGCAGTACTAGAATGCCGTTACCCTCATGGCTTCGAGTTCCTCCGAGTCTGCGGTGGAGTTGCTTTGAGGCATGGTGAAGTGGTTGTGAATGTTCGGTATGTAACTCCAGCCATCCTGGATTTCAGCCTTTATATCCGAGCTTCATACACATTATGCCCCTCACAGTCTCCAACTTAGTGCTGGTTCGCTCCTGCGTCTCAAGCTACATTCACAATGATTCCATTCGCAACTTTGCACCAGTCCTGGCTTCCTACACCGTAGAAGCATTGGCTTAGTGCTGGCTGCATTGGATGTTGCCCCCGCTCTCTTGCCTCCTGTGTCTCAAGCTACATTCACAATGATTCCATTCGCAACTTTGCACCAGTCCTGGCTTCCTACACCGTAGAAGCATTGGCTTAGTGCTGGCTGCATTGGATGTTGCCCCCGCTCTCTTGCCTCCGAGTCTCAAGCTACATTCACAATGATTCCATTCGCAACTTTGCACCAGTCCTGGCTTCCTACACCGTAGAAGTGCTGACTTAGGGCCGATTATCCTCCCGTCTCAAGACACTTCCATTCATTATCCTCCACACAGCCCATTCCGGTCTAGACCCTACTCAGGGGTGGTAAATAAAATTTCACATCCATTAGCGCCAGCTGTCCTTCATCCTCCCAACTTCCAACATGCAAGTTTCTGCCGACACATCCCAATGTGATGACCAGTCCTCCCACTCGCCAAGCAAGGATACTTTGTCTCGCATTGATGACGATACTGCCAGGCCTGCCCTTTCCCAAACAAAATCTAAAAGGCGAGCTCCCTTACCAAGGCAGCCCCCCCCGAATGTGCTGGAAGACCCGTGGCTGCAGCCCATACTTTCGGAGATCAAGGCCTTTAGTCCGGCATGGTGCCCATATGGGCCTTATCTACGTTTCAAGGTACTCTCCATATAATTCAATGGTCTCTTAATTCATTGTTGCCACCTAGGAGGAAGATGCGGTAGCGCTCACTCCTATAAAAGAACTGCCTCGTTGCCTCTACCCCCCGGCACATCATTCGATTTGCCCTCCGACCCTTTATTATGGTTTTCGCCCTCGTATACCTCGGATGAAGAAGTTTCTCCGGGTCAAGAAGATCTATGTACCTAAAGATGGTATGCTTCCACCTCTTGCATGGGCTTACTATTCTTATCTTGTTGTAGTTAACTCGGAAATCTTCCCCTATGATTTGGAGATTGATGAGGAAGCGACCAATCGGCGGCTCCAAGGATATTGTCGCCAAAGGTATCGTCGGCAATTTCCTGATGGAGAGGACATTGAACTTCTCAAGAAATTCCCCATTGGGTATGGTGCATCAGTCAGCAGGCTACTGATGTCTAATATGGTCAAAGGTTTACGGAAGTCTGGGAAAACCAATCTGATCTTCCCCTTGTCCCCGTGGACTGTTTGGTCTTCCTTAGCAACAAGGGCGACAATTTCCATGAAGGCCTTCAGAAGCTCCCGGAACTTGAAGCACTGTATAACGACCTTCTGTTTAAGGGCCTGAAGAAATCCAAGATTGGTCGGTTTCTTATGAGCTTTGATTTTACTTGGTCTCTAGACAGAAGAGGAGAGCAAGGAAATAGGGGAGAGGCCTCCTCATCATCATCATAGCAGTTGGAATTTGGGTGCCGTAACATGTTTATGTGTCTCCATGTATTTATTTATGTGTCTCCATGTATTTATTTATACGTCGCCATGTATTTCTAGTCCTCGTGTATCAAAACCATGGATTGAGTTCTAGTCTTCAAATCCGGTTTCTGATAAGCGCCAGATCATGAGAATTTTGGCTGCATAAATTGACGGTCGAGCATCAAATTTGGCCCAAGTTATTCCCACCGCCCCTATTCTCTTCTCATCCCGAATGCTCCTCTACCTTTGAACAACCCCATTTCCGCTTCTTTCCTGCCATGAATACCACCTCTATTTTGGATATTCAAGCTCAACAGACCAGCAACCTCGTATGCCTTATGGAACAGGATATCCGGAGATTCAATCCCATCTTCCTGCCCGACCATTACCTCAAAGATACCACCAGAGCAGATGGAGTTGTTATATATGGCAGCTTCCCCCGTGTCATTGCCTCAACACCCATTCCAATGGCTGCGCTCCCTGATGTGTTCTTTGTGAAATATGTTCCGCAGAGACCACCACTATTCCATTTGGGTTTCCGCATGGACTGTCCTGGCATGGAAGCATTTTTTAGGACGAATGGTATTTGGAGAGATTGCTCTGAAGGTGAGCAAGCATCGGCTCTTCTTGTTGCTTCTGCTCATGTTCATAATGAAAGAACAATACATTCCAGAATATAGCTACAAGGAAGGCAACCTCACAAGGAAGATTTTCTCAGCTGAGTGGCGTTGCGATGGGAAAAGCGGTGCCGTGCTTTGTTCTTGGTTGAAACGGTGCAGCAGTTTGGAGAACTACTCGGTGATAACCGACCACTGCCCAAGGTAGGAGAGCCCAACTTTGAAGGACCGGGATTCTTATCTGTGACAGGTTTTGCCAGGTCCTTTGTTACGATTCTGAGAAAGGGAAAATTCAACGTGTGCCCTTCCTCTCTTTCGCTAATAGTCATGAACATCAAGATCGATCTCAATTCAACTTTATGCAACAACTGATAGTCGAGCACATTGTTCCTCTCTCAGGAATGGATGCTGCATGGCATCTGGATGCCTCTGACTTTTTGTGGGGACAAGGGAATAGTGCCAGCGTCTGGAGTGGTGTTACGTATAAGCTGTTATAGTATTACTCTTTTGTGTAGGTGTTCCTCTCATTTGTTTCTTTACTCTTCGCACCCACAATACTCTTTGCAATGTCGTCGAAGCGAATGGTCTCCGACCTGCATTGCTCTTCATGTGGACTAGTATTTCCTACCCCCCAAGGACGAGCGCGCCATGAGTCATCGCGTGCACACGCAGAGCGAAATCTGCTTGACGTAGAAGAGGAGGCCTGGGCAAGGGATTTTGGCCTGGCTCCGGACGGTTCTCCCCTACCAGATGACTATGTTCCAGCAATTGGACAGCAGGGTCCTGGGCCGCAAACAACGGCGTACCGGCGGCGACACTTCCACCCAGTCCAATTTCAACCTTCGCTGGACACTCGTGTTGAGGATGTTTTTGAAGGGGCCGCCAGGGTAACCGGTGTTGATAAGGAAGTTTTGGATGCTTGGGTTCAGTTCCAGGCAAGTAAGTATGGGGGCCCTGCCGACTACGCCCCTTTTCAATCAAAAATGGATTGGAATATAGCATCATGGTTCATAAAGGACAATGTCGGCCACGGTACCTTCCAGAACCTATTGAAGATCCCGGAGGTGAGCTTCAGATTGTTACCCCGGTGCTCAGTCTTTGACAATATCTGCAGGTGGTTGACCGTCTTGGGCTGAGCTTCACGACTACTCGTCAAGTTCATGACATTATTGATGGGCTGCCCACACGTTCAGGAAAATGGAGAACCACTCGATTGGTATTTGATGATGCTGAGGGCGAGGTTCACTTTGTGAGGTACCGTGACCCCATCGAGGCTCTTCGCACCCTATGGAAGGACCCCACGCTTGCGGGAGACTTTGTATATGAACCTCGGACAGTGTATCAAGACACAGACAGGACAACTCGCGTGTACGATGAGATGTGGACGGGTGACTGGTGGTACCGTATACAGGTGTGTGTTCTTGCCGACGTCTATGGCTACTTGCTGAGACGATACCGTTGGCAGGGCAAGTTACCTGAGGGAGCCTGTCTCGCACCAATTATATTGGCGACAGATAAAACACAGCTCACCCAGTACTCTGGAAGCAAATGTGCTTATCCGGTATATATGACGATAGGAAACATCAGCAAATCAGTACGGCGAATGCCCTCCCGCCACGCATGTGTCCTGCTGGGCTACCTGTCTGTGGATAAGGTGGACAAGAGCCAGCTCTCTAATGAGGCCGCCAAGTTGCGCACAAAACAACTTTTCCACACTGGAATGCGGGTCATTTTGGAATCGTTAAAAGCTGCTGGCGAACACGGGCTGGATCTTTGCGATGCCAAGGGCAATACCCGACGAGTCCACCCTATCCTAGCATCTTACGTAGCAGACTACCCGGAGCAATGCCTTGTCTGTGCATGTAAGAGCGGCACCTGCCCCAAATGCAAACAGGACCGTGATGACATGGGCGAAGCGACGAAGGCAGAGCCTAGGACACCGGAATGGACGATGGAGATGCTTCAGAGAGATGCACAGCTCACTCATGCAGAGTTTGAGCAGCGGGGGCGTGACCAGGGCGTTGCGCCGATGCTCCCTGGAGATGAGCCATTTTGGGTGGGATTTCCGCATACCGACATCCATGAAGCAATCACCTCGGATGTCCTTCATCAGCTCTACCAAGGGATCCTTACGCATCTTATTGGCTGGTGCCAATCTATGATGGGGAAGAAGGAGCTGGATCAACGCATTCGCTGCCTTCCCCCCGCATATGGGGTGCGCCATTTCAAAAACGGCATCTCTGCGCTTTCTCAGGTCACGGGTCCCGAAAGGAAGCACGTCGCACGCATTCTGCTGGCTTGCCTTGTTGGCAAGGTGGCCTCTGGCGTCCTAGATGCTGTCCGCCACCTGCTGGATTTTGTGTATCTTGCTCAGTACAAGAGCCATGACACGGAGACGCTAGGATATCTGGACCAAGCGCTGGCCGGGTTTCATGCCCATAAGGATGTTTTCATCAATCTTGGGTGCCGGGACGACTTTAACTTTCCCAAAATGCATGCCCTGATGCACTACCGTGAATGTATTGAGCTGTTTGGGGCAACTGACAACTACAACACGGAAATGTTTGAGCGCCTTCACATTGACTTTGCTAAGAAGGCATGGCGAGCATCTAACAAGCGTAACGAGTTTCCACAAATGATCAAGTGGCTCAATCGGCAGGAGAAGATGGAGATGCTCAGGGCCCGAATTGCCTACGTTCCCCCTCCTCCCAAGAGGATTCCGCCCACCCTTTGGCTTGCGCAAAGACCGAGGTGGACGAAACCTGTGGCTGACTTTGCTACCCAACATTCCATTCCCAATCTCCCGGCTTCCCTTGCGCAGTTTCTTGACCCCAACAATAGGCCGTCGACGAAGCCACTCCCCTTTGAGAAACTTCGTGTCTGGTATTCATTCAAAATCCATCGCACAGATGCTACTGAAAAGTATTCGGAGAACGACACCATGGACCGTGTCAAAGCCTGCCCTGCCATAGGAAGAATGCCTGCTACATTTGATACTGTCATTGTCATGCTGGGAGAACATGCCGAGGAGACATCGCTCACCAGTGTGTCCTTTCTTTCTCGTTTATTATCCTCTCACAATCCTTTGAACACAGACACACGCGCAGCCCGAATACGATTGATCTTCAAGCTTCCGGACTATGTTGAGAGCGATCCTGACCCTCATGTCAGCAGTGTCGCGCATGCATGCCGCAATGGCCTGGCCTACGTTCAATGGTATACCAGGTTCTCCACTCCGACACGTTCACACCATGGTATGGTGACGGTGGCACCTACCAGCGAGTACTCTGTCATTCCCTTGCAGAATGTACGTCAATCCTGCATGCTGGTCCCTAACTTTGCCAATGACAACCTCGGTATGGACTGGACGTCAGAGAATGTCTTAGATAAGGCGACTTCTTTCAACGTCAATCCGTGGACTAGCATGTATAACTACCAAAGTATTTATTATTAAAGATGACCAAAAGTAGACCTCGTTTAAGGCAATTGATCCCTGAACGATCCGCCAAAGTGGGATTTCATGGAGACTTGTTTGATTTGTCGGAAAAACTGCTCGTTCAACAGTGCACACTAGCACCCATTGATATGTTGGTTTGCTCTCCTTTCCTCGCAGACATAGACACAAAGGTCTAACTGATGTTCAGAAGATGAAACGGCCAGCTTGGATGTCTGAGAAAGCATACTTCCACATCATCACAAAGAAGGAGAGCTACCTGCGACACTACAAGCATGGGACATCCCGGACATCCTTCTACCCAAAGCTTTTGCAGGAGATTGAAAGCATTATGAGATGTAGTCAACCGGATTTTAGGGTGTCGAGAGAACATCGAAAGGTGAGTACATGACACACTGTGCTTGTAGTCTTCCATTGAGGGTCCGGCAGACCATATACCACATGTACTTTGTCCTGCTCCGGGGTACTCGGAAGACTATGTGGGTGGCCGACTCTGTGGGGCATTGCGTGGGATCACCCACCTCTGATGATCTCCCCCCGTGCTCTCCCACTCCACAGCCAGTGGCTCAGTCTCAGCAATCTCCGCATAGGCCTCCACCATTCAACACGCTATTTTGGACGGCGAGGTCGGTGCAGGAGTTACTGGGGTCCTCAGTGAAGGTGATGCAACCCACTGAAGGGTGTGTATTCAATGTCCGTAAACAGCATTGAGATCGATATTTTGACAAGAATCGCCCACTTCAGTACTCATGGATAGTTTGTAACCACATTACTAATAGCATTCCTTGAAACCCGGATTGAGTACTTTGTGGATTGAATCTACCTGCACTGGACAGAGTGTAAATGACATCCCGAATATTTGCGTAATGAATGACGGCACTGCACATAGTGATGTTCAGATATGAACAGCTGTCCAGCACTGTAGACTCTGTACAGCGCCGTCAAGAAAATAGACGCTCCAACAGTAAATCCCATTTTCCTGATGTAGGTCCGTAGCGCTCATCCCTTTTCCATGCTGGGGAGATGCTGCGCGCTGGCAGCACCTCCCCGTGTATTAGCTAGGTAGGTAGGTAGGTACAGGGGTAGTATGTACATGCAGCAACAATAATGACACAGGGATAGAGGTTGAATATGCCCTCCTCCCTCCCATCCACTGCCCTTATATACCTGGCCCTCTGTGTCACTGTGATGTGGCTCAAAGGGCGCCATTGTTTGACCCTCATCCATCCACGTCAGTCAGGTTGATCTGTTTTGCGGTGTACGTCAACTATGTCCCATGGTGTCAGTACGTAACACTCCCGCCTTGTGTCAGATTGCAGAGTCTCTTGGCTATCAGTGAGTCATTGAAGCACGCAACGTGGGTCTGTTCTTGCACTGCTCAATATTGGACATAGCGCACAGACATCAGTACCATCTAAATGGTATCAATACCTGGTTGTGAACTGCGAGACACATAGTCTGTAAAATGGTGTCAAAAGATATACCAACTACTGTAGTGCTTGCCATGTGCAGCACCAGTCGCAAGCCCCCAAGATGGAATCCAGCTAACAGCGACCTATCTGCACCACCTCCACAAAATGGTGTTGATACATATAAGAACAGCGAGGAATGCCAAAGACGCAAGGATGCCCATGGCAAGAGGGCCCGCAGAGGGAGTGGGAGTATATAGTCATCAATTTCCCGAATATAGCAGAGAACCATATAGTACACCATTGTCCCCTTGGTCCACATCTTGATATGGAGTTAGATGTACAATCACTGAGATAAGCATAAACACACGTCAAACAGAGTAAGTGGGGGGAGTTTCAAGTAGCTCGTGGCAAGCGGGCAGGTCATTGAGGGTGCCGTAGTTGGAAGCAGATAGGAAGTGTAGCAACGGCAGGAGACCTACAGGGCATCAGGCCTCAGGACTCGGCCAGCGCACAACCTTATATCCACATCAATACAACAGCCAGGACTCGCAAAGCACATCATGGTGAGAGAAAGAAACAGCCAAGAGCTTGCACAATCATTGGGGGGCCAGGGATGGACGCCAAGTTGGAGAATTGAAGATCAATGCAAACACTTGTCCGCGGTGCTAATGTGTCAACGTCAACCCTTGCCCATATTAGGTCATAACGCGCACTCACCCTCCCCGCTCATTCTGTTTCCCTTCAACACTGGCACATCCATCCCACTGCAAGACTCAATTAATTAATATTACACAAATATTTCTTTTCTCAGAAAATATGGCATCGAAAAAACAGCTGATGATGCGCTCCAAGAATGAGTCCAGAGTGTAACCCATTTCTCTGTGTCTATAGGCATGTTTTCTGCCCAATCTCTAGGCTCTGGATAGACATATGCATATACAAGCGCAGAGCCTGGGGGAATTACCTCAAAAAGTCCCCGAATCATCAGCGGTGTGAGCTAAACTTTGCCCCTTGACAATACCTCCTGAGTCTCCTAATCCCCTGGATTGCGCTCCTTGTAACATACCCTACTCATTCCACTACACTATCCCCTCTTCAGTGCCAAAGGTGCACATTGTGTGGATGCTATCCCACCATATACTCGACCTGATGCTCTTGAGTCTGCTCTAGCACTGCCCACCGCCCTTCACACACCATCTTTGCCTCCTCGTACCCTTCTCGCATTGTTCCATCACCTTCACAACTTCCCCGTTCATTAGCGTGTGATCATCAGCGCCAAGACCCTTCGCTTAGTACATACATCAGCCCAAGAAATTTACACTTCTTTGGGGACCGCTGTCCAATGGCCAAAGGCACGAAAACACCGTCTACACCATCTCCCATATATAAGGGCCACCAATTCATCAAATATCTTCACTCCCATCTTCTCCCTCCCCTTTGTCTCCATTTCCATCTCCTCTCCGCCACAGTTCTTCTCAATTCCCCAGTTCGCTCATTTGGCACCTCTCCTCTGTAAGCCGATTTTTATTCTACTCATAGATTGATACTCATAAAACATATATCTCAGCTCTGTCTGATCTCCCCTGCTGATCGGCTGTGTCAATGTACCAATATACTCACTTGATCTCAGCATGCCGCTGCCAGATCGCATCTAGACGACCAGTATAGCCGTCATCTCTCATTTTCCCGGTACATCCCAACTTCTCAAGCCTGAACGACGCAGCAAGTCAATGTATATAGAACCGGTGTCGTGCTCATGTAGCCATCACACACACAAGCCCCGAAATGCCGGCTATTGCAACACCTAGGATAGATGGTGTGTCGCAAATCCATCGTAAATTGCTAGAACACTAATCATCAAAGAAATCCTCAAATGTACAAAGGTTTTCCATCGGAATAATGGAGCACACGAAGAATTCCTCCACGTCAAACCAAGCTGTCCTGCTCATAGAGATGTGACTGGATCAACACTCTGCATTGAGGTGGAATAGTTCCCGCAGCCGTACATCCTGCCAAGCGCACCCTGCCGGATAAAACCCACAAAGTGCAGAAAGCACATTGAATGGTACGGTACGTACTCTTGAGTTCAGGGATTTGGACGGGCTCGACTGTCATCCAACCAGAATATGGCCACACTAGCAACGTCCCTTTGCTTGGTCGTGCTACCAACCACCTTAGGTATCTCGAGACCATCAAGGGCCAACCTGAATTATACAATCGCTGAAGCCGAAGCGTACTGCCTGGGGTGCCCTCGATCGTCAGGCGATCGTTCCGACCTCCTCTTTCTAATCCCCCTCCTCGCAATTATGTTATATCACACCCACACCCGTGCTGCTCAGGGTGAGATTCCGCGTGAACCTCTCGACAGATCTTGTTCATTCCTTGCACATTACCATTAAGCTTCAAGGGCTGGGCAGGGGTGCTACATGCGCTTTCATAGATACAACGGAGACATAGGCGGTGGGGCGATCGAGTCCACAAAGACTCCCCGAGGCCGGTTGTGATGTGCAAGGCGACTGATCCATGCGTGAGTGAATGAGTGGGTGGCAGCCCCCCAGATTGTCTCCCTGAAACCTGACACATCCACAACAACCATAAACCCGTTCACGCCCTACCTTTGCTGCAAGAACGTGAGACTATGTACGCAAACAAATGTCCTAACCCTTCCAGCACACCTGCGAGTGATCGGCGGAATCCCGGCCGTAGTGTATTCTCATTCTCAGCGTTCCGACCATCTTTCGCCCTCGCGGGATTCAAACCCGAGTGCTTCAGAGACAGTCCAGTCATCCTCGCTTTTGATCAGCCCCCCCATATTCGACGCGTCAATGAGTGCCAGAGTTGGAAACCTAACGGAAATCCCATCATGTATCGTTCAGAGGTAAGAAGTGCATTAGATGACGACACCATCAGCCATTTACTTGCCGTCTCATTCAGGGCTAATTATCAGCAATCCCGAGTGAAGAACATCGAACGTCGTCCTCGAAAGGTACAATCCGGGGTTAGCTTCATCCCTACCTCCCAGGGTAAACGCGCCGCCACCTTGGTCGTCGATTCGGAGCCCTAGCCTGAATACATCTCACACACACACCTATTGGTTCTTTCATTCTGCAATTCGGTCGTATCCTCAAGCGTTTAACGGGACAGTTTAATCAAAATTAAAATGAATACCGACATATCATCGTACACGACTCCCCTCCTCATACCTCCACCAAGCCTCGCTCCTAGCATCCTCACATCACTTGCTATTCCCTCGCAACACCCCAGCCTACATCCCTACATGGCAAGCCATCGCTTACACAGCGTTTGTCAGCGGCGCTGATGCATTTTCATCACATTTCTAGCCATTGCCAGATTCCTGACGACGAGATGCGATGGCCGATATCTGGCGAATCACCGCGTGGTACGTGAGTAAGTGTCTTGGCCTCTCTCTGCATACCATTCATTCATATCCTTCAATATCACCTCGTATTCTCTCGGGGCCAGCTTGGTTGACTTTTCCCGTCGTAGGTCAGTGCTTCCTGTTCGTTTGCGGCGCACGTACAAGCATCGATGACGTGTTTCTACCTTCGTCTAGCTAGCCCGACGTGGAGAGACTGTGACATGAGCGTTCGGGGACGACGGACCCGACTGGTAAAGCACTAAAGTGAGTGTCTCGATCCACTCCAACGGGTAGAAAACATACTATACAAACAATCATCCAGCCACCATCAAAAACACATCCAGATCCTGTCGTATCTTCTCAGAGTCACCGGGGTTCCCTGTCGCACGTACGTCGTTTTCTTTGTGTTGGATGCGGCTCAAAGGCGTTTTGCCATTTTCCGGTGTCGCGCCCTGCGGGCACAGGCGACGAGAGGTGCTAAGAAGATATCAATAGCAACATCAGCGCGCGGTAACAACCTCTCCAAGATGTGCCAACTTGCCGACAACACTGAGATCCCACCATCGAATCTCCACCAACTCAAGACACAACCACTCCGTTCTTTTTGCGGCCTATTTGTACATTGTCCACATCCCATTACATCATCATTTCGAACGAGTCTGCTGCGTTTTCGGTGTTTCGCCTATGATCTGGTTAGATGGGTGGTTATCGGAGGAGACGGGAGAGCCTCAAGTTGCGCTTACTAGGATCCACGTAAGTCGTATTCAAGTGTTTTCTGACTCACATTTAAAATTTGACGCCTTATCAAGCACCCTGGATGGCTTCGGTAAGGGCATCCGTCATATCCTCTCGGGAGTGGGAATCGATTTCCCTAGCGTGCGTGCATCTTTCCAAGCCTTGGTGACAATCGTTTGACTTGTGGTATGTAGGTTGGTTGGTGGCGACGTCAATCGAGCACCGGCGGGGATGGTTGGGATGGCTTTAGACAATACAAGCCTCCCCAAAGCGCGACAACTCACCCATCCATCCCCAACACCACCAACTCTCCGAAACCCCATATCTCTTCCAATTCAAAACCCGGACGCCGTATTCTTTTTGCGCTCCATCCATACGCTGTAAGCCTTCCCATGTCGTTGTCGTTTCGAATGGAGGTTGCTGATTTTTCATTTGTTCGTCCATGAACCGTTCGTGTGGGTGCTTTAAGCATTGAGCCATTGAATGTGAAGGGAGAGTGTCGGGTGGCGCTCATAAGGTGCAGAATGGAAAGGGTCGTCTCCAAGCTTTTCGGCGCGCCTTTGAAGCCTCATCGACCTGCCTTGTGTCTGGGGATGGCCTCTCGGCTGGAGTTACTGACATGTCCCCCGGATCCAATCATCTATTCGCACAATGTAAGCCCTGTATTTCTTTTTCCCATGCGAACGGTATGACGGGATGATTGACTTTTGTTGCTTTTTCTGCGTACAAAGGGTTTGGAACGGGTCGATGCATGTAGGAGAGATGAAGGGCAAGTTTTGGGAAGCTTTGATGAGATGCGTGGTAAGAGTACAAGCGTGGCGTCGCGGAATGGATGTGCGAGGTTGGGAGCAGCAGACGTGCGCGTGAGTGTGGAGAAGGGATCGTGGACTATGGAAGGGGAGGGAGGACTGGGAAACGATATGAGGGAGCTGCGACGGGATCTGTTGCGTGTATGCGTTCTTCGGTTCAGCGCTGTGTTGCGGTAGCGTTTTGTGCAGGGAGGAGGAGAGAGGGAGGAGGACGCAGAAAGGGATTCTCCACTTGCTCGCGCGGACATGTTGGGCCAATTAGATATAGCACGTTGGCTCTGACTGGAGAGTAAGGTGAAGGAGCGTGGATGGAAGGAGAGAATAAGCGAGATATGGGGCAGAGAAATGTATACTTTGCTGTGTCATGTCATCGAAAGAAATGAGGCTAGATCAATGGCATCGCTTGAAAAGAGGTGTAGCCCTTGTAAATTGCGTCGTCTTGAAGCTCGCAGATTGATGTATCAAAATGCGGTGGAAGAGAGACCTGCTCACTCTGCATCCATAAGCAGTATTGCTCGACGGCTTGACCCAAACGGCCTGCTAATTAGCCCCTGAATAGAACCCTATATCAGAGGGGCTTTAAGGGGAGGTTTATATCTAGTCCTCGGGCTCAGGACGAGCATCATTGCTCTCTTACGGATGACGGATGTCGTGCAAAACGAGAGGTCTAGTTGGAGGTTCCGATCATAAAAATATGCTGCACCGCCCCGCGTTTCAGCGCCGTCATTGTTATTCTGTTCAGCGCTGTGTCGCGGTAGCTGGTACAGCATAATGGCAGGTTGACAGATACGCTGTTCCGACTTGACCTGTTCCGACTAACCGCCCAGCCAAATGCAAAGTTTCGCAAACGCTGAAGATAACGCCGGCTGATTACTCTATTTCCAATTGAGCCCCGCAAGTTTGGTGGCTATGTTTCATCTCACAACTTTCACGCGACCAAGTCCTCTTTGTACCTCCTCCTCCTCCTCCTCGTTCTTTGCTGAACGACCTTGGGCATGTTGATTTAACGTTGACTTCATCTCTATCTTTCTTTACAGGCTTCATGGCATTCTGGAGACCTAAGCACGCCGTACATCTACCACGGCAGACCCCAACGCCAACGGGGTCGACGCCCGACGGTGACGGTGTAGAATCGCCGTCCCCCCAAGTTCCGTCCTCAGCCGACTCACCTGTTGCAACTGATACCGCGCCCGTCGACGAGGGTAATGCTGGGAGTACTACCCAAGTAGGTGAGACCTCAGCGCCAGTGGATTCAGGTGTTACGACACCACCTACGGTTACGGTGAGACAGGTTCGCCTTGGTTTGGTGTGATGTGAAATGTTGCTGTTGAGGTAACTGACTTGTAGACATTGGTTTGTATAGGAACCTACGGCAGCGCCGCCTGATGGGGTGACCTCGGATACACCAGACGGGTCCTCGCCTCCGCCTTCTGAACCGCCGTGCGTCATTTACACCGCTGATCAATATTTCTAATGTCGAATCCATGAATAGATCAAGCAATCCCCAACCACCCCCAACTTCGCCGCCGGCGTCGCCCCCTTCGTCGCCGCCGCCATCACAGCCGCCCTCTTCAGATCCGCCGCCACCGTCTCCGCCACCTTCATCTGATCCCCCGCCTCCGTCCTCCTCTCCTCCTCCCACTTCGCCGCCCTCGTCTGATCCTACCCCGCCTCCAACATCTCCCCCGTCCTCGGATCCGCCCTCCTCCTCGTCAGATTCCTCACCGCCCCCCTCATCAACTTCCAGCGACTCTTCTTCACCACCAAACGTCGAAACAACACCCCCACCTACCACATCCTCCGATATACGGTCTAGCACACCCACGTCGTATACAACCACAGAGATCGTCACTTCAATCGACGGCCAGCTGACAACGGTAGGTATCTTTCCAATGTTTTCAATGTTTCATGGCCCAAGTCTATACTGTGCGTAGATAACGACACAAACGCCACTCCCCACGAGTCTGTGGTCCCCCAGCTCTTCACCAAGTCGTGGCCCCGCAACCTCTGTAATTGCAGGTGTCTCGGTCGGTGCAGCCATCCTGTTCCTCATCCTCATCGGTGGTATATACGCATACCGTCGTCACCGGCGTAATCGCGCCGTGTTCGGATTCGTTGAGCGGCTAGTTGCTAGGCATAAACATCAGCAAGGGAGAGCGAGGTTACTTCAAGGGGAGGAATTCGATGATGAAGAGAATGATGTGGCTATGACGCCGTATAGGGATAGGGATAGGGATGGTGCGCATTCGAGGGGAAGTAGTGTTGGTGGTATGACACCTTTGAGTGTGCACTCGAGAGGGATGAGCAGTGCGAATGCATTTGGGGTACTCGATCCTCAGAATGGGCGCGGAATGTGGTGGGGGGAATTTGTGTATTTGATTGCATTTGGACAAGTGAAGATCAAGGAATTGTGATAGGTCCGTAGCGCTCATTCCTTTTCCATGCTGGGGAGATGCTGCGCGCTGGCAGCACCTCCCCGTGTATTAGCTAGCTAGGTAGGTAGGTACAGGGGTAGTATGTACATGCAGCAACAATAATGACACAGGGATAGAGGTTGAATATGCCCTCCTCCCCCCCACCCACTGCCCTTATATACCTGGCCCTCTGTGTCACTGTGATGTGGCTCAAAGGGCGCCATTGTTTGACCCTCATCCATCCACGTCAGTCAAGTTGATCTGTTTTGCGGTGTACGTCAACTATGTCCCATGGTGTCAGTACGTAACACTCCCGCCTTGTGTCAGATTGCAGAGTCTCTTGGCTATCAGTGAGTCATTGAAGCACGCAACGTGGGTCTGTTCTTGCACCGCTCAATATTGGACATAGCGCACAGACATCAGTACCATCTAAATGGTATCAATACCTGGTTGTGAACTGCGAGACACATAGTCCGTAAAATGGTGTCAAAAGATATACCAACTACTGTAGTGCTTGCCATGTGCAGCACCAGTCGCAAGCCCCCAAGATGGAATCCAGCTAACAGCAAACTATCTGCACCACCTCCACAAAATGGTGTTGATACATATAAGAACAGCGAGGAATGCCAAAGACGCAAGGATGCCCATGGCAAGAGGGCCCGCAGAGGGAGTGGGAGTATATAGTCATCAAATTCCCGAATATAGCAGAGAACCATATAGTACACCATTGTCCCCTTGGTCCACATCTTGATATGGAGTTAGATGTACAATCACTGAGATAAGCATAAACACACGTCAAACAGAGTAAGTGGGGGGAGTTTCAAGTAGCTCGTGGTAAGCGAGCAGGTCATTGAGGGTGCTGTAGTTGGAAGCAGATAGGAAGTGTAGCAATGGCAGGAGACCTACAGGGCATCAGGCCTCAGGACTCGGCCAGCGCACAACCTTATATCCACATCTATACAACAGCCAGGACTCGCAAAGCACATCATGGTGAGAGAAAGAAACAGCCAAGAGCTTGCACAATCATTGGGGGGCCAGGGATGGACGCCAAGTCGGAGAATTGAAGATCAATGCAAACACTTGTCCGCGGTGCTAATGTGTCAACGTCAACCCTTGCCCATATTAGGTCATAACGCGCACTCACCCTCCCCGCTCATTCTGTTTCCCTTCAACACTGGCGCATCCATCCCACTGCAAGACTCAATTAATTAATATTACACAAATATCTCTTTTCTCAGAAAATATGTCATTGAAAAAACAGCTGATGATGCGCTCCAAGAATGAGTCCAGAGTGTAACCCATTTCTCTGTGTCTATAGGCATGTTTTCTGCCCAATCTCTAGGCTCTGGATAGACATATGCATATACAAGCGCAGAGCCTGGGGGAATGACCTCAAAAATTCCCCGAATCATCAGCGGCGTGAGCTAAACTTTGCCCCTTGACAATACCTCCTGAGTCTCCTAATCCCCTGGATTGCGCTCCTTGTAACATACCCTACTCATTCCACTACACTATCCCCTCTTCAGTGCCAAAGGTGCACATTGTGTGGATGCTATCCCACCATATACTCGACCTGATGCTCTTGAGTCTGCTCTAGCACTGCCCACCGCCCTTCACACACCATCTTCGCCTCCTCGTACCCTTCTCGCATTGTTCCATCACCTTCACAACTTCCCCGTTCATTAGCGTGTGATCATCAGCGCCAAGACCCTTCGCTTAGTACATACATCAGCCCAAGAAATTTACACTTCTTTGGGGACCGCTGTCCAATGGCCAAAGGCACGAAAACGCCGTCTACACCATCTCCCATATATAAGGGCCACCGATTCATCAAATATCTTCACTCCCATCTTCTCCCTCCCCTTTGTCTCCATTTCCATCTCCTCTCCGCCACAGTTCTTCTTCTCAATTCCCCAGTTCGCTCATCTGGCACCTCTCCTCTGTAAGCCGATTTTTATTCTACTCATAGATTGATACTCATAAAACATATATCTCAGCTCTGTCTGATCTCCCCTGCTGATCGGCTGTGTCAATGTACCAATATACTCACTCGATCTCAGCATGCCGCTGCCAGATCGCATCTAGACGACCAGTATAGCTGTCATCTCTCATTTTCCCGGTACATCCCAACTTCTCAAGCCTGAACGACGCGGCAAGTCAATGCATATAGAGCCGGTGTCGCGCTCATGTAGCCATCACACACACAAGCCCCGAAATGCCGGCTATTGCAACACCTAGGATAGATGGTGTGTCGCAAATCCATCGTAAATTGCTAGAACACTAATCATCAAAGAAATCCTCAAATGTACAAAGGTTTTCCATCGGAATAACGGAGCACACGAAGAATTCCTCCACGTCAAACCAAGCTGTCCTGCTCATAGAGATGTGACTGGATCAACACTCTGCATTGAGGTGGAATAGTTCCCGCAGCACATTGAATGGTACGGTACGTACTCTTGAATTCAGGGATTTGGACGGGCTCGACTGTCATCCAACCAGAATATGGCAACACTAGCAACGTCCCTTTGCTTGGTCGTGCTACCAACCACCTTAGGTATCTCGAGACCATCAAGGGCCAACTTGAATTATACAACCGCTGAAGCCGAAGCGTACTGCCTGGGTGTCCCAACAGCCCCCCGGGGCCCTCGATCGTCAGGCGATCGTTCCGACCTCCTCTTTCTAATCCCCCTCCTCGCAATTATGTTATATCACACCCACACCCGTGCTGCTCAGGGTGAGATTCCGTGTGAACCTCTTGACAGATCTTGTGCATTCCTTGCACATTACCATTAAGCTTTAAGGGCTGGGCAGGGGTGCTACATTCGCTTTCATAGATACAACGGAGACATAGGCGGTGGGGCGATCGAGTCCACAAAGACTCCCCGAGGCCGGTTGTGATGTGCAAGGCGACTGATCCATGACTGAGTGAGTGAGTGACAGCCCCCCAGATTGAGATTGTCTCCCTGAAACCTGACACATCCACAACAACCATAAACCCGTTCACGTCCTACCTTCGCTGCAAGAACGTGAGACTATGTACGCAAACAAATGTCCTAACCCTTCCAGTACACCTGCGAGTGATCGGCGGAATCCCGGCCGTAGTGTATTCTCATTCTCAGCGTTCCGACCATCTTTCGCCCTCGCGGGATTCAAACCCGAGTGTTTCAGAGACAGTCCAGTTGTCCTCGCTTTTGATCAGCCCCCCCATATTCGACGCGTCAATGAGTGCCAGAGTTGGAAACCTAACGGAAATCCCATCATATCGGTAAAAGAGTTGTCAAGAGAAAATAACTCACGCTAGCCCATCTGTTCACTCTTCAAGCTTCAAGCTCTGCTCTACTAGTATCGTTCAGAGGTAAGAAGTGCATTAGATGACGACACCATCAACCATTTACTTGCCGTCTCATTCAGGGCTAATTATCAGCAATCCCGAGTGAAGAACATCGAACGTCGTCCTCGAAAGGTACAATCCGGGGTTAGCTTCATCCCTACCTCCCAGGGTAAACGCGCCGCCACCTTGGTCGTCGATTCGGAGCCCTAGCCTGAATACATCTCACACACACACCTATTGGTTCTTTCATTCTACAATTCGGTCGTATCCTCAAGCGTTTAACGGGACAGTTTAATCAAAATTAAAATGAATACCGACATATCATTGTACACAACTCCCCTCCTCATACCTCCACCAAGCCTCGCTCCTAGCATCCTCACATCACTTGCTATTCCCTCGCAACACCCCAGCCTACATCCCTACATGGCAAGCCATCGCTTACACAGCGTTTGTCAGCGGCGCTGATGCATTTTCATCACATTTCTAGCCATTGCCAGATTCCTGACGACGAGATGCGATGGCCGATATCTGGCGAATCACCGCGTGGTACGTGAGTAAGTGTCTTGGCCTCTCTCTGCATACCATTCATTCATATCCTTCAATATCACCTCGTATTCTCTCGGGGGCAGCTTGATTGACTTTTCCCGTCGTAGGTTAGTGCTTCCTGTTCGTTTGCGGCGCACGTACAAGCATCGATGACGTGTTTCTACCTTCGTCTAGCTAGCCCGACGTGGAGAGACTGTGACATGAGCGTTAGGGGACGACGGACCCGACTGGTAAAGCACTAAAGTGAGTGTCTCGATCCACTCCAACGGGTAGAAAACATACTATACAAACAATCATCCAGCCACCATCAAAAACACATCCCGATCCTGTCGTATCTTCTCGCAGTCACCGGGGGGTAGCTCGTATCGCTTTCCCTGCCGCACGTACATCGTTTTCTTCCTTCTAGACCCGGCTCAAAGGCGTTTTGGCATTTTCCGGTGTCGCGCCCTGCGGGCACAGGCGACGAGAGGTGCTAAGAAGATATCAATAGCAACATCAGCGCGCGGTAACAACCTCTCCAAGATGTTCCAACTTGCCGACAACACTGAGATCCCACCATCGAATCTCCACCAACTCAAGACACAACCACTCCGTTCTTTTTGCGGCCTATTTGTACATTGTCCACATCCCATTACATCATCATTTCGAACGAGTCTGCTGCGTTTTCGGTGTTTCGCCTATGATCTGGTTAGATGGGTGGTTATCGGAGGAGACGGGAGAGCCTCAAGTTGCGCTTACTAGGATCCACGTAAGTCGTATTCAAGTGTTTTCTGACTCACATTTGAAATTTGACGCCTTATCAAGCACCCTGGATGGCTTCGGTAAGGGCATCCGTCATATCCTCTCGGGAGTGGGAATCGATTTCCCTAGCGTGTGTGCATCTTTCCAAGCCTTGGTGACAATCGTTTGACTTGTGGTATGTAGGTTGGTTGGTGGCGACGTCGATCGAGCACCGGCGGGGATGGTTGGGATGGCTTGTACAAAAAGGTAAGTAGACGATGCAAGCCTCCCCAAAGCGCGACAACTCACAACTCACCCATCCATCCCCAACACCACCAACTCTCCGAAACCCCATATCTCTTCCAATTCAAAACCCGTACGCCGTATTCTTTTTGCGCTCCATCCAAACGGTATGACGGGATGATTGACTTTTGTTGCTTTTTCTGCATACAAATGGTTTGGAACGGGTCGATGCATGTAGGAGAGACGAAGGACAAGCCCCGGGAAGCCTTGACAAGATGCGTGGTAAGAGTACAAGCGTGGCGTCGCGGAATGGATGTGCGAGGTTGGGAGCAGCAGACGTGCGCGTCAGTGTGGAGAAGGGATCATGGACTATGGAAGGGGAGGGAGGACTGGGAAACGATATGAGGGAGCTGCGACGGGATCTGTTGCGTGTATGCGTTCTTCGGTTCAGCGCTGTGTTGCGGTAGCGTTTTGTGCAGGGAGGAGGAGAGAGGGAGGAGGACGCAGAAAGGGTTTCTCCACTTGCTCGCGCGGACATGTTGGGCCAATTAGATATAGCACGTTGGCTCTGACTGGAGAGTAAGGTGAAGGAGAGTGGATGGAAGGAGAGAATAAGCGAGATATGGGGCACAGATCAATGGCATCGCTTGAAAAGAGGTGTAGCCCTTGTAAAGTGCGTTGTCTTGAAGCTCGCAGATTGATGTATCAAAATGCGGTGGAAGAGAGACCTGCTCACTCTGCATCACTTGACCTGTTCCGACTAACCGCCCAGCCAAATGCAAAGTTTCGCAAACGCTGAAGATAATGCCGGCTGATTACTCTATTTCCAATTCAGCCCCGCAAGTTTGGTGGCTATGTTTCATCTCACAACTTTCACGCGACCAAGTCCTCTTTGTACCTCCTCCTCCTCCTCCTCGTTCTTTGCTGAACGACCTTGGGCATGTTGATTTAACGTTGACTTCATCTCTATCTTTCTTTACAGGCTTCATGGCATTCTGGAGACCTAAGCACGCCATACATCTACCACGGCAGACCCCAACGCCAACGGGGTCGACGCCCGACGGTGACGGTGTAGAATCGCCGTCCCCCCAAGTTCCGTCCTCAGCCGACTCACCTGTTACCGCGCCCGTCGACGAGGGTAATGCTGGGAGTACTACCCAAGTAGGTGAGACCTCAGCGCCAGTGGATTCAGGTGTTACGACACCACCTACGGTTACGGTGAGACAGGTTCGCCTTGGTTTGGTGTGATGTGAAATGTTGCTGTTGAGGTAACTGACTTGTGGACATTGGTTTGTATAGGAACCTACGGCAGCGCCGCCTGATGGGGTGACCTCGGATACACCAGACGGGTCCTCGCCTCCGCCTTCTGAACCGCCGTGCGTCATTTACACCGCTGATCAATATTTCTAATGTCGAATCCATGAATAGATCAAGCAATCCCCAACCACCCCCAACTTCGCCGCTGCCATCACAGCCGCCCTCTTCAGATCCGCCGCCACCGTCTCCGCCACCTTCATCTGATCCCCCGCCTCCGTCCTCCTCTCCTCCTCCCACTTCCCCACCCTCGTCTGATCCTACCCTGCCTCCAACATCTCCCCCGTCCTCGGATCCGCCCTCCTCCTCGTCAGATTCCCCACCGCCCCCTTCATCAACTTCCAGCGACTCTTCTTCACCACCAAACGTCGAAACAACACCCCCACCTACCACATCCTCCGATATACGGTCTAGCACACCCACATCGTATACAACCACAGAGATCGTCACTTCGATTGATGGCCAGCTGACAACGGTAGGTATCTTTCCCATGTTTCCAGTGTTTCATGGCCCAAGTCTATACTGTGCGTAGATAACGACACAAACGCCACTCCCCACGAGTCTGTGGTCCCCCAGCTCTTCACCAAGTCGTGGCCCCGCAACCTCTGTAATTGCAGGTGTCTCGGTCGGTGCAGCCATCCTGTTCCTCATCCTCATCGGTGGTATATACGCATACCGTCGTCACCGGCGTAATCGCGCCGTGTTCGGATTCGTTGAGCGGCTAGTTGCTAGGCATAAACATCAGCAAGGGAGAGCGAGGTTACTTCAAGGGGAGGAATTCGATGATGAAGAGAATGATGTGGCTATGACGCCGTATAGGGATAGGGATAGGGATGGTGCGCATTCGAGGGGAAGTAGTGTTGGTGGTATGACACCTTTGAGTGTGCACTCGAGAGGGATGAGCAGTGCGAATGCATTTGGGGTACTCGATCCTCAGAATGGGCGCGGAACGCCGAACTCATTAGCATCTGAAGTACCGGTGGGTAGTGGGGGTGGTGGCGGCGGCAGCGCGTCGCCTGGTCCTTCACTATTCCGAGCTAGGGCAAACGAAAGTGGGAGCATCTTTCGTGAAGAGGGGGTTTGGCCGCCTCCAGGCGAGGAGAGCAGATTGGTTGATCCGTTTGTGAAATGTATGGGTGCTGGGGAGGGCTTGTTGGGTGGTAGCAGTTCTACGGAGTATACGGGTGTTCCAGGTGCTGGAATGATTGCTACCTCTAGCTCCAGTGCTCCCTCGATTTCACCGCCCCAATCGCCAACACCAGCAGTGTTGACCACAGCCAACCCAGAAACACCTCCACCACCACCGGCCTACCGGCCTTCCCCTCTCTCCGCCTCCACGTCCAACACACCAACCATAACATCGACGCAACTACCCGGTACAACACCATCATCAACAGTAGGCCCCTCACTCTCGGCGCTGATATCAGCCACAGAGACGCCTATGAAAATGTCGCTATCTTCGACGTTGAGTTTACCTCAGGCATCATCACCCTCACCGCCGTCATCACCCCCAGCATCTGTACTGGGAACGAGTGGCTTGCCACCAGGAGCAGCTCCTCCCCGGCCACCGAGCGCGCTGGCAGTTACATCGTCTGGTTTTGATGCAGAGGATATGGTGTTACCTGTGGTCAGTGGTACCGGTGGTTCTGCGTCGTCATCGCCTAGTGGATCGCCGATATTAGGAGGGAATCAGCGGAGTGAGAAGAGGATGAGTAGAATGTCGTTTGGTGGTGGGGGAGAGGGATCTCCCAAAAATTGGTTGGAGAGGAGTGTACATCCGAAATCGTGAACACTTCCTAGTACATGGCCTGCTCGTCTGGACTTGGAGCTTGACCTTGACCTTGAATCCTTGATATATCTACATGCACCTATTTGATTGCATCGCACATATGTACAGTCGTTCATTGTTTTACATAGTTATCACTTGCACAGATGGACTTTTGCTACAATTTTCGTTACACCACGGACGCAGCTTTTCGTATATCGTATTGCGTATCCATCAGCTACTTACATATGCTACCGCATTATTCATGTTACTTGCTATTTGTTATTCTAGTGGATGAAGAGTTCTAGTTAGGGTTTATAAAGAGGAGGTAGATTGGAGCCGTTTTGGTAAGCCGAATACTTACATAAACGTAATGCGGACGTCATGCACAGGAGGAAGCTGGAAGCTCGATCGGGATGTAAGAGTGATGTAAGTATTGGGAGGGATAATAGCAGCGGCTAGCAATGCAACGACATACGAGTCATCTCGATCGACACTGCTCTTCGACTTCCCAAGTATCAAGACGATTCTTTATTCACAGAGATGTGCACATGGCAGGAACGGCTCGAAAGCCACGACGTGCAGCATCGAGAGCTAGCTTGAAGGAGGCCTCAATAGGAGGCTGAGTACACACTTGCACATGTCTCGGAATGCTCGCCGGTGGCGATGGGCTCCCAAGGACGTACCGGAGGGACTAGCGCATAGAATGCGGAAGCCACAGGGCTAAAGCTTTGGAGGAAGACTCCGTTCTGGACGGTACTTCGCGGGTATAGTTTCAATGGACGGGTAGGACCTATGAGCGGAGTAAGGACTCTGTTGTGGATATACATAGTAGTCAGCAGCAGCACAAGTTTCAGCGACGTTGACGATAGTAAGGAGTTAGTAAGTAGAGGATAGCGGTAATTAGCCATCTAATTCAGAAGCCATATGAATCATCTTGGGCGGGGTAGACCTCAGTAGTATCAGGGAGAGGTCCATCATCAAACTCGATACTCGAGGTAGCATCGACATCCTGTACACGCTGGTCGATGCAAGCGTTCAAAGTTAACTATAATTTACTTCTCAGTTCGCTGGCGATACACAAGAAAGGGAAAAGGCCACCATTCTATTTATTCCGATATGAGATCCGAAGGTATTCACTCGAAGGTCTGGTGTCATGTCGAGGAAGGTTTCTATGTTTACTTGACATAGGATTACGTAGGCGGCAAAGGTATTCATCCCAGGGGCAGCTGCTAGCTCAGCTTCATTCTGTTATATCATCTGTCCGTTTAACCCGATCTCGATTTGCTAATAGTAAATTAACCCACCTCAAGCGGTTCGTCGCTAAGCCATTCACGAGGGCCCCATAGGACGCCTTCCGCGTCTCTAGCTTCAACATTATCGCCGAATGACCTCACAAAGATAGAAACCTCCTCGGGGGAACCAGCAAATGCATAAAAGGTCTCGCAAGCCGTTGATTTGGTCTCACACCCTTGGGCAATCGCCAAGTCCCTTCGAAGCTTCTTGATAGCCTTGAGGACGGGAGGCGTGTAGGCGTATAAGCTGGAGACCTGGTTCTTTGGTCGGTATGCCATTGATGAAGGATAGGCTTCGAAGATGATCAAGAGTTGAGAGAACCGCCAGGATTGTTCAGAGATGAGAGAGCTGACGCGATCGCATTCAGAGGGCAAGGTGAAAAGAGGTACGAGAAGCACCGCTGAGTGAGGATCAAGAATGAGGTGAACGCCGTTTAATGATTCTCGCTCAACAAGGTCTATGAAGGAAGGAGGTGACCGAAGAGAGCGAGTAAGAGCTTGTTTTTGAATAACTTCCATAGAGGTCAGGTATCGGTGACCGGCCTGAGGAGGATCCCACTGTTCGGGGAAGCGGATTGTACTAGCGTCGAAAACCTCTTGAGGTATACCACGGGGTTCTGGCTCGGATTGTGCTTGTGCTTGTATATCGGTTTGGAATTCGACAGCTTCCACGGCCGGGACTATGGGTTCAGAGACAGGTTTAGAGCGCAGTGTAGCAAATAGGCTAGGCCCAAGAACATGAGAAAAGCGGGATGCCTCAAAAGCAGACACAAGACTATCCACGACTGGAAGGTTGAAAGTAAAGGGACTTTTGGCGGCTTCAAACGTCTCACCAGCTAGTACTCCAGATGTAGGCAGGCCAGAATAGGGATTTGTATCGGGAGGCACTTGAGAGGCATACGGAGCTTGATCGCTTGGTAGGCTTAAGTCTGGGTCGATGTTGCACTCAGGTGAGGCAACCACGGAATGATCCAGCGGGGAGTGGGCTCCAACGTCGATATCCATAGCGTTCGAATCAGTGTGTATATCGTTGGTCGCATAAAACTTTCCTACGCGGACTTCGCTCGCCAGGTCTTCTTGAGAACGACAAGGAGGCTGTCCAAGGGAAACGAAGGGTTCCAACCCGACACCAGAGTCGTCAAAAGTGGCCTGGAGGGCATCTAATCGGCGTCGCTTGGCGGCTCTAAGGAGAGAGTAAGCGTTCTCTTCGTTGCGGTCTTCGACACAGTCGGTCTTCGGGGGAGGCTGGACGCCGGCTGTGGTCGGCGTTCCGTCGCCTTGTGGCTGCGGCTGCGGCACCAGAGACGTTGCTTTTCTGGCTTCGCCTAAGGAAGCAGGTTCGAAGCCTCCATAGGGATCTTGTCCCGCGAGCCGTCTTCGTTCTTGCCTAGTCAAAATTATGCCTGAGTCGTGAGTTGCCTTGCATTGGATAGCTACAACTAGATTAGCGATGCGGATGTCATCCTTGTCGTCGCCAGCCCAATGGTCACAATCGCCGTCCGCCGCGTCATCGGTTAAGATTGATTGCCCGTGGGGCTGTTCAATGGTCGTGCCTGTACTCTGCTCCACCAGGTCGAGCTTTGAAGACAGATAGTCTACGCCAACAATAATTTCGATGGCCGGAAGCCGCGTAGCTGACTTCCAGGGGCTATAAGATAGAGTGCAAGCGGCCTAGTTGGAGAGGAGAGAAGACGACACAAAGATGAAGATGATACACACCTCCACGATAGTTGTGTATTAAGAGTGAACATACCCTTGTGTTTCTCAAGAAATCTGTGGACATGGTGAGAGCTACCAACAAAATTGTTAACAGATCCCCCGGCTTTCTGGATGCTGACGAATTCCGCGAGGTTCGTGGGGATGATACTGGTGTGAACGCCGTGAACATTTGGAGGTGGAAGAATGGGCACTAGAGTGGGTCAACAGTGGATTCAGCGTATCCAAGTTCTAGGGACTGACCATCCATAAATGAGTCTCTGTGAGGTTTATCTTCCAGCTTCTCATTGAGAAGCATGTCTCGGACGTCTCGCTTATTGACCCCAGCGCATATACCGAGCAGTTCTGCTTCGAGCGAATCGTCACTTCCTACCACATGCTCAGATCCATCGGCAGGCGCAGATGGCGATGGAGGCAGGCCAAGAACAGACGTGGCTACAAGGGGAGATGCGCTGTGTCTTTCTTTCTTACTTCTGCGGACCGGCGTCATGGGATCTTTGATGGGAGGGAATACAGGAACTAGCTTTGCCAACCTAGACTTCTGATTAAGAATGAGTTATGATTGACACAGCGTCACTCTTACGCTTTGTTATCAAGCAACATAGCCGAGTTGGGGGAGACGACTCGTCCTGGCCGCCCTTTGCGGGGAATAATGTGTCCATCTAACCGATTAAATGAAATGAATACGCGAGTATGAGAAGAATTTACCCATAGCAGCGTCTTCAAGGAGCTGGGGCAGCAATTCCGTATCAGGTGATGATATTTCAAACAGCTCATCAAGTTGTTCTTCTTCGCTCCCAGCTGTGGTCGGCGAACTACATGCAGAGGAAGCTGTGTATGTCTCTGCAAGCCAGCCGATCGGTAAGCACATATGAGAGAGAATATACGACAGACTCCGAAGCGTACCCCATCCATCCACAACAGCTAGATGTTTGAGGTGGAGATCGTTATCGCTGTTTTCCACCGAAGCGACTGATAATGGTTCAAGGTTTGAGAATGATGTGAGTCTCCAAGACGGAGAGGTGTCGTCAGCTGTTCCAGAGAGACGGCGATGACGCGGAAAAATCGGTTTAAACGGAGAAAATATCCTGGTCGGCGACGCTGTCCGCGAGCCAGGAGATGGCAGCGGAGCGCATATATCAGGGCGTTCATTGGTCCTGGCACAGCTCAGAGCTTGCGTAGACTTTAACAGGTCCGTAACCGACGAGAATGCCGTCGCTGAGAGTCGAAAGCGTGTATTTCTACCAAAAATCAGCGCAATAGACCGATAGACAAAATCCATACTGACAGGACTTGAGAAACGTCATGCTGCATCTCTTCGTAGTGGATACGAAGACTGCGAAAGCTCTGAGATCGCGCAATAGATGCTAGGCTCATCGGCAGCGAGGTTAACGCCGTGCCTTTCCCAAGTTTCGGCATTTCTCGCCTCGCTTTACGTGGTAAGATGGGCTCATCCATGCAATACTCCCGAGTCAAATGTCCTGCAAAGATATCAGCCAGGCTCAGGGCACAGTCTGCAGAATTCAGTACTTCGTAGCGAAGTACGGAAGATTTAACACGTTCAGCATACCAAAGTACTTCTTTCGCACTCCGCTATGAAGTACTGAATCATGCATGGTGCGGGACGCAAGCAAGCTAAATGGAGGTTTGACGACGTACGGTCGCTATCGAGGTCATCTTCCCATGATCGTTCCGACTTGGATGGACCATGAGGAAGCTTCATAGCTTTCATGTACGTTAGGATGTCTGTTGAACCGGTCATCCAACGTTCTTCGTACGGCTTCACGTCAACCAGCCTATGGATACGTGTGAGGGTCTCGAATTCATCAGCCGGTAGGTACAGGGATTTGGGATCATGGGACGGTATTTGTTCCATCCCAGATAGCAACTATAGATGAGATACCACGAAATTAGCGGGATTTCAACGGAAGAGGGACTTGAAACAAACATCAGAAGCAGCATTCTGAGTGTACTGAAGATAGTCGGTCGTCAGATGGGTAAGAGCATAGTCCAAAAGTAGGTTATTGATGTGAGCACGTAACCGAGCATCATCAGCTATTGCTTTTTCTTGGAAATGGCAAAACATGTCAGTACGGGATCTCGCTTCGCTTTTGGGGAAATTTCTGGTCCAAACGAGGCAAAGCATTCAGGTTCGCGCATTTTAAGGAAATATCCAGAAACCGACCTTGCGGTGCACTTTGACGTTGCTTTGACGTCGAGGATGTGGAAGAGACCCTTGGGAGCTTGGGGCAAGCCCTGGACCTTTAGCGCCGATTCTGCAACTTACGTAACCACCGGGCCACTTACAACCTCGTTGAAATCACCAAGAATCAACGTCAACTCTCCAGCAACATTATTAAATTGTGCCTTGATGCGGTAGCAGTGCGGTTCCCACAAATTTCGCTACGAACCTTGTAGGCCCCGCCTAACGTGGCCAATGCTGCGGATTCTGATGTGAAATGGATTCTTGGCTTCCCTTGACTTGAAGCCACCTTGAAGCCTGTAAGTTCTCCCTATGACCATCGCAGAAACATATGTCCTAATGAACGTCGCAAAACCAATGCAATAATCAGGATATATCCCAAACTACGATATCAATACGTAGTTTCTCCGTGATATCAGGCTCGTGACTTCCCCGCCACTTGAAGCCGAACTTTAACTATCTCAAATTTCGCAACTGATTGGTACTGGGACGGCTAGGCTAAGCGAGCAGCTTCAGATAGCCGACTGGAAATCATCAAAATAACCATCAGTTACAGTGAATCGGCACAGGTACCGGGAGAAGTCATACTGGAAGGCTTATTTGGCGCGGCAATCTGGCTCATGCCCACCCCCTACCATGCCACACACCGAACACTGGATAGGCGGTGGCGGTGATGGTGGGAGAGCATCGAGTGTGCAGGGTTTGTCGTTGAATGAAGATGATTGATGCTGGTGAAAAGACATCGTTATCGCATGCCGATAAAATGCTTGCATATTATGCTGACCATAGTGACTACAGTCTGGTGTTGGTGAAGCCGCGAGTGCGATGCTGAGACGAGATACTCTCCAGGTTAGGTGCCGTTTCCTGCCCTTTTATACGTCTCTCCCTCCCAGATTCATGAAGCAGATCATATACGGGGCTTACCCAAACCGCATTTAATATTGTATAGTAAGCTGCAATCACAGCCTTGAAGAAATTTTATCTCGGACGCACCAAACTAATGCCCAAAATTCCGCTCTTATCTAGCTTGGACGGGACCAATCCAAAATCTAGATGCGCAAGAGAGCCAGCTCAATAAACTCACATGCACAAAGATTTCCCATTGTAGTCAAAATGTATTCCCCTGTAGGTGTCAACGAGGCAAGTTGAAGCTGCCTTTGTTTCGGATTGGGATAACCTTAGACGGAGTGGTGGAAAGGGGGCTTTGAAAGGTGAGCTTATTTCTAAATCTTCAAAGGGGGCCTAGTATGTTGTCCCGTCTCCGTGGAGAGGGAAAAGGTGAACGGATTTGTGGTCGTCGCGTGTTCATGAGGCGGCACTGGCTGCGGATTCTCACAAGCTTGATGGCATTTCTGCATGATTCATGATCGCATCCAAGGTGTATCGCTCAGCGCAATCCATGGGATCTCCGCGAGCCAGCCCTCGCCGTTTACTCACTTAACTCCACGGTTATTGCCAAGAATCGCCCTCTACCACTCTAGTTCGTCGACCTTGACTTTTTGGATACTCCTAACGCCTGAAATAGCCCGCCAACACCATCAGTGCGTGCCCCGCATAGGTTAGTGTGGAATGGAAGCTCTAACTTCATGAAACACACAGGCACTTCGTCTCGCCAACTTTGTTTGAAGTAAGGAATGACCAAAGAAAGCGCTTCGGTTTTCCATGCAGAGGCACTCAGCCGTGCACCAGCGCTCTGCGAAAGCGCCTTTCGGGCGTTTGACCGTGCCGTGAACTCTTCGGATGGCCTGTCCTACGCTCGAAGATAGTACGTCATAACCATTGCTTCCTGATCCCCACAGGCGATTCCGGACGAATTGCATGGCACACGCCCAAACGCACTCAGTCTGGATCCTCACAGACCCATCAGCTCTGCGCTTAACTCAAAGTTCGAAACACAAACTCTTGTCAAGTCATGATATCATGCTGCTCATGCTGCTCTGCCTCGATGACGGAGGTCGAACAAACTTTATCGAGGAAGACACGTTACGTGTGCGTTTATTCTCTGCTAGCCAGAGTACAAGGCACGCAAAGTTAAGTGACTATGTCATAGAATCTATAGTTATCCCTGATGTCCCTCCGTAGGTGCGACCCTACCGCAGTGTGCTGCTCCATTGGATGAGCACTACTCCGACCTGATTCTTCACTTCTTGGAGCGATGATTAGAGGAAGTCTAGAATTATTGGGACATGACGAAGCGTCGACTTCGCTCGCTTAACACTGAGAAGGCAAGATACGTCACCCACCTCTACTGAATATCCGCCAGTGTCGTATTCCTAACTTTCGATGCCAGTCAGAATTCTCTCTGTGGCGCCGTTGTTGCTGGCGAGGAGACAAGATGGGGGTTCATGGAAACAATATACCCCGGAAGGAGGCCAGCAAAATTATAGAGAACACTACTATGTCTAACAACGAACTAAACTAGCTTTCCACTTGACCATTCAATGTACGTAGCCGTACCCTTCAACCATTCAACCAGCTCCGCACGCGGAATAGTCACCCCTTCGCCCGTCGATTCAATCTTCACCTTCTTCCCATCCACCAACTCCCACTTCTGCTCCTTCACCTTCACAAGACCCTGCTTCAGTTCGTCCGCACCAAGGATTATCGCGAAGGGTACTTCGTCTCTTTCCCCAGCAGCGAATTGAGCGGGTAGCTTCGGTTTGTTCTTCGCCAGGAAGTCCGTCTTGATACCAGCTTCTCGGAGCTCCCGAACCAGCTGCAACCGTTCCACCAACAGTCCATCCCCAGCAGCCATCACATACACCATCGTCTCTTTACTCCGCATCCCCTTCTCAACCCACTTCGGCCACAGCAGCGCAAACATCCTGTCCAACCCAAAGCTCACCCCGACGCAGGCTAATTCGGCAGATTTCTTTTTCTCGCCGGCGGCTGCAGCAGCGAACATCCCAACCAGATTATCATATCGTCCACCTGCAGCGACGGAGCCAACACCAACGCTATTTTCGTCGACCTCCTCTTCTTCATCGCCTGATGACTTCGCCTTCTTTGCCTTGGGTGGAGGCTTTGGCTGTGAGGGGGTGTCAGTGGATGAAGATGTCAAGGCGTTGGCAGCGTTGAACCCTGGCGGCGCCGAGGCTTCTGTGATAGCTTCGTAAATGACACCGGTGTAGTAATCGAGCCCTCGGGCAAGAGATAGGTCGAAGGAGAGCTGAAAGCGGGTTGTGAGGAGAGATATTTGGGCCACATCACTCATGTTACTTACCTTGTCAACTACTTTGTACGCCTCGAGGAGAGTGAACAAGATGCCCATATCAGCGATCCCTTGCTTAGCGTTGGCGTTCGTCATCAGTGCCTCGTTGCCCTGCAGCTTTTCAAGTAATTCCGGGCCACCTGTCGCCAGAGAGTCCGTGAATTGGGCTGGAGCGAAACCCCTGTAACCCGACTGACCTTTGAGCTTCACGTATTCTCCAATTTTATCGGCGACAGCAGAATCTAATCCTTTCTCGTCTGTCATTTCTTTCTTAACGTCGATCCAGGACATCTAGTGTGTGCTGTTTAGTCGAATCGAGCACACTGGTGACCGGACGACAAACCTTATCTAATTTATCAACGGCTGATGAGATTGTACGTATCTTGTCAGTGGGCACGCCGCACACTTCGAAGATACCGTCTAGGATCTTTCGGTGATTGATCTTTGCAGGTGGACCGTCAGTGACATAGATATCAAGGAAAGCCGAGATTTGCATACCTTGATTGTGAATTCGCCAATTTCCAGCTTCGTCAGTACCGTGCATACCAAGCTGATCAGTTCAGCGTCTGGAATCATAGGATCCCATGTTCCTGAGATATCGAAGTCCTACGAAGGAGGGAAAGTTATTGCAGTCAAAATGAAGATAGACGTTCACCTACAGCTTGCGAAAACTCCCTCATACGCCCTTTGGACATCACAGGATTATCTCTCCGATACACCTTCCCAACTTGCCACAGCTTAGAATTCGTGTTCATCCCGCCATTCATCGCCAGATACCTTGCCAGTGGTACGGTATGGTCATACCGTAGGGCAAGCTGTTCCCCGCCCTGATCCATCAAGTCGAATATCAACTTAGCATCCTCTCCATACTTCCCCGCCAGAATATCCTTTCGTTCAAAGACAGGTGTGTCGAGGCAGCTTCCGCCGTATGTAGTGAAGCATTCCTTGACTATCCGTTCGATGTGTTCCCGACAAAACATCTCTCCCGGACCATAGTCCCGAGTACCCTGGAATGATACCCTGTATTGAGTCTTGATTGAGAGAGACAGTGCGATGGGCAGTCACTTCGTACTTTAGCCGTCTTCAATAGTAGCCTCCCCTTCTTCTTCCCAGAATCCTTCGCAACACCACTGCCAGTCGCGCTCAGAGCAGCCAAGCTCTTCTTCAGCTCTCCCAAATTTTTCTTCGCCTCCGCGACAAGGGCTGCATCGGCTTTCTGCAGTCTCAGTTCGTTAAGGGCATCGGTTTGCTTTTTGATAGCGTCATTGAGAGACTCGAGCGTCGCCATCCTAGCGAATCGTCGCAGAGGTGAGGTTGATAAGATGGAAGATCGATAGAAATTGATTCTGGCAAGTGTGCAGCTCATAACCAAATCTGGCGAAAACCCGCTGCGTCAGAAGATCACCTTGCTTTGTCAATCTGACTTATCTTATCTGATTTAGTAAAACCTGAACGCAAGACTCTCGTACAAGCCTGGCACGTCGAATATCGACAACACCCAACCTTCTACATACATTCGTCTGGTCAAGCAGCTTTACAAAATCTTGTTTAGCGCCGCGGTGAGCAGCAGTGTAACACTAGCGTGACGAGCACAGTAGGGTAACACAAGGGCAAGGAGACCAGAGGAGGAGTCGAGTCGGTTGCAAATGCTGATAGGTATCAACCGTAGGATTCAAGAGGACTCTACCAAAGCATACAGCAGCTACAAGGTATCTATATGGTAGAGTAGAGAGTCAAACAAACATCAACTTGGGATGACATGACGACTTGCCAATGAACCGATGTCTAAATCCGAAATTCCATTTTTGTCCACTCCACTCCACTCATGCTTCTCGTCAGCATCTCATGCTACACCGTATTGTTCAAAGAATCCCTATAATTGTAGGCCTGATTATGTGGGTTTTGAGTGGAATGGAATGGAATGTAATTTCCAATTTAAGATAGTCCTTCCTATACCAGCCTGAGTTTTCCATTACTAAGTTGCACCTCTCCTTAACCGTCTCTCGGGGTCACACACTGAATAATGATATATTGATACTTGAGCTGCATGAATATCAGAGGGGGGACAGGCGGAGGAGAGCTAACTGCAACTTCAATTATGACTATAGAGATTGGCATAATGTGTGGGTATGATAAAACTTCTCTCAGTGCACAAAAAATAAAAGCGCAGAAATGCAAACAACCATACCCTATCCCAAACCGGACTCTGTACACCCACAACACTCGTTAGTCCTCATCCATCTTATCTTCAGACGGAGGCGAACTCCCACGCTGGACATCAGACAGCGGTGACGGCGGAGTGCCAGGCGACCGGGAGGCAGTCTTGGCCCCACGAGCTGGGGAAGGGGTCATTGGTGATGAAGGCGCGCCTGGCGACGCGGATCTCCGACTCTGCTCGCGCATTGACTTCACAGAGGCATTGAAGTGACCGCACTTAGGACAAATATATTCTACATCCAGTCAGTAAGCAATCGACACTTGATACTGTTCAACTCACGGATGTCCTCCCACATGCTCTCTTTCACAAGACCATTATGCTTGAAACATTTCTCGCAAATGAGCGCGTATCGAGACGATGGCGGTCCCTGTTGTTGGTCCTCATCTCCAAGTAAGGCGTCCGCAAGCTTGTCATACCACTGCTTCCTGGTCGGAGTCGCGAGGAACGGCGATGCTGTAAGTAAAGATATGTCAATGCACGCTGACGCGGTTGGCTACAGCCACGAACGCGAAAGTCCATTTAGCCTTGGAGGCATCCCA
The DNA here is from genome assembly GCA_017312325.1 of Pleurotus citrinopileatus. Taxonomy (NCBI): domain Eukaryota; kingdom Fungi; phylum Basidiomycota; class Agaricomycetes; order Agaricales; family Pleurotaceae; genus Pleurotus; species Pleurotus citrinopileatus. Next base: position 217,628 of record BHFW01000018.1, on the reverse strand, counting down.
GCGCTTTCTTTCGGTCCTTGCGGCTGAGCACTATATCCGTTCGCAGCAGGTGTTCGAGGGGTAACGGGAGCCGCATTCATCCTTTGACGCAGCACTTGCTGTTGGGGTTGCGGGGAGTTCATTGGTGTTTGGTCGTCGTATTTCGACAAAAGATCGCGTGTGGAGTAATAGTTCGTCTTCTTTTTGATCTCCTCGACCTTAATCCGTTGTTGCTTCAAGAGTTGCTGTAGCGTCTTGTCTATCACCAGCTCAGTGAGCCCAGGGAGCTAGTATGATATAGGAAAACCTACCCTCTTTGGCCTCTTTCCGAGAATACCACAGCTGGACTATGCGCCGAATGAATAGTACACTTCAATGCCGTTAGAGCGAGAGCATCGCCAGGAAATGTGAGCAAACACACATAATAGGCCCGATCACCACTGGAGCCCCCACAAGCGCTTTCTCCAAACCGCTACTTCTTCTCGAAAGAAGTGCGCCAAATACCGGAACCTTGAAATACCATAGACTAACATATAGAACGTATGCTGCCAGTGTCCATAGAGTTGAAGCTAACGTTGCTCGCCGCTCTCGCAGACGAATGTCGGCTAGCTTCTGTTGTCGAGATTGAATGTCGCGTGAAAGAGTGGATAGGATTGTTTCGTAGTCCTCGTCGTTGGACTGGATGACAAGTTAAAGACTCGTGTACCTGCAACTGTAGCCGACACTCACCTTTTTAAAGAGGCGGAATAGCATCGACATGGCGGCTTCAAGTCTCGTTCGAAATTCCGCAGGTGTAATGTATACGGTCGGGTGTCAAATAAGAAGCGAAAGAAGTAGTATGCCTAGAGAAGACACAAAGGAAAGATCTACCGAGGAAATTGGAATGTAAGAGTGGCGGCGGGTCAGACTGAATAAGCGCTCATCAACGTGCCACAGCATTTAGCGCTTAGCTCACGGACTCTTCATCGTTGCTTCATCGTCGAGGTCGAGTTTGGGCTGAATCGTCGATGCTACCCTCGTTGCGCCGGGGCCTTCTAAGATTTCCTTCGGAGCCCACTAGCGCAGCATACTCGCTCAGAATCAATGGCTGCCCGAGAACGAAAAACTTCGCTGCACGACTTGGATGCCTCCAAATGCGGGCCTACTCGTTCGATTCGGAACGGACGTTGAGCAAAAGGCTCTTGTACAAGTCGAACGGGACTCCGCGCTCGAAACTCAAGGGATTAGGCGCAGGCGAGTACCAGAACCGAAACGCCGTAGCTTCTTTGCTCATACTTGTGGATATAGTGACAGTTGTGGGTATGGCGTACCTGTTATATGAGGCGGTCGCTGCCATCGATGAGCTCGACCGCACCGTCCAGACCCTTTCTTCGCTCGTCGACGCTCAGCGTATAGATTACCACTACTACGTTTCCACGGATTTGTCCAATTTCGAACAGACCCTCGGCCTTTACAAACAACTTTACCAGAGCGTCGCCATCCTCTCGGATGACGCGGAAAGTTTAGCCAAAGTGTATGCCCAGCTGGATGCCCTTACGGAGGACGCACAGGTACACTCCATCATCAAGAAGGCTTGCGAAGAGGTTCATACCGCACTTCAGGAAAACACAGAAGCCGCGCATCAGCTAGCCATAGCTGATAAACTTGTCGTGACAATGGGCCGGTCGATGTTCGAAGTGCTCCTCATCTTAAACACAAGACTTGCGACCGAGGTATTCGAGAAGACACAGGAGCTGGTGGACAAGCGTACGAAAGCTGCACATACACACTCTGAGGATTACGAGGTAGTTGGTTGAGTAGGTCGTAAGTCGTATATCAGCCTTCATCTCCGTGCCCCTTGTCTTACCGAACTACGACAGTTCCTGCAGTGCAGACAATATTCTCTACACTTTGACCCTGAATGCGCCTTGTAAAATCTTCCCGCCACCCACTGTATCGTTACACCCATCCATAACCACTTGAACCCACACCGCTTATATTATAGTATATCGATATAAACGCTCATCTACTTTCGCATCGTATGTTGAAGTCTTTGATCACTCCTCCAACAGGCTACATATTGACGTGCTATGGTTGGTGCACACGCGCAGAACATGTCAGAAAGAATATGGGGATTCAATGGACAAGCTTGACAGCGTTTGGACGGAAAACGAAATTAACTGTTGGCTTCTTTACAGCCGAGTGTTGGAAGGGTGAGCATTGGCATCCAATTGGGTGTAGAGCAAGTGTTATATCCCTATCAGACGGTCGCAAAGCTACGACGGGGATACCTTGTGCGAAAATTTAAAATCAATGTGCTGAGGTCGTTGCCACATGCGAGCAGTTACTCGCCAATTTGCGCCACCTGTTGGTTTTGATGAATGGAAGGGGAGGGTGTATAAGGAGTCAACGCACATACTGGCACTACGTAGATCATTGATGGTCCATGGACACCGACATGGACAAGTCACAGGACATTGGGCGCCTGTGATTCTTACCCTTCGCGCTGATCCCGACGGTGCGCATCAAGTGCGCAGCCCTCTCATAATGGGATGTAGGTTTTCGCGCATCATTTCTAGAGTTTTTCTCCGTAAAAGTTGGACATGATCACCGCCGTAGTGGAGAAAGGCTCTGAACCAGAAGTTTTTCGACCGGCTGGTGAGTGCTGCGCCCTTGACGGAACTTACTTTCTCCAACCAGAGTTGTAACAGGACTACTGGAAAGATTCCATATCTCTCGTCAAATCTATGGGTGTAATGCCTGTGTACTTGTTGGTGCGAAATTCGAACAGTCTTCGGCTACGAATCAAGCCATCCGAATCGACGACTTCTATCGTGCTGTAGCACACGCGATTCACGCGCACCCCAGCCTTTCAATCAACATACATGACCCAGCGGAGGAGAAGGGAGTCCCCGTGCTCGCTCGCATGCCTTGTATCGACCTCGAACAAGGCATCAAGTTCTTGAACGTCGACGCTGACCAAAGTAACATCGCCCTCAGCCTCGAGAACGCGCTAGTGGAGCAATTCGACGGACCCGATCATCATGCGCCGCTCTGGCGTTTCACAGTCACCTCGACCAACTATGTGATTTTCGTGTACCACCATGTTCTCGGGGATGGACAGAGTGGACTGGCCGTCCTGCAGAGCATTCTTCGGGCGCTCAACGACTCATCTAGCTATGATACCCCTCCAGAACGATTCATCATGCCGCCCGCGAAGATGGAGTTATTACCGAGCCTTGAAAATCGTATTCACTGTGCTCCCTCGCTGTGCACGGTATGTAGGGCAGTCCTGGATGAAGTCCTCCCGGGGTGGACGAAGAGCAACGTCTGGACCGGAAACGACGTTCTGCTAAACTTGCCTCCTCCACCTAATCGAGTCAGGACCCGCCTCCGTGTTATCACCTTATCTCCTGTTGCTGCTTCTCATCTCGTGGAACGGGCCCGATCGCATAAGACTACGGTCACGAGTGTCATCCATTACACGTCTGTTTTAGTCCTGTCCCATTTACTAAACGATTCGCGCCATGCATGTACGAGTAAACCGGACGGCCCTCGATACAAAAGGCTTCAAATGCATGTTGCCGTTTCTCTACGCTCGCAGGCATGCATTGCTCCTACCCAGATGTACGAAACTGCATCGTCCATCGCCCAGACTGAGTGCCTTGTTGCGACGAATGACCTCTCCTTTCCGTGCTGTGGTGGAGGGAAGGATACTGCAGATTGGTCAGAGGGTTTTCCCTGGCCGAAGGCGGCGCAGTTCTCCCAGGTCCTGAAAAGCTGTGGACCTCGAGCTCGCTCCGAGTTGGGGCTTCTGAAGTTTGTAGATGGCAAGTTTGAAGGGTTTTGGAAAGGTAAATTTGGGAAGAAGAGATCTTCCAGTGTGGAGTTGTCGAACGTCGGTGTTTGGTCGCTACCTCGGGACGCTCGTGATGCGAAGGCGGTAGAAGATATTGTTGGTGCTACCGCGAACGCAGACGCAGCCGTGGGTTTGCCGACGGATGCCTCGTGGAGCGTTTCTACTGCTTTTTTCGCACAAGACGATAATGTGGTCGGGACTGCGCTGAAGGTGAACGTCATCGGTAGCCCGAATAGAGAGCTCAGCATTTGTGTTACTTGGGGAGATGGCGCTGTAGCCGATAGTTTCGCTGAGGCGTTTACCAAGGCACTTGGTCACGCATTGGGCCAGTTGGGGCAGCAGCCATAGTTCTGATTGGCAAGCCGGTGTATGCCATTTTAGCTCAGTGCGTACTTGATGCGTTCCATTCGCCGCGGGAGCTTATTTACTCTGGTTCATAGCTTATTCAGAACGTCCAGAGGGCGTATTTCTCCTTACACCAACGCTGGCGGTCCACAAGGCTGCCCCGGCACCAAGCGCCTTCTACGCCTTGCGCCACTACATACCGACATCTTGATGTGATCATGTTACCTCAATTTATCCCAGTGGAGTTGAATGGTGACCCATTTCCAATGCCAAAACCTTCGCTTGCTAGGAGGCAAGTGTAATAGTTTCTCTGCGCTTGTCAAACGGCTATTCAGCATCAACTTGCACTCGTCATGCCTTTGATTTTATGCTCATACCTACCTCCACATGAGCTCACTAATGTCCGTGATGGTACATATCGCTTGAAATTGTGTCGCAGTGTGTCGCCCACAAATCATTGACCCTTGACAGTGCATCACATGCTCACTTCAAGCCTCTGCCGTCGCACTCGGACACTCCTTGGCCGCTTGCTTCGAGAACGATGGTCGCGCACTCGTAGACACTGTTAAGGTCTCGTAGGCCCCCCGCCATCAATCAACCATCACTCGACATCGACTAGCATCAGATTCAACGGACAGCCGCCTGTTCCAATTTGTATAGAACCTCCCCTCGCGCCAATAACCGTTCACCAAACGAACGTCCGCAACCCCGCTAACGCCTTATAGTAGGGTTTCCCCTCTTCGCTTGTGGATCCCATCGCCAGCCGATACAAGTCATTTCAGCGTCACCTCAATCACACATGCATGAATATGCCAACTAATGATAGCCGCAGTCATTCGCATCAGGCACTAATGGTTCGGCTAAGCAAGGTCTTCGGGAAGTGATTGGATGCCTAAATGTATCCAACTTCGATGTGGCAGTCGCTTACCATAGAGCCGGGTATTTTTCTGCGCATCAACTCAAATGGTATGTCTCCCGTTGACAACGACGCCGACACCTTTGTGATCTATTATGTCGGAATAGGCCTTTCTCTATCCCGCCCCACTGCGTTTGCCATCCGTGGCCGGAGGTTTACACCGACAACGGGAGGATCATGTTGTCACTAACTGACAGCCAAGTTTTTCCAAAGACCTCGTCAACTCTGTATGCTGCGAATCATTTATAAGGATGGTGAAATTACCTCTCCTCACCATCCTACAAACCGACTTTTCTTCTCTTCTGCATCCCATACCAGATCAGACATCCTCGACAAGTAGATCTCTAGAAATGACTACGTTCAGCGACTTTGCAGGCAGTCAGCTCACCAGCCCTACTCAGGCTATCGTCTTGCTCGCATCCATCGTTTCGGCCACCCTCTATTTCTTCCTTCGAGCTTTGTACCCAAGGCTTGTAGACAAGGATGGCAACGCGATTCCTGCTGGCCCCGTTGGCCTACCCATTGTTGGTGAATACGCTCGCTTCCCATCGTAGCCGCCGTTAGATTTACTGATTCATGCATTTTAGGATCATTCCCATTCTTGACTCATTACCCCGAGTTAACGATGGATTACTGGGCTAAGAAGTTCGGTCCTTTGTATTCCCTTTGGCTCGGAAACCAGCTTTTCGTCATCGTGTCAGACCCCCAGATCGTGAAGGATCTGATGGTGACCAACGGCTCCATCTTCTCTTCAAGGAAGGAGATGTTCCTTAAGTCGAAGACCATCTTCGCTGGCCGTGGTATCACTGCTACCCCCTATAACGACACTTGGTATGACAAGTCCTGTTCGTTGGCTTCACATCTTTCTGAATATGACTGCAGGAGGAAGCACCGCCGCATTGCAGCCGGTTCACTCGTTTCGAAGGCCGTTGATGGATATACCCACGTCCTCGACTACGAAGCCACCATCCTTGTAAGGGAGTTATACAGATTTGGTCAAGCTGGTGCTGCGCCTATCAACCCACAGCCGCATGCCGGCCGCTGCTCCCTCAACAACATGTTAACAGTCGTTTTTGGTACGCGCACGGATTCTATCGACCATCCTCTCGTTGCCCGCGCCCTCAAGCTCTCTCGTGAATTCATGTAAGCGCCTGAATACTGTGAACGCACCCCTGAGACGCTCATTGAATGTAATGCAGGAACTGTACTGGGCCTGTCTCCAACCTCCTCGACTTCGTTCCTATCCTCCAAAAGCTACCTCATTATATGACTACTCGCGGCAAGCAACTCCACAAGGACCTTGTTGAGACCTACGGCGGCATGATCCTCGACATCGAGCAGCGCATGAAGAACGGCGAAAAGGTACCTGATTGCCTCGTCAAGAATATGATCGAAGTCAAGGAAGAAGAACAACTAGACCACATTGACATGTCGATCCTCTGCTCTGCATTCATGATTGGCGGTGTCGAAACGGTATGTACTTCTCGCTTGCCGATGTTAGAGGGTGACGGATTGACGGTACTTTAGACGGCTTCCATTATGCAATGGTTCTCGGCTCTCATCCCCGCGTATCCTGAGATTCAAGCCAAAGCACATGCTGAACTTGACCGCGTAGTGGGCCGTGATAGGTTGCCCACAGTAGAAGATGAGAAGAATATGCCTTATATCCATGCGATCATCAAGGTTGGTCTCCTCTTTCTCAAGTCGACCCCGGACTCGATTGCTGAATTGGTCCATTGTAGGAAGTCGAGCGTTGCCATAACCCGTTCTGGCTCGGAACGCCTCATGTCAACACCCAAGATTTCACCTATAGAGGCCAATTCATACCCAAAGATACCGTCGTCGTGCTCAATACCGTGAGCCCTTCGAATATTCTATTGCTCTCTTGTACTGACTTATAGGGCTAGTACACCATGCATCACGACCCCACTCGTCACCCCGATCCGTTCAAGTTCAACGTAAGCTACAATACCTCAAGTGAGATGAGCATCGGCTAACCAGTTCCTTAGCCTGACCGATACATCAATGATTCAACCCTTTCCTCCGAGTCGGCTAACCTTGCCAATCCCTATGAGCGTGACCATTGGATGTTTGGTGTGGGGTAAGTACAAGTTTCCCATGTATTCACTTATTCAGCTCAAACGCCGCTACCTAGACGCCGCATCTGCCCTGGAATGTGGGTAGCCGAGCGTGAAGTCTGGCTCGCCATCTCTCGTATGCTCTGGGCCTTCAAAATGGAAGAAATCCCCGGAGAGCCCATCGATTTGAAAGAGTACGATGGCCTCTCTGGACGCTCGCCTGTGCCTTTTAGGATCAGGATGACGCCTCGTGATGAAAAGGTAAAGGAAGTGCTCGGTTTCTAGATAAACCTTGATGTGCCGTCGACGATGCGAATTTGGGAATTTCGTACCGACGATACACACGGTTTGTTGGGATGGAGAAAACAGATGAATCCGCGATATTCAAAGTTGAATATATTTATCGCCTAGATGTGGGAGTTCTTGTCTTATTATACGTTATATTACTGTTACTACGAGACCTATCTAGTGTCGATCGGGATAATAAATTAACTCGTCACGCGTCAAACCCAACGATACCCCTGTAATTGAGCCAACGCAGTTAAACTCGACATTTGGTTGCGCTGGCCATCGAGTCACCCAAGTTTATAATCTTTGGGGTGAACATTAGAGCGCTGACATATAGTCCACCGATCTTTATCAAAGGATGGCTTCTTCCAGTGCAAGGCCTCGCAGACCCACCGAGACCCCTATTATCCGGTTCACGTGTCTCCTCGAGAGGAGCATTCCTTTCTTTCTCTATACGTAAGTACATTTGGTAGCATAGTCCGTCTTGGAGAAGTGATTGTAGTACGCTGATGAGTCCGAGTTGCCCTTCTGCTAGAACCGTACCTTGAAGTCATCTGGCCACAACGGCCCGGGCCCCCTTCCAACAGCCTCCGCGCACCCTGGAATCTGGGTGTGGTCTTCAAGTTCTGCTGATGGTCCCCATACAGGCGGCGCCTCCATTTTTGCAGTCCTCAGTACGCCCGCTAGGCTTCGTCTGATTCTCTGCTCCGAACCGGAATTTATGGTACGCTGAGTGTGCTTCCGCTTCTATGTGCCTTGATTACTTACCACATCCCAGTTGAGATACGTTGACACCGTTCTCCTGCCAGCCAGCCAGGCTCCAGCGGCTTTTTCTTTGGTGCGAGCGTGTAATCGCCTTGTTGCGGACGTAGAGGTATCCTAAAAACAAAGCCTGATGGCGATCTTCCGCGATTTTCGTGATGATTTCGGGTCTTAATAAATGGACGTTGGGCTGCAGCATCTCCGTAGGGTGCTCTTTCTTGTCGAATGAAATGCAAGTCACCCAGACGTCGACATCCGGTTCCATATCGCGTTGGGTATCGTATCGTAGACGTGTATCACGTCACATATTCAGATCAACTAGGGGAGTCCCAAAGAGAGCTACTGGGCTCCCGGGCTCCCTCGCGATCGAGCGTTTCGAAGCACCAATGCCGACGTCGTCTCCCATGAAACATAACTGTGTCGGAATCCGATAACCCCATTGGCACGACGAAAAGGTGGATGGATCGTCAAGCTTCTATTCTCGCCGGACCCGGTATGGCCATCCAAAGGGCGTGCAAGAACTGCGGAAAGTCATTGTCCTTGATCATTGGTGTGACCTCCACTTCCCCATGCGTCGAGGATCATCCACGGCCGACGTAATTCACCACCTTACGATTGATGGACTTTGTAAATTTATCTGGACTAAGGCAAGCGCCCCGAATCCTAAAGCATGTGGTTTCGCAAAAACCATTCCTTGGGATAGTGACCATATCCCCTCGGGATGCACATACTTGCGTAGCATACGGGGGCCCGTCATCCTCACCCAATAAGTCTTCTCAAACGTATAAAAGGCTGCTTGAATCGTTGCCAGAATAGCCAGCAACCGGACACATCTTGAGTCCAATCGCCAAACCTCAAAAATAACAATGTACTTGAGCTTCGCCAAGCCCGCCGCTCTTCTCGCTGTCGCCCTCAGCCCAGCCGCCAGCGCATTGCGCTATGCTGGGTTCTCCTCCACCGTGTCCTGTAGCGGTGCCAACTTTTTCTGCGACGACGGTGGCAACGTTTGCTGCTCGTTGCCCACCGGCTTTGGCTTCTCTGTCCAATTCCTAGGTCTTCCTGCGGGAACTCAAGGGCAGGGATACACTGGCAGCACCTGTGCGAACTTCTTGTTCTCTGTGTTTGGCCCCGGTGATAGGTGCTGGAATGGTGGAGGAGCTCGTGCTACGCACATGAACTGGTTCCACTCTCCTCAAGGAGCCCGTGGCATCGTCGCTGCACGCGAGGCGTCGGGCAACTCGACTTGTGGCCCCTCCGGATTCAACTACAAAGATGCTTCCGGTGTCGAGAAGTCCATCAAGGTTCCTCTCGGTGAAGCGGACAACGTTGTCGCTTTGTATTCGAAGAAGGACTTTGCCGCTCTCGCTGAGTATCCCGAATACTGAAGTAAGTCGCAGTGTCCTTGATGCGACTGCTTGCTATGCTGATCACTATATTTGTATTTGATAGCCTCAGCCCATCGCTCAGGCGCAACGATGTTCAGGCGCAGTAGTCTCATTTCGCTATATGTCATAGTTGTTTCGTTCTGTACGCAGTTATTCAGGATCTAGTTGTTATGCAAAGCTCTATTCAACTAGGGCTCAGCTTTAGCAATAATCCATTTGGATCGTCGATCTTACTTCCCAGTTCGGTGTTACTCGATTAAGGCAGTCAGTCTACTATCATAGTGTCTAAGGTATAGATCACACGTTCCTAGAAGTATTCCCATCCATCGTCTAGCCCTTCCTTAACTCTCCAGTAAGAATCCGGCCCCAACCACCTACGTACTCTGTCTTCGTCTTCATCGCCCCCAACCTCCTCCGTATCCAACACGCCAACATCCCCCTTTCCCCATAAGGCCAAGACTGACCACCCCACAACTATCATAGCAGGAGGCCGCTGTTCACCACAGCTGTCCAGCGCACGTACAATATCTCCGAGCGTCGAAGCAATAACCCGCTGGTCAGACATGGATGCCCTCTCGATAATAGTTATGGGCAGATTCGATGGGTACGCCGGACCATCTCTTTTCCCTGGTCCTTCTTCTCCACTTGCGTCGGTCAATGTACGGACGACATGCGCGAGCCTCGCCACCCCCATGAGAATAACAAGCGTCCGTCCCCTCTCATAACCAGGTAAGACTACCGTTTTCCCCGCTCTACCAACACCAGTGCAAATCATGAGCGACTCAGCAACGCCACGCTGCGTGACCGGGATGCCGGCGAACGTAGGTGCAGCAATGGCAGAGGATACACCTGGGATGACCAGCGGTTCGAAGCCATGTGCTCGGAAGTACAGCACCTCCTCCCCAAAGCGGCCATATACGGCAGGATCCCCTTGCTTCAGCTAGGGAAAAAAACAGTGTTAAACTGCGCCGGCGAGGCCACGTCTTGAAACATACGCACTCTTACGACGCAAAGGCCCTTTCTAGCTGCATCTAGCGCAGCTTCCATCATTTCATTTTGCGCCCCTTCAGCATTCCCAGGAAACTTCCTCGCTATCCGGATGGTCACGCTGGTAGGTATGAGATCCAGAACGGCGGAGGGGACGAGTTTATCCGAGAGTACAATGTCAGCCATCTTCGTGAGCGCGGTGTGAGTCGCCATAGTCAGAAGGGAGGGGTGACCAGGCCCAGAGCCAACCAGGAGAATGCGGCCGGCCTTCGGTTTGACTAGGGAAAGGCTATGGATGGACGAAGATCCGTCGGATAACGCATCCGAGGTCGAGAGGGGTGGGGTATGATCGGCAGAAAGCACGTTCTCCATGTCTGCACGAGACATAGTAGCTAGCTTGTGCATCGGCCAATATTCGCTAATTTGGGCGACCCATTTTAAACAGCGTCGAGCAAGGTCCGGCGGCGACTCTAATTGGCGACGCTGGGGAACTGGCCGATTGGGGGTTGTGATGCAGTTGTCTTCTACTTCCTCTTCCTCTTCGTTGGTAGCGCATTGGGAGGCTGTGAGTGCCTCCGCACCTTTCTCCTTAGCTAGTTGCCTCAGCTCTCCGACTCGGCTGACGGCACTCCCTACGTGTTTCGGTAGCCCAGCAATGATATCCCGCTTTATCCTACCAGCCAACCTGCATCCCCGACCATTCGTCGTCACACCAATCTGCAGGGAAGATTTCTTCCCGTCCGAGTCATCAAATCGATGGGTCGAGGCGAAAGAAAAATCACAAAACTCCGGCATGTCGGTGATATTAATCGGGATGTTACGAGCTTTGCAGACATGATGTATACGCGAAGCAGAGTCGCGAGATCGCTTCAACGTGCCCGAAATGGTATCTGTGACGCAGACAAAGCTGACACCTGGATTCGAAACGAGATACGCGTCCAAGACTTGATCGTCATGTTCGTCGGCATGAGAAGAGCCCTTATTTGAAGTGGTAGGCAGTTTGTCGAAGTTCAGGATGCTGAGCTGTCCTTGATCTTGTCTCCATCGAAGCTCGTCGCAAACAGCTTCTCTTGTTATGACTACAACGTCGGAATCGGCCTCGAGAGCTGCAAAGGCCCGAGATGCTGCCAGCAAGCCGCCGCCGATGATGAGGGTAGTCCTATTATGCAACCGAAACGACAGAAGCAAAGATGCGCCCAGAGTCGGACGAGGGTACACGGTAGTTGATATTGAGCTCATGAAGGGAGCCTTCTTTGTGCTGAAGCGAGGCGGTCCGCTTTATTCGAAAACATTGAGCTAAACGCAATCAAGTGATGAGCAATTCTCAAGCAATTCTGACAAACCCTGTCCATTTTCTTATAAGCGCTTAGGACTACGAGGTGGCTCGAATCACAGGCGCCCATCATCAACACTGCACTTCCACTGAGGCTGCGATGCAGCTGGTGGATAATGATACTGTACGTTTCCTCATTGCCAACCAAGATCCAAAATTGAAATGGATTACAAGTTCATTCATAAATTGACTGAACTCTTTGGTTCGTCTACGGAACGAGGGACGATCTGGCTTACCCACAAACGATGTGGGTCACCGTTGATTTCTCCTTGTCGTACGACCTGACAAGTCCTTCTGCACAGTGACCTACGAAGATGGGGACGTGCCGATGAAGGCTGAAGATGATTCAAAAGATACTAAAGAGTATCCATGTCTGGTCAGGGTAACGAATGGGAACGATATCAAATTTTCGACTGCAGTAAGCACCCCTCCTTGCTCTACACGTGCAGTACTAATCCTTGACCAGGTACAGCCTGGAGATCTAACTAAATTTTACCTGATCTATGGCAATCTCCTCAAATCATCTATGGGAACCCTGCGTAAACGGGACAAGAAACGCGAGAAACTTCGTTCGGAGCAGGTAGCGAAGCAGAAGAAGCGGATGACGGAGCCAATACCGGTGGATGGACCCAAGCGAGGGAATGGGAGGAGGAAGAGACAGAGGAAAATACAGGCAGCGATCAAGCAGCAAGCATCGCAAACAAAATTCAAGGAGCGGGAGGAGGCGCGAGCGAGCAAAGCTATCGCGGTTTCGTAGCATCCGCTGTCGAAAGAGGTGCGCAGTGGTCATCTGATATAGTCGTACCGGTAACAGCTAAGCTAATGCTTTACAGGGAGAGCGAAGCGTGTAGCATGATTCCGACGTGATGTACCATAATGCATCTGGAAAGCTGTGAATTCCATCTGACTTGTATTCTACTTGCATATGATATGTCGTAGCCAGGTGAATCGCCATTACTTGACCAGTGTTCACACCACGCATTTAAGTAGAACCAGAACCATGAAAAGGAAAATGTCGTGGAAATCCTGCCGGAGGTGTAGATGCTTCGAATTATACCATTCGTTGGATGGAAGACCTTGGGACTGCGACACGATGAAATCCCCAAAATCTCAATCCCAACACGTAAATCTCGCCTCGCCTTTAAAAGCTTTCCTAACATTGATAGCCCGCGCTTCGCGTGGTCCGCCCGTTGTGTTTGATATATGTAGGGTGATCCCGCTCAATGCAAGAAACGGGCATAGAGGGTGGTCATCGGCTTAAAACAGGGCTAAGATCGGTGTGCGTTGCATCCTATATGGTGAGTCGCGTCGGGGTGAAGCGCTGGTTCCAAATACTGTGACCAGGGCGTCCGGAAAGCTGATGTCGTCGAAAGCACCCGTTGAACAAGTTTCCTCTAGAAACTCATATCGAGAGTCGATATAAATATAACTCTGATTAGATACGAACAATCATGCAACGATTCTCACGATCAGATCAATTCTCTCACGATCAGTGAAGACTCTTCAACCCCGCAGCTGTGTCGACGTGGGTTCTTCCTATCTTCCTGCACCACCATCAACCTTCAAAAAGCCAAGAAATCAGCAACTGAATCATGGATGACGGTACGTCCTCAGCATCACCACACACAAAAACCCACTCGTACACCGCGCCCCCACGCCTACACCTTCGGTTCGGTTTCAGTACCAACTTGTAAATTTCTTCTCGCCGGCTTCGTGTTCATTGCACCGCCCATGACGAACCCGAGCCCAATACTACCTTCCCCGCCTGATGGTTCGCAGAAAGGCTAACGGCTAACGGCCGACATTCGCCCCTCACTCCCGAGGTGACTGTCCAGAAACGGACCGGACAATGACTGCATGTTCGGTTTTTTTCCAGCCAGTCTTTTCGCCGCGGCAAACAGCCAACCTTTTTTTCTATCTGTCTGCTCTATTCTGCTCGGCATACGGTGATGCGGCGTCCGTCTTCTTCCGACTTTTCAGCCTCCTGCACTACTTCAGCTTCGGCTTCAGTAAACTTGGTCCCCTACCTACACTATACGCCTCTCACCTGTTTCTCCGCCTTATACCGACACATTCCTTGATTCATTCAGCCTGGCAATCCCAAGATATGGCCCCTTCCACGGGAATAAGCATCCCAAGCGACGCAGGCCTCGTAAGCAACGGTAACGCCATGGTCACAGACGACCCTTCATGGGGAAACAATGGTGCTGGCGGTGGTAGGTCGCCTGGTAGGGAACCGCCAAGAAGGGATACGAGGAGCAGAAGCCCAGTTGCGGACAGGGCTAGAGATAGAGATGGAGGGGACAGACCGTGAGTTGTTGGTTTTGAATGTGTTTTAACACTGAGATTGAAGTACTTTGGTGGCCTGATAGGAATCGTGGCGATGGTCAACATAACCCTGGAAATAACCTCCACGTCTCTGGGTTGAGTCACAAAGTCGATACTCGCGACCTCGAAGCTGCGTTCGCAAAAATCGGCCGTGTGGGTATCTTCTCCGGCTCCCACCGCCATACACTCATTTCCCCTCCAAAACAGGTCCAAAAGGCATCGGTCATGTACGACCCCCATACGCGTGAATCCCGAGGATTCGGGTTCGTGACAATGGAAACGGCAGAAGAAGCAGAGGCTGCTGTTACAGCTCTTAATGCTACGGAGCTCATGGGAAAAATCATGAATGTTGAGAAGGTTTGTTTTGTCCCTCTCACTCAGCCTGCGCACGATCTTATAGCTGACCTTGGTTTACCGTACTGACAGGCTCGCCGCGGACGTGCAAGAACGCCTACTCCGGGACGGTACTATGGGCCTCCGAAACGTTTTGATGGTATGCCCTTCCTTTGCCTCTATCGCCAGCTCCCACTAACGACTTACGTTGTAGCCGTCGAACGTCCATACGATCCACGCCCATACGACTCTCGCTACTCTCGCGACTATGATGACCGTCGTAGTGGACGTGGCGGTGGTGGTGGTGGGAGATACGATGATCATCGTCGTGAGCCTCGTGACCCGCGCGATAGTAGAGATGGTAGGGATTATGATCGTGGGTACGGCGGAGGAAGGGATTATGACAGGGGCGGAGAGAGGGAGCGGGGTCATGGGAGGTATGAAGATCGGGAGAGGAGGTATGATGACAGGCGGTACTAAGTCTGTATGTGTGTGCGCTTCTGGTAGGTGCATCGGGGGAACAAAATTCCTTGAAGTTTGAACTACGCGCGCACACGTACCATGTACTGATGTTTTCTTAACCTTATACTTGCTATGCTTGCTATCCATTATAGTCTACAGAACTCTGATGCTCATGAGACCCATTCTCATTGCGATGTACTCGGGACTTGATGCCGAAACGAGCAACATCATATTGGTTTTTTGCGGTGACGGCTGAGGAGTTTCAGAAACTTACGCAGCAAATGGAATAATAGTGTAGATGTGTAGATCGTAGCCATTCTCTCTCTCTCCACACCTTCAAGCTTCAGATTCCGTGCAGCACTTCTCCAGCAAAGGGCTGCTGCACGAATGGGATGGGATTAACGTAGTAATTAATTAGAATCTAGATGAGCTTTCTCCCAAGTCCGTTACCAATTGCAAGCCTGATAGTTTACGCACATCTACGCAGATTAATTTCTCACTGCAAGCTTGATGATCTACGGACCTTTCCCCAACTAATGGGGCAGTCAATAGGGATGCCAACCAGCATCACCTGGAAGCAACATGATGATTGATTAATTGATTGCTTACCATGTCATATCATGAAAGGCACAATGTATTCGAGGCAAAGGTACACTCGGAAACGCTCATATGCATATGTGTGGTATGCCGACAGCATAAATATAGTAAAGTAGAGATGACTGTGTACTTTCATGTGTGTCACGCAGAGCTCGAGATGATTGGCATCGCGGAATGCCTTCAGACCGATTGCGACATCAAAGGTGATTAGGTTCTCACGATCAGGACTGATATCCCCACGGTCAGAGATATGTTCTCACGGATGCGGTTGTCTGCCTCGCATCAACCTTCCGAGCCTTGGCCTCAAAACACAAACGTATCCCCCATTTCCCATTTTTCAGCAAACTTTCCAATACACCCAGCTCGCCTAAAAATCCACCAAACACTTTACGGGTATCACTACGATCCTCCAAATTCATTTCTGCAATAACTTGCGCTGTAAAATCAGCAAAAATGAAATACGAAAAATCGACGGATGTTCCAGGTAAATCGTGACTCCGAGTGGCTTTGTTCCTATGGCCTGTGCGGCGTGAGAAACACGAACTGGCTTTTCGTACTTTCAATCTTGCGGTTCCAACGCATTCCTTTCTTCCCTTCCTCCGTCACCCCGCCACTTGTCCTCTCTCAAAATCACTTTGAAACTTCGTCGAAATGGCTCGTACCAAGGTACTTTCTGCTCGTACTCGCCTCAAATGATCTTTTTATTCACTGTCGACGGCGTTATAGCAAACCGCTCGCAAATCGACTGGAGGTTCGTCATCGTCGTCGTCTGTGGTGCCACGTCAATCCCGCAGCATGTCTGACATGTCATTTTGCGTTTAGGAAAGGCTCCTCGTAAGCAACTCGCAACCAAGGCCGCTAGAAAGACCGCTGCCGTGAGTATTCTCTTATCAGCGCCATCGTCGTCCTTATCTTCGCCACTGGTGTGGTGGTGGTCGTTGACGACGTTGTCGGAATCACCAAATGTCAGTATGACTCAACTCGATTCACCCCATTTTAGACCGCAACCGGTGGTGTCAAGAAGCCCCACAGATTCCGCCCCGGAACTGTTGCTCTTCGTGAGATTAGGAGGTACCAGAAGTCCACTGAGCTCCTCATCCGGAAACTTCCCTTCCAACGTCTTGTCCGTGAAATCGCCCAAGACTTCAAGACGGACCTGAGGTTCCAGTCCTCGGCTGTCATGGCCCTTCAGGAAGCCGCTGAGGCCTACCTTGTATCGCTCTTTGAGGACACCAACTTGGCCGCCATCCACGCTAAGCGTGAGTAGTCGGAGTCAATTTCCTTATTTGTCGTACTGAGGCGCTTTGTCGTTTTAGGTGTCACCATCCAGCCCAAGGATCTCGCCTTAGCCAGGCGTCTCCGCGGTGAGAGGTCTTAAATACCTCCACATCTTCACCATCCTCCATTCCTACCATCACACAATGTACAACGTCGGTCAACTGCTTCGTGGTCGTTGAATCCTGAAGTAGCTTCACCGCCGATCTTCATTTTCCTAGCCCTGTGACTTCTCCCTTTTCCATCTCTCGACCTACAGTATATATTCTACGATGACAGCGCATCTCCGTGTCGTCCTCCCGCTCTACATCGATCTCAACATCATCTCGTAATCACGCGCCTATCGCCGCTAGCAGGCGGCGTTTACCTATGGCGAGGATGGTTCTGATTTGCGGTTGGGATGTGTAGCGTGACATGTAATCTCTCTCTATCTTTGATCGGGTTGTCCTGCTAGTCGATCTGTACGAGTATCATGCTTATCCTATGACTCTACGACCCATACATAACATCCATGCTTAGCAACCCACGACGTGTAGTTTGTAAAGTATTTATTTACCTTACAACAATTACATGGATTACTGGTTGGCATGGGACTTTTGGCATGGTTGTCCTCTCGGGACCTTCCACCATCCCAGCTCGGGGCACCAAAGACTGATTACGCATGCTTCATTGAGGCTTGCCATGTCGTGTGCCAATGATGTCAGTTAGGACTAGCTAAGGAGCTCTGCAATGATGTCGACCAGCACGATGGCTGATGTCGCCGCATTGTCTATATAAGGCAACCCAGTGGCGCGCATCACAATTTCTTGGGGGTTACAATATTAATCCAGTAGACTGTCCTAATCGGTACTAGTATAAACCCATACTTTGAGGCGTCGCCGGACATATCTTTTCCATAACGGGTAGTCGACTTGGACCGTCCGACGCGGGCCGGTATATTCCCGGGTGGCTAGTGGATTGACTGACTTCACTCTCGAGCCGACCTTCAATACACGAAGAGTCAATTGCACGGTGTGGGGAAGGCTAGCAACTCATGTTTGCATGACTTGATGTGAAGGATAGCGAGCAGTCATTCGTAACTCTGTGGACGTTGTTGCTCAAAAGCGAAAATGGACATGGAGCTGGTACCTGAGGAAGGCATCGATGAGCAGTCAGGCGGGCGACTCGCGATGGTCGTGCCGGTACGGTGAGAATCAAAAGAGGCGTGGAGGGAAGGTCCTTCATATCTTGGTCCTTTTCGTGGGGTGATCCAGCCCTGCATCAGCTTGCGCGACAGAGCCAGAGGCTGCCGGGCTCAGACCTCGTTTCGTTGTGGGCAGTGTACTGAATGTGTCCAAGGCTGGTGCATCATGCCACTCCTTCCATTCCGATAGAGACGGTCGCGAGTCCGGGGAGTCGTCAGTCAGTCGCCTTGCGAAAGCAGCTAGGAGTAATCCATCGAGGTAAACATGGTCGAGGACGTAGATAATGACACGTCCACATGACCAACGGTCAGCTTTGATAGGACTATAGGGCCACAGCGATGCTTCCTCGACCTCCGGAGCAATCCAGCCGTCAGTCCCGCAATGCTCACTGACCTCCTCGTCTTCGTCACGTACTCGGATGGCAATACCAAAATCGATGATCTTCAACACATAGTCGTTGTCGATGACGAGATTTGAAGGCTTGAGATCTCGGTGCGCAATATTGTGTTGGTGTAGATAGGCGACACCCTCAACAAGGCCCCAGCACACAGATGGAACATGCGATGTCAGCCACCATGGCTCGTCGTCGATGCACCCCGCGAGGGTCCTTGCGATCTTCGGAAACACTGCCCATTTGTGGCCCGACTCCCCACGGAACGAATTCAATAGAGTGATGATGTGCTCGGATTGTACCTTGAGGGTGCGAATAAACTTGAGAATCGTAATCTCGTCCGAATCCCTCGGCACTCTCTTCGCGATAAGCCGGACACCTGGCTTTGACGCATGATAGACCGTGTGTAGGTAAGGAGGAAGCTGAGATCCAGGGAGTCAGAGCGGCACTGAGCCCAGACGATCAAGCACCATCACTTACTTCACTCTCAAACTCAAGCTCATAACCATGCGCAATGAGATCGTCACAATCACTGGGGTCAACATTGGTTCTTCCGTTACCCTCCCTAGTACTGTCAGAATCTCCACTTGCGCTGGAGTGGCGTCGCGTGCTTGACTCCCGATTGCGACTAGAATTCTGAGAAAATGTTGGCATAGGAAACTTTGCATGATGTTCGCGAAATCGCTCTTGTAAATTTTTGACGATCTTCTCAGTTTCGCCATCTTGCTCCTTGAGATCACCGAGATAATCGACAAGATTGAATAATCGCAGCAGAACTTCAGCGCGACCAGCTCCATTCTCGAAGGAGATCACTTTCTCTGTATAAAACACCTATAACCCCGGAGTCTCAGAGAGCAAACGGCACTAAGATGACAGAACATACCTCAGCACGATCGGCCTTCTGAAATAGTGTATACCAACGCACATCCCGATTTCTACTCACATAGATACATGTGAAAATGAATTTCTTCTCCTCCTTGAAATCGTTAAGAAAGCCATTGACGAAGCGAACGACGAACGCGCCTGATAAGAGCATTCGCGTCAAGTCATAGGGGTATACAGCAGATTGTCCATCGGTCTGTTTAGGCCAAGGCGTGGGACTGACCCCTACGGCCATTCGTGGTAGAAGCCCCCGTGTCACACAGAAGTCACTCCGCGGAAGGTATGACTGAAATTCTACTCGGGTTTCGGCGGGCATGCCTGTGCGATCCTTTTCCATGAGGACACGAAAAGGCCACGATGATTTGTTCCTGCAGAAGTAACCATCAGCGCGAAATCACGTAGGAAAAAAATGACAGCTGCGCACATATGAACACGCAGGGGACTGTCGTTCGGAAAGTATGGCAGGAGCGGAAGGAAGAACAACGCATTCACTAGCTGCTGCTTGAACTCCAAAACGGGATTCTCCTCATTCCAATACCTTTCCCAAGGCATCGCCATACTCTTGATGTAATGCAAGGCTAAGGGGTTTCGAGAGGGACCTTTACTGTTCGGTGGAGTTAATGGCCCTTGCGAGCTAGTAGCTTGTTGGTTTTGGGAAGACATCTGCGTGTCTATGGACATCGAGTCGTGTCCGGAGTCAGATTGAGGGTGTTCAAGGGAACCCGCACCCTCTGTGCTGACCACGGGAGCAACGGTGACAGCATCTGCCTACGAGTAGTTAGCATAAGTGACAACGGATGTTGAGAGCGATGAAGACGCACATTAGGGGCTAAACGTGACTCGTCAGCTAACTTGGTTTCAAAGTCCTGCACGAAAGGAGGCAGGCCGTCATCCCCGCTAACAGCTACGATTTTACTTAGACCAAGGTCAGAGGTGACGCATGATCCGAAGGTAGACACAGTGAGGAAAATACTGCGGTACTTGGTGACCAGTTGTGTGTTGACCACCCCTGTCTGGACCACAGGCGCGACTACAACAGGAGCAGCTGGAGATGGCGCCTTAGAATATATAGTACAGTAGAAGCAGTGCAATGATACATACCCATTATAGGGGTAATAACCACAAAGTGCAACACATCTGGTGAATACAAAGATGGGTCCCAGCACTCAGATAACGAAACATCCCGGTTTCCCATATATTCCATCGTAATGTCACCAGATGTGAGCGGTGAATCGAAATTTACCAGCTGCTGAAACAATCCAGAATTTTTGAAGGCTCGGATACGAGACTTTTCCAAAGGCGTCTCCAATTTCCATATGTCGAGCGAGAAAGGTTCCTGACTGATTCCCCTGGCGAAATCCGCGATGGATGCGGAGGAGGGCAGGCTAAACGAGAAGGGACCGTTGACAAGTGGTGCGTTGGTAGTGTTGGGGATATGGCGGACGAAGAGGAACTGAAGAGTGCAAGTCGACTGGCTCGAAGACATGGTGGTTGGACCAGCACCAGTATAGGTCTCAAGATCTCACGGTCATACCAGCTATCCTATGATCGCAAATCATAGGGGTACCAATCCTACAAGCGAAAGGAGAGGAGGCGGGTGAAGAGACTCAAGTCTGAGATTTGATGCCATGTTCGCTGATATGCCCTCCTGGTATCAACTTGCGCACAGTCCAACCATCGAAACGACCTCGCACCAGTCACCTGCATCCTGAAGAAGACCACACCGCCAGAGGCAAATAACAACAACAAAGAACGAGACTACAATGCTGAGGGTGGTCGAGAGGTGTACGTAATGGAATTGGGGAAACTTACAGGTTGATCTTACTCACACACCTGGGTACGACACACCAAGACAAATCACATTACTGGCGAATTTGAGATATTTTCGGGGCGGGGAGGTGGAGAGGAGCGGAAGGAGAGGGTAAGGTGGCAAGGTGCCGGCTTATTGAGGCATAATTTATAGCGCGAACTCGCGTCCATGAAGAAGATAAAGGGGATTTAATCTGAATGATAACAGACGAATGCGAATAAGTAATAATGATAATATGTAGCAAACATTCTATGCGAACGGGGAGCGGGAGTGGGAGACTAGAACAGAGTGTACAATCCAGGGGAAACCGCCAGCTCCCATGGCCTCACACCTTGATGACAATGGTGAGCGAGATCGATACAGGGAAGCAATTCGAGCTCGGCGCCAGTCCAGATAAAGGTATGTACGAGGAAAAAGCACGCGTCGTCGAGAGGGGCAGTCCGGTAAAAATCAAACGAGGCCTTGAGAAAAGGTCCTTCACGTCTTGATCCTTTTCGCAGGAAGATCCAGTGTTTCACCAGCTTTCTCGAGTAGGTCATCTGTCGGGCTCAGGCCTCGTTTCGTTGTAACCGAGGTATCCATCGTGTCCACGGAGAGTCCGTCATACCATTCTCTCCAATCCAACAGTGACGGTCGCGAGTCCGGGGAGTCGTCGGTCAGTCGCTTTGCGAAAGTAGCTAGGAGTAATCCATCGAAGTAAGCATGGTCGAGGACGTAGATAATGACACGTCCGCATGACCAACGGTCAGCCTTGACAGGACTATAGGGCCACAGCGATGCTTCCTCGACCTCCGGAGCAATCCAGCCATCAGTCCCGCAATACTCACTGACCTCCTCGTCTTCGTCACGTACTCGGATAGCAAGGCCAAGGTCGATAATCTTCAACACATACTTGTTGTCGATGACGAGATTCGAAGGCTTAAGGTCACGGTGTGCAATATTGTGTTGCTGTAGATAGGCGACACCCTCAACAAGGCCCTGGCAAATAGACGGAACATGCCATGTCAGCCACCTAGGCTCATGGTCGAGGCACCTCGCGAGGGTCCTTGGGATCTTTGGAAACACCGCCCATTTGTGTCCCGACTCTCCGCGGAACGAATCAAGTAGAGTGATAATGTGCTCGGATTGTACCTTGAGGTAGCGAATAACTTTGAGAATCGTGATCTCGTCTGAATTCCTCGGCACTCTCTTCGCAACAAGCTGGATATCCGGCTTTGATACACGATAGATTGTGTATAGGTGAGGCGGAAGCTGAGATTCAGACGGTCAGAGAGGCACCGACAGTCTGGAAGATCAAAGAGCATCATTTACTTTACCCTCAGCCTCATAACCATGCGCAATGAGCTCGTCACAATCACGGGCGTCGACATTGGTTCTCCCGTTACCCTCCCTAGTACTGTCAGAATCTCCACGCGCGCTGGAGCGGCGTCGCGTTCTTGACTCCCGATTGCGACTAGAATTCTGAGAAAATGTCGGAATAGGAAACTTCGCATGATGCTCGCGAAATCGCCCTTGTAGATCTTTAACGGTCTTCTCAGTTTCGCCATCTTGCTCGTTGAGAGCACCGAGATAATCAACAAGATTGAATAATCGCAGCAGAACTTCAGCGCGACCAGCTCCATTCTCGGAAGAGATCATTTTCTCTGTATAAAACACCTATAATGTCTCAGAGAGCGGAAAGATACTGAGACGACAGAACAACATACCTCAGCACGGCCGGCCTTCTGAAATAGCGTATACCAGTGCACATCCCGATTTCTACTCACATAGATATATGTGAAAATGAATTTCTTCTCCGCCTTGAAATCGTTCAGAAAGCCATTGGCGAAGCGAACGACAAAAGCACCTGATAAGAGCATTCTCGTCAAGTATTCAGGTCGTCCATCGATCTGTTCAGGCCAGGGCGTGGAACTGACCTCTACGGGCATTCGCGGTAGAAGCCCCCATGTCACACAGAAGTCACTCCGCGGAAGGTATGACTGATATTCTACTCGGGTTTCGGCAGGCATGCCTGTGCGGTCCTTTTCCATGATGACACGAAAAGGCCACGATGATTTACTCCTGTAGAGGCAACCATCAACTCGGGTAACGTAGGAAAAAATGACAATTGCATACATATGAACACGCAGGGGACTGTCGTTCGGAAAGTATGGCATGAGCGGAAGGAAAAACAACGCATTCACTAGCACAGCCATACTTAGCCCTGGAGCGATCCCGCAACACTGCTGTAGCTGGATATATGTACAGTTCCAACCAAATCGTTCAACCAGTTAGAACATGTAAGTACAAATTTGTGAATATAAACCACTACCCTACCCACAGGACTCATAAATACAATGGCGCTTTACATCGTAGATATCAAGTAAGATCAATAACCTCCTTAATAACTACCTTCCTTTCCCCGCTCTCTTTTACTACTCCCACTTTCATCTTCCCTGCTTTCAGATTTGCCTTTGCGACTTTGGCCTTTGCAGCCAGCAACGGCGGCAGCTTCCTCAAGTCCACCTCAGACTCAGAATCGCTTGAACTAATATCGATGATCTCAATCGCTCGATGATGAGAGTGTGCAGCACCCGAAAACGTTTTGTGTAGGGGTACGCGGAATGGTGATGGCGATTCAGAACGTTCACGACAAACAACGCCATTATCCTTATCTCCTCCATTCGCCTTGGAACAATCAGGCGTCCTCGTTATCACCTTTGAGCGAGGGGATGTATGTTTCCCTGCTTTCCGAGGTGACTTTTGGATGTGCCTACTCTCATCGTCGTCGGAACTCGTGTACAACGCTTTCTTGCGCCTAGGAGGCTTGACTGGTGTTGGTGATCGGGAGCGTGATCGGGAGTGTGATCCGGATCGGGATAGCGATCGAGAGTGTGATCGGTCCAAATCAAGATTTTGTAGGGGGAACTTTCGGGGTGTAAGGGGGAAGGTAGCCATAGGTTTCTTCATAGGGGAGGAGGGTATAGATGTGGATGGGATGACAGGCGCGCGCGTACGCTGAGTGGCTGCCCTCCTCGCATCAACCGAACCAGATCCCGACCCTGAAGCCGAAGCTGCAAACTTTAGCTTCGGTGGCGGCGGCCTGAACCCAGGTGACTCGTCCCCACTTCCTTCATCCTGCTCGGACAAGTAAGTATACGATGAAGACTTTGTTGGCTGTGTCTTCCGTGAAATTGGCATCCTCGACGAAGTCAAGGCCGTTGATGAAGCGGAGGTAGTCTGGGATGTTGGTGGATTCCGACGCGAAGTCAAGTCGATAATCGGGATGTGCTCTTCACCACTTTCACCAGGTAGGTATGACGGTATTGATCCACATGCAGAGGTTGCGGCGGTTGCCTTGGTTGATGAGCTGCCCACGTTGACGTGTTTCTGCACGTTGTAGAAGGACTTGAGGGAAGTCGACATCTGTGCTGTTGCAACAGACCTCGAAGATCCTATGGCAGGACGAGGTTTCTGAGGACCAGGCAAAGCGTCCTCCTCGCTCTCTTCCTCTTCCTCTCGAAGTGCCTCCAAATCCAACACTATCTCTTCTTCTTCTTCTTCCTCTTCTAAGGCCACTAGTACCGCTTTCTTCCCCCTTCCCCTCACCGGGGCAGACTGCGAGCCAACGGGCACTTTCGCCCTGCTCGTCTTAGTCGCCCTTGTACCTGCCTTCGCGCCGCTCGCTCTCTTCCCCTTATTCGCCTTCTTCTCCGCCTTCTTCCTTAACACCTCTTCGTACTCTTCTACCACTTCCGGTTCCGCCAGCTTGACGATACAAGCAGGGATCCATACCCTTAGATGCGAATCAGGAGGGGGAGGCAGTTTCTTCAGACCTTTCTTCTTTCCCCCTCCTTCGCCATCACTGTCCTCATCCTCACCTTCCTCCGTAGCCCATTCATCCTGATCTTCAGGTCGTCGGATTCCCTTGACCCCAGCTTCAGTCAGCCGAACCAAATGCGATGGTGCAACTTCCAATCGATACTCCAGTAACTTGTCCGTAGATGCATGTTGTCGCGATGAGTGTATCTTGACGACTAGATTCTTATTCCCCTCCTCGTCGTCTGAATCCTCCTCATCGGCGACACGTAGCGAAGAAAAGTACTTCGTAATCATTTTGGAAGGAGTGCCAGACGGAGTTGGGGGAAGCATGTTCGGTTTCTTCTTCCTAGGCGTAGTCGGCACCGTAGTCGTGTTCGCTCGATCGTCTGCATCTAACACCGATCTCCTCAATATCCTCAAAACCACGCTAGGCCAAATGACCGTGCGGAACCTTTTGATAATAGCCTCCTTGTATCCCCACTCAAAGAAAAACTCGCAAGTCTCTGCCAGCTTCCCCAGATCAGGTTCCCTCAACCACATGGGCCTATTCACCTCGATTGACCTGCCCATCTTCTCCGATGTTATGGGGTTAACGTAGGAATCGAGCACTTCGAGGTTTGGGAAGGAGTTGGGGATCTTTTTCGATAGTGCAACGTACTTCTTGCCCAAGTATCCTTGGGAATCGGTGCGTAGTTCATGGCATAGCTCAGTACGCCAGTTGACCAGGAATTCGCGTAGTAAGTCTGAGGGGAGGTTAAGGGCGGCTTGATAGAGCGATTCGCCGAAACCGCATCGTGCTAGCCCGTGAGCGATCGTCGGTCCACATCCAGCGACGCCTGCTTGATGGTAGTCACCGCCTCTCATGAGACCGATGAGAATTAGCCCACCGCGGTCAATACCAACCGACGGATGCGTGTTTATATCGCGCATGCGGTATACGGCTGAATGGTTCTTGTCATCTCGACCGTCTGAATTGAGCACAGGGTTGGCTTTGTTGCCTGAGAGTGTATTACTAGAGCTGGTAGGGCGTAAATCGATGGCTATGGATGGGTGAGACTTTGTTGACTGACTTTCTGATGACCATGGTGGCACCGAAGAGGAATGTATCGACATCGTCGGAGAGGACGGCATCAATAACGCCCATACGATTCAGATACGCCAACTCAGCTTCTGCTTCGCCCGGAGCCTGAGTCAATGTGATCAACAAAGTGAAGATGTCAGCAACGACGCTGACTCACTGTTCGCCATTCAAACCCAAATGCTTCGATAATAGACTTCATCCCATTCGTCAATTTATGGCTCGAGGTGTTAATCCTTTTCCCTCTCTTGAATGCAGGACGCTTCGGGCCATCGAAAACGAATAGGGGCAGAAACGGCGATCGGAGTAGGGTAGCACATCGAAAAAAGAGCGTTCTTAATTCTGGGTTCTCTCCCTCTTTCCCCCAGTTAGCATGGAAGAACCAGATACTCGCGTCGATTCCTATACGGAAGCCACGCATGCCATTGGTATTGGCTTCAAATCCGTCTACAACAGCGATATCCGTCAGAGACCTTGTTTGTCTCGCTGGACGCAGGACCTAGAGGTCTTTGGGTATCAGTGTGATGAAGTGAAACGGCAAAACGGGAGCTGGCTCACATCCCATAGCCCTGGTACACCCATCAGGAATAGTATAGAGGGTAATTGAGCGTTTGGTCGCGGATGCCAGGTAGAAGGGAGGAGGAGGAGGAGAGATAATTGAACCTCGCGTCTCAAGTGGCATGATCATGTGACCGTATGCTCCGGTCAGGCCTGCTTACGTAAGGATGGTATCAGCAAACACCCTCGGAATCACCTTGACCGTCAAATGCAAACCATTTGCAGGCGTACTGTAAAGAGAGGCTGTTTGAGCTACCTACTGATGTATTCGACGTCCCAATCGACAAGGTTGACTGGATTGCCAACCTTTCCGGTGTGCCCAGTCTCATGGTTGCTCTACTCGTAGACTCGTAGCCAACTCGCTGAGGAAACCAGTGACGGGTGCTTCGTACTCAGTGAGCTTCGACCTTTTGGGCATCTTGACGACGGGCAGCACCGGTCGAGTGTCACCCACCTCATAAGGCTACTTAGGTATGTAGTATTGACGGCTCTCCCCCGGTACAAATTCGTATAATCCCGCGTTATCATACCGCGCAGGCCGTAACAATATTCACGTATTGACGAGATTGCACTTGATTGACACTTTGAAACCTGGGGATCCACGCGGCCGGTTGCGTTTCGGTCTTGGTTAGTATGGTGTTTTATCCAACTCGCGTTTGCACAGCCAATTGATACCTCAGCACAAGTGCCGGAGCGCGGCTGTACGCTGACATGGTTATGGATTATCTCCAACTGGACCACTGCAAGGCGCTTGCTATGACAACCACGGGCTAATCTGACTCGTATAAATACGACTCTGAGCCAGACTTGAGGCTCCCCACCTTTCGGGCTCTGGTAGCTTTGAAAAGACCCCCTTTATACACTCTTCCCACTTTGTACGTCAGACTAGTTTGGTTTCTGATCTCATATACACACTGATGCTTTGATGATGATATATGATAGGTTGCTTCGTCTCTTGCTGGCCAAGAGATTGCTAGCTCATCTGCACCGCTTACGAAACCTTCACGAAATAGTATCACGAATTAATATAATGTCGACTTCCTCCATCCTCCGGGCCTCCCGCCGCACCTCTCTCAAGCCGCTCAACTCGCCCAAATCGATACTCAAACGCTCAGGTTCCCTCTCCCTCACGCCTCTCCTCCTCGCGCTCCCCTTCTCGTCATGCCCAACGATCAAATCCCCTTCCTCCCCATTCCCCAAGTCGCCGAGCTCTCCTCACGTCCACTTCCCTCCTACCCCATCCTTATCATCCACATTTGCCACCCATTCATCTGCTACATATGACCGTGCTCCGATCCAGGTAGTACACAACCCTCTGGAGCTACCTCCTCGTGGAGAAATGGCTTATGATGCCCCGTTCGCGGATAGTCTAAGCCACGGTGTGGTGCCAGTTGACATCCCTGCTACTACATTCGACCCGCCCATGTTAGATTCGGAGGTCCCTCTGTCACCTTCAGCTGCGGGTCTCATGTCGCCACCCCCAGTTTTCCACCGCTTTGTGCGCTTCGCGACGCTTCCCCCACACTCGCCCCTACCTAGCTCTAATGGCTATGCCAGTGCGAAGAATACCCCGGTATCCGTTAGTTCACCTTACCCGCGCTCGCCCTATCCTAGTGCACCGTCTCCCCCTTTGACACCAGTGGAAGACAAGGAGAATGTTCCCGTTGCTAATACCCAGCCAAAAAAGAAGCCGCGTAGGATCGTCGCTTGGAAAGGACATGGCGAACTCAAACTTGCCGATCTCTTTGCAGCCCCTAGTGTCGCATCCCCTCTGCGTCAGTCGCATTTCTCCACGAACGCGGCTGCCACAACGCCAGCCCCTCAACTATTGGATATCACGTCGCCCTCTCATGCCTCCAGACCGCCTCCTTTGGACTTGAGCCCTGGCTCTGGCTCGGAGAGCGATTGTTCAAACCCCAGCTCCCAGCTCAGTAAAGCATTCTGGCGATCCGTTTCTTTAGTGGATCTTCACGATGAAGATGCTGCCGCCAGTGCATGGGCGTACCCTCCCTCTGCGGTGGAATTCCAAGAATTTCTAACTCAACAAGAAGACGGGAATCATGACAACGAGATGACGAGGACGATCCCCCGTTTATCGTTGATGAGCCCAGTACCTCTTTCGGCTGCACCTTTGTCCGCCGTTCCTGACCTTGTCATGGGACGCAAACCCGAGATGTTGTGGTCTCCCGGGCTCCCGCGCAAGAAGCTCTCATTGCTGGATGTTCCTGAGTCGGTTTCTTCTGATTCCGAAGGGGATGGAGGATTCCAGGATGGCGCTAGGCCTAATTATGATAACTACATGAAAGGGTATCCGAGCGCCGTTGATGGGGATGTGGTTGATTTAACATCAATCCTCAGCCCTGGTGCACAACGTGAAGTTGAATTCAAGATGAACCCACCGCCGAGATCAACTGTCGCAGCACCATCCCCAAATGATCCGTTCGCGGCGTTCCCATCGTTCTCTGCTGTGCTTCATTTACATGGTGTCACGGATCAAGGGAGGGAAGATGGTCATGGAGGCTATGCACTGAGTGCTCGACAATGTGAAGGCGTGCACCCGAAGGTGAGAACGGTTGGTCAGGAGGTTGGTCAAGGGATGGATGTGGGGCTTGATTAGAGTTTAGTCTGTCTCTGTTCGAGCGGATGTTGGAATCAGACGTTTGGTTGCTGGTGCGATATTGCAAGATCTGCCTCGCCTTGTCATCATGGCAGTGGTCCCTTTCGAGATACCCCCGGCGGCATGTGGTAAAGTGCTACTTGTTTCTTCCCAAAATATGATTGCCTTGCCTTGCTTTATGATTGCTTTCTGCTTCAATGGACTCGTTCATTATGTATATATATCCATAGTTTGCATTGTTCTGATTTTGTCAAGAATTTTTTTCATGGTTCGCAGCTATACTTCCCCTCCGATCCCAGGCGCTACCATCGTCGATGGAGCTGAAGCTGCCTTCTGGCTAACTCCTGTTCCGTAACCCTTCTCAATTGCTCCAGTAAGCTAACTCGAACCCGAGACTGCAACACGCGGCGCATCAACTCGTCTTGCCTTTCCAGCCCAACACACCTCTTGATTCCTCCTCCACATCCAGATCTAGCAATATCCGCATCACAGGTACGATTTCATTCACCCACGATCTCCACTTATCTTCTCCACCTCTGCAAGCTTCCATGACCTTAAACCCGACTCATCGCAAGTTGAGGACCCTCGTGCATCGTGCCGCGCGTGCTATACCATGGCCTACGAAGTGTTAGCTATGACTTCGCTCCTTTAGGCCGCTCCTTACCCTTACCTATTACTAGGCCGCACCATAAGGCGACAAGTTATAGCGCTGTAACTGTGGAGTGGAGTACACTACCCCACCATCTTCCCATGACACAGGGACCCATGATGATCATGCCAAGCTGAACTGCTTTAGACAAAAAGACATGATTGACCGCTCCGTCCGTTCCGATTCGCCAGTCGGCCCTAGTTTGGAAACGGGCTGTGCCATTGGGTGACATCTATCCTTTTGACACTATCTACAGCGTCCTACGCTTCCTTTGTCTTGGTGTATAAAATCGCTTTTGTGTCCTCTCCTTTCACGTCTTGCTGGTCAAGCGACCGCTTGCTGGTTTTATACTTCTCCTGTTCTCTACTGGTTATATACCCTTCTTCTGCAACCCTTTTCAGCCGTCATCTTTGACAACCTGGACAATAACGCGAGCGGTCCCAAGTCTGTCCGAATGTGTTCCCGACCTATTCTAAAACACCTCCCCCGGCTTGATCATTCAAATGCACTCACCGACTCCTTGTCCACCGGACCGTCCATCTTCCCCCCTTCCTCTTCAGCTTCCTCCACCAGCTCATCTCCCACTAACCCATCAACGAGCCCCCCTTCGCCGACCTTTAACATCCTCCCATTCGCCTCCTGCTCCTCCGCCCATCTATACTCTCCTCACGTCCATTTCCCGCCAACGCCTCGACTCATATCCTCCACTTACCCTACCCACTCTCCTACCACGTACGACCGCGCACCCATCGTCGTCGAGCGTAACGTCTGCGCCTTACCTGAAAGGGGAGGTAGAGTTTGCTACACTCCACATACCAATCGATCGGCACCGCGAAGTCCCAAAGGGAGTTACTTCCATCCAAGGGCATACGAGGCTTGCGAACGAGAGCGCGAGCCAGATAGCTTTGGTACACCTCTGGGGATGCATTCAACCCCACCCTCCCTTACCCCAGATCTTTCACCACCCTCATCCGAGTCGAATTATAGCAATTGTGACACGCCTGCACCCGAGTCCCCACTCGGAACTCCCTTTGTCACGGCAGCCGAGACGATGTTAACAGCCCGTCTACAAGGTTCCTTCTCCATCGTCCAACCCCAGACTTCATCCGAGGAATTAGAGGATGATGTTACGCTTAGACTCTCGGAAGGAGGGGTGATACCTGGTGGGACGAAGGGTGGTAAACTAAAGAAGCGAAGTAAGGCCGCTCGGGTTCGTGGAGGTCGGGCGATCGTTGCATTTTCGGACGAAGCAGCATTGGAAGAGTGCTTGAGTGGTTTTTGATGAGACTTGGACAGGTTGACCATTATGTGTGGCTTGAATGTACCGGTCGACCGGTGGCATTCTGTTTTCGTGTACCTAATCTTATCTTTGGGCTGTATGTGGAGTATATGTACAAACATAGTCGGAATGATTGAGGACGCGTTGGAGCTACTACTTATGTAGTTCTAGGCGAAGCCGCGAAATGCCTTCTGGTGCTCCTTATAAGCTCCTATCATTCCATCAAACTATCTGGCAAGACTATCCTAGCAGATCCTCCGCAAGGTCAGTGTGTTTCGCCCGAAATTGACCCATGAAGAGGAACTGACGGAAGTTTGGTTGATAGGATTGTCGCACCAGCAACCTACTGTAGACACCAACAGGTGGTCTAACGTCGAATGCGAGCGATCCCGAGGCGAGTATCACGTAGAGGAAGGACCTGGCGTGGGAAACGCCGAATTCGAGAGCGCAAACCGCGTCGAACGAGGCGGAAGTACCACGGGGAGTGACCTTAAAGGTCCTTCGTACGAGGGAGAGCTTCCGAGGGGGGGAAGAAAGCCTTCTATTCCAAAAAGTAACTACGCACTTTAAATACCTAACTATCTGTAATCCCGTGTGTGCATCTAATGCATGGTGAATGAGATAAAAGGGAAAGTAAGGTGCGTAATCGGTAAGGAATAAGAGAAATGGGCGCATCACCAGGATGCATCCTCGTGTAACAAACACAAAACAAAGATAAGATGAAACTGAAACCATGCTTACGTAACCTACACTACTATCGAGTTACCTCCTCAAGAGGTACTTGGGGCGAAGGGCTCACGTGATATCCGTGAGAAGTACTTACTTCACTTCGAACTTGCAAGCAGCCCCTTTCTTTATGTCCAACCATCATGTCCTCAAGTCCTTCAACTTATCAATTCCTTCTCGTCGTCTATGGCCTCAACGAGCAACGCCTTGTCGGCCACTACGAGACTAGCACGCCCCCGTCCGCTAGCATAGCCGATTTTGTCGATCAAGTTATGGCTCGGAGGTATCCTGTGAATATCAACGTGCCCGAGATATGGAAATTTCAGACGCCTTTGTCCAAGTCTAGTGCCAAAGAATTTGTAGTTTCTGGAGCTTTGGAGCATTTCCCTTGTGGACCGCTGGCGTCTTTCGATTCACCACTCACAGTTGGCAATGTTACAGTGGAATACATAGCAAATTGGGCAAAATCGTTGTCCGAGTGCTGGGACACGTATTTGCCAGATGCGGTGCACTTTATAGTAGTTGCCCCTCTAATGAGTATGTATGATCGCGCAGCTTGTGCTGTATTGTATATCTAACGCGCCATCTCTAGCTGCTCCAGCCGTGGTCGCGCCTGTAGAAGACCAGACAGCAGAAATCAGAACGGAACTAGTCACCAAGTACCGCAGTATCTTCCTCACTGTGTCTACCTTTGGATCATGGGTGACCTCCGACCTGGGTGTAAGTCAAACCCGAGCTGTTGGCAGACACGATGTCCTGCCCTCTTTTGTGCAGGACTTTGAAGCCAACTTGGCCGACGAGTCACGCTTGGCTTCTAATGTACGTTTATCATCGCTCCCAACATTCGTTGTCACTTATCACAACGTCTTTCAGCAAGATGCCGTCCCCACGATAACCGCAGCTAGTACAGAAGAACACCCTCAGCCTGACTCAGGACACGACTCGATGCCCATGGACACGGATTTGCCTTCCCCAGACCAACAGGGTGCCAGCTCGCAACGACCATCAACCCCATCGAGCGGTGAAGGTCCCTCTCAGAACCCCTTAGCCTTGTATTGTATCAAGAGTTTAGAGATGCCTTGGGAAAGGTATTGGGATCGGGTGCACTCCACTTTGGGGTTCAAGCAACAGCTAGCGAATGCATTGTTCTTCCTTCCTCTCCTGCCTTACTTTCCGAATGGCAGTCCCCTACGTGTTCATATGTGTGCAGTTGTCATTTTCCCCTACGTGATCCCGGGTTGATGGTTGCCTCTACAGGAATAAATCATCGTGGCCTTTTCGTGTCCTGATGGAAAAGGACCGTACAGGCATGCCCGCCGACACCCCAGTGGAATTTCAGTCATACCACCCGGAGAGTGATTTCTGTGTGACACGGGGGCTTCTACCGCGAATGGCCGTAGAGGTCAATTCTACGCCTTGGCCTAAACAGACCGATGGACAACCTGCTGTATACCCCTATGACTTGACGAGAATGCTCTTATCAGGCGCCTTTGTCGTTCGCCTCGCCAATGGCTTTCTTAACGAGTTCAAGGAGGAGAAGAAATTCATCTTCACATGTATCTATGTGGCTCAAGATCGATATGTTCATTGGTATACACTATTTCAGCAGGCCGACCGTCCCGAGGTATGTTGTTTTGTCATCTCAGTGCCGTTTTGCTCTCTGAGACCCCGGGGTTATAGGTGTTTTATAGTGAGAAAGTGATCTCTTCCGAGAAAGGAGCTGGTCGCGCTGAAGTTCTGCTGCGATTATTCAATCTTGTCGATTATCTCGGTGATCTCAAGGAGCAAGATGGCGAAACTGAGAAGATCGTCAAAAATTTACAAGAGCGATTTCGCGAACATCATGCAAAGTTTCCTATGCCAACATTTTCTCAGAATTCTAGTCGCAATCGGGAGTCAAACACGCGACGCCACTCCAGCGCAAGTGGAGATTCTGACAGTACTAGGGAGGGTAACGGACGAACCAATGGGGACCCCAGTGATTGTGACGATCTCATTGCGCATGGTTATGAGCTTGAGTTTGAGACCGCAGTAAGTGATGGAACTTGATCATCTGGGCTCAGTGCCGCTCTGACTCCCTGGATCTCAGCTTCCGCCTCACCTATACACAGTCCATTATACGTCGAAGCCGGGTGCCCAGCTTGTTGCAAAGAGAGTGCCGAGGGATTCAGATGAGATTACGATTCTTGAATTTGTCGGCACCCTCAAGGTACAATCTGAGCACATTATCCCTCTACTCGATTCATTCCGCGGGGAGTCGGGCTACACGTGGGCGGTGTTTCCGAAGATCGCAAAAACCCTTGAGGGGTGCCTCGACGATGAGCCAAGGTGGCTGACATCGCATGTTCCATCTGTTTGCCAGGGCCTCATTGAGGGTGTCGCCTATCTACACCAACACAATATTGCGCACCGAGATCTCAAGCCTGCGAATCTCGTCGTCGACAACGACTATGTGTTGAAGATCATCGACTTTGGCCTTGCTATCAGAGTACGTGACGAAGACGATGAGGTCAGCGACTACTGCGGCACTGATGGCTGGATGGCCCCCGAGATCGAGGAAGAGCCGTTGCGGCCGTACAGTCCTATTAAGGCTGACCGTTGGTCATGTGGCTGCGTTATTCTCCACCTCCTTGATCGTGTCCACGTACCAAACTCCATCTTCCAAGCCATCGCAAAAAGACTCAAATCCACGTCCCCTAAGAAACGGCCATCGTTGGCGTCGTGCGACCCTGCCCATTGGGAACAACCCTTGTCAGTGCTGATTCAGTCAAGAGTGGATTGAGCTCGATTTGTTTCACCACGGGCTACGGGGCGTGGTGCCAGGCAATGCAACTACACGTATGACTTTACCACTGTGCGCGAATTCGTGGACTTTTGCCACGAGGTCCGACGCGCCTTTGCTGTTTTACATAGCTAACACAACCTTGATGAACACAGCTCACTCGATGGGGAGAAGCTGGGGTGTATGGTTTCATAGAACATCTCACTCTCGAGCGGCCGCTACACTCCTAGTTCAAAGCATCACTGTCGAAGCGCGACAGGAGATGGCGTTCCGACAACTAGAAGGACTTTCCCCCATGCCGGTAATGTTTACCATCATCGAAGAGGTTAGACGCATCTCACCATTTCCCAGGAGTCCTTCTCTACAGGAATTACACAATCCATGGCCTGGTCGCTTCTCTCTCGTTACCTCACGTCCTGCCCCTCCGAGAACCCGCGAATTGAATGGCCTATCTTCCCCGCTCTCAACATCACTGTAAGTGCTACATTGTGTGGGTCCGATCCCGGATGACTTAACATCATCGTCTAGGGAATAAACTCGGCCTTTGACAATTCGAGTCAGGCGGCTCTTACTACGAATCGTACTGCTATATCAACACCAGGACAGTCCGTCACATTATCCTGGGAGCTGCCTGGACGTACTGTTAGTTACAACAGTTCTTACATTACGACGGGCAGCACCAGTGAACCCAGGGTATGTGAATGGAGAACAGTGGATCCCATGTACAGATGACTGACATCTCCCCCAGTTTGCGGCCTGGATCTCGCAGCTGAACACAACGTATACACCATTGGAGGATGTTAATGGCACGTTTGCCACGACGAGGCAGCCCAATGCAACATTGTTCCCAGACAGTGTTCAACAAGTTGTGAATTCGACGATGTGAGATTGCACAGCTTTGCTATCTAGTAGGATTTAGTGACCCACCTATTATTCTATTCTAGGTTCATTGTGATCACCGATGCGGACATCCATGTTTCCCCATGGAATTTGTCGGCCATCAATGACCATATTGTAGCGGGGCCAGCCGTGTATATCGCGGGTTAGCTTCTCAAGCTCTTCATAGACATTTGTAATAGAAGCTATCTATACAGAGTACATGTATCAGTTCACTCATTCGAAATTGTTGTCGTCCATGCACGGGAGCCGAGTGACTAAGAGGAGGCAACCTCCTATGTTCCCTTAGCCCCTGTTTGAACGCTAAACAGGCGTTAAAAATTGGGAGCTTCCACCATGCCCCCTGCTTAAAGGCTTTCGAGTCTCCCGGAGCTATGTCTAGATCATGTACCATGTATGATATCCAACGGCTTGCACTCTATAGCAGCTGACCACCAAGAACCTCCAACCGTTATTTTTATACCGAACTTCGTCGCTGGCTGACCGTACGTCTTGATCGCTCTAGGGCTGTTAGTCAGCTACCAGGCTCTTACGCTACTCCCGAATGTTTCGAAACGTCGCACATTAATGACCGTTGGTCTTTCGAACGCTGCTGCCCGTCTAAACATATCCTGGTGATGTTTTGGATGCTAGATCTGGATGTTTCTCCGAAGTTCTCCGGACCGATGTCTGCACTATGTTTGCCCATGGCAGTCATCCGTCGGTCTAACCTTGACCTCGCTCCACCGTTCTCTACGGCTTCCCAGTGCGGCGATGTCTAGTCCGTCAAGGACCTGCTTGCTTGCTATAAATCAGCGTCACTCAAAGGATGGGATGACCATTGCACTAGTAACCCACTACTCGCAACCTACAGACATGTTGTCCAAGATGCTTCACCTCGTAGCCCTGGCTCTTCTTCCTACCGTTCTCGCGGACCGCACGATTATCTTGAATAACAATTGCCCTGCAGACATAGCTCTGGTTGTCAGTGCTACCACTCGAGGAACATTGCCGCGCCAATCTGTTACCACAATGACCGTCCCGAACGCCTTCAATGGTTCTTTCTACAGCACCGCTAACGGTGGTAGTGGAACTGGCCGTCTTGTCACCGCTGCGGCATTCCACCTTGATGTGCGTCGGAGCGATTTTCACAAATAAATTCAACTTGACTAACACGGAGTTTCTAGGGAGGCTATTACTACCTCTTCAAAGATCCGAGTCACTTTAATATGGGTGTTAGCATCGCTCCCCACGCAGTTCCGGTAACGCGCTCCCCAATGATTGTTTCTTAGATCTCAGCGCTGATGCTGATCTCTCTCAGTCCAATGGGCTCTGTGTGGAAGCGCTATGCGACAATATCAACTGCGATACCGCATTTCTTAACCTCCAGCAACCAACAAACTTCCCACCACCGTCATCCAGCCCGCCATCTCTACCTTTGTTCCAATGCCCGGGCGACAATACCGGCTTCACGGTCACGTATGTTGGTAGAGATATGTCATCGATTTAAATCACTAATATTCCGCCAGGTTCTGCCCATCTGGTGCATTCCCTTCTGCCGGCACCAACTCATTCAAGATTCACCCTCAGAATGGTGCGGGTAAATGTCTCGATGTCCGTGGCGGTACTTTAGCCAACGAAACACCTGTACAAATGTGCGCTCATCCTAGCATCTATCTTGTCCCTTCACTCACACAATCTGTGTTTCAGCTTTGATTGCAACGGTTCGGCAGCGCAGAACTGGATCATAAACCCCGGATCCACAAAGGTTCAACTGGCCGGGACGAACTTCTGCCTCGATGCTGGATCCAGTAAGCTGCGACCTTCCTGATCAATCCACTATAGCTTACGATGGTCATCACAAATAGCCCCTGCAAACGCTGTAGGAATGAAGATCTGGGAATGCTTCGCTAACCTCCCCGCGCAGCAGTGGTTCTTAACTGACGATAATCGCATCGCCCTCGAGGGTCAAGGTGAGTTGGCTACGCAGCTTGGACTGACACCCGGATTAAAATTATTTTCAAGGTCTATGTCTCGACTTGACGAACGGGGTTCTTACAAACGGAAACCAAGTCCAAACTTGGCAATGCACCGACAACGACGTCAATCAAGCATGGCTTCTCTCCGCTTAAGCACAACGCTACTATATTTGCCTCTAGGAATATGATGGACTATACGGACCTTGCCACAGATTATATTGTATCTTGTAACTCCAGGGACTTGCCGCCCTTTGGATTCCCTACACCTACTTCTCCTCCCTGAATTCCCCTCTCCTATCCCCTGAATTCAATATGAAACTGGAGCTTAAATGCTCATTCCCCCACTTCCGCTGGTATCTCCCGTGCCGGCGTGCCCAAGGTGTTTCGATTGAAGTCTGCGCCTCTGGACAGCCCATACCTTCATTATTTGCCCGCTCGTAGAGCTCAAGGAAATTTACACTCGGGCCTGTCGTCACGTCCCGTGCCAGCTTTCCGCCGACTTCATCTGGCCTGTTCACAAACTTGAAGAACCTCCCCAGGTGTACTCCTGGCAGATAACTGGCAGATAAATCCATGGGTTCCTTCTCATAAACTTGACAGGCAGCGACGAGCGGCGAATCGTTGAATAGTTTCCCTCTAGACATGGGATCCTTGAAACGATACAACCTGTGACCTTCGGATGAGCTTTTAAGAGAACCAAGTAGTAGTGTCAATTACTCTCAGAAGCGGAATTCACTACCCCCGATAATCCCGCCAAAAGTTGCTAATTTTCGGTCAAAGTAGTGGATAAAAAAGTGCCACTTTTGGCAAACTTGGTGGTGGATGCGGCTCTGACATTGTGGTCGGGCCACTCGATAAAATCATCCAACATTGGGCTCAAAAAACGGATTTGGTGGTGGATTAGTCAGGAACAGGATCCAACACTGTTACTATATATGGTAAGTCTGGTGGTGGATTTGGATCCAACATTAGGCGGGATTATCGGGGGTCCTAATTCACTCCATCCTTTGTGACCGATGGGGGCTAGTGCATCTATACTTACACCTCCTATATTTTATAGAGGGGCTTAGGAGCCACTGGTCTATCGGACACAGGAAGGGTCTCGAAGCCACTCCTCCATGTGTGCGTCGCTGCACAGATATCGTGCGAATACACATTGGCCGAGGAGTGGTGAGCTAAGAGCTACGCGCATTAGGCTAAATACACTACTGATACAGTTACATGGCAAGCATAAGAGCAGTCTATGGTGAACAGATGGCGACTCCACAAATAAAATATGGGTGGTGAAGTAAATAAGGAGGGTGTATACGGCGCGACCCACACACCCATATGTACAATTACACACATCCAACCGCAAAATTGCATAAGAAAATCTATCCTCTCCTCATGAAAGCAAAGAAGGGTGCAAAGTGGTATAAGAAAACAAAGGAAAGCACACGCGGAAAATCATATATAGATGATAACAACAGCAATAGATCGATCATTCGCCTCCACCGGCTAGTTCCAGGATGAGGCGGCAAGCAACGTCCATGAAAACGAAGGGAGAGAGGACGTCATCTTCCTTTACGAAATTGACATCTTTGTTGATTGAGCGTCCGGATTCGCTGCTCGTTTCAGAAAGTAACGGGTCGTAGACGGCCATGTCGAACTTCCCAGCGCCTGGTTCGGTGGATGCACGATAGGACTTCTTGTGATGGAAGTCTACGAGATAGTTGATCGAGTCCACCATATACAGTTGGAGATTCATTAAGACCTGATGAAACCTCGTAATTAGTACAGAGGAACAAACTAAGCAAGGAAGGAAGCGTACAACAACATCCTGAACCCGTGCTCGTGTCTCCACGAAGTAGACGCCGCTAGCTGCTTTCAAATCCACGGGACCCGCTCCGTCAAGATCGCGGACACGCTCGATACCACCCGGTCCCCTGCGAGGGCGAACGCCACCAAGACCTCCCAGATTCTTCTTCTCCTTCCATTCCATCCCAAGCGTCTTCAACGTCCTATAGATCTCAAGCATAACTTCCATCGGCGGACTTCGGCTGCGAATACCGAAGTGCCACTTCGTCCGATGTTGCTTCTTCTCCTTATTCCCTACCCATGAACGTTTCGCAGACATATACGAAGTCAGATGGTGTTGCTCGGGAAGTTGTTCGGGGAGGGAGGTATTTAGGACGGAAAAGTTGTTAATTTCAGTGTTCTCAATAGGCATGGGTGCGAAAGGATCGTCGTCGTCTTCATCCTCATCCTCATATTCTCCGTTGAACTCGGCTTCAAATGGATTCTCCTCCAAGTCACCGCCGCCGGGAGAAAGAGCCGCCGGAGAAAGGGCATTACGAGGCTATGGGAGAAAGCATGAGAGACTGTGGCTTGGTTCGGTGATGAGGGCTTACATCCATGGCTGCTAACTGGGCATCTCGTTCTTGTTCCTCGAACTCGGCAACTGTATAGAACTGTGAGCAGCAGAAGAAAGATAGGTGCATATCAGATACCCACGATCTCGCCCAAGCCTCCGCTTATCTCTTAACAAGAGATATGCCACCTTTACGGCATTGCCCTGAACGCCATCGTCACGCTTCAAACATTCCCATATGTCCTCTTTATCAACTCCAGACATGCTATTGGCGAGCTCGGCTACAACATCGTCCTCTATTCTCCCTAGACCTTCAATGAACTCGAAGTCCAGGACTTTCGGAGGCGCGACTAGCGATTTGAGAGTGCCGAGAAGAGGACCAGGTGGAGGAGGCAGAGGTGTCAAGTATCGTGGGAGATCAGTGGTGAAGAAGGGATGCTCGGTGATATCAGGGATAGTGATCCGTTTTAATGGGTCAACCGCCAGCATAGCGGTGATGAGATTTCTTGCATCGGGGGAAACGTGATGAGGTATGGAGTAAGCTCCCTCTGAACATCTAGTCAGGGGTAGTAACAAAGAGTGAAATTCGCTTGACTCACGAGATATTTTAGTGAAAAGATTCTGTACATCGTCGTCCTCGAATGGCAACTTCCCACATAGCATGACATACAGAATAACCCCGCAACTCCACACGTCGATTTCGGGGCCTGTATAGAGTTGTCCGCTGATGACTTCGGGTGCAGCATAGTTAGGGCTACCACAGCTCGTCTTGAGGAAGCTGCCGTCACTGATTTCATTGGATAAGCCGAAGTCAGCAATTTTGACATTTAGATCATCATCCAATAGGACGTTTTCAGGTTTGAGGTCGCGATGGACAATATTCAGTCGATGGGAATATTCGACCCCGGAGACAATTTGTTGAAAGAAACGACGGGCACGATGTTCAGGCATGCGGCCGTGAGTGACGATGTAGTTGAATAATTCGCCACCTGCGTATTCAAGAACGATGATAATGTCCTTCGGGGTAGATATAACTTCGTATCTAGCAAGAGGTATATCGATTGGAGGGTGTCGTGAATGAGACATTCGGGCACACTCACAACTTGACGATATGCGGGTGACGAAGCTTGCGCATGTACTCGACCTCGCGCTGAACTCGGACCTTGGTTTTGGATTGATGAATGACCGCCTTCGATATGAATTTCATGGCAACCTTGTGCCCGGTAACGGTGTGCACGGCCACTATGCAAAGTAGCTCAGCGAAAGGCTTTGAGATGAGACAAAGTTAGCTACGTACTTTTGACTTTGCCAAACGTGCCCTCGGCAATGTCTTGAATGACAGTGTACTCCCCCAGCTTCGACGGCGGAAGCGGCGCTAGATGGTCCAGGGAGTCGGTGGTCATGGTGGTCGATGAAGAAAAGATGAATCCGAGAATGCTTGGCGTATGGGGAATTGTTTGGTCCATGTTTGGCCGGTCAGCCTCCCTTAAATAACGCATCGGTCACTCAGGCGCTTACTCGTTCCTGATTCTCGGACTTCTGCTTGTCGTTGGCTTGTCGTCACATACATGGTACGCTGCTTGGGAGCAAATGAAGTTCTACCTCCCGGCAACGTGCAAAGTCAAATAAGCTAGCGGTGTGTCTCCTTACTTACGTCCTTCAAACCCCAAATCTTATCGCTCTCCTGCTGCGCGGAACTTCTCATGACACATACCAGGCCCTGGATGAATACGGCTCATGACAAGGTGAGGCTCCCAGAGTACGCTATATCGGTTCACTTGCCTCGAAAACTCGATGTGTTCACCCTTTCCGATTTGCTATCTTGCCATGGGAGATACCGTCCAGCCGCACCTGACCCTCCACGGAGACCATCCGAGGTACACGATGCCAATGTGCTGTTCGGCTTTGATCTGGGGGGTCCATCACCTGTTCACCACCGTAGCCTCGGTGCAGTCTTATTGCACCTACCGTGCTTGGTGAGAAGCCAGGACCCCTCCACCGGACCCAAGAAAATCTTAAGGAGCAC
The DNA here is from genome assembly GCA_017312325.1 of Pleurotus citrinopileatus. Taxonomy (NCBI): domain Eukaryota; kingdom Fungi; phylum Basidiomycota; class Agaricomycetes; order Agaricales; family Pleurotaceae; genus Pleurotus; species Pleurotus citrinopileatus. The sequence goes on along the minus strand of BHFW01000018.1, from coordinate 175,734 downwards.
CGTGACCATCGTATCGATACTTCTTGGCCACGCGGGAAATGCTCTCGCCCAAACTTAATCCGTGAACCAGTGGATCTATACTTGGACATTTCGGGTCCAGCGTGAACTGTGGATAGAATGGCCCGTCCAGCATTGAAGCTGAGTGTAGGTCACAAGCTCTAGATTGGAAATTGCATTCCAGTCCATTCCACTCCACTCCATCCCCCCGACCAGGCAACTTGTCCTCAGTGCTCTTATAGAATTTCTGCATAAATTAGCTATATTTCAGACCTTCTCCTGATACTGGTAACAGGTATATATATATATATATATTTGTATCAAGAAATTTTACCTTATCTGTTCCTACCTACTGATGCACTGATTGCGGAAGCCAATTCATACACTCCCCACACCGAATGATTCCCAACCAAAGGCTGGGTGATGAGGTGCATTCCCGGCTCTACGCCTTCACACAGCATGACCGTGGCACATAATAAGGGCATTAATCGCTCCCAGTAATCCTGTACTTAGCTTTCAAACCCCTGCAACTTTACCTGCATAATTGCCTCACAAATAAAGCCATATCTTATCCTGATAGCAGTATTAGGTACTGCTTCGAGAGCGCGGCCTTACGTTGGCTATATAGAAACTCCCCGCAGAATGGTACGCATCTTCAAGACCAGATTATCGATTTATTTCTCATTCAGGGGTTGTTCAGGAGTATGATCTAGGCACTTGTCCGAGGCAAAACGTGAGTAAAATGTCACTACAGTTGACTATCTCTGTATCTTTACATATGAATCACTGATGGTATAGCCCAGTATATATCATATAGTGAGAGAATAAGCCATAACCCATCTGAAGTAGTAGAAGCCCGAAGAGGGTCCCCTATATGCTGAGATTCCAAAAATTTGATCGGGTGGTAACAGCCACCCAACTGACACCGACTCCCGAGCATTTGACTCGGTTTAGCATCTGCAACCGTACCGAAACGCAAGGTTTCTTGGTGGTGAGTGCTTGAGCATTGGTGTGTGTTGACGTGGTGGATGGCCGCTGAAGACTCCTGCTTTCGCCAAGAAAGCCACCTCTGCCATTGCCGGCACTGATGGCGAAGCAGTGTGGTGTACCTAGCACCCGAACGGAGCTTCCGCAGCACAGACTCCCAACTACATCCCAAATGTTGGCATCGTCAACCAGACATCATCAAGCATCGCTGATGGTGATCACATTTGCACTCCGCGGCTCCTCAGCAGCAGCCCTATCGACCGAGTACTGAGTTGTAAGTAATATCACAGTGCCTGTGTGGAATGCAACCCCGGAATCTTCACCTTCACGTCTCACCTCAGAAGCAGCTAGCTCCATTTGGCGTTACATCCATAGCGGCCACTTCCCAACGTCACCGGGACGAACAAGGTCAGCTGCCCACTCTAGGTACTTTGACTTTCACAGGTTTAGAATTAGAATTCAACTCCCAACGGCCTTCTATTCCCGGGTTGCTGATCTCTGCGGTCACCAACACATCACACATCTTTGGAAAGTTTGACCGCCTCGTTGCATGGATCACAGAGTCAGTCACGAGAGCAACGAATGATCATTTACGGATCGAATTCATGCCGTGATAACGTTACTCTCCCCCCACCGGCTTGGGGGTCGTCTGATCGGTGGTGTTGCGAGGGCATACGGAGTTTGGGGCCTTTGCGCGATACCACTTGACGAGGGTGTTGATTGGGGTGCTAGATGCATCTCCATGCGACGCAAGGAAACGTGGGGTGAGGCCAATCCGTTCACAACTCCCCACGGCAGTACCTCCAAAGAAGGTCAAGGTCAAATGTTTCGTACGCAATTAAGAACGTAAGACCTTTAATATTGTCATGCCAAGGCTTCGATGCTCTGAGATAATTTTAGTGTTGGTTTACTTTGGAGGGAGGATATGGCTATGTGATCCACTTACGGAGAGCGACGATCAATCGCCTGCTCACAGGCACATCCCACGTGTACACGGGTTGATAGATAGCTAGTTTCGCAGTACCTTTGTACGTTATTCACGCCGAAGATCGTCCTATCTTGGGCTGGAATGGTTTCCATGTCAAGAAGGTCGACAGTGGCCCTGTCATAAAGGTTCACGGTAAGGGCGCAATAATCGTAAGCTAGGCGTCCATACTAATGAGCCGTGGTGTCTCGTTGATCAAAGGATGATGGGGGCGAAGAAAACCCGAGCTGCCAGTGACACCAACTTGGACTGTGGGCCAACACGCTGGGTGGTATGAACGGGTCCTAACCGGCTCATGTACTCAGCAAAGCTCATGCACTATCATTCGGGAGGTTCATGTGAGGGTCAGGCACTGAGTGGACCTTCAGCTCGCGCTGCGTGGTACTATAACAGCACATTGTGTCATTATTGAGCACTTCATAACGAGGGGGAGAAGCAGCTAGAGTAAGTTCATATTGGCTAAGTAGTTTTCTTACACGAATGGGTAGATATGTATTAGCAAAAGATGAAACAATAGTCCAGATGCTTCTAGATAGAGTGTAAGAAAAGTCTCAATACTTGCCTAATGAGAAGGGATCAGGCACCAAGGAGAATGTATAACCATTGAAAAGGAAGATCAAGTCGGATGAAGAACTCACCATGTCAACTACGTGAAGGTCCAATTCTCCGCCAAGTGCAAGTTTAGTTTTATTTTATAATAAGGACGTCTACTCTACACAGATTTGTAAATTGGCAAGCGCACAGAGGCTAGGAGACAGGAGATTAGATTCATGAGTTGGGAGTCTGTCATAGGCGCTTACCATTTCTCTTGAGCCATATTCAATTCTTGGCGAGCTTGTCAAGCGGACAGTCGGCCGGAACATTCTCATCAAGCAAGAAGTACTGATTCATCTCCCTGGACCCATCGTCGCCGTAATTCTTTAGCTCGGGAGAAACGGGAATGGAATCATATTTGGCGAGCAAAGATCGTACTTTGCCGAGAGCACCAGCGCGTTTGGCGTCGCTGCTGAATAGGATATCGAAGATCCATTTTGGCTGGAAGACGATTGTGACGCCTTTGGCGTATCTGGACTGACGGACTTGGTGTGCGGGGGTTTGGATGACGCTGAAGAATGGTTCTCCGCCGAAGCAGAAGCACCAGCGGTCGGTATCGATGTCCTGGGGGATGTTCGATGGCCATGGCTTAGTATCAATTCTAGCCAAGCCGTCCAAAAGTTTCCAGAACCCGTCATTGTACTCCTCCATGGTTCGTGGGGTGGGGTTCTCACGTGCGAGAAGGACAAGGGAGGTGTTTGGGCCTAGAGATCGAGCTTGTGGTAGGTACTCTGCGAGACCACTCGCTAACGCCTTGATATGGCGGCGATCAGAGAGGTCGTCGCTGTCAATGAATACGAATCGCTGCTCGTCGCCGTTGTATCCTTTTGTAGCGTAGATGCATGGGAATATGAGGTCCTCGTTGAGGAGAACCGAAGTGTAGCTGTCGAAGGCTTCACGCTGCCAAGTCCCCTCCTTGTAAAGAGAAACAACTTCCGACCTACAGGGATTCGATTTAGCATTTCATGTAACCTATGGCTGGGGGGAACATACTTAGACAGGGGCTTCCCAGCAGAGCTAGTGGACGATTGGAATCCTGGGCGCTGTTGAGGTGAATTAGTCGATTTGTGGCATGGGCTCAGAGTGGAACTTACTAAGAATTCGAGAAAGCTGGCCCGTAGTTGGTTGACGACTTTGTAGAGCGACGAAATCAAGCCCCTGAAGGGGCTAGTCGACGCAGCGAGTCCGACGGCCAAGCAAATGAGGGGTAAGATGACGGTCGACATGTTTTGTTGAAGGTTAGGAAACTTAGTTGGTGGGATTCGTTGATTTGTTGGAAGACTGGATGATGCTCAAAGGGCGTAGATGCCAAGGTTTTTATACCGCTTGAATGTGCTCTAGCCGCACCTCTTGCTTGAGCTATTGCGTGCAACGCAACGGTAGCGCGAACGTCGAAGGTTTTCCCGCTGCTTCTTTCCACTAACATCGGGAATAGCGAAATCGTTGGTCGAGACGTCCAATTATTACCCCTTGCCGTTCATTCCCAAGAGGACATGCGGGGAACGGGCACGTTTAGCATCGGCAAATAGTCAGAGGGCCAATTTTTCATCCAGCCAAACCGGACAAGGGGTTCCGCCATTGGAGTCTGAGTGAAGGAGGCACATAATATTACCCGTGGTAGCCTTCGGGGAGAGTGTCCTGTTCCTGCGCTCCGAAGGCAGCGGTACGGGAAGTTAGTAAATATAGCCAGAGGTCTGGAGGTTACTACGGGTGGAGGAGAAATTCATCCTGCGCGCAAATCCTGTTAGGAAGACAATCTTAGGCTTTGGCGACCGCCAAGGGACCCACTTAGAGCCTGTGCGACTGCATGAGAATGATCCGGTTGGGAAAGGTGAATATTTACCATCCAATCACATGCACTAGCCTGAGCGTACATTGCTCTAACGAGAATATAGAGCAAATGTGCATACATGAGCAGCTAAGATGGCGAGCTATGAGGCCATGCGTGTACTCGGTATCTGCGTGGGTCGGCAATTTGAAGTGACCATGCGGGGAATTGCAAGCATTACATCCATTGAGTCCTGGAATCATGGACCGTCGGACGGGTAGTCGCCTGACAGGTCCAATGATCCCCTCTCAAGGACCGCAGTAAAAGAAGGCCTTCGATGAATTCACGGCTTGCTATCCGAGGCCTTTGAAAGCCACAGGTGAGTTTTAGCCAATGACTCCATGATAGGCGAATGAATTCTCATCAACCCAAGTTCCGCACACGGAGTTTGTGAGGGGCAATAGATACCTGTCTGTGAGCGGGACGGCGAGCTAAACGCAGAGTCTTGCTGGGTCTGCAGTATACTGAGAGCGAGATGCGTAGGGAGGAAAATCATGCCTAAGGCCAAGTAATAGCGTTGCAGTTAGCATTTGCAGGAATGAGCCGTCAATGATGCATGATAACTCAAACAAGGCTCAAACGTTCACCCCCGTTGGTACTCCTGTTTGCTTCGGTCCGACCTTGCCCCTAATAGTGCACGTGATAGCCGCGAGCGCCATTCACCGCGTTCGCAACCCCCCATACTCCCTTTCAGTCGATTCGTAAAGACAAGGGCAAATCATGCGGCGCGCACAAACTCTGGCACTCAAACATCATGCTCGGCCCTCAATTGCATCAATGCCAATACATGACGAGCTAGGAGCCATACGCGAATCAGATTCCCCGGAGGACGCACTTCGGCGACAGCTGACAGAGAGAGATCACGAAATTAGAGAGGCAAGTCATCATTTCAAGCGACGGTTGCATGAAGTATTAATTGTCTAACGGCCGGAATGTCAGCTGAACAATCAGATACATTTGTTGAACTCTCGCATCGAAGAGCTTACAAAGGATCATCAGGCGGTTGAGATGATCCTTGAGTCGACGCAAAAGGACAACGCAGATCGTATGGTGGAAATAGAGTGGTACGTACCTCTCTCTCATACTTAAAAGGAACTCTACTGAAACGGTCGCGTAGCCACGCTAAACGGGAGCTGCGGTTAGAACGAGAGCTAGCGCGTTTCGCGGGAGAGCAATGGGAGGTGCGTCAACAACTCGGTGTATGGCAACATCCGTTCTTGCTGATAACTTCTACGACGTTTAGAAAATGCTGGGTATACCGACTGTGCAAGAACTCATGTACGGCAAATCCCAGTTCTCGGATACTGAGTCTGCTTCTCCGGTGGCTCGTTCGACGGCTCTCCCTAGCAGTCACGGGCGTCATGGATCGTACGCGTCACAAGCGGATTCCACGGGGTCGTCGCAGACTCGTCAACAGCGAAAGCAGACGCGTATCGAGGATCTGCGCAATATGATCCTGGCGATGGAACAAAGGCAGGAAACGCGGTTGGGCAAGCTGAACCAGAAGATCGAGGAGGCAGAGGTAGAGAGTAGGCGGTTTGAAGAGCTTCGGAAAGAGGTGCAGCCTTTGGCGCAGTGATGACTGGTCAAGGGCGTATGACTTGATGCCTCGAACGCTTCCTCATGACAACGACTATTAACGATATGGCATGTATACATACTTGTACTTTTATTGGGACTTTACCGTTACCTTGGTGAATGTATTTTTCTTTCTTTCTTGGAAACCTGCACCCCATACCTAGGACTCGTGTAAATTATTGGCTGAATATCTATATGGCTAGTTGTACAATACGATAGATAGCTCCTTCGTACAGTCGTCACACAAGTACACATTGAATATATCATTCATCATAGCATTTCCCTCTCCCTCTTTAGATGCGAAATGGTCATCTCCGCCGTGGCTGTGAAAGCCTTCTCGTCGTATGAAAGATCTCTTGCATCCTCCTCTAACCAAACCCTGGATTCAATGATGAATGACCTAGTCTCCCTCTTGACAAACAAATGTGTCGGAATGGGGATCCAGAATTTCATAGCCCAGCCTCTATCACGAGGCGTAGGGAGCGGGACCCTTGCAGAGGACGATTTCCTACCGCGCCGAACGACGCTGCTCTCCGCTTCAGATGGCTCCGTCTTGGCGTCTGGGTTGACTCTGCGTGCATACGTCCTCGTCCAATCCGTAGAGATATGAATCCCGGCCTCCGGGATCATCGTAGAAGTCCGTTCCTCTCGACAAATAGCGCCGGTGAACTCAACATCGTACCATGAATCGGATTCACAAAGTGCGAAGGGATGTTGGTGTTCTGGATCTTCGCAGTAGCTTTTACTGTGGCAGCGAAGTGCGATGCGGGAAACTTCCGGAGTGTGCAGGGAGGTGAGATCATAACGAAGAGGATCGACGACTTTCAGGCGAAGCTCAGCTGGCCAAGCCAAACAGATGCTAGGTTATCCGAGCACAAAACAATCAGTGAGCGATCTCGCTAAATGGAACGCAGAGCTCACTCGTCTCGTACATCCCATATCTCAAAGTGAGGTGTGTCGTAGAAAGCTATGGCGAGGGATAGCTCATCCGGTTTCAGCGAAACGGCTTTGAAGAGAGTATGCCTGCGCAACAGTTCCTTCTTCACTGAATCGCTCGTCCCGAGTCCCGCAACTAGGGTATCTTTACCGCCAACGGCTAACAATGCGGAGGAAGAGGCATGCAGGGTGTTGGCATTACGCGGTTGCAGGGGCATAGGCATAGCTAAAGCTTTGAGCTTCGAATCGTTCTTGAGAATGGCGCTTTGCACAGTGTCGCAAACGGGCCCTGAAGAGGAGGCTGGAGTTTGTGCAGATTCACTGAAGAGATGATAACTAGCAGCGGTACGGCGAAGTCGCCTAGGTTGGCTGATAACAAGGTCACGACTAGTTCCTTCGAGGCGGCTGCTTTTATTAGCCTGCTCCTCATTTCTAGCAACTGGCCGTTCCAGTTTAACGGCCAGCCCCTGGGAAGCCTGCGTTTGAACAGACTGAGCTAGATCCGTGAGTTCCCTAGGCGAGACCGTGTCCATCTTTCCAAGATTTCCGGAAGAATTGAATACATCGCCATGAGCCACAGCAACCTCCGTACCCTCCCGAGTAGATGTTTTCACAGCAGATGCTCGTCGTAAGCGATCTTTCAGTGCTTTGAGAGCTTGGCCAGGCCGAGTCGTGGTCTGGACTGGTGTAGGAACATCACCATCACGTGCAATCGGGGTGGGCCGACTAGGTTTCGCATCGGCATCGCGTCGGGTGGCTGTCGGGGAAGAGTAGCTTGAAGCTTTGATAGTTGTCTCGGAGTCGGTGCGCTGTCGCGTACGGGAACGATCCTGAGCGTCGATGTCGAGGTTTTCGTTCGGAATCACTTCCTTGTGAGACCGTTTCCTACTGGTTCCATTACTGGACTTGGGGATGAACGAATCCCGACGAGGCGCGCCGACTCCACCAGTACTATGACTGTTGACACTGCCAAGTGAGAAAGGAGGAGAAATAAGAACATTAACACGGCTAATTGCAGACTTGCTGCTGCTAATTGAAAGGCGAGCATCTCGATTCCATTTTGCCAGCAAAGACGGTCGACGCGTAGAAGATGCAGAAGTTGGGGTAGAAGGTAATGAAACTGAGGCTGATGGTGACATGAGGGAGAGGGCCGGGGAAGGGGGCTGCCGTACGTGAAGAGTAAGGAGCTTTTTATACTCATGGGGCTTGTGGTCGGCTTATGGTGGTTACCATTGTTGTTCTGTGGCCCTAGCTAGGACACAAGACCGCCTTGAACGCTCTTACCAAATGAAGCAGTGCACGCGAAGACATGGCCCACGCGCCGATCGCAGCTTGAAGCTTGAACACGAGTCTCAGTACAACGGGCTCAGGTTAAGTTGTGGGACCAGACCAGCGCTCAAGTAGCTTAAGGGTCGAAGCCAAACTTATAGGGGCATACCAGGGGACATATAAGGAAAATCTCATCGTGCTTGATGGCCGCGCGCAAATTAAGCATATACATGCGTGCGTTAAATGCAGTGTAAAGTGGCTCTGATGCGGCGTAGGTCTCTATTAGAATAGATAGTAGCAAGATGATTGCTCAATCACCGGCACCTTTGATCGCATTGGCGGAATATTCATATGAATGAGTAGGTGCCAAATATATGTATTGCGGTTATCTTTGACAAAAGGTGAGATACTGATTTAGTTGTGCGTCTGGGTGTGAGCGTAAGTTCAAAGCGTGTAGCATGATGCCGTTGATGGAGCACAAGACAGGTAGTAGCCGTGCTGTCGTGAGCCAAATGGTATGAGGAGAGCTCGGGGTGATAAGTTGATGAGCCCGGTTGTTTCTGGGGAGGGTGAAGGGGGAAGGGAAGATGCGAGGTGAGGCGAAACGCGTGAAGGCTAACTTATATACGAACGAAATGCTGACATAAAGGTGGTCCATGCGTATAGAAGGAGTATTCGTATGGGATGTCTAACTAGTATCCTTGATCGCATTGCTTCATGCGGGTGGGTCTGTCTAGGCATACAGCCGGATACCACAGCCCAAGCGATATCGTTCATGTTGATTCCAGATCAGGTTCTGCTGTCTTATCTATATTATAAAAACCATGGATTTTTTCCCACGAGACAAAAACTCGCGCTCATTGGTCCGATCATTCCTGGCACGAGACAATCATGCTCCTCTATGGTGAGTGCATGAAAGTCGATCCTCTATGGTAAATACACACGCGTACGCTTTATATTATAGTGTGTGTACAAAACATCGGTACATCAGTACTTGCTTCACAGCATACAGGCTGCCAAGGTTTATAGTACTGGAAGGCTTTTGAAATGTGCATACAGGAGATGAGAGCAAGTTGTGAGCGTTGGACTTGTACTCTACGAGCGGTCATTAGTTCATTGAATATTGAATGTGTAGGACGCCCCAGGAAATCTGCGAGCTGCTAAGCAATGATGAGGTGCACCAATGATCAAGTCACGGATTGCACAAAATATCATCTCAATCTCTATTCTAAGAGTATTGACTGTCATACTCTCAACACAGAGGTTGGTATCCAGCCTAATATCACTCTTGCGAACTGCAAAAAAAGATCTGTCCGTGCGTAGCACGGGTCCAACTGCTAGTAACAAATCTAAACCATGATGTGGGTCATGCTGTTCTACTTATACACCATCTAACGTCCAACAAAGCCTAGCGTCAAATTAGATAAGTACGATGATTGACTAGAGTGCAGAAGATGCATAATGATGAAGAAAGAAACGCGAAAGCAAAGAATAAAGGATATATGTATGATAAATCCAAAAACAGACACATTATCATGACGGACGCCGTGCAGCCATACGGAACTGGGGCAAATGCGCAGAACAAGTACAGAAGGCCTATTACCATGGATTCGAACTAAAATCGGTCTTCTTCTTGACCTCGCTTGGCAATGCCCAAGGATCAGTGCTCGGCGACAGTGCATTGCCGAAGGATGTGGTGATCGATCCGTCGATGCTACCGAACGATAAGCCACTGTTAGGCGGTGATATCGTGCCAAATGGGTTCTGGGTCGGCGAGAGCCCAAATGCAGAAGAAGACGAGAAAGAAGGTGTGGAAGGCCCAAAGCTTGAATAATTCAAAGAGGACGTTGGCGAGGCTCCTATTGAGCCAAACGCTGAGTAGCCTTTGGATGTCCCTGGTGGTGACCAAAAAGAACCGTCTTCGCCACCAAATGACAAAACGGGAGGCGGGCCAGTGCTTGGGCGCGCTGTTGGAACATCCGACTCCGCAAAGGTGCCAAAATCAGATTGCGAAGGTGTAAGGTCGAATGGCAGTGGTGGCGGTTTCATCGCAGAAGGTGTCGGGAGATCGTCATCTTCGTCATCGGCGTCGTTCATGGAAAGAGATCGTGTGAAGGCACTCGAGAGGTCCATGCGTCGAGGTCCACCAGCGGAGAGCGGAGGTTCCAACGCGTCTTTCTCTTTAGATGGAGTGGATCTTTGTGTGGGTGGCGTGCTCTCGGATCGTTGGCTAGGGGCTTTTATAGGTGGAAGAGTATAAGATTTCCCCAATTCATTTGCAACATGTTTCTCATCATTTGTTTCATCCAATACCTGCTTAATCGCAGCGAAATCGAAGCCAGCGCGCAGGGGAACCTGAGGCTCCGGTGAATCAATTTGGGCCGTAGAAGGGCTGGCCCCAAGGTCGATCGAGGATGAGCGAGAGGTACCGGCATCCTTCTCATCGAGCCGTGGAGGTAAGTCATCGTTGGCTGCCTCATCGATCGTTGCGGACGATGCTGAAGTGGCTCTTCCTGAGCTAGTTGGTCCGGATGGAGGCCTAGAAACGTGCTCCGAGACCGATGGTTTATTGTTGCTCTTCCTCGAGAACCAGCCTTTCTTCTTGGGCTCGTTCTCCTCTGTGACCACTACCCGTTCTCCTTCGAAGTCAGGAACCTGACGGTCAATCGAATTTATGAGCGGTGACTAGTAATGAGGTATCGGCCACTTACCTCTGGCTCGTCAAAGTAATCTGCGAAGACAGGGAATCCAAGTTGATCCAAAATCAGAGGCATGAACGTTCTGTAGCTCATATGGCCTGAGATCTTATCTGTGACGTCTACGTTTTCAAGACCGGGGACACCTTCAATTGGCCGTAGCCCAGCCACTTGACCAACACCACCACTAGTAGCTCGGAACAGGTAATTTAATACCCAATCGCTCCGTGCATACGCATTGACATATCTACCGGAGACAACACTGCGGGTTTCAAGCCAGGTCTTATTAGACACGCTCAAAGTAGCTCCAAGAAGGAAAACATCCTGGACAACGCCGTATGCCTTCTGCTTGGCAAGCTCGATGAGAGCATAGAAAATTACTCGGGCACCGAGAGAGAATCCGATCAGTGTAACCGGGCGAACACCAAGGCAACGTTGTACGAGAACGTCTGCGAGGATACTGCCAGCTGCCCTCGCCCGATCGAGGGCGTTGTTCCAAGGGTTATCAATCAGATAGCCAAGCTTGGTCAAAACTACAACAATAGAGCCGTTTGTTATTACTACTCTCGATACAGAACATGAGGCGGGGGACATACTGATGGGCCATTGCAATGCACTCATGAGAGCAGTCATGACTGTCGCAGCAAGAGCCGTCTGGGCTAGCTGCGTGAGGACTTCACCTGTCAAGATCTTCAAGGCATCACCAGTCTCGGTAATCATCTCAGGCTCCCAGAGTACACTGAACACATCGCCGACGACAGGGTCTAGCACGCTGAACGGTAGCCGCACGTCGTCTTGCTTGCTGGTCATGAATCTGAGAAGCATGGTCCACATTACTAAAGCACATAGAGCTCGGACGATAACGCACCCAGGAACAGTAAGGATGCAATTCACTCGTTTGTTGTTGTGTAGCGGAAGAATATTGAATGTTTGAACCTGCTTCGTTCGTTTGGCCATGCCTTTGACAGCTATTCCGGACCCAGTCAAAACACCGCCAGTGGTGATCACCGCAGCACCACCAGCGCCGGCTAAGAAGCCAGTCGTCCCAGTAATCCCGATGGTGGTGAAAGCGGCACCAAGTCCCGCACCGATGACGGGGGCGAGCAGACCCGCTGAAAGCCCGATCACGAGACCACCACCTGTCAAACGTTTAAGCGTGAGCAATAGAAGATGTGGAACAGTACTCACCGAGGGTGGCCAATCCAAGCATCATATACCGCTTCTTCTTTGCTGCTTTCTGTCGTCCTTCGACAATCCCCTGATGCTCCATTCTCTCAACGTCTTCCTGAATCTCTAGAGCCTCCGTCACACGACTCTCAAACTTTACAAGGTCCTGCCAGCCGAGACCCAGCTTCGCCGCAACACTCTCAAGGAGCACACGCGAGCGAGCATCATACACGCTATCTGCGATAAGCACTAGGAACAAATCGCAGAGAACTGTCCATCGTATATCCAAAGTGACCTTCTCGTCTGCTGCAGAAAGCGTAGTCGAGACACCAGGAATGGCAGATGTGGCAGTCGAGGGTAATACTCTAGTGGTTGTCTGAAACTGTTTGCTTTGAGCGGATGAAGGATTCGGAGATGTGGGATTCGAAGATGGGGCAGGTGAGGGTTCGACGACGGTCTGACCAGACAAAGATTCAGTATCAGAGGCATCATCAGGCTCTTCCAGTAGAGACGTCTCTCGCTCCTTCGCCTCTTCGGCGAGTCGACGGGCCTCAGCCGGGTCGTATTCAGGGTTGTTGACCGTATGAGTGGTCATCAGCGCGGGTACAAGATCCATAGCCTGAACGCCGTGCTGCGCAAGATTCTCAATCATTTTCTGTTCTGCCTTCAAGATTAAGATGTTGGTATTCAAACAGAAATGAGGATAACTCTGACCTTGCGTCTCAAGTTCCATATGATAATACAATCTCCCCAGAATCTTCATAGCCCACAGCTCCATATTCGCTGCAGCAGCCTTGAGCTCCTTCCGCTGACTCGACCTGAGCGTATCCGACATTTCTCGACTCGTCAGTGCACATAGCCCAACATAAGCTATTCGCTGCGCCTCGGTTAAAAGGTTCTTCGTAGCCTGCATTTGGCTAAGTGGGGTCATAGCTTTGTCCTCGTCAAACAGGTACCTCGTCCGTAGATGCACCTCATCCGCATCCTCCTCCTCGTTGATCCGCAATCGAGTGTACTCGTTCTCGTTCTGATCAAGCTTTGACCGCCACTCCCGTCCAACCACGTCGACATCCAATATGGCTCCGGTAGCGTTCGTAGTCGCAGTCGTCCCCTTCGCCGAGGGCGTGACATAATGATATTTCTTGATATCCTCTTCATCGAGCCCGCTGGCTTCCTTGTCTTCCCGAACAACAGGCATATCTTGCCACCCATCTTCGTCATCGTCGAATATATCGCCGACGGGGGCGATGGGCTTAACACTCATGGTAGCCGATGATGACGGGGAGCAGATCCTGACACTCTTGGGAAAGTATTGCAACGCTTGCGACAGGGGCTTCACTTAGGAGTAATGATGATCTGTGAATGCTAGATTGCGGTGGATATGTACATGTTACTAGATAATGTAGCTATATAGTCTTCCGTGTAATTACGTCTCAGAGGTAGTTCATTGAGTTGTAAGACGGCGAGCGTATTCAACGAGGGACCTAAATCATCAAGGTCAGTTACCAAGCACTGTTCAGATTCCACGAAACCTACCTGACGGGACGGCCGGTCATTCCCTTCTCCAGATATGGAGTTTCCCGCGTGTGCTCCATGGATCCAGCAATATCAATGTGAGCCCACTTGATTGGATCAGAGCCGTCTTTAGGTTCAAGACCATCGACAAATGCCTTCAAAAACAGAGCAGCAGTGATACTGCCGGCCGGGCGTCCACCAGTCTGGATCAGCAAAAGACCGAAGTGAGTGAAAACAAGTACAAGTACGAAGTGCGGGGAGACAGACGTTTTGGAGATCAGCGTTGGAAGAATAGATCTGTGGTCCGTAGTCCTCATCAAGCGGCATACGCCAGAATCGGTCAAACTCGATCTCTCCAGCAATACGGAGCTTCTCGAAGAGGTCATCCGAAGTCTGCAAATCAAGGTCAGTCGCTGGTAAGGAGCAGCGCTTCCTGATGGCTTACGGAGAAGACGCCAGAGTACACTTCTCCTAAGGCGATCATCATGGCACTAAGCAAATCACATTAGGTAACCCAGGTGAGGCAAATGAAAGGACCAGCTAACCCAGTGAGAGTGGCGACGTCGATCAGCGTATGAGGTCTGTACGTCGAAGACATGTAGTAGATAGCATCCTACCAGAGAAGGTCAATGTGTGTAAAGAGAGTCTTTGTACGAGGAACGCACAGAGAGGACAAGACGGCCCTCAGCGTCGGTGTTATCGACCTCAACGGTCTTACCGTTCATAGCGTACACTCTGTGAAGCAAATCATCACGAACAGTCTGTCTCGATTGCGCAGGGGACCCACATGTCTCCGGGTTTCGTGGCACTTGGACCAGGCATATTCTCTGTGGGAGTATATTAGCAGCCGCATCCCATAAGGAGAGACGTGCTCACCAGTCAGAGGCGTCGCAACTTTCAGATTGACCCTACGAAATTACTTAGAAAGTCATTCCATTCGCACCGGGGGTGGACATACGGAATTTTGAGCTTGGCGATGGCAAGGGCGGCCGAAACGACAGTAGCAGCACCACCCATGTCAGCGCGCATAGCTTTCATGCCCTAGGCAACAATTAGATCCTGACAGATCAGAAGCAAAACCAACTCACAGCACCGGGCTTCAAGCTGATTCCTCCAGAATCAAACGTGATACCCTTTCCAACGAATGCAAGGGGTTGTTCGTCCTTGCTTGCAGCGCCGTTGTAGTGGCTAATTACACATATTTAGTACTCTTCTTCGGCGGGATGTCAGTACACTTACATTTCCAGGAATTTGGCCGGTTCAGATGTACCATGAGTCACAGAGAGGAAGGTTCGCTGTAAAGTGCATTAGTTACAGCAATCTCTCTGGGTCCCTTACTCACCATGCCCTTCTCCTCGGCCCATTCTGCGGAGAAGCTTTGAGTCAGAAAATTGTGGTAGAAATCAAAGCAACCACGCACTCTCGTCACGAACGAAGATCTCGACGTTTGGAATGCCCTCAAACTCGGCTTTGACGCGCTCACAGAAAGCCTACAGATCGTGTGAGAATCGATGCCACGGATGACATCAGAGAGACCAACAGTCGGAGTGACGATGTTCGCGGGGAGTTCCATCAACTACATGGAGCATGTGAGTAACTTCCACGATACCCAGATTGGCGGCCCCGTACCGTGCGTGCCAAGTTTTGGGCCTTCGCATACTCAACACCTCGATCCCATTCGGGTGATGGTTCATGAGGAGCAAATGCAATTTTCTCGGGGACAGGTTCAGTGAGGTTGGGGTTGAAGCGCGACGGAGGAGAAGTCTTGAGCGTGAAGTGATACTGAGCAAGGTGAGCAGCAACAGCTGTGAAAAAGGATCAGAATGCAAACGAAATCAGCAACGAGCACACTAACCAGCGGCGTGAGGATCCAAAGATGCATCCACAGTAACCTCCTTTACCCCCTCGAGTTCACGGATAGTTTTAACGGCCTTGCCAACCGACTTGCGTACTAGTTCCCTCCGCTCATCGCCCTGCTTCGACGCAAAGCCGTCACCGAGTGAGGACAAGGCGGTGACCTTTGTAGCAGGTGTATTATAGAACACCCTCGTAGTGCCGACTTTGGCTACTTTGTCGCCTTGGGGAACGGTTGACCACAGTTCCGCTGGATCGACGTCTCCGATGTTGGACTGCGATCCTCCCTGGGAGTCGAATGGGATAACGTACGCGGGGGACGACATATTGCGCGATACAAGGTGCGTGAGTCGATAAGAAGAGGGCCTGACGAGGAGAGATGCTCTAGATAACATATTCCGGACCCTCACTTGAACATGTGGTCCTCCGAAATCGTGATTCGTAGGTCACAAGGAGGCACAATGTGAGAAATTCTTCGAAACTACAGGGGCATGAGAAGAGGGGTGAACTTCGAGGGCGGTTCGAAGAATCATATCGATTACCTTCTGTACTCGATAGAACTGTTATAGAAACTGTTCCTGATATAGACGTAAGCCTGGTGCACTGATTCCAGTGCGCTGTACACTTGCGATTCCCACATGCTTGACCAGAGTGCTGCAACCACGCGGACGGCGAGGTTCAATGGCAATTGGGGATGGATACGCAGTGTGTTGGTGAAGGATGGCCATGCTCTGGTCAAGCCCTGTTATGTTGAGCCAGCGGCAGGTGCACGGAAGCGCACGACAACATGTTCGCATTCCATGCATAATTATGAATCAGCACTCGAAAGAGATCAGTTGCGTGGCATCTACGAGCTCTGGTGGCATCTGAATCCGTTCACCTGCGTGGCAACGCACCACCTCCATTCTCCCGTGGTACAACTACCCATGTTGAGGTCATGGGCACGTACGACCACGCCCACGGAGGAGCGTATCCTCACTTAGCATCTCGGCAAGCCCACTCTCGTAAACACGGGCATGACTTCTGACGCATGATACCTTCCGTAGGCTTGAAGAGCGCGTGCATACACCGAGGTCATTGGTAGGGGATTATATACTCACCTCGTACTATTATTAACGTACTTCAACCATGACATTCGGAGGAGGTCTAGCTGAGCTCCAGGCGGAAAATACCAATCTATCAGATGAGTCAGACTATTCCAGAGGTTCGAGGCAACCCGACAGGCCCCCCCTGGACATTGGAGGGCCTCAACTCGCGGCATAGTGTGTCAATTGAGCGTTGAACGTTGAATTTGAAACTCGGTTCTGAGCATACATCTGGGTGATTTCCCTATCGCAACCTTTCTGTGTAATGGCCGATGTACAACAGAGTGATGTGGCAATGACGTAGGCTGGGAACCAA
The DNA here is from genome assembly GCA_017312325.1 of Pleurotus citrinopileatus. Taxonomy (NCBI): domain Eukaryota; kingdom Fungi; phylum Basidiomycota; class Agaricomycetes; order Agaricales; family Pleurotaceae; genus Pleurotus; species Pleurotus citrinopileatus. The sequence goes on along the minus strand of BHFW01000018.1, from coordinate 158,927 downwards.
CCTCTATGTCGAAGGTATGGCAGTCGATACTCTTAGAATAGAGCAACGACGCCCCGAGGCAGTTATGCGAGACAGAACGTTCGAGCTTGAACAAAATCGTTAGACGCCAACGATGGCTATTTCTTAGAGGACGTGGATTTGCGTCTGGAAAGGGGGAGCGGGAGACTAAAATCTAGGGAAGCCGCCAGCTCCCAGTCTCGCATCTTGATTTACCGTGGTTAGCGAGGTCGCAGCAATACGGAGAAGCAATTCGAGCTCGGCGCGAGTCCGGATAAAGGCAGGAACGAGTAAAAGCACGCGCCGTCGAGAGAGCCAGTCCGGTAAGAATCAAAGCAGGCATTGAATGAAGGTGCTTCACACCTCGGTCCTTTTTGTGGAGTGATCCAGCGTCGCATCTGCTTCCTCAACAGGGTGCATCATACCACTCTCTCCACTCCAACAGTGACGATCGCGAGTCCGGGGAGTCGTCGGTGAGTCTCGTCACGAAACTATGCAGAAGTGATCCATCATGGTAAAAGTGGTCCAGAACATACAGAACAACGCGCCCGCAGGACCAACGGTCAGCCTTGATAGGACTGTACGGATACAGTTCGTGGCCCTTGCGATGTAGCTTCCTGTTGTCCCTCAACAAGAGGACCGGGCGTTAGATGTGGGTCGAGTGACGTCGCATCTTGCCCTGAGTCATGCTGAGCGCGTTCAAGGGAGAGCACAGCCTCGCGCTGTGAATGGTTGGTACTAGGAACACTGAATGCCCTATGTAATGGACGACACACATTAGAGGACAACCTGTCCTCGAAGTCCCGCACAAAAGAAGGCAAGATAGCGCCCTCTACAGCTTGGACTATGTTATTCACGTCGAGATTAGAGGATATAAATGATCCAAAGCGAGGCATAGCGATAAAGATGTTACGGTAGTTTTGTACCAGCTGTGTATCGACCTCGCGTGGCTCCGGCGGCACAGGGATAGGCGCAGGTACGACGGCAGGAGCATCTGGAGGTGGCACGTTAGATGTGCGATGAAGCAGAAGCAGAGTGACTATAATACTCATCAGAGGGGAAAACACCACGAAGTGCAACGCACCCGGCGAATACGTGTCCCAGCACTCGGACAAGGATGTTGTTGCCCAGTCTGCTATTCCATTGTAACATTCCCAACTGTGAGTGGTGAATCGAAACACGCCAGCGGCCCATAAGGAAAATGCTCCAAAGCTCCAGAAACTAAGAATTCTTTGGCACTAGGCTTGGACAAAGGCGTCCGGAATTTCCATGTCTCAGGCACGTTGATATTCGCGGGATGCCTCCGAGCCATAACTTGATCGACAAAATCGGCTATGCTAGCGGACGTGCTAGTCGCGTAGTCGCCGACAAGGCGTTGCTCGTGAGCTTGTTTCGAGCTGATGAGGCTCGGATACGAGACTTGTCCAAAGGTGTCTGAAGTTTCCAAATCTCGAGCAAGAACATATCCTGACTAATTCGCTTGGCGAAATCCTGGAAAAGTCCTGGATGGATGTGGCGGAGGGCAGGCTAAGCGAGAAGGGAGCGTTGACAAGTGGTGGGTTGGTGGCATAGGGTATATAGCGGACGGAGAGGAACTCAATAGTGGAAGTTGACGGGCTCGGGCTCAAGGTCATGGCGGTTACGAGTTATGAGTGAAACGAAGGCTGGTCATTTGTCATCTAATCTCGACCGCATTATCAGCTCGGTCCTGCAGGCGCGCGTGCTCCGTAGATGCTTTCTATTTTTCTGCTAGCTTTCAACGGGGAGCGACGACGGGATTGTCAAGTTTATGGAAAGGAACACACAGATTTATCTTCCAGGAGTACACCTGGGGAGGTTCTGACCAGACCAGATGAAGTCGGCGGAAAGGGCAAATAATGAAGGTATGGGCTGTCCGGAGGCGCAGACTTCAATTGAAACACCTTGGGAACGCCGGCACGGGAGATACTAGCGGGAGTGGGGGAATAGTGAACAACGAGCATTTAAGGGTCATAATGAATACAGGGGATAGGAGAGGGGATTTCAGGGAGGAGAAGTAGGTGCAGGGAATCCAAAGGGCGGCAAGTCCCTGGAGTTACAAGATACAATATAATCTGTGGCAAGGTCCGTATAGTTCATGATACTCCTAGAGGCAAATATAGTAGCGTTGTGCTTAAGCAGAGAGAAGCCATGCTTGATTGACGTCGTTGTCGGTGCATTGCCAAGTTTGGACTTGGTTTCCGTTTGTAAGAACCCCGTTCGTCAAGTCGAGACACAGACCTTGAAAACGATTTTAATCCGGGTGTCAGTCCAAGCTGCGTAGCCAACTCACCTTGACCCTCGAGGGCGATGCGATTATCGTCAGTTAAGAACCACTGCTGCGCGGGGAGGTTAGCGAAGCATTCCCAGATCTTCATTCCTACAGCGTTTGCAGGGGCTATTTGTGATGACCATCGTAAGCTATAGTGGATTGATGAGGAGGGTCGCAGCTTACTGGATCCAGCATCGAGGCAGAAGTTCGTCCCAGCCAGTTGAACCTTTGTGGATCCGGGGTTTATGATCCAGTTCTGCGCTGCCGAACCGTTGCAATCAAAGCTGAAACACAGATTGTGTGAGTGAAGGGACAAGATAGATGCTAGGATGAGCGCACATTTGTACAGGTGTTTCGTTGGCTAAAGTACCGCCACGGACATCGAGACATTTACCCGCACCATTCTGAGGGTGAATCTTGAATGAGTTGGTGCCGGCAGAAGGGAATGCACCAGATGGGCAGAACCTGGCGGAATATTAGTGATTTAAATCGATGACATATCTCTACCAACATACGTGACCGTGAAGCCGGTATTGTCGCCCGGGCATTGGAACAAAGGTAGAGATGGCGGGCTGGATGACGGTGGTGGGAAGTTTGTTGGTTGCTGGAGGTTAAGAAATGCGGTATCGCAGTTGATATTGTCGCATAGCGCTTCCACACAGAGCCCATTGGACTGAGAGAGATCAGCATCAGCGCTGAGATCTGAGAAACAATCATTGGGAAACGCGTTACCGGAACTGCGTGGGGAGCGATGCTAACACCCATATTAAAGTGACTCGGATCTTTGAAGAGGTAGTAATAGCCTCCCTAGAAACTCCGTGTTAGTCAAGTTGAATTTATTTGTGAAAATCGCTCCGACGAACATCAAGGTGGAATGCCGCAGCGGTGACAAGACGGCCAGTTCCACTACCACCGTTAGCGGTGCTGTAGAAAGAACCATTGAAGGCGTTCGGGACGGTCATTGTGGTAACAGATTGGCGCGGCAATGTTCCTCGAGTGGTAGCACTGACAACCAGAGCTATGTCTGCAGGGCAATTGTTATTCAAGATAATCGTGCGGTCCGCGAGAACGGTAGGAAGAAGAGCCAGGGCTACGAGGTGAAGCATCTTGGACAACATGTCTGTAGGTTGCGAGTAGTGGGTTACTAGTGCAATGGACATCCCATCCTTTGAGTGACGCTGATTTATAGCAAGCAAGCAGGTCCTTGACGGACTACACATCGCCGCGCTGGGAAGCCGTAGAGAACGGTGGAGCGAGGTCAAGGTTAGACCGACGGATGACTGCCATGGGCAAACATAGAGCAGACATCGGTCCGGAGAACTTCGGAGAAACATCCAGATCTAGCATCCAAAACATCACCAGGATATGTTTAGACGGGCAGCAGCGTTCGAAAGACCAACGGTCATTAATGTGCGACGTTTCGAAACATTCGGGAGCAGCGTAAGAGCCTGGTAGCTGACTAACAGCCCTAGAGCGATCAAGACGTACGGTCAGCCAGCGACGAAGTTCGGTATAAAAATAACGGTTGGAGGTTCTTGGTGGTCAGCTGCTATAGAGTGCAAGCCGTTGGATATCATACATGGTACTCTAGACATAGCTCCGGGAGACTCGAAAGCAGGGGCCATGGTGGAAGCTCCCAATTTTTAACGCCTGTTTAGCGTTCAAACAGGGGCTAAGGGAACATAGGAGGTTGCCTCCTCTTAGTCACTCGGCTCCCGTGCATGGACGACAACAATTTCGAATGAGTGAACTGATACATGTACTCTGTATAGATAGCTTCTATTACAAATGTCTATGAAGAGCTTGAGAAGCTAACCCGCGATATACACGGCTGGCCCCGCTACAATATGGTCATTGATGGCCGACAAATTCCATGGGGAAACATGGATGTCCGCATCGGTGATCACAATGAACCTAGAATAGAATAATAGGTGGGTCACTAAATCCTACTAGATAGCAAAGCTGTGCAATCTCACATCGTCGAATTCACAACTTGTTGAACACTGTCTGGGAACAATGTTGCATTGGGCTGCCTCGTCGTGGCAAACGTGCCATTAACATCCTCCAATGGTGTATACGTTGTGTTCAACTGCGAAATCCAGGCCGCAAACTGGGGGAGATGTCAGTCATCTGTACATGGGATCCAGTGTTCTCCATTCACATACCCTGGGTTCACTGGTGCTGCCCGTCGTAATGTAAGAACTGTTGTAACTAACAGTACGTCCAGGCAGCTCCCAGGATAATGTGACGGACTGTCCTGGTGTTGATATAGCAGTACGATTCGTAGTAAGAGCCGCCTGACTCGAATTGTCAAAGGCCGAGTTTATTCCCTAGACGATGATGTTAAGTCATCCGGGATCGGACCCACACAATGTAGCACTTACAGTGATGTTGAGAGCGGGGAAGATAGGCCATTCAATTCGCGGGTTCTCGGAGGGGCAGGACGTGAGGTAACGAGAGAGAAGCGACCAGGCCATGGATTGTGTAATTCCTGTAGAGAAGGACTCCTGGGAAATGGTGAGATGCGTCTAACGTCTTCGATGATGGTAAACATTACCGGCATAGGGGAAAGTCCTTCTAGTTGTCGGAACGCCATCTCCTGTCGCGCTTCGACAGTGATGCTTTGAACTAGGAGTGTAGCGGCCGCTCGAGAGTTGAGATGTTCTATGAAACCATACACCCCAGCTTCTCCCCATCGAGTGAGCTGTGTTCATCAAGGTTGTGTTAGCTATGTAAAACGGCAAGGACGCGTCTGACCTTGTGGCAAAAGTCCACGAATTCGCGCACAGTGGTAAAGTCATACGTGTAGTTGCATTGCCTGGCACCACGCCCTGTAGTTCGAGTTAATCGTGAGACGGTACGTCAACGGCGTCAACTACCTTGCAGAACGTTGGTCAACATCTCGGCATGCTCGACTTCTTGATCGGCCATGTGCTGAATGAGGAAACGCTCTTCAGCACCGATGCCTGCCGCGTCGAAATCATCATCAGAGAATATGGCGAGCCCGTGGTGAAACAAATCGAGCTCAATCCACTCTTGATTGAGAGCTAGATTCTGCACGGCGTCATGAGCGGAATTCCACAAAACTCAAACGGTGACATACCAAAGACTGAAAGTCGAAGGCACTCAGAGGTCTGTACTGCGGATTTGAGAGGTTCGTCATGATTCCTCCAGCAGGCGGAGGCGGGAGGGCCACTGCTAACTGGGTGAAAGTGAGAGCACTGAGGATGATAGCCAGGGATAGCATTGGGAGCTGAGCGAAGGCAATGTCCATCTAGCTCAACTTGAGTCACTTATATACCGTTGCTCATCGAAGAGCTGACAAAGGCGAGTGACCTCGTACGAAAGGATCTTGTCATGGTTCCATCACTTAGTCAATCAGGAAGCCGAAGAGGCTCCACAGAAGTTGGCGGAAACCTAAAGTAATATAAGGGGTGCATCTTCGCAGGTTTCAAATGGCCCTCCTTTCCAGGGAGCTTTGGTATGGCTATTGTGTATTGGCACGTAGAGGGAAAGTGTAAGGCGTACTGACACTGGCAGCCGGGCGCGATCCCTGCGAGTCAAGCTATTGTACGGCACTATTCAATCAGAAAGCGCGTCCAGCCTAGGGTTCTAGCCTGTATCTAGGAGCCCACGCCCGTAAATGAGTTTGCAATTTCCCGCTCGTTAATGGTCTGGTTGATGAGTGATAGTGATGGCGGCGGCGGCGGCGGCGATAGCCCCTACTACGCCCCTATAAGTAACCCCGTTCAGGAAAACTAATTTCCTCGTCGGCGTGGTTCAACCTTTCTCTGCATCGCGTCTTGGATCACTTCGTCTTCTCTCGCCAATCCGATCCGGATTATCTTCTGGTATGCTGCAACTTGGGCTTCGTAGCTGGTATGATAAGTAGTTGCATTCTCAGCGCGTAACAGGCCTCGTTTCGACTCACCCATGAACACCACTTAACCCGCTCAACCAGCGAAACACCCTGACACCGCTCGTGATCATATACGCGACCCTAGCTACCGAGGCTGCCTGCATTATGTTTCTCAAGATACGCTCCAAGCTCAAGTTCATCGCGCAAATGATCATTGTACCGCATCCTGTGAATTTCTGGGATAGTTATTTCATTGATTGCAACGCCCTACTCACGCTAATATCAGAAAATATCAATCCCGCCGTCCACCCCCGACCCCCATTTTCGAGTATCGCAGCGCATGGATTATTCCCCCTGTAGGTTGAACGAAATACTGCTTGAAAGGTCTCGCTTGACCTAGCTACCCGGGTAATAGACGCCTCCCCCGTAGCGGCCTCGTTCCTGACCAGAAAGTCTTTACCTTTGGCATCCAACGCGACGCCACAGAAGTCTCCGTTATTACCGAAGAGTTACGCTACATCGCCATCCATCTCTCCTTGTCACGCACGTTCGGCCACCAGATTTAGCCCTTCCAAGACATTGGATCTATCAAACGTGACTCTCCCTGCCGAGTTTCCCCGTATCCTCCATTGACTTCCCCCATTAGCAGGTGTTGTCCGGTAAGACGCCCGTTTGTCATGGAAGAAGCTTGCGAAGGATCAAGGGGAGGGTCACGAGAATAACGCCCACCAAGGTCGGCGTTTCCCCGCATAATGGCGCACCCCGAATTATCTTTTTGACAGCATTATTAGCTCTCGGAATACTCATCATACAAGGTAGCCAGCCCTCCGATTCAGGCCCTCAATAGCACCCATCATACCGGCGATGCTGGCGAGGTTCAAGTGGGTCCTTGTCGTCTGCATTTGGCCGTGTTTATGATATTTACATTGACTTGATCCACAGTTGACTCCCATCATAGAATCTCGAAGTAGTGGGGAGCTGTCTACCATAATCGTGGTGCGTTAGTGCACAGTGCTGCTTTCATCTATTTTTGGATCTCAACGTGTGGTTGATAGGAAGATACCGAATGCCCAGTTGTTGCTGACCACAAGCACCAAATTTTTGGTTTGCATAGGCCACGCAGTGTTTCAACCGATCAGCATGGCGTGGCACCGACCTCGCTCTTCTGTAGCTCAAGTCTCTACTCTCATCAGCTGGACATTCCTTCTGTGATGCTCACGATCCCGACTCCGGAAATTCCCTCTCTATCTTCGTTTGGACCTACTGGTGCTTTGATATTTGCGGATGCGAGACAGGAGTGCGCTTCACGTCCTCACGGTCGCCTCGAACCGATCTCACTGAATTCAAGTCTCCCCAGGGCGCCACCACTTGGTCTCTCTGTGGAGGAGGACGTTGGCTGCGGCTTCTACTACTGCTCACGTGTTGGTGTGTTGACTGAACACTCCTCCGATCTCTCTGCCTCGTTTCTTGCTCCCCCTCCTCCTGCGTCGCTCATACATGCTGGCCCTCTTCACGATCGTGTTAACACTGTGATCTTTGACCGGCCCCTCTCAGCGTGGGCTCAACGACGGCATCAACGGTCTTTAAACGTCTGTCAGAAGCTCGCTCGTCTTATGGGCCTATCCAATAGTAACGATCCTCAAGCGGGACCTTAATCTCCTCCATCACTTCGTGCTGCTCCCCCTATTTTATCGGAGGCCCTTGCTTCGCACAACGTTCAATTACTCTTCACCTGGGCTCCACTTTGACCTTCCGAACTGCGGTCCTCAATTACCATCATTCCCCTTCTGGTCTCATACCTTGCGTTTATTTGCCGACTATAGTCCTTCTGCCACCCAGTGATTCTCTGAAGTACCGATATCCGCTAGATGAAGCACCTGTATTGGTAGGCCGGTGCACTACTCCACTAGTTGCCGTAAATTCCTGCTGGCAATACTTGTCTTGTTTCGGTTGCGTGAACCTGCAGTAATGTATTGAACACCCGTTGTTCCATAGCCTTGCATAGTGCTGGATAGTCGTGCTTTGTATTGGCTTGCGTTCGAGGTTGTTTTACATTAGCACAATGCTTCTCCCGTGTCTCGGAGAGGCCTCGTTCCAGTTGCTTATTGGGCACGCTATGGTATCCCTCAGTGCTCTTGAGACACACAATGTTCACGATGCTCCTACAACCAAGTGATCGTTGGTCGGTGGGCGATTCTGCTTTTGTTTCCGTGCTTCCTCTGCGGCGTGACATTTCACAGAACCTCTTCTGCAGCCCCATCACGGAAATCTACAGCCAGTTTTGCAACCAAGATCGCGCAAGGTGGCGTCGGATCGATTCAATGTTTCTGTGGCAGGGTCGTGAAGCCACAAAAGTTCTATCTTTTTTCTGCTCCAACGCAATCTCGCAACCTGTTTGAACAGATGGTGAATTCTCCAGTGTATGGGATCGTCTCTGTGGTCTATTCCTAGTCTTCCGCGTTTTACCATCGTGACTTGAAAATTTGTTGTAGTACTGGATATCCAAAATCACGCCGTCAGGGTACAGGGAAACGAGGAAGCGGTAAGCTTCAGCGACCCAAAAGAGTGACCACCGCGTTGTAGTTTACAACTGTTGGCATTTTACGTTATCTCATGCCTAGGAGGCTTTTTTCTACTGTTTGCTGCTTCGTCTATACAGCAAACATGAATATATCGTAAACGCAGAAGAGAATCTATGCTCAGCGGCCGAGTTCTTCTAAGGACCCGGCACTCCGGAATCGGCGCGCAGCAGACGCGTGCGGGGCGGAGTCGCGATCAGTGGATCAGTGGATGATTTCCAAGTAGTGACTTTACCGTTGAATCGTTCCCTTTCATTACATCGGAGGCATGCAGCCCACAACTCTGGGTGCATGTTCAGAGTTTTGGTTTTGCTTATTAGGTACTTGGCTCTTGCCAGCTGGCCTTACCAACCCCCCATCATGTCCACTCACAGTGATACCCAGTCCACTACAATTCGACCTACCTGGTCAACCCGCCTCAAAACTACTTGGAGCACTGTCTTTCGACATGTTAGCAAGCATACCGGCGTCGGAATAGTCTGTGCCGTGGCATACTTTGATCCGTGAGTTTTGTTGCACTGCCGTGGAGACTATGTACCTCTGTTGAACTTGCGAGGTCCATCTTAGGGGAAACTGGGGTGTCGATCTCCAAGCTGGCTCCGAATTCGGATACAAACTTCTTTTCGTGGTTTTGCTCGCAGGACTGTTCGCTGTCTTCCTACAGGTAAGCTATTGATCAGTTGATCGATGGTGAGAAAAATGGTCCTGACTATATGTTTAGGTGTTAGCTAGTAAGCTAGGATGCGTGACGGGTCTTGGTAAGTTCAGCCCCACCAGTCATGCGCTCGAAGACCGATACGGATTTTACTCGTCGGCAATCGCGTCTCATCGGAGAGACCATTTCTTCTCGTCTTCTTGGCGCTTTTAGTCGGATTTTGACACGAATATGTTTTATTCATAGATCTTGCATCCCACTGTCGCCTACTGCTGCACGATCGCCCTAAACACACGAAGCTATGGCGCTGGCTTGCGCTATACCCTCTTTACGTCCTTGCAGAGATTGCCATCATCTCCACGGACCTGGCCGAGCTACTAGGGTCGGCCATCGCGTTGTGCATGCTGTTCCCAAGTCTAGAGCTTTGGCATGGAGTACTCTTGACCGGCTTTGATGTCATTTTCATCTTGGCGATGGGTGACCCGTTGCGAGGTAAACCAGCGCGAATGTTCGAGTTCTTGATCGCAGGCCTGGTAACGCAACATTCTTCCGTGATATAGGAAGAGGTCGCTGAGTCGGCCGTTCTAGGTTCTTGCGGTATTAATATGCATGGGCATCATCATCAGCAAGGTCAGCATCAATTGGGCTGATACCTTTCATGGGTATGTTCCCTCGAAGTCCATCTTCCAAAGTGGGGGACTCTATATTTGTACGTTATGCATCAAATATGACGAAGACTCGGCCGACTAACCCCTTCTTCGCCCGTAGCCGTTGGTATCATTGGCGCTACCGTGATGCCACACAGTCTCTTCCTTGGCTCGGCTCTCGCAACGCAGGATAGGTTAGATTCCTTACCATTACCAGAAGAGGACGAAAAAGCCAAGACGATGAGCACTACTTCCATGATATCTGAGGATTCTCAGCCTATCAAGCCAATCTCGCTATGGAAGCGCTGGGCTCGATACTTACGTGACTCTGTAATGGCCGCTTTCCGTATGCCCCCGCTGGACCCAAATCGTCCGCGTCCGAAGACCCACGCGGACCGGGAAAATCGACCGTTGTCTTTTGTCAGGGCGCATATCAACCATGGCGTTTTTGATGTGGTTTTCAGCTTGCTAGGGTTTGCTGTACTTATAAATTCCATGTGAGTAATCGTTCTCCTGGTACATATGGGTGAATCTAAATGGACGCCGTGTAGGATTCTCATTCTCGCGAGCGCTGTGTTCTTTTATGGCGGCGCCGGAACTCCTGATCAAGCAGCCAGCCTGTTCGATGCCTACGATGTGATCCGAGACTATGTTGGGAAAGGTGAGCCTCGCCTCCTCTGTGATGTTCGCTGCTGACTGCTAGCCCTGCAGTGGCTGCTACTCTTTTCGCACTGGCGCTCCTTGCGTCCGGCCAGAGTTCGTCACTCATCGCTACTGTTGCTGGCCAAGCTGTTTCCGAAGGTTTCCTCCAGTGGCGTGTGTCTGTACGTTGACTGCAAATCATTGTAGATACAGGGCTGACTCGCATCTTCATAGCCTGTCATTCGACGCTTCCTCACGCGGCTTCTAGCGATCATACCATCAATGGTTGTCGCAATTGCAGTAGGCCGCGAAGGCATCGACGCATTACTCGTCATTTCACAGGTCATCCTATCCATTGTCCTACCTTTCATCACCCTTCCGCTTATCCTCTTGACGTCATCAAAATCGGTGATGTCTGTACGGAAGCCCGCGTCCCACGTCTCCCAACTCTATAGCGGAAGTCCTGTGGATTCTGAACGCGGCAGCGGGACGGTTGATTTCAGTAGTGGGGTCATCGCGACTATCATCGGCGTGGCTATATGGTTGGTGATCTTGTCGGCGAATATGTATGTGATCATCTCTTTGGGTATGGGTAATGCGTAATGCTTGGTGGTGGTCGTATTTCGGGTTTTGGGTAATTTACGAAGGTGAAGCTGGCGTGCCAGCGCGGCCCTTCATGTATATATTCTTTGCTGTATCTGCTAGTCGAGCTTGCTCGCCACCAGCCTATTTGTCTAAGTAACTTCTATGGAAATGTATTTACAGCGATAAAAAATACATCAGCAATGCTCCCCGCTACACTAACGGGGTACTCAACAGGTCAAACCCCAAGTAAAGATAAGTTCCTGGCCTGTGGGCACACCCCCTAGCAGCGTCATGCAAACCCCTATATATGGGTATTTAGGGGGCCTTCAACTGGCTTTACCTCTTAACCGCACAACCTTCAACACGTCCCACACTCTGCTTCTCAACTTGGGATGCTGCCGATATGTATAGGTTTGCACTATAGCTTGAACCTGGCCTCGGATTGGGTCATCTTGTACACAGAAGTTGAAAGGTTGGTCCATCGCCTTGGGAGAACAGTATTCATGAATGGATATATTGTAGGTGAGTAGTCGCCTTCGAAGGATTTACCCCGTGAATGGTCACACCTGCGTGAGGCGCGAATTTCAAGGTAGCTCCTTGATTGATATCGATCGCCGACCAGTGAGGAGAAAAGTATGTTATTGCGGTATGACCCTAGAATCCTTCGCATCTTCTATCTTTCCGAAACACGAATAGAAAGCTTCGTGGGATACAGTAGAAGATGTCGAGCGTCGGACCGGCAGATGTGAGTGCAAGACACCTGGAAGCTCAACGGAGGCTATGCTGTACTTATCTGTACGCCTCACATAGGCGATTCTCAAAACATCTGGCTCAGAGCTTGTTTGAGATGGTTTCATATTCATGGTTGTGCCTATCTTTCTTTCAGTCAGCCATGGTCAGCTGTTTGCAGATCATTCCTTCTAGAACGTCACGCACACTCTCATGCCGGTACAAATATGTCTGCCGATTACATGTTAATCTCTCGTTAATCCAATCTTCAAGCAGGGTCCCATCCTTATCCCATCTGCCGATACAGCCTGATGCACCGCTAGTTTCCCTCGTACCTTCGCCCTCGCCAAACATGACGCGATGTCAACAAGGAAATGAATCTTCTCGAATCAGGACTCACCCCATCGGTACGAAGTCGGCCGAACGCTTCTCCCCGTCCAATTGACTCAGCCTTAGTTTCCTTCGAAGCTCACAACTTCTGAGGCCCCCAGGTACATAACCGTTCGCTGCCAGCACAATGTTCCACAAGGTGAAAACTGACCACAATCCAGCCATGGACGCTTCATCTTCGTCAGTTACGAGCTATGGTGAGTCAGCCCCTGCCATTTGCTAATAAAACTTGACTGAAAATCCCTATAGGTGAGAAGCCAGCGAAGCCCACCCAAAAAACACCTCTTCCGTGGTTTCAATTCTCCATCGTACTCTTCCTTCAACTTGCAGAACCCTTGACGTCTCAGGTCATCTATCCGTTTGCGCCACAGGTATGCTTCTTCTCTATGGCGGACAACGTCATTTTGACTGGAGGCTGGTAGCTTATTCGGGAGATCGGCGTCACCGGCGGAGATGAGACTAAGGTGGGATACTATGTCGGGATCATGGTGCAGTTGCTGTTCTCCGTCTCGAGTTACCGACTGATAGCAGTTTGGACAGCAATCACTCTTCTTTGTTGCGGAAGCGATGACAGTTCTGCATTGGAGTAGGCTTTCAGACCGTATAGGGAGGAAACCAGTCATTCTCTGCGGCCTCTTTGGGTTGTCAATATCTATGTACCTTTTCGGACTGTCGACGACCTTCTGGGGTCTGGTTTTCAGGTAAGGCATCCATTGATCCACCATTTCCTCCGCCTATCCTGACCGTCTGTAGTCGATGCTTGAATGGAGGCTTGAGTACGTCTTCGTTCGATTTTCTGTGATACAAGCGGTTTAACGCCTCGAATGCAGATGGCAACATTGGGGTGATCAAAAGGTATGCTTCGCGAGAGCTTCTAGGCTGCTAGCTTATATCGCCAAATGACTCTAGTATGATGGCGGAGATGACAGACCCGACCAACATATCCCAGGCGAGTTTACTCTTGCAGCTACCCATTGAATTAGGCGGCTAAGGCAGTCTACAATAGGCGTACGCTTACATGCCGATCGCTTGGTCAACCGGCGCCACACTCGGCCCAATCATTGGTGGCACCCTTGCGCGTCCTGCTGAACATTTTCCTGCGCTGTTTGGCGATTCACTGTTCCTCAAGGAGCATCCCTATTTCTTAGCGTGCTCTGTGCCCGCTACGTTCACTATCATCGCCTGGATCGTAACCTTCTTTTTCTTAGAAGAAACATCTCCAGCGAAGGACCAGGGGTCACTCTTGCAGCGTCTATTCTCCAGATCCAGTGTCAATGCTCCAAACAGGGGTGGTATTCCGTATACTAAGCTGGAAGCATCATCGCCATCGTCTTCCTCAAGTAATCTCGAAGTCGATGCAGTGCTGCCTCTCCGAGGAATTTTCACACCAAGCGTCATCATAGCGTCAGCCAATTACGCGATACTTGCTTTTGTAGATATAGCGTTCCGAGCCATACAGCCTCTATTCCTCTCAACCCCAATCGAGCTCGGCGGTCTCGGGTTATCTCCTGCAGTAATAGGACATGTTCTGTCGATATTCGGAGTGTTGAATGGTATCATCCAAGTTTTCTTCTTCGCTAGTATTCAAGACCGCTGGGGCTCGAAGAGAGTTTTCACCGGAGGTATCATCGCGGCCTTTCCTGCCTTCGCGTTGTTCCCGAGTATCAGCTACCTCGCCCAGGCGCAAGGAGTCACGACGTGGGTCTTCTTATTGGTGTGGCTGCAGATTGTGGTCTCTGTTGGGATTAGTTTAGCGTATGGTATGTTTGAGCTCATCCTCGAAGACCTGAATGATGACTCACTCTTCTAGGTTCTATTTTCATCTTCATCTCCGAGGCAGCGCCTAATCGTCAGTCCCTTGGCGCCGTCAACGGCGTCTCTCAGATGGGTTGTAGTGTGATGAGAGCAACCGGTAGGAGTGCCCAGTCCTCATGTCCCTTATTCATCTACTGACACCTCGAACCTTAGGCCCTGCCATCGCAAATTCACTCTTTGCACTGTCAATAGATGGGCAGTACCTAGGCGGATGGCTGGTCTATTACGTTATGATTGGGTTCGTGTGTTTTGCTGTTTTCTCAGCTAGCCTACTTCCGCGACAGCCCTCAAAGACCCGCATGACTTGTATGCCCTAAAAAGATTGTGAAATCCAATACAATGTAGAATAGTGTATTCGTAAATCTGCTGCTAAATTCATGAATGCTTGATGGATAGAGCTCTAGAGTTACAAAGTGCCCCGCTGAGATGGAATGGCTTGTGCGGATAAAGTGACCTGCCCCTCCAACCACCCCCCTTCACAATCCCCTAACGGGGTGATCACCTGATCGCTCCTTTCATCATCTCTACGGTGTGACCAGAGAAGAACACATTTACAGCGGACGATCAATCGACCATGTACAGGCGTTGCCAAAATGCGTGAATGAGAATAAGTTAAAGGGTCCCCTCGCTATTTCGTCCAGGCAAGGTGCTAAGATTTGTTTGGTTGAAAAGGTCAAGTCTAGGAGAGTCAGAAGGTTGTGCAAACTATGCAAATAGATGAGGAAAACCAGCCATGATGCGCTTGATCTTGGTGAGACAACTCACGAAAAGGGTTGTATGAATACTATCTGCTCCATGATATGTTGATGCCAGAGTCCGAAGTTGACTTCTGGCGTTGACTCTAGGCGAATATATCGTTAAGAAGTGAAGAAAGGATAAACTTGATGCGACGTACGAAGCAAGGAATGAATTTGAGAATACTGGATATTATGGTTAGACGTGTACTCTGAACTGCAAATTAGGATCGACCTACACCTGGTTAGGACTGCGAATATCGCAACCCAAAGAGCTGACATAGGTCGACGTAAACCACATGTACCTCCTTCAAAGAGTATGGTCACCTACAGGTGCGGTAGCTCGTATGGAACTGTTGAATACTCATCATCACGCTGAGTAGAGGACAAAGGAGAACTTACGAAGATCGCTGTCAATATGCCTGCCACGCTACACCAAGTATATCAGAGATACGATAACGTGTTATATGAGGGAGCCTGCCTGGTGATAATCCCATTCTCTGAACGACCATTAACGTGAATAATCAAGGGATCAAAGAGGTAAGAGGTCATATCACTTACGGAGAGTCCATTGCATCAACTGGCCAAGCAACTTGACCGTACTTCTGAACGAATCTTTTTGTTTTGTCCTATAGAATACGCAAAAATAGACGGTAATTCCAAAATCCACTAGGGCATTAGCGACAAGCAAGCCCGTAAGCATCCAGCGCCATGCACTAGTTAGAGGTGTTGTGAGACTGTCTGCAGGAAGGCTGCCAACAATGCCCACGACGATCCAGGCAACAAAACGGACAGCAGCGAGTAGGATGAGAAATAAGGAGAAGAAGCGACTTCCAGAGAGGATGCGAATGCGAAGGGAGAAGTAGGCCTTGGAAGTGGTGGAATGTGCGTTGTCAATATGATGCAATAGCGGTGGGTAGGTCGAGAGGGATTACCTGTACAATAGCGCCAATGATTCCGCTGAATGTGAAACCAACACTGATGCCGGAAGGAGCAAGGGATAACTCAACCGTTGCCAGGTAAGTTCCGTGGGACAGCGCGATGGCATGAGCCAACTCTAGGGACCTGAAGAGTCCTATTATTTCCGAGGAGTGGAGGACTAATTGGACATGGAGCTACCATATGATCGCAACCTACCACCTGATCAGCATAATCATTGGAAAGGGGCGAGATGAAAGCTCACCAGTGTTTTCAATTTCAATGGATCCAAGGGGTATCGGTTGTAGTAACTAATTGTCTATTTGAATGGTAAGTCAGACGAGAAATCGCGGACGGGCAGCACACACCTGTTTCGTTACAATGCCAAACAAGAATACGGATACTAGCGTCCCAATTTCGAGGGCGCCAATGGTCGTGTCCACTAGCGTATTGAGTGGAGGTGCACTTGAAGGCAGTGTCGCGCTCTGGAAGATATCCTGATGTCCTACCAATTGATGAGCGTATTGATCGCCATTTCGAGAGGCCGTATCATACCTTGTCCGTGTGTACGTAGCGCAGCTGTGATATCGAAGGTGCCCCTAATGGCCGAATCGAATGCTGTGTTCAAAGGAAGAGCGTAAGAATAGTATCTTGGGGAGGGCCACCATACTCACGGTTAGCAATTGCCCAGTATGGTACAAGTGGCAGAGACCTCTCCTCAGGGTAATAACGCGAATTGGCATTGGGTGCGTACGGACCACACTGCGAGCTGTAAAATTCAAATGAAGGTATCGGGGTCGATGGGTGCTGGCATAGCGTGCACGCGCTGTAAAGGTTGTAAGGAACAAAGGAACTATATCGTGGAGGCGGTTAGTAACGGCGAAGAGCCGATGCGAGATGCAGCTCACCAGGAGCAATCGTTCGCAGTATCGTTGATCGGAGGGACATATGACTGCAGTTCACCGATAGGCGGTAGCACCACGGGAGCTAACGACAATGAGCAATTATGGTCAATAGAACTAAAACAACATGACTTGCTATTAGCGTCCGAACAGGTCGCTTGGACGGAGGCAGCAACTTCACAGGGAGATTGTCCGCGTTTGTTCGACATCCATTCGAAACCTGCCGAACACGGTGGGCCTGTAGATTGAGGACCTTCGTGGCCTTACCATGGATATCAGCTAAGAACGGGAACGAGACAAGGAAACGAGAATGACCCTGATTCCTCATCCTTCTCGCAGCGTCTACGTCGAAACGTCCGTTCGACCACTTTGAGGCTAAATGATGTGGCCTGACGGTCAGGGGCATGGTTCAGTGGTGACGACGAGAGGACTCACGATTGATGCTGGCCCAGTAGGGCAGCGCAGAAGGATCCGAGAGGTCGACGTTAGGGGGAAAATAAGAGACTGCTCCAGACCAAACGGCGGCGCTGGAAGAGGACCAGTCAGTAGCCGTCTTGGGAGCGATACCGAGCTTACAAGGTGGAGGAGCCACAGGCGCGTTGGTAATCATCCCATCTGCCCAAAACTAATAAGGGCACATACATACAAGGCAGAAAAAGGTAACCTACGTGGGGATCTCTCCGGCCTGACAAACGGAACAGGCACTAATCAGGTTATAGTACGCCCACGAACTGCAGAAACGATATCAGCAATCCACTAGACATCGATATTGAAGCTCAAACCATTTACCAGGTACACACATTCGAGGTACTCGGGAGAGGATAGGAAGAGTTCGGCGATAAAGGAGGGAGGTTCGATGACTCTTGGGTGTCTTGACTCTTTAGTGACGCAACTCGTCATTTGTCAACCTAAACAACTCACGGGCATTGTCGTCGCAAGCATTTTTCACGTAACTGGCCAACTCGCAAGGAGGCCTACCTTGCGAATTCTGCATCCAGTCGAATCCTGTTAGGCAAACCGCGCTGTCAGTCGTATCTCGAGCCTCTGAGTCAGAGCTCCAGATCATTTCCTCGAATGTTCGATAGGCGTGGTCAAGAGGTGACAGCGATTCCTAAAGCCCCCTTCCGAGGGCAAACGGAGCCTGGGGCGTTGATATCGAGGGAGGGAAGAGGTGACCACCATCCATTACAACCTAGGCTCAAAGGATGTGAGAAAAGTTGCCATCATTGTATATCCCCGTGAACTTCGCTTAATTTGAGCGCCCCATGGCTGTTGCAGTCCAGCACGAACACAGGCGAGCTCAGAGCGCAACATGAGACATCCCGCGAAGCTGTGTATCTAACAAGGCCACGAAACTGTTGCTCTTACATCACCATAGTGCGCAGGCTCAGAAAATAGAAAGAAA
Organism: Pleurotus citrinopileatus; assembly: GCA_017312325.1. Classification (NCBI taxonomy): domain Eukaryota; kingdom Fungi; phylum Basidiomycota; class Agaricomycetes; order Agaricales; family Pleurotaceae; genus Pleurotus; species Pleurotus citrinopileatus. Next base: position 140,780 of record BHFW01000018.1, on the reverse strand, counting down.
AAGAAGAAAGATAACACGTAAGTGTTCACTGTATGTCCCAGGTGTAGCGTATGACGCTGAATTTCTGGGAGTGGTTCGCTTGACTGGAGAGGTTGAAGCGCTGACGATTTGGGGGGCGTAACCTGAAACGAGAACAGTTCAAGTCGCTCTTGCAATACTTGGTATCTTGGACAAATCACGGAAGCAGTTCGCGCATACTTTGCTGTCAAAAGCTGGGTGGCTATAAGTAGTCGGATCAGATGAGGAAATCTACACCCGAGTCAAGTAACTTAAAGTAAAGAGGGAAGGGAGCGTACTGGCGTCTAAAGAGCGCTTAACAACTTTACTCTTCCCCGCACCATGATCAAGGCCAGTGTCTCTAACGCAACTATAGTGAGGTAATCTATGTAGGTATAAAATTATTCTACGAGGCTATCAGCATCTATCAGAAGAAACGTCCAAGTGAAGGCTAGGGAAGGGAAACCCATTGCTGGCTGGCACGATTCGTGGCGGTTCATTACGCAACCGGCTGGTCTATCACCTAGATAGTGCCATTGGTCATCGCTAGGACGCGAGGAGTGAAACTACCCACCAGAGCACGGGCCTCTATGGACTGGTTGAGGCATGAACAAAAAGAGTGTGCGTCTCGACGTTTGTCAAAGAATATCCGGGAAACCTTGCGCAGCACAAGTAGTTTGCCACATCAAAGTCCAGGCGCTGTGATACATTGGGACCACAGCTTGCAATCGGCATGGAACCCGTTGCACTAACTGGTGGTCCGAGGTACCACAGAAGTAGGCTGGTGAAGATGGTCTGCGATAGCGATCTCGGAAAGCACAGCAGAGAACTGTGGCCGTCTCGGCGCAACCAATACGTGGCGTCTCGTGAAGCCCAGCCTTGCTCCGCCACGGCGCGATGAACGATGACGAACGGGTAGGAAACGACGACCAACTGACGATTCCGACTGCTTCATCGTCCACAACCTCCTCGCGCCGCCCCTTCTAGTGCGTTGGATGCTCCCCCACCAAGCCTGCGTCGTACTCGTTTGCGTCGAAATGATATCTGAGAATGTCACGAAAGCCCCGAGTACGGAATAGAGCATCGGGATGCATGAGGGTTGGTGATGGTGTTGTTGAAAGGGATAAAGCTGTGGCTATCCGATTTTATTAGCCTGGTCATCGTGCCGGACATCAATCACAAGCAAGTTCCGTGTTGCGGGGAGCCGGAGGACAACAAACGGGCACGACCGGGCAAGTCGGAGATTCATTTGTTCTGTCAGGAGCTCTCCTATTTCTCCAGTAAAACCAATGGTTATCTTGACGCGGAACGTCATTGAGAATAGGTTGTATATCGTATATAGGACAGGGAGGACTGGGAAGCGATGTAGAGGTCCCATATCAAGATAAAACCACCACGCATCAATGTCTACGTATGTTGTCACTTATTGTGAAGAATGAATCAACCACTTGTGTCGAATGCGGCGTACATATTAGACTGCGTTGGTACGTTGGGGGTCAGCATCCGGAGCAGAGTACCTGTGGAAACATAACCCATGATTTTAGCGAACTATGCCTCATACGAGCGCTCCGACCGGCTACTCCCCTCGTCTAAACCGTATGGCGCAAGCGGTTTGAATATATTGCTGTAGAAAGGTCCAAAAATGAATTATTTTATTGCTTATAGCGACAAATGGAGTCCACAAGGTTGTTAGCCTGATGATGGGGAACGTACACCTGCGTATTATTCGCTAATACGGATTGGGCACGCTTGCTGAAATCGTCTTAACGCATCGATACAATGCCGTAAAAATGTCGGTGCGAACCTCGGCCATCCAAACCCGATTTGCACAGCGTCGCCAAAGATTGCCCCTTGCCGGAGGTAATGTATGTCACGCATTCGACCCGTAATATGAACGCCCATACCCCACAAGGCGAATACAGCATCACAGCGGTAGCTAGTTTTAACATTGAAGCCTATGCTTTGTCTAGATAACGTGTTCACTGAGGAGCTAGCCAAGAAGGATAGTCGATCGCGAACTGCGAGAATCAGATAGGAGCTCCCCTATTTTCGGCATTCATGTGAAGAAGCACCGATTGCCTGCCCAACGAGCCCACAAGTAGGCACTTTTCATACAGCCAATGAGTTACTTTGAGGGAGGGGCTCCACGAGTTAAAATATCATTACCAGTATCTCCCATCGGCTTTCAAGACGCCGTTCGCGCAGTTTAACTTAGGATAGGGTACTGCATTTGCAAGCCCACACGTTTATAGTTCTCGGCACATCCACACCCCCGCAGCCAGAGTAATCGAGGCGTACTAATTGAGATATTTGAGTGTACATCCTTGCTTAGGACCAGCCGAGGAATGCGATAAAGTAGTTCCGAAGAGTTATCTGGGACTAATAAGCAGGAGCGCACTGAAGACCTGCGAGGTGTGATAGAAGCGACGCCACATTCTATTAAATAGATATGAAAGATGGAGAAGGCAAACGTGTCGTTGTTAGTGACGTTGATTGGCGGCCGCCGAGACGATATCACGAAGATGCTCTACGAAATTTCACCGTAGAAGTATGGCCGAAAGCTACTGAAACGAGACTAAGCCCCGTTTCAGTGGTTTGTAGGCGTCATGCCGAATCACGGAGGAAACATTTGACCGGCTGATCAGTAAGTGAAGTTCAATTCGTCCTTGAGATCGCCAGACCCCCGTTAGGACTCGATATTAGCCTAGTCACTTGTACATGAACAATAGGGACTCGTAGCTCATACAACGAGCGAATGCATTTCATTGGTCTCTGCGGGCTGCGTGATCTCTGGAAAGCGTCGATCCGGGCTTGAAGAAAGAGAGCGGTGGGAGTTGACGATCATCGTGTGGTCTGCGTTCTACACTTATATGAACGATGCCCTGCGTCGTACTATGTTTCAGGCGCGGTTAGTTTCCACGAGGCACGCAAGTATCCGAGGGAACGTTTGCCTTCGTTACTCAGAGTCTTGTATCAAACGTGTCAGTTGCTAGTGAGGTTAAATGAATGGATAGGTGTGTGATGCCAGTACGAGCAGCTTGCTCGAACGGAAAGGACAGAAGCGACGAGAGATGCAGAACTGGGAGATTTAGGAGTGCATTTAGGGGAACCATCGCTAACCAAGCCTCAGAGGCGCAGTACGAGCGTCCTTCAAGGGGCATGACCAAGCTGGGTGCGTGTTTAAGGATAGCATCATTCTGGGAACGTGTGTATGTCAGACGATGTCCTTGGGAGTCCTCTACTGCCGCCGGGCCAGAGAACCTATTATTATCTTGATCAAAGAAAAACGAGGACCGCTTACTTCCGTTACTATTTACCTCAATTACCCCGGCCCTACAGCTCACCTTGTGCTGTGAACGGTATAATGAGCTAGCGGATGGGCACCTGATTTAGGCAGAACGGACACGTACGATGGGATGCAGTTCAGTCACTTGGCGGAAGTGAACGAGCGCTGTGGGCTCGCACCCCTGTAGACGAAAGGCCAATAAAATTCTCTCTCCGACCGTCCCGTACTCATCCACCAATAGCAAAAGAGTGTCAAAAACAAAGCGACTTTGGCCAATTCGCAAGGGAGACGGGGCTGTGAGTTTTCCGTCTCTCTGGCATGATAGCTGGGCTCTTCGGAGGCTGGAGGGCATCTTTGGTCCACGTTACGCGAAGCGACTCCGAATTATCTAGAACAAATCCTACGCGATGTTCAAAAGGTATGCCATCATTGAGAAATCTGGGCTTCGGCTGGTTGTGTGCAGTAAACGCGAGCTGCTACGCATGTCCAGCTTCACAGCCCAAGACGCAAGGTGCTGTAGTCCTTTTGTTTTCAGAGATACACGACAGCGACCGGACGGTATGAGTCCTTGTGGTTTGTGGCAGAAACGAGATAGGAGTATTCCCGATTATGATCGGGAGAATCCAACTGCGTCCCTTTCCAACTCTCTTCAGCCCGGTACTTTTACGAAGTCCAGCGACGGAAGACCTTCCTGGTCGGGCGAAACAGGTAATCTCCAAAGCTATTCGAAAGCTTGCAAGAAGAACATAGAAGTGATGTTTGCGCCGAGGGACTGTGTGGGCTTCAGGTGAGCATTTGACTTCATGATTTAGTGACTCCTTGACCCATTGAGTGTCAGGTATCACACAGTCGAGAAGTGGAGAAAGCTTCTCAATGAACTTGGGTGGTTCCATCAGCTATTTTCGGCCTTGTCCCATTTACTGGGCTCCGCTCTGCTGTTGGTCGCAGCGCGTCAGGCACCAATACCTTCCTGATAAGCCATGGTTTACCAAGACCTCCAATTACGACAGGCGATCGGAGCCAATGCCTTTGTCTGGAACGCATGGCTCGCCAGCATCGAACCTAATCCTAAAGCACTTCTGCCGCATGCCATTGCAGCTCCATTGTGATATGGTTAGATGGGGTTTCGAGAGCCGACGGCAATCAGTGCTTACAATGCCTATGACGAGCATTCGCTACCCGAATATCAATCAAGTTATTTGAGTATCTACGTTCACCGACCCTGCGCACGCGTTTAACGTTCACACCTTTTGTTTCCGACTCATCCCATTGACGTCAAATCCGTGCCTTCAAATGCGATCAGGCAGCCACTTTGCGTGGGTACAAGATGAAGCGCACCCAAGCCCACAAAACACACGTACAAGATGGCGAGCCTTATCGATTCTATCGATTGAGCAAACACGGCCGGTCCTCAGTAAGGAATAGCGCTATTAATGGTGGCGGACCATTTCTGAGACTGCATAATTGGTGGGTCACTAAGACCCATTTGGGGAGGATCTGGAGCAGGAGACCTAAACACAGCATGGTACTCGGTATGCATATGACCCTACACGACCCCTGACCAGGAGTACGCCACTAATTTTGTCGCAACCAATAATTTTGCCATCACCTCAGTACCATATAATGCGGCTACTCAAAGGAAGAAACGAACAAGAATTCGACCGTCTTTTCAAGGTTACTACGTTCCTACCACCACTATGTCGAATCTCCTACATGAACCACTATTCATTCTCCTCATATTCACGCTCGTGGTAGCGTACATTCGCAAGTCTGTCACTCGCTCGTCGGGACTACCCCTCCCTCCTGGACCTCGAAAATTACCTCTCATTGGAAACTTATTCGACATGCCCAAGAATGACGAATGGATAACCTATGCCCGCTGGTCGAAACAATATGGTATGTATCCTCCCTGAACCGTTACGATAAACTAAACACTACAATAGATTCGGATATCATTCATGTCCAAGCTGCTGGATCCTCTCTCGTCGTGGTCAACTCTGCGGAGGTAGCCCACGATCTCTTCGACAAGCGATCTACCATCTACTCCAGCAGGTGTGTCTTATGGTACATGCCTTAGTCTTGATCTGTCGCTGACCCTGCAATCCAGGCCGCGCTTCGTTATGTTGAATGAACTGTACGTGAAGCTGTACATAGTGTGATGCAACTGATCGTACTTATTCGATGTCTAGCATGGGCTGGGAATGGGCTGTCGCACACATGCCAGACGGAGACGTTTGGAAGCAGCACCGTCGTTTATTCCAGAAAGAACTTCACCCCTCGTCGACCCCTCAATTCCAACCCCAAGTCTTGAAATTCGCCCACCGTCTACTCCTGAGTTTGCAACAAACTCCCGAGGATTTCATGAGTCACATGCGACAGTAAGTTTTCGTTATCCCCCGTTGACATCTATTGTGAACTCGCTCGCAGCTTTGTCGGGGCCGTTCTGATGAATACTTCACACGGCGTTGATGTCTTACCAATGCACGACCCTTACATCGACATTATCGAAAGAGCTCTCGAGGGCCTCATCCAAGCCATTGTCCCTGGTCGGTTCCTCGTCGAGACTTTCCCTGTTCTGAAATTTGTTCCCGAATGGGTCCCCGGTGCTGGCTTCCAGAAACGTGCTAAGGCATGGCGCAAGTCCGCCTTGAAGGCGGTCATGTTTCCCTTTGCTAAGGTTAAACGAGACCTGGTGGGTTTTCCTCCGACACAGTATACCGAACATAACCTCGGGGATATCTGACTATCCGTCCAGGCAGAAGGTGTCCCCAACGATTCATTTTCTTCTCGATGTATCGCACACATGGATGAAGGGAAGGACATAGCTGCTCAGGAGAAAATTATACGGCAGACAGCGGCCGTCATCTTCGTAGGCAAGTGCTTACCATTGGCTTATGAGCGTGCCGAGCTTATACAGCATACTCAGGAGGAACTGATACTACAGTGTCCGCACTCAATAGTTTCATACTTTCGATGGTATGCCATCCCGAGGTTCTCACGAAGGCTCATCAGGAGCTCGACAACGTGTTGAAAGGCGAAAGGTTGCCTACCTATGAAGACGAGGCTAAACTACCTTACGTGACAGCTGTGGTGCGAGAAGTGCTGAGGTAAGTGACCGTCCTTTGCTCTGTGATCTTACATACTCAACGACCTCCCAGGTGGCAACCCGTCACTCCCCTAGGCAAGCTCCTATCTGAACAACAAGTGCTCTTCTACTCACCCATTCCATAGCCATTCCTCATGCTGTTATCACTGACGACGAGTATATGGGCTATCATATTCCGAAGGGGTCTATAGTCATTGGGAATGTGTGGTAAGCCGAGATGCCTTCGTCTCGCCCTCTACCTCACCCTTACTAACCGTGGCTTCTTAGGGCAATGCTCCATGATGAACGCGAATACCCTGATCCATTCGCTTTCAAACCCGAGCGATGGTTAACTCCTGACGGAAAAATTAACCCAGATATCAGAGAACCCTCGGCGATATTTGGCTATGGTCGAAGGTATGCTTTATGCTTCAACCACGAAGACCTCGGCTTGATGCTCTACCCTTCCTCGTAACCCTTAGGGCTTGCGTGGGTAAACAGCTGGCACTGAGTATACTGTGGATGGCCGTGGCTTCTGTATTGGCGACTTATCAAATTGAGAAAGCTAAAGACAAAGACGGTAATTTCGTTGAGTTGTCAATGGAATACCAATCTGCCATTGTTCGGTCAGTCCAGCCATCGTTCACTTAATCACCGTGTTCACACCCTTTTTATAGTGCCCCCGCACCTTTCCCGTGTGTTATAAGGCCACGGTCAGAGGCTGCGGAGAAATTAATACGAGAGACCATACAATGATCTCTCTCTATGTCACTTTGCTTTCGTTATCGCTTTCGCTTTCGAATCTTCCATCTTTCCATTCTTCTCATCTTCCATTGGTGTCTCATTCCGAAGGCACCACATCATGTATCTCTCTATTCGCATACATATCTTGCTCTGCACATAGAATCAATCTTATACTTACTTTCCCGCGCCCCTAGGCGTTGCAAGACACAGAGTGGCTCATGACGCTCACATCACTTTGAAAGTGAGCGATAAGGGCCTTGAGACCTGAAGGCCTGACGTTAAAGGGTTAACTACTTACTGCCGGTCATTCGGGGAAATCGCACACGAGGATCTGATGAATGTCGTACAGGTAACCCACACAAGCCGCCGGCTGCAACTCCAATATCACCTTATCTTCACACAGTGACAGCGTCTGTGTCAGGAAGAACCCTCCTTTTTACGGCAGGGGTCGTACTCTCCAACAAACATGCTGCAGAACCTTTGTCAGTTGGAAAGATTGGGAGCCCCAAAATGTGTCTTAGGTCTCGCACGATTGACCTACCTGCGGCACCTATCTTCCCTCGCTTGTCTTCTGTGATCGGCTGCGTAATGCTTCCATGGATCACAGCCCGACCCAAGTGTTGAGAGTACATGAGAGTCTTCGACGGTAACGTACTCTTCAGTTCTCCGATACGCTGTGGGCCTGACCACGTTGTGGGGTTCGTTCTGCCTGTCAGTGCGGATAATATGTTGGCGATGCAGGAATGGTGTCTATGTATGTGCTAAGAATACAGATGATGGGAGCGATAGGTGAGCAAGCGTGCACAATGGCGGAGAGCAATCGGGGTTATAGGAAATAATTTAGGACCGCAAGTAAAGCAAAGCAATATAGACAGAAGCAGGAGCGAATAGCACGGCGAATAAAAGTCCATTGTTATTATTATTGAGGTTCACTGCGTGAAGCCAATTGGCGGACGGCCTTGGTAAGCTGAGCGTTTAGCTGACTCTGCTTCTTCGCTAGGTCCGGTTGATCTGTTCTCTTGTAGAGCTCTGCAACAAGTCGTCAATTCCCAAGAAACACTGGCTTATTGTTAACGGGGGCACTCACCTACGAACTTCTCCCCAACCCAAAGCCGAAGAGGCGCATTGCCAACCTCGGCTCCAGATTTAGCACCTTGGACATCTCGATTTTCGCCGCCTTTAGACTTGGTCGGAGCGGCGCCAAGACCAGCCGCCAATTGATCGCAAGTCGTAAGCATCGTCCGAGCGTGATCAGCCGAAACATGAAAGTAATGCGCAGATATCAACGCAAGGATCAACGCCCTGAGGTGGTTATCCTGTCCACGTGTAGCCTTGGCAAGCGCTTGCTTCAGGTGTTGCCTAAGCCGTGGTCAGTTACGCTGGCAACATTAGGAGACAGAGATTACATACTTGGCTTTGACAATCTCCTTGGAGAAGCAGGCCTCCAAAATCTGTCCGATGACCTCCAGCGTCCCACCCATACCACGAGATTCGGCGATGACTTGTTTACCCAGCGCCATCAGTTCCGTACTCCAAGACTCCTTCTCTTTGCCTTTGTTGCGGCTGCCCTTCGTTGGGATGGCTTCCTCGGCCTCGGCCTCCTCTTCTATATCGTCCGACCACATCTCGGTAACACTGAGACCAAGAACGAGGCCAACCTTCCCGGCCAACGCAGCCACAGCAATGAATTCACTATCCGCGCCCAAAGCACGTTGCGTCCCACCCTCTCCTCCCTTCTTCGGCTCTAGGCTATTAGGGGAAGCCAAGTGATATGCAGCGTCATAACAACGTTCCGCTCTCTCTGCTTGACCAAGCGCATGCGAAAGGTGACCGTGGTGGAGCGTAATCCGCGCCGAATAAGCCTCGAACATATCATACGTCCGAGTGTGCGCGATGAGGAGGCCGAGAGTCTGCATAACCGAGACGTTAGACTGACGGTGTTTAATGTTACGGTGAGTGGTCCCTTACATGTTCCACAGTGTCAAATTCACCTCGGAGGATCGACACCTTAATGAGGTAAAGTTGAGCGATTGGATACCGAAGCAAAGGCCGAGCAAACTTACACCAACCAGTTCAGATAATAGGTCGGCCTTGATCTTGACCATCCGAGACACAAGCTGAGCCAGGTCTTCAAGATTTGCGTATGAGGGGACTACGGAAGGGAACGCGTGAGATAGAGTTGAGGGTTTTTAATTTGCAGACAACTCACGCTGCATATGCTTGACGAAGTCGCCTAGCCTCATCTCCCTCTCCCACCGAGCCAGTCCTTCGACGGCGAATACCTTGCGCTTGGGTTTCCTCCCAATCGGGTCTCGCTTGACTGTGCTGCTCACTAGGAAGCCCAGCGCGTAGAGCACGCGAGGATGAGTTGTTCGGATGTAAAGCTTGGAATAATGAGAGTCAAATGATATCTACGAACACCTCAGCCATCAGACAATGTAGAGGTTAACATTGAGGGGTATACACTCACGCATATAACCCCGTCTTCCTGGCCTTCTGAGCTGTGTTCCACGAGGACTTTATCCATAGTGGCATGAAGGACGGCTAGTCTCGCATGACTCTTTTGTGCGTCACCAGAGTGGGAAAAGTAGAGAACCCCAATTATCAGCGTGTGGACAGAAAGGGAAACTAGAAATGGGTCATCGGTTTCTATCGACGCAGTAACTGTGGGGGTAGTGTGTGCGATCGGCGGTGTTATTTTCGAGGCTTTGGGGGTGCTATCATCATGGGAGTTGTTCGTTGTCGCTTTCAGAGGTTCGGAGGTAGTCGCAGATTCAAACACGAGACCTAGCGCCTGCTCGGCTTCGATGAGAGCAACGCCCACATCATTCCAGATGCCCGCTGCAACAAGAATCCGCAGGCGAATCACACGTGTCAGTAGAACCACTCTCGCATGGCCGTTAAGCGACACTGGTGAGGATCGCAGGAGCGAGGCGACCACCGGTTCCTGCGTTGCCTTGGTCGGGCTAGAACAGTGCGATAGAGTACCAGGTGTAGACGGGGAAGTTAAATTGGCAGAGGCGAGATCGGCTAAAGTTTGTATTGCTGCCAGTGCAAGGTGTATATCTTGCTGAGTATATTTCGTGTCGACGCGACTCGAGCTAGGTGTATGAACCAGCAGGTCAATGTACGCGAGATGTGTCCCATAAACGACATGAGGAGGCCATATTTCGCCCTGGGCTTGGGAGAAGGTGCCAAGAAGCTTCTTGACCTGGTTCCGAGCGTATTTAATGTTGTGCTGCCAAGCAGAAAGAGTCGCGGATATTATAGTTAAATGAGGACGATACAGTCGAAGAGAAGGGTGCGCATTGGCAATATGAAGCTGCAGCAAGGTTAGAGACCAATTGGTGGGTAAAATTGGGTTGACTCACTCCTTTAGCAGCAGCCTTTTCAACCTATGCATTGAAATGAGTTAGAAGAGACGCATATAGCAATTATATAGACTCACCTCGGCTTCAATTCCTTGGGTCCAGCCAAACTCCTTGTTTTGACTCAGACCGCCTCCAATGACTCGCATACCAATCTCCGCTATGCCAGTCCATGCTCTACACTCTATATCAGCTGCCAAGCTGAGCTCAGGTTGAATACTTGGAAGTTTGAGACATTTCCTGAGAGCCACGAGAGAGAGGTACAGTGATTGGAGGTGAAAAGGGTGGTTCGGAGGATGTATGAGTAAGTTTGGAAGGTTAACAAGTAGAATAGGCAAGGGTATGTTAAATAGTGGTGGTGCTGGTCGAGTTGGTGACGTAGGGACCGACGTTGGAACGGCCAGAGATTGAGAAGACGCGAGCTCGGTCAGCGGAGAGCTAGGAAGGCTGGATTCAGTGGTTACAGTTCGCTGACGTTTATGAGGTCTGGGGTTGTCGTCGTCATTCGACGCGCTGTCGGAGGGTCGTCGCTGTGCCGAGTTCATCGCGGATGAGGATGATGAGAGGAGGAAGGTAGTATGTGTTGTGACAAGATTGTGACACTACGCGAATCGTGATGATCACATGACATTGCAGATAGGGGCGTACTGCTACTGAATACAATAATTACACGGGGACACAGAACACCTCCAGCCTCTGCAGCCAGAAGCTCCTAGAGTTACGAGAAAAGATAAACAGAGATAGTGTTGATAAGCTGCACAGGAACAGTGGCAGACTTGAGAACGCGAGAACGCAACCCCGGGCGAGAGCATCTTAGAAGAGCTTCTCCAAGGGATTAATGACAGTCCCCATCTAGTGATCTTCTGGTCAGTACCAAGTTACTTTCAATGCAATACCAGCCCACCTTTTTGACGATCTTCGGCAACGTTCCTTTTTGGAAACCAAGCCTTGTGTTCCACTCCGCACCCAGAGGTGTCGCCATACCTCGCTCAAACTGAGCCTTGCTAGTGTACGGATATGGCAAATCCTTCACGAGGTACTTCGCAGCTTTCTTATCCCGCTTCTCTGAGATGATAACGTGCGATTTACCATAATCTGCACGAGTCTTCGGGTCGATACCGGCAACTTTTTTGATGAGATGTGGTTTGGGAGCCTGTTTACGAGAGCCAGTTCCTCCCCAAGATCCCTGGAAAGGGGACACATCAGTGAATCTATGTGATAGTATCCGTAAGGAGGACAAAATTACCCAGCCAGGCAAGGTGGTATCAACCTCGTGCGGGGCGTCCGCGGCCATCTCACGGCGTTTGACTTCGTCGAATTGCTGAGAGCACGGAGTTAGAGATGTACTTTACCACGTGTTGAACGTCTGGGCTTACCTGCACAACATTGTCACCTGCGAAGGCCAGTGCGACCAGATCCCGTTGTTCAAATGCCACCGATACCTTCTGCTTCCCTTTCATTTGTTTCATCGATAACATTTTCTCCTGCTCCTCGACCTCACTATGGGCTTCGTCATCATTATCACCTCGTTTTAAACCCGAGTCAAAGGGGCCACCAGCAGACTCGGCAGATCCAAGAAACTTGTCGATCGATATCTCAATTTCAGCATCCTCCATCGCCTGGATCTTTGCATCCCCGAGCTTCTTTGCCTGTTTCTTCAGCTTGCTCTTGGATTTCTCCGCTGCAGCGCTGGTTTTAGAAACTACTACCTCGTTCCTTTTCCGCGGAGCGTGTAGGCTAGATTCTGTATGCGAACCTAACCATGGGTTGGCCACTGATGGATCATCAGCCGGCTTTGAATGGGACAAAAGGGAGTGGCTGTGGTTCGAGGTGGGTGGCCTTAGTTCGACAGGCGAAGGAGTGATCAAGTCCGTCGATTTGAGAGTTACACTGGAAGTATCCGAAGCTGGGACCTATCACAGGAGATTAGAGCCAAAACCGAAAGGTGAAGAGAATTGAGCAAACTAACCGTCCTCAGATTCGAGTGAATTGAGGGTGCCCCTGGTTTGAAGGCGATCCGACCACCATTTCGCTCGATAGTTACATCCTCGTCGCGAGCAATTGCGCTGACATTATCCCCACTTGGGTCGTCGCCTTGTAAACCAAGTTCGCGGACAAAATCATCGCGTTCCCGGTCGGCTTGGACCAACTGTCGAATCATGGCATCCTTCATGAACTTCATCTCAAACACACCCTTACCCGTTCCGCCGTCGATAACCGAGTCCTCATCATTGAGCCGGGCTAATTCTTCGAACGCTCTGGCCTTGGCATCTTCCTCCCCAATTTCCTCGGTACTTTCATCCCCGCTTTGTTCATCGTGTTCGCTGTCACTGCCCTTCCCTTGGATCTTCCTTCGTAGCTTCTCGCCCCTTCCTAGCATCTCCTCAATCGCGAGCCTCTGGTGCTGCTCGAGACCATGCTTCCCAGACATCGACTTGGCCCATTTCCCTGTGTTCTTGTGTCGCAGCGTGGCTCGCTCCCTAGCTCGCCCCACCTCTCGCCGCAACTGCGCTTCTTCCTCGTCTTCCCCGCCATCCCCATCCTCGCCATCCAGCTTCTCCTTTTCCTTTCGCCGAAGTCTGCGATACGTCTTGCTCTTGATTTTCTTGATTCTACGTGCTCGAACTTCTGCGCGAAACATGAGCTCACGCATCCGGCGAAGCTCGGCTCTTCGAGTAGCGACTTCTTCGACACTTAAGTCCTGAGCCTTCAGAACGTTGTCCTCTGTCTCGGCAATGTCTTCTTCGCGAAGCCGGGCTGATTGGAGTAGTTTAGATATTCCGGTTTCGAGCTCGGTGGTAGGCTATGAACGATGAAGATAAGTTTGCTACATGAGATCGATATATAATTATAAAATACCTTAAACCGGGAGGCTAATTCAAGGTTGGATGTTGTCGTCTTGGCTTCAGGTTGCAGAGGAAAGCTCAAGTGTTCGGCCTAAGAGATGGTAAATATCGTATTCTGTAGTGATGATTATAATGACCCGCCTCTCGTATCCGTTTCATGCTGTCGCTCCATTTATCAACTTCGCCTTTCGTCTGTTCGTAGGCTGCTTGCCGGTCAAGGCGATCCTGGGTACGCTGAGGTAAAGGTGCAGAGAGTGTTCGCGGTTTTTTTGACTTCGTGGACTCAACACCAAGATTACCCTTGACAGGCACATCTGGTCGTAGAACTTTGGCAGATTTCTGTAGAGAGGTGAGCGCAGCGGAGCTCGATGACGAACCCGCTAGGGGCGCGAGCAGATCATCGATATTGAGTTTCCCTGGGTGTATTCATGGTGAATCGTAGTAGTAAACGGGGGGGATGAGGAAAGTTATACCGGCACTATAAGCCCCAAACTCATTCTCAGTACCAGCTTCAGTTCGCTCCTTGATCACTTGTCGTCGCTTAGCGGGCTTAGGGCTGTCAGCCCCATCGGCCTTGCGTTTTCCAGCAGACTTCGAAGAGGGGTCCAATTTGGAGACAAACTTTTGTAGGTCATCGAGAGCCGTAGTGGTATCAATGTTATCGTCTTCGTCGTCTGAAATGAGTATGGGTTGCAGGAGGCCTTCTTCCTCTTCCTCTTCCGAGTCATCGTCCTCCTGAGCAGTACGCCGTGGTGTCAATGGATTGGCACCAAAGTCGCTCCCGGTATCCATTTCTCCCTTGCCATCCAGTATATCGAGAACGTCAATAAATTCAGAAGGATCGTCGTCGTCGTCTTCTTCTTCTCCTGAATCAGCGTCGACATCTACCCCCCAGATTTCTTCCTGATCTTCATTATCCTCGTTCAAATCTACATCTGTAAATCGAACTTTGCTAGTCCCTTTCGAAGGCTTAGATGTATGATGCTTTTTCCTCTGATGAAATGCATTTGAGAAGGAACGACTATCATCAGCGAACAATATACCTCACTTGCGAACTTGAATCCGGCAAAGCGTTCCTCATCGGACTCCTCGAATGCAGCGTCGCTGTCAAGTTCTTCGTCGTCCTCACTAGCCAACCCCTCGTCATTGTCGTTTTCTCCGATCAGCCTCGCATGCATAACTCCCCTCGCCTCATCGTCATTTCCTTCCCCATCCACAAATTCACCAAAGCCCTTCGCTTCATCCTCGTCGAGTTCAAGATCAACCTTCGACCGTCGTGCCTTAGAAGGCTCATACTCATACACATCCCGGAGAGACTGGGATTTCTTAGATTGTCGCTTCATGAATCCAATGGCGTTCGCCTTCTTGCGAGAAGGGAGAGGCCTACGGCCGGCCATCTTTGTTGGCTGTCGGCCAGACCTCATTGTGCTGTGGTCGTCGCTAGGTCGTCGCAGGAATTTGGGAGCAGAAAAAGTTATAGTCGGAAACGCTATATTTGGCAATCACAATCCCCTTCAGGCCGGCACCAGCGCCAACGATTGCACGGGCGCCTGTCCTTGGCCTGTCCTCACAAGCTAACTGTTGAGCAGGTCTCCGTTCCAGACAGCCCCACTGTCTGGAAGCTAGAAGCCAGACTGTTGTAACGATGTAGTGCTATCCCGGAAACTTTAGCTTAGCGTTGCAGTCGCATCTGGTGGGCGTCCACCCCACGTTCTAGAGAAAGCATTACCTCACTGGAGCGCAGAACGAAAGCTAGCATGTTGCTAGCGGAAGCACCCACTCCCCCGATGACTACATGCCAGCGCATTGGGTCGCTAGCACGCAGGAGGCTGACATACGCTGGCGATAGTACAAATAGACGTAACTTGCTATTCTCATCCGCTAACCGGGTGTAGCACCCCTCCTGACAACGAAGATGTCTCGTTTCCTTCGTTCGGCACTGACGCTCTCTGCTTTTGCGCTTGGGTTCGTCCCCGCGGCAGTTGCGGTACACTTCACTGTGAAGAACAATTGTCCCAATTCCCTTTCGCTGTATATAAACGGTGAGAACCGGGGAGTTCTGGGAAATCGGGGCGGGATTGTTCACAGCGATGTGCCGAAGGATTGGAGCGGAGACATCTGGACAAGTTCGTATGAAGGAAGTGCGAACGGTGACAAGTCAACGAAAGTCTCTTTTCACCTTGAGGTAAGCCCATCAGCGACTAAGTTCCCAAAGGTTATGATTGACGTTTCTACAGGAAGGGTACTATTTCATTGTCGCAGACTATTCCCGTTTCAACACGGGTGTAAGCGTGAAGCCCAGTCGTGGTGCAGTGAGTATTCTTTCTTGGTGCCCAACCCTTCATCTCAGTGTCTCCCAGGACTGGGGCTGGTGCCCCGAAGCCTTCTGCGACGGCCCCAGCTGTGGTGGTGGTTATCGTGATCGACCTAACCATCTACCGGCTCCCGCAAGCTCCCCACCAAGCGCACCACTGTACCGCTGCCCTGGCGACGTTAACTACACTGTGACGTACATCTTATCTTTCTGTCTGTCCGTAGATCCGTCCTCATTTTGCCTGTGCAGCTTCTGTCCTGGCGGGAAGCCGCCCCCCTCAAAGCAGCAACAGCAACAAGGAGACGTACACCAAATCCATCCCAATAATGATAACAGGAAATGTCTCGATGTACGTGCGGGCAAATTCGAGAATGGAACGCCCGTCCAGATGTAAGGCATAGCGCAGAGATGCCGTGTCAATGACCAATACTGATGACATGAAACAGCCACGACTGCAATGGATCGTCAGCGCAAAAGTGGCGTATTCGCTCAAACCCAGGTTCCACCAAGATTCAGCTCGATGGGACCAATTTCTGTCTCGACTCCGGTTTGAGTCAGTCTTATGTGCTTGTCTCAATATCCCGCTCTACTTACGCAAGTATCTTGTCCAGCTCCTGGGAACGCCGTTCAGTTGAAGATATGGCAATGTTTTGACAATCTGGGTGCTCAGAAATGGTGGTACACCGACGATAAGCATATTGCTCTGGAGGGAAAAGGTTCACCTCCCCATTTCACCTCTGCCATATCCAACTAACCAACGGTGCTCAGGTCAATGTCTGGACCTCCCGGGCGGCAACAAATCGAACGGAAATGTCATCCAAACCTGGGAATGCATCTTTGCAAACAAGAACCAGATCTGGACTCTGTAAACGCCGAAATGTTTGCCCATTCGATTGAATGAACTATACCCAACTGTAGCATATATACACGACCTACAAAGCATCCATTGATGTATCCTATCCAGTCCAGATAGTGACTTCTATCACGAAAATTCCTGATCTTGCCAGCGGTAGACCTTCCCAGCTTTCATGACGAACTTGACTCCCATCTTCCCATCGATCATCGTTTCGAATTGGGTATCACCATCTTGCTCCATATCTCCAGCTAGACCAACCAAATCTGCAGCCCAACCACGTCGGATCGTGCCGAAAGGAATGATATCTTCCTCTTCCGGGACGATATCTTCGATCTTATCGGGGTCATTCCCAGTGATACACCCCCATCCGCATATGGTTGCCCATTTCAGAACGTCGCGCCAGTCAGCCCCTAGGCGAACCATTAACTTCATCTCCAAAGAGTTATCACCATGAGCAAATACGCCTGTGTCGCCTCCCACCGCGATACGAACGCGGGGAGAACCAGCGGGGCGGTCTCTCGACACGTACGAGAGCGCAGCCTGGAAGCTACGCACACCTCGTTCCCAAGTCGAGTAAGAGCCACGAGAGCTAATTTCTCCGTTTTGCGATAACGTGTAATAAGCAGCAAGCGTGGGTACCCATACTGCCCCGCTTTTGTCAAAGAGCTTTGCAATTTCCTCTACCTTGCTGTCTCTATTGTCCAAGCTAACTGATTTTCTCTGAGGAAACCCGAAAAGATCTGTTCCATGCTCAACAGAGTCGATGCCGAGTTCAAGCAGGGTTTTGATAGTCTCGTAGTTCGTCGCGTGGGCAGCTACACGGATGATGGGCTTACTCGTCGAAGGTGAGCGCAGAGAGTGTGAGGCTTTGATCATAGCCTCCAGTTCCGCGCGAGAGAAAGTGGGTAGCGACAAAGCTGCAGATGCCGACGAGAAAGATGTAGACAACCGCGACAAGACACGGTAATCTGACCCAAGGCGTCAGTGATGTCCCCATACATATGAGTAGTAAGTTGGAACATGCCAGCGTATATCTGGGATAGTCGACGTGTCGATCAAAAGGAGACTTCAATAACCATCGTCACCGGTGAACTACTCACTTTGATCCAGTCTGCGCCCGCACCAATCTGCCTCCTAACAACTTTGACGCAGTCGTCTATGCCGTCTGCGACTTCTGCACCGCTAATACCATCAACCCCTTCCCGACTCGGGAAGATGGAGCTCTTTGGACCTGGTAAAGGGCATAAAATGACTCTCCCTATACACCCCCTGACTTACCATAGCTCCCAGTGGAAACGAGGGCTTTACTGGCGCAGAAGTATCTTGGACCTGGGATTAACCCTTGTGTAAGGCACTTCCGGAGAGCGACATCTACATCACCAGCGCCTTCCGTTCCCAAGTCCCTGTGGGATGCCCTGTTAGCCGAAATCAATCATAGGGCACTGCGGGTTGCACCTAACTGCTGTAAACCCGGCCATTAATGTCCTCCTTGCATGATTGGAGGCTCGAATAGTTCTTTCCGTAATGGACTCCGTGATTAACTGATCATTCCAAGAGGTTTCGGAGTAGGGGTGGAGAAAGACTGTCCGGATGTCAGGTTACAGCAACAGAATCAGAAAGCGACAAAAACAAACGATGAACATGTACGTCGACAAATCCTGGGACAATCGTCATCCTACGGCAGTCGATGACGCGTACTCTGTCTCCCATTATTTTGTCAGTGCCCGGAAACTCTGTGAATGGGACAACGTCGTAGATTCGCCCCGTAGAAGTGTCAACTTGAATCAGCTGCTGGAGTTGGAAGATACAGCCAACGGGATCGAACAGCTTTCCTGCGTAGACATGAACAATGTTTGGCTCAGCCACTGCGACAGGCTCGGATGATAGGAGCGGCAGATCAATTTGCATAATCGTTCTCTTCGGTGTGGGCGATAACGCAGTGAGGGTGTTTCAGCAACATCCAGCCTGGCAGCCTGGGAATAGTATCTCAATATTTACATTTGGCCTGGGAACGGGGGAACTTCACGGGCGCGATATGGCTCGGATTCACTTCGCGATAGCAGGACCAAGCGTGATGTCTGGATAAGTAAAAGTTCAAGGTAGCATATAAGCTTCCCGTTCGGTCGGGCGTTAGCGTTGGGAGTCGAACGTTGAAGCTGAAGCTTGAAGGTGAGATCAGGAGACAGGGGCTATATACGAGACAACAGTACGTGGCAATGACACAGAGACAGGAGTCTACAAAGGAAGCCGTTTCTGTAGCTATTGGTCCAATAATACAATAATACAATAATACACGCAGTGAGACGAGAGTTAGGAGAAGCACTACCAATACGATGAGGCCGTGTTTAAAATATCTAGAGGTCCCTGCGTACCTAGTAGTAAACGACCGCCATCATCGGAAAGGGCACTCGGGATGGTGAGTACCATCCGTATATCCACAATTACAGCAAGTGGGTCCAGAGGCGGGTCTATTTGTGTGGAGGCAAGTCTTCACTGGCTTCGATATCGATGTGGGTTGCTCAGGAAGGGGGACTGCCATGCAACTGATGACCGTGATTCGAGTAGGAGGCATCTTGGAAAGGCGTAAGGCCAAGTATAATGGGCTTTGATGAGTTAAAAGGTCTGATATGGGCAGTCTTAAAGTGGTGGTGTGAGACCGTTAGACTTCCGAACGATGCTTTATAGAGTGCCATATATAGGCGAGTCGCCAGTACTAATAGAATTGGGATACTTGGATGAACGTCAGACAGTCGAATCGTCAAACTAAAGCAGTTTGCTCAAACATTGGTCTTCAGTGATTCTCCAGCTGAATGGGTGTACACTGCCCAATTCGAGCCGACTTATGGAGACAACCTTATGCACTCTTCTCAGACCCCTGCTTGCTCCTAAATCTGGCTCACATGACTATTAGGAGCGTGGCAGTGGTTGAACCTATGACAAGCCTTTGTGGTTCCCGACGGGCTCGAGTTTACTCGCTTTGACAGTCTTTCAGCGCCCCTTTTTGACTTTGAATTCGACGCGCTTTTGCTCAGTATCTCTTTGTTGCGGCGACAATGGGACCAGAACAATGGGGCATGGCCACAATGAAGACTGTATAAATTGATCTCGGGTGCACAACGGTAGTTACAACATCCCCTCCTACTACGCCAGACGCACGACTTACCTTCTCCTCTATTATAGTTTCTCCTTGGAGCTGCGCTCGCCATCATCCAATGCTCGCCTACATCCTTGCCAGCGCTCTCTTTTCCTGGCTTTCGGTTTCTGCCATGGTCATTCCTTGCCACAAACCAATCAATTCAGCAGGAATTACAGCCTCACAACTCACGGACATTTCTCCCGCCACCGCCTCATGCAACATTTCCGCAGCCCTCGTCGACGAGTGTCGAACCGCCGAACAAGCGGCACCGTTTATTGCCAAGGCTTTCAAGGACTACGATATCACCACGGCAGGGGAGAAAGCAGCAATATTGAGCTTGATGCTCTTCGAAACAGGGGATTTCAAGTTTGACCGCAACCAGTATGTGTTTAATCGTTGTGTAGTTCTGTTCGTGCTGAACGGAACATTTCATCCCAGCTTTCCCGAACCGGGCCGACCTGGCCAGGGTACACGCAATCTCATGACTTTCCCCTTTGTTCATCAATATGCAGTTGATACACCTTCAACTCGTGGGCGCGCCCTCGCTCTGGCGCCAAATGCGAATGATACCTCCATCTCAAACGACACCATGAACGCCGTCCGCGATCTTGTCCTCGGCGACGAACTCAGCTTCGCAAGCGCTATGTGGTTCTATAAATCCAGCGGCATCAACTCTGTGGGCTGCGCAAACAATCAGACGCTGGTTGATGGCTTGGTCTCGCAGACGCGACAAGGTTGGGAGGACTATATCACCGGATGCGTCTTCACTACTGTGACGGAAGATCGGGCGGCTGTTTGGGAGAAGACATTATCTGTTTTGACGGCTTGAGCCCATCGCTTAGGGTGTCTTGTATCCAGCGCTACGATCTATCCTACGATGAAACAAGAATAACTGTATTCATCCAGTTGTAAACAGCTCAGCGCTCTTTCTCTCATCATTTTCGGGCGCTTGTCCTTTGTCCCCTAGATGTACGATGAGTTTCATAAAGCATGTGGTATCTTATGCGACACCAACTCGCCCCCCGTACACTACGCAAGTTTGCTTTGATCAGCTCCCTTGTACAGCGACTCACATAAATGATAAATCTGTGCAAATATGGGGACGGACTACTCTATAAATTGCACGGCAGAGCTCCTGTAGGGCTGTAGTATAACTCGCCACCCGCACGCTAGTGCCAAGCAATCGATGTCATCTAACCGTCATTGCCACCACACGCTGCTCTCAGCTGAGGCTCCTCCCCTAGTGTCATCAAGAGCGCCGCAATGTTGCCATTGCACCTGGCGAGGGAAGCATGCTCCGAACTGCCCATTCAATGTTAGAAACAACAGTACGTGATGCGTTTGTTTATCTAACCGGCCGACGAATCTTTGATCACAAGCTGTTTTGGCAGGATGAGCTTTTGTATATCGTCTTCTGAACTACGATTCCGACGATCACGAATTTATTTATGTCTTTTTGTATCGTGTTCTGCGTCCCCGACTCCTCATTGTATTGATACTACTACTGGGCTTGGATAGCCTCCTTATATGTATTCTTCCCCCTGTTTGTTGCCTGTATTTGCTTGTAGCAATAGTTTATTTATGCTTTTTGAATGATACTTATGGACGATCGTCGACTGTCCTTAACAGGGATTCTTCTTCTGAGTCCTCTATCGCTTTGACCACTAATTTACTTCCCACAGTCAGTATATTCTTCCCACAGTCAAAGTCAACCAACCTCTTGACTAGTTGAACTCCGCCATCCCCGAGTCGGTAATGTTGAGATCAGTGTCTAAGCAGCAGGTAAGCTTGCTGCAGGGCATCAATCACGAATTGCTCTCGCGAGTCGCCCTCGCAAATTAGCCTTGAAAATGTTTCCTGCCGTCAAATCGCCGTTGGCTTTCAAATTTTGGGAATACCGTACCCTTATTGGCACCGTTTTAGCTGAACCAACACTAGCAATGAAAGCCGTCTATGTGTCCAGCCTTCAGCCTTACAATGCTCTGAGGGCTAAGGCCAAGGATTAGCTCCAGGCTTGTGCTTGTACCGCTCGTAAGTGACTGCAAGTTCATCGTACAGCCAGGGCGCGATTAGCTTCCTCCTGCTCTTCCAGCATAAACAGGAATATCTATAGCAGTACCTAGTCGTGATCACCACGGCTGGTCGTCTCCATTTCATTTGCATCTCTTTCGTGGAAGTTCCCACTTACGGTATTCTCATTGCAAAGGAACAATCTTTTGGCACCAAAGTTTCAGGCCGTCAACCATGACATTAAGACGGCGGGGTTTCCTGGCGGCAGGGTTGATGTTCTTGCGGATAGCTTTCCCTTGCACCGTGCATTCTGATCTAGAATGGTTATTGATAACAAGTTTGCCTTTGTCTTACTGACTTTGTACATCTTACTCATCCTAGTTCTAGGAACCAGCCCTTTGAGGACAAGGCATGTCCTATTCTCGTATGACCGCTTCCTCACCTTTCCACTGTCAAGAACTAACCTTCTGGTTTTCAAAATGCTAGGGGATGCTTCTACCGCATCATCCTTCACCCTTCCACCACTCGAAGTGATACGTTAGATCATTTGCTCGTTGAGTTTCCTTTCTCTTCTAGCCAGCCAGCTGCCACATTAGCTTATCTATTTTACCACTCCAGCAACCCGGTTCACTGGTCCATCCGTTTTTGTTTGGCCCACAATACACCCGTCCGAAAACAAAGTAACTGTGGCAGCCTGGGGAACTTTACTGTCGCAATAGGTAAGTGCGTTCCGTGGCTCTGCACTCCGATTAAGTGACATTGAAGCATGCTATGCATGTGCCTCGGGCGGGCCTGTTTCTTGGGACGTCTTTCAACCCATGCTCAGCCGCACTGACGCACCCTAATCTATCATCGGACCGTTTCTATCATTCCCACCCCAATCGCACCACCACTGCCGGCATCGTGACTCAGGAATCAATAGACACCACTTCACCTACAATTTACTCACGGCAGCCGCAACAAATTACTGCCTCGATTGAAAGGACCATCAGTAGAAGCCAATATATTCTTCAATGCCTCCCCCTCACTTTTTAGACAGGCCTCTGTGCATATCAGGCGGAGTGGCCTTTATCCTGGGCCCGAGATAACCGTTGGTCGCGTTCATTTAGTCCTACTTTACTTCCCCCTTCATTTCCGAAGCTAACCCCCCTTAATTCAATGTACAGAAATGGCGGTACTCGTTCAACCAGTTGTCCACGTATCGAAGCCTATAAATTTGTAGTTGCATGTTCAGTCAGTTATGGTTGACCCCGGGTTGACCCTTCAAGCCCGCAATAGTCGCCTCCTCATCGGTATGGGCGCTGAGCGCTTATCCAGTAGCCCTACGCTCCGCAACTCACATGCAGCTACAAACAACCGCTTCAACAAAATATCCGATTTCCATATGTATCCTTTCACTATCAGGAATTGCTGACGTCTCTCCAGCATCATACTGTGCATCATCGAGATAACGACGTCCATTAAGATCACCATAGACGCCCACGAATTTTCACCCCGAAGGCAAGCCAAGTAGGACCTCTGCAGTCACTTGATGTGAAGGTAATTGAGTTTATGCACGGTGAGAGCCAGCTGAGGCTTTGAAATGATCAAACTCTAAACTAGCTTCCCCCGTGGATTTCTTAGTCCTTCGCTAACGAACGTTCGCCATCAGGCATCACAATTAATATGGGACATCTCGGGATCCCGCTTCAAAGATAGCTTCGCGGGATTGTTCACATACATATCGGCTATACAGCTGCAAGATTTGGGCTAAAAGCAACTGCAAGTCAAGTTGGCGACTGAACGAATGTGGGAGAGAGGTAAGTAGTTCGCGACGTATCTCGGACACATTTCGGTTGCCTTGAACTAGTGTTCCAGGCGCTACCGAGTAGGAGATGGTCTCCACATGCCCGGTCGTTAGTGGTGCTGTCACATCCAAGAAGCTATCTAGCAACTCTCCTCAAACTGGTACCGTCATTCACGCACCTTCCCGGACGTTTGTGATACAATTATTATGAAGCAAATTCAAAAGGTCAGTTAACACTTTGTCCCGATTTCATCATGTCGACGCTCCTATTAGTATTGGGGAGCCACACGCAAGATACCTCAGTCGGAGTTGACCAGCTGTGCGCAATCACCCGATTCCTTGTCACCCCATTTACGTATATCTTGAAGACGCACTTCCAGACATTCAATACAACCCACGAACCAAAGGATTCGGTGTTGTATGCCCGAGAATGTCGAAGTCCAGTACGCCCGAAAAGGCATACAGGCTTATGATTCGCTCTACTCTATCAGCGTCTGCTAGATTGTGTCTGCCACCGCTGTGTACAAGCTTTGTGAGTGGCAACGTTCCAAAAACTTTGTTTAGTGGCGGAGCTTCCTACCACGATAATCTCCCTCCCCTCGGCAATCTCCCGCCCTCTCTGCTTAGCGTCCTTCGAGGTCATAAAGGTAAGCCAGAATAAGTAGAGTTGAACGTAGAGTGATTCAAATTTTGCCATCTGTAGTTGGCTTCACCTATCCCTCGCTACTCGCCCGAGCCATAACGACCATATGCCTTGCCCCGACCTCGACTTCAAGAAGGAAAATGGATTGAAAACGTCTTCCTTGCATTAGAAATTGACGACTGTTCGCCGTTTTTTTGACCTACTGACCAGAGTACTGTTATCTAGGGAACACCCCGGGCGCACCGCACCAAGGTTAACTCAAATCACCCACATCATTCATCACAACCCCGGAAGCCCAATTTTCCCAGGTCAATGCAGTTGAGCTATCTTTGTGCTGGCGGACTGCCAGAACCAAGACCACCATCAAACCCTATCTCAATCGCGTCACCTCATGACGTTTGCTCTGTATAGCCACTTGGGGTTCGTCTACAGGACATTCACGCCCACATCGGCATCTGTACCCAGGTCAGTTCCTAGTTCCTAAAACCACTGAAGTTACCCACAAATACTTACTTTTCGCGAACCCCGCTCCCGAAACAACTTCCTCTTCAGGGGTTGACTACGGTACCAATCTGGTAAACTTATCATCATGTCCCCCTGGACACAAGGGTTATGATAGACAAGCATTCAATCTCGCGCCCACGATCCTTCTATTTCTCTGCCGGAGCGCGGTTTCATGGTTGGTACTTGGAGTATACAGCGCTATATAAGGTCTTCCAGGCACCGATGGACCTAATTGAATTGGATTCCAGCACTGGGCTCATCTCGACTTCGCCAGCATCCACGACCGCCCCTGGCGATCTGCGGTTCATAACGTCCCCATCTTTCCGTGGATATCTGCCTAGTGATTGCAAATAAAGCGGGATGATATGATGGATGATGCTCTTGCAGCGTGACTCTGTTTGTGAACCAACCTCCATCCTATTTCAGTTGAGTATGAAATTCACGTCATCCCAACCGCCTGCATATACACCTACGTAAAGTTCTCGAGGCATTGGGTTCTCATGCATATGGGTGAATAGTAAACGTAAACCCCGACATGACACTCCGTAAACCCCACAGTATCGAAGGACGTCGCCCTCAAACTGCGTATCTTTCCCAACTGAATGATTGTCAGAATCGCTCATCTTCTAGGAATGATCTGGCGTGAGAGGACCATATGCCTCGTGAGCACAAATTCACCACATTAAGAGATCACATAGTCTTCGCGGGGTTTCGAGTAATGAATGTTGAGCGGCGGAATTTGCGAGACAAGACAATTATACACGAACCAACAGCAAGTAGCTCTGCATTGCAACGTATTCTTACACTCCGCCGTCTTCTTGAGCAACGCAAATCGCGCACGATGCCGAAGCTTGGAAGGAAAGTTGAACGTGGGGGAACGGAAGTTTTGCGGAAAGTATGGATGCTGAATGGAAGCGGGCTTGTGAGTAAGCAAAAGTCGTCAAGGTGGCGGTCCGAGCGGAGTTTGCGCTTGAGGGTGGAGACTTCGGATATCGTTGACTTGGGTCGATGTTACCTTACGGGTTGGTAGAGGGCATCCCGCCCCGCCACCATTCTTCCGCCGACCAACATATGTCATTTGCCAATCCATTCCTACAACCAGTCGCATAAATCCCGTCTCCGTTTTGATATGTTGTGTGAACACTTTGAGCGATATTGTTTCGACCGGGCGCATGCTTCGTATGTGTTGACTGGGCTCGCGGAGCTTACGGCTCACTACCTCGCTAACAGAGAGGTGTGGTCTTTGAGCAGGGGTGGGCATAGGTGTATCCAAGACACCTAGCAGAATGTATAAGTTGCGTCTCCGGCAGCAAACAGGTGACAATGATAGTACCCTTCCATAGAAGGCGGAGTTGAGTTCAAGTTGGAAGCTACTTGGTGCTCTCGGCAAGCGACTAGCTGGCTGTTTCCGCTCCGTTGGCTACACATGTAAGACCTAGAGGCTAGAGCTGGTTAAATCTACTTATTGATTGGTGAAGTGTGAACGTACGTCATTCAGGATTGTCTTCATGTCTACTAAGCTCAGCCTATTCGTACATGACATCTATCGAACCGAACGTCGTTACTGGATAAACGTTTCGGACGAAGAGAGATTCGACGCACAGTGAGATTGTGTATAAGCTTGGGTAGTCTAGAACACCTAATTCGATACGATGATAAGCAGAGCGTGTCCAAGTGGGACCTGATAGCGAATGAAAAAGAGGCTGTGGGCCAGAGCGGAGAAAAGAAGCGTAAGCGAAGAACTCGGATGTGTTGGAAGAACAAGACGTATTTGGAGTTAAATGAATACACTCAGGAACTCACGAGCTTCAATAACAGTGCTTCGCTGTGTCGGGGTTTGAGAACCACGTATGTGTTAGGGGAGCCTACTGGTTTCTCAGAACGCTGAAGGAAACGTGGCTGACCGGAGAGTCGCGTTCGAGTAAAGCAGAAGTCAACGGGCAACACCTACCACTGACTCAGGCCTGGCAATTTTCGGCCCTGTTATAGTTGAGCCTTGTACACCAACGTCAAACTACTCGTTGAACTTGCCTAAAGGGGCGACCGTCGTACCTAATTCATCAGGGGCTTCAGGAGGCCACGCGTCGGGGGCGGTTAGTGTGGGCGCGGAGGCCCGCTGTCCTTGAATACCATGGTATATTCCGAGGAATCGCAGGGTGGGCGGAAATGCATTGGACAGCACCCAAGGGATTATTCTCGAGCCAAAGCGAAGCTGGCGGTCCCACTGAATTTTGTCATGGTGACTTGCGGGATGCAACCGGTACCAAACGAAGCGACGTACAAGATTATCTCTTCTGGATGATGGTAGTAAGCTTTCACACTGAGATGCAAGCATACCACTCCGAAAGATATGCAGTTGCAATTTGATCATATCGCGGACTTCTATTTAGTCAAGGGTTTCGATTGCAACGACGAGGCGGGTAGTGAGAAGGCGGGCAGTTCCCGAATCCAAATCCTACGGCACCTCCCGACGGAGGTTCTCTTTATCGACACTAACAGGGAATCGTAAGCGGTCGCTTGAGATACTCGGGCACTCGGGTACTGGCTAACCTTTAAACTTCTCGTAGCGGTTTGGGAGTTGCGATTCCTTCTAGAATGGAGGATATGAATGTCTAAAACAGCAGGACAAGCATTAGAGATCACGAGCCCTGAGTAAACGCGAAGAACCCGTGAATGGAATGACGGTCCGAGGGGATACTGAGGTGAGCTCGATTGTTAGATGAGCGCTCTTCTTAGTCATGTTTGCCAGATGTCTCAAAACAGACATGCAGAAGTTGGCAGCAAAGAGACTTTACCCTACACCACCACAAGTTTTACGGTGATATCATCGAGAAACGCGTGGATTCAGGACTGAGTTTAGCGTTTGTCGCACTCATAAGAATGCTAGATCTATTCTGCCAAGTTGGGCAGTCAATGGGCTTGAATTTACAGCGCCCTGGAACGGTGGAAGCCATAACTAGACTAGAAATTTGTTAATGAAAAGGGTAATTGGATTAAACGAACTCATTAACGTACTCGCGTGGCTTGAACGTGGAACAGGGTTTGAAATTGAAATACGATGTAAGCGGGAAGTGGCCAATTGGACGGAGAATGCGTCGATTACCTATCCAGAAGGTAGTGCAGAGGCAAGAAACGGGGAAGGTCGTGGTGGACCATGAGACCAGGTTGAACGACGTTGCACTCATCCGTTGGTCTATTTTTAGCTACGCTTTGTCCGGACGTCCCCACTCAGCCTCGACAAACGGCGTCTAGAAAATGATAAAATAAATTGTTCGGCTTTCTAGCTTTACGTGATGCGCTTAGCCCAGAGTTGCGTTTTATGAAAAAATCCCGCTTAACTCGGTTAGTTAGTGGAGGTGGCAAGCAGCAGTGCTTACGAGTTTGCGACAGAGGGGCGGAGGCAGAGGGTGTTTGGCCGGGAAAGCGGAGTAGGAGAAGGGGTTCGATACGAGCTGGCTCACTTTGACGGTCCCTCCTCTCATCTCCGTTCCTGACACAGATGCCACAATAAATCTGATGCGCGTGTCATTGATTGGCAACCAACCTGCTTGAGCTGGCTTTATAAGAGTTCGTTCTTTCATATCAAAGTCATTCATTCATTACGGCGCCAGGCGGAGAATGCGAACGAACGAATAGAAACAACAAGTGGCAATGACTTACTGAATTCTGGGCAGGAGAATCTGATCGGCAACCTTTCATCCACGTTACGAGATGGCCCTTGGGGGAAACTTACAGGAGACGATCGAGATGCGGCGACTGGATTTATGGGACGGGGTGTGTTATTTGTGGTGCTATTGAGTCCGTTTCATGCACACGGTATTTACTTCCTTATGTGCGTAGCCGTGCGTACCGTCAGTTAATGGTAAGAAGATCTAGAGTATCCGTTATATATAAGTGTAGATGAGAAGCGAGCAACTGAAGGTGTTCCCGCAATACCACCCACCATAACTTGAATTCGGTGATACCCACACGCTACAAACGCTATGAAGGCGACGCTGACGACGGGGATGATGAGGGACTTGGACTTGGGGAGATCAAGGTCGAGCTCACCGACGACGATCTCAAAGGTCACCTTCCTCAAACTTCCTACTGAACTCATTGAATGCATCATACTCCACCTCATCGCTCAGAATCCTTTTGACGTCTTCGTCGTTTATTCTCCCACACTCACCTCTTCTCAACGCATCCCCCTCCTTCGCCCCCTCCGCCAAACATGTCGACTCCTCAGCTCCATCGTTACCAGCACCACATTCAAGGCAAAAGCCTTTCCATTGTTATTCGACGTCGGTGCCGTAGAGAGAAGAAATTTCACGCCGAGCGACAGCATGAAGTCCGATCAGTGGGACGTTTGGGGTTGGGTTATCGCTTGGGTGGGCAAGAGGGATACCCATGCTGGGACCAGCTATGGTGATGAGAGAGGCGGAGAGTCGGGTTGGGACGATGAAGAATCCTTCACGCTACTTACGAGGCATCCCGAAAACATCGCCGAGATATTTCTGCAAGCATACCTCATGCTTGTATGCGACGACGGGAAAAATCGCGCCCAGCTCGAACACGCAGGTTTATACCCTTTGTTGAAGCAATACCTTCTCGATCAGCATCCTTCGCAACACCGACGACAACGTCCACAACAACCACATCTTTACTCTCACACATGGAACGCCTGGCCGATAGAATCCCTCGAGAATTCTTGCTGCTTATGGCTGCTATGGATGTTGACGACAGAAGAAAGGCTTAGGAGTGAGGGGGAGGAGGAGAAGGAACGCATTATTGATATGATGGCTCCATGGGTTTTGGTGCCGTTTCGTGTACGTCCCCTTCACCTCAGTCTCTCTCTTGCTTCGGTCACTGATTAGCCATTGTAGTATTCAGCGTCTCACGCACCGGCCCCACACTTCAGCCTTCCGTTATCGCCGACGCTCTTTGTCCCCACCCAGACCGGAGGGCGGAGGACCCAAACCCAACGTGCAAGGCGTGCTATTCCCTCGTATAACCACCCACACTCAGTTGCAACTGCGCATGGTCCATATCCCATATACGAACGATCATACCCTCAGGTGGGAGCGGTCCTATCGATAACCGCAGACTCAGGATTAACGAGCACGACGATGACGACTTCCACTACGACTTCTCTCGATCCACCCCGCACCTTCTCGCCCAGCCTTTCTGATACAATATCAATACCTTTCTTCTCTGGTCATCATCCTCTATCGGTCCCCCCTCCTTCCCTCGCAGCCATCCTCCTCTATTTCTCCCGTCGCGAACTCGCTCCATTTGGGATCCCGCCACATTTGGCTCCGACTCGCAATGTGGCCGATCAAGTTTTCCGCGACTCAGTAATAAGAGGCATGCAAGAGAGAGGCGAGGACTTTGATAGGGCGGAGGTGGATACCATGAGAAGGCCCGTCGGACCCACGAAGGAAGACATGGCCGAGTTTAATGGCTTCAAGGGGAGTCAGCTACCTTTTGAGACTTCGTGGTACGACGGATGGGAAGGATGGAAGGGCGAAGCTGGAGAATCTACTCTTGACGGTGTAACGAAATGGAATAAGAGTCCAGGCATCTCGGGGCCTTGGGATCCCGACTGGCTTAACCATAGTGACGTGCCAACCGGCAAGCTTCCTCATATTCCTGCGCCCTCGTCCAAGCAGTTTACGACTTGGCACGAGTCTATCCCTCCGTCAATACGCTACGATAACGACTACTTTCGTTCGAGGTATTGCTACGACCCCTTCTTGGTCCACGGTCGGAGGAATGGCGACGTATACACACCTGGCCTCGTTGACGGATTGTGGCAAGGGAGGATGCTGGTGAGTCAACGTTCCATTCTTTCCTTATACTGTGCAAGGACACATACGTTTGGCTGGTTCAACTGGGCACGCATATATGTACCCTTTCCTCGTTGTGTGCTATGTATTGCGTCGATGGGATGTGGTGGGTGGTGAGCAAGAGGCAATCGCGCGTCTCGAGCCGAAGTGGTTCCTTTTATACCCCCACGCATTCCCCTCCTCTCCCTTACATCAGCCTCGACGTCATCCCATCTTCCATCCGCTGTCCTTTGTCTTGTCAAACGCCTATGGACCAATTACTGTTCAGGGCGCATTCGGGCGTCCGGCTCATGGCCGAGTCACCGGTCCCATCTTCATCGAGGACATCCCCTCGGTGAATTCTGATTACCCCGCGGACATTGTCATGCGCAATCTCCCCGCGCCTTTTAACCCACATGCTACTTCAATATCCTCTATGTTTTATTTCGCCATTTACCTCGCCATTTATCTGACCTTTTATTGGGTACTTTAGATTCCTTCGGAGGGTCCTTTCCTCAATCTGATCCGAACACCTGATCGGCCTGTGAACTTTGGCGAACAAACCTTCTTCACCATCACCATTCCTGTGTTCATGCGTCTGAAAGAATGGCATTGGGTGAGAGGAAGTCAGACTCGAGGAGATATGTTGAAGAAGAGAGGTCCACATCGACTCATCGAAGTCGAGGATGATAGCGATGGATCTACAACGCCGACAGCTGGTTCGTCGACTAGCCGGGGTACTAAGTTGGTACCTTGGCATCAAGCCACCATTCCCCAGAGAATGCGCGAGCTTCGGAGGGAAGAAGAGCCTCTACAGGGTGGTCCTATTCCTGCAGCTCCGCGACGGGATCGCATCGATGAAGCGATGAATAACGCTTGGATCCCCGAAGGATGTGCATTCGAAGAACGTCACGATGTAAGCATCCTTTGACACTGTTGTTTGACATTTCCTCACATTTGTTTTATAGCGCCTCGAAGCAACCCTTCCGCACCTACCATCTCGCGATGTTCCGCCTTCGATGTATGAACGCTATCGTCGCGGTCAACCAAACTCGCACGACAGTGAATATTGTCTTGAATGTTGCAAGAGGATATCCGAGGCTGAGCTATTGAGGAACGTTGGGCGTGTTGAAGGCGAAGAAGAGGTCCTTACGAGAGCCAACACGATGGATGAGGGAAAGGGAAAGGGGAAACGCGCGTACGAAGACGATGAAGAGGGACTTAGGAGCGGGACGCATACGGACACCACCGACAATGAACTTCTCCGAACACGTTTCGGAGGCTCCTCTGGCTATGAGAAGATTTGGCGTGACATTGGTTTAGGTAGGGCGATGAAGAGGAGGAAAGGTGAAAGTGCTGGATTGGAGTGTAGAAGTCGATCAGATGTCGACCAAGACTACGTTCGTCAGTATGCTCCCGCTGCAGAGGAGGTTGCTCCGGTTACGGACGCCGACGATGCAGGGGATGATGAAGCAGATTGGATGGATGTCGATGACGACGATCCCGACAATGCTCCCGGCGAAGACGACCTTAACGATGACGGTGCATCAGAGGTGTCCGAAGAAGCCTTCTCGGATAACCCACAGATCTGCCCACCATGCAACGGCATTTCCGATATCATCATCACAGGTTCCACCGATCCATCTCACTCCGCCGCATGGCATTCCTTCCTCTTTCGCGGTCGCGTCAGACATTGGGACGGCCTCGTCGCTATCTTGAGGGTTAGTCGAGACCCTAGGATGGGTGATTTAATTTTCACGGGCTATATCGTTGGTGGGCGAAACTTTGTGGGTAGATGGAGATCTGTTGGGATTGAAGGCGCTGGCAGGCCTGCTTGGGAAGGTGCATTTTCGATGTCTAGAAGGGAGTGATCAAGAGGGCGCTCTATGGACTAATTCAGACCGCAAGCACCGATGTGGACGATGCCTTCGACGGCACCCAAAGTAACAAACGTTTTTCTCTATATCTTATCTATTCTCTCCCCCTCCTTTCCTGGCATACCACCTATTATTTGACTCGGCTACTCTGGTTATACATCCCACCAACTATGCCCAAAAGTACCCTCCTATTTTGCTGGATGACACTCCCTCTGTTGCTATTTTACGCTGCTTGCTTGCGCATCTATTCTTTATATGCTACATATGTCACTTGGTATCACCCTATCCGTTCACTGGACTACATGTTCCACTATTCACCACACCTTGCGCGTTGCATTCTATCTATTCGTTCTATTGTGCTTGGTTCCTTGCATAGCCCAATCCCTCTGTACCCACATATCGCATATCGACGGACCCTTGGCATCGTCTATCCTTTGTATACCTACCTACCAGTATTGTTAACAATTAGGCGAACGATATTTCCACATTTGCACTTTCGCTAGGACTCTGAAGGATTATTGAGTTGTCGCGCACTGCGCAGTGACCAGAGCCGACAGACAGCAAATAATCCAGACCGCATAGGCGCTTATGAATCTCGTAACGAACGTTAGCGATTGTTAATCGTGTAATCACAAAAATAGGCCATTGAGGCCAAGCGAAGTAGGGCTTAGGCTGTCGTATCTGTGGAACATAACATCCATGAAGCCGCACCTCGTAAGTAGAGAGAGAGGACGTCGGCTAAACTCGACAAAAGCAACGTTTCTATCGCCATGAGCAACCCTTATTATAGCTCGGAGCGATGACGTTCATGATGACGAGTATAATGACGAGTCCGACGTGACTGCTGATAGAAATGCACAAGTGCCTGGCATAGGGTTGAGGCGGTGGAGGTCAATAGGCGTAGCCGAGGGGAAAGTAGTTGTCACCAGAGAGTATAAAGCCGTAATGCAATTCATCGCCACCATAAGCGCTTGAGACAGATGATATCCATCAGCGGCGACCTTGCTGTCAAGGAATATGGGGTTACGCAAAAAGGGATTAAGGAAGTAGGTATATCACCGGATAGCGCACGTCGCAAATGATCAACGGAGTGAGTGAGTGATAATCCAAAATAGAGAGGCGAGCTAGCGGCTGTAGGTGTAGAGTGTCAACATCAATCATCGCCCGTCAATATTCAATACCACTACGTACTTGCGTTGTCAGCCACTAATCGTTTGCTTTGAACGCTTGGAGGCTGAAACAAATTGTACTGCCATATAGCTAGCAGGTAAATGGGGTATTAACCAACCCGCGAGATGAACTGCACCAAAGGTTAGTCTCCACAGGGACTTACCAAACGGCACATGTAGCCAAGGGCGAAAGGATAATCCTCACCATTCATTCAAAACCCCGATCAAACAGCGCAGTGTTTCTTGTGCCCAGACATCAGGCCAAACAGCACTGTCAGACGAGAGTAGAGATATACACACAGAGAACGAAAATAGATATGTGGCTATTATCGTCCGCCTTGGTTCCATCTGTAAGCGACTCGTTGGTGTCACCCACGAAGGGGATAAGCTCCTGTTAGCCAATGAGCGTGATCAGCTGGTGCTCAACTTTCCCAGAGATGCACGCAATTAGGTACTCGCCTTTGTGGCACCATCCACCCAAGTAGGGGTAGCAACGTAAGGAGCAGAGCGGCGTGGCGCTCTTTTACAACCCCAAATCATCCCCAAGAGATGGGTGTGTATGTATTAATGGCAGCATTGAATTGCGATGTGGGATCGTATCGTAGGGAAGCGTGAAGAGCGAGTGCACTGTTCACACCAGGTAGTGATCACTGATCGCATACGGGTGAATCGGTGGAATAAGACATTGAAATAAGACTTGATGGGTAGGAAGAAGCAACACAAAGGTGAACCTGGTCGGGAATCGGAATCGGAGAAAGTTCAGTAACACAAGGGATTTTGAAGCGACGCAAGCTGACCGGCTCTCGTATGGCACCCTTGCCAGATCGTGACAGGCGAGTCGTCGAGATTAACAAGAAGAGCTCTGGAGAATGGTTATTGGGAGAAGACGGCGATTCGCTGCCGCTACCACTAGAAAAGGTAGGTGTAAGTACGATTCCAGGGCATCGAGTGTCTCGGCGGGTTCGAGAACTTCGCTGTTGGCCTCAGTGTTTGAGTGGTTGGCGGTGGACCAATTGTGCGCGCTTGATAGTAGGAGGACTAGCTCGCAAGACCCTCTTCAGAGTTCCTTATTTCAAAGTAAGCGGAAGCGCACAACGCAAGACACTCAACTTCGTTCGACCATGTGACGCCACTTATCCAAGCAGTTCTGCAGGTACTCAGCACATCTCGGACCATTTGCAGAGCGATGCGGCGGGCTCATAACTGGAAGGTGAAGCTCGAAGGCGTACTTACTTTGGACCCCGACATAGACATTAGGAAGCTGTAGCCCAACGACGGAGCTGTTCCTCTGTCTAATGCCAACCTCACACGCCGATCCCTCCGCGTCTGTGTGTCCTCTTGAGCTCAACAGCTCTGAAGGTGCAAGTTGGTCCTGGCCAGGTCCTGCGAACACCATACCTCTTGGAACCTAGTCGATCGCGAAATCCCGAGCGAATAGTGATGGACGGAGTGTTGATGTGTTGCCGGCGTGAGTGCCTTAGGTTGATCAGGCTCTTAGGTGGCTGTTCTCGTACCTGGTTCGGGATGTCCGAAGCGGAGAGTGAGATGAACTCCGATCGTCCAAGCTGACTATGTACTTGGCCATAGAAAGCCATCCCGAAGAGGATCAAGATTGAAGCCACTTGACGACGCTGCGTACCCTGTTCTCCACTTTACACGGAGATGAGTCAGGGATTCCGAGTCATTTACGTATAAGGCTGGGATCCTTGTGGGATCCTGTCTGGAATTTTGAACGACCCAAATATTGGGGTTTGGGAACGTGCGTACTATAGTGACTGGTAGGCTTTCACCACCGGAATAAATAGGTGGTTGGACTAAGGACGTAGCATGGTCAATGTATAATCGTATGGTAGCGCGACGACGCTGATAACTCACTCGGAGTTAGCCAGCTTTCTTGGTGGTTTTGGCATTCAAGCCCAATATGGACCTAGCTAAAGAGGAACGTGTTCGGCCAGGGAAAGGTTGTCGTGGCAGACAGTGGGAAGACCACGATTCAATGCGCCTTCTAGTCTTAATATCAATGCGGTGGAGAATTCCTTCTTAGAAGTTGGACGTTGAGTACTTATGACTAATGACACTGAAGGCACCACCCAGCTTCGTTTCAGCTTGTTATGTAGCCCACATAGTAATGTTGTAGTGACGGAGCAATATCCTGGGAAGGCATGAGTACCCTACTGTGTGCATCCCTCGTGCACTTAGTGGACTGGATTAATCGCCTACTATACGCTGATTCAGATCCTAAATGCCACTTGGAATATTCCTGCCCACCTTCTAACCACGCACGTAACACGTTGAGTTGACGTGCGTACACCGCGGCATAGTAGGCACCCTTTCATAATGGCGTATCCCATCGGCCAGCTGGGACTACGATTACCGAAATTAATATGTTTGTTCACTGAGTATAGAACGGGGGAACCGAGCACCGTCTTGTCTAGACCATCCAGCTATCAAGTGAGCCACTGAGCCAACACAAACCAACACACCAGTGATGCTCCCCGCGCATATCGTCCACTGAGGGACAAGAAAGAACTGATCGACTCGTCGGCACATAGTTTGGCTTGGGGTGGGCTAAATGTCATATATTCATACACTAGAACTTAGCCGATGAGGATATCAATAGCAATGCACGTACGAGTCTCGACTTCAAGTCACATAGATAGCTGCCGGCACGGAAGCCTGAGTTCTGGAGCGAGCGATTGAAAAATGTGCTTACGATTAGGTCGTTAGTTTCTTTTGGCTGAGAAATAGCGATGATGTCAACGCGCAATGCATTGGTCTAAAAACAAGGGGAGACATCTGGGAAGCTGGAAGCTAGGGAAAGGCGGTTGGTGACAAAGAGTGCTGAGCCAATTTCCTAGGAGATCCTATCTTCCCTGATCGTTCCTTCGTGTACGGGTAGGCGGCACCTACGAGGTGAAAAGAAAGTCAGATACCGTATCAGCGAACTGTCGGGTGCCCACTCCAGGTCCACTCCCATCAGTGTGTGATGCAATATTCAAGTTGCAATCCCTTTACTCCTTGCATCTGGAATAATACCGATTTTGAAAATGGCTGATCTTTGAGGCCACAGCGGGCAGGTGCAAGCTGGGTAAAGAGTTTACTCTACTCGTAACGGGGTCGGGAGTACATCAGGCCTTCATAGCAGCAACGTACTTCGAAAGTATAATCTTGCTGAATTGGGGGTTGAACCGAAGATACAGCTTTCGCACGAAGACCGGCCGCCGAACTAGAAGGCGTGATGGGAGACCACTAAAAGCCCAGGCGGGTGAGTAATAACGAGTCCCCCGCGTATGTCCATGACATCGGCATCAGAAACGGACCGCAATCCGAAGGTCCATATTTTGGTCCCGCGTTAGGCGTATCTTCGCGCACGCGCGTGTCGTATATACGGTCGGTCGTTGTTCGGCGGTATTGGTGTTCAAACAATGCTAAGGTTGGAGAGGCTCTGAGAAGAAGTAGGGACATTGGCGGACATCTAAAACAACAAGACTGGTGCGGTGTCCTGGGACCAGTTCGGATAGGTAACACAACCACTGGCATCTCCAGACCCTTCTATCGAACGCTACGAAAGACGAGGGGTACCTTTATGACCAGTACTTCAGTCAACGTTCGTCGCAACTTGAAGCTCGAAGTAAGTCTGTCGCACGTACCCAACCAGCAATTCCTGCCAGTGAATCCAGCTGGTCTAATTTAAGCGCATTTTTTGAGACAGGTTGGTAAGACAGCATCTCGAAGGAGAATTCGAAGGCATGGAGATCTCGCATTTTGTGTAATATATGTACGCATTCTACGACATCCAGGAGGAACTGTGGCGTCTGTGTGCATAAGTATGGGAGCAAGCGGTGATGGCGACAAACCATGGATGGGGCGTGTGAAAGTTTGTGCCGAAATTCGGCAGTGTTTTCAACAGGGCCGCTTTAGGAACTAACCTCTTGCACTGATCATCGCAATGCTGGAAGGCTACTCCGACGTTCCAAGCTCTCATTGAATCGGGTAGACAAGGGTGCTTGGTACGACTGACTTAAGCAAGCTTGTTCTACGATAAAGGCTCCTCATTTCCTTACTTTTGTCGCAGTGAGCCTTTGAACCTAGCTCTCAAGTGCTATACGGGTCTATTCTAAGAGTATCGGCTTTCATACTCTCGATATAAAGGTTGACTGTTGGACGTTGGCATGCGGCGCGGTAAGATACTCAGAACTGATGGGGTGCATGACTGCCCAAACCAAGCAACTCTACCCCAAGTTCAAGGGCGTCCCAAGCCTTTCGATGTCTGTGCATCCGTCAAGTTACATCCTAGTTTGGAGCTTATGACTGACATGAGTTGGGCAGGGTGGGGACATACCTGATTTGAAGCGCTCTTCCAATGGAGTACGAGAATCACATTCAATGCCCTGAGCTTCAAGAACTTACGCAACCCCCGGGCTGTTGTCGACCCCCCATTCACCCTCGTTTTCTCAGTTCTTCTCATGAGATACTTTCGTAATACAAACGGTATGTATCTGCTCCTCCGTAGTGTATTTCTGGCACTGATCAGGCTTATTCCTGATCGACTTCACACAGCTTCACACTCCATTCAAATTCCATACACCTAGGCTCACATGTGGGCGTTCAAACCATACCGTTTGTAGGAATATGCAGTTTGTGATGCGGCACCTGGCGGGAACATAAATACTGAGCCCAGGGTTAGTCTCTGCTGCGTCTACTCCAGCCGAACCCTTACTGATAGCGTTTTGGGGCATCCTTGTATCATTATGCATTACATAGCTTGATCTCTTGGAATTTGCAGCTCCAACGTCGCAGTATTAACCATGGCCTTGACCGAATTGAGCAAATGACCTTTCTATCTTCCGTCGATCTTCATCACGGCTCATCCTATCTCGCGACCAGTGAGATGGCATTTGACCAGTTTCAGCCTGCGGAGATTCATGTCTTCATTCACAGACCTCACCTTGAACGAGCCTCGTTCGTGAAAGATTTCAATATAGCCCACGAAACCGACCTTTGCCGAATGAACCGGTCTAATGTAATCTGCACACACAGTCGAGGCGCCCTATAATTAAACACACGCCTCATACACGTCTTTCGCCGGACCCTGCTTTGTGGACATTGTTGCTAGGACTGTCTTGGTAAGTTCCTCAGTGCACAAGGCCTCAGCGGGCAACTTACGGTGGCCCCGTGTCCGAAGGTCCTTGTAGATCCTCACGCATACGACGACCACCCGTTTTTCATATAGCCGTAAGTGGCTTCAGCTCATCGTGGCTGATCGTTTTTTTGACATAAAATGACTTCCACCCCTAGTCGTGGGTGCTCATGGGCCTCACATTCGGCACTGGCGACATGCCTGACTCCGAGCCGGCTTTGTGGTTGAATCCAAGTTCGAACCGGCCGGCTGGTTTGTTTACTTGGCCATCATGTCTTTCCGGTTTTCGAGGTCTGTTACCGATACGACTAGGCCTGGATAAGATGGACAGGTCTTCTGTCTCGTGTTACGTATGTCAGATATCCCCATAGATGTGGCCAAAGCCAACGCTCACTTTTGACAGCTGAGCGCTACCAAACTTGATATGATTCTCGATCATCCCCATGGGCTACCCGTGTCGAAAACATAGCTTCTTTCGTTCAAGATTAGGTATGTCCTCTGTTAACCAGCCTCGAGCGCCATACGTAAGCTGACCACATCTGATTGGAAGTCTCTCTTGCGGGGGAGAAGGACTGGCGTCATATGGCACCCGGCCGACTACTCGCACGGGCATTCCACTTTGGTTCCAAGATGCTACCACTAAGCTCCACTCGTGCCTGAATTCCCGCCTACATCCAAAGTTCTGTCACACCTTCCCGCCATGCTGGGCGCCTTCTGCCTTACTCGTTTGCCTGGTAGCCGTCGGAGGCTCCACCATTGCGAACTCTCACCCCCTCTCCGCAATTTAGTTGTGACTCTTGCGCAGTATATCGGGCCGTATCGCTAAGCGAGATGAGCAGAGCATTTTCTCGGAACAGCCGAAGGTAAGGTGTAGAAGTCTTCACGTTTTCCCATTTTCCGAATTTCCTCTTACTCCTTGATTTACGGTCGTTCGGTTTACGCCACCAATCCCCATTCATGACCATAGGTGGATAGGGTTCGCCTTGCAGCCTGAATTGGCACGATCATCTGATATGTTTCGCATCAATTACTTCCCAGGTTCTTCCCTCTTCTGGGGATCTTCGGAGTTGGAGTGGTTTGGCAGTATGTCGCCGGTGATCCTAGACTTGCCTCGCTATTTTCCTTGCTCCGTCTGGATAGCGCTTTCAAAAGGTCGCTACTTGGCTTGAGTGGACTCACTTACATACAGGCAACTTTGTCGTGTGCCCTCCTCAGCAAACAAAAGTCTCAGGTTGTCGGTACACGGGAAGGAACTACGGGTTGTTGCTCAACTAAACTTGTCATCACTGCATGGTTCGTTGGCGTAAGCCTTGCGAGCGGCTCGGTTCCTACGGATCTGTATTGTTCTGACAATTCGTTGCTTCTCTACAGGCCACCGTGCGCTTGCGGCGATTGGGGGCAACGGAAGCATCAATCGGTGGGGTACTTGGCGTTGTGGCCGTCTAAACATATCATTCTTCGTGGTTAGGTCGGTTGTATCTTCCGTATTCGGTTCAATGACATACTAACATTGCATGGTTTGTCTAGACCCTGAGGCCCGAGGCTTGGGCATAATACATTCCAGCGCGTTACATATCCGTATGACCGACCTTCTACGTGTATCGTTCTCGAGATCAGTCAGAGAAGGCGATTGAACCAACCTTTTACAGTTAGGCTTGTAGTTTGGCCAATAAGTCGAATCTCGCTGACATCGTGGCTTCTTAGTTGTGTTTCCTGTATTCCTGGTTTCCTTGGGCGATATATCCATTGCTGTTTACCCCATGTCAGTGAAAGACTATGAAGCGTGGGGTTGCTAGATATTTCGGTGGGAACCGCATCTCACACGCGTGTCAGTTGCTACCGAACCTATTTCGGTCTGTGAGCCTGGGTACGACCAATCTGGTAGGAAACATGTCTTCCATCATAGTCTGGATAACGAAATCGTTTCGTTAGGTACGTCCTCAACGCTTCGCGGGAGAAGCCTTTCCTTGTTGTAGCGGACCTGGGCAATCCAAGGATATGCATCGCCTTATGTTTGTGAGCCCGCGGGGAGAAGTTCACCTCTTTTGTTCTGAACCATGTTCTCAAGGGAATGCCAGGTCTGGCTCGCGTCTAGCAATGCTCGTGTATGTATGCTTTCAATTCTTAAGGCCAACACGAGGACGGCAGTTCCGAATCGTTATGTTCTCTAGAAGGCTGCAATAGGCTGGCTCGAATGAATGTGCTGGAATTCGAAGCATGTTGCGATTTCTGTTGTTACCGTGCACTCTTTCATTTCCGAGAAAGCCTCAGTAACTCCCTCCACCAAGTCAGGGGTCGATGGGTAGCTTCTGATATTGCACGTCATTGACCACGAAGATCAAGCAAATCCGTCGGATAGGGCAGCACCATTCAATAATATGAATGGTTTTATCCAATCTGTCTGAGGTGGGGTTCTTTGCGTGAACGACCGTGGAAACGTCTGTTTCGGATGCAAAGATAACGGTCTATTATTTATCGACATAGGGTTTCACAGATGATTCCATGCGCCCAGCGTCACCCTTGCATCACACGCTACAATGGTGTGTGAGCACACAGCTATTGCAACCGGACCGTGCGCTCGAACCCAATGAAGTTGGGATGATAGGTACGGGCTATCTACACTTACACTTTTAGGTAAATTCAGCTTATCAGTCGATGCGATTCTAGTAGCCAAGGGCCATGGACCTGATCATATAAATGTCGCTGACGATCCGCCATTGGAAACGTCTTTGATGTTCTCTGACCGTATCCACATGAACGTGACCTGGACGTTGGCTAGCGGCTTCCTACTTACTGAGTGTCACGCTATGCACCGTTTGGCAGTGTTCTGGTCTTCTTCCATCAGACATCAGCTACGCCGTCGTTGCCCTCGGCTTGTCGGGTTCGTGCTTCACTGTCCGCCTGAACGCATGTTTCGTCCTCCAGAGCACCCGATCATCAGCCGGCCGAATTGTGGATGTACCTAGCTGCCAGGCTGTCGGGACCGGCAATTACACTTCGCCTTCGAGCAATATGGGCAGGCTTCTCTATTGGATTACTTCCTGTTTGGCCTCTTCTGATCGACCGTGGGGTGTTCTTCGCATCTTTCGAGCGACATCGAACGGGTATTGCAGCCTACAGCGTCACCTCCCGGGGGGACTTGGTCTACAGTGCTAGAATTCTCTTCCCCGTCGTCGTCGACGATGGAGTACCGGGTACCACAGCGGCGTCCCCGAGCGGGTGCTGGCGGCGTCATTTGTGGTTCTTGTAGTGTCGCGAGCGTGGCAAAACGCCAAAGCAAATCGGGCGAGTCTATTTCCCAAAACGAATGTGTGTGAAACGTCTTCGTCTACAGACTTCTGTGACACTAATTATAAGGTAACAAAGTATAGGTAAATAAAACGTCAAAAATTCGCTATAAATTCAAACTCTGCTCTGACCCGCTCTTAAACTCAAACCCCCATCATCTCCCCCAACGCCTCCTCGTCCTCGTCGCCATGCAGTCCGTCGACAAGCAACAACAGTCGCTCCTTCCTTTGTTCGAACAAAAGCCTTCTCGAAGCCGACCCGTTGCTGGAATTTCTGCGTCTATCTGGGCTCCCCAGCCCCTTCCCTCTGATACGACCTGGCCGTCGGCTATGGACGCATTCGCTCTCGGCTTTGACCGCGACGTTCAAGCGATGTTAGAGAATCGGACCCCCTTACTAGGTCCCACGCGAGACGACGTCTTCGGACACGGACACGCCGACAAAAGGCAAATCGGCGCCATTGGCGACGGAAGGAAGAAGAACAGCCCCACAATCGAGAACAGC
Source organism: Pleurotus citrinopileatus (assembly GCA_017312325.1). NCBI lineage: Eukaryota > Fungi > Basidiomycota > Agaricomycetes > Agaricales > Pleurotaceae > Pleurotus > Pleurotus citrinopileatus. Next base: position 98,421 of record BHFW01000018.1, on the reverse strand, counting down.
CCCGGAATCGAGGATATGGTGAGCGTACTCATTTTTTGGCCGCATATATGCGCTCTAACTTGAGTTTTTCAGCACGTCGAGCAATTGCTCCGTACTCTTAATCTCAATTCTCCAGCTCCCACCGCTGAACGACCTTCGTTGAATCTAAACTTTGATTGTAATCCTTCAACATCTCCAGACTTTTCCCCTGCTTCAGCTGCGTCCGTCCTTTTGACCCCGACCGACCTGTCCCCGGCGAGGTCTTCTTTCGATGCCAAGAGCCAACTCGCCTATGATTTCCAAACTTTGCCTTATGTCCAGCAGCAAAATTCAGCCTTATTTGAACCAACTACGCCTACACGCAATTTTGACAATCTCACTTCATCTCACTCACCGACTTATCGTGCTACCCACCTTCCATCGACCTACTCTTCGTCCCCCACCGGGGGGTTTCCTTATTACGATGTTTTCCCCCAACATTCGCCAACCGCACCATTATCGTCCCAAACCATGCTTACGACTCCTCCTCAACGACGGATTGACGTTGGTCGCCTTCCTCAGGTGGACTGGCGCTCAGCCCAAACTCAGGTCCAGGGACCCCTCCATCAATTCGTCTCGCAGTCTAACTGGCTTCGCCCTGATGAAAAATCCATCCAAGAGTTTGCACCTTCTGCTACCCTTCGTCAGGACTCCACGCGTTCTCCGTTCGCTTACAAGTCGCCCACTCCGCCTACCGCTGCCAACGAGGTACGTTGAATCGAGTTTAATTCTTCTTGTGTTGACCCGCTCATCATCCGTGCAGCCCATCAATTTTTTGTCTCTACTTCATCCATCATCGTCGCCCCCTTACCTGGTCTTTGTCAACCGCATTATCAAGTCTTCGGACCAGCAGGCTTCCATCTTCCTCCAACAAAAGCTCAAGGTCGCCGATGCCGAGGAACGGGCCAAAATCGTGGACGCTATCTGTTCCCGTGGTTACGAGATGATGGCTCATAGGTAAGCCCTTGGCGTACCGTTTGACCTTCCTACTAACGCTTCTTGCAAGGTTTGGAAACTGGGCTGTTCAACGATGCCTCGAAGCGGCTTCAACAACTGAAGAGCGGCGAAAAATCGTGGCTTGCATGAGGTACTTGAGTTCCTGCGAATCCCTATGTTCCTATTCTGATATAATTTGTTTCATCAGGGGCCGTGTCGTCGACTTGGCCACCAATTGCTATGGATGTCATGTGCTGCAGAAAGCTCTAGACTGCGAGGAGGACATTCGCCTGCTCATCGTATCGGAACTTCTCCTTCACGACCCAGCATCCACGCTTGTCAATAAACATGCTTCCCATGTATGGAGTAAGGTAAGCATATCAAGTTCCGAATTCCGATGTCATGAAGGGTACTCATGTAGACACAACCCAGATAATGGAACTCACTTGGACTCCCCCTGCGCCACCTATCTTTGCCTAGTTAGTCTCTTCACCTCTTCATGCTGCCGCTTCAGATTTACATCTTATGTTTATTTTACATCTAGTGTCAACAAATCTCTGAAGGGTAAATGGGCCGCGCTTGCCTGCCACGAAACAGGGTCTCTTGTCGTCCAGGTACGTATCAAGTTGTTCATGAGTTCCGAATAAACTATTTTCTCATGGTGGCCTTTCCAGCACGCTTTCGAGAACCTAGAAGACAGCGCCAAGGATGGCATCGTGGAAGAGCTGCTCAATCAGGGTGCTTCCGTCTTCAGTGAAGTCGCCAAAAACCAGTGGGGGTCTTACTGCATTCAACATAGTACGTCAATTCGCCCCCGTTTGTTCATGAATTGGCTAGATTTGACCGTTGGCCTTAGTCTTGGAACACGGCTCTGACAAACATCGTCAAATGACCTTGGATCACTTGACGAATGGCCTCCTCGAGTTTGCCACTAACGAACAAGGCGCCAAATCTGTCACCAAGGCACTTAAAGAAGGCGGTAAGGAGACCGTTGACAAAATCATCAAGCGGATGTGCGAACCGGCGAAAGGGTACGTACTCCTGTCATATATGCTGTTATTCTCCGTCCTGACGTGTGAATTGCAGCGCCCGCAGGGCTATGATAGTTGACTTGGCCTTATCCGTCACTGGAAGCCAATTGATCGCTAACGTCCTGCCAACGGTAAGCATAAGCTTCAAAGCGTATGCCTGTATCATGATTCTCACCTAGTCCTCGGGCCAGGCTGACAAAGACCAACGCGGGCTTCTTTACGACTGCATCCGAGGCCACATCGTTACGCTCCGTGGGTGCAAGACTGGCTCGAAGGTCATCTGGCTTTTGTGCGTCGTTCTCCTTAAATTTCATACCGCAATTAACATTCACGCCACAATAGCGACAGAATGGTACGTAGCGCAGGTTCCCTTTCTACTTGAACAGGGTTCACAAGGGCCCCATTGCAGCGCGCTTATTACGGCTACTGATTACCCCTCCGTTCCACTCGCAACTACCTTGTCCGGCCGTCCTCTCACGGCTCAAGGGTTCCTTCTGCATATCGACTCAATGACTCCAGCAAAATGACTTGCGTCCATCACTGGCGCCTTCATAGACTCCTCAACTCTTTGGCATCGATTTCAAGCATGTTTTCGCCCATTCTCAACGAGCTGCCGACTTACGTTGGTGCCCTTCGTGTATCTCTCGGATCATCTTCAAGTTACGACCTCCATCGCACAATGAAATAATAAATAAACGCAATACTTAACCCAGAAGCTCGCAATTCATTTCACGCTCATCTCCCCAGCACTGCATCACAAAACGTCAAACGCATCCATCATTCTCCATGTTTACGATCAACATCTGCCTTTTCATCAATCATGCGTATACAATATCTTGCTCGAAAGCTGGAGACGCTGAATACAGCTCCGCTTTATTATTTTATAGTAGCTCACCACCATCCTGCAGTTATAGGTCCCTTCATACTGTCATACTCGCTATGCACGCTCCTTGGACTAAGTAATGCAAACTTCATCTCGTACCATAGCTGTAACACGTACATATTTCTATCCGACTGTCATTTCTGGCATACTGCATACTGTCTTTCATGAAACCGCAAGTGTCCGTTATTCTTCGTGATGATACAGTACACTCTCTTCAAACGGGGCAATTCCAGTGCGGCGGAGGAATCTCGCTGCCATTGACGTTCATCGCTATCAGGAGGAGCCTGGCTGACGGCGCGTTTGTCAGCCACTCGCTCGAGGTGTGTAGAGCCTCGGACCCTCCTCCGGTCGCGCATAGTCTAGCCAGACACCTTCTGCTCACTCACAACCGGAACATAGGGGACCCTCCTGTCTCCTGTCTGTTAACAAAGGTACGCATAACTTTGTTTGTACTCTCTAGGCGACACGAGACAGCCTTGGGTGATGCTCTTCTGTTTGACTACAGTCCGGTACCACCCAGTTATCCTGCCCCTCAACCACCCTCTGGTGACGGCATCTAGCCATTACTACCCCGTTAATTGATATCTACAGTGGGATTCCATTTGGATTGGCCACGGAGGGCTCGGTCCTTCCCTCTCCTCAATTTTCAAAGGTTTCAAGCCCAGACTCTGTTCACGCCGTTTTCCTCGGTAGAACGGCATCTACAAAGTCCCTGGTCGTACCCCGTCTCTGCAACCAGGTGATACGTCGTTGACCGAGGCTTGCCGAGTTCCTCAAGTACCTTTACTGCACTAGAGCAACTGGAGATCATATGTTTGGTTCCTGTCGGCGAATCTATTTCTGGAGATGCTTTTCGTGTCGTTTTACTTGCCCGAAAGTCCGAGCATACCATCCCCATGCTGTCGAGCTTGTTCTTGACTACAATTGTGGGAATGCGGAAACTTGAGTAATTCAAGAATAACTTGTATTCGAAATGTCATCAGGTTGAAGGCGGGGTCTTCCCTCACGGGCATCTTCATCCCATAGGTGAGCACTATATGTGTTGATTTCCCTGTGTAGTTCTGGAGATCCGCTAGGGATTGATGCGTGCGAAGTGACGGTCGTCGTCTTCACAGCCTATTACCAGATGTCGGGGGGTTCTTGGAAGCTCGGTGTCCGGCGGTGAGTGCATTTACCGCTGATGCTGCGGATCTTCTCCAGATTTACACTTCTTTGTACACGCTACAATCTGAGCATCCATGTGTAGTACACATAAAATGCATACCTAGAGGCTATGATACATGGTCTGGGCGTTTCGGTATCACTGAGTACCGAGCGATAAACCGTCATCCTTGAATCGCACTACCAGTTAGGCGCTATGAGTATCGCGGCCTGACGACGCTCACGATCTCCGTGTCACCGAGTCGTATTTGGGTATTTTTATATGTTTCAGGATCGAAGATAGCTGGTTTCGTGTTTCAATGACGTACCCACAGGTCCCCACAAATCCGAGCTCAGAGCAAGTGCTTCTCTTCAGCCGCCGGCATGGCCTTATCCGAAAATTGGAGAAGAGCAACCATGAGAGAGGCACCTCACAGGGTTCAACGAAACTCAGCACTGCCAGCGAGAGGATGATGCCGTGTCGGGGGAGTCGAACAGTCAGTCGGGCAAGATACCTTGGCTCCTCTTCTCGATATGGTATGTGCGTCAGCGCTGCGATGTCGGCCCCAGTTCAAAGGATTCATGAGCTTAATACGCTATTTATTTCTGTAAGCTCACAGGTGAGGAGGCCCCCTATCTCCACAGCGTCTATTATAAGATCAAGAGACGTTCGCTTCGTGGCAACGCCCACCTTTCTCAAACCGTTCGAGCAGAAACACCCGCTGATATTCCGTTGAATTCATCACGATTCGCTCGAAGCGCGTAATGGCGGCTTGCAGTGCTCGGGGCGTGAGATAGCGCGCTTCACCATCATAACGGCTCCGTTTCTGTTGGCTGCTGGTTGACTCGGCGGGCGTCCGCAGTCTATGGTCCGGTCAAGGGATGCGTATCGAAATGAGGAACATCGGGCACATCGGAACTTACGTATGACGAGGCATTCCTGGTAGAGTGGGTGCGAAAACAAACCGTGATTACTCAGCTTCGTTTCTTGTTGCCTTCTGGCTCACATTCTTTCAGTAGTTCGACATTGCTTACATGCGGGATTGTCTTCGATCCGTCGTAATTATAGTACCTAGCTACGCTTCAATGAATTATACACCTTGTATGGATTCGTACTGCTTTTCCGAGCACGGCTGACACATAGATGACTGGCTACCCCCGCGCATGATCGGTCTCTACCAATCCACGTGAACGACGAACCCCTTCGAAGCTGGATCTATCCTCGGAAGGCGTCAGGGCCACCCTAATGCTGGAGGTAAACCTGCTTTTGACCAGGTCATCCATTATGAATCAGTAACCCGTTGGATGTCGCAGATAGCCGTTTCCCTGGCCCCATGGTTTGAAATCTGCGATTTTATTCATCGAACGCGGTTCCCCGAGCTCATTTATGGGAATCCGTCCATATATAAGAGGGTTTTGCTGAACAGGCCTACCCCTGGTCTCATTCCTTCCATGCTCACTCTCTTCTCTGTATTGCTCGTAATCGTTGTACTATTATGCCTTCACTATAAGCTAATACTCAAGTCATCCCTTCCCCTTCCTCCAGGGCCCTCAGGAAGCCTTCTGTCTGGGGCTCAAAGCCAGCTCCCCAAGACGAAGCCCTGGAAGACCTACGCCGATTGGAGCAAACATTATGCAGGTTCGTCATTACTCGCCTCGCATTCACCCACTGACTCCTCGTCGTTCCCAGCACCTCTAATTTCTTTCCGAGTCTACAATAAACGCACTATAGTCCTTAATACTCGCGAAGCTATACACGAACTACTTAATAAACGGGCCCATATCTACTCTGATCGACCCCGATCATGGATGTATCACGTCCTTTGCGACAGGCAGAATTCGGTCTTCAATATATCATCGTCACACGAGCGCCACCGTCGTTACCGCAAGCTGCTTCAGACTGGACTTGGGGCACGCGCACTGCCTAGCTATTGGAGTCTCCTGGAGACCGAGGTCGATAAGCTCCTGGATGGGTTCCAACGCAGCCCTTCGAACTACCAGAAACACATACGACGGTCTGTCTCTTCGCGAGTTTTCCAAATGCCTGGTTCATATTTATTTTTGGATTTCGCAACAGCAATGCGGCTGCCGTGGTTATGAAGATGGCATATGGATATGACATCGTTGATGAAAATGATTTCTTCATTGGCGTTGCCGAAGAGGCGGCCAAGATATCCGGGTACGCATTAGCTCCCGGTCGCTGGATGGTGGATTATTTTCCGCTTTGTGAGTACTTCCATTGTACCACTCCTTCAGTAGAGTTAACATCCTCAGTACGGTACATACCATCTTGGATTCCTGGCGCCCATTTCAGACGCCAAGGTGAAGCATGGCGGATAAGGTTGCAAGATTTATCTGATGTCCCGCATCATTGGGTCCATACCCAGATGGTAATGAATTATGATCGCACTCACGCCCATTCTAAATAGTCTGTCCTTCCTTCCGTGCTAATAGGAATCTGGTCGCCAGGTCGACTCTTTTAGTTCGCGGCTTTTGCGACCTGATGGACGTACTCTCGTAGACTCGCAAGAGGAGGACATTATCAAATGGACCGCTGGTGGGCTGTACGCTGGTGCGACTGATACGGTAGGGTCTTTAATTCCAGCGCTCACTACACCTGATCGTAATGGAGGATTAAAACCTTTTACCCCAGACTATATCCGCTATCATCTCATTTGTCCTCCTCATGTCGATACACCCGGTCATTCAACGCCGGGCGCAACGAGAGATCGATGAGGCGATTAAGCAGCACTACGGGGTTGATCGGGCTCCAAAAGCATCAGATCTGGGCGAGCTCAAGTACTTGTTAGCCGTCTTGAAGGAAGTTTTGCGGTATGCACCAATATCTAATCTCGGTGGGTGTGTTACTTGGACCCAACAAGCCCCTCTTAACCGATCACTCAGCTCTCCCTCATATGGTTACACACGACGATGAGTACGCTGGATACACGATTCCAGCGGGCAGCACCATCATTCCTAATGTCTGGTACGATCTCGGCCCTTCATCAACATGATACGAGGTTTCTAACATCATACTCCGTGGCAGGGCTGTAACACACGACCCCGCCACATACCCAGACCCCGATCTTTTCAACCCCAACCGTTTTGTCGAAAGCGATGAAGACAATAAATCTGACCCACAACCTGATCCTCGTATATACTGCTTTGGCTATGGCCGTCGGACGTGCCCTGGTATGTATCCCCTCTTTACTTTTCTTTCCTCGACAAACTTACTGAAGAAATCATAATAGGTGTTCAGTTTGCCGAAACCACGATGCTACTTACGATGGCTGGCATTTTGTCGAGGTTTGATATCTCGTACGCTGGAGAGGGCGAGGCTCCCGAAATAGACTTCACTACTGCAATTACTAGGTATGTCGTATGTCACTTTTTCATTTCGACTCATGGGTTTAACTGTTTCTCCGTATCATAGTCACATTGTACCATTTGACATTAAGATTACTCCTCGGTTTAATTAACTGTAACACAGCACATTATTTTAACTTTCGTCTACTACTGTAACCCCCGTAATACTTATCGCTATCTTAATGAATGAAGTGCTCCGGTCGTGTCGGTACTCCGGTAATGGACCCACAGCCTATCAAGATGAGGACTGGTCAGCTCCTGACCAACACTGTCACTCGAGTATCCAAGTGTTCGTGTCTAGTTGTGCTTGTGTCTGAACTTGTGGTCGGCCGCCGAATCTGTTGCGCAGCTATCAAGTGCTGCCGCTACTGAACATCAACAAGTCGACTGGATCCGGACAAACCTAGCGCAATCTACTGTCCATATGCATTAGGCCATATTCACAACTACGCTCTATTCGATTTCTCCCTGTGTAACTACGTTGGTCTTACTGGCATATCAGTAGAACAGGGGTTAGGAGATTAGTCACGCGCTCTTCACCGGTCCGGGCAATAAGCGAGCGAAATTTGTTTCCGAGCCTATCGCACTGCATCGTCTCAGTGCTGCAAGCAGGGCTCAGCCGACCGACCTGCTCCCCCCAACTCTCATCTATATATAACTCATTGGAAACGATGAGTAGCTGCTTATCTGCGCTACGACGCGCTGCACTCGCCGTCCCTCCCCAACGCCCCCGACGAACGTCGGGCCGCCGCTGTTTTTCCTCGGTAACACCTTCGACGACGAGGAAAGGCTTGTCTACGAGAGCTACCATTGCTCTAGCTTCTGCTATTGCGCTAGGTTCCTACACTCTTGGCGCTATCTTCCCTCCTTCGCCGCTCAGCTTGCTATTTCCACGAGTAGCTCCCCCACCACTAAATCCCGACTCGGAAGAATCTAAGACGTATACCAAAGGCTTGGAAAGCAAGCTACAGTCGTTGAAAAGTGTTCAGGACCACAGAACATCTCCCCCTGCACCAACCAATCCAACGGACCTGCCAACTGGTGAGGTAGTGGACCACGGATGGTACGAGACGCGTCCGTATCAGAATTATCCAGAAGAACGTCGTGTCAATAACCTCACTGCTGGAGCCCTTCGTGGACCCGGTCGTTTAGCTCTACCACCTCTGATCCGATCGAGAAAGGACGAATCCGAAGCTTATGTTTGGATTCATCTGGGCAGAGGACTGTGTGGACATGACGGGATTATTCACGGTGGACTGTTGGCAACTTTACTAGACGAGGCTTTAGCTCGACAGGCGATTATACTTGCTAGCTTATTCCTCGTGACGGCGCTAATATCTCGCTCACAGGCTATTAGTAATCTTCCAGAGAAAGTCGGCGTCACCGCATCATTAACCGTCAACTATAAGGCTCCTACGCGCGCAGACCAGGTAAGCTCTGCCTATATCGACTACCTCCTTCTGATGCGTAGAACCTTTGCAGTTCATTCTTATCAAAACCAAGCTCGTTGCGCTAAAAGGACGAAAGGCCCAGGTCGAAGGCCTTGTGGAGGATCTTGACGGGAACATTCTCGTTCAGGCTTCGTACGTTTCTCAGACCTTTCATTGGCTTCTTGAAAGCAGCATGTGACCGTTCTTCCGCAGAGGCACTTTCGTCCAGCCCCGTTATGCGAAACTTTTGAAACCTGAAGCACTCAAACATGCTATGGGTGAACCTATTCATTCAACCGAGCCTGTGCTACTCGCGGATGGGGAGAAGATGAAAGGACCTCATGATGATAGCGTCAAGAAGTAATGTGACATAGACCTCTGAGAGTACCTGGTGATCTTTGGAAGGATTTTTGAGCCCAACTGGAAGAGTGCGCCTTTGATAGGAACATCTAGACATTTCTATTGGACTCATCTGGTATTCGTAATGTATACCGCTCTCAGACTTAGAGACTTACCCTGTTATACCTGTAGAATAATACCGCACGACGCCGTCGCTAATCAACCGCCGCTATCACCTCTTTGAGGGTGTCGGTGCCAGACATAACTGCCCTGTATCTCCCCATTTGATACCTTATCGCGTGCAATTCATCGGGGGTAGCCCGTACTCCTCCGGCGTTCGAGCTCGAAGTAACCGCTTATCCGGAGCATCTCGTACCAGTTATAGCCAGTGCATCATGATTCGACCTGGCCTGCTCGGTCGCAGATGCCGAGTATAATGCACCCCCAACTCTGTGCGCTACTTAGCTTTCGAACTATTCTCTCGCCTGGAAAGGAGCTTCTGTGCAATCTCGCGTTGTAAAGCCGCTAGACTCACCTCCCCGCACGGCCCTGAGCCTTATTATCGACTGAACGGCTCAAGGTAGCCATGCCCTCTACCATAAACTCATCCTCTAAGCGGCCATACTCTCATACACTGATGGTGTCATGGCAGATGTATGCTTTGATGAAAGAACCATCCGTCCCTGACGTTACTCTCCTCATAGCTATGGTTCTCGCTTCCCAGTGGAACCGGTCTACCTCATTCCAACTGCACATTTACCGCATCCTCCTGTCCGATTCAACTTGCTCGAGTCATCGTGTCTCATGTCGAAGAAGGGTTAGAAGAGCTCGGCCGCGAAGCTTGACTTGAACTCCCCATGTACCTGACCACAACGTGTAGCATCTACGGACCGACGCTTGAGACCAGAAAAAGTTGTTCGAGAAGGCCGTGAGGCGAAATGAAGCGGAGTTAACGAAACGCTGATTAACAGAAGAAGGTAGAGAAGATACATGGAAGTCCTCCTCGAGCGGCTTTTATAAGGTGCTGGAGGGTAAACAATTCACCAGCCGACTGATTTGAGGACGTTAGGTGTGTGATCCTACGTTGTCCGACGTAGAAGGCATCAACGAGGCATACCCCTTAATAAACACCAGGGACAAAATGATTCTTTGCATCCGCACAAGTGGTAGAGAAGAGGTAACGCGACAGGGCCACGGCGTGCAAGACGGCGAAAGCCAGCTTCTCGGCATTAGGACGACTTTCAAGCCGATTTTAAGATCCGGATAATCACCAAAGGGTTCGACAGTCTGGCAGGAAGAAGTTACGAAGCTAGTGGACGACGCACAATGTATGCTTTTTTCTCTTTCCAAATTAGAGTAAGTGTAAAGTCACCACCGAGGCAGCCGCGACCCTTGTACGGACCCGGCAGCCCAGCCCAAGATATGCATTTTGGCAGATAGCCTTTACAAGTCCGAGACACATTTCGTCGTCAGTCCGACGCTCGGAATGGTCTTCTCGCTTTCCAGGTACATGGCGGGGCAGTTAGCTCTGTTACTAGGGAAGATGAGCTACCGAACAACTGCAAACCGTAGGGGCAGAATCAACATTTATTGGCCAGCGAAATACAATATTTGAAATTCAGTTTAATCAGGATATAATCATTCGAGGGGAATTTGGTACAAAGTTTCCTGAGTGGCGGTTGTTTGGCCTAACTTTAGGCTCGTTGTGTCAGTAAGGGTGGAACAAGGAACAACCTGTTTAGCTCGAGTGGTTCGTAAGGTTGCGAGTGGCAGCTCCGGCGTGGTGCTAGCTCAGCGACGGACAGCACTCAACTTCGGAAGCTATGAGCAATATGGGATTCAGCCACAATGTCATCGGAAGTCAGATAACGTCTACTCGCGTTCTGGCGGTCATCGATAAACGGTAACATGGTATGTATGACGACATTTCTCAGCTGTCAGGGCGTCGCATTTTCTACTTATCCGTTGACACCCATCGAACCTGAAGGGGTTCGGCTGCGATGCATGGGGAAAGAAAAGAGAAGCAAGAGGGTGAACTAGGAACACCGAAGGGACTTCAGAAGACATGGAGGCAAGTCTTGCGCAAACCGGTCCGAGGTCGAATGGAAATGTCTTGTGCTCAGTACACGTTGTCGTGGTCTCCGCATGTACTGGAGTAGTAGTAGCTGAGTGATGAATGTTTGTTCCACGGAAGCGTATAGATGTGTGGATACTTTGCGTTATCAGATCATCTGGTGTAAAGGAGGGTTGATTAGCTTTTTCACCTGATCCCAAGCCTACTTCGTATGATAGGCTTAACTGCTGCCCGGCCGTCGCGCCGAAGCTAGTTCGATAGCTCTTAGAACTCAAGGCACGACGCTTTTCTGGCGCTGGAAAGACACGGTTACAAATTCCTGAGTGCGACGGAGAATTAAATTATACGATTGGCTAGCGTGTTACGATAGCAGTGTTGATGAAAAAATTCTGGCAAACCGATTTAGAGTGCAATAACGCCCCACATTGGTTCGCCTCGTCACGAGCTCATGCAGTGGCTGCGGTTGGCGAAAATCCACTTTATCTGGTGTGCCAGCATGACGGCTGAGCATGATCGCCATCACCAAGGAACGGACAAATGGAATACCGCTGCATCGTGAACGAGCTAGTCATGACGGAGAGACACCTCCTGCCGAAGAAAAAGTCTTCTCACAGAGGCATATCTTTTCATATGCCGTACAACATGCTGTGGATAGGCTGGAAGCCTGACATTCCGTGGGTGGGCAAATTCACGGTCGAACCTATCCCTGATATCAGCCGAAGCTGCTATCGAAAACGCTGTTCACATCACCTTGCTCTCTGTCCAGTCCACCTATGAGAGTCAGTCAGTTGACACAGAAGACTGACACATACGGAATAGGTAACGCAATCGCCATCTAGAATGCTAGTATCATCTCAGAATATAGGGTAAAAGGCGATGGGGTCGCTTTCAAGGTCACAAAGCATAAAAGCGGCGTTTCCAGGCGTAAGCAATCATTCTAGAACTTACCACGGCGGCATTCTCCACCACAAAACACCGCGGACTGAAAGGAAGATTTGTCCTCACCCTCGCGATGCGTGTGAGAGTTCTAAAGGCTCAAGGCGTGTCCTATGCTTCCGTTGCAGGAGCTGTAGAGTCCAGAAGAGTCTCTATGATACATTGTACCCCGATGCTGTCATAGGCGGAAGGCATCAGCTAGCGATCAATCGAAGGCAGTTTTGTGCACAAACAAAGAATCAAATTACTGTTGGCTAGATCTTACGGCGACACGAGTCTCTCCTAGAACTAGGGAGAATGTTGACGACCTGAAGTCAGCAAATTGCGGACTAGAATTCTAGATACCATCGTTGTCGTTGAGTGAAGAACGCCGATCATGACACATGGTGGCTTGAAAAAAATAAATAACGCACAGACACACAGGATTGGCGGATTCATGGCACCCGAATTTCCCCTCAAGCCCGGCAGAGATCTGACGTCCCGTGCCGCCACCATACCAACGCCCACATGGTTATTGCAAATGGACGTCAGAGCGGCGTCGATAGTTTACTGAGCAAAGTTTCCGAGCATTGTAGAGAGTCTCATCAACAAAACTGATCTCGGCTCAGTGTTCAAGGCGTGCTTTGAAGTTAATTAGACAGACCTATGTGGGCAAAGAATTCAGCTTGGAAACTGTGGGGCATAGAAGTTTCTCGGATTCACTGGAGAAGGACATGACGGTCAGCGTGCCTTAGTTTGTGATTTTACGTGAGGAAAGAGAATTAGGCTCACAATTGTGCATAGGTGATTGGAGCCTAACTCGGGGCACTGTGGGCTTAATCAGGCTGGAACATTCTGAAAATCAAGTTTGTCGGCGACCTGAATAGAATATGTATCATTTGATACGGTCTCACCCACTTACGTTCTCCTCACACCTTCTCCTCTCAAAAATCGCGGCGCAACGCTTAGTAAGGACCAGGGTTTCGGATAAAACACGAGTAGCAACCTTAAATTTGCCCACTCCTGCTTCAAAGTTGGGAATCAAGACTCAAAGGTCGCCCGCGTCGGACTGGGGTGAATTGCATCATTCACTGTCCATGTCCATGTTCGGTGTATGGTCATTAGATTCGAAGTTGAGAAACTAGCCACTCGTTCACTTCAACTCGAGACGCACTGGTTTGTCCAACACTTAACACGCACCCCAGCATTCTCGGTGCAGATTGGACCAAGTCTGGAGACCAATTTCCCTATATCTCTTTTAGTGCCTACTTATTTCTCCGATGGCCGGTGGTAGCAAGACCTGGCTCGATTCTGCGCAAAAGCATCAGAAAAGCGTAGCCTGCTTCGTGACGATGCATGTACTCACGGAGCAGTCCATATTCCAATCGCAAATATCTGTAGCGGCTGGGAAGAGCTGACATAGAAAGGATAGAAGGGCGACGAGACCAAGAGAGGACATTCGTTAACATTTGCTTCAATTCCAGTGAATCATCACGGTAGCGTTTGGTATGAGTAGAAGTGTGATGCATGATTGAAATGTCAAGGGGCCTATTGCAAACAGCGAACCACCATCGTACGGCACAATGACGCAGAGCAAGAGTCATCGATCGCGGGCGCGGGCGCTTGTCTGCCATAAGGCGCCGTTCGTCAGGTGATATTAGGGGGTATAGGAGTGTCCTCGGGGTAGCATTCAACGAGCTTTGGCCCGGCAACAATCCGTAGTGAAGGAAACACGACTCCCCAGTAAGTTTCGCTTGTTCTAGTCCACGCTTGAGGACGCCCCGAGGCTACTGTCAGTACTAAGGAACTTACCCGTGTACATCGGAGTAAGGCTCGTTGTGATTCAACGTTAAAAAGACAGGTGGAGCTGGGTCCAATGCACGCCGCACAAATGAAGATCACATTGCGTTAGGTTAATCTACATCTTGAGTGAGCAAAATATTTTTCGAGGCAAAATGGATGTACCTTGTCAGCCGTGGCGTATGGTAGTAAAATGAACCAATCAGCAAAGTCTTGGGATTGGTGATGACCATTTTGACCTGAACGAACCGATAACTGAAAGGAGTAGGCATGTCCCTGCCATGGCATCACTTTGCTCACGTCTTATCAGCGCACACCCATCTGAGGCAAGGTGAAAACAAAGGTTGGGGAATGCACATCCAGCGCAGAGCACTGCTTCCAGAAGAAAAAAGAGGCGTTCACGACCCTTGTAGCGGGAAAAGTCCAACGTGATGATGGCAGAAGCGCCTGGTCCAGTCCATGGCAGGCCATCATGTACTTCCTAAGATGCCCAAGTGGAACAAGCCTTTTTGGCAACTGGTATAAGCCATTCTCGTGTGTTGGACAAGCCTAATCAAAGGCATAGCCAATCGTAAGACTGATGGAAAAAGTCGAGGCCTAGCATTGACGGCATTCGGTAATACCATACATACCTACATCCTTGTTCGCAAGTAGCGTATCTGGCAAGGGTCGAAGAGAAGGGTTGGACTCCAAGTACCTGAAGGACTTGGTTTGGGTTCTCATTGATACGGCTGAAGATAAGGTACGCTCTTACCTCCTCAGACGCCCGCTGATCGCCTTCTCTGGAACCGAGAAAAGATGACACTCGCTCGATCATTCGGGAGGGAAAATAATTAGGCACTCGGTGATCATTGAAGCGGGGGGCGCACCATCAATGTGGATGCTTGATCCTCGGTTCGCAAGTTCATCCCATCTAGGGATATGGAGACGAGTTCGATGGACGTGCAGCCCTCAGGAGCGCGAACCACTAAAATGCCAAGTCAATTCAACCAACAAGGGAAAGCCTCAGGAAAAACTTTCACACACAATGATCTGCGGGACGCCTCGACGCTGTACCGTATTGAAGCCTCGACCAGATTCTGAATTGAATTGTTCAGGCTAGACGAAAGATGTGCAGGGCCGAGGTATACCACTAAACCTTATAACGATATTGAAAGCAACGCACAAGAGCGAGGAAGCGATTAGCGAGGTGTCCTGATCAATCGAAGAACCAAGTTGACTTACGGCAGTCTGAAGAACGAGTGGTCCATGAAGTCTTTGCGGGAGGTGCTTGCGTTAAGTCCTGCATGACCGAGGCAATACGGACGCGACGAACCGAGCTGGGTGAATTGAAGACTTCTACTTCACAGACCATCCTAGAGCCTTGCGGGACTCCATGAAAGCAAGACGTCCTCACAAGTGGGAGGAACGGGCACCATTAATTCACTGCTGACGCTTACTTTTTTCCCGTAAATGTATATCCTTGATCCGGCGTCCGTGGAGAGATTGACTGACTCGTGATCAAGTAGCCTGTCCCGTTCGTTGTAAAAGAGGCCACAAATCGCGAGATACATGCCGCGTGGGCTAGCCAGGGCAGTGCGAAGACGACCCGCTTGCGGCCAAGACCTGATTAACGGGCGCGCCTCAAGAGGTCGGATTGCGAAAGCTCAGTTTGGCCCACGAATTTGCACTAGATTGCAGAACATGGCGAAGAGTTTTTCAGAAATCTAGTCCGACGGATTTACCCGGACAATAGATCACCTGAAGCTAGGTAATCTCTGGGCAATTGATCAGAGTACGGCATGTCAGAAGTGATACCGAGGACCTATCGCCCGGAAGATCAGATATCCCCATCTCATACCCCACTGAGTACTTACGAAATGGATAGTACCTTACGAGTTACGACTGCAGCATTACGACATCAAACAAGGAGCCAGACCTAAAAGGCACCGTAGATCGAGGCAGCCGGTAAGACAGCGGGAATGCAATGCATCATGGCGACCGATTGTCCCGCAGGTACGAACCTGTGACACAGTCATCCTCAAGTAGATAGTCCGCAAGTCCGGCGAATAGTACGCAAAGCGATTAAGCAAGGCGTGGCAGAAAGGATACCGGCAGAGGTGCGCCGTGACCGCAGTAAACTCAAACACCTGCTGACCCAAAGGACGAGTGGTGTATCCAACTTTAGAGTCTTTTGTAAACCTTGATAGTAGAATCCGGGGTGAAATCTTCGGTGATTCAGATGATGCACGTTATACGTTTTGAGCTCGCGTGGACACGGTCTCATCATACCGAGAACTTGATGCGTTGTAAGAAAAACGGCTGATGAATTTAGACGGTAGACGGGATGCTTGGATGTGAATCAGCTGACGAACTTGATGCAGGGTATGGATATTAATTAATATATCCAAGCTATGAACCCTCCAGCATCGTGGTGGCGTAGAATGCAGTGATAATCGACTGGAGCGGATGTCCTAAGTGAGGCAGGAATGAGAACCGAGTGGCAAGCACAAGGTGTTAGCAATGAGCATTACACGGAAGGCGCTCGATCATGATCGGCGCTTGACCTCAATCTTATCTTATCTAGTCAGAATTTCTCTTGGCAAGCTGCCACGTTCCTTTCTGCCTCTCCCTCAATGTCCCAAACACCCCCTCCCGAACCCGAGAAACCAAGTGCCTTCGAGCAATGGAGGAGAAGGGCTGCATTAGTGACTGGCTTTGGTGTAACCCCGGAGGAACGGGCCAAAGACCAAATGTCAATCCATTGTCAAGGTTGTGAACAGTGGAAATCGCAACTTTTTCAATTCAGTACGTTGCACCCTTTTTTTCTTCCGTCTCTTCTTCGTAATCCTCTGTATCCAGGCCCTTCGGTGGTTTTTATGCTTAAACATCTCAAGCTTTCAGGCTATGAGGTACCCCCTTCGAACATCGTTTGCGCACCATGCGACTCATCGCGGTCAGGCGGATTTAGCCCGGAGGCTGGTGCCATAGTTCTCTGTGCTGGCCACTTCTTCAGCAAGAAACATATGGAGAATACGCTGGTGCACGAGTTGGTCCATATGTATGACCACGGGAAGTTCAAAGTCGATTGGAGTAATTTGAGACATCACGCTTGCAGCGAGGTGCGTGTTCGCATCCCCCCCTCCCTCGTTTATGGACCACAGGGTTAGCTCCTTCTGAGAACTTATTTTCTGCATGTAGATTCGAGCAAACAGCTTAAGTGGAGATTGTCGTTACACACGTGAACTACGAAGAGGATTCACGTCCTTCTCAAAACAACATCAGGTCCGTGACATCGATTCTCTTCCGCCTTCCGAAACTCACATGCTCGATTTGCCAACTCTTTTCACCTCCTTCTCGTGCACCTCGGCGGACATTACCAGGCATGTGTCCGTCGACGAGCAGTTCTTTCTGTCATGTCGAATCCAGCTTGTCCTGACGCTGTCACCGCTGAACGCGCAGTTAATGAAGTGTGGGATAGTTGCTTCAGCGACACGCGTCCCTTCGACGAGGTATGCATCACTCCTCCTTCAATGTTGTCTCGTGTTACGCCCAGCTGATCATTCTGCACCCGGTCACTAGCTTTACTAGATTATTTCCGTAGATTTCGCGCAGTTTACGCTGTAATACCCCTACCCCCATCACTCATGAGAAAGCCCTCGCCTGGTCAACGGGTCGTCTGTAAGGCTGCATCCGAGAAGCGTGCCTATGATCCGAGAGTCAGGTTTCCCCTTTCCAACGTCTTCGATCACTCTAATTCATTTTACCCCACATACGCGAGGCACCCTATACACTCTGGTTACCTCACACACGCTCAGCCACCTTCCATCATTGGCGATCAGCCATGATCTTTGAATAGCTTACGCCGTGTTGGGTATCGAGCAAATATAGCTCTGGGATGAAGAGAAGGGGCTTGGCTATCACCCCCCTCTTGTTCCCACCACGCCTTTCTCCAAGGATCGTACTATTGAGCTTAGCACCATATGCTCCCGCATCAGCAGACCGTGAGAGCCCTGATCTAGTGTTCTCCACTTACACGGACGATAGCCTCAAGCTCGCCCTTGTTTGAGCGGTCGAGCGCCCATTCGGCATCGCCCCGCCCGTCCCAGTCGCAGCTATACCGGAATCCGGATTTTTTGCCTCGAGGCCTTGCCGAGCCTTACCCTTCACCTTCCTGCTCCGCTTCTCCGACTTCGTCTCTAACCACCCCGGGTCTCTCCCCGAAGCTTCTTACCCCGCACCTGAATAAGATGAGGCCCTCGATGGATGGTCCTCCTCCCGACATCCGAGATGAATTCAGGTCTGAACGCACCTGGTTCCCTCTAAGAAAGCTTGAATTTCTATGACGTTCGCTCAATACCAGCTCGTCTCTTGAGTTGACTAGCTTCCATCCAGTCGACATCTTAATTCTACTCCAAAATTTCAACGTCTCGAAGGTCAACTACACTGTAGCAAGGCCACCACTGACCACCGTGGCTAAGAATGTCTCAAATCCACGTAATAAACGACAGTCACGAGAGATCAGAATAGAGAAAACGACCCCTCGAGGTCTTCTTAGTCGTTAAGCAATTTCATTTCTCATTGGTACGGATTCCCAATGGCCGCTCCTCTTCCACCGTGACCGGAATCGACCCTACCCATCACTTTCAGGCATCACAGATGCATCATCATCTCCAGGTCTCCAGTTTGACATAGAACCCAACGACGACACATACATAACTACCCAGCTCAGGAACCTAAATCAAGAAAAAAAAACACGCCGGTTCGAAGTTTGAGGAACGCCGTATCGGCTCGCAATCTCTCAAACCATACCTGGGCATAATATAATGTACACCGAAAAATCACAAAAGAACCAAAAAAGGACCAATCCGATTTTCACGTCAAATGAAAGTATGAAAGTTAAAACTACCAATGGCAGTAAGAAAAGGCGACGTCCTCTGTCACGTCCATTGACTGTTGACATGGCTGCGGGTGTCGTGCGTGCGATGCGACGTCAAAATGCCGATACGGTCTATTTTATGCCCAGACCCAAGTCTTTCGTTTTGGGTTCGATGTATCCCCCGGCACCGATTCTCGGGCTACAATTTTGCGCAATATCGCATCGCCTCTACGAAACCATAAACGTCCTAGAATCAACGTAACGCGTCTCATCCACATATGTACGTACCTTACTCATGAAAGACGCGACCACTTTCATATCAACCGATCACCCTGAAGTTTTTCTTAGAACAAGGTACGATGACCTCGACATGAGCCTATAAGGATAATCATCACCCGCCTGATGCGTTGATGGAATTGACGCGGGAGGGAAGGTACGTTGAAATTCATTCGGACAGCTATGCTGTATAACTACCCTATACTCTACTCTAGAGTACAGCTAGAGCTAATTTGCGACTATGCAGATCACTGCTTACCGGTACCCTCCATATACTGAAAATCGACTCCATCGTCCATCTGGGGGTTCTGGTTAGACCTAGCCCTCGACCTCCTGAAGCGACAATCGACTTCGTAGTTGAATAGAAATATAGCCATCTTCATTCTTCATTCAAGTCAGACAAACTCAAGTGATCATCGACGCCACACAAGTCCCCTGATACAAATAATCTGCGCTCACAGGAAGTGAGAACCTTCTAGCTTCATCCTTCTACGTACCTCGCCAACTCAAAGAACCCAGAAGAGCGAAGGACCGAAAGCACGACGCTCGTACCCCAAGTTGTGTGGCTTTCTTTCCTATGTGAGCTTAGCTTGATTGATTGACTTGGGAGAGCTGATAGAAAGGCCATTCGGAAGGTCCCACCATATCCGCCTATCCCAGGCTTCTGCTTATCATCGTCAAAAAAGCAAAGCGAAGACGTACAATTGTACAATCATACAACGCCTATAGGCCTTGTTAATTCCGCCTTTTCCGCCTTTGTTCTCCACAAGCTAGTAGTAAGTATGTACTGAACAGCCCGAATGTGCGGTCCTCCAATAAACACTCGCTAATAATTAATAATACCCACGGCATCAGGTTGTTATAACCGTTGAAGCTATATTGGGATAAGTCAGTAGGTAGTAACAGTGGGATCATATATCTGTTCACGTCATACTCGGCATTCGAGAAACCCACAGGCACCGAACGTTCGGCGCACAGCGCCCAACAAGCTTCGGGAATGTTCAGTGTCATGTATTTTCCAACATATGCTCCAACGCGTTCTCTCTTTACCCGAATGTAATCAAGAGGCTTGGTGAGCGTTCCTTTTCTGTTATTCCCGATGGCCTGATACCAACGTCAACATGGCAATGACTCGTAGGGAAGGGATCCCGGTTGCCCGCTGCCCGGCGAGACGAAGGGCGATCAGGCTCACCTCACCCTTGTCAAAACCGAACTTAAAGCCGGAGCTTTAAGCACTTTTGGGCCTGAGCAAGCTAGGCATGTACTGTATACTCCCTCCAATGCCCCCGAAGACTCCACGCCTCCCACCCATGGCATGGACGAAATTTGCTACACTCGTCCTCTCCCCCCAACTCCACCGATGTTGAACGTGGGTCTCGTGGAAGGGGTATGTAATCGTTAGCATACAACTACAATGGCTAGCTAGCCTCGTGTTTCGGGTGGGGGATTGAATTCCTTTCTAGATAAGTGGAATGTCCCATTGGAGTATTGCGTTATCCTCCGATTCCCCTAGAATGGGACTGTTCGCATGGTCTGGATTCCTCTTCCGCATCAACGACTGATGCGTCGCTGGTCTCCTTCCGTCTTCCACCTTCCATCTTCCGTTGATCTTCCATCGTTCCGTCTTCTGTAACTGTACTCTCTAGTAGGCACCGACTCACCAACTCTTCCCATCAATATCCTCAGTCCGATAAACCGAACCCCCCACCAAATCGCGGAAGCGAAGTTATAATAATATGTATCATCATCATCAAGTCCGACCCTCCATTATCCATATCGCTCATTCACATTAACATCAACATCAACATCAACATCAACATCAACATTAACATTCCTCGTATACCCCTGCAGGAACATAAACCGGCCGCCTGCATGCCTACCTTCATCGCATCGCACCGCACCGCACCGCACCGCGGAACTCACTCGGTCCTGGGCGCATAGTGGATCCTGATCAGCAGAGAGCCGGAGGCTTGCCTATCGTGTTAACGTTACGTCTTGTAATTCTGTAATTCAATTGTTCTGTTACATACTTATTATATTGTATACTGTATACTGTATACTGTATACTGTATATGTTGTACTACTTACTTACTTACTTACTTACTTACTTACTTACTTACATATCACATTACTTACTTACACCGCAATCTCAACTCATTCTCCCTCCAGCATGCATGTTACATGTTAGGGTATTATATATATATATAGCGTAATATTAATACTAACGCGGTTAATGACGACTCGGTTCATCCGTAGTGTCCGTTAGTTAACCTGATCGTCATCCAGTCGTCATCGTCATCGACATCGATCGCATCCTGAGGCCTGAGGCCTCAGCCCTAGCTAGACCTAACCCTTCCAGCTGACAGTCGAGTCGTGCGTCGTGGCTCGTGGCTCGTGGCTCGTGCGTAAAGTATGTAGCACCTCAACATACGTCCGTCCATTATTCTTCAGCTTCATTACCAAAGTCCTAAATACTAAGTCCTAAGTCCTAAGTAAAGTCCTAAGTACTAAGTACTAAGTGCTAATCTAGTGAGCGAGGCCTGAGCCTAGCCTGAGGGGTAGGCTTGAGTATAGAGTTAATATATATATATATATATATATAACGAGTTTTACGCCAAGTAATCTATAAATAATCTTATCTGATTGTCGTTACATAATAATCGATAATCATGCATCATGCATCATGCATCATTCTTTTCTCATGTATGTATGTATGTATGTATGTATGTATGTATATATGTTTGTTTGTATGTATCACTTTTATGTATTGCGGAGATAGCCGAATGAAGAATCTGCCGGGTCGGCTCCAAGCCCCCACCCCACCCCACGGGGTGAGGCCTAGATGTGAGTACCTCCGCAGTCAGCACCTTCATGCACAGGATACGTTGACGAACAAATGGGTGTATAATATGGAAATGGAAGGAAAAACATGACGCGTACGCACATACATATACACATACAGAAAAAAAAATCGGCAGGTATGTGATATGGAAATAAAATAAAATAAAATAAAACAGAAACGAAACGAAACGAAACGAAATAGAACAGAATGGAACGGAACGGAACACACAAGAAACCCAGTTCCGCTAGAAAATACGCGTTAGAGCATAGGGAGCTCGGCACATGGTACACACACACACACACACACACACATATATATATATTTATTCGTATTGGTATCCGTATCCGTATCCAAGTATGTTATAACTACATAACTACATAAAACCCCGATGCATATTGGTGCGTTTTGACTGTTTATGCCTTATGCAATTATGCCTTATGCAATTATGCCTTATGCATATAATGCATTTAATATTTATGATCTGGGAGTACATAGTATAGTATAGTATAGTACATACTACTTATGTTAGTTACCCCTGGCGCGTCGTTTTCCCGATTTGCTCATATTGGCGCGTCCATCGGACGATTGTAAGTTTCGAATATCGAATATCGAATATCAAATAAAATCCGTATAGTATAGTATAGTATAGTATACCAAGGAAAAAGAAAAAGAAAAAGAAAAAGAAAAAGAAAAAGAAAGGGAAGGAGGAGGATCCAACGGAATGTCCAAGATCCAATGTCCAATGTCCAAGATCCAGCCAGACATGGCTTGCAACCGAGCTCTCGCTCGCTCGCTCGCTCTCAATTGCAAGTTTCTTGGGGTGTCCATGCACATGTCCTTGGGTTACGGTTACGCACGCATCTCTGCATCTCTCGGAGAGGACGTCGATTGGGGGGTAGGCGAAGCCGAAGCCGAAGCTGAAGCTGAAGGGTGGCTACGTAGGGTTATATCCTCATCGACTTGTACATGCATATGATATATGATTACATATGTTCACATGAGCGATGTCGATGAACGTTGAACGACGAACGACGAACGACGAACGATGGACGACGAACGACGAACGATGGACGACGAACGATGAACGACGAACGACGAACGACGAACGACGAACGATGCATGGTACGCCACACCTCAAGCTTCAAGCTTCAAGCTTCAAGCTTCACACTCAATGCACTGATGCACCAACCTTGCTTAAGAACCTCTTACGCCACCCTAATCACTAATCGCTGGTCACCACTTACTTACTGAGAGGCTTCTTCGGTATACTGTATACTGTATCCTGTATCCTGTATCCTGTATCCTGTCTTCGGTATACGGCATACGGTATACGGTATATTGTATATTGTATACGGTATAGTAGTAGTCCTCGTCCTCGTCCTCATCGACATCGTTCTTCGCGTCATTTGTTCATTTGTTCATTTGTTCATTTGTTCATTCTACATGGGTTAGCGTAGACTCGTAGTTGTAGTTGTAGTTGTAGTTGTAGTTGTGTTCGTAGACTCGAGAAGGAGAAAGCGCACCACAGCTTCGAGTTTCGCGTCCCGAAACGCGAAACTCGAAACGCGAAACGCGATACTCATTCGACGATCACATACGTATATAAATCTCTGCCCGAATTGGCGTGGATTGGTGTTATAGTGTGATGCGTGCGTGATAAATCAAATCGAATTCAATTAAATCAAATCAAATCAAATTCAATCGAAAACAAAGACAAAAACAAAAACAAAAGACTTGTAGTAATACTTGTAGTAATACTTGTAGTTACAGTACATTGAGCATCGGGCATTGAGCATCGGGCATCGGGCATTGGGGATTGGGGTACAACATGCTAACAAAAAAAAATGCTGAATTTTTTTTTTGGTGGCGAATGGGATGGTTGATGGGCGTGGGATGGTGTGGGTTGGTTGCGTGGGTAGGAAGAAGGAAGAAGGAAGGCGGAAGGCGGTGGGTGTGGTAGTGGATAATGGTATGGTATGGTGGAGGGTAAGTCAGGGAAGGAAGGAGGGAGTATAGGGATGTAGGTATACCTTACGCGGATATGTATATATATGTTATATGTAGAGGTGTGGAGGTGTGGAGGATAGTAGGGGTAGGGACAGGGACGAGGATAAGAGGGATATAGAGGAATAGAGGAAGATGATGATGATAATGATGACGACGAGCAACAACAACGACGACGATGATGATGATGATGATGATGATGATATAGGGAAATGAGGGGATGAAAGAGGGGATTCAAGGGGGGGGATAGGAATGAAGGAAAGGATACCGGTATGTTGTAATGCGCGTCTACATCTACGTCGTCTTTACATCTTCATCTCCATCTTCATCGTCACCTCCAACTCACACCAACTAACCCAATAACGAATAACCATCACCCAACAACCCACTACATCTCGGACACCACCACTCCCACACACCGGAGTATTATCACACACGTATGCGTATGCGGGTGCGTAGGGGATCTTGCGAGATAGCGACGGACGCCCATGCGACGTGCGTGAGCATATAAATAGATAGATAATCTTCATCTTCATCTTCGTCTTCGTCTTCAAGAAGGGTTGCGGGGTTCGAGTTTGAAGGGAGGGTTATGAGGGGTTGGTTGTATGAGGGAGAGGAGGAAGGAGAGGGAGGTGATGGAGGGTAAGAGGGACAGACGGGCGGATGATGAGGGATGTGGGAGGGGGGGAAAGCGATTATGATGTGCTGCTAGGGTAGGATAGGATAGGCGAGTTGTATTGGTACAACACATGATCTAGGGGAGGGGGGGTTAATCGATTGTGGATGGATGGGTGGGTGGGAGACTTACGGATGTGTAAAGAGGGAAGAACGATGAGCGATTATAATAGATAACAGACAGGCGAGGGATGTGGAAGCTAGTGATACAAGCGGGGAGGAGGTTGATGGGATTATTTGAAAGGGCAGTTCGGGGCATGAGAGCCACGCCAACCGCAATGGCAGCATTGAGGGGCGCTGTAGTTGATCGGCGTCGTCCTAGACGCGTCAAGTGATGACGTTGTGGATAACGATGACGAAGAGCGGTGGAGTGATGATGAGGAGCACATTGTGTGTTATGACGAGAGAGGGACGGAATGTAGGAGAAGGGATGGGGGAGGGCTTTTATAGGTACTCCGATGATAGATCCCTTTTTGCTTTTGCCTTGCTTTTGCCTTTCTTTCATACGCCATCCTAACAAACATCTAGGAGAAAGAAAGAAAGAGAGGTAGGTGATAGGGAGAGGTCGAGAGAGTTGTTGGATCAAAGGAATCGCGCCAGATGAAAGATCCCAGATTTCCCACCTAATTACGCACGCTCTAGGACCAATTTGGCTTGCCCGGTTCGGTTCATTTCGATTTCGATTGCTCGATTGCTCGATTTCTTGATTTATATTTGATAATTTATTGTTTCCCCTTCAAATCTGCACTAGTCCGCATTTGGCGATATGGCCATGTATTACAATAAATTATATACTTGGTATTACTTTTACTCCTTTCAGGTGACAAATTTCAAGGTACCTTCCCCCCCTCGAATAACGACATCTATCTATTCTATTCCACTTGTGGTAGATCACTACGCAACGCGTCCTTCCTACGTATTCCCATGCGTCCTAGCTTGCAGTTAGCTTGCATGTACCACCGACTTTCATCGAATCAAGCGCCCCCCACCACGCTAACACGCAAATGGTACCAGCGCTACACACACTCAATGAAATAAAATAAAATAAAATTGTCTATCAACCCATCCACCGAGCGCTAGTGGTAACATACTGTATCAAGACATACTCTACCCTACTGCACGTCGCTTCTACCACTTACACGACTTACACCACTTACTACTACACATCCCAACAATTTCCAAGTCCCTCACGCTCCTCTACCCCCTCCCCCCTCTTCACCCCCACCCCTCCCCCTCTCATAATACCACCCCGGAACCCCATGAACCACCGGAACAGCCCTCCTCCTAACCTCCCTAACCTCCCTCTCCTCCTCCTCCCTCAAAACCCTCCCCCTCTCCTCCTCCTCCCTCACCCGCCCCTCCAAAACAACTCGCATCCGCTCGTTGAATTCAGCGCGCAGGTGAGAGCGCGTTTGCGTGTGCAGATTGAATGGCTGGGGGATCGTTGGGGTTTTCGTTGTTGTTGTTGTTGTTGTGTGGAGGGTGGTGTGGAGGCGAGAGCCACATATACCATCCTAACCATAAAAATAAAATACACATCATTCAGAAATACAGAGGAGCAGCGAGAAAAAGGGGAAAGTTCCTCACCAACGTAGATGATTCGCGAGTTATACCATTCTCGTTTCCGTTCTCCTTGTCGGTACCGTCTTCCCCCGTCTTCATCTTCATCCCCCCCTTCATCTTCCTCGTGGATGTAGAAGTAGACACAGGGAAAGCGGAAATAGGATCAACCCAAGGAGGCCTCCCACTCGTATCCACCCTTGTCAAAGTGGAGGGAAACACACCCCGTCCTCGTCCTCGTATCGTCGACCTCGTGGATGTAGATGTAGACACAGGGAAAGAAGAAATAGGATCAACCCAAGGAGGTCTCCCCCTCGTAGTCGTCCCAGCGTTAACTTTCACATCCACATCCAAACTCGACGTAGTAGATTTAGCTTCCATGATGTTGGATTTGGATTTGGATTTGGATTTAGAGAGCGATTTACGAAGCCATGATAGACTTGCATTGGATGTCGTAGGATTGGAATTGGGATTGGAATTGGGAGTAGGGTTATGTCTAGGATTATGTCGCGTGGATGTGGATGTGGATGTGGATAGACTTGATCGATGACGACGAGGACGAGGAGGGTGGGGGTGGGGGTGGGGGTGGAGGGAAGAGGGTTTGGTTTTGTGGTTATGTTTGAGGTTGTGTTTGGGGTTGTATTCGCGAGTAGTAGTCGTCGTCGTCGTATTCGTCGTCGTCGTCTTCGTAGAGGATGCAGCAGCTGCCGCTGCCGCTGATAATGACAATGATGATGTCATAGACACCGAAAGGGCAGGAAGTGGTGGTGGTGGCAGTGGTAGCGAAGACGCCGACACATCCATTCCCGCCTTCACGACCTGTACTCCCAAATCCAAACCCAAACCCAAATCCAAACGAGGACTCGAACCCGAACCCGAACGCGAAACCGAGCGTAAATGCATGGGCTTGACATCCCTCCGTACTTTCACCTCCCTTGACGATGATGACGAAGATGGAATGAGTTTACTCCTCTTCAACGGCCCACCACCACCACCACCACGGTCTTCACAACACAGCACATCGCAAGATAACCGTTTCCTCGACGACCGAGTCGCAGCCGCATCCGCTTTACGCGGTGAGACTTGAGAGAGCGTTAATGGTCCTCCCCGATCGTCATCCTCCCCCTCCCCCTCCTCCTCTTCCTCTTCCTCCTCCACAACAACAACAACAACTTCATCCCCGCCCAGGCGGCCCAAGGCATCTACGCGCATAATCATATTCATATCCCCCTCCTCCATCCCTTCTCCACGTTCTCCTGCACGTTCTACCTCCCCCCTCTTCTCCCCCCTCTTCGCAACTCCACTCAACACCACCGTGCATTGCGAGGTTCCCCGGGCCTGGACCTGGACTTGATCACGATCACGATTGTGATTGCGATTGTGATTGTGATTACCATCATCTCCGTGTCCGTCTCCGTGTCCGTGTCCGAAATTTGATGAAGTTGATGAAGATGATGAAGATGAAGTTGAAGTTGATGATGACGACGATGATGAGGTACCGGTAGCGGTGGTGGTGGTGGTGGTGGTAACGGCAGCTGCAGATATAGCTACATCTGCATCTGTACCTGTGGGACACGTAGACGTAGACGCCGTAATCGTATTCATAGAAGTCGAGGTCGAAGGAGTCGTGGTTGAAGTCGCCGTAGATGAAGACTCAACGCCAACGCCATCGCCATCGCCAACACTCGAGTTCGAGTTCGAATTCGCATTCGAGGGGTCCAGACTTTCTTCATTCACTCTCCTCCCCCTCTTACTCTGACTCTGACTCTTACTCCTCATCATCATCACCCCACTCTCCCCCTTCTCCTTCTCCTTCTTCTCGCCCTTCTCCTTCTCCCTCACTGATCCCTCCCTTTTTAGCAGCCGTAATCCCGGTCCTGGGCGTGATATCCCATGTTCTCCATCATCAGGAATACTTGGTTGCTGTAGGCGTGAGCGTTGACGTTGACGTGGTGGCTGGTGTTGGTGTGAGTGTTGGTGAGAGTGCGAGTGTGAGTGTGAGTGTTCGTATTCGCACAGAGGTCGTGGCTTATCTTCTTCCTCCCCCTCTTGTACCCCGATCTCCCCCTCAACACCAACACCAACATCACGATCCTCATCTTTGCACACCATCTCGGTATCTATCACATCACCAACACCACCATCAACAACAACAACAAAAGCCCGCCTCCGCGCTTCTTCATCTTCATCTTTATCTTTGTCCGCACCTTCACCTTCGTCATCTTCACCTCTTTCCACCTCATCACAACCACCACCACCACCACCACCATCATCATCATCGCCAACCACACATCCTGATTCACCTCCTCCTCGGCATACTCGAGGTACCCCAACATTCAAACGCCCACCACCACCACCACCACCACGTCGAAGAAGAAGAAGAGTTGCACCCGGGTTAACTTCGACGTTTGGATTAGGAATAATATCATGTTGAGAGTGATATTGATGAGAGTCTCCTCGGTTGGGTGGTTTATCCGCTCTAAGTATAAACAAAACATCATATCATAAAAACAATAGTTAGAAGATATAAAATATAAAATAGAATAATAAGGAATGGAGGGAGGGGGGGAGGGAAGGGGAGGTTACGAACCGTGGTATTGACGGATCTCTCGATTTTCTTGTCCTCGTTGTCGTTGATACAGTTTTTCCTCGTCGGTCGTTATTTACACTACCGCTTCCACCAACAACAACACCACCACTACCAACACCACCAACACCCCGCGCGCCTACACCTCCAGCAGTGGTGCGAGCGCGATTGTTAGAGATGGGCGGTTTGGCGGTGTTATACATTAGCAAACGGGATGCTAAACCTTCGGTTGGGAGTGGGAAGAGGAAGCTTGTGTCTATGTCCATTGGCATGTCGTTATTCGTTCCACTAACGTTGCTGTTGTTGTTGTTGCCGTCGTGGGTGGCTTCGAGTGCGCTGGTGGCCGCGGTAGTAGTGTTGTCCGCGATGACTTCAGCGGTGGAAGGGCTCTCTAGTTCACGACGATTATTAGAAGGAACAGTAATTTCGTCGACGGTCTTGGGGATGTAAACGCCTGAGGGCATCTTGGATGAGGTCGTACTAGGACGAGTGGATGTGGTAGCCGCGGATGCCTCGGCGTGAATCCGAATACGACTATGGCCGCGGACTGGAGCTGGAGCGGGTGCGTGATCGGGGTGGGCTGAGGACTGTTTGGTTCTGGGAGGTTCAGTCGTCTTGGTTTGAGGTTCCTCGTTACAGCTCTTCGGCGCCTTCGCGTCCGCCATCTTGGTTTTCTTCTTCTTCTTCTCAGAGACTCGTGAGGCGAATGAAGATGTTGAGCCGGTTGCATGTGCATGGGCCTCTCCAACCATCCGGGCGGCGGGATAATGAGCGCCACCCCCTTCGATAACGACATCATCTCCACGACTAGCACGACCACCACCGTTCGTTGGCATTCCTAATCTCCCCAAAGCATCGTTGACTCCAGCAGATCCAGGAGCCGAAGGATACGAATACGAAGAAGGTTGATTGACAAGCGGCGTATTACGCGTCGTAGAGTCGTGATGATGATCGACAGCATGAACTTCATGGTTCTTGTCACGGTGTATCGGTGGAAGGTTTTGGGGTTGTAGGTTATTTTGTTTCGGGGACTGGGATCGGTGAAGAGCGGTGGATGATGATGTAGCTATAGAACCGGTAGATTGGTAGTGGAGTGAGACATCATCCCCATGACCATCAGAAACCAGCGAGCGCGTCGGCGATGGTGGTCTCCGAGAAGGAAAACGAGCCGCCAAGGGCGTGCCCTCTGCTAGAAAGCCAAAAGTGATATCAGCGGCACGGATGAAATCCGAACGCTCTTCGAGTAGATCCGGGTCATTCAACGATGAAGGCAGCTGGATTGAGAATGAGTCGTTTGAAATGTCTTGTGGAAAGTGTCTCAAGCTTAGTTCGTCGTCCATCGTTGGTGAGAGTGAGAGAAGAGAAGAGAACTAGTAGAAGTGCATCACTGTCAGCCACAGACGCGTTCTGAACCACACCACGTGACTTGAGTCTCCTATCTTCCATACCAGTTCCTTTGACTTCTCCCTTGTCTCCGGCTTCTCTCCGTGCGCTCTATATGGCTTGGACGTGCCACTACAAAACTGTGCCCTGAATTGTGTCCCAATGTCCTTTGCAGGCGTCACGAGTGCTGATCTACTTACAACTCTTCCATTCCCCTCACCGCGACTAGACACCGGTTCGTATACGGAGATGAAATCAACGCAAGCCCATTTGATAGCTCGGGCATGATTCATGTACAATAGTACTCATATGAACGCACCTTCACATGCATCGATCATCAATGAATCGACTATCTGAACCCCCTCGTCCTCGACATCATTAACAAGAGTACATGATTAATTAACCAGTCACATTAAATCAACTGACACAGAGCGGAGCGCTCGCTGGTTTTGGATTGTCTTTTCTTTTGTGGGTGTATATAGGGAAGTGGAACTGCCTTACTCGTAAGTTCACCGTGTCTTCCAAGCACACATGCACATGCACAAACGCGAAGCGTAAAGACCAGAAGCACCCCTTTACCCCTCTGATTCTTACCCCTTTCGTCAAGACGGTAGGCACACCCAGCAGCCGGCCGCTCAGTAGAAGCGACTTGCGCAAGCCTCAATTCCGCCAAGTCTAAGAGCATTGTGGATGGAAGAAGAAGAAGAGGTAAGTGCTCTAAATTGAGGGTGCGAACTTGGTCGTCCCTCGTTTAGGGTCGTACGTTTGAACGTTGACGTTGGGACGTTGAACGTACGAACCGACGATTCCCCGATACTCACGGTGGGTGAAAGTGGTCCCAGTAGTCCAGTCAGCCACATCGCTTCGAAGGACGTCGAAGATTCGAAGGCAGGTAATATGCCAGCAGTCCCAGCCTTCTGAAGACGGCGCTAACGTCCTCTCGACGCGTCATAGTTGACGTAGTACCTTACATAGGAGGAAGCTATCTACGGTTTCTTGCCTTCCTTGGATCCAGATGTACATAGCTGTAGCACATACATAGTATGTCCATGAGGCCTTTTTGCCTTTGAGATTGCATAATGTTCCAGCGTTTATATGCTTCCAACTCATGGTGAGGTGTGTGGTGAGGTGAGCCGCGAGATAGCGACCGGGGAGCATCAGACCCCTAGCCAACCCCTTTCGACGAAATGATGATTTATTTCTGCTGACCTGGGGCTCATATCGACACCTATCAACCTGAAATTTCTTATGTGTTACTTAAAAGTACCGTACCCCGGTCGAAGGAGGTTGTTGTGTTCCTCTTTCTTTTCCTTACGATTCCGCCTCTCAGCTGATCAAAATTTGGGACCGAATTCACGCAAAGAATCTACAACAAACACGGGAGGTTACGAGTCTAACCCCACTCTCCTAGCTCACCTTCACTTCTCCTTCCTTCGTACACGCCCTCCCTTCCTCAAGGAAAGGCTCGCTTCTCGCTCGCGACCATGGACTTCCACCGCATCCCACCGAGAACTCGGCCACCTACAAACTTTAATCCATCAAGTGGTGTATCGCCCATGAACGGAAATACGTTACATATCGACTTCTCTATAAACCCAATTCGACGTCTGTCATTTTGACTCTTTAGAGTGCTCCGTTCTGTGCGGCTTTGTGCCTTCCGTGCCTTGGTGTATTGCACATATGTAGCATGTATGTACATAGCTGATAGAGTACAAGGTACCCGTACGGCAAAGGTACGACTTACTTGCACCGTCCATGCGCATGCTGGGCGTCAAGTGATGAGAAAGCAATGCCGAGACACACTTAGGTGTGGATAGGTCGCTTGGATGCGCACGATGTGGAGTTAACGAGGGTATTTTTATACAAATGATATGCTATCATACATATAAGTAATGATGTTATGTGTGCACTTATGTTATATTACTTTTTGAGTTTTTGGTTTTGCCTGATTGTAACGATGGGAGATCCCATCTCAAATTTAGGCCTGAGTTTGAATGAGGGAGGGAGAGAAGTAGACTTGGAGATTCACAAAGTCAGCGAGGAGGACGCGGCGATGGTCAGCCGTTTCGAAGGTTTGGAATTTGAATATGCTTAGTCCAGAGGGTACTCGGTTGTGCGTGGTGGATCGGGTCGAGGCAGATCGAGGGTAAGAATGCCGATGACCCTCGAGACTCGGTTCACCGTTCATGCCAGCGACTATATTACGTCGATTCAATTCTAGACGCGCATAATCTGTATGCCTCGTCTGTAATAGACCGTTTACAAAGGAAAAAAAAATCAATCTCCTTCCGCTATACAAACATCCGAGTTACGAGCTTGGTTACGAGCGTTAATTCAGCGGGATACTGCCTTGGCCATTACCTTCGTAGAACAGCATCTCGACGCTCGGGCATCCGGGTATTAGAGAGGCTTATTAATTGAGGAGCGGTTGATGAAGAATCGAGGGACTAGTAACTGCGTCTCAAGTGTCTAGTGCCTAACCGTATGGCTTACCATATGGCCTGGCCAAGGTGAGCGTACATGAGTACGTGGCGACTAGTCATTTTGACTTCCTTCTTGTGGTCCATCGTCACGCGTCGAGACCCACGGGTCTGCGATTAGCGGGGGTTTCAGCTATTTCTGGAGATGAGTTCGTAATCGGTGGATGGTGGACCGAGGTGACTGATTAACCGTGCCCCCCTTGACCCCTTTACTCTTAACCCCTTTTGAGCTACTTCACGCCGATTTTTATTCTATACTTGGTCCCGCAGCCTCGGACTGACCTCGCCTCGTCCAAAGTACTCTCGTTCAAGCTATTAGTACTAGGCAGTATAGCTCCGAGTCGGTAAATCCTCGCACTGCGTCAATACACGAGTGACCCGTGAGCGACTGGTTCGCCTCGAGTTTTTGCCCGAGCTTAAAATATTGGCTTAGAGCTTCAGAAACTATGAGTCATAAGTGACCATTAATGAACTCTCGAAGCTCTTTTGGGAGTATGGGTAAGCTACTATGTATTCATAATCACGGAGGATATGAACAGCGATTTAGGGCCAGGTAGATCGAGGGACTGTCTGGTATCCAGCTGACTTTTCCTCTAGGCAAGACTAGTCCTGATGCGAATACGTGTCGCCTTGGACGTCTCAGTCTTGGAGCCCTTCGTGACCTGGAAGTAACTCTAAACGATCTCCCGACTGAGCGGCTTACAGAGGACAACGCCTCGAGGTGCTATTATGGGAGGGACTCGAGTAGGTGAACCGGCACGCCAATCGACTCGGACATTTTCAGTCCATCCGGATGAAAAGAGAAAGAATCATACCTCCAACTTCAGTATTAAAGGTTTTCCCTCTAAATCTGTTGTTTGTGGTTCGCCTCGAGGTTCTTTGTTTCCAACTTTTGCGAAGCACCTAATAAATTATATTCTCTTCTACATATTCGCATTCAGAACCCGAATCTCCGGTCAGATCCAAGACGCGAAACCTGCTGTAAAGCGCTTCCTGTTGAGGCTGTTGAAAACAGTCATTGATCGCCTTCCGTTGAATAATTAGCCGGTACCGGAAATGAATTGACTGGAATTGCTGTTGCTTTGTGCGTCGGTCGTTTGAACAGCGTGAGATGATGTTGATGCAGCAAAAAGGTATGGTGTTACAGCAGAACGTTGAAAACACGCGTCGGCATCGTGGAATGGGACTGCCTAGCGCTACGGCAGGAGTAGACCCGAAAGACAAAGCAAGGGTATCAAATCAATGGGGACGAGGAACTTCTTGATCTCGGGACCAACTAAGGCTAACCTGTAAAGGCGTAAGTGACAGATGGGTGGGAGCATCGTGGTTGACGGTTTTGACGCTTCACTCCCGTCCACGAGGTGATCATGAGTACCTAGCTTGAAGAGGTCTTCGATCCACGTTGTCTATTTCTTTTGTCTTTATATGGGAGATCGTACTTAAGGGCGTTACGCTGGCTACTGCTCTGAGATAAGAGTGATGGGTGAGGGTTGTAGCATTTGATCACGGCGGTAAAGAGGTGAATTTGTCGGGCGGCATGCCGCGTGCACGTTCGAGATGAAAAGAACA
The DNA here is from genome assembly GCA_017312325.1 of Pleurotus citrinopileatus. Taxonomy (NCBI): domain Eukaryota; kingdom Fungi; phylum Basidiomycota; class Agaricomycetes; order Agaricales; family Pleurotaceae; genus Pleurotus; species Pleurotus citrinopileatus. The sequence continues at coordinate 64,255 of BHFW01000018.1, read as the reverse complement.
TGGAAAGAAACGGCAAAATAGTAACAAGGGACAATACGAAAGATGAAAGGGATGACGTCTTCGTCCTGAGACAAGGAGCTCTTCTGGTAGAGTCAGGGTACACAGATTACATAGTGCTTTTCATATCAGTTCGAAGCTCCACTGCAAGGCAGCACGAGCGGTACCTATGGAGGACAAAGCGAGACTAGTGAATGCCTGGGCGAAGGTCATATCTTTCGGCCGACGATTTGTGCAGGTATAAGCAACAAAGGGGGAAAGGGAAAATGGCCACAAAGAAAGTAAAGATCAAGACGATGGCGAATCATAATTAGGCGTCTGTAACCTCCGGTCCGTCAGGAGGGTAATAGAGAGATAAGAAGTGGATGGCTAAACGTGGTCGAAGGAGTCGTGGTAGATCTGTGTTTTCAGGGGGTTATCGCTTTTTCGAGGAAATTGTCCTTGGTGCTAAATCGGTATGCAGTTGCGGAAGTTGGACTCACCGGAAACATGAATGAACGTGTCGCAATCCAAATATGAAGGATGAGCACCAAGTTATGGCAAAAGCCACCGGTAAAGATATTTATGCGCGGTCCGGTCACCCATTCCGCAATAATTCACTACAGCACACAGCAAACAAACTCAACGACAGTAAAGGAATACACTGATCGAGGGATCACTGGAAACCCGAGCGGCTCGATTAGAAGACGAAGAGGAGCTACCTCATGACCGCGTCTACCACAATCGCCCATTAACATCCTCGGATTTCATACAATCATCAAAGGATGTTTGTCTTCTCGACTAACAACCACTTCCACGCATTTCAACAAGTCCTTGGCATTCTTGGGTGAGCCCTCGGCTTCATGCCCGAGCTCTTCAGTGAGCCGTTTGGCCAGCACACGGAGGTACCCACGTTCTGTATTCGTGTGCCCACCTGTTCGGTACCCTAGTCAACACATCATAGGAGAAGACATGTAACATGAACGGGGGAAGGAACAACACACAGCTATTCGGGTGGCGCTTTATGAAAAGAAAACTCACAAAGAACGACACTCGATCCGCCGGCAATCGAAGCGAGTACCTCGTGCTGGGTCAACGGACGAAAAATAAGCTCTCAGATGGACAGACATGAGGGATGGAAACTCACATGAGACATTTCACCGGTGAAATAAACATCAGCTGCTTTACCTACTAACAGCGAACCACCCGAACCGGCACAGATAGCGACCGTTTGAATATCTCCATGCTTCCCTGCGCTCTTGCTATAGCCTACTTGAACTAAAAACAGAACACAGGTTTTTAGGGAGGTTACGACGTGACAACCGATGAAAAGAGCAGTGGCTTCGTCTCGGTATCCGGGAATGGTGAGAAATCAAAAGGGTCAAGGGTCACCGGTCAAGGAACAAGTTCCAATCAAGGTGCATTCGAAGCACGCGAGACCAACCAGAGGGGGATTGATGAAATAACATACCATGTTCTAAACCCAGATGTTGCTTAATGCTACGTTCCAGTTCTTCCATCCTAATCGGCGTATAGAACGTAACAAGCCTGCCAATCCCACCTTCCCTCTCCCCACTAGGAGCAAATTTGTCTCCTTCGAGCGAGTCTATTTTGCCGCGTTGCACTCCCAATATGCCTTGAGCCAGCCAATCGTTGATTCCGCCATGCACGGTATCCAGGGCGCTGTGTGGCGAGTACACAGAGAGGCCCTCCGCAGCGCAGCGTAAAAGGGATGTCTGTAGGGGGTTCGATAGCGTGAATGACTTAAGGGGTCGGAAAAGCGGCGGGTGATACGACACGATGACGGAGGCTTTCGTCCGTATAGATTCCTCCACTACTTCCGGAGTTAAACTATAATAACATCCAATCCCTAAGACAACAGTCTACGCATACGCATCGGTTATGAAACTTACTCGATTGTCAGTAAGACCGTGTTGCGATCTGGTTTTGGCACAGGGGATTCTGGAATAGAAATATGCATCCAATCAGTTCTTTTTAGTACTTACCAAAATTTCGCTCGCAGGAAACAGCCAAACCTAGAAGTAATCCAACCTGTCAAAAGAAACCCAATCAATCATCAGCTCCGCAAAGTAAAACGACTCGAGCTCCGACATTATCCCATCCCTCAGCTAACCGGAGGGGCGCAATTCGTTCCATAGAACGACATACTGCTCTCAGCAAAGTTGACATGGCTCCGTGTTGGCACGATCTTGTGGTCTAACTTCAAGGCGCGTCTTCCGGGCGCCAATCAGATCGGACCACTTTGACCGTTCCTTATCCACTGACCAGGTCACGTCCGTTTTCAATCAATGGGCAAACAACGGCAGTAGTAGTGAAGGGGCTCAGGCGGGCAGGGACGTACACTAATTCCATGGTCCGTATTGGTATCCTTCCTCTGACATACCCATCTAAACGCGTCACTATCAAAACAAACAAACCCCAGATTCATAAGGTAGGATTAATTTACGTCTGAGTGCACACCACTAGCTCAAATCATTTGATCAATGGCATGCAGTGGTGGGCAACAAATATTTATGGATGTTCCATAAGGTAAGTAGATAGTAACTAGGTGCGCGCGGAATAGCGGGATCCGCCCGCTACTGCTGCGGCAGAGACTTGGAGATGTGCAGCTGACTAGGGTGGAGTCGTCCATATACACTCTCAAGACGATGTACACGGAGTGACCCGTTCAATCCGTTTCACAAGCATAAATGCGGCTACCCGGTATTCACAAATTCCTCACATCCCTAGCTTTCGAAGTGATTTAGCAGATGAAGGTGGGTGAACTTGGAGTTCCTCGGGAATACCCACGTACCCAGCCTTGCAGATAAGTTAGTTCGAAAAGCGATATCATTGATGTATACGACGCTGGGGATCCTCTTGCGGACATGTGGACTGATGCATTAGATAGCGATAGGATGTACGTATTAGCATGACCTACTTACAGCGGTCCCATGTTGAGTACCCAACCACATACATATCTATCTAAAGATATATCAGGGGTCCTTCTGGGTTTTTCTTCCATCCGAAATATCGGACCTACAACGGTTTATAATTGTCCATAGGCGACGAAAACGTGGCTTGGAAGGGATGAAACAGAATATGATGACGATCGTCTCTACTTGGCTCTCAGGCCTACGCCAGATAATTGCGGCTAAGCTAAATCAGTTCTGCCGTTGACAATCCTAAGAATAGAACATGCCCAACTTGCGAGGAAAACATACGGGTCTTGAGTTTGTGGCTTGCGGAGAAACCAGTTCGAACCATTCAGGCGTAGTGTCGGACGGTCCCGGCCATCGATCAAGGGCAAGTGGGACATGTAGCGACAGACCAGAAAACGTAGAAGAAGAGCAATATGCGGAAAGTTCGACCCTGCATCAGATATTCGACGATTGCGCTGGGGCTTGAGGCCTGAACACCGACTCCTCAACCACGCAGGGGCCGGGAAACACCGTTGCATACACAATGATGTCCATCCAAACCTTCAACTAGGGCCGTAGTTAAAAGGCCAAGAAACTGAGATTGATGATGATTACGAAAGATGTTTCCGGCTCTAGGATCTACACACATGACTATCGATCGACTTCACCAAACACCAAATCCTGGATGCGTAATACATTAGCGAGCGGGTCTTATTTCCGCGGAAAATTTGTAAGGATTACTTACCATAGTTCCGATAATAGCGACAGCGTCGGCCAACATGTGCTGAAAAACAAAAAGAGGTTAGTCCAAGGGACAGTACAGCTGGACTAGAATTGAACCAACATCTGTGAAAACAAAACGCATCAGCGTAGTCTAGAAAAAAGAACAAAAAACGCACGTCTCATCATAAAATCGGATCCAGCCAAATGAGCGAACCCTGGCGCACGAATACTGCATCTGTAGGGCCTGTTCGTGCCGTCACTGGACACAAGCCACAAAACCAGCGATTAACGTAATCACCATGGAATCCGAGGAAACAAGACTTACGACACGAGATAGACGCCCATTTCACCCTTCGGTGCTTCGATCGCGCTGTATGTTTCTCCTGGCGGCACTGAGTAGCCTTCACTGAACAACTACAACATGGTCAGCCATGGGGGAAGGAGCCACGCTTGTCGAGGAGGCACGACATACCTTGAAATGATGGATCAGAGACTCCATGCTTTCCTTCATGGAGGCCCGCGGAGGGGGTACGAGCTTGTGGTCGTCCACCTTGACTGCACCGGTCGGCATCTTGTTGAGACACTTGCCGACCAAAGTCGCATTAGTATCACACAAACGTGCGTCCTCCGCAAATAACGCACCTGATTGATGATTCGGACACTCTCCCTCATCTCTTGAACACGACACAAGTAGCGATCATAGCAGTCTCCATTTGTGCCTACAGGAATATCGAACTCGACCTACAGGATAGCCGAGGATCAAAGAATGGCCCGGAGTGGAAGGGGTGAATCACACATACCTCGTCGTACTTGTCATATGGGTGTGCTTTCCTTATGTCCCATGGTACACCGCTGCCTCGCAGCATCACACCAGTGAACGAGTAATCCAATGCCTCTTTAGCCGTTACCACACCAACCCCAACCGTCCGCTCCTTCCATATACGATTCCCTGAAACAACCTCCTCTATTTCGTCCATCCGACTGCTAAATTGCGTCGCCCATATGAAGATATCGTTGAGGAGGCCATGAGGTAGATCAAAGGCAACGCCTCCTGGACGAACATACGCCGAATGTAACCGAGCACCCGAAACACGTTCGTAAAACTCCATCAACTTTTCTCGCTCTTCGAAGCCCCAGAGGAAAGGCGTCAATCCACCGACGTCCATAACGTGGGTAAGGATGGCCATGAGATCTAATATTGCAGGTAAGGAAGGGAGAGAGACGCAGGGGGGTCGTGGATTGCGACTCACGGTTAAGGATGCGAGTTATCTCTCCAAACATCGTTCGAATCCATTTGGCACGCTCCGGGACCTCGATGTTTAGAAGTTTCTCAACGGCCATTGAGTAGCACAGTTCGTTGGTCACTGGACTAAGCGGTGAGAGTTCCTGTCATACGAAGGGGGGCTTTACTTACTCATTGAGACATAGTCAAGGCGGTCAAAGTAAGGTAGGGCTTGGAGGTATGTTTTGTACTCTATGAGCTTCTCCGTCCCTCTGTGAAGAAGACCGATATGCTACGGAAGAGTTGGTGTGTGACAAGTGGAGCTGAACGGAACAAACATACGGGGTCTGCGCGCAGAATCTCCTCGCCATTCAGCTCCAGAATCATTCGCAGCACACCGTGAGCGGCAGGGTGTTGGGGGCTAATAATCAACAGTCAGCTCGGTCGTGGTTGAAGACGATGACAACCCTACCCAAAGTTGACTGCAAAGAAGCTAATGAGAGGTCAAGAATTATAGCAAAGATCAGTTGACTCACCCGTAAAATGTCGCATCTTCGCCTCCGCCCTCGTTCCACTCTCCGCCAAGAGGTGGGATGCGTGCATTCCATGCAAATCCTCAACGGTGTGGTAGTCGAACACATTTTTGGCGGCCTGTTTTGTCTCTGTGTCGTGGGCGTGCTCAGCTTGGCGGGCCACTGAAGAAGAAGCAATGCTTCTTGCGAGGCTTCTTGGCGCCGCACTCACTGGTCGCGACAACGAGCGCAATAGCATTGAGGCCATCGTCAACGATGCCGGTGATGGTCGGGAATAAGGATGTGACGTGACGGGATTTGTGACGCCAATTGCGAGGAATATTAGGGGTCCGTGTCACGTGCACCAAAATTCATTCGAAAATCTGCAATCAATCCAGGTATCTACGTATATCGATAGGTAGGAATCATCTTCATCCGGTGCTTATCTTATTGGCGTCGCTTTGAAGGATCATATGAATCGGAAATAGGGGTTTCAAGGCCCTACACAAGGTCGTTTCTATCTGTCGATCTCTCGTAAAGGAGACAGGGGCTAAGAGCTGCCGACTCTCGAGTCCTTTAAATCTGGTTCTAGATGACTGCTGTCATTAACCCCACCTGTTAGTGCCATAGGTTAACCTGATTTCCTGGTATCAAGGGCAGAAGGAGGCGTGGCTGTCCAAGGCACATGAACCTTCCTTGAAGTTTGAATCCGTGCTGGGATTGACAGCAGTACATCGTATTGTCACATTGCGAAACGTCTGCATGCTGAAGGGTGTCATAGGAAGTGATGATTGATTGGGTTTGGGACCGGTTGGATTACTTCCCGGTTTGACTGTTCAGCCGAATATGTTTCGTATCCTAGAATCACCTAGTGTCGTAAAACCAGATCACAGAATTTTCTTACTTACAATTGAATAAGTCAACCTACGAACAGACACGTAAACCAGTGGCTCACTGATTGGATGCTATCGTCTCGGCATTTAAGCCCAAACGTACTGGAGGAGTCCATACAGCAGAAATCCTTCCTCGTCGTATCCTATCGCCCATCGCTTATCCGACCCCCCAAGTCATTCACGCTATTCAGTCCTCTACGTCCCTCTTGCGCTGCGCCGCGGTGCCTGGCCTTTTCGGTGTTCTCACCTCACAACAGATTGGCAGCTTGTTACGTTCCTTACGCCTATTAGGATAGAAGAATTGGAACATAGTGTTAAGCAACATCCGGGTTTTGGAACACGGCATATCATTGCATCAATCCCCCTCTGGCCGGCCTCGCGTGTCCAGTATATACTTACCTCGATTGGATCTGTTCCTTGACCCTTGTGATTTCTCACCGACCCCGGATATCAAAATTGGTTGTCACGACTCAACGTTGTTGATATTGTTTTTATATCTGTGCTCCATTTTTCCATTTTTAGTTCATTGGGTTCAAGTAGGCTCCAGCAAGAATATGGGAGAACACGGTAATATTTCAACGCTCGCTATCTGTTGCTACCTCGGGTGGTTCGCTGTTGGTCGGTCAAGTAGTCGATGTATATTTCACCGGCGAAATGTGTCTTCCGGGTTATCTTGCGTCTGACCGAGCCTATTTTTCGTCCGTTAACAGAGCACAAGGTACTCGCTTCGATTCCCAGCAGATCGAGTGTCTCTCTGTCTAACTTTTTCCATAGATAGCCACCCGAATAGCTATGCTGCCCCCAGTTCACGTTATATGTCTTCTGCATCAAGCAAGGTGCCGATTAGGCGGGGGCGCAAATGCAAAACATGTGTACCTTTGCGTGCCGGACGCAAGCCTGCTTTCTGAAGAGCTCAGACATGAAACCCAGGCTCGCCCGCTCACCCGATAATTCCAAGGACTTGTTGAGGGGCGTGTATTTGAGATCAGAACACGCTAACGGATGGTTTTTGGGATGGGGTAGCTTCTCTTCGTCTTCTAATCTTGCTGTCTGTCTTTCAGGCGGAAATCGCGGCGATGTCCTGGTCATCAGCTTCACTCCCTCGAGATGCGACCACTTGAACCCCGCACCTCAAATTCGGACGGACACTGTCGGTCGTGGCTTGCCTATGTGGAGAACCGTTGAGGGTATTGAGGCCTTACCCACCCCCGATTCGGGGAATGACCTCTGCCCAATGCTGGGAAAAGATGGACTGGGTCTTATTTGCAGAATTAACTACCGCACGGATACCCAAGTGCTCAACATCAAGGTTCAATACTCAACGACTGTAGTCATTTCTCCGATTAGCAGTACTGATTCTGGTTAATCATGATCATTAGCCTACATATCTACCATGGAACTCTGTTAGAATTGGTCGTAGACTCAACATGGTGATACCCACAGGTAGTGAGGGCAAGTTTAACGGTTGAATTGGCTCGTAGGGCTTGCCAGATGTCCTGCTACCAGTGATACCACCCCTGACCACCCCTGATGATAGTTTCATGGGCGTCAAGCGCCCGCTGCGGCGCCTTCTCACACCTTCCCCGTTCAAATGTTTTGGCCGTCGAGCCTTGGGCTCCTCATGCTCGCTGCTTCCACCCTTGCAGCCGAAGAGAAACCATGTTCGATACACAATGACGGAAAATACTACGACTTGTCTCCTCTATCAAAAGGGTAAGTCGAATCTGTGTTCGTAGCCCGTTTGATAGCGAGCCATTCAGTATCTATCACATAGCAAGGATTACGAGTTCAAATCACCCGGGGGGCACAATGTCGTCTTGGGCGTATGCAAAGCGGTCGCTCATGAGACATGGGGGTTGGAGGCGGAGAATCCAGCAGAGGTAGCGGCGTTCGTTCGCAAGGATCATGGCGATTTCTCAATGGGGTGACTTGCCAGATTTATGTGTCTTCATATCACAGACTGAAGCCCGTTGGTGGTCAGGAAAGTTAATACCACACTCGGCGTGACGGATTCCAACTTGCAGCTTGTATATTCCGGTGGTTCCGTCTGCAAATCCACAGACGGGCTCCGTAGCACGACGACGATCAATTTCATATGTGACACGTCAGTTTTTACGGCTGGCACACCAAAGTTGGTTATGCAATATCCTCCCGAGGACGACCTAGCTTGTGGATTCTTCATTGAGTGGAGAACACATGTACGTCGCCCCCAGCCTTTCTTCCATACCAAGCTGATGTATGTAAAGGTTGCGTGCCCCACAGGCGAGGGAGGCGCTTGGAGTTTCTTTTCGGTGTTGATTATGTTGTGCGTATATCTGTGTCCCAATGCTCAGCACCACGCTCAGTCCAGCCTCAGCGCGATCATCTTGGTCATGATATACCTCGTCGTTGGTACCCTACACAACCGCTACGTCCTCCAGCTCCAAGGCTTCGACCAAGTACCCCAATTTTCCTTCACGAGTATGAAGTACCACTTCTACCATGCCGTTGACTGGGTCAAGGAGACGTTAGCGACGGGATCCTTCCACATGCCTTCCAACCAAGTACTTAACCCTGTCAGCCATCAGTCTACCGTTCCAGGCATGCCGAATCCCCAAGTCCAGCGCCCCACTCCTCGACGCGGTCATGGCGGTCCAGAGACGAATCCTGTGAGCCACCAGACTCAAGTTGGACTTGGCCATTCTCCTGTGAAACCTCAGTCTCCACCACGTCAGCAGGGACGCAAATTTGACCTGGAAAGCGGTGGTATTCAAGAGGAGCGAGAGCGCATGTTGAATGAGGCTGAAGATGTCGCTGCTCAAGAACTCGCTGACGTGCCAAAGCCACCTGCAAATACTTCCTCGACCACGACCACGGCGCCCGCTAATGAAGGGTCCGGTGTAGCACAAATCAGAGGAAGGGGCATAGACTTGGATGGGGTTATCCGGCTTTGAGCTTTGTAGAACGCCCTTGTCATTTTTTACAGTTTAATATTGGACATTTCTTTCTGGGAAGGTCCTTGGCAAACTTGAGGCGCGTAGTCGCGTCCCCCAAATCCCTGGGTTACCCCAGTGGATGATGTACGTCTGTCATCATCCATGCTCTTCTCTTCTTCGCTTTGACGATTTTGGCTAGTCTCTGGGACCAATACTTGAGCCGGTTCGCAGCTGGCGTAGCGCACCGATTGACCAGGTTGCCCCTTAGCTTGTACAGGCTCCCGGTATCTTGTGGACGGAATACTTCTCACCCAGCTCGCCCGCCCATTGCTCTCGGGCACCGCCCGAAGCTTCTTGCTGACTAGGCTCCTCCAGGTGTTTCACGACGCCTATCTAGCCCATCCAAGTGAGATGTCACCGTTGCTACATCTCACCCCTGCATGCAGAGGAAACGGAGGAGAGGAAACTTGTAGTTTCGGAACCTCTCCATCCGAATCTGGGCGAGTATTACTTATCATTTCTCAATTCCCACTTAGGAATATCTGGAGACACTAGCACCCCGTTCGATAGCAGTTACCTTTTTAGTGGGCGTGCGGACAGTCATCATCTCCAAAGTTAATCGTAGCCAATCTCCCGATCCAACGTAGGCATGCCGGCATCTGTTCTTCTCCAAGTTGCTCGTTCTCCTCGTTTTCATCTCCCCGGTTGCTTTTCCGGCGGATTGCATCGTCTTTTGGATCTCATTTGACGGACATAAAAGCGTATCGAGCTTGTGACCCTTCTTCACTTCTTGCCAATGAATTGGTACGTGCTTGCAGTTCGCGATGCGAGCCCCCCACAAGTCGATACATGCCTTCTTGGGTTCTCGATGACTTATGGGTCAGGAGGCTGGTCGGTTACTCGTTTCAACCAGAGTTTCTACCATGATGGCACACCAGGTGCAGGACAAGGTCTTCAACGTACGGCCCCACAAACTGTAAGGGTACTTGGATGTGGACCCATGACAATGGTCATTTGATGTATGCAATCTCTGGTGGGGAAGCGTCAGACTTCATAATCGAGCGGTCTGTTCGGAATGACAAGATACATGCGCTGAAACTACAAATGCTACCGAGGTCTGAAAAATGGCTTGTCCTGTCTGTCTGTATATGTGTATATGGATGCATATAGTATGTAAGTAGTCGGTAGTAGTTTTTTTTTGATTCGTACAACCGCCTACCACCGAACTGGGTTTAGTTCCAGAAATGCAAAGTATTGTGGAAGGCGGTAAAAAATAAGATTAAGGAAACTCGATTGTCATAACCTTGTACACACCCTAAGTAGGTGTAGGTCCCCATCATACACACACGAGCTGCGCAGTTTCAGATCATCATCTGCTGAAGCAGGAGATAGAGTATCCCGTCGCATAATGCCTGAATTTTCTTCACAGTTGCCGGGAATTGAATCTTCGACGCCAACTCCAACAAGGGTCTCCGATGACGCTCCAAGCCTTTCACAGCTTCGTAAACCGGAGGGGATTTGGCTATCGTACCACCAGTTTCTGCCTCCCAAGTGATTTTACCCTCCCCGCGCATCCAACAACCCAATCCTACGCTCTCGTCAATTTTCGGGAGAGGGTCTTTGAGTAGATCCGTAAGACCCGAATTCGACATGCATTTGAGTGTGGAGAGGACCGCGCAGTAAACGTCACTATGCGCAACCCAATCGCTAACGTTCCGATTCCCAAGCAAACCCTCCAGTACCTCAGGAAGGCACGACATGAGAAATAGATGCTTGACTGACGGATGATGCTTGTGGCTATCATCATCTTCATTCGGCGCCTTAAGGAAAACCTCCAACGTCTTCATCGTCCCAACAATCATTTTCTCCCATTCCGCTGTCGACGAAACCGTCCTCGACGCCACGAGGTCGTTGAATTCTTGGCGTATCGCACGGCCGCCTGAGCCGATGATTCTAGCGTGTTCGCGATAACCGTCGTCGAAGCTTACTAGTGTCTCGAATACGGCTATAGCTCTGCCTTCGGGGCAGCATGAGCTGATGTGGCATGTCCGGCCTGAACATCCTGGTCGGCACGAAAGCGCCGTGGAACACCCTCGGCAGGATATCGCCGAGCAGCTGGAGCACGAAGCATGTAGAAAGTCCACCAAGGTTATAGGTGGACACTTGTACCCGGCAAGATCAATCTGCGCTGACAGGTAAAGGTCGAAATTGCTAAGAAAGGCAGGTTGAAACGTACATGATGATGCTGGGAAGGGATTCCTGACCCGCATCGGGGACATGAGCGGCTACCGACAAAAAGTTCCCGGAAATGAAGGAGGACGACGTCTGGGCGCGATGTATCCACGTCGTCTTCGATAAGAGGGTATATGGGCTTGATTCTATGGTTGCCACTCGCTGGTGTCGAAGTCCCGTTCATAGACGGTGTAGACGTCCGGGTTCTGCTTCGGTCGCGGCTTCCATCACCAGAAGGCTGAGGAGAAGGGGGGATCGGGAGGAGCGTTGATCTGGAACGGTGGTGGTGAGGGTGGTGATGCGAAGGCGGCGGTGGCGACCCCCGATCATCCACCAAGTCGTCATCCTCTATTAAAGGAGATGACATGGGAATATCCCGGGGACGACTCATCGAAAGGCCAGAGGGAGGGAACGGATTCGAAACGGAGCGATAGTGGCCGACTTCGTGGTGCGTAACAGCTTCACTGATGATATCCGGTTGTAGCGATTCGACGTTCCATGCTCTAGCCAGGCGTCGGGCTATGACTTCATCGGGGGCATACCGCAAGTTGGCGGCGTTAGCAGCAGCTGAAGCTCTGCTATGCGGCCGCGAAGCCATGTCCATGGCAGGGGTCCCAGTACGAGATTGACCACCGTTTGTGTGCGTGCCATTAGTTGAAGGATTCACCGGCCACCGTTCATAACGAGGTGCCGTGCTGTTGGGACGAGAAGGAGGGTATGTGGTGGCGGTGGAACCTGGTAGGTTGATGGGCCGACTTCCAGACACGCGAGACGACGTGCGCTGGGGGATAACGACAGGACTCGTTGGTCGTTGGTCGTTTTGCCACGAAGGCGGGGGGCAGAACCGTCAGAAGGATAACGCAGCGGTGACCCATACTGAGGGTGATCAGGGTGTCGAGCGGCGGAGGTGGACATGGAGGATCTACTAGGCGCTCTAGGAACGGTACGCACATCTGCTGCACTAGGCGGTCTCCATATCTGATACTTCTGCGGTGCAGAGTCACTCCTCTGCCTTGATATCTGAGCTGGGGTATTCGAGCGTCCTGGATGTCCCAGGCCGATAGCTATGGGGGGTGAGCGTACAGAGGCCTGAGAAGGTGGTCTAGGCGAGTTCCTGGAAGACCAGTCCAGCAGGTCGTCTTCGGCGATAGCGTGTGCTATTGCGACGTCCGAAGAGACGTCTTCGCGTCGATGTCTGGTCGGGAGTATCTCATACATGGCTTCGGATGGGACGTCCTCGCGGCGATGTCTGGCTGAAAGCATCTCGTAAATGGCTTGTGAACCGTCATCTGGGCCATATGTACCACGATCTCGTGCATTAGGCGTATTTGATCTGCTTGCACCTCGAGGCCTAGGGTACAGCGGGGTATATGGGCTTCTGGGCCTCGTGTTCGAAGGCGATGGCGGTACCGCCGAGCTTGGACGTGAGGACATTATTATACACGATTAAAGCGTTGGCTATCCACGCGCGTTATCGTTCCCTGTCGTCGTCGTCGCCGTCGATGATGGTGGCCCCCGTGTGCGGGGCAGATGCACGAGGCGGCGCTAAGGTTTTGGCAAAGCAATGGGCGCTTGACGGCTGAAGCGGCCCGTACGTATTTCCTATACTGACTGCAAACTTGACTGACCAGGCCGAATCGACGCGACGCCGACCTCTCATCGAGGAAGCAGACAAGGCAGAAGTCGATGAGCGGACAAGATGGGGGTCGAGAGGGAAGATGATAATGCAAGTAATTCCAGTGTTTGGATAATTTGATCATTCACTATAATATAGACTTATGGTGATTATACGAGCGCGTAGACGCCCTCGAATCCTCGAATTTACAGCACGAGTCTTATTAGTGTTTATACATTACTAGTACACGCTATCTACAGTCAGAAGGAACAGAGAGGCTGAATATAAGCAACGATAGCTGAGCACAATTGAAGAACTACTGGAGCTCGCTGCAGAGGAAAGACCAAGTCGTTGGCATTGTTATTACCGGGGTGAACCTCGCAAAACGCAGTCTCCTCAGGATGAGTTGAAGATGCCGACTCGATGGGCGGTCGAGTCCACTAAGAGAAGGACATATTATTATGTCTCCCCACTGCAGCAGTGCACATAGTAGATGAACGACAGAGTAAACGGAGGTGAATTATTCATCGTTAAGGCACTCATTGTGCCGAAGGTCGACAACAATTATTAGCAGCCTGTATACGAACTATGTGGTGGTGAATTGTTCTTCCCAGAAGCTATATAGAGACGGTGATATTTCGGACTCCCGGTACTGGTACTGCTACCGGACCGAGTTCTATGCTTATTATTGCGTTTGCCGCGTAATCTACCCCTTGCTGACTACACTTTGTTGCAATATTCTCATAAGACGTCACCATGTATCATCTACAAGTGTCCTCGCGGCCGAATCAACCTTCCACCAGCACCCCAAAGCCAGCGTGCTCGCCTCCATACATACCACAATGTCGTCAACCGAAGTGAAGATCGAATACGATCCGAAAGGCATGCCTTTCCGCCGCTTAGGCCCCAGTGGCCTGCGAGTGCCCCTCTTCTCGCTTGGTGGTTGTGAGTGCTTCGAATCAGTGATCTGTTGATACCAAATCGATCAATTGATTCGTCCATATTGAAGGGCTCACTCTGGGAGGAACCGTCACTGGAGATCCAGTCAAGGTCGGTGCCTGTTCTTAACACTCGTCTGGACTATCTGACTCTTTGATAGGACATTATCAGGACGGCCTTTGAGAATGGGATCAACATGTTTGATACAGCTGAAGCGTACTCGAAAGGCAGATCTGAAGAAGAGATGTACTTTAGTTCATCACACCTCCGGATAATTAAATCCTGACGGTACCTCGTTTATGATGATGTTATCCAGGGGACGTGTCATCAAGGAACTCGGCCTACGTCGAACAGACCTCGTAATCACCACAAAACTCTTCTGGGGTGTTAGATCGGGTCCAAATGACGGAGGGCTTTCCCGTAAACAGTGAGCATCCTCCCTCGCTGATATTGATCCTTCTTTTTCGACATGACAGCATGTTCTGACCCGTGGCGATAGCATCATAGAAGGAACGAAAGCTTCCCTGGAAAGGTTGCAGCTTGACTATGTCGATGTCATCTTCGCCCACCGTGCCGACAAGAATGGTCAGACCCTTCGCTTTCCTGATGCCAGATGGTTACTAACCTGGGAAATACTATAGTACCAATGGAGGAAGTAGTTCGTGCTTTCAACTACGTTATAGAGAAAGGATGGGTACGTTAGGACCGCCGAAATGAACGTACGATCTTAACGCACACCTGCAGGCCTTTTATTGGGGCACTTCTGAATGGGAGGCACAAGAAATCGAAGAGGCTTATCGTAAGTTCACTTGACTTAGGTTGTCGCACATCTCAGTTCACTTCCCTGTCAGACATCGCCAACAAACTGGGCCTGATTGCGCCCATCGCCGAACAATGTCAACACAAGTCTGTTTCGAAATCAGCCTCGCCATAATTAAATACGCTGACCTTTTCATCACAGTATGTTACACCGAGAGCGCCCCGAAAAGGAATACGGGTAATAACATTTACCTTCAAGATGTGTTGGGAATCTGATTGTCCCTCTACGTGATTGTAGACGGCTTTACAAAAAGTATGGATTAGGAACCACGGTATTTTCGGCCCTGAATGGCGGTATACTCACAGGCAAAGTGCGTTTTGTCCTGAATTTCCCCACACATGGTGTTGCGTACTTACACTTATCTTACCTTAGTATAATAATGGTATACCGGAAGGATCGCGATTCGACACCAATGCTGCCTTCTTCAAAGACGCAATTGGGAAACTCCAGCAAGAGGAAGGGCTCGAGAAATTCAGGAAAGTCAAGCTGCTTACAGAATTCGCAGAGAAGGGTGGGTAATTTTGGTATCGACTTCTCCTAACTCTACTCACCACGTATTCCCTTCGCCTGTGGGCCTTCTTCACTGTTCAACTCGATTCAGAGCTCCAATGCTCCGTAGCAACTCTAGCTCTAGCATGGGTAGCTAGAAACCCAAATACCAGCACGGTCATCCTAGGTGCTTCCCGTCCCGAACAGATTCTAGAGAATTTGAAAGCTCTGGAGGTCATCCCGAGATTGACTCCTGCGATATTGGAAAAGATCGAGGAGATTTTGAACAATAAACCCGAAGCGCATGTACGTCCTTCTGCCCATGCTCCACCTCTGTCATTAGGTACTGATGGAAGTTAATGATGATATTAGCCTACCTATGGGCGACCACCGTTGGATCTGTTCGGTAGACTTTAGAATTCGAATGTTACGAGTAGTAGGAGGTTTTGAACGGTTGAAATTGTACATGACAGGTTGAAAACCACGACGCAAACCGGGCATTGCTTGTTTGACATATACTTGTTACTCGGGTATAGCTCACCCATGTGCCTGGTGGGATCACATTGGCATAGCCTGCACAGGTCGTTAGATGTAGTCGCATCGCGGTTTCTAGTAATGCAAGATTGTCAGATAAGATAACGAATTGAGCGCTTGTGCCATGTGGCCTAATGCTATTACGTCAGCTAATGTTGAACACTACCTTCGTGTGTTCATCTCCTCCTTTCATTCCTACCACCAAGTCACCCTCATGGCTCTCATTTCCGTCCAGATGACTCTAGGTCGTTTCATGGATATGCCAATTGATATAATTTACCAGGTATCGTTGGAATGTTTCGTCATGACAGTGCCGAACTTCAACTCAAGTCGCAGGTATTTCAATGGCTCGATGCCTCAGAAGGCCTGAAGCTCTCCCAGCAAATTCCACGTATTCAGTATTTCTTAGCTAGCGAAGACGCAGCAGCACTGTGGATTCGATGGCTCCGCAATGCCGACGCGCCAGAATGTCCACCAGGTATAAGTTTCCTTTATTGGGCGGATCTGCTGTTTGGAGCACTAGTTTGTGAGGTGAGCATCATGTCGTAGTTCTTCGCGCAACGAGCAACTGACTACCTCTACGCTGTAGGGCTGTGGTGCGGTAGATACACTGCCGGATGCACTCCTACTTCGGAGGCTTTGTTCAAATTGCAGACAAGCGCCACATAAGTGAGTTGCATCCAAGAACATTCTAGCGGAGTACTGACTTCTTAGGCAGCATCGTTATCAGCCGTGAACGAGTAGAACAACAGAACAAGGTTTCTCTTCGCGACACGGTCCTGTATAGAACCGAGAAACGTGAGTTTCTCAATATTGAACCCTTACGAATCCTCCTCTTTATGGCTCTGCCTTAGATTACCTCGGGAATGCAAATGTTGTCGTCAGGGTCTATTGGAAGTCGGATTGGGACGAAGTCAAGTCTCACTTAGAAGCCCTGGACCGTCGGATTGGTGCCGGGGATCGTTCGGGGCTCGTCGAGCGGAGGAGATATATCAAGACTAGATTATCCCTCCTGAAAACCGTGTCAGAGGCGAGTCCTGCCCACAAGTGTCCCATTACCTGACTCACTCTGTATTCCTCCACAGATGCAAGGCAGTTTGGCGTGTTGGATCGGCAAACTCGGCGTCGCGGTCGCTGCGAGACAGCGGGTTAAGAAACAAGAAGTCACTAAGATGTAAGGGCTCACCTACACACATCAGCTCTTTGACGCGTCTAAACTCGGCTATATAGTGTGAAATCGCGCTGCTTACAAGCAGGACATGACCCTAGGGACATTCAGCGGGCAATAAGCCAAGTATGCGGACCGACTTTGGAGTATTCTCAGCTATCAGATGCTGGTAAGGCTACAATATTGATGATAATACCACGTAGTATACTCACATGGCCGGTAGCGTGGGCGACTTTGCAGACAAAACTTGAGAAGTCCATCGCTACTTTGAAGAAGCTTCGCCTTGAACGAAAGCGTCAGGATATCATCCTTGCCCGTAAGAGCATCATCGCCGATCTATATCAAGATGTCTCAAGAACGTTCCCGCCATCCCAATGGGCCTTCATCCCAGCGCCCGACTTTCTAATGCAGGTAGCACTTTTCAAAGAGCTGATCAACGAGCCAAATGACCAACCGCTTGACTTGGACTCGCCTACCCTCGCTCACTTGAACCTTGCGTCTCGAATCCGCACAGAGATTACCAACTGGGGCCTACGTCGACGCCAGCGTCTGCTCAAACTTATACCTTCCTCGCTACTAGATCATCTTGGTGTCGCCCACGAATTTAATCGTTCTGACCCAAATGCGCATAATCTACTTGACCTTGCCACCACGGTTTTTGTGCGCTCCGGCGGGGGTGCCGCTTGCAAGGAGCTTATGCATACTCCACCTCTCATTTCGTGGGATGCCGTCTGCCCGATTTTAGTCAAAGATGGCGACGACTTAATTCGGAGGATCAAATACAGCCCCGAAGGTTCAATGGCGGTACATACCATCATCTCATTAATCTCGTCACTCGACCCCAAAACCACTCTCCCGAGTCAATTGGACCAAATGAACCGTCGGTTCGTTTGTATGGATTGCCAACCACGAGTGTTCGGAGGTGTTAATGGACGACCTGCGATGACTTGGCGTGAGTGCGTGAGTATGCCTCAGCTTTTTGAATGCTCTTTCAAAATAGCTTTTTCCCCCTTCTAATTTATCTTTTATTCTCACTTAGGTTGATCATCTTCTTGGGGCGGTGAACAATACCACCGATCACGATCACGGCTGTACGAGCGGCCGACCACGAGTGGTGCTGTTGAGCGAATCGGACTCAGCAGAGGTGTTACTGCGGGAAGGCGCTGGGGATCCCGCTAGAAGCACGTTGTGGACGTGTAACCACTGCGCGGCGTTTTACCCCGAATTTGTCGAGAAGGACGTAGTGCGTGAACATTTGAGAACCGAGTATGTGCAGATCCCCCTTCTTTTCGGCGTTTGATATACATCCGGATGCTCATTGGTCTATGACTATTCTTATGGTCAATTTAGGCATGACGTTTTGACGGCTGTGGTTGGTGTTGATGTGATTGTTCGGTATGTAGGTGAACGGTCGAAGGAGAGCGCTGTTGTGTTTCCTTCTTCGTGCGTGCCAGTAATAGCCTGACACACAATATCGCCCTACCATATTTTTATACCTTATGCTAGTAGGACATCATCGCCTGGACCGTATTCCCAGCTTTTTTACGATACCAAGGCTCTGAAACAGCTGCGATTTTGAATTTCCTCGTCGCTCGAGGTATCCTATAGCTACACCCATAGTTGCAGCGATTATCGACGGTTCGCTCAGTTCGTACTACCAGATAGAAGCGAGGATACCTTGGAAACATGACAGGGGAAATGGGGGCGTAAGCAGCGCCAGTTCTAAGAAGTCAATTACGCTCCTTGTGGTTCGGGGAAGCAACAACACCGGCAACAAAGTGCGGCGGCCGCGTCTGTCTATACTATTTTCTGGCCCAATGGAATTGATACGCGGGCAACAAATGGGTGATAAGACGGCTTGTTAGAAAACGAGACTGAATTCCGGCGACACGATTGATTTGAGGATTGTAAGTTTGCATTTTTCGTGAATGTCAGGGACTATGTATATAGCTAGTAAACATAGCCTTAGTGAGATAGATAATAGCTGCTCTGCTGGAATTGAATTTCTTGGTTGTAATATGCGAAACGCTCCATGTCACACGGAACGTGTACCCTTTACAGGCAACCGAAGCAACAGTAAGACCTTGGTGTTGAAATCGACTTGTCTCGCTGACCCAGACAAGTGGGGAGGACAACAGAACCCTCCCAAACTGGTGACCGGGTTCTCGTCTATTCGATCCGCTAATTAGATACTGGATAAGCAGATTATATGTACTGAGTATTAAAACATATCCTATAATTAATTGTCGTGGTTACAGCGGAAGATAGAATATCGTAGATTGACGATGTGTTCGTCAAAACCGTTCCTCTAAATCCAGCGCTTGGAACGTCAGCAGGCTTCAGCGTTCGAATGCAGGGAAAAGAAGATAGATCGAGATGCAATATGCATAGTGTACATACATAGACATAGCAAGGGGACATGGCGAAAGTCGAGACCTGCTTGGGAGGGGCAACGCGCTTAGTGGATTGATCAATGGATAGACAAAGAGCGAAAGGGGTACGACGTTCTGAATATTGTCAGGAGCAATGACCGTTTTCTGAGGCACATACAATTAGTCGGCCAATCGCACCGTCGAGACCGCCGTTAACGCGGTGCACAAGAATGTTCTGATACTCGTGAGGCTCGAGTCTCGACCGGCTCAGCATGATCGGTGCAGGGATGTGAATGAATTAATGACAGCCAAACCTATTATTCACGTATGTATATCATTCGGCGTCCTGGGCGATGCTCAGATGGATCATGGATGCCGTTATGCGACTTTCCTGGAGGCAAAGATATTTTAAGGACAGTCATTTGTGTCACGCTAGACTTGAAAAAGAACAAGGCACGGTGCTGCGGTGCCGACAATGGAATGGGGAATGGTGTCCCCAGTTGGAATAGTATAATGAAGAGGAGGCTGAGTCGCCGATTGCACTTGCGGTTTGAGTGAGACTGGGTTAACAAGGGGCATCTGTCTTAAAACCGCGCCTCATCTACATAGCTTTAGGTAGCATGGATAGCTCGGCTCATCCTGTAGGTATATTCCTCGTATGTAGCATCATAGAGCCTAGTGAGCCTCCCGTAGACGCAGCTAGATTGTGACTATGGACCTACAGCGCTGAGCGGATGAGGAAGAGGAGGGGAATTAGGGCGGCCAATCAATGTAAGTGGATCCAATCCGAACTTGGCAAACAGACAGACGTACATCTGACCATTTCTCATATTGAACACTTAGCTAGCATTTGGCGATCCCTTGCTGGGCGACCATACTTGATGAGAGGGTAAAAGGAGGGAGCAAGATCGAATGCTGAAGCGCTGAACGTTCAAGTTCGATTTGAGTTTAGGGGTGGGAATTACGTTTAGGGCAGGCCAAACAGGGGCTCAGCCCATCGGCACCCTTGCATCCACCCTCTTGCCAACGACATCATATAGACGTGTCTGGATGCTGGATGTGAGCCTTACTTCTATATGAGAGCTATAGACTGCTGACCTAGATTTTATGCAAACCTGTCAGCACTCAAGGTGCCTATTCTGGGCAACGCCCGCTGGCTCAACAATATCTTACCTTCTTAGTCACTTTCAGAAGTCATTGACAAGCCGGACAGCGGTGGTGCGAAGCAGAACGGATCCATTTGAGCTGCCTGTGAGCATCTCACTAGTACTTACTACTCGTACATCTCCCCCGATATGAAGTGGACCGACCAGCCCTTCACTAGCATCATTCCTCATGATTTTGGGCAAGTCAGACCCACCGTAATCAACGATTATGTTGTTGAATAAGGTACGCCCATTGCTATACGCCAACTCCCTCCACTTCATCCGCCATTGCAGGAACTTGAACTTGTCGACGCACTTGGTGATATGGAAGTAGCGTCCAAACTCTTCCAGTCCAACATCGTATCCGACGACGAGGGCAACCCACTTAATCCAGTCGACGCTCACTTCCTTTCATTGGGATCATGCCGTAGGGAAGGTTGTTGGCCAGGTATTGGATTGGGTTATTGACATAATTGGTTGCTTTTCGTTCCAAGGCTTCAACCTCATTTACTTTGGTTTGTGTTCATCTCAACATGAGGTTTTCATTTTTCTTGTGTACAAAATCTACAACATTTATAGTATATATACCTGTGTAGTTTGTACATAGAGAAGAATAATAGAGAGAAAGTATTCCCCTGAGTCTACGAGCCTGAGTCCGAGTTCGAGTCAAGGTCGGAATCCCCTGTTCCGCTCCGTTGTCCTTTGTCCTCCGTTTTCTCCTCGAGCCCCCAACCATTCGCCGACAAACAACCGTAGGGTATTCGCGCACAAACCCCACTCGCCCATGTACAATGCATCATGCATTCATGGAGTTGTGAGACAGGGGAGCTGTGAAGTGGACATGTACCTACGACATGTATGTAAATGGGGCCAACCAAGTTTCATAGCATCACATGCAATACCAATCTTAATATTTGGTCCATTACCATTTGATCATGTCCACCGTATACTCCTTGGAAATGGATAGCACTCCTTTCGACCGTAAATCTATGAAGCGCGCCTCCATCATTTCACGAACCTGATCTATCTTCTCCCTAGTCTGATATGCTAAGTCACAAAAGTTCATCTCATCACCAGTCTCTTCGTCAATCTTGTAAAAATCGGTGGTGTCGAGATACAAACCGACGCTGAATACGAGGGAAACTTTCTTCGCTTTCAATGCTTTCACAAATGGGACAAGCACGGCGGTCAGTCGTGTCCACTGGAGATCCTCCCAAAGCGACCCCAGGTGGGTGATAAACCTAGCTGTGAACGTCTCTATTTGGGATATAGGAATGATGCTGGCGAGGGAATCGATCGCGTGAATAGCGGTAGTGTTTCCCCCGTAGCACCAGAATGCCAGCGTGAGGTGGCGGAGAGCGGCGAATCTTTCGCAAAGAAGGATACGGCTGATTTGGTCATCTGAAACTTGTTGCCCATAACTGATTAGCAGGTGTGGTGGCAAGCAATTACATACCACTTACCATCACCGTGGATTCCAAACGTCCACTCAGACTGAAGCCCTGGGATTCCTCGCAACGCAATGACTAACGGGGAGTAGCTACCATCCGTCAAGGGCCACCAGATCTTTTGCAGATTGGGCATTGTGAAAACCTGAAATTGGGGGTATGCATCTTGGGGCCAAACACGGAACTCCTCTAAATGTGACAATTCCAAAGGCATCTGTGGCGTAAGAGCGGCATCCACCGACGATAACTTCTGGGGTGTGGGGTCGGTGAAGGTGACGTTAAAGAGACTCAGGGAACGCAATGATCCAGCGCAGTGTTGGATCAGCTGGATGAAGTTACGTACTCCTGGCTGGAAACACCATTCCCTGATTTCCAGAGTGGCGAAGACGGTGCTGGAGATCAGTTGCGTGATGGCAACAAGGAGGCTCGGAGGAAGTTCAGAGAAATGGTGGGCGCTATCTTGACTGATTGATTCTAGTGTGAGCGAGCGGACTTGGGAGAGTCGAGGTAAGAGTTGGATGAGTGCTTCCGATTCGTTGATCAGGTTATAAGGTGCTTCAAGAGGAAGTCTAAGTTCGACATGGCAAAAGTGAAGGGCAAGGCGCGGAGACCTGATCAAGATGTCCAAGAGTCGATGACACATGGCAATATCATCTATGATATCCTCTTCGTCGTATGATCGTCCGATTACCAGCCGTTGGAAAAAGTACGGCTGTATATGGGGGAGCCAGGACCGATGAATGTATAGACATGATCTCAGTGATCGGTGGTCGAGGGAAACGTGGGTAAAGATGCTCTCATAGACTTCTATGGGGAGGGTATCGATGTGGGGCATGGTTAGGATGAAGAAAACATACATTTTCCAGTGGTTTTCAAGGTATTCCGCGTCCCTGAACAGCTGTGCGTTGGCTGTGCATTCACCTATGATGCATGATGATCGGGGATCTACTTTTGATTCCGTTCGGACCGCATTCTGCATTTCTCATCCTCGTCTCTAGGGTTCGACAATATGTTGACAGGTGGGAACACAGCAAGAGCACAGTGAGGGGTTTGAATTCGGTTAAGCATTGGTATCCGCATCGCAGCTGTATCGAACATTCGCAAGGTCGGACTATGAACATGCTTTGCTCTAGAAACTTCAGAACAGTCGTTAAGGAAAGGGCTGTGGCGTATAACTTGTAACTGACCAGGGTCTGAACATCTAATAAGGTCATTCAGTGCATTCCGTCATTGAACACATGATCAAGCTCTACTCCAAGCGCCACGACTGGACACAAATTTCCATTACGAAGCACATCTTCTCTGCTAAAATTCCTAACGTTTGGTGTGAGCAACTCTGATTTAGCATTGGCACGTCTACGCTCAACTCTTAAATTGCGTGCAAGCCGAAACGACACCTATCTATATCGGCGTGCTAAGGCGAGAGTCAAGACTTCCGACGATGAGCAAAAGAGAACACCTGCACCGTTCGAATTGCCATTAATAGGCAACGCTCGCATGCGAGGAATACCAGGGAAGAAGCAGACGGAGAAAGAGGGGAGGGAGAGGAAGGAATCTACCAGTGGATGAAGATGTTTGGGGACGGACGGGAGGATGAATGAGTGTATGGGATATTGGGCGAAATGAAGAGAAACGAAACACGACGACGTTCATGTCGTTTGACCAGGCTGGAATACCGAGATGGACAACCCCCACTTCCCATCCTTATGCAATGAGTCATCACGTCAATCACGGCGAATAATGAAGGGGCAAGGAAGAGGAGGGGAGGAGGGTGGTTTGACACACAAGGATGAACGAAACAAATGGGTGGCGGGAACATACTTTTTGTGAGGGCGAGGCGCTGGGATTCAGGCTGCTATACCAGAAGAATCTGCGACCTCGTCCCTCCCTCTAGGTACTTGAGTTGATGTATCTGCGTATAAGTAATTGGATATGATCGTAGTCCGCCACGAAAGCATCCTGAAAGAGTGTACTCACGTTTCAATTGGACTGTCACATCCTCCTCCTCATATCGACTTCCGCACAGAGCATTCCGCTGGCTGCTATTGGATCCAGTAGAGCCGGGAGACTGGGAATCCCATTTCTTCGCACAGAAGCACCTCACCCGCAATCCCAATACTGGGAGAACTCCACAAAGTTGTATGTTGCATTCAAAGAATGCTTGTATTCCCATCGGAGGGGAAACAGAAGCACTGAGGCCTCCCATGGAGCGAAGCTTTGTATAATACACGCCGAGGATACTGTAAGGGATTATTATACACAAATTAGACGTACAAATCTGAATCCTCAATCATCTTCTGTGCCTTCTCGGATCGTGGTTGAATAGAACATTTAAACGGGACAACTTGCCTGCTTCATGATGAGATGGTATCCATAGCCGACGAGGGGTTGTACAACATACCTAATGAAGGCCGGAATGTATTCGATGTTCGGAGTGATAGATTGGCCATGTTCATCCACAGCATTACAGATATTGAACGTATACAGGATGGATGCAATGTAAATCCATATTGAGTCAATGGCCATGAAACGTCCCGGACAGATTCTGAGGGGAAACGGTTTAAATTTGCTGAGCTCCAACTTCTAGGACACTCACCGTCGTCCGAAGCCGAAAGTTGCCATTACTTCTTCACTCATTCTTTGATCTACCTTGCCGTCCTTGAGGAATCGTTCTGGGTGAAACTCCCGGGGATTTGGATAGTGAAGTTCGTCATTGAGGATGGCCCTGAATAAGCTTGAGTGCGCTCCAGCTATCACACAGTCGAGCCTTCTAGCACTTACCATATGTTGGGCAACACAGCCGTATTGTTTGGTATATAATACCCCTTGTACTCATCCTCCATAATTGTCGAATGAACCCCTACACCTGAGATAAGATTTCGGTGTAAAGGATCTGTAGATCTTACCGATAGGAACAACGGGTTGCCACCTACGCAAAGCCGGTTTCTAGCCAGAAGATGACCAGGTATAGCATGAATAAGCTCACCTCAATGTTTCCAATACAATCGCCTGTGTATATGGTAGGCTGTCACGATCGCTAAATTCAGGAAGGTGGTTAAGATGATTGTCCAACTCTCTTTGGGCTTTTTCTTGTACGGTGGGGTACAGAAGCATCGCAGCGACAAAGGTCGACACAGCAGACGGTGTAGTATCGCTGCCCGCTGATGTCGCAGCCATGTATTAGAATTACTCCAAATATAGACTTTGGATGTCCAGACCTTCATACGCGACCGCGGCAGCATCTCTAAGTGCTTCTTCTTGGCTGCTGAAGATACTTTTGTCGAGGGAGGCTGTGAGCCGGGAAAGGCCACGCGAAACGAAACTAGGAACACTTTTGTTGGTCTAAGAAACGAGGTATCATCAGAACCTGTCTTGGGGAGTGTTTCGGACGACTTACTATTGATTTATATGCCATTGCGTACGGGATCTCCAACAAGGCTTTAACCTCTTCAAGGGCCACATCTCCAAGCCTCCGAAACCCAGCACCGGGCATCCATCGGGGAATATTTTTCAAGGCCGGGAATACGTCTACAAGGAAAGAACCTAACAATGGAGCATCATGGATGCGACGGAGGACTTGGTCGGCTAGTGCGATAATCGGGTCATTTGTTGGCTTGGGGACGATACCGTAGGAGATCTCTAGAATACTGGAACCGATGGAGCTACAAGCGTGAGGTCATTCGAGTCGATGTTCTAGCCTGGTGTGACTTACTAGCGAATGTGCCGCAGGAAATTGTCAGGATCTTGAAGGAGAAGTCTAAGGAGGTACCTTGCACTCTTTGTCTGCACAGGCTTGTGCAGATGTGAGCTCGAGGGCGCAAACTCTTGCCAGAATGCACGCCTGCGCGCTCGCCATCTATCACCATACGGGATGAACGCCATATTGAAACTCTGCCCCAAACTAGAAAATAGAAACCGCCACTCAGATCTGGAGGGGATCAGGATAGAACAGTGGTTGCGACGTACATATCCGTCATCATTGGCTGGGAAGGTCTGAAGATGTAGGCGGTCAACCGGATTGAGACTTAAGTTACTGGGAAGTCCTGACGTACCTACTGGAGTAGATCGCCGAGCGTCGATTCAGAAGCTCGTTTGCAGATTCTAAGCTGTTTAAGATTAACTGAGAGTGACCGAAGACTTGAAGATGGATAATATCCGAGTCTAATGGTATAGGGTTCGCCAAATTCATCAATACGAAGATCAAACTCACCGAACTCTCTCGATAAATTCCTGTACTGGAGGCCATGTTGTTCCTTGGGTACGTTGAAGAAATTACCGATAATAGGATATTTTCGTGGACTGGGTGGTAGAGGAAGGGCACGTCTAGACCGTCGAGAGAGGCTGACGATGAAAAGAAAAATTGTAGATAAAAGTAGAACAGTGGCAATCGTCATTTGAGAATCCAAGGATCGTTCCAACACCGGAAGACTTTATACCTCTGATCTCAGCCGAAGGGATACAGGTATGTGGGAAACATATGGTTGAAGCGAAGATTCTCAGGCTGAGGCACCAGCTCACTGGCAGAAAGAGCTTTCTCTGGACGGTCGCATGTGTGCGCATGAGCTAGTGGGGATCGCGTGTCAATCGCTTCCCAACGAAGGACAGTCGCTTACATATGGAAACTTCTGGGATCAGATTCCCGACGTCAGGAAGTTCGAAAACGGGGGTCTATCTCACACAATTGAGTTACTGGAATCGAGTGATTCATGGGGCTCGGTGCCCAGGCTACGCTAGCTAAGTCACTTCGTGCTTCTGATTCGAAATGTTTCGAAGCGTTCCGCCATTTCAATGTGACTTAGATGTGTACATGAATCTGGGAGGGGGGAGATTCAAATATGCACATGAAATGCGCCGAATGAAGGGGGAGAAATACACCTTGCGAAAAGATAGAAAACGTTTGTAAGACGCTTTGCTTAGGAAGTCAATAGCTCCCGCAGTCAACCTGCAGTCAAGCACCTAGTTGTGCACCTCCATCAATTGGAGTGGCATGACGGAGGTGATCGATGAGAGTGTTGATCGATTACCCCGAGATTTGCGACCTTACATGGCTGTTAGGAGAGTATAAGAGAACACCGCCCAGGCGGGACAATGGTAGTCTGAGTAAACATCCGAACACGAGTGACTAGTACTAAGCCGAGAACTGACAGTTCAACTGATGTTACGCCTTTCGGTTGCTATCAAGGGCTATAATATAACAACAAGTATGAGCAATGTCCACACTGAAACGCCCCAACACTTACTTTACTTCGACTCGGATTTGGTTTCATTCTACCAAGCCTGAATCTTAGGGTTCGAGTATCGGAGACGAACGGACCAGGTGTGGTAAGTGCCTCACCTCCCTTCAACTTTGAAGAGGTTCGGAACGCGACAGGTTCTGCGAGAGTTGGTGAGCCAAGGAGAACTAATGTTGAGGGCTGCATAGCACTGATTGGTCGTCCTCGAATCATGGATGGCAGGTCGCCAGGGGCCGTCTTCCTACCCATAACATTAAGTCACTGAAAATATCCTTGAACGTCCGATAAGGTCGCCCGAGCGCAGAACATATATTCGTAGACGTGTTCCGAAGCTGCCTTTTGTCAGCTTAAGGGAGATTCGTTTCAGCTCCTCGCCCAGCTTATTGATGCGTCAAAAATGCTACTCACTTTTCGGGTCGCGCAGATCAAATCCCACTTCTCCCAATCCTCACATAATCTTCCCAAACCGACAAACCAACAGTGTTGCTCTCACATTTTCGCAAAGGTCGTTGTCCAATTGCTGGAAGCCCGGGGAAAGAAATTAGATTGGCGTAGTATAGACCTTATGTTTCTTTGTACGCGTCCGTTAAGGTCAAGAGAGATCCAGTGTATGTGGAAATGAGGGAGAAGGTAGGCGAGAGGAAGGTGGTTGATGCAACGGTTACGAATATTCCGGCGCTTCTTCCAAGTATGGACGATAACATAGGAATCTTGGACGCCCCTGGGTTTTCTCCGTTGCTCTTCCGGCTCTCGAAACTCACTGAACAACGATGCGTATTCATTAATCATTTTTAGTCAAAACATTGGCTCTATTGGTCTAGGTGTAATCGAAGCTATCTGTGGTACCATACCGGGATTTCCTCTGGACGGAAGGTTTGACCTTTCAAATCGACAAGCATCGCCTGCAAAGATTTCCACACTGTGTTGCTTTGTCCTCGCGACGATAGCATTGTGGAGCAATGTGGCCCAGCTAGAGCCCATTGTACCACAGGGTCACAAGCGGTCCTTATAAAATCACTCCCCTTCGACTCCCACTCACTTTCACTCTTCATCGGGCCGGCTCGATAGTAACCCATAATCCACGTCGAGATGAAGGTCCCTTCGTCTTATAGCTACCCTTTCCCCACACCTACTATAACTCGCCCGCAACCACATGGAGGAGCCACTCCGACCTCTAAGCTAACCAAATCCGCATCCTCGTCGATTGCTTCACGCTTGAAGAGGGATGCCAGAGAGAAGATGTTCTATTACTCAGTATCTATCGGTCGATCTCTGTCATCTGCTGAAATGGTTGCTTCGGTCGCGTCCGATACGCAGAATCCTGGTACCCTATTCGATCGAAACGATACACAGAAATACACCAACTTAAAGGCGACTGACTCAGAGTGGCGGGATCCGACGTTTAGAATGGCTGAATTCATGCGTGGGATACCTTCGACTCAGCCTCGTATCCCGCTTAGTTACAAGCCTTCGTCGATGCTCTCTTTTTACCAACATAACATGAAGTCTACTACTATCACACCTTCGCCAAAGACAATCGCCGAGCCTAACGCCCCACATCCGGATCTACAGGCCTACTTTTGGACCATGCGACGAACTGCCTTCCAGACTGTTCACCCTTTGATTATCCTTGGGAAAGCCACCCGGTTCGCTGTATCCCTTCTATCCGCAGCACCTGGACCTTCGCCTGTTTCCTTATCCGATGACTCTGGCTCCAGCATCTCAATTCAAGCGGCATCGAAGAATCCACCTCAAGCGGTTAACCCAGTCGACGATCTACTTTCAAAGGCAGCAAACGAGATTATCCTTGAGGCCGTAGAGAACGCTTCTAAGGTCCGGACAATGGCGTTGGTGGCTTACGAGACTTCGACGGAGCTTGGCTGGAAGGATATTCGTGCGAAGAGTGCATTCGAGGCAGCGCTAGTGAAATGTTTCATGAAAGCCTTCGATGGGTATTGGGGATCTGGGGTGAGCTCGTCTGACTCGTCCTCTCTCATCCGGTTCCTCAATGTCTCTTCTCAGGTTGATCACTCTCTTATCTCGACGCCAACTGGGTTAGACCTCCCCATCGACGGCGCGAACCAGACAACACCTCATCCCCCATCTCTCCGTTCACAGATCATGAACTCGGCCGCATTAGCTGGATCTCTCTATGCATTACAGATGCTCCCCCACGATTCCTTCGCTTCCTGCGTAACCTCGATAATGACACACATTTCCGGCCTCATATTCCTCTCAGGCGATGACTTGGCCCTGCACCCTGAGTCGGCTTCTTGCCTATATCTACGGGGGCTGTACGTCTTGCTGCTCAACGCAACGACCGGACGTGTCGTGGTGAACCATAAATACGCGAACCTCTTGCAGGAAGTTAAGAACGATTTGGAAACTACGGGTCATCAAATTTCTGAAGGCGAGCTGGCATCTAAAGTAATGGAGAGGCGATGGATTATTGTACGTTCTTGGATTCCCCTTACTTTTTCGAGACCTTACAATGGATCTCTGATTTGTAGGAAATTTGCAGTGTTTTGGAGTCGGCGATTGCGGATATCCCACCGCGGCCAGTCTATATGGGATCACCTTGGTATGTATCGCAGTCTGCTTACTACCGGTGGGATCCCCTCCTTTAGTATCGGAGAGGACAAGGAATTGAGGGAGGCAAGGCTCCAGGAATATATATTTTGAATCAATGCTGTACTATTACAATCATACGTTTTCTCGATTCATGTATGTATCCAATTAACTTTGATGTAATTAGCTGCGCGGCTACATCCCGCCAACCTTTTAATGTTCATTAATTCATTGTTCACTGTAACTCTTACTCGACTCCCCGTCGCGCAATGAGATGTGCCGATCAATCGCCCCTGAGTTGTGGGCGCTTCCGCTCCCCGTAAGTTCATCATCCCATTTGCCCATGCTACCTCGGTTGCGAGTGACCATCATCTCTCGTTGACTACTTTTTGTTTCTTGACCTTCGAGTTCGTTCTGATGCAATTCCACATCCGCCCATCTGCCTCCTTTCACTTCACTCAACGTACTCTACGAGAAGTGAACGATACTGACTCTTTAGCCTCCGAGAGGTACAGATTCCTGCGAATCCCTCCGCATGAACTCAACTTTGGAGCGTCGTCGTCAATCGGGGGC
Organism: Pleurotus citrinopileatus; assembly: GCA_017312325.1. Taxonomy (NCBI): domain Eukaryota; kingdom Fungi; phylum Basidiomycota; class Agaricomycetes; order Agaricales; family Pleurotaceae; genus Pleurotus; species Pleurotus citrinopileatus. Next base: position 33,956 of record BHFW01000018.1, on the reverse strand, counting down.
ATATGGCAACCACCGTGATTGAAACCATACTGCCCACATGTTGGAGCAACGCTTAAGATCACGACCGCGAGTGAACATAAGAACTCTCCCACCAGCGTGCTTCGGGTCTTCTTCGACCTCTAACAGGTATATAATGTCGTCCAAATCCCCTAGAGTAGGACTCCAGCGAGGCTCGTGGCTCCTTCCCTTATCTTCGCAGAGAAGCGATATCAATGTTTTCCTCGCATCTCCTCCAGGTAGTCGCTTTGCTAGGTCTATGTAGCGCAGTTCTTACGGCTGCTACCCCGATCACCAAACGGTCAATTCTACTCATTCCGGGTTTTCTATATACTTACCACTTCTATCTCAGAGCTACAGTTTGCAATGGCCACGCTGAGCTCTGCAACAGGAGTTTTGGGAATGTGTCCTTCTTCGGCTCTCATGATTCCTTCGCATTCAGTAAGGACCCATTCGCTCGTACGTCTACGATCCGCTTCTTCATGGGCACGCCACATGCTTATATGATGATCTACCCCGATTAGTCGCTCGGGACCAGGAAGTTGACATTCCCACTCAGCTGGGATTGGGTGTTCGCTTGCTTCAAGCTCAGGCACATGTGTGAGTTACCAGCGCCATTCTGTTCTGGCGGCCATCCTGGTGTGGATTCACTCACGATTTTGCAGGAAAAGCAATGTTTTACACTTTTGTCATACAAGTACGTTGTCCATCAGCCTCGGAAACGTAGCGGACCGCTCATCACTCCCATAGGCTGCGTGAGCCTGTCCGTCCTTCTAACCTACATCCAAATCCAACTTACTTGTCTCGTAGCTCCTTTTCGATGGTGGTGCCGTCGTGGACTACTTGAAGAAGGTCAAAACCTTCCTCGATGCCAACCCGAATGAAGTCATCACTCTCATATTCACGAACCCCGAAGGTCAATCAATCCCAGACGTCTGGAAACCCGCTTTTGATTCCGCTGGTAAGTAACTCTAATTCTACTTTGCGTAGCGTATCTGACTAAGTTCTCGACGAAGGCATTACTCCTCTTGCCTTTGTGCCCCCGCATCTACCAATGAAGGCGTCTGAATGGCCTACGCTGGGCGAGATGATCGATTCCGGGAAACGCGTTGTTGTCTTTCTCGATGCAGGTGCCGATGGCCAAAGCGTCAACTTTATCCTGCCCGAATTTCCAATGGTACGCAGACTAAAATCATTTTCTGAACACTTTATACATCCTCGCTAACGCTGGGACGTACACTTCGAAAAGATATGGGAAACACCCTTCTCACAAACTGATCCTGCGTTCCCATGTCGCGTCGACCGAATTGCAGGTCCTTTATCTACTGAAGATCATATGTACATGATCAATCATTCCCTCAACAAAAACATCATCCCCATCGGAGACGGCGTCATCGTCAGCGACCCCATAGATGCGCCAACAACGAACAGTGTGACTTCGTCAGTACCCTCTCCTCGTTTCCGACCTTGAGTGAATTTAACTGATTCGCCTTCGGTCGTCAGGATTGTCAACAATGCTAATGGATGTGCTCAGTTCGCTGCTGGGAGAGCTCCGAACTTTGTTTTGCTGGACTATGTCAATATCGGTCAAGGGAAGGCGGCTGTCGATGCTCTGAATGGGTTCGCTTGAGGAGAGGTCGTAGCTCTCTGCGTAGGTAATGATCTATTTGAAGCGTTAACTGGTCAACGAATCCCGACGATTCAAACTGGGCGCTGTGATGTACTGATCTGTGTAAAATGTAAACCCCTCGAAGTAGCCCCTGTTTATTTCCGCACGTGCATTCGCGTCGGAGGCTTTTCCGTGGCTTTGTTCCCTTCCGTCTCCCACTCACACGAGCCGACTGCGAGAGGTTACCGCAAATTACTTTGACGATGTTACTCTGATCTTATGCACGGGAGCTCGAATGGAGAAAAGGAGTTTGTTTTCTAGGAGGCCGTCATCCGGAGCTCTAAAGCAAAGTTGCTCTGACTCCGCCTACAGTGAGTTGCTGTGCATGTATGCGCAAGTTCTTTCGCTTACAACCTCCGTATTACAATCTCTGTACGAAGACTAGACGCTAATCTCGTAAATTGATTGGTGGAAATGAGCCTGTAAGATTGGAACCGCTGATTCGGACTTCGGTGAGTGTTTTCCAGTCTGAGGCGTCGTCCAACGATTGAAGCGGCTCTCTAGAGAAGTTGGCCTGGACTTGGGGACTCTGAGTCTGTGGTCGACCACGGGAAGGATGAACGAAGGTCCCCATGTCGGACTTGACACGGACCCACAGCAGGTCTCGAGGCCATGTGTTGAACGATCCCGTTGCTGTGATGCAACTTACCGTCAACCACCCATGCGTTGCCCAGGCTTCCTTGCACCTCGCATGCTGCGCTCTCGACCTCCGGCTATGCTCCCGCATCCGGCTGCGTTCCGTGCTGTATGTCCGCTACTAAGTGAATTTTGCTCAGCTCTGACTTTGCATCGTGCAGTCACCGATCGGTCCAGGCTCCTGGCATCTTCACCGGTGGGATGTGGCTTGTTTGCTTGGTGGGAATCGTGTCTGGGAAATCAGTACTCACGCCGTCAGTCAAGCTTGAGGTAGGTACCGATTCCCATTCCGTAACATGAAAAGATTCAACGGTATCGTTTTAGCCCAGGATTCACGCCTGTCGTTTCGCTGGTAAATCGCCTGTAGGATGGCCATTCTAGTATCATAGATACATCATGCCGTCTTGTTGCTTCTTTTCTGTCATCGTGACAGATCTTCGTGGTCTTTTGTATATGTTTCTCAGCGTCTAGCATGTGCTCTGCTCACACGTCCGTCAGCATGATCAGCGTTCAAGAGACTGGGCACCCCGCCTGTACAGTATGGTTTATATATACGGCTCAGATTACCACACCTTGTTCTTGTCAAGATGGTTAATCTCAGACGCTCTCCGACAAACTGACATCATCCCACGTTCTGACAAGTCTTTGTCTCATACTTAAGTACAACGGGAACCTGACCACCGTAGCCCTGATTTCCCCTCCACTGCGCCCGAAAGTCATGGATGCTCAGATTACCGCTAGTGCCCTTCAAATCCAAAAGTGAGTCTGCGGAGCTTTTGATTATGGACATGATCAGGAATGACGCCACCGATCCTTTAGCAATGTCAAGAGTTATCTGTCGTTGGCCGCCGTAAGTGAGTACATCATCTTGTACATGAGGTGTGGCTGACACCCCGACTAGCTATCCTATATTACGACTATTGCTTGACTCTGCCCATGGAAATCGATCGATATTGGGGGCTCAAGGGGTTCTCGTGGGCCCGCTTTCTGTTCTATCTGAACAGATATACGTCTCTCGCCGCACATGTACCCGTTCTTGTCGCATACTTCTGGTCAGATGATCCTTTTAATAAAGTTGAGGTGCGTGTGTTTACTCTTTCCGAGGCAGACATTCCTCTAAACTTGTGCGGGTAGATGTATGACATGCTACCCAATTGGGGATAGCTACGCGTACTAATCCCAAGCGCTGCTAGATGTCGACAGTTCCACTCATTCCACTCGTATTACGTGGTGGCAGCTCAACTCATCATTGGTGGTGAGGCGCAGTTCCCTCGAGGCTTATCGGTCCATCGATTTTGACTCACGTCTCTTGATTCTAGTTATACTGACAATACGGACGTATGCGTTGTATGAGCACAACAGAAAGTTCCTATATTTCCTATGTCCCATTATTGTGGGTTTGGTGGCCCTCGGTAGTGTAAGTGGTCAGTTGGATTATGCTGGTATCTTTGCTCAATATATTTGTAGTGGGCGATCGCTTCAGATGACGGCCACGGGAAACCAGACCCATTACAGGTCGAAGCTTGGCCCCGCATTGGTTGCATAGAGAGCTTAACCCGATCGGGGTATGTACTGCTGAGATCCTTTTCAGTGTATAGTTGCTTATGGTCGTGGTCATCGTCAACAGTGGGATTCGTACGTTATCCATATGTTATCACCAAATTCGACAGCTTTCCAATTGTCTTTGAATTAGACCTAGCTATCGCCTGGAGCAGCCTTTTGGCGTTCGATTTAATGATATATTTTCTCACCCTCCGCAAGGCTTTCGGTTCTCACCGTGCGCCGGGCAAGTCTCTTGTGCAGATTATCCTGCGTGACGGTATGTTGTGGTCTTCATATTAATCTCTAATCCAACCTAATCCATCTTTATCATCGTTCCCAGCCTCCGTATACATTGCGTAAGTGTGTTTCTTTCCGAGTCTAGTCTCCGGTCTATCGCCCACGACACCTACATAGTGTTATCTTGGTGGTGAACACATCTATTGTATTGACTCTTGCGGTAAGCCATCATCGACCAGTGGCTTGTGCCTCCCTGCTCATCCCTTTCCTTCAACATCTAGCTAGCCCCAGTTCAGTTGATTTAATGCCGTTATCCCGCTTCCGGTGTCTGACGCTGACCTCACCTCATTTAGGCCGCACTCAAAGGCGTAAGCACAACACTCAGTAGCTGGTACGCCATTATATATGTCTCTGAATTGCGCTAACTTGATTCCCTTTCAGTGTAGCCTCGGTCATCATCTCAAGACTATTATTCAATTTACGGGATCCTACCTTAGTGTCGATGGTAAGCACTGCGACAATGAAGAGCAGTATCCACTTCGGCGCCCACCGTGTCCCTGGGACGGGCACAATGACTACATCCCTGGGTACTGAAGTTGATAGTGTGGCCTAGGCTAAGGTTGTGCGTGTCCCCGCTGCCAAATCGAGGCCCGGAATCTAGTATCGCATCGCCTCTCTTCCTCGCCGAAAGTACGTTACATACAGGTATTGATTGGTGCTGTCGTTTAATTAGATGTACATTAGTTAATACAATATCCGAACCAATCCAAAACCCAGGATGTATTCGCACATTGGTATATCATTCTTTGTTTACCAGTGCTAGAGAGATGGTTAGCAATCACAATGCGCTCTTCAGATCTGTTACCCACCATTGTCTATCCACTCTTGGTGTAGATCATGAAGTTGTAGGAGTTGGTGCAACAATTCCGACTGTTCGCCGCAAAGGGACTGAACTAAACCAGATTTCGCAGTGATGCATTCATGAAGCTTGATGAATGCCTTAGCTACAATAATGTTGGGTTCCATCTTGCTTTTATCGTGTAGGAGGTAGAGAATATCTCCCTGGAGAGGAAGCGGTTGTCGACTTTGTCCAGTGGCTATGAAACCTTCGATACCGTCCTTCAGGTGTTGGATGAGGTCTTTCACTTCATTGAAAGCGGATCCAGTATTTTGATTCCAGGCTGGCTGTGATAAAATAACATGAACGGATAATGCAGCTAAGACGAAGCCGAATTCCGACTGAGGATGCGGTTCCAGTTGCGTGAGGATTGTAACTTTGCGAACGACTATGTTGATAAACTCCTCGCGACTCCACTCTTCGTACCGATGGACCGCATTCAGGCCGTGACTGAGAGCGATGAATAGGATGGTGTAGATGTTGGCGTATGTTGTATTCTTCATCCTCACGATGTCAGTATTGATATCGGCTCTATGGTGATTTGTATTCCAGTCTTGGACGAAGATTGTTAGAATCTCGTCAAAGGTGACTTGATTGGTCAGGATTAAGTGATGGAAAGGCCGACTAGATATGTGTTTAATGAATTGGAAAGGTTTCCATGTCGTGTTAAGGACACGACAGCAGATTTTGAGAATGCTTGATGATGGCATGTTGATCCGCTTGATGGCGAGGTAGCTCAGCCTCTCCGCGTAATTGATATGTGCCTGGCCAGATATCGTCGTCTCCATACTGAGTAGGTCATCAACTTTTGACACCTCGAACCTAGCTTCCAGCTTGTCGAAAATCCAGTCTATGATGGACATCCAAACGATACGGTGCAACTCTCTCTTATCGTTATCCCAGAACAAAATACCCAGTAAGAGCGCCATGAGGTCACCGGTGTGATCCAGACGGCCAAACGTAGACTCGAGGCGATAAAAAGGGCTTGTCATGCTGGCCCTCTTGGCCACGGGGATGTTCACTAGTAAATCATAGATCTGACTTTGAATATATTCGATGATCGGTTTGAGATCGGCGTGCACTTGGGGTATCCATTGTAAGGAATGGGAACTTAGCAGCATGAGTTTAGTCTTTGTTGTCAGAGATGCTCCTTGGTCCGAAATGTATATTCCGGTTTCACTTCCGATTCCAAGTTCTTTGTGTGTTGTCCGCCATCGATTGGCAATCATTCGGGCCAATGCTGTTAGCACATACGACATGCCGAGGGTGGGCTGTGAGGTGGGCGAATCGACAAAGGCTTTGGAGAGTGTTAAGTAAGTTTCCGCAATGTCTCCGGGCAAGAGATCCGCTGGACGTAGACATGGAGTCAATGGAAGTCTACCTTGGCTATTTGAAACCGGGAGAACTCACTGAGGTTAATATAATGGACAAGGGTAATGGCGGTGGCGGCACAGAAGGTTGGTGTAGGATCATCCTGGCTGCTCGGAACCGAGAAGAGTCTAGGGTTTCTTCGTGTGCAGGCCGCAAAGGCAAGTAGGAGGGATTTGCCATCTGGCGGGCTATAAGGGAGACCTGAGATCGAAACACCGGAAGTGGTCTTATGTCTCTGATACATGGAATGCGCGACAGTGATATTACAGCGGATGCTTGCTTCTGGTGAGAGCAAGTGGATCATGGTATGGTAAACTTCCGGGCTTTTCGAGATTAGAGGGTGTTTGAATAGACCTTCCAGCGCGCCCGCAGCCGAGTCGAGAAATGAGTCCTCGTACGTCTTCCCAATCACCGTATGAAACGCCGACAATTCCTTCAACCCGGCATGTACTTCCATCGAAACCCCGAGATTTAAGGAGGATCGTAGGGAAGGGATGAATCTGCGAAACTTCATCCAACATTCCCATAGAAATGGTATCCTGATCTTGAATGGCGATGCATGTGGATGGAGGGTCCCATGGATCATAGCACCAATACCAAGGCCAACAGCTAGAGTGACGATCATACATCCAAGGACAGACATGACGATAAGGGCAACATTTGGCTTGTCGAGAACAGAAGCGCTGTTGATCATCGCGTCCAAGAGCCCGACGATGAAGAGTGCAACGGGGATGATGAGGGTTAGTGGCAGCCAGCTCATGAACGGCCCGAAGGTACGCTGAGCATTTGGCCATCTTTGGTACAGATCCACGACCTTCTTTCTGGCGGTTCCGTTAGGTAGAATCAATCGTGAGATGAAGCCTCGGGCCAGGACTGCGAGGGCGGCTGATGTGAGCTATGCGATAGTTTGAGAATGAGGTGAGTCATAGTGACGGAAGTCCACTCACAGCGATAACCAAGGAAAGCGCCCAGTAAACGTTCAATCTGACACCCGCCGGGTCTGGGACGAAATCCAAGGGTGTATCCCATTCCAACGGAGCGCTCGCGTTGCGATTTATCGCAACCACGATTTCTGTAAGATTCACCAGGAGCTCGTTAGTTCTAACAACCGGGTCAGGTTGAAGTTGGTTGAATGAATCAACCAAAAACGACGTTACAATCCCGGAGAACAAACCGACCTAGTGCTGATACTGAGCCTAGGTGGAAAGGCAGCTAAAAGAGTATACGCACGAAGACTAGAAGGGTGTCTAACCCACCTCGCCATTTATCCAAGGTAGGTGCGATGCTGTTCATCATTGATCGATGTAGCGGGTCCCATACCGAAGCATTGTCCATCGATACCTGGGGAATTGGTTGATGGGTAAAATCTGATGGACAACTAAGACTAACATTGGAGTTCAGGGAGAGAATTCGAACTTACCCTGCTGAGCTTGTCGATTATTCATCTGTGATAATATAGCGAGGTGCTCTTCCGCAGTCTTGCTCTGCTGGGTACTCATTCTGGATAAAACGGCAATTTGCTCTTCAAATCGACGCTCTTGCAAGGATGACTGGGTTTTCATTTCGACTAACAGAGAATTGAGCGTGCTGAGCATGCTGGTATCACAGAGAGGTTAGAGATGCGTAGATATAGTGAAAGTTAGGTGATGGGCGGCTCACCCGTTGGTTGTAGCTGACTGGATGCCCGCGAAACTGTCCGTGTTCGGTACTGGAGCCTGGTCGGCATAGGCGCTAAAATCGGGCTTTAGCCGAGTAAGTCCCAGTCATCGTGAATCCCTGGCGTACGATCCAGTGGGCTCATTTGCTTGCCCATCGCCCCGTACAGGTTGTTCCATCCCGGTGAGATTATGATGCGGTAATAAGTCCGAAGAAAACATGATTCCTCGTCGGGTTGACTGGCTAAGTTTCGAGATGTCAGCTAGTTGGGACCTTGGAGAAAAACAAACGCTTACGAATGTTCATTCTCTGGTGAAACTCTCGTAGATGTGTTCGTATCTGTATCATCATTTTGAGTATATTGCCTGGGTAACGACCGCCTGTTCCTCGAACTTGCCTGGAAGTATATCGGGCGGTGGCGATGCACTTCAATGATGATTCAGTGAATTCGGCGGGAACTGTAAAGGAGTAAGGCACGCACCCCTCATTCATACCCTTGCGAGAAGCCATCCTGCGAATGCCCTAGTCCCTTCGAAAAAATCGAGATATCGAGCTACTGTGTTGATCGTTAGGGTGAGATGATGGTGCACAGAGACAAGGGTACTGGGGATTGAATGAGAATGGTTTGGTCTCTTCGACGAAACATAGCTAGGTCTGGATTGCGAACGCTAATTAAAGACAAGGGCTAAGATACTGATTAATTGAATGGAAGTCGAAGCTCACCTCATTTTCGCACCCGATTTGATACTTTGGAATACATGGTTGTATTGCATTAATGAATGGGGAACAACCCCCTGGGCGTTTCTCGAGCATCCAAGGGAGATAAACTGACCGCGGGTGCTTAGAGTAGACAAAGCGAATTGATCGTTTGAGAGATGCTGCAATACGAACGGACGGAAGCCCCAAGAAGGGCAACTGTCAATCAAACCATATTTCCGGCCAAGCGTATCTAAATGATGAAGGTAAGCGTCAGAAGACTACCGAGGGCTAGTCGAACCAATCACCTCTGGAATCAACGATACCGGTAGCCGTAGCATTTAGCATGCCAGGGTTCGATCTCCCACACCATAAACATGTTGCGGAGCACGTTCGCACCCAACCCTGGGAAATCGTGAGACCTCGTTTCCTCGCCAGCGACGCACACCTCGATACGCAGCCATGGATTCGATAGGATGTGATGGGCCGCCTGTTGTATCAAGCCTCAGATGGGGGGAGGGGCGCATGTTGAATCTGCTTGAAGGGACAGACCGTTCTCGGAGGCATTCGAGGGTTAATGTGTGGCGAACGGGCATACCCAAGACCTCGCTAACAGCCAAAGAATCAACCAACAGCAATCACTCTTCTTCATACCATCGAAAGTAATGTTATTGTTGCTAGCCTACAAAGTACATACATGAACGAACCTTTAGAGACCGCTTTATGCTAACCATCCGACTCCGACGAAATGGTGCTTGTCTCAATACACTGTGTAGAGAGGTCTACATAGACTGAAAACGCAACCGGCGCCGTTAATAACCCGTCGGAGAACATTTTGGAAGGGCAAAGCTCACGGAAGATATGCGATACGGCAGCGCAGTAGTTGAGTGGTGTGTTCGAGAGCCGACTTGAGGACATGGGGTTCGAGAACGGGAGGAAAAAACAAAGCAACGGGGGTTGGATCTTGAAGGACGTCGCAGGAGACTCGGCGAGAAATACGATGCGCAGAATCCCTTATGTGTCGTAAACGAATAACGAATACACCAACACTTTCGTGCGCGACTTTGGCCGCAAAGAGAACGATAGGCTAACCCACGCAAATAGTTCTGGTCAGATGAAAGATTAGACAGCCATTGGGTCGCATCTAGGAATGTGCGTACCATGGGGAGCGGAAGACTATACTGGGGTAAACTCGGGGCTGGATGCTGGAGTAATTCGTAAGAAGAGGTTGTCATTTGATAGAAATCAAGTCATGACCAGTAATCACGAAGGTCTACAGAGTGACGAGCAAAGAGGGTGCTATGTGACAAGTCGAACTCGATGCGAATGACAGTCATACGTGTAGCGTACCTTTCTAGCTTCACTGCGTGACCCAGTTGGAAAGGAGGAGAGTTCACTGTTCGACGCGCCTCGAACTGCTGCAAGCTGAGTCTGGTACCTGCAGCGCTTGAAATACCTACAACAAGGGTCGACAAGGCGACTCAAAAACAGCAAATCCGAGAGCTTTGCCTCGAATTGAATACATGCACAGTCAACCCAGTTTCGAGCTTTGAGCCTTCACCCACTAGGCAACCACGCAGGAGAGTACCTGAGACGGACGTGATGACAATGAAACCCCAACGAGAGAGATCTAAAAACCCAAAAACTCAACAAGTCCGAAGCCGAATGAATATAGACAAAAAGCATGAATAAACGAACAACTCACGAAGATACGAGCATGCGTATCATTTGGCGGGGAGTACAGTATATACGATATACTCCCCCGCTTCCCGGACGCTACGAAATCTGATCCATCCTAGATACCCCTAGTTCCTCACGTCTTTCGCCTAACCAACACAAGTCTGAGCTTGCACCCTCGTATCCGTGTCCCCGGAGACGAAACGTTGAGGTGCCACTGTGAGTTCGTTCGTCGAAATGTTGTTCTATTTTGAATCGAACACGCTCGAACCAGCTTGAATTTGAAGAACGACATTCTCGCAGAAACTCAAGGACGCGGATCTGCGTGAATGATGAGAGTTTGAGAGAAGGAGAAGTTGAAATGAGACCCGAGAGTTGTTGATTGATGTAGAGGGTACGGTGGAAAGCTCACGACGGATGTGGGTTTAGCGGAGGAGAAGATGATGGTCGATTGAAACCCCTTCCGTTCCGAGCGCTAAGCCGGAGCGCTGAGCGTCAAAGCTTCAGGGGCTTATATGTGTCGAGTATCCATCCATAGTGCGGGATGGAATATATCGAATTTACATGAATTGAGAAGATACATGATTAGAGAATGGTAATTAATATGCAAGGGATTTCTCGAGCCTCTCCCCCCGCTTGTAAATCCCAGTCATTTCGACCTTAAAAGAAAGGATTCCACCGGTAGTGAGCATGCTGCGGCACATACCAATGAGAACCCCTATAGACCGGTAGCGGTGGGATAACTGCGATCGCCAAATCCAGGACGTTGCAAATTTCCTACAAGTTCGAGAGAGGTCGAAGGTAAGCGATCCTTCGAATAAATGAAGGAAGATAAGCGACACGTACGATGATCCATCGCCTCTCCATTACTTTGAATGCGAGCTCGTCTTTGGAGAGTTGTTGATCCATGGTTTTCAAGTAGTTCTTAACTTGATGCAAGAACTCCGCGTATATGTGGTTCACCACGACACGTCCGTTCGTTGCGTTCAAAAGCAAGGTATATAGTCCTCGAAGGTAGAGACAGCAGGCTGAGCCGGAGTGTAGAGCCAAGTCATCGCCTGAGAGGAGTACAAGACCAGAAATGTGTGTCAATATGGTGGTTACGCAAGAAGCGAAGGAATCGTGGGGGAGCATATGTACTGCGTAAAGAGATCCAGCAAAGGCGGCCGAGTTCATGATTTGTAAACGAAGAGATGGGAGACGGGGTGGTGCACAGTTCACCTCGTCGGTGGAGGGGTCTAACCCAGTTGGCGTCGAGATAGGGGAGTGATCGACCTGAGAGACATTGAGAAATTGAATGAGAGAGGACGAGTTGGAAGAACTCACCTCAGATCCCCAACATTCATCAAAGCTTTGCATAACACATTTCACTAGCGTCGCCGCAAATGCACTCTTCACATGAATATCCTGCCAGGCGAGCTCCGTCGAAGTTTCATAAGCTACCAAGGCCATCGTCCGAACCTTAGACCCGTCCGTTAGAGCGGCAAGGATAATCTCGTTTGCTGTATCCGAAAGCCGATCGTCAACTGGGTTGACTTCTTGATATTGATCCTGCGATATCATTTGAGTTGAGAAGCTGGAATCAGAGTCAACCGATGAGGAAACAGGTGAAGGTCCAGGTATTGGGGATAGAAGGGATAGAGCAATCCGAGTGGCTTTCTCTAGGATGATCAAAGGGGAGGCAGTTTGGGAGACAGTCCGTCGCATGCTCCAAAAGTAGGCTTGTAGATCCGGATGCAAGGTGATAATTTTGACGATTGTCTTTGTAGGTTGATAGTTAAGCGGGTTGCGAGGCCGAGTTGAAGGTGGGCCACGAATGAATTCGGCCATCGTGGACATTGGATCCCGCCATGCCGCCTCACATGAAAACCTTGTCAGTGCTGCGCTATCATTAGAGGTCGAAGAGGCTCCTCCATCCGGAGGCTGACGATTCTGGGCGGTCGTGTGGGAAGGGTGGCTATAACGCAAAGGGACCTTCATCTCGATGTGGGTTGTACGGCTAACTGTTGATGTTGAGCTGCCGAGTTGAGAAATGACAGTGGGCGAGTATCGTAAAGGGGGGACTTTATACAAACCACCTGTGGTCTTGTGGAACAATGGACTCGGCGGGCCACAGTACCACATAATGCTAACATTTCGGAGACAAAGCAAGGCTAACCCAGTATCGCGATGTTTGATGTAGTCACAGCATATGACCATCGACTTATAATCGGTGCCATACATACATGTACCCTTTGTTCATCTCTGAGGCAAACAGCGATGGTCTGATGCACTGAGTCGATGTTCAGACCAAGTGTCCGCAATGTCCTGCGCTTCATTCGAGCCATGAAAAACGGTAGCAACCAGCTTTGGCGTTGAGAGTTTGATGCAGCACCCCCAATTTGGTTTCCGAGCAGGTATACTGTGCGCTTCCGTAAACATGAATTGAGGGGAAGATTGGAGGAGGAGAATCCTACCGTATACAGGGTTTCCGATAACCCGAAGAAGCGCCCGCTCTCTCTTGCTCCTCTCCCCTCTTTTTATCCACACCTGTGCTACACGAAAGCTGGTTAATGCACTGACGAATAGCGCTGCGTGTTCACACTGGTTTACATCAGTCAACGCCAGTGCCTCGGAGAATAGGATGCACAGACAACTCGAAGATGGACGGAGAGACGAGGCCGGTTGAATACATGATGAAAGTAAGGGGAGTGGGTTTCGTTTTGAATCAATTTATTCAAGTGAGTCATACTGTCTGCATATTCTGAAGAGGACGACAAGCTGATATCTTTCATTTTGAGGCGACGGATCTTTCAGTTTTCTCTCCAGGCCCACTTCCCTCGGCTTACCCTTACGTTTTACAACAGCGCTACGCCTACTTCATTTTGACTTGGCTCGCTTGGCCTGGCGGAGGTGTAGAGGATGGGGTGCTTTGCAAACGATTCGCAATTTGACGGCTAGGGTGGGATGAGATCCACCTTCGCCGTAAATATGGTTCTTTCTGTTCCATCGACCAACACATTCCCGGAGAGCGGTTACCTCTTCATCCCATCCATGTCACTCGTTACGCTGCTGCCGTTAACATGTCCATGACAAGTTCGACGATTCGACCCAACGTGTAACCTTCAATATTACGTCCCATCCCACCTCTGACTCCCGGGTGTTCTTCGCCCTCAATACATGGAGAAGAGGCCGACATGTGGACCACTTTGGCGCTGGGGAAGAGCATGGATTTGAACGTACTTGATTAACAAGCGATCGGATAAGGGAAGGAAGAGGCAGGTGGCGGACGATAGTGACCCCGGTAATCTCCCCTTCATGGACACGCTACCTCCTTATTCCCATGTCCATGGCGTCTGCACTGCATGAGTCTCCCGCCCCAGCCCCCCATCGCCCACTTCCTCACTTGTCGTCCGTCCGTGATTCCCTACCCATCATTTCCCAGGTTTCCTCAGCTTCGCCTACGACGACATCCATTCGCAGCCAGAACGGGGGCGGCAGAACCTCAATCTGAATTTCCTTTGAATGGAGTGAATGGGAATCCATTTCCGCTAGCTGTTTGTACCAACTCCAATTTCATGGGTGTTCGGAACTGAATGGCTTTGCGAGGACTCAAGTGGTGAGACCGGGTGCCTCCAGGTCTGAGATCTATCTGATCCTATATACGCCTTTCCTCATAATTTCATTGACTCACCCCAGCTCTTCGATTCTCTATTCCCTCTCCTGTTTATAATGAGATCCAAAGGACGCTCCTTCATCTTGACGTTTACATGGATCGATACAAGTGCTAGGTGATCGACGAACGGTTTGGGCTGTGGCGGGCAAGGCATGTGTACGATTTGTGTATACTTATGGACATAAGCATTATCCTTTTTGATCCCTTCCCCCATTTCAACGGTATATCCAATAGATATCTGCCTCACACCATCTACCACGCCAATCCTGTCCATTTGCGCGTGATCGCAAGACGTACCGGCACCTTGTAATACAACGACACGTCCTTCTTCTCTGTCACACACCACGGACTGAACCTAACGTTGGACGTTATCCCAACTCCAATGTGTTGTGTCACTGCGACACGCTATCCTATCCATTGAAGCCCGGCTTATTGGAGCAATAGGCCGGCTAGAAGCCATACTTTTTGGTCCAGGACAACCAAAAAGCAGGTATTTTGGTTTGGTCAATTCAAAATATGAGTATATTGGACACCCAAAGGACACCTCGGGAGAAATGAGAAGGGTGCATTTATTAGCAGAATTGCCGATCTTCACATCATGTACATAGAAATTGAGGCCAAAATTTACATCTGAAATCAAATATCTACTACTAGCTGAAGCCCAGGACACCTCACGGTCTCAAACAACCCACAGAGTTGGAGAAATTATCACAATTGCCCAAGGCAAGGGTCGTACCTAGAGGTTATCCAAGGTCAACAGGGCTGGCTATAGACCGAATATAGACCAAGATTCATTTAAACTAGGGAATACAAAGTACTATTGTCTAAATATACAGATGAGAGCTAGCTAATGGCCTTGGTTATGTACAAAAAAAGGACTCTATTCAGTGAATGCAACATGTGCTTAGGGACATGGGGAAGAACAAGTACGGCTTTTACAAAGGCAAACGAAAAGGAGGCATGAGGAGAATACCAGGAAGCTCCTATGAAGAGGAAAGGAAACAGAAAGGAAAGGTGTGAGAAGATCAATAGGGAATTGTCTCTGTAGCACAACAGCTCCCGCAAAGGTATGGCAAATACAAAGGAGGGGTGTAGGAAAATCAATAGAGGGGTGTCTCCCCAGCGCAACAGCTTCAAAGGAAAGGGCAAATGCAAAGGGAACGTAAACAGAAAGGAGGGGTGTGAGAGGATCTTGGGGAAGGTGTCTCCGTAGCGCGACACCTCCATGAGCAGCATATAGGGCGAGGGAGCGTGGGAGGATCATGGGGGAGGTGTCTCCGTAGCGCGACACCTCCTTGAGCAGCATATAGGGCGAGGGAGCGTGGGAGGATCATGGGGGAGGTGTCTCCGTAGCGCGACACCTCCTTGAGCAGCATATAGGGCGAGGGAGCGTGGGAGGATCTTGGGGGAGGTGTCTCCGTAGCGCGACACCTCCTTGAGCAGCATATAGGAGCAGCATCCTGAGATCTTGTTTAAGGGAACATTAGCGACGTGGAGGCTGACGCTGCAGTAGTAGCACTATGATAGAGACAGATCCGTACCCTTAGTTACTCCTGAACTCCCGGTAACTGTTGTTCGCAGCGCCAATACTTTCCGCCCCATGACCTACTGTACATAGCATACTCCTAGCCTCCCATTCCCTACCTGAAACCAAGTCAGATCGGCCCTAAGAGGTACCCAGCCCATCTTGACAGACGTACCTTTAATAACCCATACCCCCAAGAACCCAACTCCTTCCGATCGATCACGGGTGTCCGCCAACCCATGTTCGACGACGGCCGTCCGTACCAACGATCCTGCCTCTCCGAAACCCAGTCGACGACCTACGGCCGCGGACTGCCCAGAACGCATCCGACAGCTTTTCGCTGCGGGATATGTCGTGGGATTGGAGATGGCGACGAACACAAGGTCGTGTTGATGTCCAGGAACCCAGTCGACGACCTTCGGACGCGGGCTGTCCAGAACGTAGCCGGCAGCCTCTAGCTGCGGGACGCGTCGTCGAATTGGAGGTGGCGACGAACACAAGGTCGTGTTGATGTCCAGGAACCCAGTCGACGACCTATGGCCGCGGACTGCCCTGAACGCATCCGACAGCTTTTCGCTGCGGGATACGTCGTGGGATTGGAGATGGCGACGAACACGCGGTTATGGTGATGTCCAGGAACCCAGTCGACGACCTATGGCCGCGGACTGCCCAGAACATAGCCGACAGCTTTTCGCTGCGGGATATGTCGTGGAGGGAGGAAAAGACCCACCGAAAACGTTCAAGTTCGTTTCACACTCAGCCAGACTCTGAGTTTGAACCTCCCCGCGTGATCACCTCTAGCGCCTCGGAGCGCCCGTCCTTTCCCCTCGGTTGCTTCCTCGCTTTGTCTTTGTTGTGATAAGAAGCTGTAGCCAAACTCTTTCCCTTTTCAACTGTGTTCATCTCATGCAGCTTCCCTTCAGCCCGCGACAATACGTCGTCGGCTCATGGTTGTATGTGCTGGGTCACACACCCTCCACATTGACCGCGATAACGTTACAACTCGGTCGGCTCGCTATTACGACGCTTCCGTGCTCGGCCATAAGTCCTCCACGACGATGAACGAACCTGACATTCCCCCGCCGTTGCCAAGCGTCCCACTGGGGGCCTTCGAGCTCCAAAGCTATCGATTGCTGCAAGTAGGCGCCAATGGGGTGTCTAGGAATCATACGGTACGCTGTCAGAACCTCCCTCTTCTCGTATGACAGATCGCCTGATTACTTCTGTAGGATCAGAAATGTATATCGATGCCCTCTGTGGGGAGGATCTGCGCATAATTTATCTCAAGTAAGTTCGTCTGATCTTATCTGCCTGTCGCCTGTCTTATTGAGGCGCTTTTTCTGTAGAATTTCTGTCAATCGTTAGACGATAAGGACCCATCATAACAAGCGTACGTTGAGCTCAATTTGAACCCCCTGCTTTACGCTCACATCCTCTCAGCCCGTCTCTCCCTGCTCAACGCTCTCAAGCTCCTCATTGTCGTCGGCAACATTGCGCCGCGTTTTATACATACATATTTCGACGCTTCATCGTAACGACGCGGCCGAACGCTGTCTCGTTCTACCCCTGATTCTAAGATTCTCGGGTAGTTGACTGCGTGTGGCTTTTTGCTTCGTCTGTGTTTCTGTTTCGGATAGATATAGGTCTCGCGTAGTTATAGGTCTCGGAACGGTCACTGTAGGAATACCTGGATCAACTGTATTTTCACCTCTATTTCATATACCTTTCCGATTTTTTTTTCAATTTTGATCCAGTCATGCGCCTTTGTCTGATCTGCGGTGGAGAGGATACGGTGGGACACCAGCAAGATATACACCCCCCCCAAGTTTACATAAAACCCAATTGTAAGCATCGCCGCTATGATAGTTATCGTTCCCTGACTCAAAGTCGCTTAGTCTGTACCATGTACACTGTTCTCCGTAATGAGGACAACACCTATCTATATTCTTCACAGAACTCTGCCCCAGAGTAACCTACCCCTCCATTTAGACTCCTCATGACTGCATCCAGGTAGCCCCCATTCATCCCTCCACTTTCATCTATGGTGTCAAGCCTAAATGGAGTGATTTGAGCTCACTGTGAGGGGTTCTTTGCTTTAAAAAACAGCTGTAAAATCAGTAATCCAGCTCTGCAGCCTGAGCATCACTCCATCCAGCCTAGCTTCTACTCCATCCAGCATGCCCCACATGTTCCTCACCAGACTCTTCTATAGTGTGAGCCTAACTGTGTTGATTTGAGCTCACCAGAAGTGAATCTTTGATTGCAGAATTTTTGGCAGGGAAATCAGTAAATCATGAATAGAGCCTTAGCATCACTCCATCCAGGCTAGCTTTTGCTCCATCCAGCATCCTCCCACTATCCCTCACAAGATTGCTCTACAGGTCAAGCCTGGATGGAGTGATTTGAGCTCACCAGAAGTGAATCTTTGATTGTAGAATTTTTGGCAGGGAAATCAGTAAATCATGAATAGAGCCCTAGCATCACTCCATCCAGGCTAGCTTTTGCTCCATCCAGCATCCCCCCACTATCTCTCACAAGATTGCTCTACAGGTCAAGCCTGGATGGAGTGATTTGAGCTCACCAGAAGTGAATCTTTGTTTCCCAGCCAAGTTGGCAGGGAAATCAGTAAATCATGCACAGAGCTTCAGGATCACTCCATCCAGCTTAGCTTTCACTCCATCCAGGATGCTCCCACCATCCCTCACAAGATTGCTCTACAGGTCAAGCCTGGATGGAGTGATTTGAGCTCACCAAAAGTGATTCTTTGTTTCCCAGCCAAGTTGGCAGGGAAATAACTACATCATGAGTAGAGCTTCAGCATCACTCCATCCAGGCTAGCTTTTGCTCCATCCAGCATCCCCCCACCATCCCTCACAAGATTGCCCTGTAAGTCAAGCCTGGATGGAGTGATTTGCATGAGCTAGAGGTGAATCTTTGTTTCCCAGCCAAGTTGGCAGAGAAATCACTAAATCATGAATGGAGCCTTAGCATCACTCCATCCAAGCTAGCTTTCACTCCATCCAGCATGCTCCCATGCTTTCCCACAAGTTTGCTCTATGCTTGAAGTCTGGATGGAGTGATTTGGATGAGCTAGACATGAATCTTTGTGTTCCAGCCAAGTTGGCAGGGAAAGTAACAATTCATCCACAGAGCCTCAGCATCACTCCATCCAGCTTAGCTTTCACTCCATCCAGAATGTCCCCACCATCCCTCACAAGTTTGCTCTATGCTTGAAGTCTGGATGGAGTGATTTGAGCAGACTAGACATGAATCTTTGTGTTCCAGCCAAGTTGGCAGGGAAAGCACCAAATCATCCACAGAGCCTCAGCATCACTCCATCTAGCTTAGCTTTCACTCCATCCAGCATGCCTCTACTATGCCTCACAAGATTGCCCTACAGGTCAAGCCTGGATGGAGTGGTTTGGCTGAGCTGGACATGAATCTTTGTTTGACCAGACCAACATCAGCTGTTACTTCTCTCTCAGACTTAAGGTTCTATTGACTTTTATGGTAGATTTGTTCTACAATGTGATATTTTCTACATAGCATTTGCTTTGCTCCTCACAGGCCAAGACAAGTCAGCTACCTCATTCATGACTACAACCACCTCATCAAACAGCCCTTTCCATTTGTAGTGCAGATAGCTAATCCACTCTCTTCTGGTCAAGCTGACCTGCTGCTTCATCAGAGTGTTGTCTATGAAAAGACAGACACTGGCCATGATGGTGGCAAACTGGGTGACAGCATGAGAATGATGCTCATGGTCATGGGGAGTAAAGAGAAGATGAGCCCCACAAGCCTCCTCATCCTTGATCCAGTCAGAGGATGATGACTAGATATTATAAGAAGGAATAGACCCACCTGTTGCCCCCAATGATAGCTAGCAGCTATGTCTGTCAGCTCTAGAGGAGAAGGAGTCAGTCACACATGAGAGAAGGGAGGAGATGGTGAGCCAACCAAGAGAACCAGAGTCAGCAGCAGCTGTGAGCAAGGAATTGTGCAGGCCCCAGGTGAAGTCTTGCAAGATCAACCTGAGGCATGCAATGCAGAAGTCAGGATGCTCTTCTCCTTGAGACAAGTTGCTGATAAGCTCTTTGGAGAGGCTGAGAAAGTGATGTTTGAAAAGCTGGCAGACCAAGTCAATGAAGCAGGGGACATCCAGCATGATGGCAGCAGGAGACTAGTACTGGTGGTGGAGGTGGAGAGGAAAGACAGTGGCAGAAATATGTCAGAGGCACCACAGATTGCCCATCAGGTGACTGACCATGCTTAGGTAACTCAAAGTGAGCATTTTAGCTTAGATAATACAGGTGTCTCTTATATCTCAGATGCAAGAGGCACAGTAGACATGTTAGAAGAGAAGAGAGAGAATACAGAGAGGCACAGAGATAGTAAGGCTAACTAACTAACTACACTGGTAGCTACTGGTTGTTTAGTTAGCCATGACTACCAAGGCTGCAATCACACTCATGTAGGTAACTCTCCACTCCTGGTGGATAAATCTGAGAATGGACCTTCTCTTTTCCATATCCCATGGGTGGTTTTCAGCTGTCAACTTATCAACATAAGTTGCTACCTTTCCCAGCAGCCTTTCCAACTGATCACAGCACTCATGGTCTAGATCAGAGTGCCCTTGGTCATACTGGATGTGGCTGACTCCAAAATGAAGAGCAGCCTTGGGGAAAGTTAGAGACAAGGCTGAGAATGGCAAGGGAAAGAAAGACAGAACATACCTGCTGGTCCCACTGGTAGGAGTTGATTATGTCTGCTGCTTCAATGGCTGGAAAGGGAAAGGCAAGTTAGGCTATGCTAGTAAAGACATAAGTAGAGGCAGCAAGCTTACCAGGCATGCCCAAATCCACAGCTGCAGTTGCCATGGCTTCATTGAAGTCCATTGTAAAGGTGTTGAGAATGGTAGCAAGGCATTGAATGCAAAAGCCTTCAGCCTCTTGATTGGCCATGAACTTGTGGAAATGGAGGTGCAGGGTCTCTTTAAAGAGCATGTGGTAGTAGCCAATGGGAGTGCTGATAATGGAAGCCATAGTAAAGGGTTTGGAATGGGTGGGGGGGTTGGTAGTGGGTGGTATGGAAGCAAGGGAGTTGGGGGGACAAGGCAGAGAGGGCAGCCCTTTATATAGACTCTGGGGGGGGCACAGGGAGTGGGCCATAGCAAACATAGACAATGACTGACCACAGGGTCAATGCAGACACAATGCAAGCCCACCTGGTCAATAGGCTGGTCAATGAGGCTTACCACCTGGTCAATGGTAGGTGGCATCTATAGAGTCAATGCAAGCCTACCTGGTCAATAATAGGTGGCACCTGGTCAATGATAGGTGGCTTCTAGACAGTCAATGCTGGTCAATGGTAGGTGGCATCTATAGAATCAATGCAAGCCTACCTGGTCAATAATAGGTGGCACCTGGTCAATGATGGGTGGCTTCTAGACACTCAATGCTGGTCAATGATAGGTGGCTTCTAGACACTCAATGCTGGTCAATGGTAGGTGGCATCTATAGAATCAATGCAAGCCTACCTGGTCAATAATAGGTGGCACCTGGTCAATGATGGGTGGCTTCTAGACACTCAATGCCAGTCAATGATGGTGTTGTCTATGGGTTCAGTGCAAGCCTACCTGGTCAATGATAGGTGGCACCTGGTCAATGATAGGTGGCTTCTAGACACTCAATGCTGGTCAATGGTAGGTGGCATCTATAGAATCAATGCAAGCCTATCTATATTCTTCACAGAACTCTGCCCCAGAGTAACCTACCCCTCCATTTAGACTCCTCATGACTGCATCCAGGTAGCCCCCATTCATCCCTCCACTTTCATCTATGGTGTCAAGCCTAAATGGAGTGATTTGAGCTCACTGTGAGGGGTTCTTTGCTTTAAAAAACAGCTGTAAAATCAGTAATCCAGCTCTGCAGCCTGAGCATCACTCCATCCAGCCTAGCTTCTACTCCATCCAGCATGCCCCACATGTTCCTCACCAGACTCTTCTATAGTGTGAGCCTAACTGTGTTGATTTGAGCTCACCAGAAGTGAATCTTTGATTGCAGAATTTTTGGCAGGGAAATCAGTAAATCATGAATAGAGCCTTAGCATCACTCCATCCAGGCTAGCTTTTGCTCCATCCAGCATCCTCCCACTATCCCTCACAAGATTGCTCTACAGGTCAAGCCTGGATGGAGTGATTTGAGCTCACCAGAAGTGAATCTTTGATTGTAGAATTTTTGGCAGGGAAATCAGTAAATCATGAATAGAGCCCTAGCATCACTCCATCCAGGCTAGCTTTTGCTCCATCCAGCATCCCCCCACTATCTCTCACAAGATTGCTCTACAGGTCAAGCCTGGATGGAGTGATTTGAGCTCACCAGAAGTGAATCTTTGTTTCCCAGCCAAGTTGGCAGGGAAATCAGTAAATCATGCACAGAGCTTCAGGATCACTCCATCCAGCTTAGCTTTCACTCCATCCAGGATGCTCCCACCATCCCTCACAAGATTGCTCTACAGGTCAAGCCTGGATGGAGTGATTTGAGCTCACCAAAAGTGATTCTTTGTTTCCCAGCCAAGTTGGCAGGGAAATAACTACATCATGAGTAGAGCTTCAGCATCACTCCATCCAGGCTAGCTTTTGCTCCATCCAGCATCCCCCCACCATCCCTCACAAGATTGCCCTGTAAGTCAAGCCTGGATGGAGTGATTTGCATGAGCTAGAGGTGAATCTTTGTTTCCCAGCCAAGTTGGCAGAGAAATCACTAAATCATGAATGGAGCCTTAGCATCACTCCATCCAAGCTAGCTTTCACTCCATCCAGCATGCTCCCATGCTTTCCCACAAGTTTGCTCTATGCTTGAAGTCTGGATGGAGTGATTTGGATGAGCTAGACATGAATCTTTGTGTTCCAGCCAAGTTGGCAGGGAAAGTAACAATTCATCCACAGAGCCTCAGCATCACTCCATCCAGCTTAGCTTTCACTCCATCCAGAATGTCCCCACCATCCCTCACAAGTTTGCTCTATGCTTGAAGTCTGGATGGAGTGATTTGAGCAGACTAGACATGAATCTTTGTGTTCCAGCCAAGTTGGCAGGGAAAGCACCAAATCATCCACAGAGCCTCAGCATCACTCCATCTAGCTTAGCTTTCACTCCATCCAGCATGCCTCTACTATGCCTCACAAGATTGCCCTACAGGTCAAGCCTGGATGGAGTGGTTTGGCTGAGCTGGACATGAATCTTTGTTTGACCAGACCAACATCAGCTGTTACTTCTCTCTCAGACTTAAGGTTCTATTGACTTTTATGGTAGATTTGTTCTACAATGTGATATTTTCTACATAGCATTTGCTTTGCTCCTCACAGGCCAAGACAAGTCAGCTACCTCATTCATGACTACAACCACCTCATCAAACAGCCCTTTCCATTTGTAGTGCAGATAGCTAATCCACTCTCTTCTGGTCAAGCTGACCTGCTGCTTCATCAGAGTGTTGTCTATGAAAAGACAGACACTGGCCATGATGGTGGCAAACTGGGTGACAGCATGAGAATGATGCTCATGGTCATGGGGAGTAAAGAGAAGATGAGCCCCACAAGCCTCCTCATCCTTGATCCAGTCAGAGGATGATGACTAGATATTATAAGAAGGAATAGACCCACCTGTTGCCCCCAATGATAGCTAGCAGCTATGTCTGTCAGCTCTAGAGGAGAAGGAGTCAGTCACACATGAGAGAAGGGAGGAGATGGTGAGCCAACCAAGAGAACCAGAGTCAGCAGCAGCTGTGAGCAAGGAATTGTGCAGGCCCCAGGTGAAGTCTTGCAAGATCAACCTGAGGCATGCAATGCAGAAGTCAGGATGCTCTTCTCCTTGAGACAAGTTGCTGATAAGCTCTTTGGAGAGGCTGAGAAAGTGATGTTTGAAAAGCTGGCAGACCAAGTCAATGAAGCAGGGGACATCCAGCATGATGGCAGCAGGAGACTAGTACTGGTGGTGGAGGTGGAGAGGAAAGACAGTGGCAGAAATATGTCAGAGGCACCACAGATTGCCCATCAGGTGACTGACCATGCTTAGGTAACTCAAAGTGAGCATTTTAGCTTAGATAATACAGGTGTCTCTTATATCTCAGATGCAAGAGGCACAGTAGACATGTTAGAAGAGAAGAGAGAGAATACAGAGAGGCACAGAGATAGTAAGGCTAACTAACTAACTACACTGGTAGCTACTGGTTGTTTAGTTAGCCATGACTACCAAGGCTGCAATCACACTCATGTAGGTAACTCTCCACTCCTGGTGGATAAATCTGAGAATGGACCTTCTCTTTTCCATATCCCATGGGTGGTTTTCAGCTGTCAACTTATCAACATAAGTTGCTACCTTTCCCAGCAGCCTTTCCAACTGATCACAGCACTCATGGTCTAGATCAGAGTGCCCTTGGTCATACTGGATGTGGCTGACTCCAAAATGAAGAGCAGCCTTGGGGAAAGTTAGAGACAAGGCTGAGAATGGCAAGGGAAAGAAAGACAGAACATACCTGCTGGTCCCACTGGTAGGAGTTGATTATGTCTGCTGCTTCAATGGCTGGAAAGGGAAAGGCAAGTTAGGCTATGCTAGTAAAGACATAAGTAGAGGCAGCAAGCTTACCAGGCATGCCCAAATCCACAGCTGCAGTTGCCATGGCTTCATTGAAGTCCATTGTAAAGGTGTTGAGAATGGTAGCAAGGCATTGAATGCAAAAGCCTTCAGCCTCTTGATTGGCCATGAACTTGTGGAAATGGAGGTGCAGGGTCTCTTTAAAGAGCATGTGGTAGTAGCCAATGGGAGTGCTGATAATGGAAGCCATAGTAAAGGGTTTGGAATGGGTGGGGGGGTTGGTAGTGGGTGGTATGGAAGCAAGGGAGTTGGGGGGACAAGGCAGAGAGGGCAGCCCTTTATATAGACTCTGGGGGGGCCACAGGGAGTGGGCCATAGCAAACATAGACAATGACTGACCACAGGGTCAATGCAGACACAATGCAAGCCCACCTGGTCAATAGGCTGGTCAATGAGGCTTACCACCTGGTCAATGGTAGGTGGCATCTATAGAGTCAATGCAAGCCTACCTGGTCAATAATAGGTGGCACCTGGTCAATGATAGGTGGCTTCTAGACAGTCAATGCTGGTCAATGGTAGGTGGCATCTATAGAATCAATGCAAGCCTACCTGGTCAATAATAGGTGGCACCTGGTCAATGATGGGTGGCTTCTAGACACTCAATGCTGGTCAATGATAGGTGGCTTCTAGACACTCAATGCTGGTCAATGGTAGGTGGCATCTATAGAATCAATGCAAGCCTACCTGGTCAATAATAGGTGGCACCTGGTCAATGATGGGTGGCTTCTAGACACTCAATGCTGGTCAATGATAGGTGGCTTCTAGACACTCAATGCTGGTCAATGATAGGTGGCTTCTAGACAGTCAATGCCAGTCAATGATGGTGTTGTCTATGGGTTCAGTGCAAGCCTACCTGGTCAATGATAGGTGGCACCTGGTCAATGATAGGTGGCTTCTAGACACTCAATGCTGGTCAATGGTAGGTGGCATCTATAGAATCAATGCAAGCCTACCTGGTCAATGATAGGTGGCTTCTGGACAGTCCAATGCCAGTCAATGATGATGTTGTCTATGGGTTCAGTGCAAGTCCATCTTGTCAATAGGCCAGTCAATGATAGGTAGCTTCTAGAGAGTCAATGCTAGTCAATAATGGGGAGTTTATAGTTTATAGAACATCTTCAACTCTGTAAACAAGGAGAAAACACTGTGAGGCTAAGTAAAGCCATAGCTACTTGTATCTAACTCCAACTACCATGGAAACTTTACTGCCCTATTGCTCAGGTGCCCACTGCTTGAATGTCTTGTTATTGATGCTAGTGTTATTGCCGATTGCTAATGCTGATGCCGATGCTGATCTTGGAGGGATTGGTGCTGATAGGTAAAATGAGAGAACAGAGGAAAGACGGTACACCAGTTTTGCTATCAATGTGAGTTACCTTGTAGATTGGCCTTTGGTTAACATGGAATGGCTTGGGCAACACAGCTGTAGACGGTGATTTGATGGCGACGGTTAGTGGTTTGGGTTGTCTCGCCGCCGTAGGCGGCTGTTAGGAGGTTAGGTGTTTGGGTTGCCTCGCCGCCGAAGGCGGCTGTTAGAGTTAGGTGTTAGGGCTTAGGACAGGTACATTATTTGCCTCGTCGCCGAAGGCGACTGTTAGAGTTAGGTGTTAGAGCTTAGGACAGGTACGTCATTTGCCTCGTTGCCCAAGGTGACTATTAGATTGCTAGATGTTAGGAGCTTAGAATATGTATATCATCTGTCTCTGAATACCCTACATAATCTATACAGCTTTGCTCCTGCT
The DNA here is from genome assembly GCA_017312325.1 of Pleurotus citrinopileatus. Classification (NCBI taxonomy): domain Eukaryota; kingdom Fungi; phylum Basidiomycota; class Agaricomycetes; order Agaricales; family Pleurotaceae; genus Pleurotus; species Pleurotus citrinopileatus. The sequence goes on along the minus strand of BHFW01000018.1, from coordinate 8,007 downwards.
ACAGAGGGCCTGGTAAAGCATCTTTGGTATGTTAGAGGCAAGATCAACTTAGCAATTAACAAGTACAAGGCAGAGGGCTGATAAATAGCCATGGTTTAACATAGTACATAAGAACAACACATTGTAAAGCTAGGTAAAGCTAGCCATAACCATCACAGCTCCAATAACTAACATGTAGGTGGCACTCCACTCATGGTGGATTGACCTAAGCTCTGCCCTTCTCTTGTCTCTATTCTCCAGGTTCATCCCATCCAGCAGTTCTTTCAACACAAGTAGCCACTCTTCCCATGAGCCTCTCTAATTCATTGGAGCAGGTATGCTCCTGATCATAGTGCTCTTCATTGAAATTGATGTGCCCAAGCCCATATTGGAGCTCAATCTTGGACAAAGTCAGAGACCACTTTAAGAATGGCAAGGAACAAGACACACCTCATGGTTCCACTGGTAGCAGTTGATCATGCTTGCTGCCTCTGCCTCTGCAACCCAAGTTAGGATATGCTGGTAAAGATTTCAAATGCAGAAAGCTTACCAGGCATGTTTAACCCATCAGCTGCAGTAGACATGGCACAGTTGAAATCCATGTTGAAGGTGTTGAGAACAGTTTAAAAGACAATGAATACAGAACTGTTGATCTTGCCCTGACACCTGGGCCCTAAGGACCTCCACCATATGAGTGAGCAGAGTGTGTCTAAAGAGCACATTATAGTGGGAAACAGAAGAGCTCTGAGTAGAGGCCATAGTAAAGAGAGAGAAGCTCAGGTGTTAGTAGGGCTGATGGTGGTAGTGCAGAAGCAAGAGAGTTGTGGAATAAAGCAGGGGAGCTGCCCTTTATATAGATTCTGGGAGCAGCCACAGAGTGTGCTATAGCCCAGATAGACAATGGCTAAACTCAGGGTCAATGGAATAGTGTGTGTATCACCTGACAAGGTTAACAGCATAGAGCACATTTGCAATCCCTGTTCATGGTAGAAATATGTGATTAGATTGCCCATACAATTCTTTCAGGTTGTTTTAACAAAGTGCTGAGACAAGTAGTATTGACAAATTGTCTAATGTCCCTGGGTGGGTCTAGGAATAAGATAGGCTTTGAACTTTCTAATCCAGAAGTTTAGATCTGCAATCAACCCCTTGATATACACCTCCTTGAATTCCACCATATGGACAAAGGCATCTACTGCTTCTACTGTGGTGAACTCAAGATTTTCTGTGTCAATGTCACAGACACAAGCATAGTCTTCAAGTATCTCCCCCAGCACATTGAGGGCAGCTGTGCATTCCATAGCTACAGGATCAAGGGCAAAGCCTTCAGGCCTCTGAACTCCCTAATAAACAAGTTAGAAGACATGCTAGAAACATAAGGAATACAATATGAGATCTCACAGGACTGGTAATTACCAGATCATTGTAGCAAAACTCTGACACTGTAGACAAGGTGCCAATACCTTTAGAGATAATGATCATGGCATTAGAGAAAAAAGAGAACTCACAAATGACCACAACCTTCAAAGTCTACAATGCCATTGGTCCAACTCTCATCACACTGGAAGAAACTGTCTCTAATCACACTGAGACAGTAGAGATAGTAGACAACTATGCTTCTATCCTCCAGATTTGGAACATTTCCCAGCAGCAAGTAGAAAGCATTGAGCTTCTCTTGAACAGCCTGAGCTTCAGGTCTAGCCATGAGGGAGTCAGACATGAGGATGAAAATGATAAGCAGAGAATGGTGGTGGTAAGAAAGCAAGAAGAGCAAGGGCCAAGTTAGAGTGACTAGCCTATATATAGGCTAAAGGGACACTATCATGTGATGATATGGTAGAAAATCATGTATCTTTGACACACTGACTAATGCTAATGACATGGCCTTTGCTATTGGGCTAGAGCTTTTAGCAAAGTCTACACTGTAGTACTAGTACTCTTTGATAGCATGCTTTGTGTAATCACCTGCATTGCTGTTCTTAGCCTTCTATAGCACTTTCTCCATTCCTTGTAGATGTAGACTAGCAAAGCCCCTTTTTCCTATTAGATAGATCCTCCAGCTCTAGTAGGGTGCTCTCTGCAAATGCAGCTGTCTTGATGATATATAGAGCCAGTAGTTCATAAACCCCATGCTCTTCATGAGTGCTAGCAGCCTGGATTTCATGACTTCCAATTTTCTTCTCAGACTAATCCAAGATCAGCATATTCTTCATTTGCAGTGAAATAAACTTGTATACCTTCTCATTCCACACATAGGCCTTTTTGAAGAGTCTCTTGATCTGCCAAAGTCCAGTGAGTGCATGGTCTACATGATAAGAACATAGCATACTTGATGCTCCAATCTCTCTATCTGCCTTGACCAGAGTAGGACCTAGCCTCTCACTCATCTCTTTTTAAAAGCTTCTCTAATACATTCAATGCAATGATAAGATATTGCTGATCATCCTTCTCTGTGCTCAACAGAATATCCTTATACATTACATTAAAGGTGTCCATGAAAAAGATCACAGTGCATGGTGATAAGTGCTTTAGATGCCATTGATAGCCAGTGAAAGAGGGGAAGAATGGCAAAGTACAAAGTTAGATTCAATGGTGATGGTATGCAGCTAAGATGTATTTCTCCCAAATCACTCTTTATATACCATCCAGAAAAGAGCTTATATAATGAAAAAACAATCTATACAAGCAGATTAGCAGGCTGCTGTGGGTAGGTAACTAAGTACCAAGCCAGTTCATGAACAGCTTTTCTAACTTGTTTAGCACATTTCTCCAACCTCTGGGCAGCATAGGTAAGAAGCATAACTTGGTCCCTGCTATGTACTGTTTCCTGTTGAATGTCTTTCAACATGGAGTTGAAGAGCACCATCTTTTCCACCAGCTCCCTATGTTCAGAGTGCACATTATGATCCTGACATGCTGCCACAGAGTTTGCATAGCTTTCAGTCTGCCAAGGTTTAGTTAGTTCATTGGTGTGAAAACCTTAATGTGGATTATAGCATACTGAGACAGAGAATTGGACTCCTTGATGGACTGATTCAGAATCTGTAATTGGGAAAGGTTGCTTGAGACCAATGTATTAGTTTTGCAACTATAACTTACTGTCTATTCCCAAAGCCATGGCCATTGCTACAATGGTCTGAGAAGGCTTTTCAAAGCTGGCCAGGATTTCTTTGACACATTGGATGCAGAAAAAGACATTTTCATGGTGTCCATTTCTTATAGCACCTTCAAGGCCCATATGTAGCTTGTGAAAAGCTTTGGAAAATTTATAGGTGATAGCTTTCAGATGGTGCTTTTGAGTGATATAGCTGGGAGATGACATGCTGGAGTGGTGGTGGTGGTGGTGGTGTATGAATAAGATTGTGTGGCTATAGAAATGCTCTATTTATATCAGGAAAGCTTATATAAGTGGCCTTGCACAATAGCATTTATATAAGCAACTCCACTTATATTTTATGACACTAAGAGATTAGAGGCCTTTTCTACTCTAATAACCATTCTGCAGATCCTGAGAGGCAGCTATCAAAATGGACATCTTCTCCTCCTTGGTTAGCCCTTTTAATATGGCCAACTCCTCAATAGATTGAGCTACTCTGTTGACTTCCTCTACAAAGTCTTCCTGATCAATATGATGGTACAAATGATTCTTGGCATCTTCATTACTTCCTTCAGGCTTTGAGAAATCAACATACATTAGCAATATAAAGATAGTTGAGCCCAATACCTTCCAACAGAAGTGCAGCTCCTCTAAACCTGGAGCATCATCTATAACAAGCCATTTAGCTTTGTTATATTATCAACAAGAGAAAAGATCCTACATACCACCACTCAACACAGTGTTACCACACACAATCAATACTTCTGAACATTCTTCCAGACTTTCCATAATATCCAGGACACACTTGAAGCAAAAGGCTTTGCTTTGGCTTTTCCAAGAAAGATACATGGCTTTGTAGAGGGCCTTGAACTTTGTTTGAAGATTCTCAAACATAGTGACAAAAGGAGGATAAGTAGAAGCAGGCATAGATGAGGGTTCTAGGGAAAGATGTAGCTATCACTCTTAGCTTTTATGCTTAGCTGATATTTGTCTCTATTATTCACCAGACCAGCTTTCTCAATAGGCATCAACTTTCTATCTAAAGCCTGTACAGTTATCCATGGCCTTACTATACAGCTAGCAAGGATTGGAATAACTTTACCATCCATCTACCACCTGTTCTACCAGTTTGATAAGACAGAACTGCTTGAGCACTAGCATGTTTTTCATAACAGAGCACCATTCCAGGATCTCCTTCCACCAACTCAGCTGTGTATATCTTCATTGCAGCTTTCAATAGTTTAATGATCTCCAAACACTCATGAACTACTTTAGGCATTTTGAAAGAAATGGGCTTGATTATGCTCTATGGTATAGTTGGCACAATTTACCCATGAACAGCTGAAAATGTAATTATCCATCATGGAGGCAATAGAAATCTTGTTCTCCCAGACATGGCTCACCATAAATCACATTCAAGAAGCTTGATTCTCACAGCCTTAAGGCAGTAGAGAGGGATATATCAAGATGTGGGTTTCTTTGCTTTTAGAAGCTTCACATTTATAGCATCTAGGGTTTCAGGTACTAGCTCTGCCTCTTTTTGAAAAGCATGGGGAGGGCAACACATGGTGATGGTATATGGAAAGAATATGACAGAGGTAGCTATCTAGTATTTATAGACTTTCTTCTAGCCCTGACAACAGTGAGTAGCCTGGTGGGATACATGGCTGCTCTAGCAGTTTGACTGACATAAGAGACTCTGAGCAGTTTAGCTGACATAAGAGATTCTGAGCAGTTTAGCTGACATAAGAGATTCTGAGCAGTTTAGCTTTCTGAGCAGTTTAGCTGACATAAGAGATTCTGAGCAATCTGGCTGACCTAAGGCAGTTAGAGCAAGGAGTTCAAATGATTGGAACTCAGCTTTAATATCTTGACTCCACAGTTAAAACACAGAGTTTCAAAAGTAGCATGGGGGTTTGCCTTGCCTTTTACAGTCATCATCACATCCACTCCAGCATTTCTGCCCTTCCCTTCTCCATGACATCTTTCTTCACAGAGTCTCTCAGCTACCTAGAGTCTCAGGCTCTGCCAGGTAGCACACTTCCCTTGACCCAGCCTGTTTCTGCTTCAATTCTGGACAAGATAGCCAAGGTTGCTTGTATCAATGAGAGTGAAGCTCTCCTTAACCAACTTGTCATTGGAAGATTCCTTCTGGACTGTAGCACAATTACTCCTTATCCAGGCCAGAGACCTTTGGATCTCAGCTATGTTGCTTCCCTCCAGGAGGATATCAAGGCTTCCAGCTTTAGGCTTCAAGATGAAGGTGCTATTATAAAGGTTATTGCTGTGAAGGCATCTTGGCAGGTCCCATAGGTTCACACAGTCTATACAAACATCCTGGGGCTGCCAATGGAGAGCCTGCCACCTTCAAGGTTGTTGATGGGCAGCATAGGTTGGAGGCTTTTAGAAAACTCTCCTGTCCTTTTATACAAGCTCATGTTTATCATCCTGGTAAATCTACTCTATTTCTTTCTTTTTCTCACATGCCATCTAAAGATAACCTTTCAATCAGCTGCATCATCAATACCTTCCCATCTTATCAATGGCCAAATGCTTATTTGGAATAAAGACACTAAGAAGAAACCCAACAGTCCCCTTGTTATTATCAAAACACTGGCTGCTGCCATGGCCCCTTTGCTTGATGAAAACAATCAGCTTATATCCCTTTACTTTGGGCAGCAAACTCTTGCCAGATTGACTCCCTTGTCCACCATGGGAGTCATCTGCAGGTGTCCTGGCTTTCTCAAAGTTATGCACCAGCTATACCAAGCAAGCCCTAGGACTTGGGGCCAAGCTGAATCAACTTCAGCCTATCTTATGTGGTTCTCCCACCTTAGAAACCCAGCTGTCAGTTGTCCCTCTTGTATCATTATTTATATCTGTTTTACATTGATAACTTCTTATTAGCTTGCCATCCACTTGGTTTGTCTGGCCATTGAAACAGTCAGAATATATGGAGATGAAACACTGTCCATATTACTCAATAACTGCACAGTCCCTGCTGGCAACACCCAGTGGGGCAAGGACAAGCGCCAGGTGGCCTCAGCAGCCTATATGGGCTCTTCCTACTTCTTTGAAACAGCCTACCAGAGCATAAAGCCCAGTCTGAGGCCCTTGCTTCTGAGTGGGCTCATGAAGCCCCAGGGTGAACCTGCTACTACATGGGCAGGTTCAGCTATTGGTCAAAGACTTAAAGATCATGAAGTTGTTGAGACCAGCCTTGTCAAGGGAATGGCAAGTCACTTTAGTTCTCTATTCTAATCTCAATTTCTAAAAGTCTCTTTTGCAGCTATATTGGCCTAGCAGCTTCAAAATCTCAGCAGATAATCCTTCTATATTTCCCCACAACCATCCCAACCAAATAGCATGGATAGTCAACTCTCCTATCAGATTAGTATGTTGGCCTTAAAAGAGTCTTTGCTTGAACATTACTCACTAGAATATCTCCAGATGCTCTTGTCACTAGGAGGACTGTCTACTCTGACACCCTTTCTCAAGCAAAGATCCTACACCCTTGGAATGCTAGAAAGAAGAGATCATATGATCCACCCTTATTGACCAAGCTGCCAAAGCTGGCAGTAACATTGCCTTACATCAGCTTACTGATGAAGAGCAAGAGGAATTGGCAAGTTGCAATTGTGCCAATTTCAACATTATTTCTAAGTACTAACTTTGCCTAGATTTTGAAGCATCTTCTGCTCCATGGCAGATCTCTGATTGGCTCCTTCAACCAGGCCATTCAGTCTCTGTCCTCCAAGGCTATAGAGGGTGACAAGTTTATGGTCAATGCTATCTCTGACATTATCAATGGCAGAGCACACAAGGTGGATGCCCCTATTCCTGCCAGTGGGGTCTCAGCCATTCAGAGCCTGTTTATCACCAATCAAGCTTGGTGGGAATTTGCCCACCACTGCCTATTCATTCCATTCAGGAGTGGGAATGGCCTGAATGATTGGAGACTGCCTTCTGAAGCACAACTGCATACATGGCTAGAATGGAGGCTAGAGAAGCCCAAAGGAAGCTTCATGAAGAGGCTATGGCTGCCCATAAGGCCCAGGAGGAGGCTAGAGAACTGCAGCTTAGACAACAGCAAGAAGAGGTAGAGAGAAAGGTAGAGGAACAAAGAATGTTGTTGAAGGACAAAGCTGAGCTTGAGAGAAAAGCCAAGAAGACTCTCTCTAGCTTGCAGAAGGTGGACATACAAACAGCAGAGGTGACTGATGCCCTTGCAGCAGCTACTGCTAATCTGCATCAGCTAGCCTCAGGGTCTTCTACAACATCTCCCCCTCCTTTGCCTCCTATGCTCTCATCACCACCAGCACCACCTCACTCTGAGCTTGGCATGCATGATGGCTTTCCATCTTCACCTTGCCCCTCTGCCTTCCAACCCCCACCCAGCCAAAGCTCTGTTGCCACTTCTGGTCGTTCTTCAAAAGGTGGAAAAAGTTACCCTCAATACAACCTCCCTCCTACAGCTACTAGTGATGTTCAAGACTATCAACATCTACTCAGTAGCTCTGAAGATGCCTTCTCTGCCTCTCTTATTAACAGAGAATTGGTTAGCAAGCTTCTTGTTGCTCTTGCAGGGCATGTTTCTGCAGACCAGCAAGATAGCCTAGCTGCAATGGAACCCAAGTCATTAGCAAGGCTATTCTCCTCTTACTACTCCTCCTCCTCCTCCCCTCCTCTGCCTCCTCTAGAGCTCCTAGTCCATCTGTCTCAGATGTTCCTCACCAAGGCCCTAGTCAAGTGCTAGCACCACCAATCAAGAGACCACAAGCTGGTGGCAAAAGACCTAGAAACTCTAATGATAGTTCCAGGGCTGCTAAAGCTAGAAAAACTCATGAACAGCAGACTCCCCACCAGAGTGGTGATGATGATGCTGATGATGAGAGTGAGGATCAACATGAAAATGGAAATGATGGTAGTGA